>BSBN01001859.1:10000-1507272 GCA_027924645.1 Cunninghamia lanceolata | reverse complement strand
ATCCATGTATTCATATGAACATACCCTATTAACACTTCCCTAAAAAGACAATGAAATCATCATCATATGTTTGAGAACTATCGATAAATAGTTTGTCAAAGAAATTGGTTGAAGTTTGTAGCTTCTATTAATGCCTTTGAATGATCTTCTCTTTTTCCTTTGAGATATAAACATTTGCCTCATCATCTAAAGATTTTGAATCTATTGCTTTGATTGATGGTCCTTGTTAATCCACTCACGATTAATGGCTAGGGATAAAACATGAAGAAACACGTGTATATCTCGACCTTTTAGCATTTTGTTAATGTACATAACAATTACACGTCACTAGATTTTAACTTTATTTATGTGGCCTTAAGAAAAAACATATAGACAATCATTTTGGTAAATAGACCAGGGTCACCATTATTTTCCACTTGAAAACACTTAGTAATACATCATTTGCTCCTTATGATACGATCTCATATGAATAATTCACATCCTTAACCTTTTCCCAATGAAATTGAGACACTTGAGGCCCAGTGTCATGAAAACCTTTTATTTTACCTTTTGTTTCTACCATAAGACGTATTAAGATTATAGTAGATCTAATGGTCCTCATTGATCGACACATGATCAAGGGCCAAGGGAAAAATGACATAACACAAAGTTGCACCTTGTTGTATGACAATATAAATTGAACATGTTAGCACTAGCATTCTTAAAAATGTTGTTGAGGTAGAAATATTACTTTAAGATCAATATCCCTTATTTAATTTTTGGTGAGATCGATGGTTATAGTTGTTTGAATCCCTTCTTACAAATAACTAGTTCATTAAGTAATAAACTCAAAATTGAAACTATAATTCTTCAATTACAATATCTTATATTTGTTAAAGGTTAATAACTTAATCCTAGCCTCATTCCATCTCTGCATCCCAAGGGTTTGGACACTGTATACAATCTCCATCATAAATCACCTTGATTCAAATCCACATGCATAGAAAATGATTTCACAACAATTTACCTAGGAAAATTAATTAAACATTTATGAAAATAAGAATTTAGAACTAGGTTTGTACTTAGTTCTAGGCTCGACGAGGAAATAAATTTGACAAATGTTTGGAATCAATTTCCCATGGTATTATAAAATCAAGACCTTTTGGATGACTATTGTAGAATTGGAAAGTGATTATACAACTATATGGTTCACTTTTACTAGTGTGAAGTGATCTCTTACAATGATTGTCCCAATCAAATCACACCCCAAAATCATAAGTGAAAAGGGAATGGGTATGTGATTTTAACCATTGCATTATTCTTTAAAAAGTTATGCATATCTTATGTCTCGTTTTGAATAAAACATATATCCCCTCTAAGGAATGTATACACCTCCATCATTAGGTCCACTTGAGACTAAATATATATGTTTTCAACTAAAAGAAAATAGGGATTTGAAATTATACATATATTTTTATTAAATTAATTTCTTTTAGAATTATACTTATATTTAATTTAATTAATAGAGTATGTCACTTAATCCAAATGCCCACTCCCACTATTTTACCCTAAAATAATATTAATAAAATTACCCTCTTGACCCTAATACCTAGTCATAAATTTATCTATTCCTAATATTAACTATTACATTATAAACTTATAAACTTATATGCAATGAAGTTACCCATTTAATTACACCTCTAAGTTCTCATCCCTCTTCCTCTCCATAATCCATATTCAAATAATCATCTTTAAACTCTTATATTCAAATAAATAAATAATAATTACTTAATTAAAATATTTAAATTTTTTTTTAAAATACTAAATTATATATAATTAAATATTTAAAACTACCATCATTATAAAAACTCCCAAACTAAACAACCGTACATTGTTTTTATTTGAATTTTTACAATGTACTAACTATTTAAACTTTGACCACTAAAACACTAGCTACCCAACAACTCACTCTAGATGAAAGCATGGTCTATTATCGTTTTACTCTCAGGGAGAGGGAAGAGAAAAACCATACTGTGCAAATATGCATTTTATTTGATTTTGTACTGTTTTAGTTTAGTGGTTGTATTGAAATTTGTATGGCTATGGCATTTTTTAAGTTTTGGGATCTATGTTGATATATGTATAGGGCAGTTTTGTGTAAAGTTGAAGTTGAGTTCATTCCATAATCTTTAATTCATTTCTATTTATATACATTCTTCCATATTTGGTCTTATCTCTATTTGCATTTATTTCCACACATCTAACATTCATTATGCTTATTGTTTCCCACCATGCCTTGACATTTATTCTTGTCTTGTCCAATGGATGTGGACTTAAAAAAACTAAAATATTCAAATTCAAATTTTATAACTCTTGATCCATTTTATTCCCACAATTAGCTTACTTAGTAGACATTTTGAATGAACTGACTTAGTATACATTTTGAATGAATTTTGAATGATTTATGGCTCTGTGGCCGTGTATAAAGGCACTCGATGTGCATTCATTTATCATTAAACATCAAGAGAAAATCATTTGTATTTAAAGAGTGTTCACCATAGGAATATTACAAATTGAAGAACTAAAACAAACCTAAGTTGCACTATATTTCAATTAGTAATGTATAAATGAATATTTTTTAATAAAAGTGGGTGACACAATTTGATCTTGGTATTATTTTTAGAGTTTATATAAGATTATCAGTTTATCTTTCTTTATCTTGGATTAGATTTGTATCTTTCAAAATAATTTAAAATAGGTATGAAAATATTATAGTATTATATAATATTAATATGAATTCATTATAAGTATAAATAATTATAATAATATAAATTTATTTTATTAAGTAGAGTTATTTGATTTTATTTAATAGCACCTATTTAGGATATTTAAAGGAATCTCTTGTATTGTCTAGCCTAGGTTATTGCCAATACCCATATCAAAGGCATATGCGACCTACTATGACTCCTTCCGTAAGATATTGTGGCCGCGAGGAACTTGCTTAAGACTTTAGAGGGCATTTTCCTAGATTCATTCATACAACTCATGAGCAAGTTTGTGGCATGAACAATCTGATTAAGAACAAGATAAAGAAGTTCCTGCATATCGAGTAGGACAGTAAAGAATCTGTCTCAACTTCCTAACCTAGTGGAAACAAGTCAAAAATCGAGATTCCTCTCTGTTTACAGATTTTATGTTTCTGTGCATTAAACATATGCTAAAACCACAAGTATATAATTAACAATTTATTACACAGCAATTTTCTGTATGGATTGGGCAGACATTTTTATTTCCATTCAGATCACATACACAGCCATATTGAAATGAATTAATCATCGCTTTTGACTGCATTCCAAAAAATAAATACAATACAAAAGGGCAGTCAATACGGTTCAGTTTTTTTAGCATGGACGCCAATTACGTCAAGCAAGTGCAGAGCAAAGAAGACATCCAGAACTATCATTTGAAATGGAAGGCGAAAATTCCTTTTGATTGATTGCTTTCTTAAAAATATTTAACACACGCACAAAGTTTTCGGCTGGGATTTGATGCATATTGGGATTAACAGCAGTTCTAGTTTAAAAAAATCGGCATATGAAAGTACAGGATTTACAATGAAGAGAGATCATTACTTTCTGCAAGATCGGTAGCTTGAAAACATTTCTGCCGAGCAAGATTATTGTTACTTGCAATGGCTTTCGATATCTGCTATATTACATCCAAATCTCACACGGTTTTTGCCCCCCTGCATTGGTGCTAGGGGCTAGGGCTAGCTATTGGAGCCCTGTTTGAAAATACCCCTTAACTATTGGTATGTTTTAGGAAATATTTAAGTATAAAGAATTCTGCACCGCTGTGTAAACATGTGCAATCTACCTGGATTCATATATAAATTTGCAATGAATGGCTTGCTATTACTACTCCAATACCATAGTGTTGAATATTAAGACTGTTCATAACCAGCCACGTACACATAATATGTTACTACTACCATCCATCCTTAGATACACTAACAGAATTTGATACAATTGGCACAGAGCTCCATTTTTCTTCACCATAGCAAATAGAAATCTGCAATGAGAGGCTTACTTTTATGTTACTACTACCATCCATCCTTAGATACACTAACAGAATTTGATACAATTGGCACAGAGCTCCATTTTTCTTCACCATAGCAAATAGAAATCCGCAATGAGAGGCTTACTTTTATGTTACTACTACCATCCATCCTTAGATACACTAACAGAATTTGATACAATTGGCACAGAGCTCCATTTTTCTTCACCATAGCAAATAGAAATCTGCAATGAGAGGCTTACTTTTACTACTCCAATACCATAGTGTTGAATATTAAGATTGTTCATACCAGTAATGTGCATAAAATGTGTACAAAATATGTTACTACTACCATCCATTCTTGGATATACAAAGTTTATACACAAACACAAATTGACGAAATTGGTGGAGAGCTCCATTTTTCTTCACCATAGAAATATTCAAAGAATGGTTTACTTTTACTACTCCGATACCATAGTGTTGAATAATAAGATAGTTCATGACCAGACGTACACACAAAACATACAAAATATGTTACCACTACCAGCCGTCCTTTAGATATACAAGATAATACTCAAACACAAATTGATACGATTGCTCCATTTTTCTTCCCATTGCAATTGATGTTTACCAATCCAGTTTAACAGCAGGATCAACTTTCATTGTAAGGTAAAGGTACCTGAAAAAGTATGGCGAAGGATTTAGGCTCACCTTCAAAGTGTCCAACAAAAGCATCCTACTGGCAAAAAAGCATTCCATTTTCATATTAAAAAACAAATTCTTAAGCTAAAGGAATGCATTCAATGAATACATAGTGCCATTTCCAGTTATTTCATATGAAGCTTGGAACAAACTTTAAAAAATGTGACAATCAATATGGATCAATAGGTTCACAATTTTACTGCTTCGGAACACGAACACAGTAATACCACAACTAATATACAGGACAGACACCATAATGAAGAAGGTATAAATCATGGTGCCCTTCATCAAAGTTGGGTGTTCACTATATCATATTCATGTCCACAAGGCAAAATAAAGTACACCATACAACTGTGATAAACATAATAAAATAGAGTGAAGAAACTGAGGTTATCCATTTCATTGGCAACAAAGCCAGAACATGATTGAACTTGCATCAGTTTTACTTTTCTTCTTGCCAATACATCACATTCAAAGTTAATGGTAATATGGTTGGGGGCAACGAAGAAGAATCTGTGTTATGACAGATAACAAAGGGTCACTTCCACAATAAAAGAACAATGGCATATCACACTACAGCAAAATAATGAAGTATGGAGATAGAAATCTTTTGCATTCTGGCTAAAGATTATATTTTGCATTTGCTAGAAATAAAGAAACAAATGCATCACCATTCAGCACTGGTATGTAGCAGAAGAAAAAATCCACTGACAGTATTCTACACTAGAGTTACCCTCTTTCTCCAACATGTTCCATAGACATCCCCATATCCCTTCATGCCTCAAACACCTACTATTAATTATCCCCATTCATGTGCATATCCCTATACACTCCATTATCCACTTCGATTTGGCTCCTTTTATGTTCCAAGTCATTTCCGTGGTCACAGGGTTGGCCCTTCACCCACGAACTTGACCCTTCCAAATTTAAAATTCAAATTCAAATTTTGGCCAACTCCCGCCCATTCCTTTCTCACCAATGGCCCACTAAACACAAATTTGCACAATTTATTGCTATATCCTTGTATTTACAAGCATTCAATGCATTCATTTTAGACATCCTTCAGTATCCTCTCTCCTCTGATCGTTGCAAGGCATATCATTTGCATTTAGGGAAGGAAACTCTTTAATTGGTGCAATAAAAGGATTCTAGGTCTGCATGACCATCCTAGGAGAATATGCATGACTGAAGAGTGCTGTCTTCTATCGTTTTACACAAATTTCTGTGGGTTGACCTAGGAGAACATATCCCCTTGTTACATGACAGCCCTTCCAAGGTATGTCCAAGTACTGTCAGTCTTAAGATATCAGAAGAGGCAGAGAAAGCAGAGGCAACCCAGGCAAAACAAAAAGCAGAATTGTGCCAATTACCACATGGTTTCCACAGGTGCAAGACATTTCTGCAATTGCAAATCTGACCCAGATCCGCAGACTTCACCTACCTCAGTGCAGGCCATAATTTCTGATCTTGAGGCAAGTTCTAGACAGTCCATGGTCCCTTTCTGATCCCAAGGCATCCAGATTTTGGTGCCAACATCAGACTTTATTCATTCTAGCCCATTCCCAAGAGTAGCAATGAATCTCTGAACTCCCGCAGCCTTAGCAGGGCCTTATCTTAGGTATCATATTTCACTGACAGGCTTTCTAAAGCTGCACCAACACCACACTTTTCAGGTGTCTCAACTCTTTGTCTCCCTTCATGCTCTTTGTTTGTTTTTTTGTTTTAGTTAAGAAAACATCAAACAGCATGCTTGGATATATGACATGTAAGGATTGTGAATTACTAATCTCAGAACATTAATAGTAGAAGAATTCCTATGCTCCACTGGGATGCCTCCTTGCATCTCTCATTGCCCTGCTTCTAGTCAAATATTGTTCTTAGAATAATGGGATACTTCTAGAGGTAAAGCTTAAATGGCATGCTTTTTGTTTATTTGTATTGATTTTGTTTTATTTAAGAAAACATCAATTGGCATGCTTAGATATATACCATGTAAAGCTTGTAAATTACTAGTCTTAGAACTTGAACAGGAAGAAGAATTCCTATGCTCCACAAGGATGCCTCCCCACATTCCTGTCGCCACCCTTCTAGTCAAATATCTTTTTAGAATCATGGATACTTCCAGAGGTGAAGCTTAAACAGCCCAAACATCGTTTGCTATTGCTATCCGACTTAACAAACAATGTGTCAATTGTTTACTTTTAAGTTTTCTATTAAACCCTCTTCAAATGAGTACTTGGTTAACCAATCTCTAACAATACTCCTAAAGGAGACAAAAATGCAGCTGGGACTCCAGTTATTTTCAACAGAGCATCTAAAATGACCATGGCATCTGTTTTTCTCTTAATTAATGCAACTGAAATCGATCCCAATAGAATCCCCATTGGTTGTAATGTCATCTCTTATGGGGATTATAACTCAAATGTCAGAATTGTAAAAGATAGGTTCAAACTAAGATCGGGTTTTGAGATTGCAGATGCTATTATCGCACTGAAAATGTATCGTAGAAGCAAATATCTTTCTTGGGAACTTCTCAGCATCCCAAAAGACAGATATTTTCAATTTCTCAGGATATTATTGGGAAAAAACTGGAAGATATCAGGAACCCAAAAATGTAGTAAAATTCCAAAAAAGAGTGAAATAACTGATGTTTTTTACGTTTAAAGCCATCCTAACTGCATAGAGAGAGAGGGAGAGAGAGAGAGAGAGAGAGCGCATACACCATGATTTTTGAAATATGGATTTTTCTCATTAATTTATGAGATCACTGATTACAGATAATTGTAATATATCTCTCTTTACCAATGTTAATAAATAAGTCTGCTGGAATGATAATGAACCCTTCATGCAATAAAATACAACTTGTTAACCCTACTGTTCTCCTTAACTATCAAGTCCAAGAGACTAATCTATGCACAAAATGGTAACCTCAATTGACAACAGTCTCCCTAACCACTTCAAATACCTCTTTTACAGCAGTGGCAATAATTATGCTTGGCATTTCAGCACAGCAATGTCCTGTCTTAACAACATTTCATATAAATCATTTTGATCAGCAATATTCCTATAATGTTGACACCAGTATTGATGCCCATATTAATTGATCACAGTACTAATATTGATGCTACTGAACGTTCTACTGATCAAGAATGATACAGACCACAATAATGATAGAATGCTACTGATCAGTGATCATAAGAAGATTACTAATCATAGAAGGATAGTTATGTCAAAAGACAATAACGATGACAACAATCTGAACTGGTATAACATTATTAACGGCTAATATGTAAAAATGAAATTTCCCAAACAATTACCTCAATAATACAACTATGTTTATAAATAAAGTAAGGACAATAATATGCATTGATAAGTAGAAATGACAGCAAGTAAATCACAGCATTAACATCTGTGATGCATTAATAATGACAAGTCAAGGATAAACATAATCATTTGACAGATTTGTCTAGTAATAACTATGCTCACAAATCATAAATAATGACAAGAGTGTTCATTGTTATCAAAGGCAACAGTGATAATCACTAATCACAATAATAACAGTCATGTTCCTATTCACAAGGTTTTCAAACCCAATTATACCAAGTGTCTTCACAACTGTAGATAACCATGTTCATTTTTGAAATAATGACAACAATAGTTGTAATTGTCCCTTGGCAACAGATCTAACTGCTACTCGATAATGGCAGCTGCAAATTTTAATAGCTATTTACACCGTCTTTTTTTATATTGCTAATCATTTATAAATATTCTTCCCAATTGAGCATCAACATGAGACTAATACAAGCTCCTTTCAAGCAACCACACTAGAAACCACTTATGGAAGACCAAGAATCACAACTTAGAAATCCACTTATTAAATGTCCCTTTGGGATTCAAACTTGGGTCTCCACAATGAGAACTCAATGCTTTAACCAACTAAGCTCAACCCCTTTGGACTACTTACACCATTCAAAGTATATAACCCGTTTATAAACACTCCAAAGAAGAATGATTGAAAAATCACAAGACTGATGCTTATATAGGAAAAAAAACTATTTTATTGTAATATTACCAGTGATATATTGTCAAATATATGACAATATATTGATGAAAATTTCAGTCGAAGTCATAGTCAAAGATATTTGAAAAATTTGCAATATTTAAAAAAAATTGTCGAGAACCCTGCTGAGAAAGGACAAATCAGAATATATTGTGATATTTTAAAGATATCTGCTTCTATGATATGTATTACTACTGAGACTGTATTTTTGACTGAAACAAACAAATCTGCTGATAATGGCCCATAAAACCTGAGAAAATTTGAGCAGATGATCCTGTAGCTATAAGAGATATTTGGTTTCTTGGCTATTTTGCAATGCCCATCCCTTCCCCTTTGCTGTTGACACACCTAGTTCAATTCTTTGTGGGTTTGAACCTAGTGAATTGCCTATATCACGCCTCCCATTCCTCGTGCAGACTTCTACATTTTGCATACATGTCTACCAGAGCAGTGGCAACTACAAATCTGACAAAATTCCTCTAACCTTTATGTTTTGATGGATGTCCATACCCTGTTCCCAAGCTCCAATTTAGGCAGACTTAAGAATACAGGGCTGCAATAATTGAAGATAGGTAGAGGAGCCAGCACATAATCCAAGCCTGTGATATAATTTGCATTTATAAGTTTAAGGGGGCAACAGGTCATTCTAATTGGAGTCAGATTTGTCTACCATGGCTTATTTGATTGGAAGCTAACTAACAAACAAACTGCATTTTATTGACAAGGGTTAAATTTGATAGTAAACCTTATAGCAGAGTAAGCAAAAACAATTTTAATTAATAGCAAATTGGAGGCAAAAATTAGTTTGCCTCAGGAATTGATGAAATTTTATGTATACCCTTTTTTCCCTTGCATTAAATGGTGATTTCTGTTCATAAAACAGTAGTTTTGATGCCTTGTCTATGCTTCCACATTTTGCATACATGTCCACCAGAGTATTTGCAACTATAATATCTGACAAAATCCCCCCTCAAAAACTACTCGGTTGAATCCTGATTATCATAATTTGACACACTGCAGAAAATACCATGCGTCCATTATATATATATATATATATATATATATATAAACCCAGTACAAGGAGCACATGTCAATGGCACTTCAAGAAGTGGATGGAAAGGTGGGTCCAAAAGCATGTTATCCAATTATTTTTAAATACCCGCCCCTATTGCATTTAGGGTTCAGGGTCTAGGGTACAAGGTTTGGGGCTCAAGGGTCAAGGTTTTCAAGCTAAGTTGTCGGTTCTGGTATAGGGTCAGCTACAGGTACGGCGTAATTTTTTTTTACTTGGGGACGGCTGTGTGTGTGTGTGTATATATAATATAAAATATATTATATATATTATTATATTATAATTACATTATATATAATAAATAATATATTATTATTAATATATTAATATAGAATGTATATATAAATAAAAACAGACAACAAAAGCCGACATATTGTCAAATAAACAAATATTTACAGCATCAAAATTGTACAATTTTTTTCTTTTAAATAATACAGTAAAGCTGTAAAATCATTGATGAGGCCATAAATGTGACGCAGCAGTAGAGTACACACACACCAAAAACTACGTAGCTGCAACTATGCAGGGAAAATGAATTTGTTATTAAATGTTAAATAGTTCTTTGATTTAAAATTTATAGTTTTGTTTTTCCAAAATTCCCTGCGGGTGCCCCTGGGAGTGCCCAAGGCAGCAGGGTCGTGCCTTAGCCACTCCTAGAACACTTCCGTCGCTGAACCGAGACCCATACCAGTTTGGTACAAGACCGGTCCCTAGAGTTGCAAAACCCGATAACTCAGGGTTCAAGGTTCAATGCTCAGGGTTCAAGGTTCAAGGCCAGGGTCAAGGTTCAAGGTTTAGGGTCTAGGGCTAGGTTTCAGGTTTGAGTTCAGGGTAAAGATTCAGGACTCGAGGCTAGGGCCAAGGTCAAGGTTCAAGGTCTACACATATATGTGTATACATATCAATATGTATAACATGTATACATACATATGCATATGTATGTATTGTATATATATATATGTATGTGTATTGTATATGTGTATACATATCAATATGTATAAAATGTATAAACATATATATACATATATTGATATATACACACATAAATGTATATGTATAGTATATGTATATACACATACACAAACATACATATATATGTATACGCTTATATGTATCTGTTATTGTAAGGAAGCTAAATTAGCCAAACATCTTCCTACACTAATCTTGAGATGAGGGTTATGCAAAAGTTTTCAAATCTTTACAACAATTACAAAAATCATCCAGAATAAACATAAATAGCAATCGTATCACAACACAATTATTTATGTGGAGAAAACCCTTTCAGGAGAAAAACTCCACATTCCAAAAGCCGCCTAATATATTATTCAGAAATCAACAAGATTATAATATACTTGCAAATCAAGCTTTCACAAGAGTATCACCAACCGGAGATTTAGAGGCAACTCAACATCTAAAAAACTCACACTCAACCTCCCAAGCACCTAATATATATGAGATACAATACATGAAACCGTCAATCGATAATTACAAAACCATGAGCTAAAACCACCCAAAAAAGTGGCACCCAAATTATCTCCAATCAAAGATGCCCTATGATGTGTCAAAACACACACCAACACATGTAACTTCCCCTTACAACTCTTTTTTGTGTTCAACACATTTTCACATTTTCCAATACAGGTGACCCAACTTTCGGAAGCCATAACTTTTGATCCAAGAGGTCGATTGACAAACCATTTGATGTGTTGGAAAGCTCGTGAAGAGATCTATCACGTTATAACCAACTTGGTTATTTACAACAACTTTTGGGGCCAAAAACGACCTCTATATGCCTCAAAATTGACTTTGAAACTTTTTCAAGAGTTTCAAAAACTAGAAACTTTAATATCTTGACATCCAAACATGATCTTGGGTCGAAACTCACCTAGAATGCTTATGTGGCAATTTTGTAGCTTTGGAGAAAACTTCAGACTCATATGTGCTCAAATGCAAACTTACTATAAACAGTAACCTTTTGTAATTGCAAGGTTGAAACACCTTTCCTAACAATTATGTATAAATGTATGTGTGTATATGTTATATGTATATACACATACATATACATATATACATATATATACACATATACATATACATATACACACTATTTGTCCGTGTGCATGTGTGTATACATAACAGTGTGACAAGATTCAGACTCAACTTAGACTTGACATGCTGGTTTTTGACCCAAACACAACGCTTAGACTCAATAAAGACTCAGCAAATTGACAAAACCATGAAATACAAAGACTTTTAAGGATTTAAAACTTTTATAATGCATCCTTCAATTAATAAATCGTTGAGACACAATAAACTAATCAAATAGAAACTAGTTTGATCACATACACAAATATACATCGATCAAGAGTATAAAAGTAGATTTTAGCTAAGAGAAACAACATTTTTAAATATATAAATATTGTCAAGTGTTTTAAGTGTACAAAAATCATGGATTATGATATCCATGGCATCAAAAACAAAAATCACAATATTGAGTCATGAACTATGGTGGAAAGGAGCTTGTATCATTCAACCCAACATTGGTAGCTCTCTGTGGAGTAATGCTACAGCCATAGGAGCATTACTTAGGATAGAGATTGACTCAACAAACCAGAAGTATAAATGCCATTCAATAACTTGGGATTTAAATGGGAAAAAGTTGAAAGAATAAAAAAATGTTGCTTTTCCATTCAACATGGCCCAAAATGATTTTTAGTTTTTGCTTTTTACAACTAGAGTGGGGGTTTGGGAGCAGCACCCCCAGCAAGGTGAAGGGTCAGCACCCCTCGTGGGGGGCTGGGGGCAACGCCCTCAACAAGGTTGAGGGGATAAGCCCCCAAAAGCACGCCCAAAATAAGTGCCTTTGAGACCACATAAACCTTCATGGTGCATGATCTCTTTTAACCAACCTTCAAGAGTCCTCCAAACCCTTCAAAAAACATTTGACTTTCACACTTCTACATTTGAGTGTTTTCAACATTTTATTCTTTTTTTTTTTTTTTCATTGACTTGGCTGAGTCTTCCCAACGGTACTTGCCGAGACCGGCAAGTCTGACCAGACTTGACGCAAACTCACTGGGTACTCAAGTCATGAGCCCTTGTGCCTCATTTGGTCTGCCCGCCTCTAGATATGCCCAGTCTAAGAGAGTCTTGTAACACTGATACACACTATTTGTCTGCACATATAGTGTCCCCTTTTTGGCGCATAGACCTTTTGTGCGCATTATGTTTGTCCCTAGTCTTTCGGAGGCTATTCGTCATGTTTGGAAGAACTCCAACGTTCTTGGAGTGGCTGTGGCTTAGTCTTATAGAGAAGTTGTTCACGTTTTTAAGTTCAACTAGTCATTTGGAGTTCATAGATGCTTTTGGAATTCAATTCTGACCTCTCGGGTGCTCTCCAACTTTCTTGGAGAAACATGCTATTTTTAGATAGTCACCCTACGGCCTCCGATTTTCATTCCAAGTCTTCAATATCTTGTTGGTATGATCAAAATTGCAAAATTATATCATTTGGATGCTTTCCACAACTTGGGTATATTATTGAACTATTTAATTATTTATTCTCTTAAGTTGTCTAAGGATGGGAAATATTAAAAGATAACTTAAGTGTAATAGCTCTTTGAAAAGGTGTTGAAAAGTATTATTTGATGCTCACATAAAAGGAATGTTAGGCAAGGGAGACATAATGTGAGCAATTAAAAAGGTTATTTTTATGCGAGGAGGAAATTAAAATGAAAGTGAAATTATTTTAATTTCCTCTTGTTGCCATTAAAGTGTCTATATAAAGGGGTTTGGGGCTCATTTGGAGGCTTATGCATATTGGATATGAAATTATTTCTTCTGTGAACGGGCGCTGCTGAGCTTGGTGCTTCTGGGGTTGTTTAACCTCATTGATTTGATGGTTTTGGTAATGAAAGATCTACCCTAGCTAGCTGAGAGTGTTTTCACTTCAAGAAACACCTGTGAGCTTCAATGGAGTCCTTACATTGTGGAGCAGAAATGATTATTTTTTGATGTAGGGTTTTGGTGTGCAAATTTCAATGATATTTTTGGAGTATTTTGTGCTAAGTTTGGGGTGAGTTGTGGTGTGTGAAGAGTTTTGGGGTTGTGAGTAGTATTTCCGTGTATTTCTAGTCTACTGGGTTTTGTTTCAGACCTGAGTATTTTGCTGTTAGAGTGTTTTCAAAGGTGTATTTTCAGTGTTTGAGCTTCATTACATCCATAATCAGCGACAGAGCTTTATGGGTATGCTTTAGGGTGATGTTTGATGACTTTTCAACTCCTCTTATTCTGATTTTTAATGCTACAGCAGTTTATTTCAGTTCTGATCAGAATTAATAAAATATTGCAGTGATCCCTAACTCTTATGGTTCCTTTATATGTTGCAATAAATTTGTGTTTGTAATACCGGATGGTAGTACCACCGGTTATTTTATAAAATTATGCTTCATTCTGTAATATTGGATAGTTTTCCGCCAATAAAATTATAGCATGAACTCACAGCCCGTTTTGGCATGAACACGCTGGCATATCGACCTTATTGGTTTGAGTCAAGCTTAGAAATTCTGCTTGTGGCCTGCACACATTCCCACGATTAAGCAGATGCCCGCTGCATAAATGGATGCCCATTGAATAAGTGGAAGTTGTTATTATTGCATGTTGGTTTTAAATGCCAACTCGGAAGCACTTGTATGCTCTCACCTTGCCCGCATAGGGATCTGGGTGATCAGAAGAGTGTGGAAGAACTTAACTATTTCATCTTTCTCTGTGTCAAATTTCAAAAAAAAATTGGGGTGCTCATTACAACACACGTGTGGTATATACACACTATTTGTCCACAAGCATGTGGTATACACACACCATCTGTCCACACGTGTATATATGCACATGCATGTGTATATGTACACACTGTCTGAGAGCACAGGTGCATGTATATACACACTATATGTTTGTGTATATACATTGGACAGTGTGTGTGTGTGTGTATATGTATACATGTAGTTGGATAGTGTATATTCACTATCCCATCTGTGCAGGGCTTAAATTTGATGGTCGTATGGCTGTATTTCGCTATTTTTGCCGTAAAATACAATCAAAATTTTAGCAATATTGTATCACATGAAAGGGTATATTTTAGATAGAACGTCAAAATTTCTATAGAGTTATTCTGATATATGTATTTATTTTATATATAATTTTTTTATAATAAAAATATGTCTTCGTATTTAAGGACAAGTTCGAGTAAATAACCATCATGAAAATTTTGCTTGATAGGCAGGGTTGACTGTCAAATTTAAGCCCTGCTGATCCGTGTGTATACATATACACATATACACTATCTGTGCAATATATAGTGTGTATATATATATCGTACAGATAGTGTATATGTGTATGTATAAATGTTATATTCTGAATTTCACTTAATTAATAAATACGGTCAAATGTGCATCTAGAATGCTGGATGAACAATACAGATTGTGTGTGTGTGTGTGTGTGTGAGAGAGAGAGAGAGAGAGAGAGAGAGAGAGAGAGAGTTTTGACGGTCTACCAAAAATCCCCCCTTCATGAGATTAACAGTTTTCCTTTGTATTTTAGGGCAAAAATGCATTAGTACGGCCATACAACCATCAAATTTAGAGCTCGATGTGATTCACTAGCATGACGGAGTTGCTCCAAATTGCAGGGCTTAAATTTGACAGTTGTATAGCTGTATTTAAAGATTTTAACTGTAAAATACAATAAAAATAAATATTTGACTGTATTAACATATATATATATATATATATATATATATATATATATATAGAAAATTCAGAAAACAGGAACGAGATAAGGGTTTTTGAAGAAAGGACTTTAGCAAGTTAGCAGTTGTCAGTAACCAATTATCTCTTAACAAGTTACCAATGAATCTTTTCACACAACCATACAAATATAAATTTTTCCATTGTGTAATTTATGTTTATCTCAATATAGTGGTTATCTCTAATCTGTTTATTTTATTTTAAACAACATCGAAGTAAAGGGAAGAGAAATATTGCTATTAGTATTGAAGGATCTATCAGACCATCTGAACATATAAGTCCCTGTCCCAAGTATGCTGCAATTTGTATGCAATCCCCTTTTGTAACTCATCCAAATGATTCAAGGAGAGTGCTGAATAGGCACTCCAAAATTTCGGCCATATCAAACATTAAGCATCCAGAAGACCTTCTATAATATCTAAATTTATTTGAAATACCTTGGTATAAATACATTAAAATCATTTGTTATTTTTTTATATATTTCTTATATAGAACTTGACTTGCATTAAAAAAAAAAAGTTAATTGTCATACGAAAGGCAATAATGAAGACTAAACTGTAGGAAAAAAAATTCTTGACAGGCAAGGTGGACTGTCAAATTTAAGCCCTGGAGCCTCCAATGCCTTCGACAACAACAGGTAGCCCCTCTAATTAATTTCCGGAGACATAGGAGGACTTTCATCACTATACTGAAGTTTATGCATTTTAATAAAAGAACATAAATGGTAAAACTATTGAGTTTTTTTCTCATCTTAGGAAAGAAAACAACCTGTTCTTTCATTACAATGAAGGAAAAACCGAACACATCTTAAAAAAAATGTAGGTAAAGTTTATCATATATTGCAAATTGCCAGTTTTTTTGCCATACAAACAGGGAAATGGCGCCCTTTGAAATGCCACATTTGGGAGCGATTGTAGGATAATGGGCATTTTCCCAAAGCTTTTTTAGGGGCATATAACCAAATGAAATTCGCGGGATTAACTCCTGTTAACAATACCAAAATGGAGTCTACAACTCGCGGGATTGGTGCTCTACGAAAATGAAAACAGACAGTGTAGGATGAATTTGTTTAAACACTAAAAAGCTTCATAGCCTAAGCAAGGACTCAAATATATCCTTACCTGTTGCCACTCAGATCCTTCGTACCACCCACCTCTCATTGATCTGAAAAACAAAAATCCCAGAAACTAAGAAAATCAAACCCTAACTTATGTTTTAAAAATAAAGGAAAATAAGAAGTAAACTATGGGGTTCTGGAATTAATACCACGGCCAGCAGCGAAGGCATGCACTTGTGATTAATCCATAGCTGAGTGTTGAAGAGAATGGAGGGTTAAGAATAATATACCGTAATGGATAATCCACAACGAAAGAAGGAAAAGAGAGATAAAAAAGCTTGTTCGAAATGAGTTTCTCCATCATATACCGACTTTCACAGAGGCGCAGAAGTCTCATTTTTGCATGGCATTCCTAGGATTCCACATACGCTTGGGCTGCAGCGCGTAGATGGGCACCAGCTAAAAGGAGAATGAGGTGGCAAATAAAAGCATTGCATTGGGTAATGAGGACACAGAACAGGTGGCAAAGTGGCGCCGTCGTTTTGTGAAGCAGCCATTCATTCTCCGAGTGAATGGTCACACTCTCCAAGGCAGCGTTTATGCCGCATGCTCCATGCACTACGTAGGGCTTTAAAAGCTACTATTTTCCGTAGCAGTGGCAGATATAAGAAATGATTTGGTTTGATGTGAATTCAGATCGCATATGTTTATGGTAACAGTTGGGAACTGACATTTACACTAGCACATGCACCCATAGGAGGTTCAACGAATACGCCGATAGCAGCAACCGATGAGTTTAGAAAATTTTGCGGCGTGAATTTTTTTTTTACAAACAAATCTTTACTTTGTTTTATTGTTTTTTATTTTCAAAAATCAATTTGGAAAAAATCTTTGCTTTGTCTATACTTGTCTTTTATTTTTTTAAATCAATTT
Source organism: Cunninghamia lanceolata (assembly GCA_027924645.1). Lineage (NCBI taxonomy): Eukaryota > Viridiplantae > Streptophyta > Pinopsida > Cupressales > Cupressaceae > Cunninghamia > Cunninghamia lanceolata. The sequence goes on along the minus strand of BSBN01001859.1, from coordinate 1,489,612 downwards.
AGAAACAAATCTTTTGCTTTGTCTATACTTGTTAATATGCTATTCATTGTTTATTATATATGGAATAAGTACAATTCACTTTGCAAATTACAATTATAGAGATTAAGAGGAGTTAACAGGAATTAAAAATAATTGCTGCTACTTCCTCCATTGTCATTCAATTCACCAAGGTCACCTTTCTATCAGCGCTTTGATGGTCTTACTTAGACCTGTTCCTATACAGTTGCTGGTTTCCAATTTTATGGCATGTTTTTGTCTTGGTTTGATGAGATGGCCTAGCAGTCCATTGACTATTCTTTATTTTATCATGACAACGTCAAATTTCAATTATCAACTTTAAGAATCCTCTGGAGTCTGTAACTAAGGGAAGATTAGTAGTTGTGAATGCCAACGTGAACCGCTTGAAACAATTGATCACCGTGAAGTTTTTTTGTAGTCTTTAGACTGCTTTCTTGTAAATTGCATTCTTTAATATAAAAAAAATCACTAAACATTTTTTGACAAGTTATAGTTATCTTAAAACGTCAACTGAAAGGTAGTTAAATGACCAAACCGTCATAAAAAATTTATACGACAGGCAGGGGTGACCGTCAAATTCCAGACCTGATTCCAAGCACTATAGTTTTAGAGTTTTTTATGCTACAGTAGATTGCTAAGGTTTAGCATCTTAAAATGTCCATTTATTGTGTACAAGGAAATTTGCTGGCCTATAATTGGTTCTATTTTGAGGTTTTGTTGCAAGGAGGCTAGAGGTTTACAAGGCAAGAGAAGGCCCTAAAAGTATTTTCGTTATGCATAAATATTAAACTAATTATTAATGTTTTGTAAATTGTTTGACACAATGTGTTATATAGAGCTAAAGGTCATGTAGTTATGTAGATGAAGGGCCCATGCATGCATGGCTTAAATTTGATGGTCATATGATCGTATTTGGCTATTTTTGCCATAAAATACAATCAAAATTTTAGAAAGATTGTATAATATGAAAGGATAGATGTTAGATAGAACGTCAAATTTTCTATAGAGTTATTATGATATATGTCTTTAGTTTATATATATTTCTTTTATAATAAAAATATGTCAGTACTTAAAGGCCAAATTTGAGTAGATAACAGTCAGGAAAATTTTGCTTGACAGGCAAAGTCGACCATCAAATTTAAGCCCTACATGCATTACATACACTTTGCACGCATAGTGACAAAGGGTTGTAAAAAACCATCTTTCGTTCAAATCAAAGGCCCATGTGTTGCACGTGCTTTTACATTTGCACAATATAACTAGCACTTGCACCTCCTAAGGGTGTAAGGGATGAGCCGATAGGAAAGTTAGGGGAGCACATATACATGTAGATGTGTCTATTTGACTCCTCTATTAGGGTCAATTTCAAAGATCTGCTTTGGAACAATTCTTTCATCCACATAAAATCAATATCTAAAGACAATGAGAAACTAATTCATTTCCAAAGATAGTGAAGTTATACTATTCGTAAGAGGTTCTTCCAAGTAGAAATGTCATGTTTTTCACGAGGAATGTGATGTAAAAGAAACACATTCCCAAATGGAAGTAAAAATAATGATGTAGTTGTAATATGAAAAACTACTAACAAGTTTGATGATGCTTTTGTGGATAATGATTGAGATGGCTGCTCATTGCTTCCTCAAGACTGGATCTTTTTAAAAATATTTCCCAGCCTTATTGCTTTTTCAAGATGTTTTCCAGTGACATGAAAAATGTTTCACAACATGCTACAAGTATTTTACACAAATAGCTAACAAATAATGTACAATATTTGTACTTATTAATTTTGTAACAATAATTTATTCTTACAAAAATGAGAAATTAAACAGTAACAATGTAAAGTGATGTAGACATTTGTCAAAAATAATAGTGTAAAGTGATGATTATTTGTCTTGTGAACAAGAGAGTTAATTTTCAATATTAATCTTCCAACCAACATTTTAGTCACAAGGAATGTCAAGTAAAGAATAATAGTGTTAAAAGTTATGTAAGACACTAAAATTTTAGCTTTCATCTTAACACATTTAAAGAGGCCATTTTGTCTTAATTATAGCATATCATAAAGCAATAACAAAAAAACACATATTAGAATTATATGCAATTAAAAGATATTAAAATGTTAAGAGTATTGCACAATTAATTCTTGAACTTCCAGCTTGTGAATTTTCACACTAGAGTGAATGCACTTTGAGTGGGACTGGGCATACATGGGGTGGACCAGTACTGTTGGGGTTTGAAACTTTATATAATTCAATTTATCATTGAAGAGCTCTATACAGGCCTTGTTTTCCTTCTCGGTTGCCATGTATGTGTACTCTGCGCCATTTTCCTTGAATCGCCTTTCTGAACTCTCAATCATCTTGAGTTTAATCCCCATCCACCTGCATACAAGAAAAAAATTGTGAGTACTTGGGTAATGTGTAGGTAAATGGGGAGAAACATACCAGGTGCACATTAATGAAATATATACCTGTGAATTGGTGATACACGGAGCCCAAGAATGTAGGTCACATTTGCATAGAGAGTGGGTGAGTTCAGTTCATTGCCTGGCAATAATGTTTTCTTGCCGCATGTAACAGTCTTGATGCAGCCACGGATAAGCCCCATGATCAAATCAAATGATCAAAATAATGGTAAGAGGGAGGAATTAAGGTTACAAAACTTACGCCATGAGATGAGATCACGTGGAACTTGAGGAGTACACGCTTGGATTTGAGAATTCCACATATTTGACATGAGTAGTGTCTGTTGTCATTTTCTGAGTGCCTTTTTTCTATAAATTTGTCCATTTCATCTTTTGTGTTTGTTTCTTCGCGGTGCTCTAATATAATGTGATTTTTGAGCAGTTTACATTTGGATCTGATGAGTCCGCAAAGCACACAACAATAACTCCTCAAACCCCTTGCTTTGAATCCATTATTTTCAACTTTTCCACTCTTTTTCGCTTCTGATTCAAGGATTTTGCAACCTTCTGGGTTTTTCTTTTCTATCAATTTATCTAATTCTATTGTGTCTATTTCTATGCCCTGATGCAACATAATGTGGACTTTGAGACATTTGCACTTGGCCCTGACAAGTCCACATATTTGACAGCAGGAGCGCCTTATATCCCTCGATTTGGATCCATTATTTTCAGTTTTTCTGCTCTCTTTGACTTTTGATTCAAGAATTTTGCAATCTTCTGGGGTTTTCTTTTCTGTTAATTTATCTATTTTACCTTCTGTGTCTATTTCTATTTCTACTAATATGACAAATGATTTAATGTGAGCCATCCATCACAAAAGCACTGCCCAAACCAAAACCCCTACTAATCAACATGATTCAAGGAATCCGTGATTAATAAAAAACACCCAATAACAAATATAACCAGAAACATAAACAAGAAAACAACATAGAATATAACTAGAAACCATCACTACATATAGTTATTTAAACTGATGCTTAGTAGGTACAACTGTAAAAGGGCCTTTTGTCACTCTACCTAATACTAGTGCAAATAAAAAATAACACTAGCTGTAGGCTTTCTTAAAGGTTTTGTTGAAATTTACATTGACTCATCCAAACACAAGGTAAAGATTATCTTTAATTCTCATAGTTATATAACCCCTCCCAACTATATAGGAGATCAGAAGTCTGCATATTTGACAGTAGTAGCGCCTTATATCCCTCGGTTTCGATCCATTAATTTTCTCTAGTAAACCCCTTTTGTCTCTCACTTCATCATATTGAATTTCATCTTTTGCAGTCTCCTTTGCTTTTGCTTCTGATTCATAGGTTTCCTCTTCTATTTCACTGGCTTCCTCTTCTTTTTCCAATTCATATGTTTCATCATCTGTGCTCACCTCTGTTTCAAAATAAAAAAACTCATCTTCTGTGGCCATTTCAAAATTGCCTTCAGTGACCATTTTCGCAAAACACATACATAAATCTTTGGATTTTTAATGCCCTGAATCTAAAGTTGTGTTGCCTGTATAACCCCAGCAGAATAGAATTTAGAAGAAATAAGGAAGGTCCATTTGAAATGTATTTAAAAAAAGGTTTTGGGCAGTGGTAGCCTCTCAGGAAGATCTTTTTACAACCAAAGAAACCACATTAACGATAAGATATTTTTACAGCCTGGAAGTTCTGATTTAGTAGATAGTGGAAAAAAGTAGGCTGGAAGATCTGATTTGGCAGATAAGGAGTAATGGTGATAGTGATGGAGATGAAGTAAGGGAAATGATATAAAAATTACCGTCATTACTTTTACCTGGTTTCCAATTTATCAACAAAACTGAAAATGGTTTGTCAGCCTGAGATGAGTTTAAAAAAAATTCCGGTGTGAATTTATTTTTAAAAACCTCCCGACATGAGGTTTTTTTATGGTGTGAGACAATTCCGAGCACTATAATGCTCACATATAAAGCCTATCGACTAAAATTTGGGAAAAAAAATTGTGTGACTATGCCCTTTAGAGACATTTTGTGATGCACTAGATACACAATTTTTGTTAGAAATGAAGGTGAAAAACTATAAATGGAAATCTAAATATAAATTTGATTTTAACCAGTGTATAACCAAATGGAGATTGTAAGAAAGGAAACCAACATAAAGAAATATGGAACAGAAGAAATAAACACATAACAATGTTTACGTGGAGAAACCTTTTGGGGAAAAAACTCCACTAAAAAAAGAGGCCCAAGTATGTATTATCTTTAGAAACAGAGACTACATACAATCTGTCCTTTCTCCTCTTTAGTCTTCAACCTTTCAGCACAGCTGCTATGCCCTTAATCCTATAGTACGTATAGGGTTATGAATAGTTGGCTTGTGGCTACTTTAACTATTAATTAAGATATATAATCATTATTATAGTCAATTATAGGTTGTTAGGTCATCATAAGTGTTATATTTAAGTATATAAGTCAGCTTGGGTGGCAGCCATAGCATAATTAAGTATATATATGAGCTAGTAGTAAATTTATTATCATCATATTGTGAATTGTGTTCTTCATTGGAGACTTTTGGAGGTTGCCCCCTTGAAGTGCATATTATTATCAAGTATTTGCAACATATTTCCTATTATATTCTTCTTTTGTGTAAGTTGTTTCATTACAAGTGGTATGATAACATGATCTTGGCACTGTGAAGACAAGAAATAAGGTGATTGTTTTTCAATTTTGGAGGTCATTTTGGGATGCACATATCTATCTCATTTTGTTGAATTTTTCCAAGATTTTTAAAGGGTTTTTCAAGGACATATTGAGGCTTCTACAGCAGATGTGAGTTCAATTTGAGTATAATCAAGGAAGTTATTATAGAATTAAGGTTTCCACCATTTTCGCTCTTAGGGATGTAATTTAGTGAATTTTTTTCCTAATTTTGGAGGGTTAAACAAGAGTACTTTTATACACCTACAGTCCTGATTTGAAGGAATTTGGAATTGTTATTAGTAAGTTATCGCAATATTAGGGTTTTTTGTAAATTCACTACATAAGTTGCAATTTGTGGAAATTTTTATATTTCTTTACATTTTTGGGAAGCTTGCATAAAATAATTAGGGGTCTTCTTTTTGAAATTTTAATTTTGTGCTTATCTACAATAAAATAAAATAGAAAAACATAATTAGATTTTGCACTATATGGTTGAAGCACAACCAGATGTTTCAAGCAATCAAGGTGGATCATCTAGGTTAGCTAATATAGATCCAAATTATAGCACTCAAATAGGATCTAAGAACTAGTTACGAAAGGTGGACATGTGCAAGTTTGATGGCAAAGATTCATTGACTTGGATTAATCAGATGGATAGTTTTTGATGTTCATCAAATTCCTAGTGGACAAAAGGTGACAATGGCTTCCTCATATCTGGAACCAAAACAATTCATTTTGTATTGATGGCTATGTGCATAATGGAAGAAAAAAGGTTTTAATCTCACATGGACAATTTTTACAGAGGGGTTACAATCACAATATGGTAATAGTGTAGAAAACAACTACTTCAGCTAGTTAGCTAAATTATAGTAAATAGAATCAGTCAAGGACTATATTCAATAATTCTAGAACCTATCTGTGAGAGTAGACACAATTCTAAAAGAGAACTTGAATGACTTATTTTTGGGTGGTCTCAAGGATTACATCCAACATGAGTTAAGTATGTTTAGTACTAATTATATATCTGATTCTTTTGTTCTAGCATGTAAGGCAGAAGAGAATTTTTTAATTCCTAGAAGGCATGGGTTCAATAGCATAAGAGAGAAGAGATTTTTAGCACAACCATTCCCTCAACCCACTAGACTGACTCAACAAATTGAAGAAAAGAAGGCAAAAGGGTTATGTTTTAATTGTGACAACAAATATAGTAGGGGACATAAAGGTGTAGAAAAAAAATTGTTCTACATTGAAGGGCCAAGTGAGAAAGAAGATGATGAAGAAAAAATATTAGATTTGGGCAATGCACTAGGTGAGGAATCATGATATCCACAACCAATCATTTCTTATCACGTACTTTCAGGTTTTAACAACCCACAAACTCTTAAGGTAGTGGGTTTCTTAAAGAAAGAGAGAGTAACAATAGACTTAGGAAGCACTAACAACAAAAAGTTGGCTACTCGTCTAAATTATTTTATATATCCAGCTCCAAAATTTCAAGTCCTAATTGCAAATGGTGGTACTGTTAGTTGTTCAAGGAGATTACATAGCATTAAATTATCTGTGGATGGATGTAAATCCCAACATGAGTTTACACCAAAGTCATAAGAAAAGGGATCCAACCAGGCAAGGAGAAGTTGTGAAGATAGAGATTCAAGAGTGTAATATGTAGCTCACATAAGAAAGGGTTATCCAATCTTTTTGTTTTCCAAGCAGCATGTTTTTATCATTCATTGTTAATTTTGCAGCTTTGTGCAGAAAACTGCTTGTAACGTGAATTTATATGTACTTTTAACAGAACAATAGAGGATATTTTTGAGTTCATTTGATGATATCTAAATTAATCAGAAGAGCATTCATAATCATTCTGTTGTACTTATGATTTCCTACACAAACTGTTGGCAATTGTTAGTGAGAAAATAGAAGAGCAACAATAGCAGTATTATCTTTTTGATGCCTAGGAGAGGGAAGAGGAAAAGAGATGGTATTGGATCAAGGTGTCCCCTAGCTAGTTTATATTTTCATCCCCTTCTGTGCGTATTTGATAGAACATGTAAAAGTATATCTATTATTTAGAAAATTGTTCAATATATATAGATTATGTTTTTTTTCATTTTGCGTAGGTAGAGTCAGCAGGTCTTAAATATGGTGGTTGTATAGCCATAATTAGGCATTTTTGTCTTAAAATACAATCAAATTTTTAAAAAGACTATTGTATGAAAGGAGAAATTTTGGACAAATTATCAAAATTTATATAGGATTATGATGCTATATATATTTGGTTTATATATAATTTTACTTATACTAAGGTATGTCATAGTATTTTAAGAGCACAATTGAATAGATAATTGTCATAAAAAGTTTGCTTTACAGGCAAGGTTGATCGTCAAATTTAGGCCCTGGGTGGTGTTGATAATGATTGTTAGTCATAACAACATGAATAAAAGTTTACACAACAAACCTTTATTATCTTGAAAAGTATGATCAATTTAGGATATATTGATGACTCCAAGGCTCCATTGATCAGGTCATGATCATCTAACCTTACCTAGAGGTTGACGTGTGTTGTTGTTGTCCATTCAGGGGCCTTACGTGCTTCACTAATTTCTACAAAGTTCTTCATTATTCCTTCACATATCCTGTCCTTTATGTTTGTTCTGCACAAATCTCAAACAATTCTACCTCTACACTATGAATTTGATCAAATAGTGTGCCTACAGGTTGATATTTGCATGATTCCTATCATTATTTATGATTCTTTGCATGATATTTTCAACACTACATGCACTTAGCTCAAAATATGCTAAAGATGTTCAGTTACCTATGGGTATCTACATATTTTTTGTTCTGCTTTTCATTTATCTATGTATTTGCAGTTGTGATGGTGGTTTAATGAAATTAAGAAAAAGAAATAACAAAGATAAGGTTTAGAGAGTGAGATTCCCAAAATTACTTGACTGAGATCACTAATCCACATACAAATTTCAATACAGTAATGAAGAGAAGAAAACTAGAATCATACTTCACCAGGACATTCCACAAATCTATATGATCTAGTGTGAATCTTCAAAGGAAAAGTTGACAACAACATGCAATAAAAATGAAAGCGCTTCTATTGAACACAACATTCACTATTACATGTCTAGAAATCAACTTGAAGATTACGTAAAGTTTACAATCGGGATGTAATATGGAGCTTCATCTCCATCCAATTTGCTTTAGAACAAGTACATTTACAATGATCTGAAGAAAGAACCTTGACATTTCAACAATTCAGTCTCCATTAGTCTCAGTAATCCGATCTCCTATCGGATCTACACTAATTTGGCCTTCTTTTTGCCAGATATTCTATCTCTTGGATCCCCCTTTTATATCTTTTCAAATGACAAGCGATGGCCTTTTTATAGAACAAATGCCAAAAAATAGTTACATTGATCCAACGATCAAGATCTTCTTAGAATAATCAACGGTTCAGATGAATGGCACGTGCCTGCCAGTTGGCAATTGTATAGCTGGCAAAGAATATTCCAGCATCTTTGATTTAGTCCACCCTCCAGCTAGCAATCAACATATTTGGTGATATCTTCATTATCTCTAATTCATGTCATCACTGCAACTCTACAATTTTATCCACTTTAGCTTCCTTCTGCAACATCCAACCAATCTCCAAATAGTTTCAACATCTTGCAACAGACACATAAGAATCAAGCATCATCATGTAATAAATCAGAAGGAAAATTGAGCATTACATTAAATATTTAAATCAGGCTCTGAATGTGCAAACATGTATATCAGGTTTTGAATATGAAACATCAAGTCATGAATCTTAGGCATCTATGAAAATCTGCATATTTAAATGTGTAGATGGTGTTTAAAAGGTCGGATCAACCATCGTTGACCAAAAAAATTGGGTATCAGGTCCCCAAATGGCTTCAATATCCCCCAGTTTGGCCTTTGCATATCACCTTCTGTATATCGCATGCATAAGATCAGGTGGATATGGGGATATTAAGAAATATCAGGGTATTAAGTAATGTGAAACATCTATCAGGTTTAAAAGATCAGGATGACGTCAGCATCCTTTATTAACATTTCGGGTTGGAGCATATGTGACATCATGGTCATATTAGCAAAGATTAGGGATCTTAGCGGATGTGACGGATATTGAGAAATATGACCCTTTCGGGTTTGGGTATGCATACTAGTTAATATCAAGGATATTAACCAATATCACCCCCTTACATAGTGGGGTATGATGATGATGATATCATCATCATAGTCAGGTCTCGTTTAGAATGAAAAGGATGACGTCAGGTTCACCTTAGCGAAGATGAGGCATATTAAAAAATATGACTTACATTGAGAAATATCACCCTTAAAAGAGGATGATGTCACATGCATAACGGGTGCTCCTTCTATCGAATTAAGATGACATCAGGGTCATATTAAGAAGGATCAGTCATATTAGAAATATGATGGATATTGAGGAATATCACCCTCGGAAGAGGATGACATCATGGACGTATTAAGTCTTCTTTTCATCAGGCTACGATGATGTCATCGTCATATTGAAAAATATGACGGGTATTTGGGTATATGACACTCCATAGGTCGGGTAGGATGATTAGGTCATCACCAGGGTGATTTCTTTCGTTCATTGGAATTGAATGACGTCATCGTCATATGGGTGCAGGGTGATATTTATGCAGGGGTGATATTTTGTGAGATGACTGATATGATGAAATATGACCCCCCGCGAATATATGATGCTTTCGACGGGTAGATACCGGGTTCTATCTAATTTTGACGTTCGTGCACCGGGTATCTAATGACATCGAGTGATTTTTCTAAGTCAGGGTCATGTTTGTGAATATGACTGATGTTAAGTAATATGACCCCCCTATGAGGAATATCAGGTTTGACCAAACTTTGACCGTGCATAACTTCCTCATTTTAGCGAATTTCAGGGTGATGCAAAAGGTAAATCTACTTAGAATTTTACACCCTTTCACATGGTAGGATTCTTGATGAGAAATTCAGACTTTGACATTCAGAGTTCAGACTTCAAGATCACTGATGTACCTAACATTAGGCATATGCATACTAACTGATGCTGCTTTTACCATTATCGCCCAGAGCACAAAAGCAAGGAGACAAGCCAGAAACAAGCCAACAGTTGGGTCCCTATTTTGTTAAGGCAAAATGGGGCGTGTTGTGTAACCACACAACAGGTGGATAGTATTAATTGTTGATTTTTTGTTTATGTTCAACACCTGTAGTAAGTGTATTCTTCTATTATGGTTATCACTGAACAACTTGTATTGTTGTGATGTTTGTTGTTGTGTTCTTTTATGAATGACAATGATACTTTCGTTATGTATTATTTTCTTAATTCAATAAAAAATAAATTTATTAGTTTTATTTGATTTTGTGCAGTCTTAGTTTAGTAATTGTAAAATCTAAAGTTATAATGGTGAAATTTGTATAGCTATGACATTTTTTAAAGTTTTGGGTCTATGTTGATGTAATGATTTAAGATAATTATATAATAATAAATAGGGCAATTTTATGTAAATTTGAGTTCATTCCATATTTTTTAATCCATTTCCATTTATATACATTCCTCCATATTTGGTCTTGTCTATATTTGCACCTATTTCCACATATCTAACATTCATTATGCTTATTATTTCCCACCATGTCTTGACATTTTTCCTTGCTTAGATATTATTGCTCGATATCCGTGTGGAATAAAAATAAATAAAATATTCAAATTCAATTTTTGTAACTCTTGTCCATTTTATTCCCACAATGAGCCAACCTAGTACACATTCTTTATGGTTTATGGCTATTTCATAAAATTTAAAGGCACATAATGTGCATTCATTTATCATTAAACATCAAGAGAAAATAATTTACATTTAAAGAGTGTTCACTGTAGGAATATTTCAATTTGGAGAACTAAAACAAACCTAAGTCTGCACTATCATTCTGGAGCATTTATGTTTGAAGATTGCTATCCTCAATTATTTCTTGGGGGATTCATTGAAATACAATATATTAGCATGTCCATGCATATTGTAGGGTTTTAAATTAATAAAAAGTCAACCATTATATGCATATGTATTAGGAGATTAGAGGGCACCATTAATTATAAGTTTACATAAAACATTAGGGGGTCATAGGAGGGGAAGGGAAGACAAACAAGTAGGTGTTAATTAGATAATAAAAAAATTACACATGTAATGTGGAATTTCAATGCCAAACGTGTAAAGTGCAGTTTCACTTGATTGGTGGAGTGGAGTATAGCAAATGCCAATAAATACACAATCGTGTACAAAAGAATTGAAAGAGATTTGAACAAATGCAGAACTTGGAGACTCAATCCTACCTCATTGCAACGTGTTTGGTGATTTAAAAAAAAGAAAAATAGTCACTTTTTTGCCCTCTTCCACTGAAGCTCCGTGCTTGTGCACACTTTGCAATAAGTTTTTGTACATGTATTTTTTAAATTACATTTTTTTTATTTGATTGAGTGTTTATCGAGGATGCTAGCAAAGGTTGTTGAGTCTAGCTTAACACCTATGAATTGCACTAGCTTTAAAGTTTCTAAAGACTTCACAACATATACATTTATGCATATCCTACAATCATTGCAGTCCATGACACCACATCTATTTGAGGAATTATATCAAACAATTCGTGTGCCTTGTCTATGCTTCCACATCTTGCATACACATCTAATACGAAAGTTGTAACTACATCTAAGGAAATTGATCTATCCTTTATAATTTGATGGATGTCCATACCCTATTTCAATGCTCCTATTTTAGCACAAGTAGGGAGACTACTAACAAAGGTTGTGGAATTTGGATTTACATCTATCAATTGTATTTATTTTAAAGTTTCTAAAATATTTTTAATAAATCAATTGTAGTCCAAGAGGATACATCTCTTTGAGGCATTTTGTCACATAGTTCACGTTCCTTGTCTGTGCTTCCATATTTTGCATACATGCCTACTAAAGCAATTGCATCACTAATATTTGACAAAAATTATCCTTCCTTTATCATTTGATGGATGCCCATAGCCTATTCCAAAGCTCCCATTTTGGCATAGATAGGTACTTGATGCTGGGAAAAGTTGTGAAATTTGGCTTTACACCTAGGTACCAATTTCATTTGCTTGAAAGTTTGTAAATCTTTACACCTACCAATTACATTCCATGACACCACATTTCTTTGAGGTATTATGTCAAACAACTATGTGCCTTTTTTATGCTTCCATATTTTGCATACATGTTTAATAGAGCATTTCCAACTATAATATTTCACAAAAATCCCCGTTCCATTATGCGTTGATTGATGTCCATACCCTAGTCCAAAGCACCCATTTTAGCACAAGTAGGGAGGATGCTGAAAAAGGTTATGAAATTTAGCTTTATACTTGATAATTACATTTTATTGAAATTTTCTAAAATATTTTCAACAAATCCATTTTGTGCATATCATGCAACCATTGTAATCCATGAGACCACAAATCTTTAAGGTATTTTATGAAACAATTCATGTGCCTTGTCTATGCTTCCACATTCTATATACATGTCTACCAAGAAAGTTGTAACAACAACATCTACAACATATAACAAAATTTCTCTATCATTTAAATGCTTTGGTAGATGTCTATACCCTATTTGAAAGCTCCCATTTTGACACAACTAGGGAGGATGCTGACAAAGGTTGTGGAATTTGGATTTACAGCTATCAATTGCATTTGCTTGAAAGTTTTTAAAGACTTTTCAATAAATCCTATTTATGCAGAATCTACAATCATTATAGTCCAATAACACACATCTCTTTGATGCATTTTGTCAAATAATTCATGTGCCTTGTCTATACTTCCACATTTTGTATAGATATATACTAGGGCATTTGTAACTATATAACATCTAAAAAACATCCCCCTTCCTTTATCCTTTTTATACATGTATACTAGGGCATAGTTAAGATTACCATGGCTCGCCCTATTGGTTTAACTCTTCCTCTGGTAACTCAGCCGTCTTCCCACCATCCCCTCCCCTCCCATGACCCTAACACGCATCAGGCTCATGGTCGAAGGCAAGATAATTCTCTTTAAGATACTACAAGTTCAGGTCGCCTTGCCCCCTGCTAGATGCCATCGATGAGGAAAATTCTATCTCTATTGAGACTGCTGATCAATCACCACCTCCTCCTATTCCTCCAACCTTGGATAACGTTATTGATGCAGTTTGGAAAGATTATGTTGGCCTTAGCAAATGATTAAAGAGATGTTCTCATCGCCTCTCCACCATGGAGGCTAATTTTACTAAGGGTGTGCTTCCTAACAGTCTACAAATCCATGCTCCTCGACTTGTGGTTCCAGATGACTTAGTGCATAGTTATTTCTTAGAAGCTCTTGAAAAAGAGACTACCAAATTTTGGGAGACCTGCTTGAAGCTATATATGGATGCCTTTAAACAAGTCATCTATAATCCGCACACTTCCATGGATAAATTTGTCAAGATGGACATTAGGCCTAAGGACTCTATAGTATTGGATCCTCTTATTGCCTCTTCCACCATCTCACAGGAATTGGGTATTTCTTGGTTTGATGTGCTCGTGTCACGTTTTCATTCTAAATGCCAGTCATGGTTAGCCGAATAGATCATTAAAGACAATATCCATGTTGAAGTAGTTATTGCTTAGGCCCATGCTATTGAAAACATTCTTGACATTAATATGGGAGAGGCCTCTAATTCTGTTGCTGAATTAGTCAAGAAAGAAATTAGCCCCCTCCTAGACAAATATAACCAGTTGGAAAGTTTGATTTATTCCATGGTTAAGAATGGTTCTATTGCTCCTCCCCCTACTCCTTCTAGGGGAAAGAATAATAGAAGGCCTCATAAAAGTAGAAGCCCTAACCCTCAGCAACAACTAGGATTCTTTGTACCATGCAAGAAGCCTCAACAACAACAGCCCCAACAACCAAACCATCCTTCTATACCAAAAAACAACTAGCACCACCCATAGGGTGTCATCAAAGGAGACAACAAAATGGTCAGCAGAACCACACCCCCTCTACATAGTCACAGTCACATTCGGGTGCTGGTAATAATTTCCATGCTATTGGTTCTAATCAATCTTGGGTAAACTTTGCCCCATCTACTCTCAAACCACCTGGGTGGGATGGGTTTCGTCACAAAGGTGGTGGAAACTAAAATTAAACAAATGGGCCTCTATATTCTTTCTAGATTGTTACCACTTCCTTCTCCTTTATTGGAGTAACATATGGAAAGTGGATGGTAAAATTACAAATTTTGTTGTTCATAATTTCTCATCCAGGCCTCTCTACTACTGAAGTTGATTTTTTGAGCCTTGGTCTCAAATACCTTCCCAAACCACTACCTATGTCTCCAGAAGCTGTTCATTTAGAGTTTGATGCTTTTTGTAGACTTCTTCAACTTCATTGGTTTTTTGGTCCTCGAGGTGGCCCACCAAAAGAAGATCTTGATTTTATCTCACCCTTCAAAATTCCCAAGCCCGACTAGATGCCTAAGGACAAATACAAGCCTTTAGAAAAGATCATTGCCTTTGGCAAATCTCTTGTGGAAAAAAAGTTATTTTCTACCTCTTCTCCTTTTGTTCTTGATTTTCCCTATGCTTGGAAGAAGGCCATCCTTTCTTTGGCTAATGATCATTCTATCATCATTCGCCCTGTAGACAAAAATTTGGGGGTTACCATTTTGTCTCGAGATTGGTATATATCTGAAGGGCTTCACCAACTCTCTGATGCCAATGTTGATGAAGTTGTCTCGGTGATTCCATGGGCTTCCTTCTTCTCCTCCTTGAGTAGATTGGTTGATCATGCCTACTCCATGAGGTTGCTCAATTCTGAACTTGCATCTTACCTTCTCAAAGTTAAGCCCAATTGAGCCAGGGTTTGTGTCATTTATCTGTTATCTAAAATTCATAAGCTTGTCTTGGTGGGTAGACCTATTTTCTCCTATTATGGTTTCTTACTTGAATTGGCTTCACATTGGCTTTATCATACTATTCTTCTTGTCCTCCTTACCTAGAATAACCACCCGGTTGACTCCTTGTCTTTGATCAATGATCTTCATGACAAAGTTTTTCCTCGGGACATTTTGTTAGTCACTTTGATGTTGAAAGTTTGTACCCCAATATTCCTACTAAATCGGGTCTCATTGCCCTTTGACATTTTTGCAAGGATGTCTTCTCAAGACCTTTGACAGATTTTATTATCAATCTTGCCAGGTTGGTTCTCACACAACATTACCTGGAGTTCAACGAGAAAGTTTACAGGCATATTCATGGTACTGCAATGGGTAACAGTTTTGTTGTTGTTTATGCATGCCTTTTCTTATGTTATCTGGAGTTGCAGGTTTGGGATTCTATTGATATGTACATGAGATCTCCTTTTCTACAAAAGATTCATTGATGATGTTGTTGGGATTTGGCATGGTTCTCATCCATCCTTGGACCTTTTATTGCCACAGTTTGGGTCCATTTATGACATGTTGGCCTCGTTTTTAGCTTGCCAAATTTTAAAAATTTCGCATCCAAGGTTAAGTTTGATCATACATCGAACCCTTTTGTCAAGTCTCTCTTTCAGTCCCAAGTCGTCAATGTCAATGTCACATTCCGCTTCATGTTATTTTCCTATGTTGGATGTTGTATCATGGTGTCAAATTGAATCAATCTTCACTCAACTTCCCAGATGCACCTATCCAGCTCACGGCATTTTGTGAAAACAATTAAATCTCAAGATTGGTGATAGTTGGAGTAAAAATATTTTTATGGTAGTGTTCACACCTCTATTTCACTTGATTTGGAAAATTTGCGCATCAAGATGTCCCACAGTTTGGGAGATTTTAAGCTTTTTATTTTCTGTCGACAATTTACAGAAATAATTAAATTGTGAGTTTTATAAGGTCTGGAGCATAATCATCTGGTAGGAAGATTTATAATGCTATTATGAACAGTGTGGCAAGATTTCACGATAAAATGTTATCACAATCAAAAGTTATATCATTTCTCCCCTTCATCATGTTTGTCAGTTTCATTAAAATGTGGCGAGATGAAGAATAAATGGAGCAAATTATATCAATGTTTGAGCGAATCACCAAGTAAGGCTGTGAAATTGCAACAAGATCTCAAATTGTCGACATGAAAGTTTTGTCAAAGCACAAGTTTTGAATTCTATCAGTACTAAGTTTGAAAAATAATTAAAGTGTTGATGAAGATGAGTTAGTTATCTATTAGGTATAAATCAATATGCCCATAAAAACTCACAATGGTAATATCTTTTTTTATCTGGGATACTTCGTCATTCTTTATTAAAAATTTAGAATCATTTAGAACGCCCCTTATCCAGCCTTCACACTCCATAAAGAGCATAATTCAATAAATGGTTTGAGATTTGTATTCGGTGAGGTGTAAAGGTTTTAAAATCATTTTAAAATGCCAATAAGACTTGTCAAAAAGAAATGAAGTGCCGATGAAAACATTGAATTCTTAATCATGGGTAGTTTTATTAAGTTTCTAAAGTGTTTTTAGCACAGCGAAGGCATCTAAAAAGGAGGACAAGCTCGTAACCATCCATCAACATATCAAGTTTCGAAGCTAGTCTTTACCGCCGAAGAAGGGAGTTTTATTATCAACAGCTCATTCAATAAGTTTCAAAAGTTTCGCTTTCTACCGATAAGGCTTGTGAGAGTTACTTGAAGTGTCGATGATGAGGCTATTTCAGATATATATCCCATTTTCCTAAGCTGCATCGGATTTAAAACTAGTTAAATGAAATTTTAAAGAAGTCGATTGGCAATTAATAAGGTAGTTATTATAACTACCTGTGTCGTCGGCTTTATGGCATGAAGTTTCAATGTTTTCAATACTTGCAAATGCCCTCATAGACTTGTATACAAAATTTGGAAGCATAGCTGATGCATATGAAACATTTGACGGAATGCTTCAAAGAAATGAGTCAAGTATAAACTGCCACAGTCGCAAGATCTGCATAAAATGACTCATTGAAGAATCTTTAGAAACTTTCAAGCAAATGCACTTAGTAAGTGCAAGGTTGAAACCCCACAACTTTCGCCAGCATTTTCCCTACCCGCGCCATAGAAGCTTATCAGATATTATAGTTTGAAATGCTTTGGTGCAAAATGAGGAAGCATAGACAAGCCACCCAAACTTTTAGACATAATGCCTCAAAGACTTGTCATCGAATGCAATGGCTGCATGATACGAACAAAATGGATTTGTTCAAAAGGTGCTTGTTTTCAAGAAAATGCAATTGGTAGGAGTAAAGCCAAATCATTCAGCCTTTGTCATCCTCTTCCTGGTTTACACCAAAAATGGGAGAATTGATATCATCTGTGAACATCTAGCAAAGCAAGATTGAAAGTGGCTACATATGCATAAAACATTGGAGCATAGATAAGGCACCTGAACTATTTGACATAATGCCTTAAAGAAACATGCTCTCATGCAATGCAATGACAGCGGGGTACTCACAAAACCATACTGTATTTTCAATAATGATTATTACAATGGAAGAAATGGGTTTCCTCACGAGGCAGTTACACTGTTTCATTGTACGCAAAAGTTCACATTTGCCAGCCAATGCCTAGCCCGTGGAAAAATGGGAGTTTTGAACAGAGCATGGACGTCCATCAAAGTATAATTGAATGCGAATTTTTGTCAAATGTTAAAGTTGTAAGTGCCCTCGTGGACAAATTTACAAAATGTGAAAGCATAGACAATGTGCATGACATTTTAATAACTACCTCACAGATACGTGGTCTTATGGAATTCAATGATGGCAGGATATGTATAGTTGGAACAACGTTCTTAGTTTTCTCTCCAGCATACCCAAAATCACAACTCTTTGAACATGAATACTTCAAAGAAATAGGGTCTTATCGACTACAATGGTTGCAGAGTGGGCATTAAAGGGATCGATTGGAAAGGTTCTAAAAGATTTTAAACCAATGCAATTGCCAGATGTAAAGACCAACTCTGCAGTCCTTGCCAACATGGTCTTGCCTTATGCCTAAATGGTAGCATTGGAACTAGAAATGGATGCGCGTCAAAGCATAACTGCTCTAGTAGATATGCATGCAGAATATGGAGACATAGACACCATGGATTGCTTGATAGAGCATTTCAAATGTGGTTTCATGGAATGCAGCTCGCCATAAAATCAATTTATTGAAAATGTTTTAAAAAATTCTAAAAACAAATGCAATATGAAGCCGCTCCATAACCTTTGCTATGTATACGTGCAAAATGTAAAAGCATATAAAAGACACACAAACTGTTAGATAGAATGCCCCAAAGCAATATAGCCTTTGCGAATTCAATGCATGCATGGTTTGAAGGAATCTCAAAGAAATGTAATCTCAAGGACTGCAACAATTGCGGGATATGAACAAAATTGATGTGTTGAAAAGATTTCAAAAAATTTAAAGCAAATTCAATGCAAAACTCAACCTTCACCTACTTGGGCTGCACGTGCCAAAATAGAATTTTTGGAACCAGATATGATTTTTATCAAATAGTAATGAAGAAGGGGTTTCTGCCAGATATTGTAGTTGTAAATGCTCAATCCACCATGTATGCATATTGTGGGAGCATAGATAAAACATATCGATTGTTCGACCATATGCCTCAAGGAAAGGTTTACGAGCTTTGACCTCACTCATATTAATGGCATCGGAACATTGCAATTGTTTAGCAACTTTGTTTACCTCTTTCTCACAAACATAGGATTGGGAGTTGTGGTGGGGCTTCTAAGAGTGTATATCATCAAACAATTATATTTTAGAAGAAATTCCACAGATTGTGAAGTTACAATCATGATACTCATGGCCTATCTTTATATATGCTTGCTAACTATTTTAACCTCAGTGGGATTGAGATTGTTATGGAAAAAACGTTACCTGAGGGTAAAGTAGACAAAATTAGAGAGTTGCAGATGTTTGGTGTGATGGTGGGTGATGCTATCAATGATTCACCAACACTTGTGGTTGCCGATATGGGTATGACAATTGGTGCAGATATGATATAGCAATTGAAGTTGCAGACATAGTATTGATGAGAAGCAACTTAAAAGATGCCATTACTGCCATTGATCTTACAAGGATAACATTTAAATGAATCAAAATCAATTACTTGTGAGCCTTAGATTACAACACAATGTGAAGACACACTATACAAAATAAGAAACAATGACCATCACAGGTGCATCAGGAACAAAATGATTACATCTAGTGGTGTTCATGCTAATGGTGTGTATGCTATCCATTGGACATGAGATAATTCTATAATACGAGATGACCTGAAGTACTCCATTATGTTGATACTTAACTTTGGGCTACTTGGAATGCTTATGGTGGGGAGATTTGTAAATGGTAAGGAAAATGATGAAAGATAGAGGAATTAAAAAGAGCCTTGGATGTAGTTAGATTGAAGGCCATAACATAGTACATGCTTTCTGTGGATGATACATATCATATCTACAAACAACAAAAATCTATGCAAAGTTGGAGAAATTGACTTTGGAGTTGTGGAACAAGGGTTTAAACATCCTTAAAATGGGCTGGCATTTACTTCAGATATTACAGAATGTCAGACATACATGAAAAGGAGGAAGCTTAGAAAAAGTGTGAGCCGCTTGGCTACATTGGCAAACATGAATGCAAGTGCAAAATAACATTACAACTATTCTGTAAAATACCTCAAAGAAACATGTCTGTTTGGAATGTAATAGTTGAAAGACACGCACACAAAGACTTGTTGGAAAGATTCTATCAAGCATTCATTTCAGATCATCCTTGAGTTGCACTAATCAAAGTCATCTAGAGGAATCCTCAAAGGTTGTAATATGTAATAAATAGAATGGACAATGTCTCCTTCAACTGATCTTTTCTGCATAATGGTGAGAGGTTGAGGTGAGTAGTGAATGGTAATGAAATTTTATGATTGTATTGACGCGGGGAGATATGCAGCATTTTTCAGTATACGATTATCATGATGATGTGGTCGGTGAAAGACATACTATTTTCACAATTCATGTAAGGACATGAGAGTCTAAGATTCAGGTATTTGATCTTGGAAAGAAAGGAGATGGTCTTTCTAAGGAAGTTACATGAAGAGGAAATTTGAGTAAACATGGGAAGTTGAGCAACATATATAGGAACCTGAAGACCTAGAAGATGAGAATAGCTAACATCCTAATTCCTGAAAGGAAATCTGTTACTCCAGCTATCAAACTTTTCAAAATGTCCAAAGAAAAAGAATCCAGTGAACAGAAGCAGTCTTTAGAATCAACAGCTACATCAACGGCACCATCGACAAGCAAAGAATAAATGCAGTTGTTGCATATTGTATAGTTCCTATTTTTATGTGTTTGTGTGTGACTCAAGTCATGATTTTGGCTTGTTTTGTAAATAATTTTCATGATTGAGTTTCTCCTGTTCGAGTCTAGTTTTCTATCTTTAGTTGTAAAGTTAGGTTCATCCTAACTCTTTCTTACAAAGTAGTTATTTTAAGTGCCTAAGTTAGGTAGTTACTCTAAGTGACTATCTTTACAAAAGAAAGTTAGTTATTCAAAGTTAGTGCACTTATAAAGGTAGTTATACCAAGTAGTTACAAAAAGTGGTTAAGGTAGTTACCTTAAGTGGTTACTAACCTCACCTATAAAAACAACATTGTAATTCAATCAAAGGGGTTCCACTTTTTTGCAAGGCATTGTGTAAAGGACTCGAATAGTATTATTCAAGCAAGAAAGCAATAAAGAAACATTTTGGATGTGTGTTCAATTTGATTTCACGTGTTGTTGTTGATATTTGTATGTTTAATCAATGATAACCATTTGCTTTCCTTTAAACGTTGCATGTGGAAAAGATTATCACGTCAAGTTTTGGTATCTTTACTTGAATGTGTGGAATTTGAGTTGATAAGATTACTTCTCATTTCTTTATTAGTTTTCGTTATTCAATTTGTTCTTAACAACCCCAGAAAATCCATATACCTCTATCATACAAGGGAGCTGCCCCTCTCAAATGCAGAGAGGAATCGACATAGTCTTGCAATTCTTCAACTATTGTGAGCAGGTTGTTGCTGATCCAACGGTGAAACAGAGTTATTCACGAAGGTTATTTAAAAGCAATAAATCTATTTACCAACATGACACTATCAACATTACTTTCGTGGTCTTTGAAGTTGAGGTAGCCTTCTTGGATGTTATTCTTCTCCAAGGTAAGGATTTTAATTGCTCTGGTATTTTGAGTACCAAGTACTTTCAGAAACCACTAAATGCTTACCAATACATCCCAGCCTCCTCCCACCATCAGTTGCACCAAAAGACTTCCTTTATTGTTAGTGAACTCAAGCACTTCCTCATCAAAGAAAGTGATTGTGATCACTTCTTATCCTTTCGTAACTGTTTCTTCAATCATCTTTGTGCCATAGGATACAATGCGCACTTTCTTCTACCTTTGTTCGATGAGATTCAGTTTGATGATCGTCTACCTTTTCTTGCTCAAAATCATTTTTTTCTTTCATGGGTTTTAATATAGAAGATATGCCAATCACATGAACATCCCTATAATTATTCAAGTGGGAGTGTATGAGACTATAATCCCACCTCGCTACCTTTATTTAGGCATAACGTACAAGTCCCACGAGGAGGAAACTATCCACTTTTGATCACCCAAGATCGCTCTTATGTCGTGAGGGGAGAGCATACACATTAGGCATGCCTGTTTTTAGAGGACATTTGCACTTAGCGATAAAATTAATGTGGCTTGTGCAGTAACTTCCTAGGCCTAACTGGTATTCAGTGCATTACAATCTCATATGGTCGAAAGGTCTTAATCTAGGCTTGAACAAGCTACTAGGGAGTCCTCGATATATGCTAGGTACGTGGGGCACAAGTCATGAACACCATCCCATTGAAAGGATGTGGCATAAGTGGCTAATTAAATACCACTTCACATTGTGTCCAGAATCACCTAGGACCCCAAGGTTGTCCCAATGATAATGTGACTAGATTGGGGTACAAGTTTCCTTCTCCCGCATTGATATACCTCGCTGGTACACATGACTGAGATCATCCTTGGGGTGATGAAATCCTGAAGTAGGCCTCCTAAGAAGAAACCACTTCTCACTTTTGATCATCCAAGATCACACGAAGTGCAAGGGGAGAGCATACATGAAAAAGTGACCCCTTCGGGATACAAATAAACAAAAAGTTTGCACAAGTACTTTTGATCCCCAAGATCACCCTAAGGTGCAAGGGGAGAGCATACATCCAAATGCAAACACAAACATGGCAAACAATTAATTAACCTCTACCCTAATTGGTGCAGTCTCGACCAGGGGGTTTTATCAAACTTCCCAGTCATTCAGCTAGAATACACAATGGAAGCACAAATACACTCACAAATCTAAAATCATGTTATTAATTTTAAAAACATTAGCATTTACAAATTTATTAGCCTTTCACAGCCTCAGCATTACACTACAGTATTCAATTGACTATGTGCTTACAAAACCAAAACACCTTCCAACAGGTACAGAGATCACCTTAATCTATTGTTGCCCCACTTTTGTTCTGTGATTACTAACACCCTCTGTGTTGAGCAGAATCACCACCACATTCCTTCAATGATCCCCCTTCTCATAAATGGCATTCGCCTTTTTATACTGCTTGTATGGAAGTTAATTTGTTATAGGGATGCTTAGTTATGGAACTGAATATACAGGTATTCTGATAACCACTTGCCATTTCAAATTCTCCCAATGGACTACCGATGACACTATTTGAGTATTATATAAACACCTTTTGATAAAAAGAATCCTATATCCAATTATCTCTTCATGAATCATTCACATTTCCCTCGGCACCCAAATACACCATATAGGAATATTATCGGCAAAAGCATTATATTACAAACCATTGGTGAAAATAATATTTTAAAAACCTTATAAATGTTGTCCTTTTCGAACCTCAATGCTTAGCGGCAAATGTTTGTGTTTTCAAACCTTAGTTATAAGAGCTTATCAAAGAAAGCCTACTTTTTGAAACTTGGAATTGATCTCTTATGCCTTTGCTTTTATCGACAATTTAGTCATTTTCCAAACTGATGAAGACTTAACAAAATTCCTCTTATCGGCAAATCTTTAGTCCCACAAACCTTGGGCTTTAAGTGTTTTAACCTTAACATTATTGCTCCACTTCTTAAGCCTTTATCGACGAAATTTGTCTTTCCTTAACCCACAAACTATTTCTCAAGTGGAACGGTTTGTTGATACCAATGTATAAGCTACTAACTCTTTGATCAACAATGTTTATCTTCCTCAAACTCTCTTTAAGGTTTATCGGCAATTTGTGAAAATCATGAACTAGTCAAGACTTAGACATTTCTTCTATCGGCGATATTCTAATTTCACGAACTAAAGAATTCATGGATCCAACCTTCAAAGCCTTATCGACAAAGTGAGTTGTCGGTGAACCTATGGGTTCGCGAACTAGTCATTTTGTTGACTAATTTCGCAATATTGCAACTTTGTTGATAATGAAGAAGATTCATTCTGATTCACCAAAATTCCAAATGACTAACTAAAGAAGACTTAGAATTTTCTTTCTCTCGAAGGCTTCAGTTAGGGAAATAGCCCATCGACGAACTGAGAAATCGGCAAATTGTCGAACCGATGAACTACACAGTTCGCGAACCGGAGGTTTTTATGACTTGTCATAACTTTGTCAATTTTTATCCAAATTTTACCAAATTGGAATTGCGGATACCCATTAGGCTCTTCTACATGATGATGCTCTTACTAGGCCAAAATAAATCTACATTTGCTCCAGAAATAAAACTGCAAAGAGAACAAAGCCAAAAACCAGCTTAGAAAATAAAATATATTTTTTTGATGACACAGGATTGCTAGTGAACCCTGATGCTCCTGCATCAGACACGCCAGGTAAGTAAAATGTTCCATGAGTTAGAAAACTCATGAACATTTTAAAATGCTTGGGATGGTGATCCCATGCTTCTTTATCCAAACCTCCTCTTTGTTTACCTAACCTTTGCTCTTCATCACTTGCTGAAATGCTTCACTTCCACTTGCAGTTACTGGGCTACACCGCTCCTGAAAAATTTCCAAGTGTCCAAACTGCAATTTGTATTGTTTCCTCTCCAAACCACCTCTCCTTTATTCAATACTCACAATCTTTAAACTATTTGCCACGTATTTATGTTGCTGTTGCACAAAACCAGCACCACTACCTTTATTTTTGACTACAGTACCCTTCATGGGATCCTTCATTGAGTCATTCCCAATCTCTCTTGTCACCTTAAGGAACTATTTGTTAGAATTGTAACAAACTATTGAACTACTCTCTTTCACTTGTGGTGTCCTCTCTTTTACTGAACTCAACACATGCTTCTGCCCATCTTTCAAAATAGTATACAAATTCCTTTTACCATCGCAGATTGCTTCCCTATCAAACTACCAATGTCTACCCAACAACACATGACAAACACTCATTGACATAACATCACACAAGACTTTGTCCTTATATGACCCAATTTGAAAACTAACCATGCATTGCTCCTTTACCACTAATTCATGTTCCTTTTGCAACCAAGTAACCTTATAAAGACTAGGATGTTTCATCTTTTTCAAACCTAGCTTTGAACTACCATTTCCTCTGAAACTAGGTTATTAGTACTACCACTATCTACAATTACTTTACAACACTTACGTCCAGACTTGCATACAGTTCTAAAAAAATTTCTCCTCTAAGATGCTTCATCCTTCTTCACTTCTAGTGTTATCAATACTCTCTTGAACATAAGAGACTCTCCTTCTTCAGGATCTTCCTCCTTTGGTGATACCACACTCTCTTCATCTTCTTGTACCATGTTATTTTTTGCCACAATTTTCCTATTCTTCTCCTGATGTAATTGTGGACATTCATAAGCTCTATGTCCTACCTCACCACACTGAAAACATTTCCCAAAGAATCCCTTGATGTTGCTACCACATCCTCCTGTAGAGTATTCTCTTCTTTTCACTCCTTCACTTAAATCCTTATTCCATTTGGAATTTACTTCTTCCTAAACTTGTTTGCCTTTGCCACTACCTTCTTGTCCTCCCAACTGAGAATTTCCCTCATCCTCTTACATTACTCTGTTCTCTTCTTTCTATCTTTTCATCTACTTTCAAAGCATATTGATATGCCTCCTCTAGTGTAGAAATCTTTAGCATACTCATCTCATCTTGTATATTAAACCTCAACCCATTGATATATCTAGCTACTTTCTCTTTATCCATTTAATGATGATGAGATCTAATTACCATTTTATAAAACTCTTCAGTATAGTCCTTTATGCTCATATTTTTTTTCTTCAAATTCTAAAGTTTTCTGAACATCTCCAACTCATAATCTCCAGGAATAAATTTGGCTTTCAATCGAGTAACCATCTGATTCCACTGGGTTATTCTTTCGTCTCCATTAGCCACTTTCTCTTTGTAAATCTCTCCACCATAAAGTAGCATGTCCTTTGAGTTTTATTTGTGCCAATCTCACCCTCTGAGGGTCACGAATATTTTCATATTCAAAATATTCTTCTAATTCTCCTATCCAATCTATCAAGTCATCGAGATTCAATGTTCCACAAAAATTAGAAAATTTTATTTTGTTACCTCCTCCAACTTTGGCAAGCGCTTTCATGAATCGTTCTTCTCTAGCATCTACTGGTTGTTCATTTTCTCTTTCTTGTTCATCCTCCACAATTTTGTCCTCCTCATCAACATGATCTTCTACACAA
The DNA here is from genome assembly GCA_027924645.1 of Cunninghamia lanceolata. NCBI lineage: Eukaryota > Viridiplantae > Streptophyta > Pinopsida > Cupressales > Cupressaceae > Cunninghamia > Cunninghamia lanceolata. The sequence goes on along the minus strand of BSBN01001859.1, from coordinate 1,463,578 downwards.
TCTGGGTTTCTTCTCAATCCAGTAACTAAATTTCTCAAATCGTTCTACATTTTAACACGAACTGTTTTAACATTTCCTCCATTCTGGGAACTCTTCTTCTCAAGGACATATTCTCAAATTACAACTGCTACTAGTGCTTGCTCTCCACACACAATGTGGAAACAAATTCCTCTTTTTCTTACAACTCTAATGTCCCCTTTAGCCCTCAAGAATTTCAGGACTCCTCTTCACACCTACAGATACTCTCTCGATCCCTCTACAATAGTACTTCAGAATCTCCACAACATATCTCCTCCCAACAAGAAAACCTTGCTCTAATACCACTTAGTGCAGTCATGACCAGGGAGTTCTATCAAACTACCCAGTCATGCAGCCAAAATACACAACAGAAGCACAAATACACTCACAAATTAAAAATTATGTTATTAATTTTAAAAACATCAGCATTCACAAATTTATTGGCCTTTCATAGCCTCAACATTACACTACAGTATTCAATTAACTATGTGCCTATAACACCAAAACACCTTCCAACAGGTATAGAGATCGCCCTAATCTACTGTCACCCCACTTTTGTTCTGTGATCACCAGCACCCTCTGTGTTGAGCGGAATCACCACCACATTCCTTCAATGATCCCCCTTCACATAAATGGCAGTCACCTTTTTATACTTCCTATATGTAAGTTAAACCATTATGGGGATGCTCAGTTATGGAACTAAATAGATAGGTATTCTGATAACCACTTGCCATTTCAAATTCTCCCAATGAACTAGCGAAGACACTGTTCAATTATTATATAAATGCCTTTTGATTAAAAAAATCCTATATCAATTTATCTCTTCATGAATCATTCACATTTCCCTCAGTGCTCAGATACACCATATAGGAAAATTATCGACAAAAGTGTTATATTACAAACCATCAGTGAAAATAATCTTTTCAAAACCTTATAAATGTTGTCAGAAAATTTTGCCCTTTCCAAACCTCAATGCTTATCTGCAAATGTTTGTGTTTTCAAACCTTAGTTATAAGAGCTTATCGGCGAAAGCCTACTTTTTGAAACTTGGATTTGATCTCTTATGCCTTCACTTTTATTGGGAATTTAGTCATTTTCCAAACTGACGAAGAATTATCAAAATTCCTCTTATTGGCAAATCTTCGGTCCCACAAACCTTAGGCTTTAAGTGTTTTAAATTTAACTTTATCACTCCACTTCTTAAGCCTTTATCAGTGAAATTTGTCTTTCTTGAACCCTTGTCCGCATATCGGCAATTTGCCGAACCCACAAACTAGTTCGCAAGCAGAAAAGTTTGTCGATACCAATGTATAAGCTACTAACTCTTTGATTGACAATGTTTATCTTCCTCAAACTCTCTTTAAGGTTTATCAGCAATTTGTGAAAATCATGAACTAGTCAAGACTTAGATGTTTCTTCTATCAACAATATTCCAATCCCACGAACTAAAGAATTCGTGGCTCCAACCTTTAAAGCCTTATCGACAAAGCGAGTCATCAGCGAACCTATGGGTTTGCGAACTAGTTGTATTGTCGACTAAGTTCATAATCTTGCAACTTCACCGACAATGAAGAAGCTTCATTCTGATTCACCAAAATTCCAAATGGCTAACTCAAGAAGATCTCTTGAAGGCTTCAGTTGGGAAAATTGCCCATCGGCGAACCAGGAATTCGGCAAACTACACAATTTGTGAATCGAAGATTTTTCCGACTTGTCATAACTTCGTCAATTTTTATCTAAATTTTACCAAATTGGAACTATGGATACCATTAGGCTCTTCTACATGATAATGCTCTTACCTAGCCAGAATAAATCTGCATTTTCTCCATAAACAAAATTGCAAAGAAATCAAAGCCAAAAACCAGCTTAGAAAATAAATATTTTTTTTAGTGACACAGGATTACCAATGAACCTGGATGCTCCTGCATCACTAATTAATGTGCAACTATACTAGTGATAAAAAATAAATCTTTGACTGCAGAGCTACACAAAAAGAGTTAGTAGTTTTGATTAAGATGCTTGGATAAACGTCTGTCACATACAAAAAGTGGGTTAGTGCTCAAAAACTTGAAATTAATCCTATCAGACCATAGGCACTAAAACAGAGACCAATTATGCTAATGGAAAGACCCACTGCGCTAAAACAGAGACCGAAGACGTTGACACAAATACCTTTGGTGCTAAAACAGAAACTAGAGGTGCTAAATAGAGACACATATGCGCTAAAATAAGGACCAGAGGCACTATTTTACTATGCAGATAAAAGATGATTATACATGCATGCCATCACAAAGGCTGAATGCGCTGCTACGGGGTCCAGAGGTGCTAATACGACAGAGAAGAAAATCCTACACAAAACCAAGTTATTTTGCCACAAAATGATCAAAGGAGGGGATAAACATCATGCAAGGTTAACATAGTAAGATTAGAATGCAGTTTTTAACCCAAAAGGTCAACTAATGATATAAAATGTACAAGATTAAAATAGCCTTAAGTGTTCTTTCCAAAATATAATAGGTTAAATGATTTCTTAAGGAGATCTCAAGGCTTATCAAATCTACAATTAGAATTTAAAGACCCTACAAGCATTAGTTTGTAAGCAAGAAAATATTAGAAACGATTTGAAATAAAAAAAACTTCTCCTAGCGTGACAAAATGTGCTGAAACAGAGATGAGAAGTGTTGAACTAGGAAACTCTAGCACTAACCTATGAATCACAGGTGCCGACAAATGGACCTCTGATGTAAACCTGCAAATCGCATGCACCAACAGATGGACCTCTAGTGCTAACAGAGAGCCCAGAGGCGCTAAAATCTACAAAAATAGTCAAAACAGAGCAGGGTTTAGTTTAAAACCGTAGACACTGACAAAGATGCCGTAGGTGCTAAATCAAGGACCACAGGTGCTAAACTTGTTACCGAAGGCACTGAATCGACCTGCATGTCAAGAACTTACCAAAACTCACAAAAAAGAGGTTAGTTACAGGGACTAGGTCCCATCGGGCATGCCAAATGAAGATGCAGGAGAGCAAGAAGATTAACAAACATAAAGTACAACAAAAAAAATAAAGAGTTTATAACTCAGATCTTCAAATTCTTCCTTCCCCTTAATAAGGTTGAGGAGATGATGCACCCAACTAAACTCCTAGCTTTACCCAACAATGAAGTATATGTGGATTTCTCTAAGAAATCAACACAATATGGATTTAGCAAAGGGGATTGAACTAGAAATTGGCTATGGATTTTGGCATGGTATGGATGCAAATGACTTGAGATGAAAAATGCTTGGAGGAGGTTTGTATTTATAGAGTTTTTGGGAGGATTTTAGATCAATGGTGGAGATTCAAAGTTGAGATCCAAGGGTGGAGATGGAATGGTGAGATCAACGGGCAAGATTTGATTAACAATAATGGATGGCTCTCATTATTTTTAGATTTTAAATTAACCTTGGGAAGACTTTGCATTAATGAGGATTAAGAGATATAAAATAATAAAAAATTCATTCATATGGGAGAGGGGGCAATAAAAAATTGGGTTTTTATGGGTGTGTGAGATGACATGTGACATATGCATGCTTTTGGCAAAGATGTGTGAGCTCTTTTTATTAAAAAAACTCTTGCATGAAAGAGGAAAGGTGAGGTGGAGACACATGTGACTCCCTTTGAATAAAAAATTGTTTTTATTCCAAGGGTATGGGGAGATGGGATAATGAAGGTTTAGGCTAATTATTTAAGTGATTAACTTAATTAATATGGTTGTTGGAAATTATTGAAGAGATTAATTAGTGGTTAGAATTAATTAAGCAAGGGTTTACTTAATTAATTTGGGTTTAGGGGCTAGGTAGGGTGTAATAGCTAATTAAATAAATGTTAAATGTTATTTATTTAATTAGACTAGGTTTAGGTCATAGGTTAGGGGGATTAATCAAATAAGTATGTTTTATTAAATTAATCTAGGTTAGAGGATGAGGAAAATTAATCAAATAAATATTAGGATATTTATTTAATTAATTGTGGATGATAGTCTAAGGTATAGTAATAAATTAATTTATCACAAGTGAATAATTGAGATGAATGGCTAGGGATAGATGGCTTAGGATAAATTAATTAAATAGATTGATTTTATTTAATTACTTTGGCGGAAGGGGGAATTAGTGGTGCAATGATATGAGAAAGTGGCTTGCGGGGTCAAGGCATTTTCAAGTGTCTACACAAACCTTAACCTTAAGCAAATGGTCGATTGATTATAATTTACAATCCAAGCATTAAACTAAGACATAGAATCAAAAATCTCAAATCCCACTAAAACTTCTGAAAACACATTAACTCTAACTCAATAAATTGTGATTTTGATCAATTATAAGGCTTTTAATGTTTGGAGGCCCCTTTAACAATCTACTTCACAACTTATTTTACCAAAACTTTTAAAAACTCACTAATGCTTAGGTGCCAAAAAATATCAGCAACCTTAGGTCCCATCACATTCACCACCAGGTGATCTCTACTTGCCCCCTCTTACAGAAATGCCTTTCACGACGAATCATAGGTGTCCACATAAATCAATAGAATCCCTGTTAAAGACAACTTTGACATCATCCTCTCATCCCCTCCAGAGAAGGGATGTATCAACACATGCCCCACAATCTTCAATATTGTTAAGTCCTACTTCCCCTCTGCCACACGACATCCGATGTGGTGAACAATGTTGCCTCTAGTGCTCTCCCATGTCAGAAAGCAATGTGAAAATAATTAAAAAATAGTAGAAGCAAATGTAAAAGGTGTTGTGAGCAATAAAAACACCAAATACACATATATGCCCTTCGCCATTTAAAAAAAGGGAGCTAAGAAAGAAGGAAACAAGAACTTGATCTTTGTACAATAGATCGATCTAAAGGACCAATTCCAAAACTCACAATTGCTTGATTGATATTAAAGACATCTAAACACAATTACAAAAGCACCAATGGAAACTAGATAGCACCATGTTTAGCCAAATAATGGTACGAAACCTCTTTCCATATGTTGTGATCCCCCAAAGGAAATGTTGCCAGAGATCACTTAGAACCTTTCTAACTATATAATGAGAGAAATGAGCATAAGAAAGGCTCTGATGGCAATCACAGGGCATTGAAGAAACTTCTTGCAATCATTGTTTTCCTTTGTCTGCCTTTTATTAGGTGCACTCGACCTTGTTGACAAGAACGTGGGAACCAATTTAACACAGTAGCATGGGATACTCTTGGATGTAGAAAATACATCTTAAGCTTGTTTATCTATACAACTTATAACATATGGCATTTGTCTTCAACTTCCATGATTTCATTTCAATTTTCCTCTATGATATTTGGAGTGACAAGTCCTCCACCACAAAACAACTGTTACACACTATTCTTAGCATCCACCTAAGTCTAATTTATATATTTACACACACTATTTTAACCTTCAGAAATATTTTATCCACTCTCTCCTTGAATTATATCCACCCTCTCCTTGAATTATAACTGTAACACCTTCATTTATTTGTTGTATTCATTTATTTACTATTTATTTGTTTTTGGTTTATATATTTATGCATAGAAAATGAGGGCTCTCACCCACCCCCACTTAGGCTCCTCTGATAATTATTTATACATGATAATAATATTAATTATTAATAATAATATTATTATTATAATAACCTTCTCCTTTATATTATTAAACAATAAAGTATAACTATATTAATTATGTAGAATTAATACCTCGCTAATTATTCGGAGGTATCCTATTTTCCACACTTCCAAGATTGACCAAAATTTTTGAAACTCGTGTAATGTAATTTTGAATGAAGTGAAGTGCGAACACTTCCCACTTTCCCCACATTTTCTTTCGCACGATTGACCAACGCAATTCATGTAATTTAAATATAAAATTCATTTTACTTTGGCATGATTGACGATTGACGAACGTAGACTTTGTAATTTAAATATGAATTACTCATTTTCCTTTCCCAATAGACTTGACTTTGACAGACAAGCGCGGAATTAAAGGTCCGAATTTTCCTCCCTTTGTAAAATTCCACAAAGCGCGGAATAACGACTTCGACTCCGCGTTGTCTCAATCCTTCAAATAGCACACACAGATTTGCCTAAACAAACACACTCGGCGAACTATTATATTTGTAAGGGATAGTGTGGGTGCACTCCAAGATGTTGCCAAATAATTATTGTTTCCTGCTTTTTTTATTATTTCTCTCTGCACTACCAATTTCTGCTAACATTTCTCGTTCTTCTTCTCCTTCTTATCATTTTGATGAAGAAGCTCTCTTGGCTTTCAAGCATTCTCTCTCTGGTGGCAGCAACAATTCCTTGTTTGATTGGTCTCCCCATCACTCTTTCTGCAATTGGACTAGTGTTGTCTGCGCTTCACGTCATCAACGTGTGGTTTCCTTGAACCTCACAGGTATGTCTTTAGTGGGCCACATCTCTCCTTTCCTTGGCAATCTCTCTTTTCTTAGAGTACTTGCTCTTGCGAATAATAGCTTCCACGGTCATATTCCTCCTCAATTGGGGAGGCTTTTTCGCCTTAGAATACTTAGATTATCTATGAATGAATTGGAAGGCTCCATTCCACCCACTCTAGTAGACTGTCGTTCTTTGCAAGTTCTCATATTGTCCTATAACCATCTAAGCGGCAGCATTCCTTCCCAGCTTGGCCTTCTTTCACATTTAGAGGTGCTTGGTTTAGCAATAAACCAACTAATAGGTACAATCCCAACTTCCATAGGCAACATGTCATCCTTAACTAGATTGGATCTGAGTGAAAACTTACTCCATGCTGGTATTCCTATTGAATTGGGTATGCTTACTCAACTCACAATGCTTAATCTTTTCACCAACAACTTGATAGGAGTGATTCCCACTACTCTTTCCAACTGCACTCTTCTCCAATATTTGAAGTTATTTGGCAATCAATTAAGTGGCCACATTCCCAGGCAGTTTGGCAAACTATTAGAGTTGCAAGCCCTAAATTTGTGGGGAAACCAACTCACAGGAGAAATCCCAACCTCCCTCTCTAATTGCACTCAACTTCAAACAATTGATTTAGAGAATAACCAACTTAGCGGCATGGTGCCCTTGGAGTTTGGAAAATTGCTCCGGCTCCAAAGGCTTCTATTATGGGAAAATAATCTTGTGAGTGGAAACAACAACTTGTCTTTTCTAACAGCCTTGACTAATTGCTCCTATTTACAATTTCTAGAATTGTCTGATAACTATCTCACTGGCCTCTTGCCCTCTTCAGTTGGTCAATTATCAAGCCAACTCTCTAGGTTGTTGCTAGACTTCAATAAAATTGAGGGAAACATACCAAGTGTCATTGGCAACCTCACAAAGTTGATATGGCTAGGCTTATCTAACAATTGTTTCAATGGGACCATTCCATCCACACTTGGTCAGCTTCCAAATCTTGAAAGATTGCATCTAGAGAAAAATAATTTATATGGAGGAATTCCAAAAAGTTTGGGTCATGCAAAAAGGCTTGGGCTACTATCATTGAGTGAAAATATGATTTCAGGCCAAATTCTAGCTACTCTTGGCAATCTTCCACAACTAAGAGATCTGATGCTTCATCACAATCAACTTTCAGGGAAAATCCCTGCCACTTTAGGGAGATGTATCACTTTGGAGCTGGTGGACTTGGCTCACAACAAACTAGAAGGAAACATACCTCTTGAATGGGCAGGTCTTAAAAATCTCCAATTTTATTTCAATGTTTCCAACAATTTCTTACAAGGTTCTATTTTATTAATGAGTAAAATGGCAATGGTCCAAGCTATAGATGTGTCTCTCAACAACTTCTTAGGTAAAATTCTAGCTACACTATCAAGTTGCACAAACTTACAATATTTGAATCTTTCATGGAATTCATTTGATGGCCCAATACCAACATCACTCACAAATCTGAAAAATCTTCAGGGCATTGATCTCTCAAGAAATAATCTGTCAGGTGCAATCCCAATGGCTTTCCAAGAAATGAAAATGCTTCAGCATATCAATTTCTCTTCAAACAACTTAATAGGAGAGGTTCCAAAGGGAGGAATTTTTGCAACTATTGATGAGTCAGTAGTTTCAGGAAACATTGGCCTATGTGGCAAGTGGATTAATTTGCAGCCATGCTCTGATTCTAAACACAAACAATTCTTAGCCTCTAAAAAGGTGATGGTATTAGTTGTGATTGGCATTGCAATCTTCATTATGTCTTTTGTACTATTTCTAATTTTCTATAGAAGGAGACACACTAGTCAAAATACCCTTGACCTCAACATTGGGCATAAAAGAATTTCATATGAAGAACTTGTAGATGCAACTGACGGGTTCAGCCAAACCAAACAGTTGGGGGTTGGTAGTTTTGGATCTGTTTATAGAGGAATTCTTAGTGATGGTACACATATTGCTATCAAAGTTCTCAATTTGCAAGATGAAAATGCTCTCCAAAGTTTTGATAGAGAATGTAATGTGTTAAAAAGAGTTACGCACCGCAATGTGATCAAAATTATTTCATCTTGTTCTAACCTTGATTTTAAAGCATTGGTTCTTCCATTCATGTCAAATGGAAGCTTGGAGAGATGGCTCTATCCTGAGGGAGGAGATGAATGCAAATTAAGTTTGAGGGAGTGATTAAGAATAGCAAAGGAGATAGCACAAGGAATGGAATATCTACATCATCATTGCTTTGTGCAAGTCATTCATTGTGACCTAAAACCTAATAATGTGTTGCTAGGGGATGATATGACTGCATGTATAGCAGACTTTGGCATTGCCAAACTCTTAATTGAGAATTTAGTGGATTCATGGACTCCTACAAATACACTCAAGGGATCCATTGGCTACATTACACCAGGTATGGATTTTGTATATTACAATATTTACCATTAAATTGTTTTTGTATTTTGTATCTATGTTTCAAATGGCTTTAGAGTTACCAGTTATTGTATTGAATTGCAGAGTATGGAATGGGTGGAAATATTTCAATAAAAGGAGATGTATATAGCTATGGAATTATACTTTTAGAGTTGTTGACAAGGAGGAGACCTACAGATGACATGTTTGTAGAAGGTATCAATCTACCAAAATGGGCAAGTATAGATTTTCCAAATAGAATAATAGAAGTGGTGGATAACAACTTGCTTAGAGATGTTAGTGAACCAGATTTATCAATGGTATTGGCATGCCTTACTCAATCTATACAAGTAGGATTGGTTTGCACAAGGCAGTCCCCACAACAACGCCCAAATATGATGGAGATAGTTGAGAGATTAGAAAAAATAACAAGTTCATTTGTTGGTACTCCTAGAGCTTTTCATTTGCCCATAGACATCTCACATTTTCTTGAGAGTACAAGTGGTCTAAGAAATACTACTGAAGATTGTTCTACATCTACATCATCTTCACTCAACTAGATACATTGGTTAATTATTGTTACCTTGTTTTTAAATACTATTTCTTATCAAATTGTAATATTTTAAGTTTTACCATATGGGCTTAGTCCCAATTTAGTTTATTGTGAGATTATGTAAGTGGGCAATGCCTAATTTCAGAAGAAAAAAAAAATTGGGGAGATTTAAAAGTGGTATATAATTTTAGGCTGGACATGTTTATTGATTGATTATACATAGAAAGAGAAAGAAACTTTAAACAAAATTATCACGAGATTTTATATTTTAACATGTAGTGTCATTATTCTCTACAGAGACCATAAATTTTACATATGCAAAATTTAACTTAATGTGGAATATTTAGGTCATTTTTTGAAGTGGGTTACATTATTTTATTTATTAGGACCACTATTTTCTTGAAGTGGAAAAATGACATAAAAAATCACGTCCTTTTTAAATAATTATTTAGAAAATGTTTTTAAAAAAATGTATTAGAAAACTTTATTGTTTGGCCTAAAAGAAAAAGAGGATTGTTAAGATTTTGCCACCATCAATTCATTGAAAATATCTGTTTTCATAAATATTCTATGAAAACTAGTGGAGGGTGTATCCTTTCATGTAAAATGTATTGAGCTAAGCAATGGATTTGTATCAAAGATGTGAAATTTTCTCAATTATAGTTGTTTCTTGAATATCATGTGTATGTCTATATACAACTAATCATAAAAACAAAACTTGAATATCGTTTACTCTTGTATTGCCAAAGCAAAAGTATTAAAATGTTGTATAAACAATATTATTGAAGAGATACAATAGCTTGCAAGATATAATTATACCACATATTCCTCTCATGATGTTGGAAAATCAAGTCATTGAATCTTCTCTACTTTAAACTATCATCTTACATTGAACTTTGTTGTGAACTTGATAACACTCGATGTAACTCTTCCCATATATTATGCACCTAAATAATATAAAAAATGGAGGAAAAAATGTATTCTACTTGCAATCCTCTTTGTGTAAGATATAAATAACAAGCTAATGTTGAAAATATGAAATAAAATGCATATTATACATGCAACCCTCTCCATGTAAAATATAAATAGCAAGCTAAAGAAAGAAATGCATGCTTTCCATTGACACATTACATTACCCTTGTCATTCTAAGAATGTGATTCTAAATTCTAAACTAAATAATGAATATAATTTGGGAAAGGAGAAAGTGTTTGTTAAGAACATCATTCATATCCTCTAGGTCGTATTGGGGATCCTTCTCAGTGTACATAAAGGTTCTTAAATGAAAAAGCATACCCTCTCTCTCTTGAAATTTATTTCAATCATTCACATTGATCCTACAAATTTTCCTCCATTTACATATGAATAATCATATGGAAACTAACAACATACAAACAAGATTGATAAAACTCTAAAATAGTTTTAAGTTTTGATATAGGTGTGACTTCTCAAAAGAGACATAGGTAAGATATTAAAGCATAGATGAACCCTAAGAATTTTTTGATAAAATGTCTTAATGGTGTGTATTTCATTAACTATAATCATTATTCAACAAGTACCACGTAGTGGCCAGTACTTGTCTTTGTACTATTGTAATAATATCAATTGTTTAGTTGTCAATAGATGAGTTATCACAAAGTGATTCTTGAGTTTGCTTGACAACACCTAGAGATCGAAGACATAAGGTGGCTTTAAAACATGAAATTATTAGAAGCTTCGTGGCATAGTTGAGGTCAAGTTAATTGTTAGTCAATATGGTATAATTAGCTACTAGAGCACAAAGATGGCAAATCCAGGTAACAAGGCTATGTTGTGGCTTTTAATGAATGCCACTAAAGCATATAAATATGTTTAAGTAATTTTACAATAACCAAAAATTTATAAAATGATGTAAATCAAATAAAAATAAAATCCAACTTATGAATCAAACTTAATAAAAGAGAGTGTGATTTATTAATATGTAAAAAAGATTAGGTAAAAAAGCAAATTAAAATTAAAAAAGTCATTTTTTTTGCATAGAATTAATTTTGAAAATTAGAAAGGAAAAAATGAAGTTTAATAATAAATTAAAAAGCCAATTTAAGAAATAATAATAAAATGAAGCTTTTAATACTTAATGCAAACTCCATTGGTTGTGATATTTGCCAAATTTACATTAATGTGAGGGGAACATGTTTTATTTCATCCTAATGAAGGTTGGTATATAAATAAAAATGAAATTTGTCATGTTGAAAGAAATTATTGGATTGCATGAATGTTATACATGGATAAGTGATCTTAGTTCCTTCCTTACCACTCCCCGATGGGTTTATGCTGTCACATCCCAAATTTTGGCTTTGATTTTACTATTTACTTTCAAGTAATTAGTAGTGAATTTTATGGATAAATGTTTAGACATTAAGATATAATGTCAGAGTAAATAATTGATTTCTTAAATATTAGTTCATATGATTAAGTATAATACATTTGATTGAATAATTCAAAAATTTACGTTATGAGGTTTTGATTTGTTATTCATAAGATTTGTGAATGGACTAATGATTCACTAATCCCAATTTGGTGATTGCAAGTTGTATTTAGGAAAATAGGTTTCAACCACTCTCCTAGAAAGAGAGAGTATCTTCTTAGCAGAGGAGAATAAACATTTGGTTTTGAACAGTTCATTTGCCGTATGAGTATAGTGTATATTCAGTTAGTGAAACTTTGTCGATTAAGGTAAGTCATGCTTAATCAAGTTGGTTTAAGTTTATTTTTTGACTCGGCAAGTTGTCAATGTCGCTTAGAGTCTTTTTAACGTGTTTTAACGTCAACCTAGTCGCTTTTGTGAATTCAATGTCATCAAGGTTGAATGTTAGTCATTTTTTGACTAAGGCGATATTTTTTTAGAAATGTCATTCTTTGTGTCGTAAATGAGAATATGTTTGCGTCTGCATTGACGTAGTTGGAAGAAATTAAAATTGTGATTCTTGTAGAAAGTTTTAACATCAAATTTTCATATTTTGTCAAATCAAAATCAACTCAGTTTCACTAATACGTGAAAGGGGAGATTTTCTCAACCTAATCACATGTTGTGCGTAACATATGAGGCAATGTAAGTATACGTTACATTATTATAGTCTCTATCATTAATAATAGCTATGTTATTAGATTATTGTAAGTAAATATCTTTGAGTGGAATTCCAAGATAGTGGTTTATATGTAATAACCTCCTTTAAGAAGAAGCGTTCACCTCTTAACTATTTCTTAAAACAAGGAATACTTATAGGGAGGTCGTTGAATGAATAGGAGTGGTTTTTAATTACCACGTTCTGCCTCAACTTGCATGTTCAATCAAAGAGCAATATCAGACTTACAAAGTGGAGGAAACCGTAGCTAAGTGGAGGAAACTGCAGCTAAGTGGAGTCAATAATCGACTTAACAGTGTGAGTCGAGGAGATAAAGGGGATGGTTATCATGGGAAGAGAAGAATATAGTGAACACAATGATGGAACTGTATTAAATTTTTCACATGTTCTAATGTTTTTCCTCAAGCTCATGTCATTAGGTTGATGGATTTCCATACTTAGGGTTCTTTGCATACTCAAGGAAACACTAAACCCTAAACCCCCATAACAAAGAATAATGTGATCATCAAAATCATTATATTTCTTCATTGACTGCTTGTCTCCTATTACCAATGTTTTAAGTCACTCCTGATGTCCCCCTTGAAACGTTGTCTAACCGGCCCCTCGCCAAGTAATTACCTTTCTAGCCCATGCCCTGAAAATCTTTATTTGCTAGACACCAAGGTCTGGTCCTACTAACTCTTTTTTTGACAGGTGGCAGTGTATGGTTTTATTTATGCCATTCTACTAGCAATAAAATATTGACAAAATTAGCACTTGGGGAATTGCGGAAGGAGTGACAGCTGGTTGGTGACTCTCGAGGACAGTAGGATGGTGGGTCCAAAACAAGAAGCAAAAGGGTTTCTTTATATTTCCGCTGTTCCACCATACTTCACTAAGAGGACCCTCTAAATGATCGCAGAATAAGGCACCAACCCGTAAGAAACTGTTTCCAATTATTGCGAAGGGAATGGTGGTGGGTCCTGTCTGGAATAAAAGACAATTTTAAATGTTTTCGCCTTTCCACTAATGGAACCGTATTAAATTTTTCACAGGTTCTAATGTTTTTCCTCAATCTCATGTCATTAGGTTGATGGATTTCCATACTTAGGGTTCTTTGCATACTCGAGGAAACATTAAACCCTAAACCCCCATACCAAAGAATAATGTGATGGTCAAAATCGTTGTAATTCTTCAGTGACCGCTTGTCTCCCATTACCTATGTTTTAAGTCACTCCCAATGTCTCCCTTGAAACGTTGTCTGACCGGCCCCTCACCAAGTAATTACCTTTTCTAGCCCATGCCCTGAAAATCTTTATTTTCTAGACACCAAGGTCTAGTCCTACTAACTCTTTTTTGACAGGTGGCAGTGTATAGTTTTATTTCCACCATTCTGCCAGCAATAAAATATTGACAAAATCAACGCCTATGGAATTATAGAAGGAATTGTGACAGCTGGTTGGTGACTCTTGAGGACGGCAAGATGGTGGGCCCAGAATAAGAAGCAAAAGGGTTTCTTTATATTTCTATTGTTCCACCATACTTCACCAAGATGATCCTCTGAATGATCACGGAATCGCGGAATAAGGCGCCAGCCTGTAAGAAACTATTTCCAATTATTATGAAGGGAATGGTGGTTGGTCTTGTCCAGAGTAAAATACAATTTTAAATGTTTCCACCTTTCCGCCAAGCTTTATTCACAGCCCCAGATAGTATTTGCGGGATGACAGAAAATTTTGACACATGGCATTCTGAAAGGCTGGGACTAGTGCATTAAATAAAGCAAGAATATGACGTGTCATTACCCAATGGACGTGGCCACTTAGAGAGTTATCCTGAATTACGTGCAACTAATCCAATGGTTGTCTGCCATTCTGCTGGGACCACTTCTCTGGTCGTATCCCTCACCTACGGAACTGTGGAATATGGTCTTGACTATACTGCAGGGGAGATATTTTCTTAGGATCATGGTTGGGAGAACTATCTAGGTGGCAAGTCGTCATTAGGAAAAGCAAGCATTACTCTCCTACCTCATAAAGGACCAAATCAGTGTCGTGCAAACTGAGCCAACTAAGATCAAGATCAACGACCAGAATTTAAAAATGTGATAGGGAGGTATGTTGGTGCTGATATGATAGTGCTTCATTACAAGCATTAACTGCTCAGGTGTGTGTAGAGTCTCCATCACCGCCACTACATAGGAATTTATTAATAGAAAGATTTGGCTTATGCAGGCTCGACCTTTGGAAATTTGTGCTTCTACCAAGATTGACATTTCATCTATTGTGTGATGAAATTTGACATAATGACAGTGATAAATTGAGGAAACCAAGACATCTGTCCTGGCATGATTCAGTGCAAGAAGTGATGTTCTCAGTTATCCGAAATTATGAAATCCAATCTTTCTATTCATTTGTGGTAATCTTCACAAGATTTCCATTTATGACTGAAATGCCTTGAATTGACTAGAATTAAATGGACCAAAGATGTGCAGATGTATGCTGCATCCTAAAATTTCTATAAATAGACAAGTACTAATGTTATCCTGTGTACTATTTGAAACGTGCTAACAATATGGCTTTTCCCTGTTCATGTGTGTTTTGTTTGCTCCCCTATTCTATTGGGTTTTCTTCCTTGTTCTCATGGCTATCAACTTGTCCTTACAGAATTAGGAGACTTGGAGTTTTCTTCCTTTGGAATAGGTGGTGCTGGGAAAATTAGGGGGCAATAGCAACATTTTACAAATCTCTATGAGCATTTCTTCTTCCTATTGTTTCATCCAGATTGGGACCTCGGATTCTAATCTCCTGAGTCCAGCCATTCCTTATGTCTATGATTAGGTAGACTAGTATCAAGTGCAGAGGGAAATCATTTCTCTCTTTGCCTTCATTCCTCTTCTACTTTTCCTAACAAAGCATTGTCTCTAGTTGTAGGGATGTTTCCTCTCCGAATGTAGCATATGAAGATAATGTGGTCCCATTTTGTTACTGTTGCTGCCCCCCTTGCTAGATAGATGGTGTTTCCATATCTAGCCCAATGTGATTTCATCTAGTTTCTGTTTGGTTGAGTTGATTGGTGGCCACTCAATTATGAAAGAGGAATCACATCCTTACAAACGATAATGGGCGTAAAGTGAAGAACTCCAGTTAATGGAGTTTTCTTCTAATATTATCGCTTGCAGTCATTCTGAATTGAGGTGGGTAATCTAGGGGGTGAATACTCCTATTGAACTAATAGGTGGCATATGGTGGGTATGTGAGCTCTAACAACATCTATCAAACAGTCGCCCATCAACATCATGGCTTGTTTTCCCTACCTAAATTAAGAGGACACGCAGTCTTACGGGTACCTCAGCATATACCATGGAAACTGAACATACAGTTGTGAAGTGGTTACACTGGCCTCTTCTCGCAACTACATCTTTTGGTTACTAAAAAGTTGTAACTTCTTTTAACTTAAGCCTAAAGTTTGTCTGCTCCCTTATCTCTATAAAAGGGAATTCAGGGCTTGTGAAAAAACATTGGTTCGAGGTCATGTCTTCAGACTTAGTTTGAAATATGGGATCAATCTGATTAAGGAGGAATTATAAATAGTTTGTTTTCTGCAATAAATCAGTTGTACATTTCTAAGTTTTCATTATGAGTTTTAAGATATCTTTATAAAGCTACTAAGGATGTGTTATAATTTGTTGATCAATTTGTTTTACAAATTCTGTTGAGTCTTTGGAGTATACTGTCTCCTACTTCATGTATACAATTTTACATTTATGAATATATTTGATTAAGGATCAGGTTTATTCATCGCCATAGTCTTTCCTTTGTTGTATATTTTTCTTGTAGCATTCGCTCAAGTAGTGAAATAATTGGCTGCCATAGGATATAGAATGTATTTCAGGTTTACAGGGATAATTAAGTATGGTAAACTTCAAGATTAGTAAAGTGTTTTAATGTAAGGCATTATTATATGTTTACAGTAAACTGAGTTTTATTATATCACAGTCCTCTTGGTTTTCTCTATAAGTTTCTTGACTTTATGGCCCTTAGATAGGCACTGGTCTGTTCTCGAATACTATGCTAAACTTATATCCTTTTAATCACCCTCATCATTACTTTAAAGAAATCAACACATTTTCCCTTTTGACAACAGGTGTTAGAAGTTAAGATTATTTTACATGTTCCTCTGTGAAGAAACAGAATAAAAGCTTAAGGAACTAGCCCATCTCTTTACTTTATCAAACATTCTTTAAGCAGTCTTAAAGGAACGTATATGTCATTGGAACATTGTTATTGAGGAAATATTTCATGAACCCCCATCCATTTGAATAGAACACTGTCTTCCCCAATAGGGAAGGATATCCAAAGAATAGGAGCACCCTCCTTGGTTTCATAGAGCCTAAAGTGTAGAGGAAAGAGGGATTGAAAATCCCTATTTCCTATTTGTTGGCCAATCCCTCAAGGCAGGCCGGTTATTAGAGAATGGCTATCCTATAGATCTGTGTATTTTTTCCTTGAGATCAGGTTAGGAATTTAAAACAAACAACATATTGGAAACTCTATTGGGGAAGGAGAGTAGAAATATTTTCAAATCTTGTCCTAGAGTTTCTGGTGATAAGGACCAAAAAATGATGGCAGTGTCTTGTCCTAAAATATATCCCATTGCAAGTGCCAATACCCTCATAGATAAAGATCAGGAGGCTTTTGTCTAGCTGAGCCACTTACAGGTTTATGACTCTATTGAAAAAATGAAAGTGAAATGGCTTTCTCTCCTAAAGGTCTTAGCTAAATAAATTCCCCTGAATGTGGAAGAGTCAGAGGTCAAATTATCATGTTCCTTGCAAAAGAAGGATGGCGACTCTACTGTGTTCTTTTCATTTAAAGTTATGATAGATACAAAACAAAGGCATCAAGTTTCATATCTCAAAATGTTCTATATGACTACTGTGAAACATGATTTAGAAGTTGGATCCAAAAGAAAGTGATATGCTTTCAAGTTTTATTCCTCTATAAGCAGAGGTGACGACTCTATGAGAGAGGGATATGGTAAGGCAGTCTGGTGTTCTTGACTTTTCATAAAATCAAAAAAAAATTTACACTGGTAGCAAAGGTGCTCTCCAGGTATTTTACAAAGACTTAAGAGGAATTTCCCTAGAAATTTAAAAGATGTATACTCAGCAATCACACTTCTTTTATCAAAGTGAATTTGTCAGGGAAAGGTATAAGGCCATTGATTTCAGTAATATTTGTGGGTTTCCAAACCATGTACCAAATGAAGTTAGGAGTCAGATAACAAAGTTTAATAATGACAGATCCAAAATAGCTAGCAGCCATTTGCAAGAATTTTGTGACTTAATGGGAGATTTTGAAATAGATCATGAAGATGTAGTCATAAAATTGTTTTTTCAAACTTTAAAGGAGAAGTTAGAGATTGGTTTGCATGGTTACCCAATTAGTTTATTCTTTCATGGAAAGATTTAAAGTTTTCTTTTATGGAACAGTTTGGGGAAAGAATAGATGTAGGTATGTTGATTAAAGAACTCATGCAAATTGAGAAAGAAGATAAGGAATCAATCCTAGCTTTCAATCTAAGATTTGCCAAAACAGTGGGGGATATTCCTGAAAATGTCAGACCTAATGAGGCTATGTGTCTAATCATATATCTAGGTGCATTCAATGAAAATGATAGTTATCGACTAAGAGATAGAAACCCTACTACTATGATGCAAGCATATTATTTGGCCACGAATATAGAAAATAATTTGAAACATACAAAGATAAAGGGTTGTGAGTTTGTGCAAAATAGTTAAAAAGGAAAAATGAATTTATTTGTCCCCCCATTTGCCAGGGGGGCGGATTGGGCAGTTCAAATGGGCCTAAGTCAGATCACCCAATACATAAAACTCAACATATTGAAGGGGATTGGGATTGCGACCAGAACCAAAGAGTTCAAAGTTTATATAAACCCATTGCTCATCCTTCCCCTTATTTTTAGAATAAAAGGAAATCCCTAGAACCTTATGAGGTACCTTATGAGATAACTAATCCCTAGATGCATAAAGAAATGTCAGTTATGGAGGTTCCTCTATCTTGTGAATGTGTAGCAAGTTGTGAGGATATGACCCCTATTTATGGTAATGTGTATCTTGTATCAAGTGATATGCTATCATCTCCTAGAGAAGCAGTTTCTCTTGAGTTTAAATGTCAGGGGGGAGTGGTCCTCACCAATAATGCAGAGAGCAGTGAGCACATAATAGAGTGCTCTACCAAATTTGTGATAGCTCTAAGTTAGACAGTGATGCAGGCTATCGGGATAGTGATAATGAAGAGTATGCAAACATGATGCATATAAGAAATAACCCACTCTATGATGAACCTATGAACTTATTAGCAAAAAAGGATATGGAGTTAAATGGATACATATATAGTCCACTCTTTGAAGACAATCCAAAGGAGGCTAGTAAACTCATATCAATCCAACACACAAAGATATATGGGGGAACAAAAGATTCATTAATAAATCAGGACCCAAGTCTTCATCCAAATGATGCTTCCAAAACCCATATTCGCCAGTAGAATGAATGGCCGATTCAAGAGATGGAAAGTAAAGACAGAGTGTCAAAGTTTGAGAAAGAAACTGCGTATGATTGTTTTAAGTTTGACATTGACTCAGTAAAGATTGAAAATTCCCTCGTCACAAACTATGAAATAGATTATGATTGCTTTTATTTTCCAAATATATGCAAAAGGCAAAAATCAGAGGGGCTGGATACAACTGAACCAAATACTAACTTTCTTTTTGAAAGTGTATTTCAAACATCTATGGTTCAGAGTAGAGGGGGAAAGTTTGAAGGCAATAGCTGTCCTCAAGGTTATCCAAATGTTTATGATAGAAAAGGGTTGAGTCTCAATATAATTCTCAGAAGCAACCTGATGAAGTCACTAGAAAACAAAATGTTTGACAGGGGTAAGTTTTGCTTCTTCTCTACATAATGGCATGGGGTTGTTATGTGTTTGGTCTGCTCCTCCAGAGTTCTTCTGTGATCTCATTCTATTCAGGCTGAACAAACGTCCCAATTAGAGCCACTGATGGAACCGTATTAAATTTTTCACAGGTTCTAATGTTTTTCCTCAAGCTCATGTCAGTAGGTTGATGGATTTCCATACTTAGGGTTCTTTGCATACTCGAGGAAACACTAAACGCTAAACCCCCATACAAAAGAATAATGTGATGGTCATAATCGTTGTATTTCTTCAGTGATCGCTTGTCTCCCATTACCTATGTTTTAAGTCACTCCCGATTGTTAGAAATGAAAGAAACACTACTTCATTGGAAATCTGATTCAATATAAATTTCTGCAATCTTTAACTATGTGTTATTAATGGAGATTGTAAAACAGAAACAAAACTATGCTTCACAGAAATGCAAAATTAGAAATATGAAGACATAACACAATGTTTAACATGGAGAAAACCCTTTCGGGTAAAAAACTCCACACATGAAAGAGGCCCAATGTTTGTATTAATCTGAAAATGATTTACAATACAACAACACTTCAACTCTCTCCGCCAGTCTTCAATCTGATAGCATTCTAGCAGCACCCGAGTACCTAAAATCTATATTGCAGCAACTAATACATGGAAAATACTTATAGAAATATTTTCTAACTCATTTTAGGAATTCACCTTCTCTCTCCTAAGATTCTCCAACCTGTAAACATTAATTACCATCTTTCAAGCATCTTACACTTGTCCAAAAACAACCATGTAAAGGTTGGGCTCCCAAGACTAAATCTGGCCTCTTACAGCATCTTATGATGCGTCATAACTATCATAGATTCTAGCAAAAGAGTATCTTTCCACGATAGGAACCTTGGGCTAAATATAGCAAATATACAACTAACATAATCGTCATATGCGTCATAGAATCACAAAATCTTATGACAACTTGCAGCTGTCATAGATTCACTCACCAAACATTATGATAGTTGTCATACATTCCAAAAATAGTATATTCCTCAAGGGAGCACGCCTACCCTCATTTAATTTGAGTTTTTACATTTGCCAACCGTAAAAGTCACTTCGTAACTGCCATCGGTAACTCCGAAATTACAACTGTCAATGAGACTATCTCATTCCCTTATGGTTAATTACAAATAACAAATAATAAATGGAATAAATACAATATTGGAATTTACAAGGTTAATGGCGCCTTATTCCAACACTGATGTCCCCCTTGAAACATTGTCTGACCGACCCCTCGCCAAGTAATTACCTTTTCTAACCCGCACCCTAAAAATCTTTATTTTCTAGACATCAAGGTCCGGTCCTACTAACTCTTTTTTTGACAGGTGGCAGTGTATGGTTTTATTTCCGCCATTCTGCCAGCAATGAAATATTGACAAAATTAGCACATGCATAATTGCAGAAGGAGTGACAACTGGTTGGTGACTCTTGAGGACGGCAGGATGGTGGGCCCAGAACAAGAAGCAAAAGGGTTTCTTTATATTTCTGCCGCTCCACCATACTTCACCAAGAGGACCCTCTGAATGATCATGGAATCACAGAATAAGGCCCCAACACGTAAGAAATTGTTTCCAATTATTGCGAAGGGAATGGTGGTAGGTCATGTCCGGAGTAAAAGACAATTTTAAATGTTTTCACCTTTCCACTGATGGAACCATATTAAATTTTTCACAGGTTCTAATGTTTTTCCTCAAGCTCATGTCATTAGGTTGATGGATTTCCATACTTAGGGTTCTTTGCATACTCAAGGAAACACTAAACCCTAAACCCCCATACCAAAGAATAATGTGATGGTCAAAATCATTGTATTTCTTCAGTGACCGCTTGTCTCCCGTTACCTCTGTTTTAAGTCACTCCCGATGTCCTCCTTGAAACATTGTCTGACCAGCCCCTTGCCAAGTAATTACCTTTTCTAACCCGTGCCCTGAAAATCTTTATTTTCTAGACACCAAGGTCCGGTCCTACTAACTCTTTTTTTGATAGGTGGCAGTGTATGGTTTTATTTCCACCATTCCACCAGCAATAAAATAATGACAAAATCAGCGCCTGCAGAATTGCGGAAGGAGTGACAGCTGGTTGGTGACTCTCAAGGATGGGAGGATGGTGAGCCCAGAACAAGAAACAAAAGGGTTTCTTTATATTTCTGTCGTTCTGCCATACTTCACCAAGAGGACCCTCTGAATGATCTCAGAATCGCAGAATAAGGCGCCAGCCTGTAAGAAATTGTTTCCAATTATTGCGAAGGGAATGGTGGTGGTTCCTGTCCAGAGTAAAAGACAATTTTAAATGTTTCTGCCTTTCCACCAAGCCTTATTCACAACCCCATATAGTATTTGCGGGATGGCAGAAAATTTTGACACATGGCATTCTGAAAGGCTAGGACTAGTGCATTAAATAAAGCAAGAATATGATGTGTCATTGCCCAATGGATGTGGCCACTTGGAGAGTTATCCTGAATTGCGTGCAGCTAATCCAATGGTTATCCGCCATTCTGCCAGGACCACTTCTCTGGCCATATCCCTCGCCTGTGGAACTGCAGAATATGGTCTTGACTATACTGCAGGGGAGATATTTTCTCGGGATCGTGGTTGGGAGAACTATCCAGGTGGCAAGTCGTCATTAGGAAAAGCAAGCATTACTCTCCTATCGCATAAAGGACCAAATCAGTGGCATGCAAACCAAGCTAGCTAAGATCAAGATCAACGGCCAGAATTTAAAAATGTGACAGGGAGATATGTTGGCACTGATCTGATAGTGCTTCATTACAAGCATTAATTGCTCAGGCGTGTGCAGAGTCTCTATCACCGCCACTACATAGGAATTTATTAATAGAAAGATTTGGCTTATGCAGGCTCAACCTTTGGAAATCCGTGCTTCTACCAAGATTGACATTTCATCTGCTGTGTGATAAAATTTGACATAATGACAGTGCTAAATTGAGGAAACCAAGACATTTGACCTGGCATGATTCAATGCAAGAAGTGATGTTCTCAGTTATGCAGAATTATGAAATCTAATCTTTCTATTCATTTGTGGTAATCTTCACAAGATTTCCATTTATGACTGAAATGCCTTGAAATGAATGGAATTAATTGGACCAAATATGTACGGATATATGCTGCATCCTGAAATTTCTATAAATAGGCAAGTGCTGATGTTACCCTATGTACTGTTTGAAATGTGCTGACAGTATGACTTTCCCTTGTTCCTGTGTGTTTTGTTTGCTCCCCTGTTCTATTGGGTTTTCTTCCTTGTTGTCATGGCTATCGGCTTGTCCTTACAGAATTAGGAGACTTCGAGTTTTCTTCCTTTGGAATAGGTGGTGCAGGGAAAATCAGGGGCAATAGCAACATTTTACAAATCTCTATGAGCATTTCTTCTTCCTGTTGTTTCATCCAGATTGGGACCTTAGATTCTAATCTCTTGATTCCAGCCATTCTTTATGTCTATGATTAGGCAGACTAGTATCAAGTGCAGAGGGAAATCATTTCTCTTTTTTCCTTCATCCCTCGTCTACTTTTCCTAACAAAGCATCGGCTCTAGTTGTAGGGATGTTTCCTCTCCAGATGTAGCATATGAAGACAGGGTGCTCCAATTTTGTTGTTGTTGCTGCCCCCCTTGCTGGATAGATGGCGTTTCCATATCTAGCCTGATGTGATTTCATCTGGCTTCTATCTGGTTGAGTTGGTTGGTGACCACTCAATTATGAAACAAGAATCACATCCTTGCAAATGATAACGGGCATAAAGCAAAGAACTCCTGTTAATGGGGTTTTCTTCTGATCGCTTGCAATCATTCTGAATTGATGTGGGTAATCTAGGCGGTGAATGCTCCTATTGAACTAATAGGTGGCATATGATGGGTATGTGAGCTCTAACAACATCTATCAAACAATCCCCCATCAACATCATGGCCTATTTTTCCTGCCTAAATTGAGAGGACACGCAGTCTTACGGGTACCTCAGCATATACCATGGAAACTGAACATACAGTTGTGAAGCGGTTACATCGGCCTCTTCTCGCAACTACATCTTTTGGTTACTGAAAAGTTGTAACTTATTTTAACTTAAGCCTGAAGCTTGTTTGCTCCCTTATCTCTATAAAAGGGAATTCAGGGCTTGTGAAAAAATATTGGTTCGAGGTCATGTCTTCAGACTTAGTCTGAAATATGGGATCAATCTGATTAAGGAGGAATTGTAAATAGTTTGTTTTCTGTAATAAATCAGTTGTACATTTCTAAGTTTTCATTATGAGTTTTAAGATATCTTTATAGAGCTACTAAGGATGTGTTATAATTTGCTGATCAATTTATTTTACAAATTCTGTTGAGTCTTCAGAGTATACTGTCTCCTACTTCATGTATACAGTTTTACATTTATGAATATATTTGATTGAGGATCAGGTTTATTCATCAGCACAGTCTTTCCTATGTTGTATATTTTTCTTGTAGCATTCACTCAAGTAGTGAAATAATTGGCTGCCAGAGGATATAGAATGTATTTTAGGTTTATAGGGATATTTAAGTATGGTAAACTTCAAGATTAGTAAAGTGTTTTAATGTAAGGCATTATTATATGTTTACAGTAAACTGAGTTTTATTATATCACAATCCTCTTGGTTTTTTCTGTAAGTCTCTTGACTCTGTGGCCCTTAGATAGGCACTGGTCTGTTCTTGAATACTATGCTGAACTTACATCCTTTTAATTGCCCTCATAATTACTTTAAAGAAATCAACACATTTTCCCTTCTGACAACAAGTGTTAGAAGTTAAGATTATTTTACATGTTCCTCTACGAAGAAACAAAATAAAAGCTTAAGGAACTAGCCCATCTCTTTACTTTATTAGACATTCTTTAAGCAGTCTTAAAGGAACATATCTGTCATTGGAACAATGTTATTGAGTAAATATTTCATGAACCCCCATCCATTTGAATAGAACACTGTCTTCCCCAACAGGGAAGGATATCCAAAGAATAGGAGTACCCTCCTTGGTTTCACAAAGCCTAAAGTGCAAAGGAAAGAGGGATTGAAAACCCCTGTTTCCTGTTCATTGGCCAATCCCTCAAGGTAGGTCAGTTATTAGAGAATAGCTATCCTATAGATCTGTGTATTTTTTCCTTGAGATCAGGTTGGGAATTTAAAACAACCAACATACAACATAGAGAGGAAGTAGCTTAGAGGAGAAAGGCATTGGTCGAGCAAAGAATACAACTCAATTTGAAAGGTAAGAGCTAAGCCTTTTTACATGGTTAATTTGTTTTCTTTCTAACATCATGTTAAATGAAACTCTTTAGACAATAGTAGTTCATTCTCTTAACGAGAACGTAGGAATATCATTAGAAAAGTGTGAAGTTTTTGTGATTTATAAAGACTTAAATCTGACTGTTATCATAAGCTTTATATATAATGTAGAACTCATGATCAAATAGACAATATTATATAAGTTATTGATTACCAATTTGCTGAGGATATGTGTATCGAATCTCAGAGAAATCATAGACATCTGTAACTAGACAATATCCAGAGATACAAGTATATTTTTGTATTCTTTATACATAGATAAGTATATATTTGTATTCTTTATACGTGAATAAGTGATAGTTTTTTCTTACTATCTATGTTTCGATGTAAAGAATTGTATTAAAACATGTTCACAATGATAACAAAACATTGGTATTCAATAATGAGAACCACGAGAATATATATTAGTTTTGTGATATAGAATTCACATTGATTTTACGTAAACATAGTGTGGTTTATCGTAGTCAAGTTTTTGGTTTTATAATACAATTTTAAAGTATATTTTGATACAAAATAGATAACATTGATTTTGAGAGAATATTGATTGTTCTATTCTCCAGATTTGACTTCTTATTCACAAAGGGTTCGAACCAAACAAGAAGAATATCTTGATATAGTATTGTATTTTCGAGTATATTTGTTGTTATGTAATATTAGGGAAAAAGTACTTACAAACTTACTATTATTCGAAAGAGAACCCAAAGGGTTATGGTTAATTACAACCATGTCGAATATCATAACCTTATATATATCTATTTTATATTGGTCGACAATGAAGGGTTGAGAACCCTGAGTTTTAATGTTGTATTAGACGTGTCTAGGAAGTTTGTACTTAGTCAATGGTGATATTTCCTTATATGAAACCAAATGGTTTTATTACAATTGACTTGAGTTATGGACTCAAAGAGTTGATGTTGTTAAGTCATATACCTTGGATTGTGCAAGTATGTAAAGAGGTACTTTTGGATGGATAATCAATCCATAAAGCCTTGTAGTACGAATGATAGGATCATGAGAATTAATCTAAGCCAGGTAGACTAGAATTTTGAGTTAGATAATACTCTATTGTTAAACCATTTATCAAATAAACTAGGTTGACCAAGTCAAACTGTAGGATGTGATAGTATCCAAGTTGAGTTAGAAGTGGGTGGACATTACGACTACGTTTGCTATAAATATCTATTTATATAGAATCTTTGGCCAAAGTAATGCATACGTCTCTGCATGCATTAGTCAGTTCACCATGTCCATATTTCATAACATGTCATATGATCATACTTAGCTAGAGGATTTTCTAGAGTTGTGTGATCGATAGAGTTATGTAGGATACAACACTAGTACTTAGATGGAAAATACCATTGGTTACCTTATCTGTATACTCTCCATGAAGGGTAGGGCCACTTCTAGTTAGAAGGTGTGCGGGGGACTATCAGTCTATGGTTGGAGGTAAAGCACTTGGAAGATACTGTCTCTCTCCAGAAGAAGACTCACCAAGACTTGTGATATGGATGTCAGAATTCCAGATGTAGCATACATATTTGATATGAGACTTGTAGTTCATAAACTATGTAAATTTTATCAAGTACAGATTATTGTAATTGAAGGATGGAATGTTGATTCTGTAAATTAATACATGTTGTATATTCAAAAAGAAAGTTATGTTTATATGATGCAATTTGGTTCCTTGAGAATATTTTAATTAAAAAAAGAAAAAGTTCATTCTTTTTCACTTAATGACATATATGTTTTTTATCTCTTAGTAAATATTTTTTTAAAGACTTGTTTGAGAGTTAATATGTTACACATGGTATCAAAGCTACCATGTTCAGCACTAGGGCTTATGAGTTCACTATGCTAACCTATTACCCAACATTATCAGTAGCTATGTTTGGACTTCTTGTGCCAAGATGGTGCGACTCAAGATGACTGACAGGAAGTTAGTTATTGGAAGTGAGCGCTACCTGAAGGTCAAGAAAGAATGAGCTTAATTAAAACCATAGAAGGAACCAACTATGACAATTAGTATGGCTTAGTGATATTGAAACTCTCAGTAATGTCATGTCTCAATTTAAGCGAGAAAAGAAGAAAATTTTAGAGGCAACTAAGATCTCAACTAAGATCATAGTTTATTTACCCCTAGCTGGATCCAACCAACTATCTCTCTCAGGAGATACGTCAACCAATTAGAATATGGACACATCTATGATTAGGAGAGACCCCTGTATACCCTCATCTTCTGAGATTATGGTGCTTGTATCCGATAGTGAATCAGAAGGATATACTCCTCTTAACCAAGTATTTGATAGTGAATCAGAGGGATATACTCCCCTCAATTATGACAATTGAGTCATTTTATGTATAAATAAAGATGTAGTTACTCCAAATAAACTATAATAAAGATGAGATTATTGTGTACCAATCTGATGCTTACTTTTGAGTTAATTATGTTTTTGATTTAACAAGTCACATTAAATTCATAAACTAATAGACAAATTAATATTCTCAGGTGTGAGAAAGCCAACATCATGGTTTGTACAAGAATAAATCAAGGTGAAAGTCAGGAAGAGAATAACCCTCTAGTAAATCCAATGGAAAATTTAGATCAAGTTTTAGCTATGCTTACAAAAACCAAGGAGAGACTTGGTACCTTAGAGCATAAAGTAAGAGATCAAGGGAATCCTGAAGGAGGAAATGAGATCTCTCATGGATTGAGAAAAGAAAATCATCAAGAGCATAGTGCAAGTAATGAGAATCCTGATAATCGTAGACCCCAGAGAGAAGCAAGGGATAGGCTTGCTTTAGAACTGTCTAAAGATATTAAGAAAATCACACCACCTAAGTTCGATGGAACAGTAACTAGAGATGTTGCTGAGGCTTGGTTAACAGATATGGAAAAGTATTTTGAGATAAGAAATTATTCAGAAATAACCAAAGCAGTATGGGGAGCCTATCAATTGGTAGGAGAAGCATCTATTTGGTGGATGAATAAGAAGATAGAATTAGGATTAAGTTCCTTAAAGGTAACTTGGGATGAGTTTGTTAAACTATTCTGTAAAAGGTGGTTGCTACAACTCTTCTTTGACCAGAAGTTGACAAATTTTCAAAATATACGTCAAGGAGATATGTTAGTAATCGAGTATGGAGAGAAGTTTACTCATCTTATGAAGTACGTACCTCAATATCAGACAGATGAAAGATTCTGATTTAGGTAATTCATCATGGGTTTGAATGCCCAGATTGGTGGTGATGTGGATGTGCATGGTCCTATGACAATGGATCAAGTTTGTGAGAAGGCCATTAAGTAGGAGCAAAAGTTGAAGTCCCTATCTATTTATCGTGATAGAAATCACAAGAGATTTAATAAGACTCAAACTTTTCAACCTTCCAAGAGGAGGAACAATAAGAATTATGAGAATAGGAGAAATGGCAAAGGAACCAAGAAGTATAAGAGTGGATCTAGAAATGAAAAAAATGGTAATTTCAAGGGAATTGAGGATAATTCTAGAAAGACAACTGAAAAGAGAGGACCTCCAGGAGGATGCTTTACTTGTGGAGGTGACCATTATGTCAATCAATGCCTGACAAAGAATCAGAGTGGTCAACAAAGAGGTAATTCTTTACCTACCCAGCAAGCAGTATTTCAACAAAGGATTCATGCAACATTGGATAATCGTCAAGCAGAGTATCAGATCACTCTTATAGAGATGACATGTACCTTGTTTGGAGACCATGTCTCTATTTTGTTTGATACTAGAGCAACTAAAATTTTTATTTGTCTCAGGATATTTAATAAGTTTCTTAGAAGAGCTAGTTTTATGGCTAAACCTTGGTCAATAGAATATGCTAACCAATCTAAGGCTCAGGTAGAGAGATGTTTGTTTGAAGCTAAGATTGATCTCTTGAGTTTTTCAACTAACATGAACTTTTTGAAATACACCGGACAACTGAGAGGGGGGTGAATCAGTTGTCACAAAACTTAGCTTCATATGAATATCAAACCATCAACAACTTAATTATTCATAATTAGATTTAACCATGAAAGCATGAAACCATAAACTTAATTACAACCACACATCCAACATAGTAGACACTGGATTTTTAC
Source organism: Cunninghamia lanceolata (assembly GCA_027924645.1). Classification (NCBI taxonomy): domain Eukaryota; kingdom Viridiplantae; phylum Streptophyta; class Pinopsida; order Cupressales; family Cupressaceae; genus Cunninghamia; species Cunninghamia lanceolata. Next base: position 1,434,609 of record BSBN01001859.1, on the reverse strand, counting down.
ATGGAAAACCCTAAAAGGGAAAAACCATGGTGGGTGTTAGCCCACAGAAATATATGAGTTATAACAATACCAAAAAATAGAGGCTCACTACCCAAAATGCTCACTGCCTAAGGGTGGCTCACTGCCAAAGTGGTGAATTGATTAGGTAGCATCTACTCCATGCCAAGGTTTAGTTCCATTGAAGCACAATATAACTTTTCTGCTCTGCTCTTTCACACCTTCGCACTTATCTCTTCATATTCGCATCACACACTTTTTCACAACTACATAAAATAGGTCTGGACCTAATACAAATTTAGCTAAGGAAAAGATGTAAAGATGTATGCAGATCACACCATGCCTTAGCTCGGACTCAATCACAATCCTCCATGCCACAACATGCTTCTACAATCTTCGATGCATCTCCACAAATAGTGAAATTAACCAAGTCAGCCAAAACTAATGAGAGCACTAGGTCTGCTAAGAACATTCTTCATTCATGATCCAAACTTCTCTTTGCAGACCAATCCAAAGGTAGGAACATGATCAAGAGACATCCACAAGCACATTGTAATTACCAGGAACAACCACACAGTCTCTAACCATTCTATCAAGAAGATTCTTCAAACTAGAACACAAGAACAACACTGTCAGCCACTTTCATAAGTAAAGGATAGCTTGCGGACCACCAATCACAAACCATTGTAGTTGAAGGTACTTAACATCATTACAAACTTGATTCTAGAACCGCAGACTAAAATACCTCAATGCAAAGGAATGCGGAGCATAACACTCTCTCTCTGTCACCACCAAACATATAGGAAAAACAATTTTCACACTGGTGAACATAATTCACTCAATTCTTCATGTTGGAGGCTCAAGATTGGAATATAACATCTTTAGATAGACTTATAAATCACTTCCAATTTGCAGGCAAAGATATTCACTCTACAGGAAATGTGGAGCAACTTCTGGACTGTTCTTCTGAATACAATACACTATTTCCACTACAACACACTGTTACCACCAGAGGGGCTAATTTTCTCAATATTCTCAACATCAAGATCACTTACATAAGTAAATACAAATCATCTCACTCCGTACAAGCAATCAACAAAGTAAGAGCATGGTTGACCCCAATGACAATACAGATATGTTGACATCAGTGACAACACCAGTTAGGCACATACTTGCAACAATCTCCCCCTTTGTCATTGATGGCAACATATGATGTGAAAACCTTAATGACCCATCAAGACAAGATACTCCCCCTTTCTTTTTACACATCTACATTCTTTCTCCCCCTAAGTTTTTCACATGATTTCTATCCACCTTTGACATCAATGGCAAAGGGCACATACTTGCATGCTACTACTCTAATCCACTGAACTCTCTCTGTTATCAATAACTTTATCAGAAACATCTAGCTACTCTCCCTGAGAGGTAGCCCTTAAAACATCAATCCAGATCAAAGAATGACACTTTAAATACCACTGGATTGATGCATTCCTATGCATCTTAGTTTAGAGCAGGAGAGGTGATGACCCTAACTTTTATCTAAGATACTCAAAGGTATCTTTAGGCAGAGGCTTAGTGAAAATGTCTACAATGTGATCCTTTGTGGACACATATTCCAACTTTACTTCATTATTTGTTACCTTCTCTCTCAAATAGTGATACCTTATTGATATGTGCTTTGTTCTTGAGTGTATCACTGGATTCTTTGAAATGTTTATGGCACTTGAATTGTCACAAGAGATTGCAACTAGATCTTCATATACAACTCTTATGTCCATCAAAGTCTACTTCATCCATAACACTTGAGTGTAACAACATGCTGCTGCAATATACTCTACTTCTATAGCAGACCAAGAGATTGAGTCTTTCTTTTTGCTTAGCCATGAAACCAATCTATTTCCCAAGAAAAAGGCACCTCCACTTGTACTCTTTCTGTCATTAATATATCCGGCCCAATCTGCATCTGTATAAGCATTGAGAGTGAAATCATTGTCCTTTGGATACCATAAGCCATGATCTAGAGTGCCTTTTAAATACCTCAGGATTCTCTTGACTTCCATCACATGTGATTCTCTTGGATCAACTTGGAATCTTGCAACAAGATAGACTACATGCATAATATCAGGTCTGGTCTGAGTTGGATAAAGCAATCCTCCAATCATGGATCTGTATTTTTTCTGATCAGTCTTAGGTAATTCATAATTTTTTCTCAACTTGCAGCTAGTCACCATAGGAGTACATACTAGTTTAGAGTCTTCCATCCCAAACTTCTTCAACAACTCTTTCACATACTTAGACTAGGATATGAAGATTCCCTTATCTGATTGATGATTTGCAGACCTAGAAAGAAATTCATCTCACCAAACATAGACATTTCAAACTCTTTGTGCATTTCATTAGGAAATTTCATACACATACCTTCATTGCCTCCAAAGATGATGTCATCAACAAAGACTTCAAAAATTAAAATTTGATCACCATTAATCTTGAAATAAAGATTACTATCAGCAGTACCTTTATTGAACCCTAACTGCAATAAGTACTCATCCAACCTTGCATACCAGGATCTAGGAACTTGCTTGAGTCCATACACAACTTTCTTCAAAATACACACAATATCACCTTGGTCTAATAACTTAAATCCTTCAAGTTGCTCAATGTAAACTTACTCTTCCAACTCACCATTCAAAAATGCAGACTTAACATCCATCTGATACACTTTGAAATCTTTGTAGGCTGCAAATGCCAGAATTATTCTAATTGCTTCAATCTGAGCTACTGGAGCAAAATTCTCTTCAAAATCTATTCCTTTAATATGAGAATATCCTTTGCACACAAGCCTTGCCTTATTCCTTACAACCTCTCCATTCTCATTCAACTTATTCCTAAAAACCCATTTGGTTCCAATAACATTTTTGTCAGTAGGTCTAGGAACTAATTCCTAAGTATCATTCTTTTCTATCTGCATTATTCCTGCCTCCATGGATTTTACCCAGTTTTCATCATTGTAGGCTTCATTCACATTTTTTGGTTCAACCTTTGAAAGCAAATAGTAATTCACTTATTCTTCTACAACTTTTTTCCTTGTCAGCACACCTTTGTTTTTGTCACCTATAATCTGATCTTCAGAATGATTAATCCTTACATACCTGGGAGTCTTGACAACACTTTCCTGAGCCTCTTCTTCATTTTGATTGTCTTCTTGCTCATCTTTTTATTCATTCACTATAGTCACAGGTTTATCTAGTTCATAGCAACTCAGGTTTTATATTCTTTCCTTGCCTTCATCCACCTTCACATTTGCACTCTCAACAATCTTTTTGAGCATTGTATTGTAGCATCGGTAGGCCTTACTCTTGGTAGAGTATCCAAGAAAGATTCCTTCATCACACCTTGCATCAAACTTTCCTAGATCTTCATCTCTCCTGATATAGCATTTGCTTCCAAAGACTTTGAAATATTTTACTGTAGGAATTCTTCCATACCACAATTCATAGAGAGTTTTAGTACCATTACCTTTCACTTGAACTCTCTTTTGAATGAAGACAATAGTATGTATGGCTTCTTTCCAAAAGACTTCTGGCAGATCTGCTTCCTTCGTCATTGTTCTAGCAGCCTCTTAAACTATCCTATTTTTTCTTTTCACAACTCCATTCTGCTGAGGAGTCCTAGGTGCAGACAACTGTCTCTTTATCCCATGCTCTTCATAGAAAATGTTGAATTCATTTGATGTGAACTCTCCTCCTCTATTAGACCTCAAGCATTTGATTTTCAATTCTATTTCATTCTCAACCATTTCCTTGAAAGATTTGAACTTCTCTAGGGCTTCTAATTTATCTCTTAGAAAAGTAGCCCAAGTCATTCTAAAATAATCATCAATAAGTAACATGAGGTACTTGTCACCTTGTAGACTTCTTACCCTTGTAGGACCATAGAGATTTGTATGCACTAGATCTAGCAAACTGTCAAAAAATTGCTCTTTGCTCTTGAAGCTTGTTCTTGTATGCTTCCCTAACTGACATTCCTTACAAATTGTATTGGAGGGTTTCACAAGTTTTGGTAAATCTCTCATAGTCTGACCTGAGCTTATCTTGACCAGATTATCAAAATTTATATGACACATCCTTCTATGACACAACCAACTCTCATCTACCTGGGCCAATAAATAGTAATCATTAGTTCCTCTTAATTGATAGATGTTACCTTTTGTCTTCTTACCAATAGCAATCATAGTTCTAGAGATTTCCATGATCTTGCACCCATTGTCTTTGAATCTCAGATCATATCCTTTGTCACACATCTGACCAACACTCAAAATATTATACTTCAAACCCTTCACATATAGGACATTGTCAGTATTATGCTTTCAATCAAATGAAATAGATCCTTTTCCACAAATTTTACCAGTTGCATTATCTACAAACCTAACCAGTCCTCCATCATACTTTTCCAAACTTACAAACTTATGTTTATCACCGGTCATGTGATGTGAGCATCCAATATCAATAATCCATTCATCCTTAGCTTTCTCAACCTGAACAACCAAAGCACTTTCTTCCATTGATTTTTCTTCCTTTACACAACTAGTAGAATTAGTAGACACAAGATCTTCTTTAATAACAATAAACAGACATTCATATGCACTAGTACTAGCATCATCAAATTCATCATCAGTCACACCTTCATCATCAAAATCTCTAACATAGTAGCATTTCTTTGGAGCTCTAGGCCTACTCTCAAATCTTTTCCTATTTCTTTCAATTCTTTCAGGACATCTAGAAGCATAATGACCTACTTTACCACAAGAGAAACATTTGAAAGGTAATTTACCTTTGAACTTACCGGAACCTCTTTGCAACCTGTCAACAAAGTTAGCTTCAATTTCATCAAAGTCATCATCCACTTTATATTTCTTAGCTCTGGAGACTTTTTCTAAAGTACTGGCTTTAAAAGTTGTCTCAACTTTTGGCAGGGCATCACCAAATTCTCTCATCTCAAAGGCTATAAGCTTTCCAAGTAACTAATCTCTGTTAATAGTTTTCACAGTCATAAATTCTTCAATAGTAGATACCTTGTGACTATAGGACTTTGGTAGTGATCTAAGAATTTTCATCACAACTTCCTTATCACCAATGGTTCCTCCAATTCCTTTTATTCCATTGACAAGTTCATCAACCCTTTGCATGAAGGCTATAATGTTTTCATCTTCATTCATCTTCAAGCTCTCATATTTAGCTTTCAGCCCTGAAGTTTGGCTTCTTTTACAGAATCATCTCCTTCATACAGGTTCTTCAACTTTTCCCGAACCTCATTTGCAGTTTCTAGGTCCATTACTTTTATTAACTCAGTGTCAGTCAAGGCACTTAACAAAGCATCTCTTGCTTTTATATTCAATTCATATTCTTTGATTTCATCTTCAGTTGTCAAACCATTTTGAGGCATGGTATATTTTGATTCTACAACCTTCCATACATTATAATCAAGACAAAGGAGATGGCTTTTCATTCGTACCTTCCAAAGAGCATAATTTGTCCCATCAAACTACAAAGCTTCCCTTTTATAAGACATCCTGGATCTTCCTCAAGCTATTAGACTTTCTTCTGAGGAACCTGCTCTGATGCCAATTGTTGAAATACACCAGACAACTGAGAGGAGGGGGGTGAATTAGTTGTCACAAAAACTTAGCTTCATATGAATATCAAACCATCAACAACTTAATTATTCATAATCAAATTTAACCAAGAAAGCATGAAACCATAAACTTAATTACAATCACACATCCAACACAATAGACACCAGATTTTTACATGGAAAACCCTAAAAGGGAAAAACCACAGTGGGTGTTATCACATAGAAATATATGAGTTATAACAATACCAAAAAATAGAGGGTCACTTCCTACAGGGCTCACTGCCCAAAATGCTCACTGCCTAAGGGTGGCTCATTGCCAAGGGGTGGCTCACTACCAAAGTGGTGAACTGATTAGGTAGCATCTACTCCATGCCAAGGTTCAATTCCATTGAAGCACAATATAACTTTTATGCTCTACTCTTTCACACCTTCACACTTATCTCTTCATATTCACATCACACACACTTTTTCGTAACTACATTACATGATTTTATACAATTCAACAACCTTGGAATGTACATCAAGGTTGGCATTACATTCATCAACCATTGGATCAATCTCCAAGGTCGGCATTACAATAATACATAAAATAGGTCTGGACCTAATACACATTTAGCTAAGGAAAAGATGTAAAGATGTATGTGGATCATGCCACGCCTTAGCTGGGACTCAATCACAATCCTCCATGCTACAACATGTTTCTACAATCTTTGATGCATCTCTGCAAATAGTAAAATTAACCAAGTCGGCCAAGACTAATGAGAGCACTAGGTTTGCTAAGAACATTCTTCATTCACAATCCAAACTTCTCTTTGCAGACCAATCCAAAGGTAGGAACACGACCAGGAGACATCCACAAGCACATTGTAATTACCAGGAACATCTGCACAATCTCTAACCATTCTGTCAAGAAGATTCTTCAAACTGGAACACAAGAACAACACTGTTAGCCACTATCATAAGTAAAGGATATCTTGCAGACCACCAAATCACAAACCATTGTAGTTGAAGGCACTTAACATCATTACAAACTTGATTCTAGAACCGTAGACTGAAATACATCAATGCAAAGGAATGCAAAGCATAACACTCTCTCCTTGTCATCACCAAACATACAAGAAAAGCAATTTTCACACTGGTGAACATAATTCACTCAATTCTTCATGTCAGGGGCTCAAACTTGGAATATAACATCTTTATACAGACTTCTAAATCACTTCCAATCCGCATGTAAAGATATTCACTCTACAAGAAATGCAGAGCAACTTTTGGACTGTTCTTCTGAATACAATACACCGTTTCCACTGCAACACACTGTTACCACCGAAGGGGCTAAGTTTCTCAATATCCTCAACATCAAGATCACTTACATAAGTAAATAAAAATCATCTCACTCCATGCAAGCAATCAACAAAGTAAGAGCACAGTTGACACCAATGACAACACAGATATGTTGACATCAATGACAACACCAGTTAGGCACATACTTGCAACATAACTTATAGGTAGATCCCTTAGGTTCCTATGATGTTATCTTAGGAATAAATTGGTTGTGGAAACATAGAGCCAATGTTGACTATTTTTCAAAAATAGTTGAGTGTTTAGATGATGTAGGAAATAAGGTCTTTTTGTAGGGTATTCAAAGAGAGGACAAGATTAGACCAATCTCTACTTAGCAATTGAAAAGGGTGTCAACTCTTTGTAGTGAAAATAGAACAACATGAGGAAAGTATTGGAAAGCAAAGTGTGCCTTTTGAAGAAAGTTATCCTTTTCTTTGATATTTCTAGGATGTTTTTCTAAAGGAACTTCTAGGTCAACCACACAAAAGAGTCTTTGATTTTACAATTGATATTAAACTAGGATATGAGCCAATATCAAAAGCATCTTACCTTATGACTACTACATAATTGATGGAATTAAAAGCCCAATTACAAAAATTGTTGGCTAAAAGTTTGATTAGGCCTAGTGTTTCTCCATGGGGTGTATCGGTAATATTTGTTAAAAAGAAAGATTGAACTTTGCGTCTGTGTATAGATTATTGTATGCTCAATAAAGCAACGGTAAAGAATAAGTATCCTTTATCGCATACATAGATGATCTTTTTGATCAAATTTGTGGAGCTTTTGTGTTTTGAAAGATCAATTCACGATCGAGATATCATCAACTGAGATTGAAGGATGAAGATATCCACAAAATAACTTTTAGAACAAGATATGGCCACTATGAGTTTACAGTGTTACCATTTGGACTTATGAATACTCCTGCCACATTCATGAATCTGATGAATAGTGTGTTTATAGATTGCTTGGACAATTTTGTTCTAGTTTTTCTTGATGATATTCTTATTTATTCTAAGAATGAAGAAGAACATTTGCAACATCTGCGAATAGTATTGTAGAGGTTGAGAGAGCATAAGTTATATGGAAAACTTTCTAAGTGTTCATTCTTACAAAATAAAATACAGTATCTAGGACAAATAATTTCTGCTGAAGGAATTTCTCTAGATCCAACAAAAATTAAAGCTATCCTAGATTGGCCTGTACCTAAGAATGTGGATGAAGTGTGTAGCTTCATGGGATTGGCAGGATACTACAGAAGGTTTGTTCTATATTTTTCCAAAATTGTAAGTCTGATCATTTCATTGCAAAGGAAAGGGAAACATTTTGATTGGTCAGAAAAATTTCAAGAGGCATTTGATCAATTAAAAGAGAAATTAACAACACCAATTTTGAAAGTCCATGATCCCAAAGGTCAATTTGAAGTAATAAATGATGCCTCAGGAGAAGGTTTATGAGGAGTTCTTATGCAAGATGGGCAAATGATAGCCTATGAGTCTAGAAAGTTAAAAGCGTACGAGAAAAATTATGCTCTGCATGATTTAGAACTGGCAGCAGTTACACATGCTTTGCAAGTATGGCCACTATTTGTTAGGGAAAACCTTTATGCTAAAGTCAGATCATGAAAGTCTCAAGTATATATTTTCTCAACCTCATTTGAATGCTCAACAAAGGAGATGGTTAGAGTTGATATCTCACTATGAATTTGAGATAAGTTATATCAAAGGTAAAGAGAGCATAGTAGTAGATCTATGCTTTGAGTCAGTGGAGATATATTTCTTTAATAGTCTCTATTCATGCAACTTTAAGGATTTAGTGTTGCAAAACTTACCAAGTGATGAATACTATGAGTAGGTTAGGCAAGCTCTTACGATAAATCACCAAGATTCAAGGTATAATGGGTTTCCTTTTGAATCTGATGGACTGCTAAGCTACAGAGGAAGAACGTATGTTCCTAATTCTACTGAACTAAGGAATCTTGTGTGGAAAGAAGTTCATTCTGCACCATACTTAGGGCATCTAGGAGTAACCAAACTTCTAGCAGATGTAAAACCTCTTTATTTCTAGAAAGGAATGAAGAACAATGCTACATGATTTTTGGCAAGTTGCCTAGAATGCTAGAGAGTTAAGGTAGAACATCAACATCTCGCAAGACTTTTGTATCCACATGATATACCAGAATGGAAGTGGCAAATCATAAGTATGGATTTTGTTCAAGGTCTTCCAATGTCTAGAAACATACATGATGCAATTTTAGTAGTGGTATATAAACTCACAAAGTTAGCTCATTTCATACCTGGGAATTTAATTGATGGAGCACCAATATTAGCTCGCAAATTTGTTCAAGTGTTTAGATTACATGAAATTCCTAAGAAGATTATCTTAGATAGAGATGCGTGCATAACATCAAGGTTTTGGCAAACCTTATTTTCAGTGCTAGGAACTAGTACAACTTATCATTCTAAAATAGATGGTCAAATTGAGAGAGTTAACCAAGTTCTAGAGGATTTGTTAAGAATGTATTGCATGGATCAACAATACAAGTGGGAGGAATACTTACCATTTGTGGAATTTGCTTATAACAACTATCATTCTACTATCAAAATGACACCATTTGAAGCATTGTATGGAAGAAGATGTTGAACTCCTATAAGTTGTGATAAGCTAGAAGATAGGATTAGCATTGGACTAGAAATGTTGGCAAAAATGGAAGAAAAAGTAAAATAAATTAGAAAGAGATAGGCAGAAGCCAATGATAGACGGAAAAGTTATACTGATACCAAGCAAATATCGAGACAATTCTCTATTGGAGAAAAAGTCCTTTTAAGTTTCAAACCACAGAAAAGTTCTATAAAATTTGGAAAGTCTTTCAAATTAGCTCCTTGTTATGTAGGACCCTTTGAAGTGCTCGAAGTGATCAATCCAGTTGCTTATAGAATTGCTCTACCACTAATTTTATCTAGAATGCATAATATTTTTCATGTTTCTTATTTGAAAAAGTATATTATAGGAGATAACCATATTCTTAATTGGAATGCATTATAGATACATGACACAGGAGTGGTCACGATCGAGCCTATCAAGGTGCTCAAAACACGCAAGCTCCGCTTACGTAATAGAGAAGTTATGTAGTGTAAGGTCCAGTGGGACTAGTATGCAGAAGATAGTGCTACATGGGAGGATTACCATGAGTTCTATCAAAGACTTTCTCATTTATTTCATGTTTTAAACAATTAAGCAAAAACTTGTTTTAAATTATGTTTTGCTACATTGAATCATCGAGGATGATGAATCTTTAGGGGAGAGATATGTTACATCCCAAATTTTGGCTTTGATTTTACTATATACTTTCAAGTGATTAGTAGTGAATTTTATGGATAAATGTTTAGACGTTAAGATATAATGTCAGAGTAAATCATTGATTTCTCAAATATCAGTTCATGTGATTAAATATAATACATGTGATTTAATAATTTAGAAATTTACGTTATGAGGTTTTGATTTGTTATTCATAAGATTTGTGAATGGACTAACGATGCACTAATCCTAGTTTGGCGATTACAAGTTGTATTAAGGAAAATAGGTTTTGACCATGCTCCGAGAGAGAGAGAGAGAGAGAGAGAGAGAGAGAGAGAGAGAGAGAGAGAGAGAGAGAGAGAGAGAGTAGACATTTGGTTTTGAACAGTTCATTCAAGTTGTCTGAGTATATAGTGTATCTTTAGTTAGTGAACCTTTGTCGATTAAGGTAAGTCATACTTAATCAAGTTGTTTTAAGTTTATTTTTCAACTCAGTGTTATCAACAAAGTATGCACCCAAATGCTAAGCTATCAGCTTAGCTACCTATTGACACATGGGAACATTCCTAGGCAGGTGGGTTGCCTAAAACTTGGAGTGAACCTCCAGAGTGAGCTGGTTCTCTTGGTAACTTCACCTAATCTAAATGACTTTCTGAGGAAAGGGTTGAAAAGATAGATAAAAATGAAATCCTAAAACCTAATGATATTTTACCAGAATTTAAACTTATTCAAATGATCTCACTCACAGACAGCGTCTCAAAACAATAACTTTCACAATCTCACAAGTGCATACAACACAAAATTGATTTGCATGAAGGTTTAAAATCAAACACAACATGCAACATGCATCATATGAACTTTCTGCACCCACACTTGCAATAATAGGACATAAAAAGGATCCAAAAGATAGAATCACAATGATAACATCTAACTATTACTGCAAAATGAGACAAGAATTGAGATAGGAATGCTCTTTTGTTTCTATTGAACTTAAAGGAGTATATCAACCTGAGAATCTGAGCACAAAAGTGTTTACAAAAATCTCTGCAGGTGAACAAGAGAGGAAGAAACAATATTCTGAATTGAGAAAAAACTAAGTTTTTCTCCTATATATGCCTCCAAAAATCTCCCAAGGAAAAAGCTGAGAAATCTTCCTAAAATAGCAAGTTTGATCCATTTTTGAGCTCCACAAAAAAGCCTCCAAAAAAGTACCCAAACTGCCTCCAAACTGAGTGTAAAATTGCCAAAATTCCTTGCCAAGTGGTCCCACCAAAAAGACACTAAAATTAGGTTTTAACTAACTGTAAACTGAAAAAAGAATCTCCACCTTTATCTAGCTTTTCTCAATTTTGCCCAAGGAAATAAAAATAGAGTTTTTTCTATCCTTGCTTTTCCAATTGCATTTAATTGACACTTATTAAAGCAATTTATAAAACATTGCTTTAAATAAGGCCTTACAAATAATTTTTTACAGTTTTAACTTACCGAAAGACTAAAAAAAATGAGTCATGGGTAAGTGCAAGAAGATGGGGGGCCAAAAAAGGGTCTTAAGTGGCCACTTTTTTTCTGAAATCAGGAAATACTGGCCTTGGATGAGAAATTGAGCATCGTTACACTCAAAATTTGGAGATGCCATCAAAACAATGTTCGTAGTGCTCCGAGTCTACTTTCTAAACTACTATTTTTTAAAAAAATGGCATAGATTAAGGGGTTCAAAAGAGGGAGCCACAAAAATTGGTGTTGTTTTTGTCAAAAAACATAACATAGCATATTTTGTGGCTCCCTCAAAAGGTCAAATTTTTTTTGGTATTTTTAAAATTGCTTCAGTGAGAAATTAGCTGATAGCATGTAGTTTGTGCCCGATTTTTCTGATAATTTTTGGATGAATATTTGATTTTTTACTAATTTTCAAAGTGGACACATCCAAAAAAATAGAATTTTGGCCGTGATACCCTTATAAATTTTGAAAACTAATTGAAAATCATTTTTTTCTTTTTTTAATATTTGTAGAATGGAGTCTAGTTTCTAAATATATAATTTTTTTTGAAATTTCAATGAATAGTTAATTTACAATGAAAAAAAGACCAAACGGTGGTTTTTGCCCAAAAACAGACACACAAACAAAAGAAATTAAAGATGAAAGGCTTAACATTGTTAAAATGTGAAAAAAATCACATCTTCAAATAGCTAAGAGAAAGCCTAACATTACCCAGGTGTTTGATTTGTTCGACCTTGAAACACGTGCAAATCTAAGGGTTAGCACGAATGAAATTAGGTGAAATCTTGAAGAATATGGAAAAACACGTCTGTGGCTGTTCAAAAGGCACTCCAAGCCTTTGGGTTGGAAATACAAAGCAAATCCCAATCCCAAGGCTTGGGATTCCCAAAGCAAAACATAACGCGAGTGCGTTATGTTTTGCTTTGCATTTTTCCTTTTCCACAAAAGTGTGTTGTTTGTCATGCTTGAAATAACATGAGCGCGTTATAACGCGCTTGCGTTATGTTCCCCTTAAATTTTTTTATGTTCAAGGCTATTAATCATGTATGTATGTATGTATGCCTATATGCCTATATGTATGCATGCATGTATGTATGTATGTATGCCTATATGTATGTATATATCTATGTATGCCTATATGTATGTATGTATGTATCTATGTATGCCTATATGTATGTATGTATAGTGTCGAGGACATAGGAGGGTAGAGATGGGAGTGAGCCAGATAGGGGAGGAGAGGGCTGGATAAGGATTGAGTGATTAAGGTTTAAGGTTGAGGGTTGAGCATTTAGGGATAGGATTTAGAGTTTAGGGATAAGGGATTAGAGTTTAGGACCTTGAGGGATTAGGGTTTAGGGTTGAGGCCTTAGGGACAACGTTTAGGGTTAAGGGTCAAGGGATTAGGGTTAAGGTAGAGTGTTGAGGGTAGATGGATTAGGGATAGGGTTTAGGCTTGAAAGTTTAGGGTTGAGGGATTAGGGTTTAAGGTATAGTTTAGTATCTTGTGGATAGAGCCAGTAAACAATGGGAGATTATTTGCCTGTTTCATAACAATATACATCCCCTAAGTGCAGGGTGAACATCAAGAAACATAGATGGACCCCAATGCAAATATTTTCTCATAATGATCATCCTTCTGATTTCAACTGTTAATTACTCATTGCGGATGTACCATACGCAAAGCTTTTCTCATAGTGTGTACACCTATTGGCACAACGAACCCCAGATGGGCCAGAAAAACATGCCATATAACATTACTAACATTAAAAAAGTTCATAGCCATTTTTCTAACATATTCTTGCAACTCAAATATCTTTAAGAGAAGAGTGTCAAAAATGATGGGTTTAACAACCTAGCATAAGGCAAAGCAATTTTGTTGGGTTTAGGGATAGGGTTTAGGGTTTAGGGTTGAGGGATTAGGGTTTAGGGTTGAGGGATTATGGTTTAAGGTATAGTGTTGAGGGTTGAGGGTTTAGGGATAGGGTTTAAGGTTGAGGGATTAGGGTTTAGGATTGATGGATTAGGGTTTAATGTTGAGAGTTGAGGGTTGAGGGTTTAGGGATAGGGTTGATGGTCAAAGGAGTAGGGTTAAAGTAGAGTGTTGAGGGTAGAGGGATTAGGGATAGGTTTAGGGTTGAAGGATTAACGATTGAGGGTTGAGGCTTTAGGGCTGACGGTTAAGGGATTGGGGTTTAAAATATAGTGTTGAGTGTTGAGGGTTTATGGATAGGTTTTAGGGTTTAATTTTTAAGGGTTAAGGGTTGAGGGATAGGGTTTAGGGTTTAGGGATAAGGGATTAGGGTTTAAGGTATAGTGTCGAGGGTTGAGGGTTTAGGAATAGGGATAGCGTTTAGGGTTTAGGGATTAGGGATTAGGGTTGAGGGTTGAGGGATTAGGGTTTAAGGTATAGTGTCGAGGGTTGAGGGTTTATTGATAGTGTTTAGGGTTGAGGGTTGAGGGATTAGGTTTTAGGGCTGATGGATTAGGGTTTAAGGTATAGTGTTGAGGGTTGAGGGTTTAGGGTTGATGGTTTAGGGTTGACAAATTAGTGTTTAATGTCAAGGTTAGGGTTAGAGTGTCGAGGGTAGAGGGATTAGGGATAGGGTTTAGGGTTGAAGGTTTAAGGATTGAGGGTTGAGGCTTTAGGGATGAGGGTTTAAGGCTTAAGATATAGTGTCAAGTGTTGAGGGCATAGGGATAGGGTTTAAGTTTTAAGGGTTAAGGGTTGAGGGATAGGGATTAGGGTTTAAGGTATAGTGTTGAGGGTTGATGGTTTAGGGATAGGGTTTAGGTTTGAGGGATTAGGGTTTAGGGTTGATGAATTAGGGTTTAATGTTGAGAGTTGAGGGTTGAGGGTTGAGGTTGAGGGATAGGGTTAATGGTCAAGGGATTAGGGTTAAATAAGAGTGTCGAGGGTAGAGGGATTAGGGATAGGGTTTAGGGTTGAAGGTTTAAGGATTTAGGGTTGAGGCTTTAGGGATGAGGGTTAAGGGATTAGGGTTTAAGATATAGTGTCGAGCGTGTAGGGATAGGTTTTAGGGTTCAAGTTTTAAGGGTCAAGGGATTAGAGTTAAGGGTTGAGGGATTAGGGTTTGACGTTGAGGGTTGAGTACATTGAGGTTCGAGGGTTAAGGGTTTTGGGATAGGATTGAGGGTCGAGGGATTAGGGTTAAAGTAGAGTGTCAAGGGTATAAGGATTAGGGATAGGGTTAGAGGGTTTAGGGATAAGGGATTAGAGTTTAAGGTATAGTATCGAGTCTGTTGAGGGTTTAGGAATAGGGATAGCATTTAGGGTTTAGGGATGAGGGATTAGAGTTGAGGGATGACGGATTAGGGTTGAGGGATTAGGGTTTAAGGTATAGTGTTGAGGGTTTAGGGTTGAGGGATTAGAGTGAAGGGTCGAGGGATCAGAGTTAAGGGTTGAGGGATTAGGGTTTGATGTTGAGGGTTGAGGTTCGAGGGTCAAGGGTTTAAGGATAGGGTTGAGGGTCGAGGGATTAGGGTTAAAGTAGAGTGTGGAGGGTATACGGATTAGGGATAGGGTTGGAGGGTTTAGGGATAAGGGATTAGGGTTTAAGGTATAGCATCGAGTCTGTTGAGGGTTTAGGAATAGGAATAGCATTTAGGGTTTAGGGATGAGGGATTAGAGTTGAGGGATGACAGATTAGGGTTAAGGGTTGAGCGATTAGGGTTTAAGGATAAGGTTTAGGGTTGAGGGTTGAGGGATTAGGGTTTAAGGTATAGTGTTGAGGGTTTAGGGATAGGGTTTAGGGTTGGGGGATTAGAGTGAAGGGTCGAGGGATTAGGATTTGACGTTGAGGGTTGAGGCTTTAGGGTTTAGGGTTTAGGGATAGGGTTGAGGGTTGAGGGATCATAGTTAAGGGTTGAGGGATTAGGGTTTGATGTTGAGGGTTGAAGGTTAAGGTTCGAGGGTCAAGGGTTTAGGGATAGGGTTGAGGGTTGAGGCATTAGGGTTAAAGTAGAGTGTGGAGGGTATAAGGATTAGGGATAGGGTTGGAGGGTTTAGGGATAAAGGATTAGGGTTTAAGGTATAGTATCGAGTCTGTTGAGGGTTTAGGAATAGGGATAACATTTAGGGTTTAGGGATGAGGGATTAGAGTTGAGGGATGATGGATTAGGGTTGAGGGTTGAGGGATTAGGGTTTAAGGTATAGTGTTGAGGGTTTAGGGATAGGGTTTAGGGTTGAGGGATTAGAGTGAAGGGTCGAGGGATTAGGATTTGACGTTGAGGGTTGAGGCTTTAGGGTTTAGTGTTTAGGGATAGGGTTGAGGGTCGAGGGATCATAGTTAAGGGTTGAGGGATTAGGGTTTGATGTTGAGGGTTGAGGGTTGAGGTTCGAAAGTCAAGGGTTTAGGGATAGGGTTGAGGGTCGAGGGATTAGGGTTAAAGTAGATTGTGGAGGGTATAAGGATTAGGGATAGGGTTGGAGGGTTTAGGGATAAGGGATTAGGGTTTAAGGTATAGTATCAAGTCTATTGAGGGTTTAGGAATAAGGATAGCATTTAGGGTTTAGGGATGAGGGATTAGAGTTGAGGGATGACGGATTAGGGTTGAGGGTTGAGGGATTAGGGTTTAGGGATAAGGTTTAGGGTTGAGGGTTGAGGGATTAGGGTTTAAGGTATAGTGTTGAGGGTTTAGGGATAGGGTTTAGGGTTGAGGGATTAGAGTGAAGGGTCAAGGGATTAGGATTTGACGTTGAGGGTTAAGGCTTTAGGGTTTAGGGTTTAGGGATAGGGTTGAGGGTCGAGGGATCATAGTTAAGGGTTGAGGGATTAGGGTTTAAGGTATAGTGTTGAGGGATTAGAGTGAAGGGTCAAGGGATTAGGATTTGACGTTGAGGGTTGAGGCTTTAGGGTTTAGGGTCTAGGGATAGGGTTGAGGGTCGAGGGATCATAGTTAAGGGTTGAGGGATTAGGGTTTGACGTTAAGGGTTGAGGGTTGAGGTTCAAGGGTCAAGGGTTTAGGGATAGGGTTGAGGGTCGAGGGATTAGGGTTAAAGTAGAGTGTGGAGGGTATGAGGATTAGGGATAGGGTTGGAGGGTTTAGGGATTAGGGATTAGGGTTTAAGGTATAGTATTGAGTCTGTTGAGGGTTTAGGAATAGGGATAGCATTTAGGGTTTAGGGATGAGGGATTAGAGTTGAGGGATGACAGATTAGGATTGAGGGTTGAGGGATTAGGGTTTAGGGATAAGGTTTAGGGTTGAGGGTTGAGGGATTAGGGTTTAAGGTATAGTGTTGAGGGTTTAGGGATAGGGTTGAGGGTCGAGGGATCGAAGTTAAGGGTTGAGGGATTAGAGTTTGACGTTGAGGGTTGAGTTCTAAAGATAGGCAAATAGAGATTTTATATTCAAGTTATTTAGATGTTGATGGGTTTAGACTTGAGTTGAAATGTTGGACTTTTAATCTAGCCTAAAGAGAGTTTTTGTCGTCAAATGCAGATTTATGGGTTTGATTATATTGATTGCCTCTCTAGTTTTGGGGTGTCGATGTTTTGGAATCAATTAGGAAGTCTTCAGGAGACTTTGTGGAAGTGGATTGGCAATTGCTTGACAGAACCCCTGCTATTTATGCTTGGATAAGGATTTGTCACAAACTAGAACTTCTGCTTCCAAAGAAGATATGTCTTTCTTCCTTGATGGGCATTTTCTATCAAGAACTTGATTACGAGGGCTTGCCCCTTCATTGTTATGCCTATCATATGGCAGAGCATCTGGCAAGCTCTTGCAGGAAATAGGAAAAGTTCTCACTCAAAAACCTTGTGGTCATTCAAGTCTGAAGGGGAAGGTTTGGAAGGAAATGGATCACCAAAGAGATGAAGAATTTCTTATTTCTCAGACACCATTAGTGGTTTTTCTCTGATGCAGAGGACCTACCAAGATGGAAAGCATTTAAAGATTATATGATCTCCAAAGAAAAATCTCCTAATTCTCCCAGAATGTCATCCTTCAGCAAGGCGGGATGAAGTGGCTTAGCTCTTCCAGTCATGGATCCTTCCGTATTTAAGAGGAATTGTAAGGCTTGGAAGTGTCAGTTGATGAAGCACAGGATGTGGTCATCCCTGCTTGTGTTAAGGAAGATAATGCACAGGATGTGATCAATCTATAGCAGGACAAAACGCGAGCACGTTATTTTGTCTTGCTATAGAAACGGTAAAAAAGTGTTGACCCCCGTGATCCAAGACCACATGCTCTATTTTCATACTGATTCTACGCGTGCTTCGACAAAAAAGAAGTGTTTTCATGTCGTTGGGAAGTTCACATGCACATTTGACACATTGTACCACCTTTGCATGATCTTTCCACCACCTTTTCTGCTTTGCCAACTTGAGGAGGAAATAACATAGTTTTCACACCAAGTTTGATATATATCTATTCAAGTTTCAATTTTTGTAGTGTTGCAATGTTAATTGTGATTCAATTTTAGGAATTTAACATTATAGATTGGTTAATAGTATTGTTGTTACTAATTATATTTGAGTGTTATTCAATTTAACATTGAAAAGGAAGCAAGTGGTGAAAAGCTCAAATTGTTGAGGAGTTTGATGCAAGAAGAAAAAACACTACATAATTGGGTACTCTCTCCATTCGAATCTTCATTTTTTAGGTATGTCAAGTCTTTACATGCATGTTCTTTACATTTTCCTTAATTCAAATTGAATTACTTTATCATGCTTTATCATACATGTTTAAAATAGACACATTCTGAATCAAGAAAGCAGCCTACAATCTCACATGATGCCATGTATATTTTCTACACTTGGGCTCTTTAATAATTATGTGTAATAAACAGACCTTAACATACCATGATGTCAAACTATACAAGAATAAATCCTTACAACATAATAAAAATGCAATCCCACTTTTATCTTGCATTCATTTCTTAGGAAGTAATATTGGTCTCTTTATCATGCTACAAACAAATCCTTCATCATGCCGAGGAAACGATCAAGAATTAAACCAACACAGGAAGAGATAGAAGCTAAGAATGCAAAGAAAGCAGTGGCTATGAGGGAACTTCATGAGAAGAGGAAAATGGACACGATAAATGAAGACATACCAATTGAAGAGGAACCACAACCATCACAAAGAGATATGGTATTGGTGGCACAAAGAGAACGAATGCAAAAATTTTGTGCTACGAGAGATTTGAATACCATAGTTGGAGACACGTTCTCTACCGCAAGTCAACATGTAGGGACACCATCTACCACATCTCAAGTTGAGAGTACATCATCACTCACATGTGATGAAGGAGGTATGCCATCGTTCCCACCTCAACCTCAAGGTATGTCATCTATTCCATCTTTGATCGAAGGTATGCCATCTAGCCCATCTCATTTAAATATTGATGAAATTCCTAATGTTGAGATGAATTTACCTAACTTAACACCACCTAGAATTTTGCATAGAAAGCCAAAGTATTTGATTGATATTGATGAGAATATTTTGCAGCCAATGGAAGGTAAGATTCCAAAACGCACTTGTAGAAGATATGCTCATAAGATTTGGAGATTGTTCTTTGAAAAGTTAAATGAGACTGCAAGATATCAACTATTCATTGAAATGATGCGAAGTATAAAGTATAGGTCCATCATGAAGATTCTTGGGTTGAGAACATCAGAGGCTTCAAGTGAAAAATCTATTGTCAAGAATCTAATGAGTGCGTATGAGAGTGTGGGTAACACCTCACGCACAAAAGATAGTAATGCAACACGGCGTGTGATTACATCGACTATAGTAAGTAGTCAAACGAGGAAAGCTCGTCTCATTAGAAATACAAGTCAAGAATTGAGAATTAATAAGAAAAATTTATCAAGAGCCGCTGGAAGATGCTAAAGAATTGAGGACACTAATGCCAATGAATTATGGGCGTTCTCGGGGAGACTACCACGAAAAGATAAACCAATTGTTGAAGCATTGAGATCACTAATTGAAGACTTTTGGAAGAATTACACAAGGGTATCTCCGAATCAAAGGGATGTGGTAAGAAGGAGAATTGGTAGTTAGAACCGTGAGCCACATCCAAAGCATTTTTTGGATGAGACTCAAACACAGTTTTATGGTAAATTTCTAGAGAAGTATCCTCAAATTAAAATTTGTCAAAGATATTTTGAAATGCTAAAACCTTTCTATGTCAAGATAAATCACACACGCACTACTTGTTTTTGTAGATTACATATTGAATTTTCTAACCATTTTGATGCTTATAGGTCTATATGTTTAGATATGCATACTAACAATGTTTTGCGGGGTTGTGCTATATGTGCCCCACCAACATCTTCAAGAGACTTCATATCAAGAATTTTATATGAAAGAGAGGAAGGTCAAATATTCTACAAGAAATTATGCTTGGATGGCACATGTCATCATTGCGGTGGCTTGCAACATTTGCCAATATGTGAACATATGGAAAGAACACATGCGGTTGGAAACGAACTAGTAGAGTTTGGCAAGTATAAAATAGTTGCATACAATACAAAAGATGGTAAAGAAGCAAAGAGGTGTGAATTGGTTATTGAAAAGATTCCAATATATTAGTTTATGCCTATATTTCGTGACAACATAGTGTATGAGTATGCAAGACATGCCCTTAGAGCTCGATGGTTGGACTTGCAATTCAAGTTATGCAAGGACACATTTCTGGTTGGTAGCATTGTTTCAGTCGTCGACTTTGCAGAGAACTACAGTCTATAGCCACAGCGTGAGGTGCAATCACAATATTACAACTCCACACAGGTTTCTATATTTGTGCACATCACATTCATTCATACGAATGATAGTACAGAGGATGACAGAAAGATCATAAGGGAGTATAATTTCTATATTAGTGATGATAGCACGCATTCTACGAAGTTCGTGCAAGGTTGCTTTCAAGTGTTCTACAATGATTTGGTTAGAAGAGGCATATCATTCAGTCAGCATATCATATGGTCAGATAACTATGCATCACAATTCAAGAACTCGTAGAATTTCTATTGGCTGAGTAGGAGGCATAATTTTATAGGTATTCAACATATGTGGAACTTTTGTAAGGCCGGGTATGGAAAGGGGGAGCATGATGGTGTAGGAGCATGTATCAAAAGAGCCATAGCACGAGAAGAGTTAAAGTATAAAGACAATGCAAAGTTGATAGATGCAAAATTGATTGTCGAGTGGTGTAATGCTTCCATGGGTCTAGGTAATGAAGGTAAGTCTTTAGTTCATAGATTTTTTTGGTTGATAGATGATACTAACATTGCACCATATGAAGACTGTTGTACACTGATAGGATCAAATAAGATGCACTCTTTTAGAAGCTCAATTGCAGGTTCATGGAGTATCCATACGCGAAAGATGTCATGCTTTTGTTCTTCTTGTACAATTCAAGTCTGGGATGAGTGCAAGTCAAAGGAGTGGGTTGACGAATGGCAGTTAAGTTATCTTAGCCCACTTGACACGTATCAACCCTTAACGACACTAGAACTAACACAGATGGAATCATCAGTTGACTTTGACCACATATCAGATTTAGTTCAACTAGGTAATATAGGGCACGTATATGCATCTAATTTCATCTAGTTCAACCAGGTAATGTCATCTTACTTTGTAGCATTTTTGTAATGTTGACTAATTTCATCTAATTTGCTACACATATCAATGTAGGGCACATATATGCAGTTATTGCAGATGAAGATAATGAAGAGGGAACAAATTATTACTTATGTCGTTGTGTTGAGGCCAAAAAAAAATTGGAGGCCCCTGTTACAGATGGAGAAAACATCGAATACCCTACAGGCTTAGTGGTTATTATTGGAACATGGATTAGAAGGTACCCACATAAGAGTGTTAATGTTTGGCTGTTTAAGGACTTTGACACGCATTGAAAGATTCTTCATTACTTGAACCTTGTCGTAGCATCCAATGTTCATTTGATAAAGTATCAGGTAGACCTTTGAACAAAATCTTATGGAAGGTGCATGAGTCTGACCATGAAGCAATACTTGACACAATAAAGAGTAGAGCAGACCCGGATGGTTCATTGGATTAATTTGTAAGTATTCACATTGATTTTGTAAAGTCATGTTACATTGAGTTGTAAGTATGCACATTAATTTGTAAGGTTTATCTTTTTTTTTAATTTCCTGCTGCATTTTTACACATATACATATTTTTACATCATCATGTTATGCATTTTTGGTGTCCTGCTCCTGATGCAACCAAACTGACTATTCCAACACGCTCGTATGGGTACATTTACACTAGGCATGGTCCTATTTTTCACCCAAACATGTCGAAACAGTCCGAGCTACATTGTACCAACGATATCCCTAAAGAGTCCAAAGTGTAAAAAGGCAACAATCTTTGACGAGATGTTACTCAAAAACTATGTCACTTAGAAACATTTCGTCTGAGGCAACATGATCATGTAGAGTGCCTCTACAATAACCTCTCTCAGTTTTTTATATCTCTAAGGCATTTACCCATGGTGAAAGGTTTTCTGTTGCCCCAAAAATCATCAGGAGGCAGTGTAAAGTTGCAAAGAGGTGTAACTTTCGTCCTGCTCCTGATGTGACCAAACTAACTGTTCCAACGCATTCGGATGGGTACATTTATGGTAGGCATGGTCCTATTTTTCACCCAAACACGTCGAAACAGTCCGAGCTACATTGTACCGACGATATTCCTGAAGAGTCCAAAGTGTAAAAAGGTAGCAATATTTGACGAGATGTTACTTGAAAAACATGTCACTTAGAAATATTACGTCTGAGGCAACGTGATCACATAGAATGCCTCTACAATAACCTCTCTCAGTTTTTTATATCTCTAAGGCATTGGCCTGTGGTGAAAGGTTTTCTGCTGCCCCAAAAATCGTCAGAAGGAGGCAGTGTAAAGTTGCAAAGGGGTGTAACTTTCATCCTGCTTCTGATGCGACCAAATTGACTATTCCAATGTGTCTGGATGGGTACATTTACACTAGACATGGTCCTATTTTTCACCCAAACATGTCGAAACAGTTTGAGCTATATTGTACCGACGATATCCCTGAAGAGTCCAAAGTGTAAAAAGATAGCAATCTTTGACGAGATGTTACTCGAAAACTGTGTCACTTAGAAACATTTTGTCTGAGGCAACGCGATCATGTAGAGTGCCTCTACAATAACCTCTCTTGGTTTTTTACATCTCTGTTACGAGACTTTTTCCCCATGGAAAAGAAAGATAATTAATGTAATAGTTTAATAAATAATAAAATTAAATGTAATAAATAGTTCTTCACGGGATGTTGTAATGTGGTTATTTTTTAAAAGGGTGTGTCGGTTGAAACTACCCTTTGCATTGTATAAAAACCTGTGAAAAAAAACTAAATGAGGGGGAGGAAAAAAAAGGAAGCAAGCAAGCACTTACATTGCAGGAATAGGATTCCTGGTTAGCAGGTTGTGAGCAAGACGGAGAAGGGGGCACATCTTATGTGTGTGTCCAACCTGGGGTACAGAAGTGCACTCAGGACTGTCCTGGCCAGGGCTTGGTTATTGCACGAGTGTTGAGCATTGTTCCAGAGGAACCAGCACTCGTGTAGAGCGGCAAAGTACGCTTATTTCTCCCAGATTGCTCACAGACGGAAGAGGCTGAACCAGGGTCCATTCTAGCAATCTTCAGATTCTTATTAATTTTATACAGATAAGTATTATTGCCCCGTTATACCAATTGTTGAGACTAAATTTATATATGTATTTGCATTGTTTAAAATAGTCATTTGCATTATTAACTTGAATTAATACAATTACTTGCTATTGAAAGCATTCTTAAAATAAATTGTATCGTCATTTAATAAAGTTAGATTATATTGCCGTGCATTTTAATAGTCCTAAGTTGATAAATACATACTCATTGTTTAGTTTTATGGCTTAATTGAATGCTACTATTGATGAATAATCAATCTGGGTTATAATTATAATAAATAAAAAGTATTCTTCTGTGTTCGGGAAGTTGAGGAATTACATTAGGTATCAGAGCTAAAACGTTCCTATTAAATTTGATTTTGTGTAAACGAATTAAGTTTTTTTTTTCATTTGTTGATCACAATCAAAATACTGTGCAAATATTTATCAATATATTATCATTCATGTTAATTTTTTTAACAATAATATATTTACTTCAAAAATCTTAAATAATAATTACTGCACTCCACACGGAAGTTTAATACTCCTATAAATCTATCTTCCAATTTCTATTTCTCATATTTATATTTGTTTTGCACTTTGGACAAATTTTATTAGAAATCAATTTAATATATTTGCATACTATTTATGAGCCTATTCTATAGTGCTTTTGAATATTCACTTTATATATTTTTATTTTTTTGCCGCACTCACACCAAGTCACGTTAGGGTTCCATTAAGGTTTCATTATTCATGTTAAATAATTTAGTGAAAAAGTAAATTTCTTACCAAGCACTAGTGCAACCCTAAAACTGCCGTAAAGAAACAAAAGTTACTTGCAAATTTTTTGTGAGTAAATAGGTGTAATTAAATATCTTTATTATGCACAAATTTATGGGAAGAGAGTAAAAAAAGAGTAATTAATACCACTGTTTCCATAAAAAAAAGAAAATATTACTGCTGGAAATATTGTATAGTGCTGGAAATATCATATCGTAACGTATAGTGCTGGAAATATTCTAAGCTTTTATTTTATTTTTATATGAATGTTTATGTTATTTTAAAATTATTTGAATGAATATCCTTTTTTTATTTTAAAAGTTTTATGAATGTTTATGTTATTTTTAAATTATTTGAATGAATAGCTTTTTTATTTTAAAAGTTTTATGAATGTTTATGTTATGTTTGAATTATTTGAACAAGCAGTTTTAATAGAATTGTCATTTTATTTTAGTGTAAATTTATGAGTTATAATTACACATCTATTTTTAGAAAAGAAAATATAGTAGTTACCATAAGACTTTGATTTTTTTATTTTATTTAATTTTTACCATCCAACTTAACCACAACCACCATAGCAAAATAAAATATCACATGGAGATTTGAACTTGAGACCTATCATAATATAGACAAGAATTTTACCACTAGCCTACACATTAGTTTGTTCTTTAAATTCACAACAACAAAAGAAAAAACTAGAAATCCTTATTGATAAGTCCTTAAACAAAATTTATAACATTCACAAAAGAGTTATATTTTTTTGAAAATTGACCAAAACAATTGCTTGTCTAAATAGAATACTTAAGGAACAATTCAGTACCGATCACATCACATTCTGATTAAATTTTATTTTATTATTGAATACAGATTGACCTATCACAATGTCGTCTGAGAGCAACCAAAAAGCTTATGAAGCTTTAGAGAAAACCAACCAAGCATTAATGCAAGAAATTGCCACATTAGCCACCCAAGTGCAACAACTTAGGAAAGAACAAAAGGGACCTAACAATGTAGAATTATCAGAAAACAAAAGTTCAAAGTCAACTAGGCATTCAAGTAGAAAGAGGAGCAAAGGTAAAACAAAAAGTACTAATAAAAGACCAGCATCATCTGAGGAAGACTCAACTTCCAGTAATAACACTTCTCACACCTCAGAATCGGAATCCTCAGAGGATAACAAAAAAACACAAAAGGAATTAGATAACTTTGCTCGAAAGATTAAGTTACCTGAGTATAGTGGTAATACTGGTACCGGTGAAGAAGCAGAACAATGGCTAACCAACTTAGAACGATACTTCGACTTGCAAAACACTAGTAGTTATAGTAGGACCCGGATTGCCACATATCAACTTAAAAATAGTGCCTTGAATTGGTGGCAAGATATTATTCGATCTCAAAAATTGAAAACCAATAAAGTAAAATGGTCACAATTTAAACCATTATTTGAACAAAAATACCTTTCAGATTTTTTTATACAAGAAAAGAGGACTGAATTCTTTGAACTAAAACAAAGAGGCCAATCAGTAAATGAATACAAACAAGATTTTGAAAGGCTTAATCGATTTGTACCATTTATTGAAGGACATGATCGAGTGGTTCGATTCATAAATGGTTTAAGGCATGAATACCAAGCTAATGTATGGTGTGGTAAACCCGTATCAGTAGATGAAGCAGCCCAAATTGCAGAAAAATTTGAAACACTTAATCAAATTACAAGGCAAATCCAAGAAAAACGTAAAAGAAAGCACAAAGAATTTGGTAAAAAGGAGTTTAATCAAAGGAATTTTCATTGTCGATTCACCAAGATGGTTAGACCCAACCAAAATAAATCAGCACCTCCTGAAATAAAATGTTGGAATTGTGGTGAGAACCATTATCAACGATATTGTCCTCGCAAACAACAAGAATATAGACCCAAAAACAAGGATACAACTACTACCACTCCACAGCCCAACATGAAGATTTATGCAGCCATTGACACAGGTATGGTACATTGTCAACCCTCTTTAATTGAAATAAAAGGATTTATACATGGTCACCCTATTATTTTCCTTGTTGATTCTGGTAGTAGTCATAATTTCATTTCTCTTAAAGTTGTCTCTAAACTAAAGATTGCATCTAAGTCAACTGAACCTTTAGTTGTAGAAATGGCAGATGGTAGAATAGTAAAACAAACTGGTACACTTATCGAAAACATAGAATTTGAGTTAGATAATTTTATAACGCATGATCATTTTTATGTATTGAATCTTGGAAAATATGATGCTATTCTAGGAATGAGTTGGTTGGAGAAAAATAATGCCCTCCTTGGTTGTGAAAACAAACAGGTTATCTTAAACTCTAACATGGGGACATGTCACATTTTACAGGGGGAGAAAAGACCTCTTCACATTAAAACTATTTCAGCCATGCAACTCAAGCGTAGTGCTAGAAAAAAAATGCAAAATATTTTGTGCTATGTTATTTCAAACAGGTGATAAATTCAAACTAGACATCAATATTAAACCTGTGGTACAAGAATTCAAAGATGTATTTCCTGAAGAATTAAATAATTTACCCCCTAAACGATCTGTAGAACATGCAATTGATCTAGTTCCTGGGGCAGAACCTATTTCCAAAGCTCCATATCGTCAATCAATCCCTGAGTTAACCGAACTAAAGATTTAATTAACACAATTACTTAAGGAAGGTAAGATAAGACCAAGTGTCTCTCCTTGGGGTGCACCAGTATTATTTGTCAAAAAGAAAGATGGAACCATGAGACTATGCATAGATTATAGGCAACTTAATAAATTAACCATCAAAAACAAATATCCTTTACACGAATTGATGATCTCCTTGATCAATTACATGGTGCAAAATGTTTTTCTAAAATAGATCTAAGATCAGGATATCATCAAATCCGCATCAAAGAATCTGACATTCCCAAGACAACATTTCGAACACATTATGGCCATTATGAATTTGTAGTAATGCCTTTTGGTCTAACTAACGCACCTGCAACCTTTATGACCTTGATGCATGATATCTTCCGACCATTTCTAGATGTATTCATGATCATTTTTTTAGATGACATCTTAATATACTCAAAGAATGAAGAAGAGCATGAACAACATCTTAGGATGGTATTAGAAACCTTACGAAAGAATAAGTTGTATGCCAAACTTAGCAAGTGTGAATTCTTTAAATCAGAAGTATCTTACCTAGGGCATGTAGTTTCTGAGAAGGGTATCTCACCTGACCCTGCTAAAATTAAGGCAATTCAAGAATGGCCTATTCCCAAAGATGCTCATGAAGTCAAAAGTTTTATGGGATTGTCTGGGTTTTATCGTCGTTTTGTTAGGAACTATTCCAAAATAGCTGCACCTTTGACCGATCTAACCAAGAAAGAACAAAGCTATAATTGGACCCTAGAATGTGATCAATCTTTCAACACACTAAAAACTCTATTAACATCTGCACCTATTCTTTGTATTCCAAATTTTAGCAGGCCTTTTGTTGTGACCACCGATGCATGCGGTACAGGTATTGGTGGTGTTCTAATGCAAGATAATTGAGTGGTATGCTATGAATCTAGAAAGTTGTTACCTGCTGAAAGAAATTATTCAATCCATGACCTAGAGCTACTAGGCATTGTCCATGCCTTAAAAGTTTGGCACCATTATTTATTAGGGAATAAGTTTATATTAAAAACTGACCATCGTAGTCTCCAACACATCTTTACTCAACCTCACCTTAATATGAGACAAAGAAGATGGATGGAACTCTTAACAGAATATGATTTCACCATCCAGTATGTTCCTGGAAAAGAAAATGTAGTGGCAGATGCCTTAAGTCGGAAACGATATGTGTTAATGCCTTGACCCTCGAAAGAAGCCAATTTGAACAAGATATAAAATCCAAGTTACCTATTGATGACTATTTTCAACCTATTTATGAAGGTCTTTAAAACCCCTCCTCTAATGTCCATTTAAAAGATCGATTAGAACATTATTTGTTAAGTAGCAATGGTCTCCTTTATTATAAAGGAAGATTATGCATTCCCAATATATCTAATCTTAGATCACAAATATTGAAAGACTCTCATGATATTCCAATAGCAGGACACCCTGGATTTCAAAAAACCTATCTCTCAATCAAGAGAAACTACTTTTGGCCTAAAATGAAGACTGAAATCCGCACCTATGTTCAACAATGTTTAACTTGTCAGAAGGTAAAAGTAGAACAATGTAAACCTCCAGGTCTCTTGCAACCCCTGTCTATTCCAACTTGGAAATGGGAATCAATTAGTATGGACTTCATTACTGGATTACCTCGAACACGTAAAGGACATGATTCTATTTTCGTAGTGGTGGATAGATTAACCAAGATGGCACATTTTCTACCTATCAAAATAAAGTCCTCTGCTTCTGATATTGCCCATATTTTTGTGAAAGAAATTGTCAGGTTACATGGTATTCCAAAGAACATTATTTCAGACCGAGATCCTAGGTTTACATCTTCTTTTTGGAAATCTCTATTCACAGAACTTGGTACCCACCTAAATTTTAGTACTGCCTATCATCCTGAGTCTAATGGTCAAACTGAAAGGGTTAATAGAATCTTAGAAGATATGTTGCGAATGTATACCATAGATAAACCTGGGTCATGGGAAGATTATTTACACTTAGTAGAATTTGCATACAATCAAGGGTATCATTCAACTATTAAGATGTCACCTTTTGAAGCTGTTTATGGTCAAAATTGTAATACACCCATCTCCTGGTCTGACCCTGTCCACAAAGTTTGGTATGAGAATGAAAACTTGTTAGAAATGGAAGCCATTATTAACAAAGCTCAACAAAACATGAAGGCTGCCCAAGATAGGTATAAAAGTTGGGCTGATTCAAAAAGGTCTACCCGAAATTTTGAGGTTGGTGAACATGTTTTTCTTAGAGTCAAACCAAAAAGGAGTTCATTAAAACTTGGGAAATATTCTAAGATAGCTCCTCATTTTTGCGGACCTTTTGAAATATTAGAAAGATTAGGTGATGTTGCTTATAAACTTGCTTTACCTCCTCAATTACAAATCCATAATGTATTTCATGTGAGTTTACTTAAGAAATATGTATATAATGCAAATCATGTTATTGATTGGAAAAGTATTTCTATTGAACCTTCTTGTGAATTTAAGATTGAACCAGAACAAATAATTGAAACAAGATCTAGAATATTAAGAAATAAGGTTATAAATGAAGTAAAAATTAAATGGAGTCATTGTGATAATGATAGTGCTACTTGGGAAAAACTTGATTTTATTAAAGACCAATATCCACATCTATTTGACTAAAAGTTGTTCTATTTATTTGTGTGGTACAGAAAATCATCGAGCTACTGAGGGCAACAGCTAAACAACAGGGGGAGAATTGTTACGAGACTTTTTCCCCATGGAAAAGAAAGATAATTAATGTAATAGTTTAATAAATAATAAAATTAAATGTAATAAATAGTTCTTCACGGGATGTTGTAATGTGGTTATTTTTTAAAAGGGTGTGTCGGTTGAAACTACCCTTTGCATTGTATAAAAACCTGTGAAAAAAAACTAAATGAGGGGGAGGAAAAAAAAGGAAGCAAGCAAGCACTTACATTGCAGGAATAGGATTCCTGGTTAGCAGGTTGTGAGCAAGACGGAGAAGGGGGCACATCTTATGTGTGTGTCCAACCTGGGGTACAGAAGTGCACTCAGGACTGTCCTGGCCAGGGCTTGGTTATTGCACGAGTGTTGAGCATTGTTCCAGAGGAACCAACACTCGTGTAGAGCGGCAAAGTACGCTTATTTCTCCTAGATTGCTCACAGACGGAAGAGGCTGAACCAGGGTCCATTCTAGCAATCTTCAGATTCTTATTAATTTTATACAGATAAGTATTATTGCCCCGTTATACCAATTGTTGAGACTAAATTTATATATGTATTTGCATTGTTTAAAATAGTCATTTGCATTATTAACTTGAATTAATACAATTACTTGCTATTGAAAGCATTCTTAAAATAAATTGTATCGTCATTTAATAAAGTTAGATTATATTGCCGTGCATTTTAATAGTCCTAAGTTGATAAATACATACTCATTGTTTAGTTTTATGGCTTAACTGAATGCTACTATTGATGAATAATCAATCTGGGTTGTAATTATAATAAATAAAAAGTATTCTTCTGTGTTCAGGAAATTGAGGAATTACAATCTCTGAGGCATTTGCCCATGGTGAAAGGTTTTCTACTGCCCCAAAAATCGTCAGAAGGAGGCAGTGTAAAGTTGCAAAGGGGTGTAACTTTCGTCTTGCTCCTGATGCAACCAAATTGACTATTCCAACGTGTCCGGATGGGTACATTTACGCTAGGCATGGTCCTTTTTTTCACCCAAACATGTCGAAACAGTCCGAGCTACATTGTACCGACAATATCCCTAAAGAGTCCAAAGTGTAAAAAGGCAGCAATCTTTGACGAGATGTTACTCAAAAAATGTGTCACTTAGAAACATTCCATCTAAGGTAACGCGATCACATAGAGTGCCTCTACAATAACCTCTCTCAGTTTTTTATATCTCTAAGACATTTACCCGTGGTGAAAGGTTTTCTGCTGCCCCAAAAATCATCAGAAGGAGGCAGTGTAAAGTTGCAAAGGGGTGTAACTTTAGTCCTTCTCCTGATGTGACCAAACTGACTATTCCAACGTGTCCGGATGGGTACATATACGCTAGGCATGGTCCTATTTTTCACCTAAACATGTCGAAACAGTCCGAGCTACATTGTACTGACGATATCCCTAAAGAGTCCAAAGTGCAAAAAGGCAACAATCTTTGACGAGATGTTACTTGAAAACTGTGTCACTTAGAACATTCCTTCTGAGGCAACGCAATCACGTAGAGTACCTCTACAATAACCTCTCTCAGTTTTTTATATCTCTGAGGTGTTTGCCCGTGGTGAAAGGTTTTCTGCTGCCCCAAAAATCGTCAGAAGGAGGTAGTGTAAAGTTGCAAAGGGGTGTAACTTTCGTCCTGCTCCTGATGTGACCAAATTGACTGTTCCAACACATTCAGATGGGTACATTTACGCTAGGAATGGTCCTTTTTTTCACCCAAACATGTCGAAATAGTCTGAGCTACATTGTATCGACGATATCCCTGAAGAGTCCAAAGTGCAAAAAGGCAGCAATCTTTGACGAGATGTTACTAAAAAACTGTGTCACTTAGAAACATTCCGTTTGAGGCAACATGATCATGTAGAGTATCTCTACAATAACCTCTCTCAGTTTTTTATATCTCTGAGACATTTGCCCATGGTGAAAGGTTTTCTGCTGCCCCCAAAAATTGTCAGAAGGAGGTAGTGTAAAGTTGTAAAGGGGTGTAACTTTCGTCTTGCTCCTAATGCGACCAAACTAACTATTCCAATGCATCCAGATGGGTACATTTATGCTAGGCATGGTCCTGTTTTTCACCCAAACATGTCGAAACAGTCCAAGCTACATTGTACCGACGATATCCCTAAAGAGTCCAAAGTGCAAAAAGGCAGCAATCTTTGACGAGATGTTACTCGAAAACTGTGTCACTTAGAAACATTCCATCTCAGGCAACGCAATCATGTAGAGTGCCTCTACAATAACCTCTCTCAGTTTTTTATATCTCTGAGACATTTGCCCGTGGTGAAAGGTTTTTTGCTGCCCCAAAAATCATCAGAAGGAGGCAGTGTAAAGTTGCAAAGGGGTGTAACTTTCGTCCTGCTCCTGATGCGACCAAATTGACTATTCCAACACATTTGGATGGGTACATTTATGGTAGGCATGGTCCTATTTTTCACCCAAACATGTCGAAACAGTCTAAGCTACATTGTACCGATGATATCCCTGAAGAGTCCAAAGTGCAAAAAGGCAGCAATCTTTGACGAGATGTTACTAAAAAACCGTGTCACTTAGAAACATTCTGTCTAAGGCAACATGATCATGTAGAGTGACTCTACAATAACCTCTCTCAATTTTTTATATCTCTAAGGTGTTTGCTTGTGGTAAAAAGTTTTCTACTACCCTAAAAAATCATCAGAAGGAGGCAGTGTAAAGTCGCAAAGGATTGCTAAGAAATCCTCAATACTCAAACACTCCAATGAACTGAAGCAACTTCTTCTTAGGCACAAATGTAAGGGTACACAAGGGGAAAATGGCACCTAGATGACTTAGTGCATTTCTGACTTCATTCACATGTTTAAATATTTGAGAAACTCTCCTTTACTAAGTGCTTGTCCTCATGTCAATGTTAAGCTTTATACCTCCTAGGCGCTCAATAAGGTGATGTCATTAGATACAACTTACCCTTAGGCGCCAATGTAGCTTCTTCAATCCATCACACTTCTAGGCACTCAAATTTGAGGTCTTGGACTTGTATCTTATTCCTAGGCACAATTGGATGATCTTCCTAGATCTAGGCGCTCATGAAGGGGCGTCTAAGTCCAATTTGACTTTGTATTTGATATTTTATGACTCTAATTGACTAGGAATGGCTCAATTTCTAAAGTGTTGACTCAATAATGTAAGTTTAAGGTCTTTTCCTCCTAGGCGCCAATTAATGAGTTCACTAGATGCAATTTGAAGTGATAGATGGAAGTCTTCGAACATGATGCAACTGGTGATGTCGTTGATGAAGAAGACTTGAAATATATCTTGTTGTGACCTCTTAGAGCAGCTACCTCTTGAAGTGGTGTTTCCTTGGCAGTGATTACTTCCATCTTAACTCTCTGGCATGAATGAATGTGAAAGGCTCGTTTGGAGCAGCTACATGATGACTCTAGGTGACTCCAAGCTTTTGCTCCTACCTTTTCCTTCAATCTTCCTACAATACAAACCAAGAAACACATCAATCCTCATGATAAACATTTTATAACACAAAGGAATCCTCTTTAAACATGGAATAATCTTACTAAAAATCTAGGCGCATATATAGGTAAAAAGAAGAGCAAAGGGCGCCTAACACAAGTTGGTCCATATTTATCACTTTAAATGATTTCAAACAATTGTAATGGCTTAAAGAGGTCAATCTCCCTTAAGAGATTCATTCAAAAGGTGTCTTTCAATGCAATTTCTCCCTTAGGCACCAGAATGGGTTTGTACTGATGGAGAGTGCGCCTAGATTTAAATGTCTTTATACTTGCAATTTTGTAATTCTAAATGATGAGACATGTCTTAGAATGAATTCTATCTTTCAAGCACTCACTCCAAAAGGTCATCTCATGCAATTTCACCCAAGGCACTCATTGAGGTGTCCTCAAAGGCTAAAGTGAACCTAACTCAGTTGCTTTTATCTTTATCATTTTTGTGCTTTCAACAATTGAAAATGACCTAGAGTGATCCTTTCTCTCAAGGCACTCACCTATTGATATGAAATCAAGTTATTTCCCTTAGGCGCAATTTTAGGCTTGTATGGGTGAAAAGTGCACCTTACATCCTTAGGTGGTTCTTTCTAATTCTCAATGATTTCAATCAAATGCCAAGTGTCTAAGGAATCTTTTGTCTTGAGATGATTAAATTTTGAGGTTCAAATCCCTTCCTCAATCAAGGCACAATCTGAGGGTTGTGTAGATGAAAGTTGACTTCAACTGGGGCGCTCATTTGAGTTGGGAGGAGCTAGAATTTGTGCCTAGATTGGAGATAGATATTTTAGCTTATTTGATGATCGTCTCAAGTCTCTCTACCAAGGCGCATTTTGATGATGTTCTTATTTAAACTCTTATGAAGACTATCTCATCCCTAAGCGCTCATCCTCATGATTTTCATGCACTTAGACTTCAAGGCGCCAAAACTAGTAGGAAAATTCACAATGAGCGCCTTTTCTTTGGAAGAATTTCTTATTGATCATTAGGCACACTTTGGAGTTGATATGTACTTCCTTTACTTCCATGTACTCAATTCATCATAATTATTGTCAAAGACTTCTCCAAGTTGATTGATAACATGCTTCTTGATGTTAAGATCCTTCATTCACTCCTTCTTAGATCTAGGCGCTCATGATGGTGGGAAATTACATGAAGGGCGCCTAAGGTTCAAGATAGGTTCTTTCCACTCATCTTAACTTTCAATCATTGTAGTTAATCTCAAAAGACATAATCCAAAATGAGAAACCTCCAAGACATGTCATTGTAAGTTGATTTCCTCCAAGGCGCTAATACAAGGTTCTTTTGAAGGCAAAGGGCGCCTAGGTTTATGGGGCTCAATTTGATGTATTTATTGAAAGCTCAAGGTGAATTGATGATTATTGAAAATGCCACTTAGTCCTTCATTTGCATTCTAGGTGCCATTTCCTATTGACTTATATACTCCTCCTCATGCTAGGGCACCATAATGAAGTGGTTTAGACAATAGGTGCACTTCACTTACTAGAGGCTTGTTCTCCTTCCACCTTAGGTGCACTTTTATGGTGGAACAGGTGTTAATGGGCACCTTGTCTTAAATGAATGCTCTCTCCAAGTTGGGTGTGCTTTATGAGTTTCAAATTGTGCCTTAACCCTTCATGCTTGCTGCTTAATGTTTGAATGTTTAAGAAAGTCTCCTTTAGGCACTCATCTTAATGATGTTTTCTCAAGGCACAATCATCCTAATGACTTGGATACTTATCCTAGTGTTTCAGGATATCAAGCTACTAGACTTAGTCATTTTTAGGATCTCAAACATAAAGAATAACATGATTCATTTTTTTGTATTGCATATAGTTGACATTGTATGCTACTCATAAAGAATATTAATATTTTCTGTTCAACATGATGATTCATTTTTTTTTAAATACAACTTTTATCTTTTAGTTCCAAAATGAGGTTTAGGTGATACTTGAATAACAATAGCTAGCTTATTGGATCAACAAACATCCTATGCAATACATTTGGACTTTAAATATTTGAAGTAGCCATCTACAAATATCCATTTAAATGTGGATTTATAATGCAAGTATGGACACCATCAATAAAAAAGATTTGTATTAACCAAATATCCATATAGGCATACATTAATATCTGTCGATATAAGTATAACATATATACAAAATAGCCATATAGGCCTATAAGAATGCCATATAGGCATACAATGTCAACTATATACAATACAAAATATATGTCCACAAATGCCATATATGCATACAACAAAGGAACACAATAAAAAGTCATTCCCCTCTGGTTGGTGAAGAGAATAGATCACGAGCAGCCTTTGATCTTCTAGGGGATGGAGACGCATATGTGGGTGGTCTACTACGAACCCTAGGGCTGCTCCTCCTATTTAGTTATTCCTGCATCTTTAGCTGTTACAATAAAAAGTATAGACATTAATATATAGAAATTACCGCTAACATATAATCTGTGTCCTCACTTGCCTCAGTAGCAGGAATAGGCCATGGTGATGTCATGTCCTATAGAAACCATCCAGATAGAAATTAAACTCCAAATCAATAATCTTTTGATTTTTCAAAAATAAACAACTATAACAATGAATGTAAATTGAAATTTACTAATCTGCCTCATACCCATGTCAATGCCATGGAGCTATGAATCACAGAGGTCACACCATGCTCCATTTCCCTCTGAACATCGGGAGGTGTCTCCACAGCCTGCATCATCTGGAAATAAAACAACATTATTCAATTACGAAAACTATAATAGTAATGCAAATCATGGCTCCTAACATACACACACGTTTATCTAAACATGGAAGTACACACAATAAAGCACACAAGTCACATACAAAAATCTAGTAAGTATAATTCATTCATTAAACTATTTATTTTATTACCTCCGTGAAACTTTGAAGTCCACCACCACTGGCAGGTGTTGTCGTGAAATCTCCAATATTAACCTATTCAACATCCAAAATCAGATATTAGAATACCATCATATAATGATGCTATTCACATGTGATATTTATAATTGTTTACTAGTTACATACCCCAATAGTAGATGATCTAGTGTAATATGCAGGTGGAGAACCACTAAAAACTGCATCAACACTATGACCCTGAAATTTCATTAAAATCATCACACTAAATTAGTTAATCTTGCATTTCAAAAATAAAATTTAATAAATTAAATTCAATAAACTTGCTAATATTTACCTGAGTATCAAGGCTGAAAGTCTCACTCAGGAGGGTATCTGTCATCACCATCTGCTCAGTTACAGATGTAGCCTGTGCACCTGTGTCTTGACTATCCATGGGGTCATAACCACAAGCTGACCTGCAAGTCTGACAAGTATGGGGTGGGACCCTACTCCTCGCACTATCTCCCAACCCACTCTGTGCTACAAGACTGGCATGCTCTATGATGCTCTGGGTCAAGGCACTAATGGACTGAAGTGTATCGACCTCAACACTCTCCTTCACAATGGAAGGGATAGATACATGCTCATGGGCTGGTCTACTGATTACTCATCTCACTACCCTCTGTGGGTCAACACGTGCCCCTGGTCTATCTTGTGCTGACCCCCCACCTCTACCCTGGAAGTTCCGCATATCAAAATAGTTTGGCACTTTATTGAGGACAAACTCGCAATAGAGTTTCCTCAAAAAGTACTGCGGGACCTCATTATTATTGCATGGAGGATGGTCAAAAACCATCCACCACCTCTGCCCAAAATTGTCCCTTATCGCTTGGTTGTTGCACTAATGGATAGGGAACCTCTTGCATGTAATGGGTGGAGGTTGATTTGTTTGTGGGTTTGTGAAAATTGAACACAAGTCTAATTTTGTAATTTGTAATTTTTTCACATCTTGGTATGACAGCTTGTCTGCATAATAATCTCTAAACTCTCTCCTCTTATCTGTCCAACTAGTTATTTGCTTGCTAATTGAATCTACATTTGATAACATAGATTCAAGAGATTCAACAAGCATGGACCTATGCAAGGTTGAAGTGGAAGGATCTTTCGACCTTGCAATTATATCTTCAATTTCTTTTTTGTTGTTTTCAATTTGCCCCATTATATTTCTTGTGTTCCAGGGGCATGTCAAGGAATGGATGGAGGAGGTTGTTGTTCCGCAAGATTTTGTGGATTTTGAGGAGGAGGAGGAGGTGCATTAACATTTCTTGACAATTAACGAAATATACATCAAAAAACAACTCAAACCTACATATTTAGAAGGAAATTCAAACAAAAAGACAAATAAACTCACTCCTTTGGCGTACTCAACGTCGTGGCGGCATTTCGGTGATGAATTGATAAGATTTTTGTGTTGAATTAAGGAATCCAAAACGCGAGCGCGCTTCCTAGGGTTTGTAGACCGCGGGAATAGTGGAGAAAAATAGAAATGAAATGAAATGAGATGAGTTTTTTTTAATCTATAATAGGTGATAACGCGCTCGCGTTATGGTTTGGTTTTGACGAGCCTTAGGCTCGTCATTACTAAACCATAACGTGAGCATGTTATAACACGAGCGCGTTATAACGCGCTCCCGTTTTGCATTATTATTTTTTTGAAAACTTTTTGGCCAATTTTTGGCCCCCCATCTTTTTGCACTTACCCTCATGGCCCACCTAACTTTGCTTTATTTTCCTAATTTTGTAAAAATACAAGGCAATACATATAGTATTTTGCCATGTATAGGATATATTATCACTTGGCTTTAATTTTCTATAAAAATTGCAATGATATCCTAAGGCATATTTTGAGGCTTATTTTATTTCCCAAAGTCATAAATCATCCTAAGTCATCAAGACTAGGCATATGCAAGGTGAACATAATACCACGAGGGGTATTAGCTAAGGCATTTTATTTAGTTCAAATGTGACAAAAATGCCCCATTCGAGTTAGGACACAAAGGAAACCCTAAACACAAAATCTCACCCTAAAATTTTGGCCTCATTTTCACTTTGCATTTTAACTTTTGATGAAGTGGCTCTGCCGAGCCGCCGCCATGAAGCTAGGGTTTGGAACTTGTGACCCTCCATTCTTGCTATCTCTAAACTATTTCTTGAAGATTCTTGAAGGAAAATGTAAGGTAAGACTTCCTGCCTCAATCTTGAACCAAATTTTTCACTTCAACACAGGTTTCTAGCTTTCTAGTCACGACCATAACAAATCTTCTAATGTATTTTCTTTTATGTTTTCACTGCTATTTCTTTCCTCTGTATTTGAGGCTGCCACTTGTTGCATCTCTGAGGCTTTACTTTGGGGTTCCGAATGCATCTTCTATAGTAGAAACGTGGTAAGATGCCCATCCTTCAAGCTCTATATTCTCCTTTATTTTCTGCTGATAAAATGCTCAGTTCAAGCTACAGAAACTGCAAAAGAATAAACTCTTTATCTTTCCAATACTTTTTATTGTTCTGCAACTTTAAACAACCTTGAGGTTTCATCATTTTCTATATAGCAGAAGGGACAATGCTTCTTGTTTTTCTAAAATAGACAAAGAAATTTCTTTTCCCATACAAGACCGCGACCTCTTGACTTTCTGGGTCTGCCAAAAAGACAAGGTTTTACTGTATACAAAGGCCGCCATGAAATCTTGGGGTTTTAATGGTTTTTACCTTCATTCTTTGCTTAAAAAGAAAGATCTTTTTATATCAATGTGAACTAAATATTTACCAAACTCTCATGAGCTCAAACCCTCTACTTTCTTCTGTATCTGAGGTTTCTCAATGTATCTTGATATGGGTTTTGATATTTTATGAGGAAAATACATCCTCAGGTCGCGGCTTTATTTTGTATATTTAAGCACTTCTAAATGTTTTTTGAGCCTACATAACTCGAAACCCTACATTTCTTTCTCTGTATTTGTCATTCTTTCTATGTAAATAGACATGTGGGTTTTGAGAAAAGTGCAGTGGCCATGAGAACTCATAACACAATTTTTACTTGCATTCTATCTTTTCTTTGTAAAGAGAACTTGATTAATGATAAAATAATGCAAGATTTATGAAATGAATACCTCCTTTCATTTTGAGTATTGCATTAGACCATGGTTGAAGGTTCATTGCTTATATCAAGATGGGGTTTCATTCTGTGTACTTTTCCTTTTATATATATCTCTGAGATGGAGCTCTTCAATGGTTTGAAGCCTTCACTCTTTGTAGCTATTGCTTGGCTTTTACGAAATTCATCTCAACTGATCACCATTGATGAATGTTTCATTGTTGTCCAACTATTGCTCCATAATGCATCCTTGACTGCATACAAATTACAATAAGATG
Source organism: Cunninghamia lanceolata (assembly GCA_027924645.1). Taxonomy (NCBI): domain Eukaryota; kingdom Viridiplantae; phylum Streptophyta; class Pinopsida; order Cupressales; family Cupressaceae; genus Cunninghamia; species Cunninghamia lanceolata. The sequence continues at coordinate 1,395,224 of BSBN01001859.1, read as the reverse complement.
TAATATCATCATGATGTTGGCAATGCCTTTACTTAGCTTCACATATTATTGAGTTGCCTTGAATGAGCTCACTACTCATTTGTTGTTCTCACTTCATCACACTTGAACTAATAATCATGAATGGGCAATGATCTTAAGGCTCATGCACTCACTTAATGTGGCACTCCTTCAACTAAATATGTTCTATTTGAGCACTATGAATATGAATTATTATTTCATCCCCTCTTGAGATTCAGGGGCAGCATGCTGGGCTCAACCCTTGTGGGAGCCCACTTTTCACCACATGTTATAATGTCTTCAGAAATGAATCAGCAACATGATTTCACCTATACTTGCACAGGAAACAAACATGGTAGATTAAAAATAGTGAAGCTCGACGCTCCTGTGATATTTCATTTTTTAGGTTCTCTTGCATATGGATGATTTTGTTATCTAATTCAGTCCATCATAAACAATGTATTATGTTTCTGTTTGATGAAGCACATAGGGAAAATCATACATGGAGCTCTAAATATCTCTCTTCATCACTGCAGGTTCATCCGGAGATCGGGAGCAAAGACTAGCTACAATGAAGATCAACTCAAGGCTTCAACGAACAGGCAATGATAGATATGCTTTGTCCTGTCCACTTTATTTCTTTACTCTCTTTTTCAGATGCATAGTATATTCTTTCTGATGTATTGGTTCAGCTACTCCCACGGCTTGTGTGGGATATTTGATCTCTCTTGCTTTCTTTCAATGCAATACTTATCCTGTTTTGTGTATATCTCATTTGTCAAATGAATAAAACATTGTAATAAAAAATGAAATAAAATTACTCCTTATCACTCATGAAATCTCTGCAAAGCATTGAATGATAGACTGAATGTCCTCCCTTCTGTTATGACAATGGCATCATAAAACTGAACCTTTTCTTTTCTAAGCACTCTAAACTATGCAAAAATCGACATAGCAGAAAATGTTAAGAACTTTTCATCTTATAATGAAACAAATGGTTTAGCTCTGCCAATTTGAGCTGTAGGTGAAAAATTGGTAATACTTGGCAAGTTGTCAATGTCGCTTAGAGTATTTTTAACGTGTTTTAATGTTAACCTAGTCATTTTTGTGAATTTGATGTCGTCAAGGTTAAACGTTAGTCATTTTTTACTAAGGCAATATTTTTGTCGAAACGTCATTCTTTCCATTGTAAACGAGAATATGTTTGCATCTACATTGACATAGTTGGAAGAAATTAAAATTGTGTTTCTTGTAGAAAGTTTTAACGTCGAATTTTCATATTTTGTCAAATCAAAATTGACTCGATTTTCACTAATACATGAAAGAGGAGATTTTCTCAACACAATCACATGTTATACATAACATATGAGGCAAGGAAAGTATACGCTACATTATTATAGTCTCTATCATTAATAGAGTGCTGCCACAATAATGGGTTACACTTTCTGGGACATCCTTTTTTTACCGAAATCACATACTTTTAGAAAATATAATGATTTAAGCCTTGAAATGTTCCATTTAAAGGATTTTAATTGAAGAGGGTTTGATCAAACCCCCTTAGATTCAAACCCCCTCAAGGATAGAACTCCACTAGTTTTAAACCATACCTATAATGGAGTCTCCTCTACACCTATCAAAATGCTGATAAAAAACCATTTTTGATTTACCTTTTGGTGGATCAAATGAATTCATTTAAAATTTATGTTTTGTAAGTATGTAGTCCTTATTATAATCTTCCCAAAAAGTATATTTTAAATATATGTAATTTGATTATTATATTTATTTTTTATTTCTTATGAATGTAGGTTTTTCAATGAACATCAAGGTCTTTGTTTCACACATACAAAAAATAGGAAAATAGAGAAAAAAAATTCTAAAAAATACATGTCCTCTAGGTATTGATGTCCTTATTCCAACAAAAATAAATAAATTTTGATACATACAAAAAAAGTTATGTTGGACAGAATACACCTATGTCTAAATTATAACTGGTTTGACTTCAAAACTTAATTAAAAAAATATTCAACGAAAAATTATGAAACCAAATGCATCCTCTAGATATCGGTGTTACCAATCTAAATTCAAAAGAATCAAAATTTTATCCTTTGTAGAAAAAAAGTTATGTGTGACAGAATACATATCACTTTAAAAAAATATTGTTTACTATTAAAAACTAGTTATCAAAGGAGACGCAATTTGTTTTACTATTTAACTCCAAATTTGTTTAAAAAATATATATATTTAGAATCTACAGATAAAACCTCACAAATCACTAGTTCACATCATCTTCAAATTGCTAATGTTTCAGCAGCTATAGGTGTCAGAAAGTGAAGATTTAGTTCAAAATGTTGATTTCAATGTCAAGTTTGGCCAAAAAGTGTAACCCATTATTGTGGGATGACCCAATAATAACTATGTTATTAGATTATTGTATGTAAATATCTTTGAGTGGAATTCAAAGATAGTGGTTTATATGTAACAACCTTCTTTAAGAGGCTTTCACCTCTTAACTATTTCTTAAAACAAGGAATACTTATAGTGAGGTCGTTGAATGAATCTAGGAATGGTGTTTAATTACCATGTCCCCCTCAACTTGCATGTTTAATCAAAGAGAAATATCAGTTTTACATGCTGATCAACTGAATCTTCTTCTTACTGGAAGTTATCTTTTACTTTGCAATACTGAACTTCACCTATCTCAAAACCAGATTTAGTCCTTTTTCCTACATACATCAAAATTTATAACAAACTAGATTTTCTCACCACCCAACCATAGGATTCGACCGATTGAATCCACTCCCGAGCATATAAAGATAACATTTTCTTGATGTACAACAAAATAATAGAACATTTCCATATTAAAAAATCTAATTCATAGATTTATCATGCTTTCATACTTAATAAAACAATAATAACTCCCATAAACAACATTCTCCCGCAACAGATCTCCCATTCCACAATATCTCTCATTAACATCAACTCCCAAAACTCCCATTATCATCAACTCCTAGATCTCCCATTAACATCAACTCCCAGAACTCCCATTATCATCAACTCCAAAATCTCCCATTAACATCAACTCCCAAATCTCCCATGAAACAAAGCTCCCATAAACTCCCTTAAACAATATCTCCCTTTAACCAAATCCCAAATAGAAAATATAGTAATAAATCCTCATTTCACCAATTACCAACAACTGTTTCCATCACAGGGCCATCACACACACCACATTAAACCCAAAGAGATTTTCATCAATCTAGCCAAATGTAGTATTATTTCAACAATAAGAGAACAAATTTCTATCATTAATCATTTGCAAGCATTCATATTATTCATAAAATTTATATAAAACAAAAATAACATTAAATTCACTCACTTTGGCTATACAAGTTAGTATCAATGCATAAAACCTTTTCTAGATTTCTTCTACTAATGCAGCAACTCACAACAATTCCCTATTTCAGAAAATTTTTCCTACAGAACAAAATACAACTTTCTTCTCTTTCCTTCCCCCCCCAATGACTCACCTTCTCTCTTTTAATAAAACTTTTCTCAAAACTCTTCGTATTTCCTCACATAAAAATAAATAATATGATCAAAATAAATCTATATACTTCCACATAACCCCTTTTTCCATAAAAATAATTAAACAAGTAATTGCCTAATCATTCCACCACCCATACATCTACACTCATATTCTTTTTATGAAATTCAAACATAATTCATCATAACTTATGAATAATTAAATGTCTATTAAATACATAAAACATGTAATTCCCACAATCAAAACATTAATAATAATAATGTTCATGGTTCAACATAAATCAAAACTAACTCACAAATACACACCAAAATATAATCTCAAATAATTATCTAAAATAATATTAGCTAGACCCTACATTCTCCCCATCTAGATTCTAGGCTTCCTCCTGGAAGCTATCAAAAAGATAATCATCCTATTTGCATCTTCCCATGTAGCAGATGAATCATCATAGGGGTCCCATTGAACCATGACTTGATCTAGTTGTCATCCTCACAGGTCGAGTGTTTGTTGATCCAAAATGCGAACTAGTTCCAGTGTTAGCTATCCGTCGTGTGCCACAAATTTTTTTTTCTGGGAACCTCTATCATTGACGCTTGATGTTCTGCTTGCTAGTTTTTAGTCACTGCAAATACCCCATGAGATCTGCCCACATCTCCCACTGTAGGTTCTGAAGCTGTTGATTGATGAACTCCTAAAGCTACATTGTTAATTACATTCTCGAGCATAATGTCCCTTATTGCCACAGTTAAAACAAGGACCTTTTGGTGGTGCTAGAAATTGAAAGGCTTATCTACTATTGCTAGCCTGACTACCATGAGAACTTTGCTATGGTCGAGCTGAACCAACAAACTATGTCTGGTTTCTTTGATTCCCTCTAAGAGATGGCTCTTACCATGACCTGACCAGGTCTTCTTGAGCTGACTTAGTTTCCTGGCTATGTTGTGACTGTGTTGATCTAGCAGGATAAGAATTTGACCTATTTCCATTACTAGAGTAGAATTGATTACAATTCTGATACTAAGATGAATTTCCATGGTAATCATGATGTTTCATCTAAATTTCTTTTGTAATTTATGCCTTCTCTTCTGCCTATTTAACAGTAGTACGCTGAAATAACTGGACCAAACTTGCAATATTATGATTAAGTCCTTTGATAAAATGGTTTACCATCAACTTCTCATCCTAAATATAATCAACATACTGGGATAACTCAAAGAAACTTATTCTCATATTATGTCACGTTGAGACCCCTTTGTTGGAGATCATGAAACTCATCAATCTTCCATTGTTGGAAATGGTCAGAAATGTATCTCTTCTTGAAAATCTCTAAGAAAAATTCCCAAGTTATACTCTCCGGAGTCAAATACCTTTTTCTCTCCTTCTGTTGCCACCAAGTGTTTGCACTATCCTTGAGTAGGTGAATAGCCAATCTAGCCTTAAAATTGCTCCCATAGGTTTTCAATGTAAAACTTTTCTCAAGACTGATTAGCCAAGATCTGCCTTTGATTCATCAGTAGATCTAAAAAAATGTTGTGGTTGCAACCGAAGAAAATCTCGGATTAACTTATCAATATCTATGGAAACCTCCTTCTTCTCTACTCAAGTGATACAAGGAGGTGGTGAATAATGTCCTGATTCTCCATCCTCCAAATGAGCTGCTCTACTACGACAAGGACCTCTACTACGTTCTTGGGGTAAAGAATGATGTCCATTTGAATGATACGGATTTTGATTATTGGGTACAGGCAACCTTTCCTAAATCACATTCACCAAATTTTACAGGACCTGTAGTATTTGAGGTCCATGGTCAATCGGCTCTCTGGACCGATTTGATGTCATGCTACACACCAAAAAAATGGGTTTAATATTACTAATATTTTTACCCCAAAGCTCCAAAGTGTTGCAACCTAGTGATCTAATACCTATGTAATGCCTCTACAAAATTATCTATATTATTCAGAGACCCAAGAGAACAAATCCTAAAGATTAAAATTATGCTTCGACTTTTTTCTATCGGGTTTACTTAAGAGAAAGCAAATCTAATTCTATTTACTATTGAATTTCATGAGCTGCGCTCATATTTTCTAAAATAAGTTTTACCTAAGTTAAAAAAATAATAATAAAGGAATTTCACATTGGATCATAATTGATATGCCAATATCAGCAAATTTATACATACAAGGAAAATGCATAAAGAAATTATTATTGACTAAGATGTATTGTTATAAATAAGAATACTAGACTGTGGCAGTTGATCCAACCACAATCGGCATTATTAATACTGATTTCACAGAATTTACTACAGAGAAGGATTAGGTGTATCCAACTACAGCTACAAACTAAAATTTATATAAGTAATGTGAATCAAACAACTATTTGCTATAAGCATAATACAAACACATCTAAGGAAATATTTATAATGTTTTATGGTAATAAATTATTATGAAGCATAACAGTTCATATGCATGTTGGAATGCATTTTAAACGAATGTTTGGAAATAAATAAAAAATATTTGTATTTCCAGACTGGGCGGCTACGTTGGCCTCAGTCGGTGCTCAAGACACAATGGGAGCTGTGCTCCTTGGCTCCCATGAGCGGTCATAGGAAGTTGTGGAGACACGACACTCCCAAAAACATTATAATACAAATTCTGCAACATTAAAACCTACACTATGAGCTATTCATCGCCTACAACTGTTCTTTTAACACTATGATTAATATCAAAAGCTTTAAAATAAATCGATTCTATTTGAGTTTTATTAAACATTGACTCATATAAGAATTAATATCAATATTATTCAATACATTTATTAGTTTAAAACTGGCATTAATTGATAGGTTACAATATACAAAATACAAGATATAAATAGGTAGCCAATAACATAAATAAATTAAATTACCATAAATCTATATCTTCATCCAGAGCAAATTTAAGGAAAACAGTGCTTTATGAACTCTATCTTACAATCATTAAGAAATAATAATCCATGTTAAATTTTAAGAGAAAACTAGAGCTCTTTACATCTATTTTGGAAAATAACTCTACCATGATTCTATTGTGTATTAATAGCAAAACGTTACTGAATTTATACAGAAGGCTTTCAATATCAATTCAACAGACTGCCCTGTATTTAATCTTTATGCAAAGAGACAAAATATCTACTTGCAAAATGATGTTGATCGACTGAATCTTCTTCTTACTGGAAGTTATCTTTTACCTTGCAATACTAAACTTCACCTTTCTCAAAACCAGATTTAGTCATTTTTCCTACATACAATAAAATTTATAACAAACCAGATTTGCTCACCACCCAACCATAGGATTCGACCAATTGAATCCACCCTCAAGCATATAAAGATAACATTTTCTTGATGTACAACAAGATAACATAACATTTCCATATTAAAAAATCTAATTCATAGATTTATCATGCTTTCATACACAATAAAACAACAATAACTCCCATAAACAACATTCTCCCACAATAGATCTCCCATTCCACAATATCTCCCATTAACATCAACTCCTAGAACTCCCATTATCATCAACTCCTAGATCTTCCATTAACATCAACTCCCAGAACTCCCATTATCATCAACTTCCCGATCTCCCATTAACATCAACTCCCAGAACTCCCATTATCATCAACTCCCAGATCTCCCATTAACATCAACTCTCAGATCTCCCATGAAACAAAAACTCCCAAAAACTCCCTTAAATAATATCTCCCTTTAATCAACTCCCAATAGAAAATATAATAATAAATCCTCATTTCACCAACTACCAACAACTGTTTCCATCACAGCACCATCACACACACCACATTAAAACCCAAAGATATTTTCATCAATCTAGCCAAATGCAGTAGTATTTCAACAATAAGAGAATAGATTTCTATCATTAATCATTTTCAAACATTCATCTTATTCATAAAATTTATATAAAATAGAAATAATGTTCAATTTACTTACCTTGGCTATACAAGTTAGTATCAACTCATAAAACATTTTCTAGATTTCTTCTACTAATGCACCAACTCACAGCAATTCCCTATTTCAGAAAATTTTTCCTACAGAACAAAATTACAGCTTTCTTCTCTTTCCTTCCCCCCCAATGACTCACCTTCCCTCTTTTAATAATTTTTTTCTCAAAACTCTTCGTATTTCCTCACATAAAAATAAATAATATGATCAAAATAAAACTATATAATTCCACATAACCCCTTTTTCCATAAAAATGATTAAACAAGTAATTGCCTAATCATTCCACCACCCATACATCTACACTCATATTCTTTTTATGAAATTCAAACATAATTCATCATAACCTATGAATAATTAAATATCCATTTAATACATAAAACATTTAATTCCCACAGTCAAAACATTAATAATAATAATAATAATAATGGTTCAACATAAATCAAAACCAACTCACAAATACACACCAAAATATAATCTCAAATAATTATCTAAAATAATATTAGCTAGACCCTACAAAAAGATCTTATATTCATTTTCCATATTATCATTATTATCTTTGGTGTTATGTATCTCAACATTGTGGGAATGACTCAAAAATAAATCGTAATAAACCAATAATCTACTACAGGGAGTGCAATTGATGGGTTTATGTTTTCATTAACCTCATCATTTATAATATTATTATTATCAATGAGATCTTAAACCTTATGTTTTAAAGTGAAGTAAGATTATGTATAAGGCCTTTTAACTCTATGATAATTAAAAAATCCATGATCACTATATGACTTAGGAAGTGATTTATAAGTATCTAATGGACAAATAGGAGGGATAGTAATTAAATTAGCACTCAAAAAAATTTGAAGCACATCATCCATGGATTCTTGTTGTGAAATTCCTAGGAGCATTTTGTTTGAAAGAAGGAAAAGAAGAAGTATTACTCAATTAACTCACATTTTCCTTCACATCACTACCTTTTGAAAAATTGTTTGACTTTTGATACTTAGAAGGATAAAAAGTATGTTGACTTGATGATCCATATTTAAAGGCATTGTATGCAAGTAACGTAGATTCCATGTTCTTAACATGTTCATATAAATTCATAAATGAAGAAAAACTACATAAGTACACTTGATATCTTGAATATTCTCACTTTATGGTAAGAAAAGAAATTACAAAAGGATGATGAAGATGAGAGGCATGTAGTGTTGTGAGTGGAGGTTCACCAGGAATGCAATATAATCTAGTGGCATGTGGAACCAAATATAGGGGTATGTGATACAACAAAGATTATGAGAGAGGAAGTGTTATGGGACGTCTTCCCAAAATGGAAAAGAAAGTTATTTTATGAATAACCCTTTAAAATTATAAGGGGATAAAAGTTATTTGACCTTTCATTTAGAAAGGGAGATAGAAAAATAAAGAATATTATGCTCCTTTGGATAAAATGGACATAATAAAGAGTATTTATATAAACTCTTTTAAAAAGGGGAGCAATAAATGTATTTATTTAAATGATTATTAAAAGGCAACCTTTATGAAAGGGTGTGATGGTTTGGAAACCACCCCTTAAAAGGTTATATAAAGCATTTATGTAAGACTTTGTAAGGGCATAGATATCACTCGAGGAAGAAGAAGGTGGCCTAGTGGGCTATAGGCATTAGAGAAAGGGCACACAAAGTGTGTCCAACTCAGGGTATAGAGTACACTCGAGATTGTCCTAGCCAGGGCTTGTGTTAAGCACTTGTGTTGAGAATTTACTCTGTTGAGCATGGCTCTTGAGCACTTGTGTCGAGTGTTTTCTTTGTTGAGCATGGTTCTGGAGCACTTGTGTTGAGCATATTACGTTGACATGTTCTGAATAAGAATCATTCCTCTTGGAGTGTTCCATAGCTATGAAGGTCAAGACCACTGAAATCTTCCTAGGGTGAGAGTGGTCGATCCAAGTACTCTAATTCAAATAACTATTAAAACTATTTATGTTTAAAAGATATTGAGAATATTATATATATGGTATTTGATGTTAATCTGATCAAATTATGTGATTGTGTTATCTAATTTACCATGTTAATTATTTATTTTAGAGTTCTTATTAAATTATCACATGTATTTTACATTTGTTATTTACATCTATTTTAATATTACTGCATAATCTAAATTATCTTAACTGTAGTATTGACTAGAATAAATCTGCCGCAAACAATTAAATAACTATGGAAGAAAAGTGACATTACATTTTAATATCAGAGCCAAGTTTTGAATTATTCTAAGTGTTTATTAGTAAATTTGGTGTTAACTCTTCATTATGACCATACAACGAACGTCGCTATGACGTAAATAGCTGGTACGTTGTAGTACCGGCTATGCAAAAGTAAATAGTCAACTTCAAACCTGCAACTTGTTAATTCAAATGCTACAATGTTAACCAACTGCTATGAGAAGAGGAAATGAATGTGATTGACTTTTTGTTGATCTTATTTCGACTAAAGTCAAAAATATAACTCAACAGCTAATTAAGCTCTTCCGCAAACGTCGGGGGTTTATAATTCATGTTGGATTCTAAAACTCTACATTTTCATGTCCAAAAGCATGACTCTAAGTGTGAATGCAAAATTAAAATAGTCAAAACACGTAATTTCATGTTCAAAAGCACGTCTAATAAGGGGCAATTCTTAAATATCATCCACTTCAACAGTCAAAGGCCAATTTTGGTCAATAAAAATAGGACAAATATTTAACACTTTTTATTGTGAATGGGGTGTAAAATTGCTATTGATTGTTTGACCATTGAAGTGGATGATATTTAATAACATGACAGTATCAAAAATACATACATGAATGACTTGGCATGCCCCTCATATAAATGGTGACTAAGTTTTTTAAATGCGTACAATTTCATGTTCCAACACACTCCAGAGAGTATGGGTGTGATTTAATTTGCTAAAAGCCATATTTTTAATAATGAATAGAAATGAATCACCTTATGAATCTGATCACCTCATGAATCTGGTGATGTTTTAGTCCTAGAGGCCGCTCAATCTGTGTTTCTACATTTCTTTTAGCCGCTTCTTTAGTTTCAAAATTTGACTTACTACTATGTATGTGTTTAGTCATGGAGGCCTCCCTATCTAAATAAATAATCTAGTTTTGATATATAATAAAATACGTCCATGTGATACGCTACGTCTCTTTTAGTCAGTTTTAAACTTTTAGATAAACGTTATAATAATTTCGCCGAGAGGCGAACTACAGTCGCAGCGGGGATGGAGATGAGAGCACTCACTTTTTGGTTGTAATTTTAAACCCCAAAAAATAAAAGCAAAACTAAATTGCAAATAAAAAATTAAATAAAAATATAAAAATAATCCCAGAATCTTCGTGGTTTTAATTGCCATGGCCCATTTTGCAATTCCACACACCCAAAAAATAGATTCAAAATGCATGAGTAAAAAGTAATTGCCAAGAAGCTAAATTAATTCCCAATAGCAAAAATAACTCCCAAGAAGCTGAATTAATTCCTAATTGCAAAAATAACTCTCAAGAAGCTGAATTAATTCCCTAGAGATATCCTTTGGTATTTCAAATAAAAAAATTAAATAAAAATCTAAAAAGAGCCCCAGAATCTTCCTGCGTTATTGTTCAGACTGCCACACCTAAAATTAGAATATGATAGGGTTATGAGGTGTTTCTTTTGTGTGACATGCATTATGTAACGCCTTTGCTTTATAAATAAGAGATTGCTAGTTCCTGTCATCGAATCTCTTGCGCTCCTTGCCCTGCATTCGTGGGAGGGTTCTACTGTCAATACGTTCCACAAAATTAAAATGGTTTGTGCTTTTTTATTGCATTCACATACTCTTGATTTCTCATTTCTCCTTTCTCGTTTCTCATTCTATTTCTACTGCTGCAGTTTTCTTTCGATGTGGGCCTTCTTTCAATATTTGGTCGCCAGGTTGTGTTGGAAAAGGATGACATTAAGCAATCGTACAAGACACTAGAGAATGAAACTCTTTTTCACAAAGCCATGAAGGGCAAAATCATTTAGGAGAGCATCACATTTGTGTGTAGGTACTTGCATTTATGACTGTGGGGAATTTGGGGGCTGAACAGGAGGCTATCCTATGAGAAAAAGGTGAAGAAAAAGGAGGAAGACAAGGGTAAGTTGCGAAACTTAGATTTCAGAAGTTGAGGTTGTAATTACTTATGCTGAAAAGATGCCAGTAAATTTGTAGGTGATTTAGGAGACATTGCCAGCATGAGCGCCATAATTCCATGGCTGAAATTAATGAATTCTTGAAGCATTTCTCCATAGCTCCTACCTATTACTTGCACATGCACAGAAAAAGCACATAGGAGAAAAATAAAATCAATGCATTGAAGAAAGAAAAATAAATTTAATGAATGAACTTTAAACCCTTTAATATGAATTCCCCTTATATATTTTTATTCACAATATATAATATAAACATTAATTTCCACTTAAAGGAATTTAGATCTGGAACCACCAGAATGAATTCTTGAAGCATTTCTCCATAGCTCCTACCTATTACCTGCACAGAAAAAGCACATATGAGAAAAATAAAAAACAAAATCAATGCATTGAAGAATGAAAAATAAATTTAATGAATGAACTTTAAACCCTTTAATATGAATTCCCCTTATATATTTTTTATAAACATTAATTTCCACTTAAAGGAATTTAGATCTGGAACTACCAAAATGAATTCTTGAAGCATTTCTCCATAGCTCCTACCTATTACCTGCACATGCACAGAAAAAGCACATATGAGAAAAACAAAATCAATGCATTGAAGAATGAAAAATAAATTTAATGAATGAACTTTAAACCCTTTAATTTAAGACTTTAAACCCTTTAATATGAATTCCCCTTTCTCCCAAAAACTTCCTTGCAAAAAAGAAATGTACAATTAAAAATAGAGGCATATGTGAAGTTGCCTTTGTGCTCTGGCAGCTTTTTCCTATTCCTATTTTTTAGTTTATTGCCAAAAATAATTAACCCCACTCAGTATACTTAGAATGATGGTGCTTCGCTTAAATTGGATTCATAGTTAAAAAATAATAATTATTTGTTAATTTTATAATTGTTAGTTTAAACATTTAATATTTAATTAATTATAGTTATCCATTTCACCAAAATAATAAATAATTAACTTATTTTAAAATTTTTAAAAAATTAACCATAAACTTTATCAAATTATTTGAGAAGAAAATATTTGTTTCTACCGAGCTCGACTTTATCTCCAACATGTAATTGATAGAAATATGGTATCTATCTTTGAATGTTCAATTTTTTTATTTTATTCATTTTGTTTTGCCAGTTTTGTTTTTACTATTTTTAAGAAAAAATTAATATAAAAAGTTATATTAATCAAACTATAAAAATTATTATTATTTTTGAAATAATTGTAAAGTTTTCATTTAAAAAACCCTTCCATTTTCTAAGGATCTTCATTCTAGACATTCAAAGATGCAAATTTTTAAACAAAAATATTAAAAAAAAAGATTATCTACAATTTTATTAGCTAATTGATTTATAAGATATAATTCTATTGCTATTCTCCCTTATCTTTTTAAATGTCTCCTCCACTCTCCGTTGTATTCTCTCCATCATTCCCTATTTTATGGGAAATATATTCTTTCTCTATTTTATGGGAAAATTATTCTATATTTATCTCCACTAACATATTTAACATTCCTTATTTTATGAGAAACTTTTATGAAGCAATTACATATTATAATTTTTATTTCTTACACTAAATATTTATTTCTTAATTTTTTCCATGTAATAACTCTATTGTTACAAGATTTTATTTAAAATGAATAAGATGAATTAGACTTGAAAATTTGTTATATTATTAAAATATGTTAAATTTTATGTGAATTGTAAAATGTATAGATAGTATATTTGCAATAATGTTTATTTTTTAACATTTCTATTAGTTAATTGGATTTTGTTTTGATATTATTAATTTTTAAAAATTTAATTAACAATTATATTAGGGAACTTAAACTTCATCCAATTTAATTATCAAATAGTTATTAGCAATTTTATATAAGTGATAAATAGTTGTCCGAAAATAACAAATTTGCAATAATGTTTATTTTTTAACATCTCTATTAGTTAATTGGATTTTGTTTTGATATTATTAATTTTTAAAAATTTAATTAATAATTATATTAGGGAACTTAAACTTCATCCAATTTAATTATCAAATAGATAGTAGCAATTTTAATTGAAGAAGTGATAAATAGTTGTCCTATTTTTAATACCTAAAATTTACCTTTAACTATTGAAAGGAATGTTATTCTAAGAAGTAATCATTAAAAAAAATAATTAATTACAAAGGGAATGAAAATAACAAATTTATACCTACAAACAATCAATATAATAATTAATTTAATGAAAAAATTAAAACACCTAATCACATCAATTTTTTGAAAATAAATAAACATATCTTATCACATCAACTATAGAATTTTATATAAAATGTGTTGTGTAGTGACTACTATGTAGAGAGAGAATTAGAGCAAATATATATAACCATTAGGGTTAGAATTAGAATTCAGGTTAATAAATTAGGGTAAGCATTAGAGTTACAGTTAGAGTTATGGTTAGGGATAGAGTTAGGGTTAGAATTCACGTTAGGGTTAGAGTTAAAATCATAGTTAGAATTATAATTAAGTTAAGGGTTAGAATTAGATTTATTATTAGATTTAAAATTAGGGCTATAGTTAGGGTAGAATCGGTGTTATGATTAGAATCAGGGTTAGGGTTAGAGTTAGGATTAGGGTTCCTATTAGAATTAGGGTTAGAATTAAAGTGGGATACTCTTAGAATTAGGGTAAGAATTAGAGTTACAATTAGGGTTAGGGTTCAAATTAGAGTTAGGGTTATAGTTTAATTAGGGTTAAGGTTAGTATTAAGGTTAGGGCTAGGGTTTGAATTATAGTCAGACTTAGGGTTAGAGTTAGGGTTAAATCTAGAGCTATGTTTAGGGTTAGAATAAGGGTTAGGGTTAGTATTAGGTTTAAAATTAGGATTAGAGTTAGGTTTAGAATTAGAGTTAGGAGTACAATTAGCAATATGGTTAAGGTTAGGGTTATAATTAGGGTTAGGGTTGGAATTGATGTTAGGGTTAGAGTTAGAATTAGGATTACTAAATTAGGGTAAGCATTAGAATTACAGTTAGAGTTAGGGTTAGGGCTAGAGTCAAGGTTACAATTCAGGTTAGGGTTAAGGTTAAAATCATAGTTAAAATTATGATTAAGGTAAGGGTTAGAAATAGGGTTATTGTTAGATTTAAAATTAGGGTTATAGTTAGGGTAGAGTCAAGGTTATGATTAAAATTAGGGTTAGGGTTAGGGTTAGAGTTAGGATTAGGGTTCTTATTAGTATTAGGGTTAGGGTCTCAATTAGTGTTAAGTATAGTATTAAGGTTAGGGTCTCAATTAAAATTAGTCTTAGGGTTAGAATTGAGGTTAGGTTTAGAATTAGAATTAGGGTTACGAAATTAGGGTAAACGTTAGAGTTACAGTTAGGGTTAGGGCTAGAGTTAGGGTTGGAATTCGGCTTAGGGTTAGTGTTAAAATCATAGTTGGAATTAGAATTAAGGTAAGGGTTAGAATAGGGTCATTGTTAGATTTACAATTAGGGTTATAGTTAGAGTAGAATCATGTTATGATTAGAATTAGGGTTAGGGTTAGGGTTAGAGTTAGGATTAGGGTTGCTATTAGATTTAGGGTTAGAATTAAGGTGGGCTACTCTTAGAATTGGGGTAAGAATTAGACTTACAGTTAGGGTTAGGGTTTAATTTATAATTAGAGTTAGAGTTCAATTAGGGTTAAGGTTAGTATTATGGTTAGGGTTAGGTTTTGAATTATAGTCAGGCTTAGGGCTAGAGTTAGGGTTAGGGCCAAGGTTAAAGTTAGAGCTATGTTTAGGGTTAGAATAAGGGTTAGGGTTATGGTTAGGTTTAAAATTAAGATCAGGGTTAGGCTTAGAATTTGAGTTAGGATTACAATTAGTAATGTGGTTAAGGTTAGGGTTAGAATTTTGGTTAATGTTAGAATGAGGTTAGGGTTATAATTAGGGTTAGGGTTGGAATTGAGGTTAGTGTTAGAGTTAGGGTTACTAAATTAGGGTAAGCATTACAGTTATAATTAGGGTTAGGTATAGAGTTAGGCTTAGAATTTAGGTTAGGGTTAGGGTTTAAAATATAGTTAGAATTAGGATTAAGGTAAAGGTAAAGGTTAGAATTAGGGTTTTTATTATATTTAAAATTAGAGTTATAGTTAGGGTAGAATCATGGTTATAAATTAAATATATTTAACATAATTCTAACCATAATTTTTGTTGTAACTCTAATAATAACACTAACCCTAGAATGTTAACCATAATTCCAACCTTTATCTGAAACCTAATTATATTTCTAACCCTAATCCTAACACTAATGCTAATCCTAAATCCAATTCTAACCATAATTCTAACCCTAACCCTAATCGTAATTTTAACCTAAACAATAACCATAACCCTAATTTTAACCCTTAACTGTAATCTTAAATATAATAAATAATATAATTATAATTATAATTCTTATATAATATAATATATAATTTTAATTATTATATATATTATAATATTATATTATACTTAAAAATTATTATAATATTATATTATATAATTATAACAATTCATATAATTATTTAATATATTCAGAATTAGACTTGCGCTCCATGCTACTAGCATATTTATAATTTAAAAAAATATCTAAAGTACAACAAGAGATATCCTTCTTGAGGTGCCTAATGTTAGGATTAAGGTTTAAAATAATTAGGGTTTAGTCTAAATATATTCTAAGCTATTTTTAAATTTTGATTTAAAAATTATATTTATGTTATATTTATATATCTAACATAATTATAAATATCACAAATTGGGCCTAAATTTGATGGTCAACCCTCTTGTCAAGTAAAATTTTCATGACGGTTATCTACTCAAACTTGCCCTTTAAATATTAAGACATATTTTTCACAAATATATTTTACAATATCATAAATACAACATAAATATAATATCACAAATATATATGTAAAAGGTTAGAAATATAAATATGTTAAGAATTAATATATATTTTAAAGGTTAGAAATATAATATTATTGCATTATATAAATAGGGAACTTATATTTATATTATTACATTTAAAAATATTATTACTCATCAATTAGGGGGTTAAGGTTTAAAATAAATAGGGTTAGGGTTTAACAGTTTAAATAATTAGGGTTAAGGTTTAAATATATTTAGGGTATAAAATAATTTGGATTAGGGTTTATAATAATTCTATAAATATAAATATAATATTATTATATTTAATAATGTAATAAGAAATTAATTATATGTTAATTATATAATATTAGGATTATGGTTTTTATCTAATTAGGGTTATGGTTATGTTCATAGAAATATATGCTAATTGTAATGTTAGCACAACTCAAGTCATAATTAAAGTCAAATTTAGATATAGAATTAGGGTTAGATATAGAATTATGATTACAATAATTCTAATTCTAGATCCCTAACCTTGACTTTATTATTTTAACCCTAACCCCAATCTTAATTCTAACCCTAACCCTAACTCTAACCTCAACCCTAATTCTAAGCTTAACCCTATATAATTCTAAGCTTAACCCTATATAATTCTAATCACAATTCTAACCCTAATTCTTTCCCTAACTATAATACTAAGCCTAGCCCTAATTCCAACCCTAATCCAAACACTAATTCAAGTCATAATTATAATTGTAACCATAACCCTCACCTGTATCTTAACACTAATGCTAACCCTAACCCTAATTCTAAATCTAACCCTTTGTACCTCTTAAAGATGCATATAATTAAATATACACTCATAACCTTAACTCTAAATATATTGTATTCAACTTATATAGTTTAGTTAAGTATAGGCATACCACTTAACAATTAAAGAAATTACTAAAAATTATTAAATATATTATATTTAAATTTAGATTTTTTTTTGTATTTTTAAGTATAATTTATATAATTTAAAGAAATTATAAAAAAATATTTTTATTTATTGATAAATAATTTGGATTATGGTTTATAATAATTCTATAAATATAAATATAATATCATTATATTTAATAATGTAATACGAAATTAATTATACATTAATTATATTAATGTCTTATTATACCATATAATTATATATTAATTTAATTAACGTTTGTTTATAATAATGTAATAATAATAATTTAATTAGGGTCAAAGATTATTAATATTATTATAATTAGTATTTAATTAAATGGTATTTTAATTAGGGTCAAGATTATAATGAGGGTCAAATTTAGAGTTAGGGTTAGTATTATGGTTATGATTATGCTTGTGCCACTAGCATATTTATATTAAATATAATATATCTAAAGTACGCCAAGAGATATCTTTCTCAAGGCGCCTAATGTTAGGATTAGTGATTAAAAAAAGGCACCTCGAGAAGGATATCTCTCGACGTACTTTAGATATATTATATTCAATATAAATATGCTAGTAAATTAAGTTTCAATAATTTATTATTATACAACTCAGTGGTTGTAACTCGGTACTTGAATAGTTATATATCCAATGCTGCCATCCAAATGTTTGATAAAGAATAAAACATCATCGACTACCCTTTTATGCCCAAAATGCGTAAGTGACAACTTGGGACATGTACAACAATTTTGGTCAGAGTGTTAATTTCAGTGATAGAATTACTTCAATTTGGTCAGAGTGTTAATTTCAGTTATAGAATTACTTATCTATGTGGAGTTGTAGAGATACATATGTTAGGGGATTGGCAAGGGAAATGGACAGGGAGGTTAGTAGCCACATTTCAGTCATTTCCTTTGTATTATTTCATGTAATTAAAGAGACAACGAGAAGTAAATCACACTTTGTATGCATTTTGTAATTCAGTTCCTTTAATAGATGAGTATGATAATGTTATAGTTATAGTTAACTCAGTTAGTCAACCAATTTAGGACGTTGGTTTAGAAGCAGTTGCAGGAGTTAGTTATACCAACTAATAGTAGGAATTGAGTATGTATGGACATCCATGAGATTATATGTTTGATAGTTTTATCATTGGGTTATGTATTAGAATCAAGAATGAGATTAGATCTATTTTTAGTAGTATGTTTATTTCAGCTTGTCTCTTATTGTAGTGGACTTTGTGAGTGTCCATCCAACATGGTAGATTTGAATAATGACACCTGCTTTGTGCTCTTGTAAAAAAAATCACATTTATATGAGTTAATGTAGAGCGTTATTGGTTCCATTGAGTAACTATTGTGTAATATTTTGTCAATAGGCTACAACAATTAAGTATGGTTCTGCCGAATTGGTGGGACAAATATAATAATAAAGATAATGTCTCTTAGTATTTAAGAGATAATGAAAGTAAATTGTTTGTTAGTTTTAAGGAAACATACTTGCATATGTGTCATGAGAAAATTTCCCTTCATCCTTCCCAACTAAAGCATTGAAAAATGCTACTTTTTAATGCGCCTAGAATTGTTTTTATAATGGTACTTGTTCTGCGATGATTGAATGTTCTTTTTGGTCTTGTATTACTTGAGTCACTCATGGACATTGATGTTTATATGCATTTGATGTTTTTGATAGTGAGTCATTATGCAAAATCATTTTTTTGTAATTTAGTCACGTGTCAATATTGAGTCACTCTTCATGAACTATTAATGAGAGATAGGTCACAACTTAATATTAATGTGCATCTGATTCTTGAAAAATACCATTAATTTCATTCTTTCTTCTTTCATTCAACCAAATTTTTAACACTTGTGTCCATAATACATCTATAGTCACTAATTTCTAAGAAGATAAGAAGAAAAAAAGTCTACATTGGATTTTGTATCTTAACAAAGATGTGATTTGAAAAATTAAGTGTAAATTACCCACATTAGAAGAAATATGATCCATTAATCAATTGAGGGTCAGAGATTTAATTCTAAGTGTGGCATCTATACTCAAGATAATTCCTCCTATTAGAATGTAGTGGTTAAAATAACACAATATTTTACAATATATAAAATCAAATCATTTCTCTTAGGCCAAGACATGGGGTCATGTCTTGTTTTACAAGGGGAGATATTGAAGTTCAACAAGGATTAGATATTAATATAAAACTACTATATATGAATTTATGGATGTTGTTCTAAAAGATAGACTTAGTATTTATTTTATAAAGTGCTTTATGGATGACAATAGTTTACTATTGTTCTATTATTATGCCTTCTCTCTCTCTCTCCTTTTGTTTTATTGTACTTTGTTATTGGACCTAATCAACCCAATAACTTTGTACATGTGTTTTATAAATTATTATATAGAAAATATATCCTTAGAATGTTTTATCATAGCATGTTTAGGTGATATATGATTTTTTGTAGATTAAGTGTTACCAACACCTTGTTGATAGCAACAAGCTAATTTAGATTGCACATCCTTGTTTGATCCAAAACTTGCCTTGAAACTTTGTTTGATTGACTATGTGAAGTGATATGAACTTTATTTAGGGGTAATTGGGTACTTGTATCCATTTAATTGTATTTGGTATAGGAAAAGAGGATATTCATGTAGTCTGAAATGCATGACTATCATCTTGAATGTATTTTGAGTATATATAGTATATATGGTACTCAACGATGTGTGACTGCATAGTATGGGATACGCATGGCATTCATTGGGTAAGTTCTATGTGATCACATGATAATACTTTTGTCAATTTTATGTTGAAGTTACACCTAACAGATTAAAACATCTATATTAAGGATAAGGGTTTACGTGAATGGCCAAATTGAAAAAATTATATTATAAGAGCTTTAGTATATACACTTGCATTAGCTCCTTAAGTATAAATTCATGATTTGTTTCATGTGAAAATGTACTTATAGTTATAATCATGTGGTATTGATTAACAAAATATTTCTATGGGATCTGATTGTGATTTTAATTAAACTAGAAGGAATTATTGAAAATACCTAATTATAGATTAATTTAAAGTAAAATAGATTCATTGTGATATTGATAGTGCTACATCCTCACTTAATTGACTAATTATTTTAGTGAATTATATTGTAAATTCAACTTGAGCTACTGATGACAACAACTGATTTATAGGGGAGAAATGTTATGGAACTTTAAATCCCAAAATGGAAAAGAAAATTATTTTATGAATAACCCTTTAAAATTATAAGGGGTCCTTTATCCCTTTATTTAGAAAAGGAGATAGAAAAATAAATAATATTATGCTCATTTGGTTTAAATGGGCATTAATAACTTGAGTATGTATATAAACTCTTTTAAAAAGGAAAGGACTAGATGTATTTATTTAAATAATTATTAAAATGCAACCTTTGTAAAAGGGTGTGATGGTTTGGAAACCATCCCTTAAAAGGTTATATAAAGAATTTATGTGAGACTTGGAAAGGGCATGGAAATCACTCAAGGAAGAAGAAGGTGGTCTAGTGGGCTATGAGCATTAGAGAAGAGGCACACAGAGTGTGTCCAACTCGGGGTATAAAGTACACTCAAGATTGTCCTAGTCAGGACTTGTGTTGAGTATTTTCTCTGTTGAGCATGGATTTGGAACACTTGTGTTGAGCATTTTCTTTATTAATCACTTGTTCTGAGCATTTTCTCTATTGAGCATGGCTCTGGAGCACTTGCGTTAAGCATGTTACGTTATGTTCTGAATAAGAACTTTTCCTTCTAGAGCATTCCATAGCTATGAGGGCCAAGACCATTGAAATATTCCTAGGGTGAGAGTGGTCGATCCAAGTACTGTGATTGAAATAAGTATTAAAACTATTATGTTTAAAAGATATTGAGAATATTATATATATGGTATTTGATGTTAATCTAATCAAATTATGTGATTATGTTATCTAATTTACTATGTTAATTATTTATTTTATAGCTCTTATTAAATTATCACATTGTAATTTACATTTTCTATTTACATATTGTTACCCCCAAAATTTGAACTCAAAGATTTTCAATTTTTTGTGTATTTTCATTCAATCTGGCTAACCCTCATATCTAGATGCTTCACCATTTGCGAAATTTTTGGCTTCACATTTTCTAGTTCATGGTTCGTAAACTAAGTGAAAATTTGGGATCCTTATTGCTGGAGTCTAAAAGAATTCTGGGTTTTTCTCTAGAGAATGTGTTCACCTTGCTGTCCGAATTTCACGCGAATCCGATTTACAATGAAGGAGATATGGAGTTTTCCATTCTGAAGCAAGTTTTAATTTTTCACGAAGTTGAAGTCTATCAGGGTGCTATGGAGTTTTATATATATTTCTGAGGTCAGCGGATTAAAAAGGGGGCCATTATTATTATTGTCAAGATCTACTTCACAGGACCATTCATGAAGTTCGATGGTTTAAAAGGTAGTTACTTCATTAAAATTAAATGTTTTTATCTTCCTTAAGATTCTTATAAAGTTAGACTTTGTGATAGGCACTTTAAAAGGTTTCGAAATTCCAAATATGCCCGACTCTTTGTAGTCGGAGGATTCATGAGTTTTGAAACTCAATACATGCCCGACTCCAAGGTTCGGGAGTTCCCCAAATTGCCCGACTTCCCGATCTGTGCCAAATATTGAAAGCCTACGGTCAGATGTGGGCATTTGAAATTCTCTGGCAGACTTGTACGTGCAATGCAATGATCATAGAAGTTCATAAAATGGATTATTGAAAAAAATTTCAAACTTGCAATCAAATACCATTCTCAGGGATAGATCCAGTGTCCATAATTTTTTCAGCATCGTTGCAGCCCGTGTCAAATTGGGAGCTTTGGAATGAGGATATGTATGGCACAGATTTGTTATGGAAGCTTTAGAACTTTCAAGCAAATGCAAAATCAGACTCCGTCACCGTTGCCAATCCCTGCCAAAACGTAAATGTCCAAGCTGAAGATATGGGCACCAATTAAAATATATAAGGGAAAGACTGTCTCATAGAATGTCGTGAGTGCGGGATATGCATATAATAATTTTGGAAACTTTCAGGCAAGATGCCATTAGCAGATGTAAAGAGAGCTTCCGCGACCTATCAAAGGATAATGAAACAGACCATTGCTAGATATTACAGTTTGAGATGCTCAGATAGACGGTGATGCCAAATGTGGAAGCCAATACAGGAAACGTAAATTGTTTTACAAAATGAGAAATGTCGTCTCATATAATATAACGATTGCAGGCTATGCACAAGATGGATGCGTTGAAAAAGCTTCAGAAACATTGAAGCAAATGAAATTGTTGAGCATATAACCAGATTCCACCACCTGTGCTAGCGCTTTCCCTCAGCCTACGCAGAAAGGAAAACTTCTAGATTTTTGTCAAATATCATCATTGGAACAATGCTTGGCATCGTCACCTGATGTGATTTATAAATGTAGTTGTAATGAAGTTTTTCTATAGGCAGCGGTTTATCATCGTAATACATAAGCATTTCTCATCATAGATTCTCAACTATGATTAATGTTTCTGCTGATGAGACAGATGATGGCTTAGTTCGCATAATTGGAGAGCTCTACTGTTGCTACTGTAACCTTATCCTGGCATACGTGTGGACAAACTGTGAAAGCTCAAGCAAGATGATGAGTCTATTAGTGTCAAAGAAACGTGGTCTCATGGATATGATCATTGGTCATGTGATTTTCTTTGTGCTGCCTCTTCACTAAATTTGTATCGCATCAATCTGGCACAGAACTCCGAATACTGGCTTGTAAATATGTTGCAGTGGCTACATGGAACGTATGAGATTTTTCCAGCAGTCGATTCAACCATCCACAGTATGCATCAATTCGATGATAATATCCAATTTTCAGTTTGTGAACTTCACAAATATCACGTCTGCATCTGAGAAAGAGGCAACATTTGCCTTAGTTGCACCTATGGAGATTCCATTTCTATAGCTTTGGGGTCGTTGTGCAGCTAAGACACCAGAAGTAGTTCCGTTGCCAGTATTTCAACATGACACTGCCATGCAAGTTTATCCTTACTCCATCAGTTTTCAGTTTCCCACTCCTAAAGATATTGTCATAGACAGCATGGCAAGGAAAAGGAATTTTATTTCTTGGCAAAATGATGGCTACAGGATATGCATAAGATGGATTCTTCAAAGTGACTGTAGAAACTTTCTTAAGTGAATGCAGACTGGCGGATATATGCGAGCAAATGCAACTGGCAGTTGTAATATAACTTTCTCTTGTACTAGCGCACACCCAGCCTGCAATGACTTCACCAAAAATGGAATTTTTACCAGGTATTGTAGTTGAGATTCTCTGACAGATATGTACGCTGTGGTGGGCAATGCATACAAATTGTGGAAAGACAGACAAGGCCCGTGGATTGTTTGATTGAATGTCTTAGTAATATAACACCTTAGAGAAAACATGGCCTCATGTGGCACACAGATTGCAGGGTACTCACAAAATTAATTTGTTGAGCTGACTTTAGAAGCCTTCATAGCAAGTGTAGCCGGCAGGAGTAAAACTATACTTCACGACGTCTACTGACAATCTTCCTTGACCGTGCCATAAAAATTAGTAACTTCTGCAAGTTTTGTAGTTCGAAATGCTCTAGTGGGCAGGTATGAAAAATGTGGAAGAATTTTTGAAGGTTACAAGTTGTAGTGTGTGGTAATTCAAAGATATGGTTCGACTGAAACCTGTACTGGAAGTTTTTCTTCCTTGGCCAATGTCTTCTCAATGATTGGAATAATTGGGTCACCTGCCACAATTATTGAAGCAAAACTCAAATCAGTTCCTGAAATGGGCGACAATGCACTTTCTAAAAAAACCTAGTAGAGAGATTTGCATAAGGGGAAAGACACTATTTTCTGGGTATTACAAACTTGAGGATATGACAAAAGAAGTTCTGATAGATGGTTGATTCCACACAGGTGACATGTGCAGTATATATATGCAAATCTTGCTAGGTTAGGTGCTTTATTTATTTCTCTTTTTCAAGAGTATAACAAAGTCAAGTGACCTTTCCATGTAAAAGAAGGAAAATCAAAAGTTCCTAATAATCAGTTACGAGAAGAAGAAAGGAAATTCTCATTACTTTCCCAAAAAACAGTTATTCCACGGGAACGGGAGAGTTTCTTTCTATTTTCCAATATTTCAAGAGGCAGCTGGAACGGAAGAGTCATAGAGAGGAGATTATAAATCTCAAATTTTCTCATTGTAAAGGGCTATCTTTTTCCGGCTGTTCTGTAAAACATGGGAGGAGGAGCAATTTTGTTTTCTGTTAATTTACCATCAGTTGTATCTTTCTTTCAACCCAGTTTGTGTATAGGGGAACAAATAAAGACTTGGAGCTTTGTTTATTGGAGAAGTGAAAAGTATTTCCAGAACTTTGTGTCTGTAAATGTTTTTCTTAGATTACGATTTTCCTATGACTGAATCTGGACTCTAGATATGTATCTTGCTTATGTTTGATATATGTTGAGGGAGATATGGCTGTCTTTATTTCAATTTGATATCACTTGTGGGTGGGATAAGTAAACTGTGTTATTTGTCTATACTCACTGCATTCTGAAATCAATCATGCACATCTATTTTATGGTGATGGGTAGATGTTAATGTACCTTTCCTGCTTTCTGGTTAAAAGCATACCCCATATTTTTATTCATTGCATATCTTAGGAGGGAGTTGTACCTCTAAAATTTAGAGGAAAGTTGTCAACCCAATGGCAACTTCTCCAACTGTTAGTGTTGTTTGTTCTTCTCTCCGGGTGTCTTGAGTCATTTTCTACATTTATTTTTGAAGGACAAATCTGTTCACTAACACATATATTAAATAATATCACTGCATAATCTAAATTATCTTAACTCTAGTATTAACTAGAATAAATCCGTTGCAAACAATTAAATAACTTTGGAAGAAAAGTGGCATTACAAGAAGGAAAACCAAAAGAGTTTAGTGTCATTCTGTAATATGGATAACATGTTATGGAAATGGGTGAAAAGGAATTGTCACTTTTTATGCCATAGTGTAGTGCGAGAAGCTGTATGAAGACTCTTAGTAGTAGCAAGATCCTATGTCTACAGAGGTCCTTGAGTGTGCGATGAAGCTTTTTACATTCTTCATCAAACCATGTATTCATAGGACACTTACTAGCTCTATGATTTCTAGTTCTAGAGGTAGAATATGGGAAGACATTTATGGCACTAGTCCATAAAACATTGGCTACCAAAGTCGCTTTATCATGTGTGTTTATGACACAAGTAAGGTAAGCCAATTTTTTTAGGTGTTCAACATAAACAATGATGAGAGGAGTCAAAATGAACAATAATGCAAGGGATTGTAATTGAAATAGGCATGGGGGATTGATGTCTAGATTATAAGGTTAGTGGACAAGTATGTCTGGTTCGGTAAGGACATGAAAGGTGAGACATAAAAATGTTAGATATCTAGCATAATATTATCAGATATCAAGAGATAATCAACTATCCTAGCCCATCTTTGTGGTTAGAGAAATTAAACCTATGTGAATCTAGCAAGCAAGATAAACCATTCAAAATAAAAACTTGAGAGATTCACCCATGCCAATCAAGGATCTACTATAGAAGGTGATGTGCACTTCATCCATTAAGAAACAAGACACACAAAAATAATATGTCTAGATCAATAGTAGTGTCAAGAAGAGTATCTTTTGACAAGTTGTGCATGAGAAATTGTTGTGTGCCTTTACGTGCATTGAAGTCTCAAATCATAACAACGTCACCAAAAATTGAGAGCCTAGATATCTTAGCATATAAATCCAAACAAGGGTCACCATCCACAATAATAGTGAAAGAGAGAGAAGCGTGTTACAATAAAGTTTTCCTAATGTTTACCAAAAATAAATGAATAGGATGATAGTAAGGCTATCAATATGAAAGATTAAGTGCATGGTTATATGTGAAGGATTGTTCTTTTCCTTCATATCTTAGTGTGTGTTATTTAAGCTCAATTCAATTATTATACTTAGAAAATAAATCTGGAAGTATAATTGAACTAAACATAAACTAACAATAAGCTTTGATTGACTAATATAATCTTGTTAAATATATTAAGAGAACTAACTATAGAAAATAAATGCTTAAAAGAAACAAAAAATTAAAAGAAAACATCCTTGGTTTTGAAGTTTGATAATGTAGATGCCAAATAGAAACCATGTAGATAGGTATAATGGAGTATAGGAATCTAAAGTAGCCCTAATGCCTCCATAATTGCTTTTGAGGCCATTTAATCATGATAGCATCCCAAAGCCATACAGATGCTAAACTCCTATATTATAAATGCTTCAAATGAAGGAATGTCACGGTGCATGAAAAACCAAAATCTAATATCATAGAGAATATATGTATCCAAGTAACTTTGTTGGGACAAGGAAAGGTCGGGACCACTTGGGAGCCTACCTTCATCAAGCCCCTATTTAGTCTATTTCAACTCTGCTATGGTCATTGTAAGTTTGGAAGTGTGTGATATCTATCCTAGTGTACTGTGTTAGGGATAAATAATATATGTTTGCAAGATGCAACAAAATCCTAGAAGGCTTTTTGTTATGTGAAGTGTTTTGTGAGTGGAAGGCAAAAAGGGTAGTGGAAGCAACAGATGCCAAGCTATAGAGTGTGAGGCTAAATTATTTATTTCTAGAAAGTAGTTACCATAGTGGAAATAACACATAAAAAGGCTATAGGAGGAAAATAAATATATGGGAACTTTTACAAAAGTAATAAAAAATAGAAGAGGAAGGTTGCAAGTAAATGAAGGAATTTTGCTTCAAATTGAGAAGGTCCTATTTTGAGCAAGTTACGAGAAGACCAAAAAGTCAAAGGTGCAAAAGAAATGAAGATTGAAAATTGCTTGAGAAAAGATTGATTATTGTGTGATGTGATTAACAAGAAGAGCGATATTATTGGGAAAAATGTTAGACAAATTAGCAGTGGCATGGGTTTGGAATCCATTTGAAAAGAAAAAATGCAAGGTAAGTTTGATTGTACGAGCCATATGATTGAAATTAATTTGGATGCTATGAAAAATGTGGTGGCATCCTTGTTGAGGTAGGCCAAAAATTTTGTAGGAAAACATGCAAAAACACAAATACATTTATCTGACATCATATTACTAGGAAAAGGTTATAGAAATAGGCTACAATGATTCCTAAAACATGCTACAAGAATGGTAAGTAAAATGAGTACAATATATAGAGTATAAATTGTGATGGATACAATTTTTGACTCTATATTTGGCCCTACTCTAGCGAGCTTATGTCACTAGGTGATAGATCTATGCTAAAGTATTGAAAGTAAAATACTTAAAGTAAATTTCAGGAGTTGAAACTCCTTATTTTGAAATATGTGGATACTATAAAAAGGATATGTGAACACATGGGAATTTTTCCCCCAATATAGATCTATTTATCATATGTACTGTTTATTTGCAAGACAAAAACACAAGGAAAAGAAGTTAAGTTTCATCAAGGAAAATTAGATTATGTGAATAATAAATAAGTATATCATCTTCATCGAGAGAAAAATATTGAGCATAAATTGGAAAAGAGAATTTGTCACATGATTTAGAAATAGGCACAAGAGAGATGGGAAAAAGAAGGGGCTAGGCCAAGTGAAATAAAATAAATGATCCAAGGATATTTTACTCTAGGAATCATAAATATTGGCTTAAAGACCAAAATGTCGATGGCTCAAGTACTATAAAAGTGTAACATCCACGTTCTAAAAACATAGTAAAAACCAAAAACAATTTCACCATAAAGTAACTTTACAAGGTAAAATGGGACAGAGAAAATTTTTCTTTTATTCAACCTAAAGTCGAGTAATTACAATTACAAGATATCTCATAACAAATACAATAAACCATATTGACTTTCTCAAGTACAATGTTTACAAAAATAAATCAATTATAAATACCTGAACCAGATAGTATTTTACTTTGTCTCAAACAACACAAGTCTCAAAGTTATACTGCATCCGGAAATCTGACATCTTTATCACAAGCCTCGGCATGTCTTCTGCTAGAGAGAGAGAGAGTATCTTTCCAGTGATTTACCTCCAACCACAGACCGTCGGTCTCCCGCACTCCTTCCTAACCGGAAGTGGCCCTACCCTTCACGAGAAGTATAGACCAAGGAGACCAGTGGTAATTTGCCTTTCCGAGTACATAGTGTTGTATCTTACACAACTCTATCTATCATACAACCCTAGATACCCTCTAGCTAAGTATGATTCCCGATAGGATGTGCAATCCAGATACAGTGAACCGACAATGCATGCAGAGACATATGCATTACTATGGCCATAGTTTTCAATATAAATTAACGTTCGCAATGAACGATCTCGTACTGTTCACCCACTCCAACTCGACTTGGATACTATCATATTCCTACAGTTCGACTTGGTCATCTTTGTTTAACCTTTGAATTATGATGTTTGAACAATTGAGTCTTCCCGACCCATACATGTTTTCTACACTGTCTATAATCCATAGACCTGTTCAACTTTCTTTCTTTATGAGGACTCTCATTGCTTCATCGCAATTCCTGAGGTCCATGACTTTTGTCTCATAATAAAATATAGATAGACTAATTACGACTAAGATGATAACCTTACTTAGGTTAAGCAATATAGTCTTGGAAACTAATTTCCCTTAAGTAAGACTCATTACACATAGTCAAGGCACAAGACCCTTCCATCACGATCTAAATAATGATCTCAATGTCGTAATATAAAATTACCATATTTATATTAAGTCAAGGTTTAACTAAAGAGCTTTATCCAACACCAATCTAGTCTTTCTGACTTAGGTGAAAACACAAAACGCTTTCGTTGCTCGATTATTCATTATGGATTGACTATCCACTCTTATGTATTTCTCTTTGGATCTTTGCAACATTTGAGATTCACTCCTTGTCGACAAGTAATAGCTTAGAGAAGTTGTGATATAAAGATATAATGATTTTAATGTTTGCCTAACCGTTTAATGGTACCTCTTGCATACTTGCAAAGTCTGAGGCTTACGACTTGTATTTCAAATCGACTTGTATCTCCACAAATAGATTTTCCCTTCCTAAGGTTAATCATTGTTGACTAGTAATAATTCTCATTCCAACAAGATAGATATGAACATTTACTATATTAGGGTTCACGACACATTAATGTCTACTCACGAAATGAGTTCACCCACTTGTAAGCTCAATAAAACATCCTTGATAACCTCAAGATGTTTGAAAATCTTCATGCATTAACACATGGCGTAGAGGTTTACTCATCTCTCCACAAGCACATGCAAACATCTCCATTTACATGATGAATGAATGGTTACCTAGCGTATCAAATTTTTCAAATAACGCTATACCTTGTTATAACAATCTCTAAACCATACCATTGTTTATTTCACCCAATTCAAGAGTGGCACTAATCCCAACCTTGTTGTTTTCAAAAAGAGGTTACTACAACCCAATTTATGGAACAAAAGTATTCACGTCCCTAAGTTTATAATTAAACATTCTAAGGAATCTTCTTCGACTGTTGCTCTTCGACTATTGATCTATCGACTATCGACTCTTCGACTGTCGATCCTTCGACATAGCTTCCTCTTTGTTATTTTGAAAGGTTTTCTCAATAAGCCAAAACATAGAATATGAGATCTTGAGGGCCCAGAGTTAAAGTCTAAGGATTCTTAAAGGTCTTCTAAGAACTATTAGATTTTTGACTACACCTACTAATGATTGTTTGACCATTGCATTGGATGATAATTGAGGAGACATTCGATCTCTCAATCTTAATAGGATCAGGAATGCCCTTGAGACTTGAACTTTTTAAGCTAGGGCTCTTTTGGTCGTTGAAGAGTTGCACCCAAGCTTGTGCCCACAAAGGAAGATATCAATCTTTTCTTTACAGACCCACAGAATTGATGGAGGATATTCTTTCTCTCCTAGAGGTTAAAACATCTCTTAGTCTTTCTCATGCTTTAGACGAGGTCAAAGTTAAGGAATAGTTTCATTATAAGGAGAAATTCGACTCAGAGATTGTAATCACAGTTCATCCTTTTGCATTGACTATTTATTTACTCAAGGTTCTCTAATTATCATTTGATTTCACATATACACCAATAGTAAATCAACCCATACTTTAATATTAAATGGTTTACATAAGATCTCATATTCGGCTTTCCATATGAGATTTTAACTCCCTTTTTATATTAAAGGGACTCGGTTCAAAACACAAGACCTTCTGCCATTATATACGTGGATATGCAAAATAAGATAATCAGAAATCAAGGCGTATATATATACCTTAATATCCTCATGCTCACACCATAGAACATGCATGAATCCCGAACAGCCGTTAGTCTCTTAAGTCGAATATACCTATGACCAAAATGGAATGTCGACTTCACATTCTTACACTACTAAAGCTTCAACTAACAGTAAGGTTATTCCTATGAGTTTTATATTCACTGTAGCATAACGATGATCTACCTTGCCACGGCATGAGAGTTTTCAATGATAGATTACAATGATAGTTTTCAATGATAGTTTTCAATGATAGCTTTCACATTTCTAACGTCTCCATTGTGTATACAGGCAGTAAGCTTTAAGCTACATTTAAAATCTTGACCATGGTTTAACAACGTATACAATGGAGTTTCGCTACAGTGGTGCAAGGCAGCGATATGTGGAAAATGAAACTTTTCACCACTAAACCACGTTTAATCTACAGCGACTGAAACAGTAAGTAACTTCCAGTCCTTACTAATCTAAAATCTCATAAAGATCATGTTATACGTTGCATTAAACCCTGCGATAGAAATCTTTGCGAAATAAAGGAGAGAACCTGTAAATGGTCTCTATTGTCGCTTGCAAACTGGCATAGTCATTAGCTCCTTCTTCAGTCGATCCGCCTCAAGCAAATAGCTTAGTCTCATTCTTCTACCACCCGCCATCTCTCTCAGCTCCCCCGATCGCCTTCATACTATCTAGTTAACACGGCCTTCACGACTCTACTCCTCAGACACTTTGCAACCACCAACCTGATAATTATCGCCCACAAGAAGCAATAAATTCAATCTATCTACGGTTGCACTTCTCTCTCAACCGAATCACCTCCCATTCCGCTCAGCACAAAAGATGACGGCTCAAGATCTGCGGTTTAGTTTCTAAACTACCACCGCACTCCTCCTTTCTCTGTCGTTTTTCCACTTTTTTTGAAACACAGCACCACCATGATGAAGTATATCCCCCCTCATCTCACGGTTACACCCCCTAAAACATTTTGCATCCCCCTATTCTAGTTTTTCGCATGCCTTAAATAGAGTTCGCTGAAACCAAGAATGAGTCGTCCAGTTCCAACGACTCTCCTCCTCCTCGCCTCGAAATGCTCTTCCCCGTCGGTTAAGGAGGGAGGCCACTTGAAAACAGTTCTCCGTCTCTCTCCCATGCCGCTGTCTTCTCGCGCATACTGGACTGCGAAGGATTAAACGATGGACCCCGAACTGCCTATGTTCTCTCCACGACGATGGGGTATCTCATTAACTCGCCCACTCCACTTCTAACTACCACCTCTCTCTCTCACGAAGAAGAAGCTTACAACCTTCATCTGTCGTTCCACTAAATTCTCCCCCCATTACTCCTACTTAGCACAGCGAAGAAGGAAAGAGACTCTCCACACTGCGATTTCTAAGGTTTCTTAACAACCACCGTGCCCATGAACAAGGAATAAGAAACATTTAAGATCTGTTCCACTTTATTCTCCACGACATCACTCTTACCGAGCTCAGTGAAGAGACAGATTGGTCTATGTCGACGGTTTTAAAGATTCTAAACAACAGCCATACCGATACCTTGCACCCTCAACGAAGATGGAGCAACTCGGCCTTGAACTCATGACCGGCACATGCCTAAACACAAGAGTCGACAACTAGAGCTACCCAACTCCATGTTTGCAGCGACCACAATCAAAAAGGAGGTTCTAAATGTCGACATGGCATAACAACCTCGTCATTCTACCACAAGGAGGCCTCTAACCTTCAACAAATGCAACCTATCATTGCTAGCGGGGTGAAACTCACACAAGGTGGTATCTAATAAATGCAAAAGATGACTCCAAAGTCGACAAGAACAAATAAAGCATAAATCAACTTCCCATTCGACTTCCGTCGATCAACAAAAGGGAATAATTCACAACATATGATTAACGCGGTTTGACGACAATCACGACGGATTGGTCGTAACGCAACACAAGTTTCCTAAATCATTTGACGCACAAAACGACTTCTCGCATCTTTCGACTACGAGAAGATAATCCACAAATCTGCCACAAAATAGGTTCATCTGTTGACATTAAACGTCGACAATATTCGCGTCATCTAACTTGATGGGAACATCTTGACGTTTAAGAGGTGACAATAAAACCTCAAGTGACTCAAGAAGAGTAATGCAACCGTTTTACGGCTATGACATTGTTTACTTCGCAAATGACTATGTCGACTCATCATCGACTTGATTAAATAATAATCAAGATATCGACTACCTGTCGATTAGATTTGAAAATAACTAGCAAGACAAGACTTACCTCATACGACTCATTGGTTCACATTATTGTTTAACACTAGACTTGTTTGGCAAACAGACCACTCGTATTCCAAGATCTATATCTCCCCTCTCGAAAGATACTCTCTCTCTCTTCTCGGAGAATCAATAACCTGTATTCCTGTTTTCACTTGTCATCAAACAATATGTAATCAGTGCATCATTATTCAATTTATTCAACTAATAAATCAAATCTCATCATATAGTTATTAAATCGACAATAACAAAATTATTTGCATGATTTCATAAATGATATTCAATATAATTCCATGTCATATCCTGTCGTAAGTCTATAACATCACAGCAAATTTACTTATGCCCAAGTAAAAAGTATAAGTATAGCAAATTAGAAAATAGGGATGTAACAAAAAGGGTGGCTTAGAAACCAAACAAATATGGCTTAGGGGCCAATAGTTAGAAGCTAGGAATAGCATGATTAAAAATAAGAGTAAGAGTAGAGTATATGCTCCCCCTTAAAATAATTATATAGTAGAATTTATATGCAATCAATTATAAGGAGAAAGAAAAAAGTGTTATGAAGGAAATATGAAGGAACAAGAAAGAAGAATTATCCCCAAAAATATGTCAATAACATAAGGGATGGAGCAACCAAAGAAGCCTATAAAAGGGAGAGAATACTCCTAGAATGAAGGAAATTTAAAGAAAAATTTGTTGCAATACAAGCAATACAATGGTGCACTGAGAAGCGTTCCCAAATAAATGACAGTTAAGCAAGAGTGCAAGGAATGAACCCATAATAAGTAACAAAAAAAAAGGATAATTCTAAAGCACAAAGGGATATATATGTATGGGTCAGTATAATACGAAGAACTATATCATATGAATTATCATCATTCCCCATGCATACAGAACAACACACATGAAGGAAGAAGTGGGAAATAAAGTAGGGAAAACAACAAAGAGAATGAATGGTCTTGGTTAATGTTTGGGTCAACATGAAACTATTATGAGACATAATGATACTTTAC
This sequence comes from Cunninghamia lanceolata, assembly GCA_027924645.1. Taxonomy (NCBI): domain Eukaryota; kingdom Viridiplantae; phylum Streptophyta; class Pinopsida; order Cupressales; family Cupressaceae; genus Cunninghamia; species Cunninghamia lanceolata. Next base: position 1,361,015 of record BSBN01001859.1, on the reverse strand, counting down.
ATCATCCCCAAGAAACCAAAAAGAGGAAAGCATGCTAGAGATAGATAAACATATAGAAGAGCACAAAGAGAGATAAACAAATAGGTGAAATGGTAAACAAATGAATATCTAGGAATTATTTGGATTAACATGAAAAAGGTACTACTACCTAAATGCTTTGTATCATCCCTCAATAATCAAGATATCAAGGATAAGGGAAAAATAAGGAAGAAAAGAGAAACACATAGAAGCAGGTACAACAAGATGTTATTCATGTATTCATGTACCTACAAGGCTATCATGAATCATCCATGATGAGCTAACAATATGCATATAAAACAAGAAGCACATAGAAAAATTATTCCAATAAAGAAGCCCACTTAGATTGATAATCCAAAGAGTCACCATTGACCCACTCGCTAGAGATAAACCTAGCCTTGCATACAAGAGAAGAAGGAGAAATAGGAGCAAAGGTGAAGACATAATCCATTGAAGGACTATTAACAACAAAATCAAAGAGGATATCGCAATAAGAAGAGGCTAAGAAGTAGATACCATAGAAAGAGGAGTGATAATGGTGGAAAAGATAGAAAGGGAAATAGTGGAGTCCTCAAGAATACCATTAGACATGCCAACTATAAGATGAATAGTAACATGCTACAAAATCTCATCAACAACATCATCTATATTAGAGGAGGAAGATGATGTGTCACGTGCCAAGAAGTTAGAAGGTTTGAGGAGCATGGGTTGGGATACTAGGGAAGGCTTGAAGGAATCGTAGTTAAGCTTCCTAAAAGGTAGGGTAGGAGGAGGGGTAAGGTAGAAATGAACAGGAGGTGTTAGGATAGACTTAGAATCTAAAAGAGGGGTAATTAGAGAAGGAGGGGCAAAGATAGGTGAGAGTGGATTAGAAAGAGTGAGGGGAATGGAAAATGTGGCAATTTAGAAGGGGTGGGAAGCAAATAAAGCAAGGTATAAGGAGGAAGAATGATGTAGAAGCATCCTAGGTCTATAAGCAATCTTGCATCAACCAAAACCATTTTCTTTCAATTGATTTAATTATTAAATTTATTTTTCTACCATTTTGGGTGCTATAGTGGAATTTCTTGATAAAATCTTTATTAAGCATTTAGACCAATAGTCAAGGATCTCATCCGTGGTGCTACATGTTGATTAAATCAAATTATGGTTTGATCTATTACATCATCAAAATATCACATGCATGTCCATGTGACTGTTCCATGTCATTTGATCCTTTGACTTAATGACATGCCAAATCAACTTAAGGTGCTTTACATGTTATGCACCAAGATACAAGGTCTTGCACCCACAAGTAATTAGTTAAAAGGCTTCATTGGCCCATGGTGGTTTATGGTGATTGCATTGAGATTGGAATCATATTTATTATCATGGATCCAGGAACATTCTACTTTAAAGAACCACTATAAAAGGAGGTCTAGTTTAATTGTGAAGACTCAATAGAGGACAAGGAGAGCTTCAACAACCAAGTAGTGTCCACTAGAGTATAGTAGAATCTAGAAAAATGGTATCAATCCAAGGAAGCTCATTATTGAGGTTGCATTTATGTGAAAAAGTAGATTTTAGATTGTAATATAAGATTGAGGTCTAATATATAATGAGCCCATTTTTGTAGAACTCTTGATATCTTTTTTATTATAAATGATTTATTCATAAATCTAATCCATGTTCAAAAGCTCATGTTAAAATTTTAAGTATCACTTTGCATGGATTATATATATTGGTGTTGAGGTTGCATGGTTGGACAATCCTTATTTGGACCCTCCTACCATGACTACATCAAGTGGTATTAGAGCCTAGTTGTGGCTAGTTTTGTGCATGTTTTGCATAATAAGTTATCCATTTGGAGGATTGGTTCACAAATTCTTATGCATTGGTTGCATTGCAAGGGATCCATTTAGAGGAATTATTTATGGGAACTTGCTGTGTGTGATGCACTATAGGTTATCCATCTAAGGGGTGACTTATAAAGTTGTAGAGTGTTGAAGAATGCTAGAGATTGTGGAGATATCTTCTAACACATGGTTGTTGGGTAGAAGGTATCAAGACATTTTAGGTTATCTTCCAACATTACAACATTGGGTAGAGGATAACCTAAAAATTGAGGCTATAGATCAAAGTGTTGACTTGAGGAAATATACAAGAAGTAATGGGTGACCAAAACTAAGAAGTAAATTGGTGGAACTTTCTAACAAGATGTAGACTAGAGGGCTATTTGTTGTAGGTAGAGTTATATTATCTAGTTTTGATAAACTTTGGGAAAAGTTGGAGGAAAAGAGAAAGAGGAACAAGGAGAAGCCAATGGAGTCTTTGAGGTATGTATCACTCTAAATTTATCACCCGGGGAAGCAAATGGGAGTTCCCATGGATTATTATAGATGGAGCCATGGATTGGGAGACCATCTACATTAAGGGGATCTAGCAAATAGAGGAACCAAAGAATAAGGCAATTTGTGAAGGGAGCAATGAGACAAATCATGTTAGTAGATGTATGGTGACACAACTAACATTAAGTAAGGAGAAGTAGTTTCCCTACGAGAAATAGGTGATTGTTCTAAGGAATAATGAAGTTACAACGAGACAATTGACTCTAGATAGTGTGGAAAGTGAGGTGCCCTATGAACAAAGTGTAACTAATCAGGGAAGAGAAGATATTGTTATAATGTTAATGCATGGAAAATTTGGAAATAATATGTGAATATTTTAACGATGCTCTTGAGGATGATGACCTAATAAGGTTTATAGTTGAAGGCTCAAGGAGCAAGGAGAAAGAAGGAATTGAAGAAAACTAGAGAGTTCATGCATGGCTAAGAGAAGAGAATCTTTGCTAATGAGGATCAAGAAATTGAAGTGATTGAAGTGGTGTTTGAAGTGGGAGAGGCACTAGAGGGTGTGATCTCTAAATTGTTTCCACAAAAGGGATAGTTGAATTGGAGGAAGAACTTTGCATGGAATGTGTTCATGAACTACTATAGACTTAAGAAGGCAATATTACTAAACTTTGTAGTAAGAAATACATTTGCAAGAATGTGATGGGAATTGAATGGTGAGTCAAAGATTGTAGATCTATTTTTCAAAGAGGTGGATAGTTTACATGAGTTACATAGAGTGTCATCTTGAGCAGAGATACTAAGTTCTTATGTCATAGTTGGCACACATTAAGGAGTGAATTTGTATACTAGGGTAGCAACCTAGCACAAACTAAAATCCTAGAAGATGGATCCAAAAGAACACTATCTTGGTTAATTATTACAGAAGTTGTCAGGAGTGTTGGTATCCAATTGATTATCTATTGGAGGTTTCAAATGGTAGAGGCATTATCACTAATTGTGTGAATTTTATTAAGATGTAGAATTTTAAGTAGAAATTAGATATTAGGGAATACAATAAAGAATAGACTTGATCAAAGGAGGAGCTAGTCATGGAAAAAGGGGGATTGCCTTGATTTCAAAAGAGTAATGTTTGGAGTAGCCTAAGTGGGAAGGGATCTAAAGCATTAGGGTTTGATCTTAGTTGCACCAAACTACAAATAATTGTGATTGGGCACATTTGTGATGGCATAAAAGGTGTATAAGAGATTGTTGTAAGACCAAGGATTGCAATTGTAAAGATGGATTGTATCAAGATATGAGGTTGTAGACAACACATGATTGACAGAGACCTAGTAGAGGATTGGATAGTAACAACAGAAGGCTAAAATATGTAATGGAAAATTACTATAAGAACCTAGAGAATTCATGTGACCAAAAGAATGACCATTGGAAAAGAAAGGGTGAACAAGAATCCTAAAAGAATCATGAGAAGGACGTGTGCACAAAGACGGGGGACCAAAAGGTGGCTAAAATCACTTTTTGGTCCATTGTACATATAGTGTAAGTGCGTTATAATGCACTCGTGTCATGGCTCGATAGTGGCTCGGTCACTATGAAGCCATAACGCGAGCATGTTATACAAAACATAAAAAGTGTATTTTTCATGTTTTTCATAACACGAGCGCGTTATGAAAAACATGAAAAATACACATTTTTTATGTTTTATAATGCACATAAAAATAATGTATTTTTTTTTAATAACGCTAGTGCATTATAACTTGCCTTGGAAAGTACCAACCCTAAGGGTTGAATTTGCCTTGGGCATCCAACCCAAAGGGTTGAACTTGCATGTCAATGGCCAAAGACGTGTTTTCTACAAAATATAAAGAAACAACTATTTGTCAAGCATGCTCTCCATCATGTTTGCACATTTTTCAATGTTGAAATTAAAAAAGTGAAGATGAATTCAAGTTTTTTATTAACTTTCTAACCATGTAATTTTTTCTAAAATCTAATAAATTAAGGTCTCCATCTTCAATTTCTTTTGCTCTGTGTTCTTTTTTTGCAAAAAACCTATGTCTAATATTTCTGGTGTCATTTTTTACGCCTTCATCGAAATTTGAAACACATTGCATTTGTAGATTCTAGACTCAATTCTATACACATTGATTTTTTTACTTATTTTTTATTAGTTTTCAAAAGAAAAAAGAGCAAAGCACACTCAAATTTTCATTTTTCAAGATGTGTCAACTTTGAAAATTCATAAAAAAATCATATATTCATTAAAAAATTAATAGAAAAATTAGGCATAAACTACATGATGTTGGCTAATTTTCTACCAAAGTGATTTGTGAAATACTTTTAAAAAGTCAACATTTTAGGGGGAGCACACCAGATGCAATATTATATTTTTCTGACAAAAATAAGAGAATTTTGTGTGCTCTCCCTATTTAAACCTCTTAATCTCCACCATTTAAAAAAATTGTAGTTTAAAAACTAGATTTCGAACACTACAAATCATGTTCTTATCACATCTAATTTTGAGTGTGGTTATCTTTAATTTCTCATCCAAGATCAACTTTTACTGATTTCATAAAAAAGTGGCCACTTTTGACACCTTTTGGTCCCCCATTTCCATACACATACCCAGAAGGTGAAGTTTGGTGATAAAATATGGTTATAGGATGAAGGAAGATAAATCAAGGGGATTAGATGCTATAAGAATACTCAAGCTAATAAGATAATTACATAGTCAAAAACATGAGTGGGAGAAAATATGGTTGAAAGATCGAATTTGTTCTTAATGAAAAGGATGATAGTAGAGATACATTGTAAGAAGAAGAAAATGGTAATAGATACTGCAACAATAGAAGTGGGCAATATAAGAGTATAAGAGTAATAAATATAGATTTGAGTTGGAATTGATGTAAAATCAAAAATTGCATACCCTTGCAATTTCACGCTATATTTTGGCCTTGCTTTAGTGTCCATTCCCTTAGTTTATTTATAGGATTATTTTATCCCTTGCATTATCCTTTTTTCCTTCCCATGGTGCTTAGGCCTTGTTCCCTGTGTTATCTTTTTGTCAAGTTTTATTGTCATCTTTGTGTTACCCTTGTGATTTTATAGTGTCTCTTCATTTTTTAGCCCAAACTATCTAGACATTAGTGCTTCATGCAGACATTCACGCAACGCGCTAGCATCTCGTGATAGTTTCTTGTTTAGTGGGAATTTTTGAGTGTTTCACCACTTGTCACTTTCCTAGGTCAGTAGTAACGGCTCAAGACAAGTCCAAACAGCTCATCAAACTCTTCCTCTTCCCTCCTCTCTTTTTGAATTGATCGTTTTCATGTTTGCAATCTCTTGGCTCTCTCTTGGAACTTTCTTGCACTCTCAAGCTCTACAACTCTCTACAGCATTCCTACAACTTTCTCCTTTAGCTCTCTTGTCCTCTTGGCTTCCTCAAGCCTTTGTAGGTGATATTGTTATTTTTCTTTGTTATTGCAAGCATTTATTTTGTTGTTCTCCTTAGCACCTTGGGATATTCATATCCTTTCAAATCTTTCATTTTAGTTACTATTCTTATTTCTAGATTCACTTAGATTACGAACACATACTATTTTGTATTTATCTATTTTGGTTGTTGTGGGGGTAGAAATACCAAAGAAGGGGTTTAACCTAAAGGTAAACCCCCAAACAACCCCAACAATTTTCTTGTTCTTTCCAGCTACAAGTTTCTTCAGGAGAAGATATCCAGCTTCTTGGAGGTTTGGTGATATCTTCTTTTTCCCCTTCTCTATCATTTCTTCATTATATTTAAATAACTTAGTTAAATCTTTGTTATTTTATTTATGTTAGTACTTGGCAACTTGTTTTTGTGTTCCCTTTTCTGACTTTGCAGATTGGGCAAGCTACTAGGCTAGACTTTCACGTTTCTAGGTTGTACAAATGATAGTGCTTAGCGTGGACATCTACACGACGCGCTGGTGTCTTGGACAACGACCTTCATCTTTCGGTGCCAAGGTTTTTATTTTCTATAATTTACAATTTTGAATTTAGTTTTTTTATTTTACACTTCAATTTTCTATAACTTAGTCTTTTCCATTCCAACTCATAAATGTAATGTAGAAGTTAATAGTACCTTTATTTTTATATTACACTTGATAACAAATTGTTGCATGTATAGAATGTGCATAGAAGCATACAAAAAGAAGCAAGGGTAATAAGATTGCAAACAGAAATATAGATGGAAAAGGGCATGAGAAGTTGTCATCAAAAGTTTTAAGATAGAGAATTGATGAAGATAGCCAATCAAGAGTTTGTATATTTAGTACTACTATTTATGAAGGTGGAATCTAAGTGGATTGAAGGGAATATACAAAAATAGATAAATGATGGGATGAAGAGATAATATTTAAATTAGACAACTAATAAAGATTGGATGGAGTCAATAATAGTGGTAGTTAGTAGAACTCAGATGATAGGTTAGAGAAAAGATAAAGAAGAATGATGTAGGAGATGTGGTGGTGGTGCAAAATATGGATGGGAGTTGTGTAAAGGTAGCAAAGGGATTATGGGAGGCCAATCTCAAAGAATGAGTGGAAACATTGATGAAGTGTGGTGCAAGATGTTTGAGACATCTCAAGATGATGGAATTCGAGGGATGGGAAGTTGTCTAGAGGATACGATTGAGAAGATAACTATCAACACATAATGGGAGAGTACAAAAAGATGTTGGAGTGTGGCGAGTTCTATTAAATTGGAGTTATAGTACTGGAGAATGCTTTATTGAGAAATATAGAGTGTGAACTTGAAAGATAGAGAGAAATGGGTGTTACAAAAGGAGAAAATGGTAGGAAAGCAAGGAGGAAAAATAGGGGATAATTTTAAGAATTGGGTAAAGGCAATGTGAGATAAGGAAAATAGAAATTAAAAGCTACAAAAGGAGGAGATTGGGTTAGTGGAGGAAGTTAAGTTCTAGATAAGTGAAATGGAAGATGAAATATCAAGGCATTATGTGTCACATTAGATGGTAGCATCAAGCATGAGATTATGAAGATCATGACAATAAAGACATGAGTTGTGGATAAGCAGCGATGTGGATGTTAGAGTGTGCTTTTGTTCCTTATTTTGGAATTGGTATAGGTGTAATAGTACAAATTTAATCTTGGAAGCTTATTCATGTGTTAAGGGTGCATTGTGGTTATTTTACCAACCTAGAGTTGTGTATCCAAAACTCTAACACATTAACCACATTCTTAACATAAATACTCTCTACACACATGCAAAACACACCCATCTATTTTTGAGTATCCATGCAACATCCTCTCAATTTTCCTACTTTAAAACAACCTAGAGTTTTGTGGTCCTAATTCGATATCACCACAGAGTTGCAAGAGGAAGAATTTGTTTCTACTCTATCATGTCCATCATCAACTAATTAAACATCATAAGCAATAAGGCTCGCTAGAGGTCAAGAAGCCCTGAGGGTACTGGCTTAACATCAAAGAAGGCATGGGCAACCCCCTCCACCTAAGCTTCCTTCTAACATTAGTTAGCAATGCTCGCATCTCCTAAGAAATCCACAAGTATTTGATCCAAAATATCCACCTACCGCTTTTCCATTAAATCCACAAATGCCATCCACTAGCAAACAACCCTCAATCAACTACCTACTTCATCCTATCTTCAATTTTCTGTTATGTTTCCATCATAAAGCATCCTCATTACAACAATAAATGCCAACACATCATCCACAATGATTTGACTCAAGAAAACCTTGAGAAGTCATGTGGTGAACCTAATATGAAAGAATAGAAATCTTTTGGTTGACTCTTTCTCCTTTCTTATTTTCCTTGTCCCTTTTCTCCACTATCTCTCCTTCCACTAATTCTATGACATTTATCAACCTCAAATATATCAATATTTGAGACTCAAAATGTTGATGTCTCCATGTATATAGCTCAATGTTCCCATAATTGAAGATTGGGACCACAAATCAAACAAGCCTCCCTACTCAAATGTTTAAAAATCTTGTGGCAAAAAGGTCCTTAGGAGATTCATACCTTAACGTAACCCATAACCCGTTACCCCCTCCTTGCTTTGACCACTTCAATGATGCATTGAGTCATCATGTGTGCTTATTGGTATCCCATAGATTTCATTTATAAGTCCCTCAACTTGAGAGAAGAATCAACTTAATTGTAGTTAGTGAGGGGTAAAGCAAATGGAACAAGAGGTCACTCAACATGAGGACCACTTGGCTCGAGTAGACCTCTTATCATACAACTATCGATACCAATGTTAATCAGGACCATAATTCTCATCCTAAGCTAAACAATGGGCTCCAAATGAATAAAAGACATGAACAAGACCTAAGGCTTTGTGACCCTCATTGAGTTGGTCACACAAATAATGTGAACCAATCAAATCAAAATCAAGCCATCCTTGAAGCACTTATTGCTACCCTTGTTGAAAGAATCAAAATAACTTAGAAGCTAGTAATGTACCACAACACACAAGCACAACCTCCCGATCAATCCCTCCCACAAGAATCAACCTTCTCCCAAGCCTCATCACAACATGAACCTATTTCTTAATAATCCCTCCCACAAGAATCAACCTTCTCCCAAGCCTCATCACAACGTGAACCTATTTCTTAATATTTTGAATGAGACCAACCAAGGGACAAATCAAAATCAAGCCACTCTTGAGGCTCTTATTGCTACCTTGGTTGAAATAATCAAGAATTTAGAAAGTAGCAACACACCGCTAACAACCTTCCCATCAATCACTCTCCCACAATAATCAAAGATCGCTATTTCCCAAACCTCATCACGACACAAACTTGTTTATGAATATTCCAAATGAGGCCAACTAGGGGATGAATCAATTGCCTCATTATTATGATTTTTATTCCTAGAATGGCAAGACCGCCCTACCATCGTATCTACCTACTATTCTACTTCATCTACCCACAACCCTAGTGGGTCCTATCAATTCAATATTTCCTCTTGTACCATTGCCTCTAGATTGTCGCCCATGTTCACAACATGCCCTCTCTTACAACAATATCCCACATACCCATCCATTTGGATCCAAGCTCTCCTCTTTGTCAAGAATCCCATTTCTAGCACCTATTTAGAATATTTAAAGGAACCTCTTAACCATGTAATCAAGAGTATCATCTAGCCTACGACATTGCCAAAACTCCCCAAGTTGAAAAGGGGGATACCTATTACCAATGCCCATATCAAGGCATATGCGACTACTATGAACTCCTTCCCTAAGATATTGTGGCCGTGTAGAACTTGCGTATGACTTGAGAGAGGGCATTTTCCTCGATTCGTATTACAAGGTACCTGAATCCTCTATTCATTCATTCATACAACTCATGAGCAAGTTCGTGGTATGAACAAACTGAACGAGACCAAGTTCCTGCATATCAAGTAGGACAATAAAGAATCTGTCTCAACTTCCTAACCTAGTGGAGACAAGTCAAAATTTGAGTTCCTCTCTGTTTACAGATTTTATGTTTCTGTGCATAAAACATATGCTAAAACCACGAGTATATAATTGACAATTTATAACACAGCAATTTTCTGTATGGATTGGACAGACATTTTTATTTCCATTCAAAACACATACACAGCCATATTGAAATGAATTATTCATTGCTTTTGACTGCATTCCAAGAAATAAATACAATACAAAAGGGCAGTCAATAGGGTTCAGGTTTTTAGCATGGAAGCCAATAAAGTCAAGCAAGTACAGCGCAAAGATGACATCGGCTGCTGTCATTTGAAATCGAAGGCGAAAATTCCTTTTGATTGATTGCTTTGTTTAAAATATTTAACACACGCTCGAAGTTTTCGGCTGGGATTTGAAGCATATTGGGATTAACAGCACTTCGAATTTAAAAATATTGGCATATGAAAGTACAGGATTTACAATGAAGAGAGATCATTACTTTCTGCAAGATCAGTAGCTTAAAAACATTTCTGCCAAGCAAGATTATTGTTAACTGCAATGGCCTTCGATATCTGCTATATTATATCCATATCTCACACAGTCTTTGCCCCCCTGCATTGGTGCTAGTCACTAGGGCTTTCCAGGTAAGCATGCTATTGGAATCCTGTTTGAAAATACCCCTTAACTATTGGTATGTTTTAGGAAATATTTTAGTATAAGGAATTCTGCACCGCTTTGTAAACATGTGCAATCTACCTAGATTCATATACAAATTTACGATGAATGGCTTGCTATCACTACTCCAATACCATAGTGTTGGATATTGAGACTGTTCATGACCAGTCACGTACACAAAATATGTTACCACTACCATCCATCCTTAGATACACAAAATATATACACAAACAGAATTTCATACAATTGGAACAGAGCTCCATTTTTCTTCACCATAGCAAATAGAAATGTGCAATGAGAGGCTTACTTTTACTACTCCAATACCATAGTGTTGAATGTTTATACCACTAATGTGCATAAAATACGTACAAAATATGTTATTACTACTATCCATCCTTAGACATATACAAAGTATATACACAAACACAAATTGATGAAATTGGTGGAGAGCTCCATTTTTCTTCACCATAGCAAATAGTAATCTTCAAATGAATGGTTTACTTTTACTACTCCAATACCATAGTGTTGAACGATAAGATAGTTCATAACCAGACATACACAAAACAAAACGTACAAAATATGTTACCACTACCAGCCATCCCTTAGATATACAAAATATATACTCAAACACAAATTGATACGATTGCTCCATTTTTCTTCCCTATCGCAATTAATCTTCTATAACAGGCCAAGATGGTAGCAATCCGGTTTAACAGCAGGATCAACTTTCATTGTAAGGTAAAGGTACCTGAAAAAGTATGGCGAAGGATTTAGGCTCACCTTCAAAGTGTCCAACAAAAGCATCCTACTGGCAACAAAGCATTCAATTTTCATATTAAAAAACAAATTCTTAAGCTAAAGGAATGCATTCAATGAATACGTAGTGCCATTTCCAGTTATTTCATATGACGCTTGGAACAAACTTTTAAAAAAAATGCGACAACCAATATGGATCAATAGGTTCACAATTTTACTGCTTTGGAAAACAAACATAGTAATACCACAAATAATATACAGGACAGACACCATAATGAAGGAGATATATCCTCCAATCATGGTGCCCTTCATCAAAGTTGGGTGTTCACTATATCATATCCATGTCCACAAGGCAAAATAAAGTACACCATACAACTGTGATAAACACGATAAAGTACACCATAGAAATCTTTTTCATTCTGGCTAAAGATTATAGTTTGCATTTGCGAGAAATAAAGAAACAAATACAAACTATCTGTCTGTGTGCGTGTGTGTATACATACCAGTGTTACAAGGGAGCAACGAAGAAGAATTTGTGTTTATGACAGAAACAAAAGGTCACCTCCACAACAAAAGCAAAATGGCATATCACGCTTTACAGAAAAATAATTAACTATGGAGATAGAAATCTTTTGCATTCTGGCTAAAGATTATAGTTTGCATTTGCTAGAAATAAAGAAACAAATACAAACTATCTGTCTGTGTGCGTGTGTGTATACATACCAGTGTTACAAGACTTGGACTCAGCTTAGACTCGGCATGCTGATTTTTGACACAGACTTGGCGCTCAGACTCGGTAAAGACTTGGAAAATTGAAAAAACCATGAAATATAGAGATTTTTAAGGATTTAAAGCTTTTATAATGCATCCTTCGATTAATAAATTGTTAAGACACAATAAACTAACCAAATAGAAACTACTTTGATCACATACACAAGTATACATCGATCACAAGTATAAAAGCAGATTTTAGCTAAAGGAAACAACATTTTTAAATATATAAATATTGCCAAGTGTTCTAGGTGTACAAAACTCGTGGATTATGATATCTGTGGCATCAAAAACAAAAAATTCACAATATGGAGTGATTAACTATGGTGGAAAGGAGCTTGTATCATTCAACCCAACATTGGTAGCTCTATGTGGAGTGATGCACTTGTATCTCAAACAAGTCTACAAATGTTGCTACAACCATAGGAGCATCACTTGGGATAGAGATTGACTCAAGAAACCAAAAGTATAAATGCCATTCAATAACCTGGGATTTAAATGGGAAAAAATTGAAAGAATCAAAAAATGTTGCTTTTCCATCCAACATGGTCCAAAATGACTTTTAGTTTTTGCTTTTCACAACTAGAGTGGGGGTTTGGGAAGTGCCCCCAGCAAGGTCAAGGGGCAGCACCCCTCGTGGGGGGCTGGGGGCAACGCCCCCAACAGGGTCAAGGGGCAAGCCCCCGGAAGCAAGCCCAAAATAAAAGCCTTTGAGACCACATAGACCTTCATGGTGCATGCCATTTTTCATAATTTTATCTCTTTTAACCAACCTTCAAGAGTCCTCCAAACCCTTCAAAAAACACTTGACTTTCACACTTCTGCATTTGAGTGTTTTCAACTTTATATTCTTTTTTTTCTGATTTTCATTGACTTGGCTGAGTCTTCCCAGCAGGTCTTGCCAAGACTGGCAAGTCTGACCAGACTTGGCGCAGACTCGCCAAGTACTCAAGTCACAAGCGCCTGGGCCTCATTTGGTCTACCCACCTCTAGACTCACCCAGTCCGGGAGAGTCTTGTAACACTGATACACACTATCTATCTATGCACGTGTATATACACAGTCTGCACATGTGTGGTATATACACACTATTTGAGCACAAGCATGTTGTATATACACACTACCTGTCCACACATGTGTATATATGCACACTATCCGCACATGTATGTGTATATATACACACACTATCTGTCTGCGAGCACACATGCATGTATATACACACTATCTGTCGCTACGTGTTTATACATTGGACAGTGTATGTGTGTATATACACTATCCATCCGTGTGCACATATACACATATACACTATCTGTGCAATAGATAGTGTGTATATATATCATACAGATAGTGTAAATGTGTTACGTGTATATGTATATATGTTATATTCTGAATTTTAATTAATTAGCCGATAGGCTTTTATATGTGAACATTATGGTGCTCGGAAAATTGTCTCATGCAGTAAAAAAAATTCACGCCGGAAAATTTTCTAAACTCGTTGGTTGTTCTCACGCTGGGAAAAAATCATGTCAGAAACAGTCTCATGTCGTTTAAATGTCCCCGCAGGATACTCTAGGATTTCTATATTTTTTTCAAAGGAAAAGGAAAGGGAAAACGGTTGAAAGCAAACAACTCGGGCGAGCATTATCAAATTGCAAGATATGAGGTGAGAGCGCGAACAGAAAGCAAAATAATCGACTTCCGAGGAATCGATCCAAGGCCGTGGAGGAATTTTTCTTGTTTTAAAAGATATTTGGATTAATTCTTTGTTTTTCTAGCACAAAAACTAAAATCTGTTTGCTTGCTGCAATTTCATTAAGCACAGAAAAACTGAAACCCCATTACCGTCTTTTTAAATGTTCTGCTATATCAGAGTTGGGAGCTGAAAAAAAGGAAGTCTTTTTTTGGCATTCTTTTTATTTTTCGGAAATAATAGAACTTTTTAAAGTTGACAATTCATTAACTTTAGAGGACTTGCCTATACCGCTGGCCTCAGAGTTTAGATTTGTGGCAACGAATATTTGCATCAAGAAAGAGAACAGAAATAGACAATAGATTGGGCATTTGCAAATTACATAATACCATTCAACAACGCATCCATCTACTAATACTAAACAATGGGCATTTAATAATAACCTAAAAATTGTTGCAATGAATTCAACAGTCAGATGGGCGGAGGGAAATCAATCTGCAAAATCAATTTGTCTCAGCTGAAGGTCACGGAGGAGAAAGGGTAATCAATTGGAATTTGGGGGTTGGGTCATGGACCTTTCTTCACTTACAATTCTTTATCAATATGGTAATATTGGTTTTATTACAAACATGGGATGATTTATATCTGTAGACATTTAAAGGAATTCTACATAAATTCCCGTAAGACCTGGATGCCATACATATTTAAAGTCAAAATTACAAGTATTGTAATTTTCTTCACAAACATCAGTAGCAACAAGAACAACATGGTTCCATTAATTCACATCACAAGATAACAATCCAATTTCAAATTGTAGCTAATTTTGCCTTATACTTACAAATAGTGTGTTTTCACACATAGTCCTGTAACAAGTGTTTAACTGATAATAAATTAGCTATTATAAAAGACTTGCAAATAGTGCATGCTCACACATGGTCCTCTAACAAGTGTTCAACTGATAACAGACAAGTAAAACTTACCAGTTTATATTGCAAATTCTTGAGCTTAAAAACCTTGTAGTGGAATTTAATTGCTTAAATGAAAGAGCATGATAGTAAAATTGGGCATTTTACTTCTTCTTCTAAGTGTTAGTGTAAAAAAGAGAATAATGGTTTTCAGATGCTTTTCAGATAGTTTCCACTAACTACCATAACAATTTATTATAGCTAAGAATATTGGCCTTTCTTGAAACAAAATCTTGTATGTTTCCAGTGTAGAAAGGAAGAGAGAATTGGAAATTTGCCACATAATCAAACTACCATGACCTAAAAAGTTTATAAATGGAGATTTTGATGCCTATAGACAAAAGAGAGTATGCCGGGCATTTATAATAGTTTAGATGCACATTTGGGAAACCTCATATGATAATGAAAATTAAGTGTTTAAGCTAATACATGTCTTTCATTCAACATATAAAGAATCCAGGCATGGATACTGTTGTTGGTATTGTTATATGATTGGGCAAGAGAATGTTGGATGATCAATCTGTCCGTCATAGTTAACTCTAATTGATATCATAAACATTTTAATTTATATCTCTTAAACCTATGCTTATTATTAAGCATACCTAGATACGATTCTAAGCCACTTTTGATTTAAATTAGATGTTGACCCTTAAGCTGTCCAAATTGTAGTCTCAATGGGAAGTAAAGTGAAATGGTACGTTTGGACTTCTTTGGTTGCCATCTCCGTAACATAAGACCATAGTTATTGTTCAAGCTCAGTTATTTGCAATGACTGGAACTCTACAACTCTATAAATTAAATCTTCTGTAAATCTCTCGAGTACATGTTAACATGGATGAATAACCTCTGTAATGGAATTACCTTGTGAAAATATTTTGGGACTGTCTTGAGGATATGGGAAAATGGATCACCTTACTTGACACACAAATCTTGGGAGGGTTGAATAAATAGATGCCATTACTTATCAAAATACAAACTTGTAGACAAAGCATGTATAGATTTATTGTTATATAATTAATTATGTAATTATAAAACATTAATTCTTAATATTTATAAACTGACTTAAAAATATATATTAAAATGTTACCTTCAATTTCCTATCGGCGTATCCCTTGAACCTCCTATGGGTGCAAGTGCTAGAAAATAAATGTGCATCCAAAATGCTGGATAGACAATAAGCAGATAGTGTGTGTGTGAGAGAGAGAGAGATAGTGTGTGTGTGTGTGTGTGTGTGAGAGAGAGAGAGAGAGAGATCCTTCAGACTTTTGACGATCTACCAAAAATCCCCCCTTCATGAGATGAACAGTTTTCCTTTGTATTTTACGGCAAAAATACATAAATACGGCCATACAACCATCAAATTTAAAGCCTGGTCTGATTCCCAGGTATGATGGAGAAGCTCCAATCAGGGCCTAAATTTGAGAGTCGACCATTGAATAGATAACTGTCATAAAAAAATTGCTTGACAAGCAAGATCGACTCTCAAATTTAGGCCCTCATTGGAGCTTCTCCATCATATATATATGTTATAGTATCTTAAAGGCGCCATTGAATAGATAACTGTCATAAAAAAATTGCTTGACAAGCAAGGTCGACTCTCAAATTTAGGCCCTCATTGGAGCTTCTACATCATACCGAATTTTAAAGGCACCATTGAATAGATAACTGTCATAAAAAAATTGCTTGACAAGCAAGGTCGACTCTCAAATTTAGGCCCTCATTGGAGCTTCTCCATCATATATATAATTCAGAGTTTTGACGGTCTACCAAAAATCCCCCCTTCATGAGATGAACAGTTTTCCTTTGTATTTTACGGCAAAAATGCATACATACAGCCATACAACCATCAAATTTAAAGCCCAATCTGATTCCCCGGTATGATGGAGAAGCTCCAATCAGGGCCTAAATTTGAGAGTCGACCATTGAATAGATAACTGTCATAAAAAAATAGATAACTGTCAAAAAAAAATTGCTTGACAAGCAAGGTCGACTCTCAAATTTAGGCCCTCATTGGAGCTTCTACATCATACCGAATTTTAAAGGCACCATTGAATAGATAACTGTCATAAAAAAAAATTGCTTGACAAGCAAGGTCGACTGTCAAATTTAGGCCCTCATTGGAGCTTCTCCATCATATATATATATAATTCAGAGTTTTGACGGTCAACCAAAAATCCCCCCTTCATGAGATGAACAGTTTTCCTTTGTATTTTACGGCAAAAATGCATAAATACGGCCATACAACCATTTTAAAGCCCGATCTGATTCCCTGGTATGATGGAGAAGCTCCAATGAGGGCCTAAATTTGAGAGTCGACCATTGAATAGATAACTGTCATAAAAATATTGCTTGACAAGCAAGGTCGACTCTCAAATTTAGGCTCTCATTGGTGCTTCTACATCATACCGAATTTTAAAGGCACCATTGAATAGATAACTGTCATAAAAAAATTGCTTGACAAGCAAGGTCGACTCTCGAATTTAGGCCCTCATTGGAGCTTCTCCATCATTCATTCATTCATTCATTCATATATATATATATATATATATATATATATATATATATATATATATATAAAAATTTAGGCACTCATTGGAGCTTCTACATCATACCGAATTTTAAAGGCAACATTGAATAGATAACTGTCATAAAAAAATTGCTTGACAAGCAAGGTCAACTCTCAAATTTAGGCCCTGATTGGAGCTTCTCCATCATTCATTCATTCATTCATTCATATATATATATATATATATATAGGCCCTCATTGGAACTTCTACAGCATACCGAATTTTAAAGGCACCATTGAATAGATAACTGTCATAAAAAAATTGCTTGACAAGCAAGGTCGACTCTCAAATTTAGGCCCTCATTGGAGCTTGTACATCATACCGAATTTTAAAGGCACCATTGAATAGATAACTGTCATAAAAAAATTGCTTGACAAGCAAGGTCGACTCTCAAATTTAGGCCCTGATTGGAGCTTCTCCATCATTCATTCATTCATTCATTCATGTGTGTGTGTGTATATATATATATATATATATATAAATTTAGGCCCTCATTGGAGCTTCTACATCATACCAAATTTTAAAGGCACCATTGAATAGATAACTGTCATAAAAAAATTGCTTGACAAGCAAGGTCGACTCTCAAATTTAGGCCCTCATTGGAGCTTCTCCGTCATTCATTCATTCATTCATATATATATATATAGGTCCTCATTGGAGCTTCTACATCATACCGAATTTTAAAGGCACCATTGAATAGATAACTGTCATAAAAAAAATTGCTTGACAGGCAAGGTCGACTCTCAAATTTAGGCCCTCATTGGAGCTTCTTACATCATAACGAATTTTAAAGGCACCATTGAATAGATAACTGTCATAAAAAAATTGCTTGACAAGCAAGGTCGACTCTCAAATTTAGGCCCTGATTGGAGCTTCTCCATCATTCATTCATTCATTCATTCATATATATATAGGCCCTCATTGGAGCTTGTACATCATACCGAATTTTAAAGGCACCATTGAATAGATAACTGTCATAAAAAAATTGCTTGACAAGCAAGGTCGACTCTCAAATTTAGGCCCTGATTGGAGCTTCTCCATCATTCATTCATTCATTCATTCATGTGTGTGTATATATATATATAAATTTAGGCCCTCATTGGAGCTTCTACATCATACCAAATTTTAAAGGCACCATTGAATAGATAACTGTCATAAAAAAATTGCTTAACAAGCAAGGTCGACTCTCAAATTTAGGCCCTCATTGGAGCTTCTCCGTCATTCATTCATTCATATATATATAGGTCCTCATTGGAGCTTCTACATCATACCGAATTTTAAAGGCACCATTGAATAGATAACTGTCATAAAAAAAATAGCTTGACAGGCAAGGTCGACTCTCAAATTTAGGCCCTCATTGGAGCTTCTTACATCATACCGAATTTTAAAGGCACCATTGAATAGATAACTGTCATAAAAAAATTGCTTTACAAGCAAGGTCGACTCTCAAATTTAGGAGCTTTTCCATCATTCATTCATTCATTCATATATATGTATATATATCTCATAATCCTATATAGATTTTGACAGTTTGTCCAAAATCTCTCCTTTCATATGATACGGTCTTTTAAAAATTTCAATTGCATTTTACAGCAAAAATGCCTAAATACAGCTATACAACTGTCAAATTTAAACCTTGGCTCCAATGGCTTCAACAACAACAGTTGCGCCCCTCCAATTAATTTCCGGAGACATAGGAGGGTTTTCGTTACTATACTGAAGATTATGCATTTTAATAAAGGAACATAAATGGTAAAACTATTGAGTTCTTTTGCTCATCTAAAGAAAGAAAACAAATTACAAT
The DNA here is from genome assembly GCA_027924645.1 of Cunninghamia lanceolata. NCBI lineage: Eukaryota > Viridiplantae > Streptophyta > Pinopsida > Cupressales > Cupressaceae > Cunninghamia > Cunninghamia lanceolata. The sequence continues at coordinate 1,341,987 of BSBN01001859.1, read as the reverse complement.
GAAGGAAAAACCGAACACATCTTTAAAAAAATGTAGGGAAAGCTTATCAAATATTGCAAATTGCCAGTTTTTTTGCGATGCGAACAGGGAAATGGCGTCCTTTGAAGTCCACATTTGGACGCGATTGTAGGATAATGGGCATTTTCCCAAAGCATTTTTAGGGGCATGTAACCAAATGAAATTCGCAGGTTTAACTCCTGCCAAAAATGCTAAAATGGAGTCTACAGCTAGCATTGATGTGTGCATTGCCATTGGTGCTTTACGAAAATGACTACAGAGAGAGTAGGATGAATTTGTTTAAACACTGAAAAGCTTCATAGCCTAAGCAAGGACTAAAATATATCCTTACCTGTTGCCACTCAGATCCTTCGTACCTCCCACCTCTCATTGAACTGAAAAACAAAAAAACCCCAAAACTAAGAGAATCAAACCCTAACTTATGTTTTAAAAGTAAAGGAAAATAAGAACAAAACTATGGGGCATTTGGAATTAATACCACGGCCAGCAGCGAAGGCATGCATTTGTCATTAACCATAGCTGAGTGGTGAAGAGAATCGAGGGTTAAGAATAATATACCATAATGGATAATGCCCAACGAAAGAAGGATAAGACGGAAAAAAGGCTTGTTCGGATGAGTTTCTCCACCATATGCGGACTTCGGTGCAGAACTCATATTTTTGCATGGCATTCCTATGATTCCATTTGAGCTTAGGCTAAAAAGAGAATGAGGTGGCAAACAAAAGCAGAGGCACGGTGAGAGCATTGCATTGGGTAATGAGGACACACAACAGGTGGCAAAGTGGCGCCGTCGTTTTGTAAAGCGCCCTCTCCGAGTGGATCGTCACAATCTCCAAGGCATGCCGCATGCACTATTTATGGCTTTAAATGCTACTATTTTCCGTAACAGTGACAGATATAAGAAATGATTTGGTTTGGTGTGAACTCAGATCGCATATGTTTTTGGTGACAGGTGGGTGTATGTGAACACTAAAAGCAACTGGGATTTATAATGGAAATTGATCCTTTTATAGTCTACGATGTTAGGTGACCTAATTTTGAGTCTACAGGGGGCTTATAACATATGAGACTACTTCATACTCCGAGAATGTAGGAGCTACTTCATACTCCAAGAATGCAGGAGGCACCTAACTGTGCTTCTAATATGAGGCGTATATACCCTAACCCCCTGCATACAACAGAGGCGCATATGCCAAGTAAACTCTAGTTTGTAGTTTCAACGATTCATATGCCACTCTAGTTTGTAGTTTCAACGATTCAGGTTTTAGAATTTTTTTCAGCGACACTGGATTGCTAAGGTTTAGCATCTAAACATGTCGATTTATTGTGTGCAAGGAGATTTGTTGGTCTATAATTGGTTTTATTTTGAGGCTATGGATTGTGAGAGAATGCTAGAGTTTTACAAGACAAGGCTCTAAAAGTATTTTCGTTATGCTATAAATATTAAATTAATTACTATTTTTTTGTAAATTGTTTGACACGGTGTGTTATCTAGAGTTAAAGGTCGTGTTCTTCCACTAAACATGAATTTTGTGACTATGTTTTTGTAGAGATATTTTATGATGTACCAAATATACAATTTTGGTTAGAAATGAAGGTGAACAACTACAAAATTGACATTGTTCCTCTTGCATCTCTTCCTAATGTCCCATTGTATCGACAATCCATTCTTCAGACTAATGAAATCAAAAGGCAAATTCAAGATTTATTATCTAAAGGTTTCATTAAACCGAGTACATCCCCTTGTGTTTCACCAATTTTGCTTGTGCTCAAGAAGGATGGAACTTGGCATCATTCTATTGATTTTCGGGCATTAAACAAGACCACCATCAAAAATCAATATCCACTTCCATGGATTGATGACCTTTTGGATCAACTTCAAGGTGCCAGATTCTTCTCCAAAATTAATCTAAAAAGTGGGTATCATCAGGTTAGAGTTCAGGCAAAGGACACATGGAAGACAACTTTCAAGACCAAAATGGGTCTTTTTGAGTGGCTTGTGATGCCATTTGGTCTCACTAATGCTCCTGCCACTTTCATATGATTGATGCATGAGGTATTTCATGATTGTTTGGACAAATTTGTTACCATCTACTTAGATGATATTCTTGTCTTTCATCTTTAAAGACCAAAATGGGTCTTTTTGAGTGGCTTGTGATGACATTTGGTCTAACTAATGCTCTTGTCACTTTCATGCAATTGATGTATGAGGTATTTCGTGACTGTTTGTATAAATTTGTTATCATCTACTAAGATGATATTCTTGTCTTTTCTAACACTTGGAAAGTCCATCTTCAACATTTGGAACGTGTTCTTTGTACTCTTCAGCAGGAAAATTTGTATGCCAACTTTCCTAAGTGTTCTTTGGTCAGACATCCATCTCCTACCTTGGATTTGTTATTGATGCATGTGGCATTTAGGTAGATCCTGCAAAAGTAGAAGTTCTTCTTAAGTGGCCTACTTCTTCAAATCTCACTGAATTAAGGAGTTTTCTTGGTCTTGCCAACTTCTACCACAAGTTCATCATGCAATATGCAGACATTGTTGCACCTTTGCACCAATTGACAAAGACCAATGTTGCATTTAAGTGGACATAAAGCCATTCTCATGCTGTCAACACATTGAAAAAGAAGTTATGTTATGCATCTGTTCTTGTTCTACTAGATCTCTCACAACCTTTTGAGATTGAGACAGATGCTTCACAGTATGCACTTGGAGTTGTTCTAAAGCAAAATGGTCACTTGTGGCCTACCATTTAGAAACTTTCTCTAATGCTAAATAGAACTTACTCCACATATGATAAGTAGTTATATGCATTGGTCCAAACCATCAAGTACCAAAGATGTTATCTTTAGGGAAAAGAAATAGTTGTCCATACTGATCACTTGCCTCTACAATTTCTTCAATCTCAGAACAAAATTGAAGAAGCTATGCATATTAAGTGGGCTTCATATTTACAACAGTTTCATTTGGTCATCAAATATAAGAAGGGGAAAATCGATAATGTTGTAGATTATTTGAGTCGTTCACCTACAACACATGCTTTAACTCTTGTGAGCACTACTCATTTGGGACTTCGGACATAGTCTTCTCAGTATGGTCAAGATCATGATTTCGGTGTTGCCTATACAAGTCTTCAGAATCCTTCAACTTCCAATTTGACATCTTTTCAAGATTTTCATATCAAGGAAGGGTTGCTCTATAAGTTGGATAAACTATGTCCCTCAAAATCATTAGACTTCTCTTCTCAAGGAGGCACATTCTACTCTTTATATTGGTCATTTTGGAAAGCAAAAAACACTTCATTATTTACAACAGTTCTTCTATCGGCCTCATATGCAATGAGATGTTCAACATTTCCTTAAGATATGTGCAGTTTGTTACCACTCCAAACCAACCAACAGAAAGATGGACTTGAGTATTCCTTTGCCTATTTCTACCCATCCTTGGGAAAGCATTTCCATGGACATGGTTAGTGTCTTTTCATTGATTGTTCACCGCCATGATTGTGTTTTTGTGGTTGTCTGTCGATTCGACAAGATGGATAAGTTCATCACATGTTGCAAGACAAGTTTTGCACACGACTTAGTTGGCCAACTCTTCTTCAACTCTGTTTGGTGATCCTTTGGTTTACTAACTAGCATTGTTTCTTATTGTGACTCATGTTTTGTGGGTCATTTCTAGCAATCTTTGTGGAAGATTTTGTGAGTTTCCCTTAACTTATCCACGTATTTTCATCCTCAATCAGATGGTCATACTGAAGTTGTGAACAAAACTCTTCTATAGATTTTGAGGATTTATCACCATAGTTTTCTTGCCAAGTCAGATTTGAGCCTAACCCACATTGAGCATGCATACAACCAGGAAGTTCACTCATCTACATGTCACTCACCTTTTGAGGTATGTCTTGGTTTTCAGCCTTTATCTCCATATAAGTTTCCCTTATCTTTGCTCTCTCTAGCCACTATGCATATTTAGAAAAAAGCAAGATAAGGCCCAAGCCTTCATCCAACATTTGCAGAATCTTCAGTCCAAAGTATTTGTAACATAGTTTTTATTATATTCTTCTTTTGTGCAAGTTTTTTCATTACAAGTGGTATTAGAGCATGATCTTGGCATCGTGAAGGCAAGAAATAAGACAATTTTTTTTCAATTTTGGAGGTCATTTTGGAAAGCGCATATCTATCTCACTTTGGTGAATATTTCCAAGATTTTTAAAGGGTTTTTCAAGGAAATGTTGAAGCTTCTATAGTCCATATTTGAGGTCAATTGAAGCAAAATTAAGGGAGTTGTAGAATTAGGGTTTTCCCCATTTTCACTCCTAGGGATACAATTTAGCGAAATTTTTCTTAATTTTTGAAGGGTTGAACAAGGGCACTTTGATACACCTACAATCTTGATTTGGAGGAATTTGGAGTTGTTTTCAATAAGTTATTGCAATTTTAAAGTTTTTCATAAATTCACTACATAGGTTGCAATTTGTGGAAATTTTCATATTTCTTTACATTTTTAGAAACCTTACAAAAAGTAATTAGGGGGCTTCTTTTCAAAATTTTCATTTTGTGGTTACCCACAAATAAATAAAATAGAAAAAATTATTAAAAAATGGATTTTGCACTATATGGATGGACCACAAACTAGAGGCAGGGGAAAAAAATTCATATACTCCGAGTAAGACTCATGAAAAAGGTGACTCATCACTAGAGGATATGGATAAAATATCCATGGAAGAAGATACTAGCAAGATGAAGGAGGATATACATCACTTGGTAGGAAGATCGGATGCCTTAATAACAGATATATCTACATCCATAACACATGGGCTAATCTTAGCACTTATATCCAAAGTCAATTAGGCTCACAACCATATGTTTCAAGAAATCAAAGTGGATCATCTAAGCTAGTTAATCTAGATCCAAATGTTAACACTCAAATGGGATCTAAGAATAGGTTACTAAAGGTTAACATGTGCAAGTTTGATGGCAAGGATCCATTGATTGGATTAATTAGATGGAGAATTTTTTGATGTTCATCAAATTCCAAGTGGGCAAAAGTTAGCAATGGTTTCCTTATATTTGGAACCAAAATAATTCACTTGGTATCAATGGATATGTGCATGATGTAAGAAAAAGGGTTTCAATGTTACATGAATAGTTTTTAAAGGGAAGTTAAAATCACAATATGGCAATAGTGTAGCAAACAACTACTTCATCCAGTTAGTTAGGTTGCAACAAATAGGATTAGTCAATGAGTATATTCAAAAATTCTAGAACCTATCTATGAGAATAGATATGATTTTAGAAGAGAACTTGAATGACTTATTTTTGGGTGGTCTCAAGGATCACATCCAACATGAGATGTGCATGTTTAGTATTAATTCTATATCCAAATTTTTTGTTCTAGCACATAAGGCAAAAGAGAAGTTTTTAATTCCCATAATGCATGGGTTTAATGGCATAAGAAAGAAGATATTTCCAACACAACCATTCTCTCAACCCACTAGACTAACTCCTCAACAAATTGAAGAAAAGAAGGCAAAAGGAATATGTTTTAACTGTGATAGAAAATATAGTATGGGACATAAATGTGCATAAAAGAAATTGTTCTACATTGAACTTGGGGGCCAAGTGAGGAAAAATATGACGAAGAAGAAATATTAGATTTGATCAATATGCAAGGTGAGGAATCAGGAGATCCCCAACCAATCATTTCTTGTCATACACTTTTAGGGTTTAGCACCCCACAAACTCTCAAGGTAGCGGGTTTCTTAAAGAGAGTAATAGTGTTGATAGACATAGGAAGCACTCAGAAATTTATCAACAAAAAGTTGGCTACTTGTCTAAATTATTTTATATATCCAACTCCAAAATTTTAGGTCCTAATTGCAAATGGTGGTATTGTTAGTTGTTCAAGGAAATGTCATCACATTAAATTATCCATGGGAGATTATCATCTTGATTGCCTAATGTTTGTTATCTCCATAGGTGCAATAGATATTGTTTTGGGAGTTCAATTCCTTACTACTTTGGGAACAATTGAGATGAACTTACAAGAACTATTCATGTACTTTCGATCAGAGGGAAGGATAATAGAATTAAGAGGATTGTGTGCAAAGTCCCCATAGATGGTAAGCTCTTACCAAATGCAAAAGATGCTTAAGAAGGGGGTGGATGGTTTTGTGGTTCAATTGTTTACATTAGAAGCAGATTACTGAAAGGCTTCTACACCACTAGATCTATAAGTAGTTGTAGATACACGCTTAGTAGTTTAAGGGAGATGCCAAAAGGATTGCCTCCTAAAAGAGATTATGATCATGCCATTCAACTAGTACCAGGGAGCCAACCACCCAACATCAATCCCTCCATATATCAATATGTACAAAAAAGTGAATTTGAGAAGATAGTTTAGCAGATGCTAAAGGCAAGTATTATTAGGCATAGTCAAAGTGCTTACTCATCTCTTGTGGTAATGGTGCGCAAGAAGGATGAAACTTGGAGGATGTGTCTGGATTATAGGGAGCTCAACAAATACACCATAAAAGATAAGTTTCTTATTCTAGTAATTAATGATTTGTTAGATGAGCTTAATGGTGTTGTTTATTTTACAAAACATGATCTTCTTTCTGGTTATCATTAAATTAGAATTAAAAATGAGGATGTACATAAGACAACTTTTAGAACCCATGGGGGCCACTATGAATTTTTGGTAACGCCTTTTGGTCTTACAAATGCACCATTGACATTTTAAAATTTGATGAACTCTATCTCCAAGCCATTTCTAAAGAAATTTGTTTTGGTATTTTTTGATGACATCTTAATATATAGTAAAACTTGAGAGGAACACTTGCAACATGTAAATCAAGTTTTGGACATTTTGGAGCATTATCAATTGTATGTTAAGCCATCCAAGTGTTTATGTGGAGTCAAAGAAGTGGAGTACTTAGGTCACATTGTGTCACATGAGGGAGTCAAGGTGGACCCTCATAAGATCTGAGCTATTGTAGAGTGGAAAATTATGAGGACCCTCAAGAACCTACGAGTTTCTTAGAGCTTACATGTTATTATCACCGATTTGTAAACAATTATGGTAGCATAGAACCAACTCTCACAATTTTTTTGAAGAATGATTCCTTCTAGTGGAATGAGGTAGCTACAAGCAAATTTTAGCAGCTAAAGGAAGCCATGTGCACAACTCCAACCCTAGCTACCCCAAATTTTTCTAAAACATTCATTATCTAATGTCATGTTTCGGAACATGGCATAGGAGCAATGCCCATGCAAAAAGGAAGACCCATAGCATTTGAGAGTTGCCAACTCAAAGGTAAGAATTTGTTGAAGCTAATTTATGAGAAGGAAATGTTGGCTATCTTGAATGTAGTCAAACAATGAAGACCTTATCTAATGGGAAGACACTTTATGGTAAAGAAAAATCATGTTAGTCTCAAATATTTATTAGAATAGAGGTTGTCATCTAAATTAAAAAAAAAATGGATTACAAAGGTGTTAGGATATGACTTTGAGATCATATATAAGAAGGGCAAGCAGAATGTTGTGGTTGATGCTCTATTGAGGAGGGATGAACCCACAAAGTCACTTTTGTATGTCATTTCCATATTACAAGAAGATTGGGCAAATGAGCCAAGAGAAGAGTGGGAGGAAATATATACTCGAACTCTCATTGAGAAACTCCAAAAAGATTCAAGTGTGTCAGACAAATTTGCATGGAAAGGAAATGTTTTTATGGCACAAGGATAGGGTGTACCTTTGCAATAATTCAACCCTTAAGTTTAAGGTGTTGGAAGAATTGCATGCTTCTCTAGTAGGTGGGCACTTTGGATTCCTAAAAGCTTACCATAGAATCAAGAAAGATTTTTTTGGAGGGGTTAAAAGGGGATGTTCATAAATTTATAGCAAAATGCATGGTATGTCAACAAAATAAAGGGGAGACAATTAAGACTCCAGGTCTTCTACAACCCTTATCTATCCCAAGTTAGAGGTGGGAGGAGGTATCTATGGATTTCATCACAGGTTTGCCCAAATCAAAAGGAAAAAAATGCCATCTTGGTTGTTGTGGATCGTCTCACCAAATATGCACAATTTTGTTCTTTGGCACACCCATTGGTAGCAAGCACTGTAGCAACGACCTTTATGAATACTATTCAAAAACTACACGGGACTCCAAACGTTATAGTAAGTGATTGTGATCCTATATTTACAAGTAAATTTTGGACTAGCTTATTTACATGTTTGGGAACTCTGCTTGCTCGTAGTTCATCATATCATCCCCAATCTAATCGACATATTGAGGTGGTCAAAAAATGCTTGGAAGGGTACCTTTGATGTTTTGTGTTAAATAAAAAAGAGAGACATGTGCAATGGATACCACTAGTAGAATGGTGGTACAACACATCCTTCTGTACTTATTCCAAGATGTCACCATTTTTGGCACTATATGGGTACTAGTCGCCATCAATCACCTCTCCATTGTGACCATAACCAAAGGTTTGAATAGTTGAAGAACACATTCATCATCAACAAGAGGTACTTGCTAGTCTTGAAGAGAACTTGGCAATGACACAAAATAGAACGAAACAACATGTTTATCAACATCATAGTGAAAGGACTTTTGAAATGGGCGATTGGGTGTTTGTGTGATTACAACTGTGTATGTAGAAATATGAAAATCAAATAAACAAACATTACAATGAAAGTACCAATTCCATACTTGAACAACACTTCATCTAGGGATCAAAGGACTAAGCAATATAATGAAAATAATAAACAATCCTATCATATTTGATATGTTGGTTGCTTAATTTTGCAACATAACAACTAGATAAAGATAATGGATATGATAGTAGATGATAATGGAAAATCTAGGATGATTTTGATAGCATGGTGTTGTATGAAGATGTGATTCCAAATGGCTTGGTTGAGGCTTGGTTTATAAAGGTTGGATATGATAAATGAAGGGCTAGGATTAAAAGATTAGATCAATGGCTATAATTGGTTGAGAGCATATTAGAGAAAGGATAAGGATTTCTAAGGTTTCAAAGGAAGCTTCTAGAGTTTATGCTTATGTGAATGGCTAGGATTGAAAGATGAGGACAAGTGGTTGAGGATGAGGACAAGCTAGTCATGTGACTCTCAATAATTAAATTAAATAATAAAATATTTAATTAATTATTAGAGAGGGGGTGATGGGGGGACACATTAATTAAATAAATAATATTTATTCAATTAATTTTGGCTAAAAGGGATGAAAAGGGATAAATTAAATAAATATAATTTATTTAATTAATTTGGAAAAGGGATTAAGGGACAATGTGTTGCAAGATGAATGTCTAGGGGATGTCAAAGGATGATGAAGACATGGTCCATTTTAGGTGTCTATATTTTGCCCCTGTTTGAGATGATGTTGTGACTAAGAGAAGTAACGTCATTTGAAATGAGATAAGGCATGGATGGAGGGAAAAGGATGCCCCAACCACTTGAAGGAGTGACAAGGAGGAACTATGTAAGGATGGAATGCCCCCTCGAGAGGAGAGGCAAGTTGGAAGAACACGAGTATGCCCTCGAAATGGATGAAATTGGATTAGTCAAGGAAAGTGGATGCAAGAGAAAGGATAGATAAAATATATGAATACATTATGCCGCAGTAAGTGAACAACCATATAATTTGATATAGCACTAGACATTATGAACCAAGATATAAAGACTAGGGTGATGATGTGTCGTGTGCATAAAAGTACTTGAGATGGTAAAAAAAAAGGGTGTCCTTATACATTCTCAACATAATACAACCTTGTCTAGACATGGGAGGAATGAAATTTAGAGCATTAAAGTCCAAATATACAAAAGGTATGAAATGAACTTAGATGCAAAGGATGATTGGTATGCAAAAAGCTATTCCACCATACACAAGATATGAATATTAGTTGGAGTAGTACAAATACAAGATAAAAAGATAACACACACAAGCAAGCAAGAAAGCATGCACAAATGATTCAAAAACAAAAAAGGTATGATGCCCCTATCAAGCTATAAACCAATGATTGATTGATTAATTGATTAGTTGAGATAATATTGTCATTGCGAGTGATATATCCCTAGATCAACACAAGGATGCAGGAACAATATATCCCATTGATGATTGATTGATTGATTAGGTTGACAATAATGTTGGAACAAAACCAAGGATGTAATTGGATAATTTGACTAGATTGCTTGAGTAGATTGATATGGATTGCATTTGGATTTTTTTGGATATTTAATTTTTTGGGGGGTTTCTGGAAGTTTTGATTTTTGTGGATTTTTTGGATATGTGTTTGGTTTTTTTGGGATTTTTTGAAATGTTTTGATTTTTTGGCTTTGTGGATATGTTTTGATTTTTTTTGGATTGCAATTTGGATAGCCTAGATTCTAGATAACAATGACAAGGGAAAACTAGTTCTAGAGGCAAGGATGAAAGGATAATTGGATAGATGGACAAAAGGATTGTGGATGGAAGATGGGAAGGATGGAGGATACATGATGGATGAAGGAAGGGGGTTAGGATGTGATCTCCAAGGACTATGTTGCATGGGAATAACATGCCCCACTCTAGGTAGCATGCTCAGGATTGTATGTGACAATGCTTGGGATGAGGAGGAGGATGGAATTGGTTGGAAAGTATTAGCTATATCAAAAGATGTCCAAAGCATTTTTCAATGTTTTCCCCCCGTCCTTATCAAAATCGAAAGGAGGGGAGGATGGGTATGCAGATAGGATGGATGAGGATATAATGGATGAGGATGGTAAGATAGAAGGAAACTGCTAGTAGGTATAGATGAGACAACATGCCCCCAAGTGTAAGGTATATGGACAATCAATCTACACACGATGCTTGTTTGCTAGGTTTTCAACATGATACTTATCCAAGGTGCCACTGTGGCATTTTTCACCATTGGATGAAGGATTTCTCTTTACTATTTTGATTTTTTCAAAAAAAAAAAAAAAATTTATTTATGGGATGGGGAATATGGGTAAGAGGGATTTGGAAGAGGATAGGGACTCAAGTGTCTAGTTTCATGACAGGTGATAGTGTTCCATGTTAGATATTGTCACACAGGGACCATGTCAAGTGTCATTATGCACATGGATGTTGGTAGATGGTTGGATGAGATGGAAATGGAGTTGATTTTGATGTGGATTATGGATGGATGGAGGATAGTGGATTAGGACATGAATTATGGATGAATGGATGAAAGGTTTATGTAAAAGCATGGACCATAGGAAGGTGATGGGGGAGATATGTAGGATAGTGGATATAAGATGGGGAGATGGAAGTATGTGGGGATGTCATGGAATGGAAAGGAACCGAGACCGACGGTTGTACACACCATGATGGATGTTGAAGCTTTTGATGTGGAGGTGTAGGAAGCAATGGAGATTTGGAATGCATGATGGATTTAGGAACCCAAATGGACAGGGTTTTTATGATTTTTGAATGGGATGTGGGATTAAGGAATTTGGGATTTTTGGATGGAGTGAGATTGGGACATGAATGCTCCATTTGGATCTATGGCTTTTTCTTGGGTACCCACAACATTTTAGTTTTTTATGGTGATTTTGGAGGTGTAGTGTTTTGTTGCCTTTTGGATTTTTGATTAGGCATTAGGGATCGATGCCTTGTGGCTGACCATTCTTAGGCTTTGATGGAGTTTTTGCTTTATGTAGGGAGGCATCTAAATTTTTACTTTTGAATCCCATGGGTTTTATGATAGCTTCAAGTTTAGACAATGTGTGCATTCGTTTATCATGATTAGGAATGTTAGGGGATTTATTGATGGAAGGATTAGCAGACTTTTGGGTAAAACGATGAGGGGATGTGAGGATGGGAATAATATGTGTTGGGAGAAGTGGAGGTAGAGTGGATGGAAGGAGATGTATGGTCACATGCTTTTGGGATTTGTAGGATGATGGAAGAGGAATAGCCACATATGTTTTGGAGGTGCAATGGGATTCGTGGAGTTTGGGATGGAAAGAAGTGGATTTATTTATAGAAATAAAACCCTCAATATATGCATAAAAAATATGAACCCATTTATAAAACTGGAAAGAACATATGTTGAGAATTTTTTAAAATTATCAGTGTTGTGAACACCTACTATATAACACAATATGTTTAGAAATATGTATGAGAAGTGGCATCATAACCATGTTTACATTGAAGCATGCAACTGTAAATTTAGTTAGCATGAATTGATGTTAGTCACATTACAAATTGACAGCGTAGATATGTATCAATGAGCATAGAAGGTAATATGTAGTCGAACTTGAAATGTTGTAAAGTGTATTGTAATAGGAGTGCAACCCATGAAACTCAAATATATAGGGTAACTGATAATATAATCATATCTTTATACAACTATGTTGATGATCTATACATGTATGTTGATAAACTGACATATGCAAAACATATTTACAGTCTTCTAAATATGAAACATTGTTCTTTTAAGCATATCTTTATATTCCTACATATGTATAAAATTTAACCAGATATATTTGAGTTTCACTATATATATACCCTAAAAATAATCAATGAAATGTATAATACAAGCATGTTGATAAATTGACACCTATAAAACATATTTACAGTCTTTTAAATATGAAACATTGTTCCTTTAAGCATACCTTTAGATGCCCACATATGCATAAAATTAAACCATGCATATTCAAGTATATGTGTGTGTATATATATACCTTAAATATATATATATATATATATATATATATATATATATATATTATGTATATATATATATCTTAAAATATATATATCATACATCAAGCTATATATATATGAGCATTGAAACCCTGAAAATAATCATTGAAACCCTATACAATAAAAAAAATCAAACCCTCAATGATTGAGTTTCATATTATACATGGCTGAAAACTACAAGGCTCAAGATTGAGCGTGCAAGGATTTAAGTAATTCCACTAAAGTAGTAAGAGTAAAAGCTTACAAAATTGCAGGCTCAATACATGGAAACAAAAAATATAACCTTTAAAATTAAATTGCCATCAACACTGTCTATTTAAACATGATAAAATTAAGAATGGTAAAACATATTTTACTATTGTGGGATACAACAAAAATGTGGTATATATGCAATTGATAAATGTTGCAATAAGAGACATCAAATTTCTGTAGTACATAATGTTAAGTTCATTGCTTCAGGAATAAATGTTGCAATGTTAAGTACCAACCTGAAGAGTTATGTTAAAGTCTGGAACTTGCAGTGGATATCAGATGAAAACAAGAACTTGCAACACTCATGGATGAAATTGATACAACATTGTCTACGTTGCATAATCTCCCTCTTATAATTGATTCAAATTTGAAAAATGAATGCATTGAATTTGGTTGTTGAGTTTGAATTATGGTAGATCTTGCACCAAGATGTGTAATTGTGAACAATTTGATTTATGAAACTTGTCCAAGAGGGTGGCTATTGTAAACATCAAATTTTATATGAAATCTAGAAGTGTGTATTTTAATTGGAACCACCCCGATGTGCATCATCTTGTCCTATAAATGCAAGTGCAATTACATGTGTTTTGTCCATCTTCTATATTAAACTATGCATGCACAAGTGAACATGTATTAGTGCAAGTGGAATACTTTACTAGTATACCTATATTTAAAAAATATATCTAAAGTACGCTGAGAGATATCCTTCTCGAGGCACCTATTTCCACCTATGTGTAGTAAATTAATTAAAAAAATAGGCACCTTGAGAAGAATATCTCTTGGCGTACTTTAGATATATTTTTTAAATATATGTATACTAGTAGCATCCACAGCAACAAGCCTAATTCTAACTATACTATATAATTATAAGAATTATTATAATTATATAATATATCTAATTATGGTTAGAATTAGAATTAGGGTTAGATTGACGGTTATGATTACAATTAGGATTTGGGTTAGAGATAGAACCAAGGTTATATTAGAATTATGGTTTTGTTTATGAATATAATTAAGGTCAAGGTTATAACCCTAATTCTAATCATAATTCTAACCCTAACAATAACCCTAATTCTAACCCTAACCCTAATTATACCCCTAACCCTATTTCTACCCCTAGATCTACTTAACCCTAATTCTAACTCATACTCTAATTCTATTCCTAACCGTAATTGTATTGATAATCTTAATTTTATCCTTAACCCTGACTTTTTTTTCGTTAATTATAATTCTAACTATAAATCTAATGTTATCCCTAAATGTAACTATAACCCTAATCCTAACCCTAATTTTAAACAAATTGTAACCCTAAATATAGTCATAGATTGAACCCTAATTCTAATCTAAACCCTAACCCTAATTCTAACCATAACCCTAATTGTAACCCTAACCCCAACCCTAATTCTAATCATAGTTGTAACCCTAATTCTAACCCTAACCATAATTCTTATTGTAGGTAATTCTAATTGTAACCCCAATCCTACTTCTAATACTAACCCTAACCCCAAGTTTGATTCAAACCTTAACCCTAATTCTAATCATAAACCTAACCTTATTTCTAACATGGACCCTAATTCTAACTATATTCTAAGTCTAATACTTACCCTAACTCTTTCCCTAATTATAATCCTAACACTAATACTAACCTTAACCCTAACTTTAGTTCTAACCGTAACTACAACCCTATTTGTAACCATAACCATAATTCTAACACTAACCATAATTGTAAATTTAATTCTAGTCCTAATCCTAAGTATAATTGTAATCCCAACTCTAACCCTAACCCTAATTGTAACCCTAACCCTAATGTTAATTCTAACTGTAACCCTAATTATAACTCTATTTGTAACCGTAAACCTAACCATAAACATAATTCTAACCATAACCCCAATTTTAATTGCAATTCTATCTCTACCTCTAATTCTAATTGAAACCCTAACTCTAATTGAACCCTAACCCTAAGACAAATTCTATCTGTAATCACAATTCTAATTTCAACTCTAATTCTAACCCTAAATATAACCCTAACCCTAATTGTAGGCCTAACTTCTAATGTCAACCCAAATTGTAACTATAACCCTAACCCTAATTCTACCCCTACCCTAATTCTACCCCTGGATCTACTTAACCCTAATTATATTCCTAATTCCAACCCTAATCCCAACCCTAACCCTAACTCCAATTCTAACCGCAAACCTAATTCTAACAATAAACATAATTTTAACCCTACTTTAATTGTAACCCTAACCCTAACTCTAACCATAACCCTAATTCTTAAAAATACAAACTCAATTAATAATAATAATCCATTTCTCTTACCTTTACTACAATAAAGCAAATAAAATTAAATTCCCATCTATATTTAAAATTTAATAAAAAATTTAAACATGAGAAAAATAATATGAAGAATAAGCCTAAATAATTATTCATTTCTAAAACTTAGTCAAATATTACTATCAATATATTTATTAAAAGCATAAATAAAATTAAAAAACAATTAAAAGCATCTTACTCCACTAAAAGTCCAAGTGGGCTAAATTTAAGGAGGTAATTGTGCAACTTACTATTAAATTTAAAACTTGAGGTTTTCCACTATTTAAAGGAGATGTCTATTTTCCTTAATGCCTTATTATTTATAGAATTTAATAATAAAAACTCTATCTTATTTAAATTATGTAAAATAACCAAATAATCATATTTTTTTAAAGTAATCCTAAATGATAGTCTACAACAAAAAGTCTAATTAACACTTAAAAAATTAATATTCTTCTCATAAAAACAAATCTAAAAGTTTAATTAAAGTAACAATATCTCAATTAAACTATGTCAGCTACATAGTAGGAGCCCACTAAACAATGATTTAAAATTTCTTTAGACTACTTCCTTTCATTTTTTTTGCTACAAAGTTTTAGAGTTGAGCAAGAAGGGTTTTTATGAGATGAGGTAAATTTATTGCTCTTGATTTTATTTCCTATTTTTATTTTTATTTGGCTAATCCTATTGGTACTTTTTCTAAGATGTGAGTTGTTGCAGGGATGATGAGTTTTGAAAGTTTAAATGAAGAAATCTTGGTTGAATTTTAATTTATCCAATTCCAAAAAGCCCAAGAATCCAACATGCATGTGGGGATTTCCACTTCAAATGCTTGTTGAATATTTATAAGTTTTAGATATGTTCTTTTTTTCTTATTAAAAAATATTGATTATTTTGCATTTTATATTTGATTATTTTACATTTTTTCTTGGGTTTTAAAGATTTTTAAGGATATTCTTTTTTATTTTTTTCATTTTTAAAAAAAGTGCAAATTTTTATTTCTTCTTTTTTATTTTTTATTTTTTATTTTCAAATTACATAGATTAATGTTTTCTTTTATTTTTAACTATTGTTTTCTCTTTTTGTCTTATTAAAAATATTGATGTTTCCTTTTCAATTTTCTTTTACTTTTTATAATATTTTTGGAATGTAATTAATTTGAGAGAAATCAAATCTTTTAATTTATGGATCGATATATAAGTGTTTTTTTAAAGGGCTTTAATAGTCTACACATGCATCTTCAGATAACTTTAGTGATTTAAAAGAAATATATATATCTTAACATTTAATTTATCTGATAAAAAGAAATTTTTTTTTTTAGAATGTTTTATATTGTGTAGCAAACCAGTAACTAAAACAAAAATATAGAACAAAGATGAGATTCACCCACTACATCACAAGATGAAATTAATATTAAATAAATTTTTTTATTAAATAAAATATTACATGAAGGGTGCCAAATCTCAACGCTGGAATGGCACAGCTTTGTGATTTTCTTTTAATAAACTCTGAAATGTAGTATAACTAATTTAATTTTTTATAGTATTAAATTAATTTTTTTCACTTCATTTTCCTCTTTGGGCCCACTACAGGGAATAATTAGGTCCTTCAATTTATCATCATCCCACTATTAGCCATTTATTATGGCACTTCAAATTTTTATTCTATTTTTTTATTTAATTTCTTTGAATTTGTTAGAATTTTTTGAATAATATTTACATGTTTATTTGTTTACGGGGTCCCCTCTCGACGTAATTAGGTTACTTAATGTCATGTATTTTAATTAGGTTACTTAATGTCATGTATTGTTTATTTGAAAGGATTTAATTGGGGGGTTAGGTGCGCAGTTATTGGAGTGTGGAGTGTGGACGGCAACTAGGCCTTTCCCCTAGTGCTATCACATATTTATTATCCACCTTCTTAAATTTCTCTCCTTTATTGCATAAGCCTATGACCACCTTGATTGGATCTTTTGTTATAAGGAATGGATGGTCCAAATAGATAAATCCCCATGTATCTCGATTAATACTATCATTACCCACTCATGCTCATCTTTGAAATTTGTAAAACTCTCCCAACTATCTAGGTTTGGTTTCCTGATATTCCCATTCGTATTGAGGTACTCACTCGCTGTGGGATCCTTCAATTCTTGACCTTATTTTTAGCCGATAGGCTTTTATATGTGAGCATTATAGTGCCCGGAATTGTCTCACTCACGTCGTAAAATTCATGCCGGCAAATTTTTTAAAGTCGTCCGGTGTTCCTATCTGCGTATTCCTTGAACCTCCTATGGGTGCAAGTGCTAGGGGAAAAGACCCAATAGGTGAAAGTTGTTAGTGTTACTATAAGTACTAATAATTGAATGAAATGTGCCCTTTAGATTTAAAAAGCAACCAATCATGTGATGCCAAATCAGCGCACCATCAAGGGAGGTCTTAATTCACACCTATTGGTCCACCTTTTTTAGGGGGGAACTATTTGACACCTCAACAAAAAACATGCTGATGTGGCATCATATTTGATGATGTGGCCCTGAAACCTTAGTTATAAGCAGGGGCATTGCCAAATAAGCTACTGTAAAAATTTTGGAGTGATTCGAAATTGCCACGTATGATTTTGAGAGGCGTGAAGTTAGGGTGCACAACTACTCGGTCCTCTCCCCTAGTGTAAATTATGAATGGTTCACCTTCATTAGTTTTATGTGAATACCCTTGTAGACATCTTCAACGTACACAACTCATGCGAGAACGCTAAAAATACGCTCCTTATGGGTCATTCTTTATTGCCTTCCATGAAATGGCTTATAAATGGGTCTCTTCGAGTCATTGACTTTGAAGAGTTGTGGGGATGAAGCAAATTGCCTATCCAACCCTCTTGATGCACATTTGACCGTATTTATTAATTAATTGAAATTCACAGGTTTGGATAGACGTTGCTGGGATGAAGTGCCTAATATAGATCTCAATTTTTGTGTTAATTCACCGATCACTATTCTTGCCAGGGCTTAAATTTGATAGTTGTATAGCTGTATTTAAAGATTTTAGCTGTAAAATACAATAAAAATAAATATTTGACTTTGACTGTATTGATATACAAGTAATTTATTTTAAAAATTGTAAAAAAAACAATTAATATGAAAATCTGACTGTATATATATATATATCTTTTAGATTTGTTTTTTAATAAAATATATCCCAAATTTTTAGATTTATTTTTTTATGAATATAAATTTATAATTATATATTCATTTTAAATATATATCTTTTAGATTTGTTTTTTAATAGAATATATCTCAATTTCCCCCCAAAAAAATTTATGAGTATAATTATATATCCATTCTAAATATATATCTTTTAGATTTGTTTTTTAATAGAATATATCCAAAAAATTTAGATTTGTTTTTTATGAGTATAATTATATATTCATTCTAAATATATATCTTTTAGATTTGTTTTTTAATAGAATATATTCAAATTTTTAGATTTTTTTTTAATATAATTATATATTCATTCTAATTTCTAAATTTCTAGTTTTTTGCTTTTATTTTTAAATTTTTTAATAAAAACTTCTATTATTTAAGAAATAGATTTGTTTTTTATAGAATATATTCATTCTAAATTTCTATTTTTTTCTTTTATTTTTAAATTTTTTAATAGGAACTTCTTTTATTCTCCAATTTTTGAAGTCTTTTTACAGCCTTATGGAGAGAGTCATTCCTATCTCATGCGAAAACATCAAAAACACAATGTTTTACACTCCAAAAGAAAGACTCAACTTTGGTATGCTATTAAGAATGACATACTCATGCTTGAAAATCAGGTGCCAATGTTTCTACTCATCGAAGCACTCTATGTAACAGCTCATTGCATCCAGTCAGACACACAAGTGGGGAGCAAAAGTCAAAGAGAGATATATCGGAATAATGGAAAATTTTGACAAACGAAGAGCCAGAGACAAATAGAGATATCTCAGGATATAAATTTTCAAGAAAAGTTGCATCTGGCTGGTATACTACAGGCAAGCTCCCTTTCTACACACATTAGAGATTAAAAAAAAAAATGAAAAGCCCTGAATATATTTATACAAAGAGATGAAATCCCAAAAGTACTTCGTTTTTATTCTAATGTAGCTAGATAAACTGTGTAAAGATTTTTACTTCGAATCTTTGACTCCTTGAAGGCATTTCTTTAGAAAATTGATACTTTAAAAATCTCAAATCATCATTATTTCATTTTAATTATTTAAAGGATATATTTTTAAGAATAAACTATTTTTTATTCTTCGTAAACATCTCTAACAAAACTGAGTTTTAAAATTCCCGTGGCCTGCCCCATTTCTTCTTCATATGAGTTGACTGCCTACTACCCATAGACGACTATACAGATTCTAGATGCAGATGCACTTTATATTCACTTGGTAAAGCATTCACTGATTTGGGTTTTGAATTGAAAAAGCTGCAACTTTATATATAATTTTTTGACTTGCATTTAAAAAAATTAATTGTCACGTGACAAGCAATATTGAAGACTAAACTGTAGGAAAAAAATTCCTTAACAGGCAAGGTGGACTGTCAAATTTCAGCCCTGATTCTTGCCCTAGCTTGGAAACCCTTGTCCTTACCCTAGGTGGCTAGTTCTCAGGTTACTTGACTTCACTTATATACATTGATTTTTGTTGTTTTTTCCATGCTCCCTCACTCCTTTTTATAGTTTTTTTGGCCACCTAGCTGACATCATCACTGAGCTCATTAGTTCTTCCATCTATTTTTATATTACTTTTTGCCTTGTTTTTTTTCTTTTAGTAGCTAGACTTCCTTATGCGGTGAACAATTATCAAATCTTCAAACACAATTATGATACTTGAACACTCCTTCCATAGCTATTTTCCTTAGTTTGCCTTAATTTTTCAACATGGTAAGGTTTCAACCAAGTGCCATTTATGTAGCTCATCGATTAACGTTCTTAGCTTGACAAATCTTGCCCACTATATATGATCTATGTGGTATGGTCTAAGCCAATGCATTTTTAAGTTTCCTACTTTCTTGAAGTTATTATCATATAGCAATATTGTATCTCTAGTTCTAATGGCTTGCTCTTAATGTTGTGGTCATGTCATGCTTTTTATTTTATTTTTTTCCCATTTGATTGTAGGTTGGCATCAATTAACTACATTCTCACTCAAATTATCCAAGTCTATCAATCTCTCTTTAATATATATTTCTTTGTTTAGTTTTGTAGAGATTGCCAATTAACTATATATTGTATTAGAATTGTTGCATCTAGACCGTACACTATCTAAAATAGACAAAATTTTGTCCATCTTTTATATGTTGTATGGTAAGCCCATAGTACTCATATTTTCTATAATCCCAATCTGATGTATTCCCATCACATACCTTCATTTGTACCTTAATCAAAATCTTGTTAAATGCTTCACTTGCTACATTTGCCCACAATGGTAAGGTGCACTTTTACTACGATTAATCATGAGTGTCTCTAAGAAATCACTTCTTGTCTTATTTATAAAATGCTTCCCTTGATCATTTGTAATGTTCATTAGATGTGATAATGTCTCATATATAAACTTAGTCGTGGTCCATGTCATACAATCCTTAGTTGGTTTTTCTTTTTCCCACCTAGTTAGATATTTAAGTCTAATTATGATAAAAATATGCATGGGACTTATGAGTAAGAGGGTTAATTGGGCCAATGAAGTGAATGGCCCATTTTTCAAAATGGTGTCATAGCCAACACTATTTGAATAACATTTCATCTCTTACTGTTAGTTTGCCAATTCTTTAACAAACATCACATTTTTAGTATACCTATTAGCATCTTTAAATAACATGGGCCACCAAAGCCCTACTAATAATACCTTTCTCCCTATACCATCACTATAATTATGTCCTCCAAAAACCCCTTCACAACCCTCTCTTAGAATGTTTTCTCTCTCATGTTCCAAAACCACTCATCTCAAGATTTCATCTTGACCTAAGATATATAATTCTTCACTAATTATTGTGTATGGGAGGGGTTATGTAGTAGCCTTTTCTTTTCTTCTTTACTATAATTCTCTAAAAACTCATTGGTAGGTAGTAATTAAACAATATTTTTTAATTCATATTGTATCACATTTATCTTGAACAAGAGTGTTCCTGGAAAACTATCCTTAATGGGGCCTCCCTCTTCTTTATTTTCAATTCTAGATAAATAATTGAGTCCTTGGTTCACTTTTCTCAATTTTACCATTATTGTAAAATCAAATTCTTGAAATAGTATAAACCATCAACAAATGTGGCCATGTATGACCTCCTACACCTAGAGAGTAGCCTTGAGAACTGTTTGCAAATGTGTGGTGACTAGAGTTCTCATCTATAGCATTAATGACAATCCACCTTCTCATCCTTAGCTAAAATCTACAATTGAATGCACACCCTAGGGATGAACAACAAAATTATGGCAATATAAATGTGTTTGAATAGGTACGGGGTCAAATCTAGTCATTAACAACATCCTAGGAAGTTCAGAGGAGTGGTTGAGGTGATTGGGAGAGTTTTGTGGGTAATTCAATGTGGAATTGGACATTAGATGCAAACATATCCATTAGAAGATGGAAAATTTGTAAGCGAATTCTATAGAGGGAGGTAATGGAAGGATGCATAAAGCAAGGCCAAGGCAATAAGGGAGCACCATACTTAGGCAACTTTGCACTTGTTAGATTGGGTCTCACATGGGTACCTTTTGATATGTGCCATCAGGTTATTTGAGGACATGTTTAATGACACAAGATTTGGCTAACATACATATCATATTATTGAAAGGACCATGAATTAGTGTAAAGAATTTAATAAAACCCAAGGCTCATGTGTGGAGAGATTTATATTTTAATCAGTGGGTTTTGAACCAAACTAGCATATCCTTTCAATGTTTGTGAAAACCTAAAAATTAAGGTTTTGCCATTGCAATATATTTGATATGTTTGGAGTAAAAATATAATTAGACATTTGTGGGGGTTATTTTTCTATCATAGTATTGTGGTGAAATATTTGTGCTAGAAGCATATTGATCATCATATTCAACATTGTCTACATCAAATACGAATTAGCTAGAACCTATATAAATATTGGGTGAATGAGGTGGGGCTTAAAAGATGGGGTTAGGGAGAGGTGATGGATGTGCTTGGGGGAGAGTATGGTGGGCTAGGTGAAATAGGGAAATTAGACAAAGAGGGGATGGGGTATGAGGGATAATGGGAGTTATTGCTTAGGGTATTGGGAAGTGAATAGGATGAAGTAGGAGCATGAGATGGAAGAGGAGGTGATAAAGGGGTATTAGAGAGACTAGGAGTGGAGAACAAATTGTGGGGTAGGTTGGTATCATGGTTGGAATGGAAGTAGGAGGTGATAAAGAGATGTATGGAGAAGGATAATAATGGTGAACTAGGATCATGTGGTGGAATAGAAAAAGATAGTTGAGAAGGAGGGGAACCAAGGATAGGGAAATCATAACCATGTAATGATGGCATAGGGATGGATTCATCAGAATATGGGGGGTTAGATAAAGTCGTTGAAGGGGGGTTAATGTTGATTAGGTTTTCAAGGCTAAGAGGAGAGGATGCCAAGAAATTGGAAAATATGGTGTAATGGGTGAAATGGTCTAAGATGGTAGATGATGATAGGGATGATGAGGGAAGGCTAAGGAATATTAGAATGTTGTTAAGGGTATCATGGTAGGTAGCGAGGAAAGACGTAAAATAATGGGGGTCTAAGAATCTCAAGTGTAAATCTTGGAGGTTCTTAGAGTGCATTAGGGAATCAATAGGTTCAATTTTTCTTCCTTTTGACATAGAAGGTTGAACCAGTAAGATACACCAAGTTCACCAAATGTAACCCTGGAAAATATTAAAACCT
This sequence comes from Cunninghamia lanceolata, assembly GCA_027924645.1. Lineage (NCBI taxonomy): Eukaryota > Viridiplantae > Streptophyta > Pinopsida > Cupressales > Cupressaceae > Cunninghamia > Cunninghamia lanceolata. The sequence goes on along the minus strand of BSBN01001859.1, from coordinate 1,318,730 downwards.
TTTCTTGGATTACTTAAATTTTTAAGTGGTTGTGTGTAAGATAAAATGTAATATAAACCAAAGTTATGTCATGTGATCACTAATGCAATATAGTTGTGTGTAACTTGGGGCCATCTCAAACCAACCAAACTCTAATTACAACCACTTAAATAAATTGTGACAAGCTAGGTGCCATTGAATGATATATTAAATTAAATAATGCATGTAAAATCAGGATTTAAACATTGAAAAGATAAGATTTGTGATGAAAACAATAGATTAAAGGATCTAGATACACCTAGGCTAATATAATCTAGATGCACCTAGATGAATTTTTAGTTGATTTGGGCATATGGTGGCTATTGGGTAGCCAACAAGAAGGCCTTATAACCTTAGGGTGACCTTGCACTAGTGCACTGTTTGCTCTTGATATTTTTGGGTTTTGCTCAACTTTATGGTCTTATCAAGCTATCAATATTTTACCTATCAACAATAAATATAAGATATTTAATCATAGAAAACATGTTGATGACTGCATGTAGGAAATGATTGATTTCACCTGATCTTGAAGGAGTCTGAGCATGTAATCAAAAGGGTTGGAAGAGGAATCTACAAAGGTCTACTAATTGTTTTCTTGTACCTGCAAGTTTGACCTATAAACCCATGCAAAACATAAAGTACTACATTTTAACATAAAATGATGAAATAGAGCACTTATACATGATAAATTTGAGTTTGTTGAGCATGGATGTCCTGGAGACTAGTTTATAAAGCTATGCCTCTTATTTATTGAGAATCTAACCCAATTTAGGCCTATTTTGGCTAAGTGGAAGCCAATTGGAAGGCCAACTAGTTGGCTAAGGTGAAGGGGACGACCAGGTGGACAATTAAGATGGAGCTCTTATTGACAATAGACAACTAGTTACTAATGATAATTGGGAAGAAAAACTTGATAGTTCTTAAAATACCTCTAGGTCTTGATGAAGTTGAGATGACTATACTGGTGTTATTCTTCAAATATTTTTAGAAATAGCTTGCAAAATGAAATTTTTATAGTAGAAAACCTACAAAAACATGGGTTAAAAGGGGAGTCTAGTTCAATTAGCTTCCTTGTGTTTATTAAAACATGGGTCCACATGATTTATAAACATGGAAATGATAATTTAAAATAAGTATGAAGCACATTTAATACATTAAAACAACAAAACCTAGTTCCAGCGTTCTCAAGAACCTTGCAAGCAAGCAAGGGTGGGAGAAAGAGTCTAGACAACAAACTGAGTTTCCTTAAAAAATAATTTTGGGTGTTGTTAGAGGACTAATAAGAGGTGTGGAAACAATAATATAAAGTTTATCTAAGGAAGGTTTGACTTGGATTTGGTTAGGGTCTTTGACAAGGTGACAAGAATGGTGTACACTCACAAAGGCGAGAAGGGTAGTATACATGTATAAATGGAAAAATAGACTTTTGGTGATTGAAGAGGGATTTAATGGGGTGATGTGATCAGATATTGTTATAATTAACTAGGGTTTTATGTGAATTTTAAATTGAAAACCCTTAGATCTAAGCTCATTAACCTAAAAAGGATGCAAACTAGCCTAGGGGAGATGAGTTATGGTGAAAAAACCAATCTAAATGAGATAAAAATGGATTCGTGAGAAATGGAAGAGTGGTAGAATTGATGGAGAGGTAATCACTATGATTATTCAAAAAATTATGTCCATTTACATGTAAATCTATTTGAATAATTTTGACTACTCCTGAAAATAATGAAAAATTAGGACCTACTTGCAAAAACCTCAATGGGTGAATTGCCTAAGCATGATATGAATATTTTGATCACTTTAGGATAAATATAACTCACTGACAAAGTTTTAAATGATTTTTAACTATCAAAAACTTGCTAAAAATGTGAAACCGTGACAACCTTTGCTGAAAATTGCTTTTTCTATGTTAAAATGAGGAAAGGGTTGGGCTTTTTTGTAAATTTTTGGAGAAAATCTAGTAGAGGGTTGTTGGTTATGGAAAGGTATGGTATTAATTATATTCCCTCTAAAGTATTTCTCAAGTTCTCAAAAATTTTAGGCCACCATGTTGGGAATAATAATAGAGGCGGTGTTGTCCAATAAGATTTGGGCCCAATTTTTCATAGAATCATAAGGGGACAAGTGTACACTTAGAACCAATTGTTTTGGTGGAAAAATCAACCATTTAACCATGTTTTGGAAAGTGGAAATGTGGGGTTCACATGGCAATTTTAACTAGGAGTGGAAAACTAAGGGAGAAAAATGGGGAAAAAGGGTCAACAACCTAGGAAACACAAAGGGAAAGGTTAGGACATGGGGTAGTACTAATAAATAAATTAAAAATACCACTTAAGAAACATAAAAAAGGGGTAAGAAAACATGGAGAAGGGGAAAAACATGGCTAGGAGATGACATAGGCTAGGGGAAAAGGTTAAAAATGTGAAAAAACATGCACAAGGGCTAACTAGGCTAAAATGATGACAAATGTGTGACAAGGTATGCAAATATTGTTATCACAGTTTGCCACCACTTTAGTAGTCTTACAACTAGATAAGGAGGAAGTTTTATAAAGGAAAGAATATAGTGATAATAATTCATAAATGTAAATGATACATGTACACCAAAAGGAGAGATACCATCTTCATTTGATCTACGATTATTCTTTATGAGAGTTCATGTACATGTTCCTACAAAGCACCCAAGATGAAATTAGTCATTATATGCTTAACAAAAGCAACCTAGGCTACACAAAACAAAAACATATGGGATAAGATGACTAGGTTGTGGAAGATACAATGACATGCAAAGGTGTAAAATGTTTGTTATTCTAAATTCAAATACAAATGTAGTGGATGAATCATGTGAATTGTTTGAAACTTATAACCCAATGTTTTTGGTAGAAGGAATCTATGAAAATTTGCTCCATAAATAATTTAAGTATAATGTCATAGTGAACTGCTAATGACAACTAGATAATGGATACTTTAGCAACACGATCAAGTGGGGAACTTTGGATAGCAATGTAAATTCAAAAATGAGGCCAAGCGAAGCCAATGAGGAAAAATTTTGGATCATGATTAGATTTGGTTTTTTGGATGATCGATGTGGAATTTTTAGCTAGAGCCACCCCTATTAGAAAGTTGGTTGGTTTGGAAAAATTAGTGGGAGCCAGTCCTATTGGAAGGTTGGTTGGTTAATTTCATCAATTTATTAACTAGATATGATAGGCCTAGATTGGTAGAAATTTTGTACTTGGTTGCTTGGTCAAGAAGGAAAGCAATAGTGAGCTTGATGAAAGATATATTCCCCCCCTTATGTTGATTGGTGAAAGAGCCTAATGCAAAGGAGCAAATCAATATAAGGTAAAATATGTTTGTTGTTTGATTGATTTTATGGCTTTTTTATTGTTGTTTGAAGTGTTATTTTCCATTTGTCTATGAATTCTATTTGGATTTTGTTGCCAAATAATCATGATCTTTGTTTAGTTTTGAAATGTATTAGTTTAGGTTAGAATTGAGAAAGGGATCATAAGGGAAGCTAGATATCATGCCCCTAAGTGATAGCATGAAAAAGTGGTGATCAAGAGGAACATCATGGGTCATGCCCCCAATAATGGTTGAAATATGGTGTCCAAGCGATAAAGGATCACTAGGAAACTATCAACAAGGATCAAGTTAATTTTACAATGAGGCTTGAGGTTTGTGTTTGATAGAATGGATCAAAGGATATGATAATGGTTAAGCTCAATAGGATATATGGATGATAGTACTACTAGAGATTGGATGATAAGCAACGATGAAGCTTGAGGAGGGATTTTGTGGTTATGCCCCCAAGAGGTGATTCAATGATGAACCACTAAGTGATCAAAGGATAAAGTGATGACAACATAAGGAAAATATAAACATGGTCAATGAAGGTCTAGCATAGGTGAGATGGGCAAAGGCTAACAAGACCAATGATTGAAGGATAAAATGATGGAAATAATGAGGTTTGAGGTAGATTCCATAGGATCATTGAAAAGACTCTCAAAACGTGGTCGACAATGCATATGGGCACAAATGAAAGTGGAAAGATGGTCAAGCAAGGAAGGCATAATAAAATGGGTGAACCACATCTCACAATCTAGTTCAAGTCAATCCTAATAAGAGTAATGTATAATAGTGAATAAATAGTGGATAATCATTCTCTAACTTCAAAAATGGCATGTGGATTGAACACAAGACAAAGCACACAAAAAAGAATGATGAAACACAAAAAGGATGACAAGCGATGAAAAGTAACAAAGTATGGATGGAAAACAAAAAGGTAAATGGTGGATGGGAAAGACATGTGGCAAATGGTATAAAAGAGGACAAAAGAGTGGCACAAGACAAATGTATTTCTCTTAAGGCATTCAAGACTAGGGATTATAGATCAATGGAGTTCAAAGTGATTTCAAATGTTTATGCACCAGGATATTCATGGGATTTGCTTGGTTTGAGTTTCTTTTGTATGCTTAGCTTTTGTGAGTGGAAAGTAAGTGGTAAGGAAAATGAAAAGGGATTAAATGGTAAGATGGATAATATAATGGGATGAAGTGGATAGTGACTTGCCATGAATTATTTCAAGTTGTAACCATAAGTTGCTCTGGAGTTTAAAGGATTATAGGAATAATCAATCATATGGGGACTGGGAAATAAATTGGTGGAAGGAGGTATGTTTTTTCTATGTCTATTTCTTAGGTAATGGGAACTAATAGAATGGGAAGAAAGGATTCCTAGATTAGGGATTATGATACAATGGTTCATAGTGGATAAATCAACATGGATTAGGAATAGGGAGGGAAGGAATAACTGGGAATTCTCAAGCTTGGTAGAGTTTTGAGTTTTTATAGGGCCTTTGAGTCATTTTGATATAGCCTTGTGATGCATCTCTTAGGCTTGCATGTTTTTTATTTGAATTTAAATTTTTCTCTGTGACTTTGCTTTTGAATGCCACCTCCATGACCTGACCCCATGCAACTAGTAAAATGCAAGGGTTCATTACCACAAATTAGATCAGGTGGACATGCTTTTTTGAAATTGACTTTTGCAATTGATGTGCTTTTTGAATTTTTTGTGGCTTTAGGAGAGAGAGGAAGGATTTTAGGAAGGGGTTGTCCCCTTATGAGGTTCTGAGACTTGCAACTAAGCTTTGGATATCGAGATGTATAGAGGAAATAGTTCTCATGAACCTAATAATACACATGTTTCTTGACATATGGTTGAAGATAAAGTGAATGGTTGAATGAAGTGTATGTTAAAGGGCTCAAATATACAAAGTGTTGTATGATTGTAAGTTTGTAGGTCCTTGATGTCTGAATTGTTGAGTGAAATCCCAGGTCTAGTAAGAACACAAACAAATAACAAGCAAGGAGTGGCAAAAAATCATAAAAATAAGGGGACAAATCAAGGTTCCGAAGTATATCTATATGCATGCTTAAAATAAATGTTGACCTATTATCCTCTGTTCAAAGTCAAATGGTCCACTCTTAAAATTCTCATTCAATCCATTTAAAGCACGGTTCTGCAGACCCAAAAGCCTTCAAATTTCATGTGTTTAGGGTCTTAGGGTTTTAAAAATTTGAAGACTCCTATTCCTAAAGCCTTAAACCCTAACCTTAAGGGTGTTCTATAGAGTCGAGTGCTTTTTGTTATATTTTCTGGTTGACCTGCTATTGCCCATGAGGATCCTTAAAGTTATAACCTTGAGTCTAGGTGGGTCATTCTTTTACCGGTCCCATCCATCAAGTCACCACCAAGAGCCTGTGTTTTATATTTTAAACTAGTCTTAAGTCTTATAAAGAGCCCCTTAGGATCGTTCACCTAGCATGACCCCTTCTTTAGAACAACTTATTTGCACATGCGAATTTGGGCCAAAGGATGCCACATGGCGGTATTTCGCATGCCCACAGACCACCGAGGGTGATTTCATATTCCCCCTGTGGGGCTACTAAATGCACACAGCTAGCAAGCATGCTTGGTCTTACAGCCATAGGATTGAAGATTCCAAATCAATGAAGCAGGTATCACCAAGTGTCGGGTAGAAAGTGAGCTACATGAGATGGAAGATCTAACGGTAGTGCAGAGGAGCAGAGGATCTAGACAGGAGAGAAGATTCATGGCACAACGGCGAGATGTCGATACGTGGCGTGCTGGTGCCTTCTCTATCGAATCTCTCAGGTGGGTCCTTATACGTCGATGACTTAGTTGACTCAAGCAAGACTGCGTAGGTGTTAATGAATGTAGTGAAAAGGTGAGGCCGATAAGAATCCGATGGTGGCACGACGTCACAGGGGAATCTTGTCTGCAAGAAAGATTCACTACGTGACCGTGATATACTTCCATGTAGGTAGATCTTTGGCACTCTTCTTCAATGCAAAATTCAAAAGGAAAATGGTGACCGTCGATCCAAAAGGGTGATCTCATCAATGGTCCAAATTCAAAGGAGACTCTCAGGCATTCTCGAAGGCAGGGAATCTTGTTGTTTGGGAAATATGTAGATTCAATCAACAGGGGAATTCAGAGGCTAAAATTTCAAGAATTTAGAGCTGGTGAAGACACAGTGACTCAAGGGTTTAGGATTTAAAGTGTTGTAAAAGCTTTGCTCAGGGAGATTTGTCTTATATGCCATCAAAATAGATCCAATCTTCTCAGTTGCGCCTTATCAGATATTTGTAGCATTTATGGTTGCAGGTGACAAATCAGTTGTTTGCATTAAAAGGAAATATCTTCATCTGCCCAAGTCTCCAAATATTTTCTATAGTTAATTCTTGTAGATAGACATCTCTTCAAACATAGATATTTTCTGACAAAGCCCACGAGACAATTTATTGTAACCTAATTAGGTCATTTGGAATCAGATGCTATATATGCATGAATGTAAGATGTAAAAAAGGTTGGAAAATAGTTAGTCTGATGCTTCTGTATTCCAAACAGAGCACTCCTCTACTGTAACCTTAGCTTTTGATTGAACATATGCTAGTTATTTTACCTCTTCATGCTAGTTTTAACCCTATGTGAACTAAGATTGATGTGTCTGTGAATGCTTAATTCCATTCTAATCATTTCTTGCTCCTTGCCTCTATTAAAATTAGTTTGATCTGTGTATGTTTATTAGTTGTAACTAGTCATTTGTGAATCTTCTCAATTCTATGAGGGCTCTTATATTCAAACTTGTTGTATCACCTCCTTTTAATTTCAGTTCTACTCCCTCTTCCTCTTTTTATAACTGGTGGATAGATTAGGTTTAGTCTTAGGTTAGCTGAATCTCTCATTCAGCAAAGGAACTGACCTCTCTCTGGGGATTCGGCCTCCCTGTAGGGTCCCACACCTGGAGGTCATCTCAATGTTTCACTAAATTGATGGAGCCCTAAAAGCTTTCAACATTGGGTACAAATTTATGTGACAACAGTTTTTGGCACGCCCGGTGGGACTAGATAGAAGAAGCTAAGAGGTTTGGTGTTGTTCTTAGCCTATACAATCCTGAAGATATCTTACAAAGTAGCTGGCAAATCGCCCACCTTGGTGCCAACAATTTCTGGCACACCCGGTGGGACTCGAAAAAAAAACAAATTAAGCTGAGGATCTAGTGTTCTTCTCAGTACTCTGCATCTTGGTAGACATTTCATGCACCTGGAAACTCTACAAGCTACTGGTTCTGATTAGTGCCATCTTTTATGCCTATGCAAACCAGGGCATCTTCAAGAGGTAATTTCTAATTTGCTGAATTATCTATTGTTGCTTCAAGGAGAAGGTCTAGGTTATCTAGGTCTCTTGTGAGAGGGAACAACAACCTTACTTTACCTCAGTCATAAGTTTATTCAACACCCCCTCATGTTAGGTTTCAATATAATAGAAGAAGCTTCCATATCCCTAGACTAAATCTGAACATTCCTAGGATGGCAAGGAATTTACCTTTTGTGACCTTCAATGGAGGAAGTCCACTAGATTTGGCTGCATACAATGACATACCTATTGCAGCCCTGAAAAGTGTTTCACCCTTCACGGGTGATGGTTCTGTAACCCTTGCTGAGCATATCAAAGATATATCCAATGTGTGCTTGGTTCATCATATACAACATGAAGATGTTGCAGTCCATCTCATGGTCTCATCTTTCAAGGGAAGATCTCTTCAAATGGTTCAGAAGCTTGACCCCTGCTTCAATACATACTTGGCATGAGCTGGGAGAAGCCCTCTACAAATAGTTTGGAGAGAGGGAAGATAATGTTTCATTGCTTGAGCAGTTGACAACTATCAAGAGGGCTCCAAGTGAGATGTTGGCAGACTTTAACTTTAGATTCTAGAGGACGTGGGAGAGAATTCTAGCTACCCTCATGCCATCTCCACAAGGTGATTTCTTGTACTTTTTAAGAGCTTTAAATTTTGATATTGCTATGATGATGTAATCAATGGGTGTTGAGACTCTACCAAATGGCTATGAGATAGATCTGAAAGCTAAAAATTATTTAATACAGGCTGGGAAAATTGCTCCCAGACCTCCTATCCCACTTTTTCCGGAGCTTCCTTCCTCATCCCAGCAGCCCATTATTGCTCCTATCCCAGAGCCTAAAACTTCAACATCCTCTCTTTCTCAAGAAGAGAGTGATCTTAAGACCCTGATGTCCAATTTAACCAACAAGGTGAATAGTATAGCTATTCAAACTGCTCCCAAACCCTATTAGAACTATAACCAGAGGCAGACATCTAATCAGAATTGGAACCAAGGATATAATTCTAATAGGAATCAAAATTGGAACCAGGTTTATCAGCAAAATAGATACCAAAATCCTAACCCTGCACAACCTTTACAAACTATTCGACCTATCCAACAAATACCAGCTATGAATCTAGTTAGGGCTTTAGTCCCTACTCAAAATAATCTGGCCTAGGAGGCAGATTGGTGCTATCCCTGCAACCAACCTCACAATTAGTCCTCTTGTGATTTTGGTGCACAAGAGAGGGATTTGATGGTGCAAAACTTTCACACTCATCAGGCATCATTATCAGAGGCAGCTAATAGGAACCCTGAAGTTCAAAACGAGGCTACCCCTAATACCAGTATGATGCTATGGATTGCAAAAGATTTTTGTGATGTTAATCAACCTATGGATAGTGTTGTTATGCTTATTGTAGACAACATCAGGTCAAAGAAGAGATAGTTGGTGGCTAGCCCTATGCTTGTTGTATTACAAAAGGAATCTGTTTCAAAGGTAAAGGTGGTCAGTGCCACAATCCCAATCTAGAGTAGCAAATCAGCTGCTAGAAATTAAATTCCACCATGCTTAAAAGTGCCTAACAAAACTATAGATCAAACAAAGGAACATGGATTCCCTCTATGCATAAGGCAACCATTGTTCCATTAAATATTGTGGAACGGATGAAGAAAACAAATATCAATGTTTCTATTGGTGAAATATTTTCACTTTACATAACTTAATTAGGGAGACACTTTATTTTAGCCTCATCACATGTGTCATAGGCTTTTCATCTTCAACTCCCCACTTTGTCTCTTCATTAGATAGTGGTGGTGTGTATATATTTGCATTTCATTAATGAATAATGTAACTCCAACATTAGAATGTGAAGCACTTATTCCTAAATGTTTTTGGCTTGCGCATTATCCTCTTGCAGCTTTCTCTTGTAGAAGATTTCTTGTAGATGATCTTGGCTCATGTGGGTCCTTGTGTGACTTCAACATGGTATCAGAGCTCCAGATCTATTTGGTTCTTCTCGAATCAAAGAGGGTTTTAGTCATTATCATTTGATTGGTGCATCTTGGAGAAAACATATTTCTGGGTTTTGTTTCCAACATCGAAATCCTATCTGGGTATCTCTTACTTTTTATAGAAAGTGCATGGATTTCGAGAAAATTAGATCACAAATCTGCGTCCTTGTTTTGTGCCTTTTGAGAGCAGTTTCACGAAAACTGTCATAACTTTCACGTCCAGACTCTATTTTGTGCAAACAAGATATTGTTGGAAAGAGGACTCAGAGCACTTTCTAGTGGTGTAGGTAATTTTTTCTGATTGTTTATCAATTGCCTACTATTTCACCAGAAGTCAGGTCTTCTTGTTCAGCATTACCCTCAGTATTTTGGGCATATCTTTTGCATATGGTGTCAGAATCGGACAAACAAAATATAATTGGAAAGGTGATTCAATCCTCCACACATCCATTAGGTTAATTTTTCCAAAAAATATCATCAAGTATCTATTTTTTTGAGATCTCTTTTTTTTGGAAAAAGAGCATTTCAGTGGTTTTTTCTGTGAACAAGGGGGATAATTTCTTGCTTGTGAGGGTATTTTACTGCTGTTCTCCCATTTTTTTTCTACAATCATCATGGACATTCCTAAAATTGAATCTCTTACTCCTCATAAATACCATAAATGGAAAGAAGAAATGGAGTATGTTTTGCATAAATTGCACTTGCATAGAATGGTTATGGGTACAGATGTAGAACCCACTACTACTGGAAAAGAAAAGAGGAAATGGAATGAAAGGAACGATGAAGCCTTTGGTACTCTTGCTTTGTCAATTTCTCTTGATCTTCAATTTTATATTTCATCTTGTAAATCTCCAAATGAAATATGGACAACATTAGAAGGTTTATTTGGAACACAAGATATAATGAAAGGATATGAATTGGAGAATGAACTTATTAGTTTGAAACCTACAAACTTTGATAGTATCCAAGACTTCTTTACTAAACTAAAATCTTTGAGATTGCAGCTAAAACAATGTGGTATTGAAAAAGAGGACACAATTGATTTTGTCAATTCTTGCTAAACTTGGTCCTGATTATTCTATTTTTGTATTAGCCTTTTATGCTACTAAAGATGCTTGGGGTACCAAATATAAAATGCCTTCTCTTGATGAAATTGCTTCATCTCACATAAGAGAACAAATAAAATTGGTGTAGATGGGTACTCTGAAGTCTTCAAAATCTCATGCTCTTGTTGCAAAAGAGCAAAACGTTTCACATGGCAAAGAACAAAAATAGAACAACAAGAATAGTGAGAAAGACAAGAATTCAACACCTCCAACTACCCCTGAGTCATCTTCATCCAACAAAAAAGAGAAAAAGGAGAGACCCACTTGTGCATACTGCAAGAAGCGTGGGCATAGTGAAAAAGATTGTTACAAAAAAGAAGTAGCTGAGTTGAAGAATCTTATTCAGAAATTGAATGTTAGTGCTCCTTCAGCTTCTTCCTAGTTCATCTACTCCTTCATCATCAAAACAATCAAAATCATCTGAAAAAGTGCATATAGGCTATGCTAATGGAGCTAATAAATAGAAAGGTAAAGCACTCTATGCATCTTCAAGTTCCAATTCAGGTAAATGGATTCTTGATTCAGGAGCCTCTCATCATATGGGTTCATCTCAATCCATGTTTTCTACCGTTGAACCTTGCCCTTTGAAACCAATTTTGATGGGTAATAATACATATGTGAATGCAATTGGAAAAGGATCAATTGAGATTGGTAGTGGTACCTTCAATGATGTACTGTGTACCTTCCTTGACGAGTAATTTGCTTTCCATATATCAAATTACTCACAGTGGTGCAGGGAAGACTGTAGAATTCACACCTGATGTAGTCATCATCAGAGACTTGGAGAGTACAAAGATCATTGCTACAAGAGTTGTTGATCATGAAACTCGGTTATACACCTTTGCTGGTTTTACTCTAGATGATTATTCAGATCCATTGACTGATGATCACACTTCTTGTGTCGATCCCACTTCTGAAAAGAAGTTTGGATATTTGAATCTGGGCATTCTTGCTCCTAATTCACATCTTGATGACACTCATTCTACTCCTCTGCATCCTATTTTTGTTGATGCTTCCTTGGTTGAGCAGGATGATATTCTTGAGGACTTGCAGTCCCTCTTTGATGACAGTAATGACACTGTTGTTATATGTCATATTCCATCTTTGGAGACACTTGTTCTGGTTTGTCTTGAGTTGTCACCTTCATATATTCACCAAATTGTTCCTGATTCTGTTGTGGCATCTTCATATTTGGACATAAGGACATCCATCCAGTCTTCAGAGATATTCATTTTGAGGCCACCTTCTTTACAGGTTCTTAAAAAATGATCGATTGTGAAATTTCTTTCTAAGGGAAGAAATGTGATTTTCCATAAGTGGATTGGTTTATGCATTCGAGCATCCTCTTTTGGTTTTGGAGATTCTATAGTGTTGAAGGATTTCATTGCCTCTTTCTTTCCCTCTTATGGGGGGACTCATGATTGTACTTCTATGATGGATTCAGTTCTTGGGGGGTCTTGAGCCCTTTTTCCATCACTGGTTCATTTGCATTTTTGTTTTCTCTCTTTTGGGGGGGAGTTTTTTCCCATGAGGTTTTCTCCTTTTCTCCACTTTATGAGAGATTTTGTTTGTAAATGGGTACCTTATCAGGTCTTCATTGCCGAGACCCATCCATCCATTCATGCATCCATCTTTCTTTCTTTTTAGCTTCTGTAAATCTCCCTAAGTTTCATTTATGGGGGGGTGTTGGTGAAATATTTTCACTTTACATAAGTTAATTAGGGAGACACTTTATTTTAGCCTCATGACATGTGTCATAGGCTTTTCATCTTCAACTCCCCAATTTGTCTCATCATTAGACAGTGGTGGTGTGTATATATTTGCATTTCATTAATGCATAATGTAACTCCAACATTAGAATGTGAAGCACTTATTCCTAAATGTTTTTGGCTTGTGCATTATCCTCTTGCATCTTTCTCTTGTAGAAGATTTCCTACAGATGATCTTGGCTCCCATGAGTCCTTGTGTGACTTCAACAGTTTCCATGTGGGAAGTAATGTATATCCCTTCCCACAGGGATCTATTATAAGACGCCTTAAGGCACTTCCAATCTATTGAGTTAGCAGCATCAAATCCATCATCAAAATAGAAAGAGAATGCCCTTGCCAGTCTTGTGCAACCAAGTGAAGGATAAGTAAGTACATTCAAGAAGCCATCTCCTTTCTACTTGTCTTTGATCATTGGCAAATTTTTAGTACACAACTACATGATAGACTCTGGGGCTAGTGTTTCAGTCATTCCCACGAAGATAATAGATACATTAGGCATCAAGTATACCCCTATTTCATCAGGAGTATTGCAACTAGACAGTACCTCTATGAACACTATAGGAGTGATCAAGGGATTGGACTTGACTCTGCATGCATGTCCGAACCTAACTTTCAAACAAGACATTTTACTCATTGATCTTCCTCCTTTCTTTGCCATTTGTTTGTCAAGGGATTTCACAGCCAAGGTAGGCGGCTACCTTTCTTCTGACTAGTCTCACATGTTACTGAGGACCAGTTATGGCACATGGTTCACCATCAAGGATGAACCAATTTCAGATTATCATGTGGAGAATTATGACCACAGCCTGGTAAACCCACATGTCATGATCCAGGGCGAGGAAGTGCATGACTCAGAACCTATTGAGGCAAAACCTTCACCTCTTCCTATACCTGACCTATTTTTAGACGAGTGGGCAAGGGATCATGGAAAGTTTGATCCTTATGATACCATTGAGGCAACTGACTTGGGCAACTACATGATCCATGAAAGGGATCCTTCAATACCTTTTGTACTTAAGCCAGATGATGACTCCAACGATCCATGGAGGATGTTCTTTGATGGTGCAAAGAGCAAAAATAGAGCTGGTGTAGGTGTTTTTCTAGTCTCCCCGACTGGTAAGAAGTTGCATTTTGCTCATAGGCTACATTTTTCTTGCACGAATAATGTAGTAGAGTATGAGGCATTGGTTCGTGGCCTATTGATTGCTGAGAAGAGGAATATCAAGCACCTAGAGATCTTTGGTGATACTGAATTGGTGGTTAACCAAGTCAAAGAAAGATGTGCAACAAAAAATACCTTTTAAAAGCTTATAGACATAGAGTTTGGGACCTGTTTGAGAGTTTGATGCTCTCAACCTGCGGGTGATCCCAAGGAAATTAACTATAGAGGTTGATCAATTAGCAACATTGGGAGCTCAATTTACCCACCTACAGACTTATTCCAAGGTCCTGATCAACATGTGAAAGTTGTTGTCAGATCATCTATTCCTGATAATGATATCCATTGGCAGGTCTTTGACAGCAACAAGCAGATTGTGAGCTTCATTCAGAATGAAGCAAAATTTTCCTCCATGGTGCAACCTAGGTTGCAAGAATGCTATGATGATCAAATCATCCAGCTCAAATCAAACAAGCTACCCAACGGTCTAGTTACTTTTAAGTCCATCTTCAGCTGTGACGAGGAGTTCAGGGGCGAGAAAAATAACATGACCTTCAAGAAAGAAGATTACTAGAAGGTGACCATCGCCCCAGACAAAGAGTTGCTACTAGGAAAGGTATGTAGTGATGCAAAAGAGCAAGAGTTCATAAGGCTTTCCCAAAAGTATAATGACATCCTGGGATGGACATATGAAGATCTTAAAGGATTCAATCTAGATGTGGCTCAACATGCCATTGATCTGGATCCCAATTGCAAGCCAGTTCGCCAGAACCAATGAACCATAAATCCAAAAATTGAACCACTCATGAGAAAAGAGCTTGCTAAGCTCATACAAGAAAGGATTATCTTCCCTACAAGTATTCTACTTAGGTTGCTAATCTAGTGCCTGTGAGGAAAAAGAATAGGGAGATTAGGCTCTGTGTAGACTTCAAGGACCTGAATCAGGCTTCTCTGAAGGATCATTACCCTCTGCCCTCTATGGATCTAATTTTACAAATAGTTGCAAGGGTAGAGAGGTTTTCATTATTAGATGGCTTCTCTGGCTATACCTAGATCATTGTCAGAGAGGAGGATAGATTTAAGACAACATTCACAACCAAATGGGGAATCATGGCATATGCAAAAATGCCATTTGGTTTGTCTAATGTTGATTCCACATTTCAAAGGGCAATGGATATTGCCTTCAAAGGATTTATAACAGGTTCATCTTGATTTATCTAGATGACATCACAATCTTCCCCAAGAAGGGAGAAAATCACATGGAGCATCTGGAGAAAGTTTTCCAAAGATGCAGAGAGTTTGGGGTATCTCTGAACCCCAAGAAATGTATTTTTGTTGTTGCTCACTTGGTAAGCTTTTGGGTCACATAGTGTATGAGGATGGGATATCCATAGACCCTGAGAGGACATCAACTCTCCTTTCTCTTCCCATACTTGCTCACAAAAAGGCTTTACAATCATTTTTCGGGCAGAACAACTTCGTTAGGAAGTTCATTCCTAACTGCGTTGGCTTGGTGAAGCCTCTAACTCTTATGCTCAAGAAAGATGCAGTCTTCAAATGGACTAAAGAAGGGAAGGATGGTTTCAAGAAGATCAAGGAGGAGATTGCCCAAGTGCCTACTCTCATGAACCTGAATTATGAGGACTTTGTCCTCTATGCATATGGAGGAGAGAACAGTATTGTTGCTATCTTGATGCGGCAAAATGAATATGGACTGGAGTAGCCCCTGGCCTTCTTTAGTCAGACCTTGAAGGACTATTAGGTCAGGTATAGTCCCATGGATAAATAGGTATTTTCCATTATTAGAGCTTTAAAGAAATTCGGATATATGCTGGCAATAATCATATTAAAATTTTAGTTTCTCATCCTAGTGTGAGGCTACATAATGGGGATAGAGATTAGTGAAAAGCAAGCTAGCTGGGTCACCAAGATCCTGGAATATGATGTAGTCATCAAAGCCACTAAGCTAATTAGAGGCAGAGGATTATGTGATCAGCTAGATCAGACATTAGTAGATGAGGTGAATTCATCTTACCATTTGAATGAGGAGGAACCTACAACTGAGCCATCGGTTGTGAGTTCTTGGATAGAAGATATGGCTAGTTTTCTATCCATTGGTGAGTATCCCTACGGACTGGATAGTACCAAAATAAGACATTTCAGGCTATAGTCTATCCCTTATGCTTTGGTGGATGGTGTGAACTCTTCAGGAGAAACTTGGATGGAGTCTTACTGAGATGCATAGAAGAAGATCAAGTTGATAGACGACTTCTTAGTGAGTTTCATGTTGGCCTAGCTGGTGGCCATTTTTCTGCTAGAGCTACAATAATGAAAATAATAAGGGCAGGTTATTTTTTGCCTACATTATTTAATGATGCCCATATGTGGGTAAGAAGATGCAAAGAGTGTGCTCTCTTTGTAGGAAATAAAAGATTAGCAGCACTTCCACTCCACCGTATTCAGGATGATCAACCCTTTTCATAGTGGGGATTAGACTTCATCGACATGATAAACCCCTCTTTCAGTGCTGGCCACAAGTGGGTTTTAACTACAATGGACTACTTCACTAGATGGGTTGAAGCAGTCCCACTTAAGGAGGCAACTGATTGATCAACCATGGATTTCTTGGAAGAAATCATGACAAGGTTTGGAGCTCCTCATACTATTATTTCTAACAATGCGAAAGCATTCACTGGTTTTAGGATTCCTGATTGGGATCTTAAGTACAATGTGTTCTTGAAGACTTCATCCAATTATTACCCTCAAGGTAATGGGCTGGCTGAATCCACTAATAAGACCCTGATCAGGATTCTAAAAAGGAACATGGAGACAAACCAGAGACAATGGCACAATAAGATCAGATCAGCTCTTTGGCCTGATAGGATCACATACAAGAGAGCCATTGGGAACTCTCTGTTTGTTCTTGTATATGGGAGAGAGACTAGATTGCCTATATTGTTAGAGCTTCCTGTACTACATTTGGCTCATCAATTATGGTTAGAAGGAGAGGATGCAAGGTCTATTAGGATGGCTGAATTGACTAAACTAGAAGAACAAAAATAGTCAGCCATGATCACATTAGGAGAACATCAGATGCAGACCAAGAGATATTTTGATAAGAAAGCTAAGGTCTAGACTTTCAAAGAAGGTGATCATGTCCTAAAATGGGATGCTGACCGAGCTAAACCAGGATGCACTTTGGAGTGGGCCTTATGTCATCATCACACCAAACAAGCTAATGCCTTCATTCTCTCAAGGCTAGATGGTGAAGTTCTCCCAATCTTAGTCAATGGGCCATCCATCTCAAACCCTACCATTAAGGTTGGTCTGAGCTTTTGTACATATTGTTTTAGTTTATTTCTACTTTAGGTTTCCTTTCCCTAAGTGCCTTACACAGGCTACGTTGTCATTAGGAGAATGCAGACCTTGTTTTTTTTTGTGGTCTTATTTTTGGGGTAGGTTCCAATTTTCTAACATGTTTCAAACTTGACTCTATGCCCAATGGATGTTTAAGGCCACTAATCTAATTGTTTAGTAGGTAAACATCCCTGAGAAGTTGCCAAAATGTTGACCTATTTTCTTTTATTCAGAGTCAAATGATTCACTCTTAAAATTCTCATTGAATCCATTTAAAGCCTAGTTTTGCAGACCCAAAAGCCTTCAAATTTCATGTGTTTAGAGTCTTAGGGTTTTAAAAATTTGAAGAGTCCTATTCCTAAAGCCTTAAAGCCTAACCTTAAGGGTGTTATGTAGGGCCGAGTGCTTTTTGTTCTATTTTCTGGTTGACCTGCTATTGCCCGTGAGGATCCTTAAAGTTATAACCTTGAGTCTAGGCGGGTCGTTCTTTTACTAGTCCCATCCATCAAGTCACTGCCAAAAGCTCGTGTTTTTTATTTTAAATGAGTCTTAAGTCTTAGAAAGATCCCCTTAGGATCGTTCACCTAGCGCGACCCCTTCTTTAGAATAACTTATTTTCACATGCAAATTTGGGCCAAAGGATGCCACATAGCGGTATTTTGCATGCCCGCAGACCCCAAGGGTGATGTCATATTCCCCCTGTGGGGCTGTGAAATGCAGACAGCTGGCGAGCATGCTTGGGCTTATAGCCAAAGAATCAAAGATTCCAAATCAATGAAGGAGGTATCGCCAGGTGTCAAGTATAAAATTGAGCTACAGGAGATGGAAGATCTAATGGTAGCGCAAAGGCGTAGAGGAATCTAGACAGGAGAGAAGATTCACTACGCGGCTACAAGATGTCGAGACGTGGCATGCTAGCGCCTTCTCCGTCAGATCTCTCAGGCGGGTCCTTATACGTCGATGAACCAGTTGACTAAAGCAATATTGCATCAAGTGTCAAATAATGCAGTGAAAAGGTGAGGCCAATAAGAATCAGAGGTGGCACGGCGTCGCAGGGGAATCTTGTGTGCAAGAAAGATTCACTGCATGACCACGATATACTACCACATAGGCAAAATCTTTGGCGTTCTTCTTTAATGCAGAATTCATATGGAAAACAGTGACTGTCGATCCAAAAGGGTGAACTCATCAATAGTCCAAATTCAAAGGAGACTCTTAGGCATTCCCGAAGGTAGGGAATCTTGTTGTTTGGGAAATATGTAGATTCAATCAACAGGGGAATTTAGAGGTCAAAATTTTAAGAGTTCAGAGCTGATGAAGATGCAATGACTCAAGGATTTGGGATTTAAAGTGTTGTAAAAGCTTTGCTTAGGGAGATTTGTCTCATATGCCATCAAAACAAATCCAATCTTCTTAGCTTCTCCTTATCAGATATTTGTAGCATTTATGGTTGCAGGTGACAAATCAGTTGTTCGCATTAAAAGGAAATATCTTCATTTGCCCAGGTCTCTAGATATTTTCTATAGTTAATTCTTACAGATAGACATCTCTTCAAACATAGATATTTTCTAACATAGCCCATGGGGCAATTTATTGTAACCTAATTAGCTCATTTGGAATTAGACGCTATATATGCATGAATGTAAGATGTGAAAAAGGTTGGAAAATAGTTAGTCTGATGCTTCTGTATTTCAAATAGAGCACTCCTCTACTGTAACCTTGCCTTCTAATTGAACATATGCTAGTTATTTTACCTCTTCATGCTAGTTTTAACCCTATGTGAACTAAGAATGATGTGTCTGTGAATGCTTAATTCCTTTCTAATCATTCCTTGCTCTTTGCCTCTGTTAAAATCAATTTGATCTGTGTATGTTTATTAGTTGTATCTAGTCATTTTGTGCATCTTCTCAATTATGTGAGGGCTCTTATATTCAAACCTGTTGTATCACGTCCTTTTAATTTTAGTTCTACTCCCTCTTCCTCTTTTCATAACCAGTGGATCTATTAGGTTTAGTTTAGGTTAGTTGAATCTCTCATTCAACAAAGGAATCGGCCTCTCGAGAGATTCGGCCTCCCTGTAGGGTCCCACACCTAGAGGTCGTCTAAATGTTTCACTAGATTGTTGGAGCCCTAAAAGCCTTCAACACTGGGTGCAAATCTATGTGACAACAATAACTAGGAGGAAAAATGTAATCCAATGCAAAAAATTTCACAAAAGTTAGGTGAGAAGAGCTCCAAAAAACTACATTTGAACAAGGGTAGATTTGCAAAGAGAATAAAGCATCCATTTAGTGTTGGAATATTCCCTCAAGTGGGGCCTATAAAATGGGACTTTGGAAGGGAAAGGATTCATTTGTGCCTTGCATGTTTGGAGAAGAGAATCTTTAAGAGGAAATGGAATAATATTAGTCTTATCGTTTGGAACATGTGTGAAGTAGCACTGACAATGAAAAGGCTCATGTTGAGGTAGGAATTCATCATTTTGTAATTTATTTGTTTGTCTTTGTGTGTATGTGTGGTTGGGTCTAGTTTGTGTAGGTTGAAACATTGTGGTTTTGAAATTTTTAATATATTTTGCTTTGTTTAGTTTTTTATTATTTAATATAATTTAATTTTTTTTAATTTTTTATTTATTTTGTAAAATTTTATTATGTTATTAGGTTTTTAGTTTTTATAGAAAGAGGGGGGAAGCAAAACTAGTTGTCCCACATAGTAATGGTCAATCAACCTACCATCCTAGTTAGGGTGGGATTGGCTTGTTCATAATCCTATATAAGGCATCTGAGCAAGGTCAGTTGTCCTACCATCTCGAATGAGATGATTGAGTGGATGCCACCATCCAATTGTCTTGGTCAGGTTGGCCAAGTGAATGACACCAACCCAATTGGAGTATCTAGGTGGGTGGCCATAATCTAGCTAGGATAGTCTAGATGGATGATCTAAGTCTAGGGAAAGGCATCTAGGGTGCAAGATGTCAGGATTTTGTTGGGTTTTTTTTGTGACTATTGACACCAATTTTGCTAGTTTTGGAGTCATGTGGGATGTATTTGGAGTGGTTTTTGTTGTATGTCTTAAATTGTTCTTATAGTTTTTGCATAAACTTTTGATGTATAGGTGCTAACACATCAATGCTTTGGTTACTTTGACATGATTTGTTAGCTATCTAGGAGTGACTATAGTATGTGCTATGTAAGTTGGTTTTGACAATTAGGGATCAACAAATATATTAGGATTTGTCGACAAAGGTGGGGTTATGGTTAGCCATGAAGCTATGGGAGATATAATTTTATTGTAGCATGTTGATAGCCCTGGTGGAGCAGTGGGATTAAAATAGAGGCATGTTCACTCATCCACCTAGAGAAATGTCCATCACTTTGGAGGAGTTATGGTAGATATTATGACTGTAAATATAGGGTGCACATATTGAGATTGGATGGTAGATGCAACACTAGGAGATACACAAGGAATACAACTACTATATTAGGCATAAGGCCCTACAAGATCACTAGTTTGATCATAGGGGTCTTCTCTTGGCAAAGGTAGTGTGGGTGGAGATTCCAAAGGGGTGAAATATGCTTATTGTTATTATTTATGAAGATGCAAGAGAACCAAAAGATGAATGAACACAAACAAAAACATAAACAAAGAGATTATACCTTAAATCTTCAAGTTCTCCATTCTCCTTGATAAGGTTGAGGAAATGGTGCACCAAAAGCAATTTCCTAGCTTTACCCAACTCTAAAATGGACGTGGATTGCTCTAAGAATCAACACAATAGGATAAAATAGATTGGACTAACAATTAGCTAAGAATTTTGGCATAATGTGGATGCAAATGGCTTGAGTTGAATTATTCTTGGAGGAGGCTTGTATTTATAGAGTTTTTGGAGGATTTTGGATCAATGGTGGAGGTTTAAAGTTGAGATCTAAGGGTGGAGATAAAATGGTGAGATCAAGGGCCAAGATTTGATCGACAATAATAGATGGCTCTCATTATTTTTGAATTTTTAATTAACCTTGGGAAGACTTTGCATTAATGAGGATTAAGACATGAATGGATAAAAAATTCATTCATATTGGAGAGGGTGTAATAAGAAATCAGAGTTTATGGATGAGTGGGATGAGAAATGACACGTGCATGCTTTTGGCAAAGACATGTGAGCATTTTTTTATTAAAAATGCTCTTGCAAGAAAGAGGAAAGGTAAGGTGGAGACACATGTGACTCCCTTTGAATACAAATTTGCTTTTTATTCCAAGGGTGTGGGGAGATGGGATAATGGAGGTTTAGGCTAATTAATTAAGTGATTAAATTAATTAATATAGTTGTTGGAAATTAGTAGAGGGGTTAATTAGTGGTTTGAATTAATTAAGCAAGGGTTTACTTAATTAATTTGGGTCTAGGGGCTAGGTAGGGTGTGATAGCTAATTAAATAAATGTTATTTATTTAATTAGGCTAGTTTTAGGTCATAGGCTAGGGGATTAAATACATGTGTTTTTATTTAATTAATCTAGGTTAGGGGATGAGGAGAATCAATTAAATAAGTATTGAAATATTTATTTAATTAATTGTGGGCAATAGTTAAAGTATAGTAATAAATTAATTTAATTAATTTATTATAGGTGAATGATTATGATGAATGGTTGAAATGAATGGCTGGAGTAAATTAATCAAATAGATTGATTTTGTTTAATTAATTTGGCGAGAAGGGAGGTTAGTGATGCAAGGATATGGGAAAGTGGCTTGCGGGGTCAAGGCATTTTTAGGTGTCTACATTTTGCCCCACTTTGATGTGGCACATCATGATCGAGTAGGAATGGTGTCAGATCAAAGAATTTTTTATTTTGCCCCAGCTAATGGGAGGAAGAGAAATGGATGAGTGATGCCCCCTCAAGAGATTAGGTTAAAAAAATAATTTTTTTGAGTGAACTCTTGAAAAGGAGGAAATGGTGGTGAAAAAGAGGTTTAGGATGAGGAATGAGGTTGATAGAAGAAAAATAGATGAAAATGGGTATGTTCTGTGGCTTGGGGAGGAAAAATGGTGAATTAGGGCTTATGTGGCAGTTATAGATAGGTCAAAGTGGGCCCAACATGCCACATTTGCACCCTTGAGCTTGCTAAGTTGGATAGAGAAGAGCTAGAGCGATGGCGTAGTGAGGCATTCTACGTGAGGAGAACCAATCTGAGCTAGTCCACAAGTATCAGAGACTTCCTATAGCTGGCATACAGGTAAGTTGACTAACCCTACTTTGTATGTTTTCAGGTTTTGGGACATTTATGAGGATAAGAAAGGGTAGGTTAGATGGTTTAGTGCTTGCATGCAGTTGCACAATGTGTACGGTCAACTATTTAGCGCCTCCATCTAGATTAGCACATTAGGGTTGAACAAAGGGTAGCACTAGTTTTCGTGCCTATAGTTAAGTGTTTAGCACTGATGTCTCAATTAGCGCTAGGGTTATGGGGATTAGCACTTGCGTCTTGATTGGCGCATGCACTTGGGTAGTAGCACTTTCATCTTGATTAGTGCTTAGGACTAATGAATCGGCGGTTTCATCTTGATTAGCACCAAATCGTAGGTGTTTCAGGCCTTCCAGGTAGAATAGCACTTGGGATTGCTGGAATAGCATGTCTGTCTTGGTTAGTGCTTAGGGTCAGTTCTTTAGCATGTCAATCTGGATTAGTGCTTGGGGTTAATTATTTAGCACCTCTGTGTGGATTAGCGCTTAGGGCAAGCCTATTAGTGCCTCCATCTAGAGTAGTGCTAGGGGTTGGTCTATTAGCACCTCTATTTGGAGTAGTGCTAGGGGTTAGTCTATTAGTACCTCCATCTAGAGTAGTGCTAGGGGTTGAGAGAATAGCGCCTCCGTGTTGTTTTTGGGAAAAATATTAATTTTTTGTGGTTTCTTGGATACATTTTGATTTTTTAGCTCTACAGTCGCGAGAGTGACGACCACCAATTATGGTGGTTAGGGAGAGGCTAACACAGGTGGAGCAGAACCATTTGAGGGCGATTGGACTATGGTTCATTTTGGAGATGTCCTGACTAAGAGTGCATTGAGCCATGATGATAGCCTTGATGGAGTACTGGCGTAGTGAGAGCAACTCATTTCTTCTATCGATGTTTGAGATGACCATCATCCTAGAGGATGTATGGAGGATCCTACAGATCTTGATTCATGGCGAGAGAGTGGTTTATGATCAGGCAGGGGGCTTAGCGGCACTTCAGCATGTGTTTCCACAACACAAGTGGATACTAATCATGATGGATGAGAGATGCTTTGGTTGGCGGCTTTGGGGAGAGGTCTTAGTGATTTCAAGTTATATATCTATAGATTGATCAGAGGAGTGTTAATGCTAGATTGACGCTCTCATGGATTTCCTGTGGGGTGGGGAGATTGTGTGGAATAGATTGTAGCTCAGGGTGCAGTGTATGCGTGGGGGCCATGCTTATTGGTCGATCTATATCATGATATGCACATGGTGGTATATCAAAGCGGGGTGAGCCTTAGCTGTGGGGTGATGCTTCTTCATTTTTTGGGCTTGGGAGCATATTGCAGTTACTAGGCTAGCATATCAGCATGTGTAGCCATAGTTTTCACCCTATGTATTAAAACTATTAATGTTTAAAATATATTGAGAATATTATACATATGGTATTTGATGTTAATCTGATTGAATTATGTGATTATGTTATCCAATTCACTATGTTAATTATTTATTTTATAGCTTTTATTAATTATCACGTTGTAATTTACATTTTCTATTTACATATATTTTAATATCACTGCATAATCTAAATTATCTTAACTCTAGTATTAACTAGAATAAATCCGTTGCAAACAATTAAATAACTTTGGAAGAAAAGTGGCATTATAGGAAGGAAATCCAAAAGAGTTTAGTGTCATTCTGTAACATGGATAACATGTTATGGAAATGGGTGAAAAGGAATTGTCACTTTTTATGCCATAGTGTAGTGTGATAAGTTGTATGAAGACTCTTAGTAGTAGCAAGATACTATGTCTACGGAGGTCCTTGAGTGTGCAATGAAGCTTTTTACATTCTTCATCAAACCATGTATTCATAGAACACTTACTAGCTTTATGATTTCTATCTCTAGAGGTAGAATATTGGAAGACATTTATGGCACTAGTCCATAAAATATTGGCTACCAAAGTAGCTTTATCATGTGTGTTTATGACACAAGTAAGGTAAGCCAATTTTTTTAGGTGTTCAACATAAACAATGATGAGAGGAGTCAAAATGAACAATAATGCAAGGAATTGTAATTGAAATAGGCATGGGGGGTTGATGTTTGGATTCTAAGGTTAGTGCATAAGTATGTATGGTTCGGTAAGGACATGAAAGGTGAGACATATAAAAATGTTAAATATCTAGCCTAATATTATGAGATATCAAGAGATAATCAACTATCTTAGCTCCACCTTTGTGGTTAGATAAATTAAACCTATGTGAATCTAGCAAGCAAGATAAACCATTCAAAATAAAAACTTGAGAGACTCACCCATGCCAATCAAGGATCTACTATAGAAGGTGATGTGCACTTCATCCATTAAGGAACAAGACACAAAAACAATATGTCTAGATTGTTGAAGGCACAAGACAACTAAGAGTGGAGGGGGTGAATTAGTTTTATCAAAAACCTAAAATTATTTTAAACAAAATCACATTCATATTCACTTACTTTAACCCCTTAATTTTTTATGAAGATCAAACATGAAATGCAAAATCAACACCATACACACATGAACACCTAATTTTTACATGGAAAACCCCAAAAGGGAAAAACCACGGTGAGTGTTAGCTCACAATATAATGTAGTAACAATATTGAATAACAAAAGAGGCTCACTACCAAAGGGCTCACTACCCAAAAGAATGCTCACTGTAAAAAGGCTCACTGCCGAGGGGTGGCCTACTGCCAAGAGGGGTGGTTGACTACCATGAACTGATATGATAGCATCTACAACATGCCAGAGTTCAGTTCCATTGAAGCACAATACATATTACCTTCGCTGCCTTACAACACAAACACTCTCATCTTCACATCTTCGCACCGACGCTCAAACACATGAATCCTTTTAACTTATTTATATTAATCGTCAACCTTGGAACATACATCAAGGTCGATAATTCAATCTACAACCTTTGGAACAATCTCCAAGGTCGGCAAACATACATAATTCAAATTAGGTCTGGACCTAAACAAACTTTCAGAGTAAATGAATGAAAGAAGAACACTCCACAACTTAGCTCAGACCCAAATACATCTTCACACGCCTCAAAACGCTTCTACGATTCACGAAACACATTCGTAAAGAGTGTTAGCACCCAAGTTGGCCAAACTTGTGCAAACACCAAGAATACTTAGACACACACTCCCAAGAACTTAATCATAGTTTGCGGATCAAGAACAAGCCTTTAACACGATCTAGAGACATCCATAAACAACATAAAATCACCTAGGAGCCAACAAATCCAACCGCAACAAATCTCACTTGAAGACAACAAATATCACTTGAAGACAGATCACAAACTGCTTACAACAAACACTGTCGAACTCTGCCAATCAATAACTTGCTTTCTGGAACACAAAATCACAAATCCTTTGGAATGAAGATAGCTAAGGACCTTATAAACATATGTCCAAAACTGCAAGACCAAAAACCAAATTGCAGAGAAATGCTGAGCAAAATACTTTGTCCCTGTCACACTACAAATGTTGAAAGGCATAGTCTTCAAACTGATGAATATAACTTCTACTGCACAGTGATCCGGACCACCAAATTCTGGATTTAGCATCTTCAAACACTTCTCTAAAACATATCCAAATTTCATACTCTGGTCTTCAACACAGAAAAAACGTGGAGCAAAAACTCAGATAGTACCCTGTAAGCCAGAATACATCTTCAAAACTTTATCTTCAATATGAACCAACTTTTCTCAAAAGAACTTGGAAACTCAATATCAAGAACATATTCTTATCATCTTCAATACTTATACAATGCAATACAAAGCAACTAACTCATCACAATCAAGTAACAAAACAAGAGCACAGTTGACACTAATGACAATACAAACATGTTGACATCAATGACAACACCAATTAGCACATACTTGCAACATAGATCAATAGTGGTGTCAAGAAGAGTATCTTTTGACAAGTTGTGTATGAGAAATTCTTGTGTTCCTTTACGTGCATTGAAGTCTCAAATCATAACAACCTCACCGAGAATTGAAGCCTAGATATCTCCAAACAAGGGTCACCATCCACAATAATAGTGAAAGAGAGAGAATCATGTTGCAATAAAGTTTCCTAAGTGTACACTAGAAAAGAACTATTAATGTTTACCAAAAATAAATGAATAGGATGATAGTAAGGCTACCAATATAAAAGATTAAGTGCATGGTTATATGTGAAGGATTGTTCTTTTCCTTTATATCTTAGTGTGTGTTATTTAAACTCAATTCAATTATTATCCTTAGAAAATAAATCTGGAAGTATAATTGAATTAAACTAAAACTAACAATAAGCTTTGATTGACTAATATAATCTTGTTTAATATTTTAAGAGAACTAACTATAGAAAATAAATGCTTAAAAGAAATAAAAAATTAAAAGAAAACATCCTTGGTTTTGAAGTCTGATAATGTAGATGCCAAATAGAAACCATGTAGATAGGTACAATGGAGTATAGGAATCTAAAGTAGCCCGAATGCCTCCATAATTGCTTTTGAGGCCATTTAATCATGATAGCACCCCAAAGCCATACAGATGCTAAACTCCTATATTATAAATGCTTCAAATGAAGGAATGTCATGGTGCATGAAAAACCAAAATCTAATATCATGGAGAATACATGTATCCAAGAAACATTGTTGGGACAAGGAAAGGTCGGGGCCACTTGGGAGCCTACCTTCATCAAGCCCCTATTTAGTCTATTTCAACCCTGCTATAGCCAATGTAAGTTTGGAAGTGTGTGATATCTATCCTAGTGTACTATGTTAGGGATAAATTATATATGTTTGCAAGATGCAATAAAATCCTAGAAGGCTTTTTGTTGTGTGAAGTGTTTTGTCAATGTAAGGGAAGAAGGGTAGTGGAGGCAACAGATGCCAAGCTATAGAGTGTGAGGCTAAATTATTTGTTTCTAGAGAGTAGTTACCATGGTGGAAATAACACATAAAAAAGCTATAGGAGGAAAATAAACAAATGGGAACTTTTACAAAAGTAATAAAAAATAGAAGAGGAAGGTTGCAAGTAAATGAAGGAATTTTGCTTCAAATTGAGAAGGTCCTATTTTGAGCAAGTTACGAGAAGACCAAAAAGTCAAAGGTGCAAAAGAAATGAAGATTAAAAATTGCTGGACAAAAGATTGATTATTGTGTGATGTGATTAACAAGAAGAGCGATATTATTAGGAAAAATGTTAGACAAATTAGCAGTAGCATGAGTTTGGAATCCATTTGAAAAGAAAAATGCAAGGTAAGTTTGATTTTACAAGCCATATGATTGAAATTAATTTGGATTCTATGAAAAATGTGGTGGCATCCTTGTTGAGGTAGGCCAAAAATTTTGTAGGAAAACATGCAAAAACACAAATGCATTTATCTGACATCATATTACTAGGAAAAAGGTTATAGAAATAGGCTACAATGATTCCTAAAACATGTGACATGAATGGTAAGTAAAATGAGTACAATATATAGAGTATAAATTGTGATGGATACAATCTTTTACTCTATATTTGCCCCCACTTTAGCGAGCTTATGTCACTAGGTGATAGATCTATGCTAAAGTATAGAAAGTAAAATACTTAAAGTAAATTTCAGCAATTGAAACTGCTTATTTTGAAATATGTGGATACTATAAAAAGGATATGTGAACACATGGGGATTTTTCCCCCAATATAGATCTATTTATCAAATGTAGTGCTTATCTGCAAGACAAAAACACAAGGAAAAGAAGTCAAGGTTTGTCAAGGAAAATTAGATTATGTGAATAATAAACAAGTATATCATCTTCATCTAGAGAAAAATATTGAGCATAAATTGGAAAAGAGAATTTGTCGGATGATTTAGAAATAGGCACAAGAGAGATGGGAAAAAGAAGGGGGCTAGGCCAAGTGGAATAAAATAAATGATCCAAGGATATTTTACTCTAGGAATCATAAATATTTGCTTAGAGACCAAAATATCGATGGCTCAAGTACTATAAAAGGGTGGCTTAGAAACCAAACAAATTTGGCTTAGGGGCCAATAGTTAGATGTTAGGAATAACACTCTTAAAAATACGAGTAAGAGTAGAGTATATGCCCCCCCTTA
Source organism: Cunninghamia lanceolata (assembly GCA_027924645.1). Taxonomy (NCBI): domain Eukaryota; kingdom Viridiplantae; phylum Streptophyta; class Pinopsida; order Cupressales; family Cupressaceae; genus Cunninghamia; species Cunninghamia lanceolata. The sequence continues at coordinate 1,290,252 of BSBN01001859.1, read as the reverse complement.
AAATAATTATATAGTAGAATTTATATGCAATCAATTTTAAGGAGAAAGAAAAAGGTGTGATGAAGGAAATATGAAGGAACAAGAAAGAAGAATTATCCCCAAAAATATGTTGCAACCAAAGAAGCATGTAAAAGAGAGAGAGAATACTCCTAGAATGAAGGCAATTTAAAGAAAAATTTGTTGCAATACAAGCAATACAATGGTGCACCGAGAAGCATTCTCAAATAAATGGCATTTAAGCAAGAGTGCAAGGAATGCCCCATAATAAGTAACAACAAAACAAAGATAATTCTAAAGCACAAAGGGATATATATGTATGGGTTAGTATAATACAAAGAAATATAGCATATGAATTATCATCATTCCCCATGCATACAGAACAACACACATGAAGGAAGAAGTGGGAAATAAAATAGGGAAAACAATAAAGAGAATGAATGGGCTTGGTTAATGTTTGGGTCAACATGAAACTAGTATGAGACATAATGATACTTTACATCATCCCCAAGAAACCAAAAAGAGGAAAGCATGCTAGAGATAGATAAACATATAGAAGAGCACAAAGAGAAAGATAAACAAATAGGTGAAATGGTAAACAAATGAATATCTAGGAATGATTTGGATTAACATGAAAAAGGTACTACTACCTAAATGCTTTGTATCATCCCTAAATAATCAAGATATCAAGGATAAGGGAAAAATAAGGAAGAAAAGAGAAACACATAGAAGCAGGTACAACATGATGTTATTCATGTATTCATGTACCTACAAGGCTATCATGAATCATCCATGATGAGCTGACAATATACATATAAAACAAGAAGCACATAAAAAAATTATTCTGACAAAGAAGTCCACTTAGATTGATAATCTGAAGAGTCACCATTGACCCACTCGCTAGGGATAAACCTAGCCTTGCATACAAGAGAAGGAGAAATAGGAGCAAGGGTGAAGACATAATCCATTGAAGGACTATTAACAAAAAAATCAAAGAGGATATCACAATAAGAAGAGGCTAAGAAGTAGATACCATAGGAATAGGAGGAGAGATAATGGTGGAAAAGATAGAAAGGGAAATAGTGGAGTCCTCAAGAATACGAATAGACATGTCAATTATAAGAGGAATAGTAACATGCTACAAAAGCTCATCAACATCATCATCTATATCATAGGAGGAAGATGGTGTGTCATGTGCCAAGAAGTTAGAAGGTTTGAGGAGGATGGGTTGGGATACTAGGGAAGGCTTGAAGGAATGGTAGTTGAACTTCCTAAGAGGTAGGGTAGGAGGAGGGGTAAGGTAGAAATGAACAGGAGGTGCTAGGATAGACTTAGAATCTAAAAGAGGGGTAATTAGAGGAGGGGCAAAGATAGGTGAGAGTGGATTAGAAAGAGTGAGGGGAATGGAAAATGTAGCAATAGAAGGGGCGGGAAGCAAATAAAGCAAGGTAGAAGGAGGAAGAATGATGTAGAAGCATCCTAGGTCTATAAGCAATCTTGCATCAACCAAAACCATTTCATTCAATTGATTTAATTATTAAATTTATTTTTCTACCATTTTGGTGTGCTATAGTGGAATTTTTTGATAAAAATCTTATTTAAGCATTCAGACCAATAGTCAAGGATCTCATCCGTGGTGCTACATATTGATTAAATCAATTTATGGTTTCATCTAGAACATCATCAAAATATCACATGCATGCCCATGTGACTATTCCATATCATTTAATCCTTCGACTTAATGACATGTAAGATAAACTTAAGGTGCTTTATATGTTATGCACCAAGATACAAGGTCTTGCACCAACAAGTATTTAGTTAAAAGGCTTCATTGGCCCATGGTGGTTTATGGTGATTGCATTGAGATTGGAATCATATTTATTATCATGGACAACCAAGAACCTTTTACTTTAGAGAAGCACTATAAAAGGAGGTCTAGTTTAATTGTGAAGACTTAATAGAGGACAAGGAGAGATTCAACGACCAAGTAGTGTCCGCTAGAGTATAGTAGAATCTAGAAAATTGGTATCAGTCCAAGGAAGCTCATTATTGAGGTTGCATTTATGTGAAAAAGTAGATTTTAGATTATAATATAAGATTGAGGTCTAATATATAACAAGCCCATTTTTGTAGAACTCTTGATATCATTTTTATTATAAATGATTTATTCATAAATCTAATCCATGTTCAAAAGCTCATGTTAAAATTTTAAGTATCGCTTTGCATGGATTATATATATATATATATATATATATTGGTGTTGAGGTTGCATGGTTGGACAATCCTTATTTGGACCCTCCTATCACGACTACATCAAGTGGTATTAGAGTCTAGTTGTGGCTAGTTTTGTGCATGTTTTGCATTATAGGTTATCCATTTAGAGGATTGGTTCACAAATTCTTATGCATTTGTTGCATTGCAAGGGATCTATTTAAAGGAATTATTTATGGGAACCTAGTGTGTGTGATGCACTGTAGGTGATCCATCTAAGGGGTAACTTATAGAGTTGTAGAGTGTTGAAGAATAATAGAGAGTGTGGAGATATCTTCTAACATAGGGTTGTTGGGTAGAAGGTATCAAGACATTTTAGGTTATCTTCCAACATTACAACATTGGGTAGAGGAGAACCTAAACATTGAGGCTATAGATCGAAGTGTTGACTTGAGGAAATATACAAGAAGTAATGGGTGACCAAAACTAGCAAGTAAATTGGTGGAACTTTCTAACAAGATGTAGACTAGATGGCTATTTGTTGTAGGTAGAGTTATATTATCTAGTTTGGATAAACTTTGGGAGAAGTTAGAGGAAAAGAGAAAGAGGAACAAGGAGAAGTTGATGGAGTCTTTGAGGTATGTATCACTCTAAATTTATCACTTGGGGAAGCAAATGGGAGTTCCCATGGATTATTGTAGATGGAGCCATGGATTGGGAGAGCATCTATAATAAGGGGGTCTAGCAAATAGAGGAACCAAAGAATAAGGCAATTTGTGAAGGGAGCAATGACACAAATCATGTTAGTAGATGTATGGTGGCACAACTAACATTAAGGAAGGAGAAGTAGTTTCCCTACAAGAAATAGGTGATTGTTCTAAGGAATAATGAAGTTACAACTAGGCAATTGACTCTAGATAGTGTGGAAAGTGAGGTGCCCTATGAACAAAGTGGAACTAATCGGGGAAGAGAAGATATTGTTATAATGCATGGAAAATTTGGAAATAATGTGAATATTTTAACGATGCTCTTGAGGATGATGACCTAATAAGGCTTATAGTTGAAGGCTCAAGGAGCAAGGAGAAAGAAGGAATTGAAGAACTTTGCATGGAATGTGTTCATGAACTACTATAGACTTAAAAAGGCAATATTACTAAACTTTGTAGTAAGAAATACATTTGCAAGAATGTGATGGGAATTGAATGGTGAGTCAAAGATTGTAGATCTATTTTTCAAAGAGGTGGATAGTTTACGTGAGTTCGAGTGTCCTCTTGAGTAGAGATACTAAGTTCTTATGTCATAGTTGGCACACATTAAGGAGTGAATTTGTATACTAGTGTAGCAAACTAGCACAAACTAAAATCCTAGATGGATCCAAAAGAAGAATAGTAGCTTGGTTAATTATTAGATAAGTTGTCAAGAGTGTTGGTATCCAATTGGTTATCTATTGGAGGTTTCAAGTGGTAGAGGCATTATCACTAATTGTGAGAATTTTAAGTACAAATTAGATAGTAGGGAATACAATAAAGAATAGACTTGATCAAAACAGGAGCTAGTCATGGAAAAAGGGGGATTGCCTTGATTTCAAAAGAGTAATGTTTGGAGTAGCCTAAGTGGGAAGGGATCTAAAGCATTAGGGTTTGATCTTAGTTGCACTAAACTACAAATAATTGTGATTGGGTTCATTTGTGATGGCATAAAAGTTGTATAAGAGATTGTTGTGAGACCAAGGATTGCAATTGTGAAGATGGATTGCATCAAGATATGAGGTTGTAGACAACACATGATGGACAGAGATCTAGTAGAGGACTGGATTGTAACAATAGAAGGCTAAAATATGTAATGGAAAATTACTATAAGAACCTAGGATATGGACTAAAGTATAGAGAGTTCATGTGACCAAAAGAATTACCATTGGAAAAGAAAGGGTGAACAAGAATCCTAAAAGAATCATGAGAAGGATGTGTGTGCAAAGATGGGGGACCAAAAAGTGGCCAAAATCACTTTTTGGTCCATTGTGCATATAGTGCAAGTGCGTTATAACGTGCTCATGTTATGGCTCGATAGTGGCTCGGTCACTACCGAGCCATAACGCGAGCGTGTTATACAAAACATAAAAAGTGTATTTTTCATGTTTTTCATAACACGAGCGCGTTATGAAAAAGATTAAAAATACACATTTTTTATGTTTTTATAATGGACATAAAAAATAATGTATTTTTTATGTTTCCATAATGCGCTTACATTATGAAAAACATAAAAAAATACATTATTTTTTTATTTTTTAACAACACTAACACGTTATAACGCGCTCGCATTATAACTTGCCTTGGAAAGTACCAACCCTAAGAGTTGAATTTGCCTTGGGCATCCAACCCAAAGGGTTGGACTTGCATGTCAATGCCCAAAGATGTGTTTCTACAAAATATAGGGAAACAACTAAATGTCAAGCGTGCTCTCCATCAGGTTTGCACATTTCAATGTTGATATGAAAAATGTGAAGATGAATTCAAGATTTTTATTATCTTTCTAACCATATATTTTTTTCTAAAATCTAATAACATTAAGGTCTCTATCTTCAATTTATTTTGCTAATGTATCCTTTTTTTGCAGAAAACCCATGTCTAGTATTTATGGTGTCATTTTTTATGCCTTCATTGAAATTTGAAACACATTACATTTTTAGATTCTAGACCCAATTCTATACACATTGATTTTTTTATTTATTTTTTATTAGTTTTCAAAAATATTAAGGGAGAGCACATTCAAATTTTCATTTTTCAGAATGTGTCAACTTTGAAAATTCATAAAAAAATCATATATTCATTAAAAAATTAACAGAAAAATCAGGCATAAACTATATGATGTTGGCTGATTTTCCACCAAAGTGATTTGTGAAATACTTTTAAAAGGTCAACATTTTAGGGGGAGCACACCAGATGCAATATTATATTTTTCTGACAAAAATAAGAGCACTTTCCCTATTTAAACCTCTTAATCTCCACCATTTAAAAAAAGTAGTAGTTTAGAAACTAAATTTCGAGCACTACAAATCTTGTTCTTATCACATCTTCTAATTTTGAATGTGGCTATCTTTAATTTCTCATCCAAGATCAATTTTTACTGATTTTAGAAAAAGTGGCCACTTTTGACCCTCTTTTGGTCCCCCATTTCCATGCACATACCTAGAAGGTGAGGTTATAGGATGAAGGAAGATAAATCAAGGGCATTAGATGCCATAAGAATACTCAAGCTAGTAAGACAATTACATAGTCACAAGCATGCAAGGGAGAAAATATGGTTGAAAGACATAGGATTTGTTCTTAATGAGTAGGATGATAGTAGAGATACATTGTAAGAAGAAGAAAATGGTAATAGATACTGCAACAATAGTAGGCAATATAAGAGTAATAGATATAGATTTGAGTTGGACTTGATGTAAAATAAAAAATTGCACTCTTGCAATTTCACACTATATTTTGGCCTTGCTTTAGTGTCCATTCCCTTTGTTTTTTTATAGGATTGTTTTATCCCTTCCATTATCCTTTTTTCCTTCCCATGGTGCTTAGGCCTTGTTCCCTATGTTATCTTTTTGTCAAGTTTTATTGTCATCTTTGTGTTACCCTTGTGATTTCATAGTGTCTTCATTTTGTAGCCCAAACTATCTAGACATTAACGCTTCATGCAGACATTTATGCGACACGCTAGCATCTCGTGATAGTTTCTTGTTTAGTGGGCATTTTTAAGTGTTTTACCACTTGTCACTTTCCTAGTTCAGTAGTAACGGCTCAAGACAAGTCCAAACAACTCATCAACCTCTTCCTCTTCCCTCCTCTCTTTTTGAATTGATCTTTTTCATGTTTGCAATCTCTCTTGGCTCTCTCTTGGAACTTTCTTGCACTCTCAAGCTCTACAACTCTCTACAACATTCCTACAACGTTCTCCTTTAGCTCTCTTGTCCTCTTGGCTTCCTCAAGCCTTTGTAGGTGATATTGTTATTTTTCTTTGTTATTGCAAGCATTTGTTTTGTTGTGCCCCTGAGCATCTTGTGATATCCATATCCTTTTGAATCTTTCATTTTAGTTACTATTTTTATTTCTAGATTCACTTAGATTAAGAACACACTATTTTCTATTTATCTATTTTGGTTGTTGTGGAGGTAGAAATACCAAAGAAGGGGTTTAACCTAAAGGTAAACCCTCAAATAACCCCAACAATTTTCTTGTTCTTTCCAACTTAAAGTTTCTTGAGGAGAAGATATCCAACTTCTTGGGCGTTCGGTGATATCTTCCTTTTCCCTTTCTCTATCATTTCTTCATTATATTTAAATAACTTAGTTAAATCTTTGTTATTTTATTTATGTTAGTACTTGGCAACTTGTTTTTGTGTTCCCTTTTCTGATTTTGCATATTGGGTGAGCTACTGGGCTAGACTTTCACATTTCTGGTTGTACAGATGATAGCGCTTAGCGTGGACATCTACACGACGCGCTGGTGTCCTAGACAATGACCTTCAACTTTCGGTGCCAAGTTCTTTATTTTCTATAATTTACAATTTTGAATTTAGTTTTTTGATTCTACACTTCAATTTTCTCTAAAATAGTATTTTCCATTCCAACTCATAAATGTAATGTAGAAGTTAATAGTACCTTTATTTTTATATTACACTTGATAACAAATTGTTGCATGTATAGAATGTGCATAGAAGCATACAAAAAGAAGCAAGGGTAATAAGATTGCAAATAGAAATATAGATGGAAAAGGGCATGAGAAGTTGTCATCAAAAGTTTTAAGATAGAGAATTGATGAAGATAGCCAATCAAGAGTTTGTATATTTAGTACTACTATTTATGAAGGTGGAATCTAAGTGGATTGAAGGGAATATACAAAAATAGATAAATGATAGGATGAAGAGACAATATTTAAATTAGACAACTAATAAAGATTGGATGGAGTCAATAATAGTGGTATTTAGTAGAACTCAGATGATAGGTTAGAGAAAAGATAAAGAAGAATGATGTAGGGGATGTTGTGGTGGTGCAAAATATGGATGGGAGTTGTGTAAAGGTGGCAAAGGGATTATGGGAGGCCAATCTCAAAGAATAAGTGGAAACATTGATGAAGTGTGGTGTAGGATGTTTAAGACATCTCAAGATGATGGAATTAAAGGGATGGGAAGTTGTCCAAAGTATATGATTGAGAAGATAACTATCAACACATAATGGGAGAGTACAAAAAGATGGAGGAGTGTGGCGAGTTCTTTTAAATTGGGAGTAATAGTAGTGGAGAATGCTTTATTGATAAATATAGAGTGTGAACTTGAAAGATAGAGAGAAATGGGTGTTACAAAAGGAGAAAATGGTAGGAAAGAAAAATAGGGGATAATTTTAAGAATTGGATAAGGGAATGTGAGAAAAGGAAAATAGAAATTAAAAGCTACAAAAGGAGAAGATTGGGTTAGTGGAGTAAGTTAAGTTCTAGGAAAGTGAAATTGAAGATGAAATATCAAGGCATTATGTGTAACATTGGATGGTAGCATCTAGCATGAGATTATGAAGATCATGACAATAAACATGAGTTGTGGATAAGAAGCTAATAAAGATGAGTTGTGGATAAGAAGCTATGTGGATGTTAGAGTGTGCTCTTGTTCCTTATTTTGGAATTGGTATAGGTGTAGTAGTACAAATTTAATCTTGGAAGCCTATTCATGTGTTAAGGGTGCATTGTGGCTATTTTACCAACCTAGAGTTTTGTGTATCCAAACACATAAACCACATTCTTAACATTACCAACATATTCAAACACATTAACCACATTCTTAACTTAAATACTTTCTACACACATTCAAAACACACCCATCTATTTTTGAGTATCCATGCAACATCCTCTAAATTTTCCTACTTTAAAACAACCTAGAGTTTTGTGGTCCTAATTGGATATCACCACAGAGTTGCAAGAGGAAGAATTTGTTTCTACTCTATCATGTCCATCATCAACTAATTAAACATCATAAGCAATAAGGCTCGCTAGAGGTCAAGAAGCCCTGAGGGTACTGGCTTAACATCAAAGAAGGCATGGGCAACCCCCTCCACCTAAGCTTCCTTCTAACATTAGTTAGCAATGCTCGCATCTCCTAAGAAATCCACAAGTATTTGATCCAAAATATCCACCTACCCCTTTTCCATTAAATCCACAAATGCCATCCACTAGCAAACAACCCTCAATCAACTACCTACTTCATCCTATCTTCAATTTTCTGCTATGTTTCCATCATAAAACATCCTCATTACAACAATAAATGCCAACACATCATCCACAATGATTTGACTCTAGATAACCTTGAGAAGTCATGTGGTGAACCTAATACGAAAGAACACAAATCTTTCGGTTGACTTTTTCTCTTTTCTTATTTTCCTTGTCCCTTTTCTCCACTATCTCTCTTTCCACTTATTCTATGACATTTATCAACCTCAAATATATCAAGATTCGAGACTCCAAATGTTGATGTCTCCATGTATAGAGCTCAATGTTCCCATAATTGAAGATTAGGACCACAAATCAAACAAGCCTCCCTACTCAAATGTTTAAAAATCTTGTGGCAAAAAGGTCCTTAGGAGATTCATACCTTAACATAACCCATAACCCATTAACCCCTCCTTGCTTTGAGCACTTCAATGATGCACTGAGTCATCATGTGTGCTTATTGGTATCCCATAGATTTCATTTATAAGTCCCTCAACTTGAGAGGAGAATCAACTTAATTGTAGTTAGTGAGAGGGTATAGCAAATGGAACAAGAGGTCACTCAACATGAGGACCACTTGGCTCAAGTGAACCTCTATCATACAACTATCGATACCAATGTTAATCAAGACCATAATTCTCATCCTAAGCCAAACAATGGGCTACAAATGAATAAAAGACACGTACAAGACCTAAGGCTTTGTGACCCTCATTGAGTTGGTCACACAAATAATGCGAACCAATTAAATCAAAATCAAGTCATCCTTGAAGCACTTATTGCTACCCTTGTTGAAAGAATCAAAATAACTTAGAAGCTAGTAATGTACCACAACACACAAGCACAACCTCCCGATCAATTGCTCCCACAAGAATCAACCTTCTCACAAGCCTCAACACAACACGAACCTATTTCTTAATATTTTGAATGAGGCCAACCAAAGGACAAATCAAAATCAAGCCACTCTTGAGGCTCTTATTGCTACCTTAGTTGAAAGAATCAAGAATTTAGAAAGTAGCAACACACCACTAACAACCTTCCCATCGATCACTCTCCCACAATAATCAAAGATCGCTATTTCCCAAACCTCGTCACAACACAAACTTGTTTATGGATATTCCAAATGAGGCCAACTAGGGGATGAATTAATTGCCTTGTTATTATTATTTTTATTCCTAGAATGACAAGACCTCCTTTCCATCGTATCTACCCACTATTCTACTTCATCTACCCACAACCCTAGTGGATCCTATCAATTCAATATTTCCTCTTGTACCATTGCCTCTAGATTGCCCCCCATGTTCACAACATGCCCTATCTTACAACAATATCCCACATACCCATCCATTTGGATCCAAGCTCTCCTCTTCTATCAAGAACAATCCCATGTTCACAACATGCTCTCTCTTACAACAATATCCCACAGACCCATCCATTTGGATCCAAGCTCTCCTCTTCTATCAACAATCCCATGTTCACAACATGCCCTCTCTTACAACAATATCCCACATACCCATCCATTTGGATCCAAGATCTCCTCTTCTGTCAAGAATCCCATTTCTAGCACCTATTTAGAATATTTAAAGGAACCTCTTAACCATGTAATCAAGAGTATCATCTAGCCTACGTCATTGCCAGAACTCCCCAAGTTAAAAGGAGGATATCTATTACCAATGCCCATATCAAGGCATATGCGACTACCATGAACTCCTTCCCTAAGATATTGTGGCCGTGTAGAACTTGCTTATGACTTGAGAGGGCATTTTCATTCTTACAACTCATGAGCAAGTTCGTGGTATGAACAAACTGATCGAGACCAAGATAAAGAAGTTCCTGCATATCAAGTAGGACAATAAAGAATCTGTCTCAACTTCCTAACCTAGTGGAGACAAGTCAAAATTCAAGATTCCTCTCTGTTTACAGATTTTATGTTTCTGTGCATAAAACATATGCTAAAACCACGAGTATGTAATTAACAATTTATAACACAGCAATTTTTTGTATGGATTGGACAGACATTTTTACTTCCATTCAGAACACATACACAGCCATATTGAAATGAATTATTCATCGCTTTTGACTACATTCCAAAAAATAAATACAATACAAAAGGGCAGTCAATAGGGTTCAGGTTTTTAGCATGGAAGGCAATAAAGTCAAGCAAGTGCAGCCCAAAGATGACATAGAGTGCTGTCATTTGAAATCAAAGGCGAAAATTCCTTTTGATTGATTGCTTTCTCTAAAATATTTAACACGCGCTCGAAGTTTTCGGCTGGGATTTGATGCATATTGGGATTAACAGCACTTCTAATTTAAAAATATCGGCATATGGAAGTACAGGATTTACAATGAAGAGAGATCATTACTTTCTGCCGAGCAAGATTATTGTTAATTGCAATGGTCTTCGATATCTACTATATTACATCCAAATCTCACACGGCCTTTGCCCCCCTGCCTTGGTGCTAGTCACTAGGGCTTTCCAGGGAAGCATGCTATTGGAACCCTGTTTGAAAATACCCCTTAACTATTGGTATGTTTTAGGAAATATTTTAGTATAAAGAATTGTGCACCGCTTTGTAAACATGTGCAATCGTGCAATCTACCTAGATTCATATACAAATTTACAATGAATAGCTTGCTATTACTAGTCCAATACCATAGTGTTGGATATTGAGACTGTTCATAACCAGTCACGTACACAAAATGTTACTACTACCATCTATCCTTAGATACACAAAATATATACACAAACAGAATTTCATACAATTGCAACAGAGCTCCATTTTTCTTCACCATAGCAAATAGAAATCTGCAATGAGAGGCTTACTTTTATTACTCCAATACCATAGTGTTGAATGTTAAAGATTGTTCATACCACTAATGTGCATAAAATACATACAAAATATGTTATTACTACCATCCATCCTTAGATATACACAAACACAAATTGATGAAATTGGTGGAGAGCTCCATTTTCTTCACCATAGCAAATAGAGATCTTCAAATGAATGGTTTACTTTTACTACTCTAATACCATAGTGTTGAATAATAAGATAGTTCATAACCAGACGTACACAAAACATACAAAATATGTTACCACTACCAGCCATCCTTAGATATACAAAATATATACTCAAACACAAATTGATACAATTGCTCAAATTTTTTCTTCCCCATTGCAATTAATCTTCTATAACAGGCCAAGATGTTAGCAATCCGGAATAACAGCAGGATCAACTTTCATTGTAAGGTAAAGGTACCTGAAAAAGTATGACGAAGGATTTAGGCTCACCTTCAAAGTGTCCAACAAAAGATTCCTACTGGTAACAAAGCATTCAATTTTCATATTAAAAAACAAATTCTTAAGCTAAAGGAATGCATTCAATGAATACGTAGTGCCATTTCCAGTTATTTCACATGAAGCTTGCAACAAACTTAAAAAAAATGCGACAATCAATATGGATCAATAGGTTCACAATTTTACTGCTTTGGAACACAAACAAAGTAAAACCACTGATAATATACAGGACAGACACCATAATGAAGAAGGTATACCCTCCAATCGTGGTGCCCTTCATCAAAGTTTTGTGTTCACTATATCATATTCATGTACACCATAAGTACACCATACAACTGTGATAAACATGATAAAATAGAGTGAAGAGACAGGTTATCCATTTCGTTGGCAACAAAGCCAGAACATGATTGCACTTGTATCAGTTTTACTTTTCCTTTTGCCAATACATCACATTCAAAGTTAATGGTATTATGGTTGGGAGCAAGGCCTAAATTTGACAGTCGACCTTGCTTGTCAAGTAGTTTTTTTATGACAGTTATCTATTCAATGGTGCCTTTAAAATACTATGGCATACCTTAGTATAAGCAAACTAGCACTTGAACCCATAGAAGGTTCAAGGAATACGCCGATAGGAACAACCGACGATTTTAGAAAATTTCCCGGCCTGGATTTCTTTTACAGCGTGAGACAATTCCGAGCACTATAATGCTCACATATAAAAGCCCTATCGGCTAATTATATAAAAACCAAATATATATATCATCATAATCCTATATAGATTTTGACAGTTTATCCAAAATCTCTCCTTTCATATGATATGGTCTTTTTAAAATTTCCATCGTATTTTACAGCAAAAATGTCTAAATACAGCTATACAACTGTCAAATTTAAACCCTGGTTGGGAGCAACGAAGAAGAATTTGTGTTTATGACAGATAACAAAGGGTCACCTCCACAACAAAAGCACAATGGCATATCACGCTTTACAGCAAAATAATGAATTATCTGGCTAAAGATTATATTCTGCATTTGCTAGAAATAAAGAAACAAATACACACATTCTGTCCATGTGCATGTGTGTATAGTTATGCATACCAGTGTTACAAGACTTGGACTCAGCTTAGACTCGGCATGCTGATTTTTGACCCAGACTTGGCACTCAGACTCGGTAAAGACTCCGCAAATTGAAAAAATCATGAAATATAGAGATTTTTAAGGATTTAAAACTTTTATAGTGCATCCTTCAATTAATAAATTGTTAAGACACAATAAACTAACCAAATAGAAACTACTTTGATCACATACACAAGTATACATTGATCATGAGTATAAAAGCAGATTTTAGCTAAAGGAAACAACATTTTTAAATATATAAATATTGTCAAGTGTTTTAGGTGTACAAAACTCGTAGATTATGATATCCGTGGCATCCAAAACAAAAAACCACAATATAGAGTGATTCACTATGGTGGAAAGGAGCTTGTATCATTCAACCCAACATTGGTAGCTCTATGTGGAGTGATGCACTTGTATCTCAAACAAGTCTACAAATGTTGCTACAACCACAGGAGCATCACTTGGAATAGAGATTGACTCAAGAAACCAGTAGTATAAATGCCATTCAATAACTTGGGATTTAAATGAGAGGAAGTAGAAAGAAAAAAAATGTTGCTTTTCCATCCAACACGGCCCGAAATGACTTTTAGTTTTTGCTTTTTACAACTAGAGTGGGAGTTTGGGAGCAGTGCCCCCAGCAAGGTCAAGGGGCAGCGCCCCTTGTGGGGGGCTGGGGGCAACGCCCCCAACAGGGTCAAGGGGCTAAGCCCCCAGAAGCAAGCCCAAAATAAAAGCCTTTGAGACCACATTGACCTTCACGGTGCATGCCATTTTTCATAATTTTATCTCTTTTAACCAACCTTCAAGAGCCCTCCAAACCCTTCAAAAAACACTTGACTTTCACGCTTCTACATTTGAGTGTTTTCAACTTTTTATTCTTTTTTTTTTCTGATTTTCATTGACTTGGCTGAGTCTTCCCAGCGGGTCTTGCCAAGACTGGCGAGTCTGACCAGACTTGGCGCAGACTCGCCAAGTACTCAAGTCACGAGCCCCTGGGCCTCATTTGGTCTGCCCACCTCTGGACTCACCCAGTTCAGGAGAGTCTTTTAACACTGATACACACTATCTATCTATGCGCGTGTGTATATACACACTATCTGTCTGCACATGTGTGGTACATACACACTATTTGAGTGCGAGTATGTTGTATATACACACTGTCCACACACGTGTATATATGCAAACTATCCGCACACATGTGTATATATACACACACTGTCTGTGAGCACACATGCATGTATATACACACACTCTGTCTCTATGTGTATACATTGGACAGTGTATGTGTGTATATACACTATCCATCTGTGTGTATACATATACACATATACACTATCTGTGCAATATATAGTGTATATATATATTGTACAGATAGTGTATATGTGTAACAGTGTATATGTATATATGTTATATTCTGAATTTCAATTAATTAGCCGATAGGCTTTTATATGTGAGCATTATAGTGCTCAAAAAATTGTCTCACGCTGGAAAATTTTCTGAACTCGTCAGTTGTTCTCATGCCGGGAAAAAATCATGTCAGAAACAGTCTCATGTCATTTAAATGTCTCCCACGGGATACTCTAGGATTTCTATTTGTTTTTTCAAAAGAAAAGGAAAGGGAAAATGGTTGAAAGCAAACAACTCAGGCGAGCATATCAAATTGCAAGATATGAGGTGAGAGCACAAACAGACAACAAAAAAATCAGCTTCCGCGGAATCAATCCAAGGCCGTGGAGGAATTTTTTTTTGTTTTAAAAGGTATTTGGATCAGTTCTTTGTTTTTCTAGTACAAAAACTAAAATCTGTTTGCTTGCTGCAATTTCATTAAGCACAGAAAAACTGAAACCCCATTACTGTCTTTTTAAATGTTCTGCTATATCATAGAGTTGGAAGCTGAAAAAAGGAAGTCTTTTTTGGCATTCTTTTTATTTTTCGGAAATAATACAACTTTTTAAAGTTGACAATTCATTAACTTTAGAGGACTTGCCTATACCACTGGCCTCAAATTTTAGATTTGTGGCAACAAAAATTTGCATCAAGAAAGAGAACAGAAACAGACAATAGATTGGGCATTTGCAAATTACATAATACCATTCAACAACGCGTCCATCTACTAACACTAAACAATGGTCATTTAATAATAACCTAAAAATTGTTGCAATGAATTCAATTGTCAGATGGGGGCAGGGAAATCAATCTCCAAAATCAATTTGTCTCAGCTGAAGGTCACGGAGGAGAAAAGGTAATCAATTGGAATTTGGGGGGTGGGTTATGAACCTTTCTTGACTTACAATTCTTATCAATATGGTAATATTGGTTTTATTACAAACATGGGATGATATATATCTGTAGACATTTAAAAGAATTTCTACATAAATTCCCGTAAGACCTGGATGCCATACATATTTAAAGTCAAAATTACAAATATTGTAATTTTCTTCACAAACATCAGTAGCGACAAGAACAACATGGTTCCATTAATTCACATCACAAGATAACAATCCAATTTCAAATTGTAGCTAATTTTGCCTTATAAAAGACTTACAAATAGTGTGTGTTCACACATAGTCCTGTAACTGTTGAGACATGGACCAGCTAGGACTCGATCCTAGGACCTTCCATTCACTGCTGGAGTGATCTACCACTGAGCTACTGGCCCCTCTTGGACCAGTCCATCATCGGTCCGGGTGTGGCTTATTTCCAACACCACACCCCCCCTTAAGCGACACCTCTCATGTGCTTGGGGTTCCTAGCCTAAACCTGGCTCTGATACCATGTTGAGACATGGACCATCTAGGGCTCGAACCTAGGACCTTCCATTCACTGCTGGAGTGTTCTACCACCGAACTACTGGTCCCTCTTGGACCAGTCCATCGTCAGTCCGGGTGTGGCTTATTTCCAACACCAACAGTAACAAGTGTTTAACTGATAATGAATTAGCTATTATAAAAGACTTGCAAATAGTGTATGCTCACACATAGTCCTCTAACAAGTGTTTAACTGATAACAGAAAAGTAAAACTTACCAATTTATATTGCAAATTCTTGAGCTTAAAAACCTTGTAGTGGAATTTTATTGCTTAAATGAAAGAGCATGATAGTAAAATTGAGCATTTTACTTCTTCTAAGTGTTAGTGTCAAAAAGAGATTAATGGTTTTCAGATAGTTTCCACTAACTACCATAACAATTTATTATAGCTAAGAATATTGGCCTTTCTTGAAACAAAATCTTGTATGTTTCCAGTGTAGAAGGGAAGAGAGAATTGGAAATTTGCCACACAATCAAACTACCATGACCTAAAAAGTATATAAATGGAGATTTTGATGCTTATAGATGAAAGAGAGTATGCTGGGCATTTATAATAGTTTAGATGCACATTTGGGACACATCATATGATAATGAAATTTAAGTGTTTAAGCTAATACATGTCTTTCATTCAACATATAAAGAATCCAGACATGGATACTGTTGTTGGCATTGTTATATGATTGGGCAGGAGAATGTTGGATGGTCAATCTGTCCGTCGTAGTTAACTCTAATTGAAATCATAAACATTTTAATTTATATCTCTTAAACCTATGCTTATTATTAAGCATACCTAAATACGATTCTAAGCCACTTTTGATTTAAATTAGATGTTGACCCTTAAGCTGTCCAAATTGTAGTCTCAATGGGAAGTAAAGTGAAATGGTACATTTGGACTTCTTTGGTTGCCATCTCCGTAACATAAGACCATAGTTATTGTTCAAGCCCAGTTATTTGCAATGACTGGAACTCTGCAACTCTATAAATTAAATCTACAGTAAATCTCTCGAGCACATGTTAACATGGATGAATAGCCTCTATAATGGAATTACCTTGTGAAAATATTTTGGGACCGTCAAGGATATGGGAAAATGGAGAAGGTTACTTGACACACAAGTCTTGGGAGGGTTGAATAAATAGATGCCATTACTTATCAAAATACAAATTTGTAGTCAAAGCATGTATAGATTTATTGTTATATAATTAATTATGTAATATCAAAACATTAATTCTTAATATTTATAAACTGACTTAAAAAATATATTTAAATGTTACCTTCAATTTCCTATCGGCGTATCCCTTGAACCTCCTATGGGTGCAAGTGCTAGTAAATAAATACGGTCAAATGTGCATCCAGTGTGAGAGAGAGAGAGAGAGAGATCCTTCAGAGTTTTGAAGGTCTACCAAAAATCCCCCCTTCATGAGATGGAACAGTTTTCCTTTGTATTTTAGGGCAAAAATGCATAAATACGGCCATACAACCATCAAATTTAAAGCCCGATCTGATTCACCGGTATGATGGAGAAGCTCGCCTAAATTTGACAGTCGACCTTGCTTGTCAAGTAATTTTTTTATGACAGTTATCTATTCAATGGTGCATTTAAAATACCATGACATACCTTAGTATAAGCAAACTAGCACTAGAACCCATAGAAGGTTCAAGGAATACGCCGATAGGAACAACCGACGATTTTAGAAAAGTTTCCGGCCTCAATTTCTTTTACAGCGTGAGACAATTCCAAGCACTATAATGCTCACATATAAAAGCCTATCGGCTAATTATATAAAAACCAAATATATATATCATCATAATCCTATATAGATTTTGACAGTTTGTCCAAAATCTCTCTTTTCATATGATACGGTCTTTTCAAAATTTCGATTGTATTTTACAGCAAAAATGCCTAAATACAACTATACAACTGTCAAATTTAAACCCTGGCTCCAATGGCTTCAACAACAACAGGTGCGCCCTTCCAATTAATTTCCGGAGACATAGGAGGGCTTTCGTGAAGTTTATGCATTTTAATAAAGAAACATAAATGGTAAAACTATTCAGTTTTTTCGCTCAAAGAAAACAACCTGTTCTTTCATTACAATGAAGGAAAAACCTAACACATCTTTAAAAAAATGTAGGGAAAGATTATCAAATATTGCAAATTGCCAGTTTTTTTGCGATGCGAACAGGGAAATGGCGTCCTTTGAAGTCCACATTTGGATGCGATTGTAGGATAATGGGCATTTTCCCAAAGCATTTTTAGGGGCATGTAACCAAATGAAATTCGCAGGTTAACTCCTGCCAACAATGCCAAAATGGAGTCTACAGCTAGCATTGATGTGTGCATTGCCATTGGTGCTTTACGAAAATGAATACAGAGAGAGTAGGATGAATTTGTTTAAACACTAAAAAGCTTCATAGCCTAAGCAAGGACTCAAATATATCCTTACCTGTTGCCACTCAGATCCTTCGTACCTCCCACCTCTCATTGAACTGAAAAACAAAAAACCCCCAAAACTAAGAAAATCAAACCCTAACTTATGTTTTAAAAGTAAAGGAAAATAAGAAGTAAACTAATGGGGTTTTGGAATTAATACCACGGCCAGCAGCGAAGGCATGCATTTGTCATTAAACCATAGCTGAGTGGTGAAGAGAATGGAGGATTAAGAATAATATACCATAATGGTTAATCCACAACGAAAGAAGGATAAGAAGGAAAAAAAGCTTGTTCGGATGACTTTCTCCACCATATGCCGACTTTCACAGAGGTGCAGAACTCTCATTTTTGCATGGCATTCCTAGGATTCCATGTGAGGTTGGTCTGCAACGCGTACATGGGCACCAGCTAAAAAGGCAATGAGGTGGCAAATAAAAGCAGATGTACGCTGAGAGCATTGCATTGGTTAATGAGGACACACAATAGGTGGCAAAGTGGCGCCGTCGTTTTGTAAAGCACCCTCTCCGAGTGAATCGGAACAATCTCCAAGGCATGCTGCATGCACTATATATGGCTTTAAATGCTACTATTTTCCGTAACAGTGACAGATATAAGAAATGATTTGGTTTGGTGTGAACTTAGATCGCATATGTTTATGGTGACAGGTGGGTGTATGTGAACACTAAAAGCAACTTGCATTTATAATGGAAATTGATCCTTTTATAGTCTCAGGGGCCCTGATTTTGAGTCTACAGGGGGCTTACTACCTCATACTCCGAGAATGTAGGAGCTACTTCATACTCCGAGAACGCAGGAGGCACCTAACTGTGCTTCTAATATGAGGTATATATACCCTACCCCCTGCATACAATAGAGGCGCATATGCCAAGTAAACTCTAGTTTGTAGTTTCAACAATACATATGCCACTCTAGTTTGTAGTTTCAATGATTCAAGTTTTAGAATTTTTTTCCGCTACACTGGATTGCCAAGGTTTAGCATCTAAACATGTCGATTTATTGTGTGCAAGGAAATTGGTTGGTCTATAATGGGTTTTATTTTGAGGCTATGGATTGTGAGAGAATGCTAGAGTTTTACAAGGCAAGATAAGGCTCTAAAAGTATTTTCTTTATGCTATAAATATTAAATTAATTATTAATTTTTTGTAAATTGTTTGACACAATGTGTTATCTAGAGTTAAAGGTCGTGTTCTCCCACTAAACATGAATTTTGTGACTATTTTTGTAGAGATATTTTGTGATATACCAAATATACAATTTTGGTTAGAAATGAAGGTGAACAACTACAAAATTGACATTGTTCCTCTTGCATCTCTTCCTAATGTCCCATTGTATCGACAATCCATTCTTCAAACTAATGAAATCAAAAGGCAAATTCAAGATTTATTATCTAAAGGTTTCATTAAACCAAGCACATCCCCTTGTGTTTCACCAATTTTGCTTGTGCTCAAGAAGGATGGAACTTGGCATCATTCTATTGATTTTTGGGCATTAAACAAGACCACCATCAAAAATCAATATCCACTTCCATGGATTGATGACCTTTTGGATCAACTTCAAGGTGCCAGATTCTTCTCCAAAATTAATCTAAAAAGTGGGTATCATCAGGTTAGAGTTCAGGCAAAGGACACATGGAAGACAACTTTCAAGACCAAAATGGGTCTTTTTGAGTGGCTTGTAATGCCATTTGGTCTCACTAATGCTCCTGCCACTTTCATATGATTGATGCATGAGGTATTTCATGATTGTTTGGACAAATTTGTTACCATCTACTTAGATGATATTCTTGTCTTTCATCTTTCAAGACCAAAATGGGTCTTTTTGAGTGGCTTGTGATGCCATTTGGTCTCACTAATGCTCTGTCACTTTCATGCAATTGATGTATGAGGTATTTTGTGGCTGTTTGTATAAATTTGTTATCAACTACTAAGATGATATTCTTGTCTTTTCTAACACTTGGAAAGTCCATCTTCAACATTTGGAACATGTTCTTTGTACTCTTCAGCAGGAAAATTTGTATGTCAACTTTCCTAAGTGTTCTTTGGTTAGACATCCATCTCCTACCTTGGATTTGTCATTGATGCATGTGGCATTTAGGTAGATCCTACAAAAGTAGAAGTTCTTCTCAAGTGGCCTACTCCTTCAAATCTCACTGAATTAAGGAGTTTTCTTGGTCTTGCCAACTTCTACCACAAGTTCATCATGCAATACGCAGACATTGTTGCACCTTTGCACCAATTGGCAAAGACCAATGTTGCATTTAAGTGGACAAAAAGCCATTCTCATGTTGTCAACACATTGAAAAAGAAATTAAGTTATGCACCTATTCTTGTTCTACCAGATCTCTCACAACCTTTTGAGATTGAGATAGATGCTTCACAGTATGCACTTGGAGTTGTTCTAAAGTAAAATGGTCATATTGTGGCCTACCATTTAGAAACTTTCTCTAATGCTAAATAGAACTTACTCCATATATGATAAGTAGTTATATGCATTGGTCCAAACCATCAAGTACCAAAGACATTATCTTTAGGGAAAAGAAATAGTTGTCCATACTGATCACTTGCCTCTACAATTTCTTCAATCTCAGAACAAAATTGAAGAAGTTGGGCATATTAAGTGGGCTTCATATTTACAATAGTTTCAGTTGGTCATCAAATATAAGAAGGGGAAAATCGATAATGTTGTAGATTATTTGAGTCGTTCACCTACAACACATGCTTTAACTCTTGTGAGCACTACTCATTTGGGATTTCGAACATAGTCTTCTCAGTATGGTCAAGATCATGATTTTGGTGTTGCCTATACAAGTCTTCAGAATCCTTCAACTTCCAATTTGACACCTTTTCAAGATTTTCATATCAAGGAAGGGTTGCTCTATAAGTTGGATAAACTGTGTCCCTCAAAATCATTAGACTTCTCTTCTCAAGGAGGCACATTCTACTCTTTATAGTAGTCATTTTGGAAAGCAAAAAACACTTCATTATTTGCAATAGTTCTTCTATCGGCCTCATATGCAATGAGATGTTCAACATTTCCTCAAGATATGTGCAGTTTGTTGTCGCTCCAAACCAACCAACAGAAAGATGGACTTGAGTATTCCTTTGCTTATTTCTACCCATCCTTGGGAAAGCATTTCCATGGACTTGGTTAGTGGCTTTTCATTGATTGTTCACCGCCATGATTGTGTTTTCATGGTTGTCCATCGATTCGACAAGATGGATAAGTTCATCACATGCTGCAAGACAAGTTTTGCACATGACTTAGTTGGCCAACTCTTCTTCAACTCTATTTGTTGATCCTTTGGTTTACCAACTAGCATTGTTTCTTATTGTGACTCACGTTTTGTGGGTCATTTCTAGCGATCTTTGTGGAAGATTTTGTGAGTTTCCCTTAACTTATCCACGTATTTTCATCCTCAGTCAGATGGTCATACTGAAGTTGTGAACCGAACTCTTCTATAGATTTTAAGGATTTATCACCATAGTTTTCTTGCCAAGTCGGATTTGAGCCTAACCCACATTGAGCATGCATACAACCAAGAAGTTCACTCATCTACATGTCACTCACCTTTTGAGGTATGTCTTGGTTTTCAACCTTTATCTCCATATGAGTTTCCCTTATCTTTGCCCTCTCTAGCCACTATGCATATTTAGAAAAGAGCAAGATAAGGCCCAAGCCTTCATCCAACATTTGCAGAATCTTCTGTCCAAAGTAGTTCAAATTCTTCATAAGACTCAAGAAAAACAAAAATAGTGTACACGGATCATCATCGTGTTCCTCATAATTTTCAAGTTGGGGATAAAGTTTGGTTGTACTTGTACAAATGTCATTTCTAGGAGAAAGCACATAGTAAGGTCAAGACACTCCGCTATGGGCCTTACACTATTCTTCAAAAGGTGTTTGATAATGCTTTTAGACTTGATCTTCCATATTAGTTGGGCATCCACGATGTTGTCAATGTTGATCTTCTTAAGCACTACCATGAGTCAACACTAGAGATTGAGCTTCCCATTAGCCATCCTACAGATGTTGTTCTTGATTTTTAGCTTTTGCTTAATTCTAGTCAAGTTTCTGATACAAAGACTCGTCAGACCTAACATGATTCCACCACTTCTTACCTTGTTGCCAAACAAGGTCAACTTTCGCATCAGGCCCATTGGATCTCTCACCACCAATTATCTTAAGATTTTTCTTCTCTTTTAAAAACACTGGAGACCAATGCCACCATTAGGAGGAATGATGAGGATTCATAGGGTATAGCATAGAATTATTAATTTATTAGTTTTTAACCTATGTAAAAGGTTAAAGGTAAGAGTTAAATGTTACTTGTTAGGAAGTATAAAATAGTTAATAGTTAATTTGTTAAAAATTAGTCCTTACGTGTTGGAAAATATCTAAAAATCCTCCATTTTAGGCATATTCATGCCTATATAAGTGTATTTTCTTTCACGTATGAGATATTTGAATGCAAGTTTGTAGTTTGTTCTAGTTGTAGAGATTAATGCCCTTAGTTGAATTCGATCTCTGACTTCTGCTATGTCTATTTGGCTTTATATTCCATATCAACCAAGAAGAGAGGCTCAGTTATGTATTATCTTTAGACACAAAGATTACATATAATTCTTATTTTCTCCTATTTAGTCTTGAATCCTTCATCACCTATTGCTACGCCCTTAATCCTATAGTGTGTATAGGATTATGAGTAGTCATCTTGTGGCTACCTTAACTTATAATTAAGATATATAATCATTATTATAATCAAATATAGGTTGTTAGGTCATCCTAGGTGTTATATTTAAGTATCTAAGTTAGCCTAGGTTGTAGCCATGGCATAATTAGGTATATATAAGAGCTAGTGGTATGTTCATTATCATCATATTGCAAATTATGTTCTTCATTGGAGGCTTTTGGAGGTTGCCCCCTCAAGTGGCATATTATTATCAAGTATTTGTAACATATTTTCTATTATATTCTTCTTTTGTGCAGGTTGTTTCATTACAAGTGGTATTAGAGCATGATCTTGGCATCGTGAAGGCAAGAAATAAGATAAAAAAATTTCAATTTTGGAGGTCATTTTGGAAAGCACATATCTATCTCATTTTGGTGAATATTTCCAAGATTTTTAAAGGGTTTTTCAAGGAAATGTTGAAGCTTCTACAGTCCATATTTGAGGTCAATTGAAGCAAAATTAAGGGAGTTGTAGAATTAGGGTTTTCCCCATTTTCACTCCTAGGGATACAATTCAGCGAATTTTTTATTAATTTTTGAAGGGTTGAACAAGGGCACTTTGATACACCTACAATCTTGATTTGGAGGAATTTGGAGTTGTTTTCAATAAGTTATTGCAATTTTAAAGTTTTTCATAAATTCACTACATAGGTTGCAATTTGTGGAAATTTTCATATTTCTTTACATTTTTAGAAAGCTTACAAAAAGTAATTAGGGGGCTTCTTTAAATTTTCATTTTGTGGTTACCCACAAATAAATAAAATAGAAAAAAAAAATGGATTTTGCACTATATGGCTGGACCACAACCTAGAGGCGGGGGAAAAAAATTCATATACTCCGAGTAAGACTCATGAAAAAGGTGACTCATCACTATATGGATAAAATATCCATGGAAGAAGATACCAATAAGATGAAGGAGGATATACATCATGTTGGGACAGGAAAATTTAAAATTTTCTTGTATTCTTACCCGACCAAATCAGAAAACATTATGCCCAAAAGTCATGATGATAACTGGTGTATCCCATTAAAATCACAAGCTTTCACCACAAGTGAGTGTATTAGTCGCTAAATTACACTAAAATGAAGGGCTTCAATTCCTAAGTTTCGGTAAGACATCCCCTTTTGTCATACTGATCCATGTTCTGCAAGGGACTTGTTGAAATAGCTATCGGCATAAGAATAGGCATCGGCGAGAGGATTTCAAGAATCATCGATGGAGAAAGTGACACCGATGACCTTTCATCGGGGAAAAAATGCATGGTCACACCGATCGGCATAAGGAAACACTATCGGGTAGTATTTTACAAACCCTCCTGATAGTATAAGTCATGTCGATGGTGGAGTCAGTAGGATTCTCACCGAGCATCCAGTGGAACTGAAAGAATAAGGGCCATCGGTGAAGCTGAACAAGTCAGAAAGAAGTTTATATGTCTTGCCGAACCAATGGTCATAGCGATAAAGATGTCGGTGACATATCATGAAGATCTATCCGATGGAGAGTGTAAAGGAAGGCTATCGGGGAAACAACCATGATCGGGTAACTTGAAATAAGTTATCCCGATGGTTTATCTTATCCTGACAACAATGATGAGAAAGTTCATCGACAAGACTCTCACCGATGTTTACATCAGTGACACTTAAGAGATCAGGGAAGAATTTTAATCACATGCCGATGAAGAAAGTCTTTCCAATAGCAACTTTGCCCACTTCCACATCGGGTGAGGCGTGGAAATCTCTTGCCGATACGATATCACAAATGAAAAGTAGGGTGGGTCCCACCACTTGCATATTGGATTTGCATAATAACAATGTATGTCTTCAAGATACAAGCCGATGTACAAGCAAAGATACAAGTTAAAGATACAAGCTGGATGTCAAAAGAAGTTCAATATAGAAAAGTCTTTGTATGTTTAATTGCTTGTATGTATACAAGATACAAAGACAAATGCATATGAGATACAAAGGAAATGTATATACAAGTGCACAAAACACCACGTGGGCCCCATCGCCAATGGATATACAAGTTTATACAAGTCCAAATTTGAATGACAGATTAAATATTGTGAATTTTATCTAGGGTCCGCTATTGTATATAAAGCACATGCATTCAATATACAAAAGGGTGATACAAATGCAGATTTGAAGGAGATTTCAAATTCATTTCATAAATCTAGTTGGGCCCGCTCTTGTACATGGAAGAAGATGTATGTAATATACAAAAGATTTGTATATATAGAGTCACAAATCTGGTGATTCCTCAGGTATATGTTGTAAATACATAAGATATACGTATACACTACAATACAAAGGCAAAGGGCATCCCACCTGCAACGACCAAAGCATTTTAACAGTAAGAAGGTCAAGATTAAAATTTTGTTATTGAAGGAGATTAAAATAACAAAAGGTTGCACCAGATGTATGAAGAGTCATAACCCTACAACTGCAAAACATATATAAGGGGAACCAAGGCTAAGAAGAACGGGGAGGTGGTCCGGAGATCATCAGTAGATCAGTAGATTAGAAAAAACATCATGATCAGAAGTAGAAGTTAGATAACTGGATGGATTGACCAATTGCCAAAATAAAACATTATGTTGTACGTTGTAAAATATTTTGAAATTGTATAATGGAGAAAAATGCATAAATTAATGATTTAATAATGGTGTCTATTGTTTGTTGAGCCGAACAATTATTTGGTTGTCTCCACATTGTTATTTCTTTGTTATTTGACCCTGAGTTTCCAAGTTCATATTTCAGTTTCGTCGAAACACATTTGTTGTTTTTGTGTAATCAAATTAATTGGTTTCTATTAAAGATATAAAATCCCTTTGATTGATTACAGTAACTTGGAGGTAACATTTTGATCAGTAAGAAGAGCCGTATAATTGATAAGATTGCCATACTGTCTCCAACTCGATATTGTCTTGTTATTCAAATTGAGGATCTACTCTATTTGTCAATACACATTTGCTGTCATTGTGTGATTCTGTTGATTGGTTCATTCAAGCAAGGATTAAAAATCCTTTCAATAAGTCACAATAACCTAGTAGGAACGAGTGGATCAATAAGTAGAGTCTGTCAATCACATTCTTGCATGTTTATACAAGGTATAAACAAATACAAGTGCCAAACAATTAGAATTGTAACCAGTAAGTAAATCATATCATATACACCTTGACTCCATTAACCCAATTGAAATAGGCACTGGTCATACCAATTCCACTCTAGGATTCCATAAAATCTTATTCAAACAATTACATCTCAGATCTTAGTATTAGGAGTAGAAGTAGTTTGCAAGCTTTTATATATTCCACACTTTATGCCATTGTGAGTAGATACCTAAATTCATTTGAGTCATACATTCTTTTTATCTGCTTCAGCTTTCAAGGTTCACCCACCTAGGTTTAGCAGAGCCTAAAGTGCAGAGAGTCATCAACCATTTAGGTTAACTCTGTTAGTTGGTTCAAAAATGTTGCAAGTCTGATCATAGAGCTTGGCATCCTCTTAGGGCTTGAAACCTGCGTTTTTGAGATCTAACACATCACTTGGTAGGAAGATCGGATGCCTTAATAAGAGATATATCTACATCCATAACACATGGGCTAATCTTAGCACTTATATCCAAAGTCAATTAGGCTCACAACCATATGTTTCAAGAAATCAAAGTGGATCATCTAATCTAGTTAATATAGATCCAAATGCTAACACTCAAATGGGATCTAAGAATAGGTTACCAAAGGTTAACATGTGCAAGTTTGATGGCAAGGATCCATTGATTGGATTAATTAGATGGAGAATTTTTTGATGTTCATCAAATTCCAAGTGGGCAAAAGTTGGCAATGGTTTCCTTATATTTGGAACCAAAATAATTCACTTGGTATCAATGGCTATGTGCATGATGTAAGAAAAAGGGTTTCAATGTTACATGAATAGTTTTTAAAGGGAAGTTACAATCACAGTATGGCAATAGTGTAGCAAACAACTACTTCATCCAGTTAGTTAGGTTGCAACAAATAGGATTAGTCAAGGAGTATATTCAAAAATTCTAGAACCTATCTGTGAGAGTAGATATGATTTTAGAAGAGAACTTGAATGACTTATTTTTGGGTGGTCTCAAGGATCACATCCAACATGAGATGTGCATGTTTAGTATTAATTTTATGTCTAAATTTTTTGTTCTAGCACATAAGGCAAAAGAGAAGTTTTTGATTCCCATAATGCATGGTTTCAATGGCATAAGAGAGAAGATATTTTCAACACAACCATTCTCTCAACCCACTAGACTAACTCCTCAACTAATTGAAGAAAAGAAGGCAAAAGGAATATGTTTTAATTGTGATAGAAAATATAGTAGGGGGCATAAATGTGCATAAAAGAAATTGTTCTACATTGAACTTGGGGGCCAAGTGAGGAAAAATATGACAAAGAAGAAATATTAGATTTGATCAATATGCAAGGTGAGGAATCAGGAGATCCCCAACCAATCATTTCTTGTCATGCACTTTCGGGGTTTAGCACCCCACAAACTCTCAAGGTAGTAGGTTTCTTAAAGAGAGTAATAGTGTTGATAGACATAGGAAGCACTCGGAAATTTATCAACAAAAAGTTGGCTACTTGTCTAAATTATTTTATATATCCAACTCCAAAATTTTAGGTCCTAATTGCAAATGGTGGTATTGTTAGTTGTTTAGGGAAATGTCATCGCATTAAATTATCCATGGGAGATTATCATCTTGATTGCCTAATGTTTGTTATCTCCATAGGTGCAATAGATATTGTTTTGGGAGTTTAGTTTCTTACTACTTTGGGAACAATTGAGATGAACTTACATGAACTATTCGTGTACTTTCGATCAAAGGGAAGGATAATAGAATTAAGAGGGTTGTGTGCAAAGTCTCCATAGATGGTAAGCTCTTACCAAATGCAAAAGATGCTTAAGAAGGGGGTGGATGGTTTTGTGGTTCAATTGTTTACATTAGAAGTAGATTACTCAAAGGCTTCTACACCACTAGATCTATAAGTAGTTGTAGATACACACTTAGTAGTTTAGGGGAGATACCAAAAGGATTGCCTCCTAAAAGAGATTATGATCATGTCATTCAACTAGTACCAGGGAGCCAACCACCCAACATCAATCCCTCCAGATATCAATATGTACAAAAAAGTGAATTTGAGAAGATAGTTTAGGAGATGCTAAAGGCAAGTACTATTAGGCATAGTCAAAGTGCTTACTCATCTCTTGTGGTAATGGTTTGCAAGAAGGATGAAACTTGGAGGATGCGTATGGATTATAGGGAGCTCAACAAATACACCATAAAAGATAAGTTTCTTATTCTAGTAATTAATGATTTGTTAGATGAGCTTAATGGTGTTGTTTATTTTACAAAACATGATCTTCATTCTGGTTATCATCAAATTAGAATTAAAAATGAGGATGTACATAAGACAACTTTTAGAACCCATGGGGGCCACTGTGAATTTTTGGTAATGCCTTTTGGTCTTACAAATGCACCATTGACATTTTAAAATTTGATGAACTCTATCTTTAGGCCATTTCTAAAGAAATTTGTATTGGTATTTTTTTATGACATCTTAATATATAGTAAAACTTGAGAGGAATACTTGCAACATGTAAATCAAGTTTTGGACATTTTGGAGCATTATCAATTGTATGCTAAGCCATCCAAGTGTGTATGTGGTGTCAAAGAAGTGGATTATTTAGATCACATTGTGTCACATGAGGGAGTCAAGGTGGACCCTCATAAGATCTGAGCTATTGTAGAGTGGAAAATTATGAGGACCCTCAAGAACCTATGGATTTCTTAGAGCTTACATGTTATTATCACCGATTTGTAAACAATTATGGTAGCATAGAACCAACTCTCACAATTTTTTTGAAGAATGATTCCTTCTAGTGGAATGAGGTAGCTACAAGCAAATTTTAGTAGCTAAAGGAAGCCATGTGCACAACTCCAACCCTAGCTACCCCAAATTTTTCTAAAACATTCATTATCTAATGTCATGCTTCGGAACATGGCATAGGAGCAATGCCCATGCAAAAAGGAAGACCCATAGCGTTTGAGAGTTGCCAACTCAAAGGTAAGAATTTGTTGAAGCTAATTTATGAGAAGGAAATGTTGGCTATCTTGAATGCAGTCAAACAATGAAGACCTTATCTAATGGGAAGACACTTTATGGTAAAGAAAAATCATGATAGTCTCAAATATTTATTAGAATAGAGGTTGTCATCTAAATTTAAAAAAATGGATTACAAAGATGTTAAGATATGACTTTGAGATCATATATAAGAAGGGCAAGGAGGATGTTGTGGTTGATGCTCTATTAAGGAGGGATGAACCCATAAAGTCACTTTTGTATGTCATTTCCATATTACAAGAAGATTGGGCAAATGAGGCAAGAGAAGAGTGGGAGGAAATATATACTCAAACTCTCATTGAGAAACTCCAAAAAGATTCAAGTGTGTCAGACAAATTTGCATGGAAAGGAAATGTTTTTATGGTACAAGGATAGGGTATACCTTTGCAAGAATTCAACCCTTAAGTTTAAGGTGTTGGAAGAATTGCATGCTTCTCTAGTAGGTGGGCACTTTGGATTCCTAAAAACTTATCATAGAATCAAGCAAGGTTTTATTGGAGGGGTTAAAAGGGGATGTTAAAAAATTTATAGCAAAATGCATGGTATGTCAACAAAATAAAGGGGAGACAATTAAGACTCCGGGTCTTCTACAACCCTTATCTATCCCAAGTTAGAGGTGGGAGGAGGTATCTATGGATTTCATCACAGGTTTGCCCAAATCAAAAGGAAAAAATGTCATCTTGGTTGTTGTGGATCGTCTCACCAAATATGCACAATTTCGTGCTTTGGCACACCCATTGGTAGCAAGCACTATAGCAATGACCTTTATGAATACTATTCAAAAACTACACGGGACTCCAAAAGTTATTGTAAGTGATTGTGATCCTATATTTACAAGTAAATTTTGGACTAGCTTATTTTCATGTTTGGGAACTCTGCTTGCTCGTAGTTCATCATATCATCCCCAATCTAATCGACATATTAAGGTGGTCAAAAAATGCTTGGAAGGGTACCTTTGATGTTTTGTGTTAGATAAAAAAGAGAGATAGGTGCAATGGATACCACTAGTAGAATGGTGGTACAACACATCCTTCTATACTTATTCCAAGATGTCACCATTTTTGGCACTATATGGATACCAGCCGCCATCAATCACCTCTCCATTGTGACCATAGCCAAAGTTTTGAATAGTTGAAGAACACATTCACCATCAACAAGAGGTGCTTGCTAGTCTTGAAGAGGACTTGGCAATGACACAAAATAGAATGAAACATGTTTATCAACATCTGATGAAGGAGGTAAATCATAAAACACACAACAACAGAAATAGAATATAGAAAATAGAATATTTATTTATTGATCTGGGCAACTCATTAAATTACAGAAGCTCAATTACAAACCGAGGAATCAATCCTCCACAAGCTACAACACACTACAACTACACCTCACCAGGATCTAGAATCTTCTGCCTTCTGTAACCCCAAATCAGCTAGGGTTTCTGTGTTCCCACCTATTCTTGACTCCACACTTGCCCCCTTAACTCTACTCCTGCCCAGAGTTCCCAAAATAGTCATAAATAGTACTTTTTTGGTGGCCTCCAACTAAATTTTAAAATTTGCAACTCCCTCCAAAAGTAGGTCAACTTCTAGGAAGCATAACTTTTGATCTGGATGTCTGATTGACGAACCGTTTTAAGCGTCGAAAAGCTCATGATGTGAACTATCACATT
Organism: Cunninghamia lanceolata; assembly: GCA_027924645.1. Lineage (NCBI taxonomy): Eukaryota > Viridiplantae > Streptophyta > Pinopsida > Cupressales > Cupressaceae > Cunninghamia > Cunninghamia lanceolata. The sequence continues at coordinate 1,259,575 of BSBN01001859.1, read as the reverse complement.
GAAAATCTGTAAACAGATTTCCATCAACTTTTTGGGATGTTATGGGATGTTTTAGTGCCTCATATCTTGTTTCAAAATTTTTCAAGGGCTTTTTAGAAAACAAAAACTTTAATATCTTTCAACTCACAGATGAGCTTTGCCTAATTCCTTCGCCAAAGGTCTTATATTTTTGTTATGTAACTTTCTGTAATTTTTCACTTCAATCCGTGCCCAAATGCAAACTTTCCTAAAATAGCAGGTACACTTTCCAAAACAGGTAGGTTGCTATTTTTAGCAGTTTTGGAAAAAATTGAAAGTCCTACATCATTATTCTGGATATTATGGAACTAGAAACACTAATTATGGAAAGAAATGAAAACAACTACAATAATTTTGAATTAACTTCTTTTTGGGTGATGGAAGATTGCCTTTACACCACTGGATGCTCCTGCATCAGACACCCAGGGTAATTTGAGAAGTGACCCTGTCATGTCTCAGATGTTTGTGTGAGGAAAACCCAAATGGTCAACGTCTGCCTTAGACAACCAAGAAGAATCTTCAACAGGCCTTCCTTTCCATTTTACCAGATATTCTTCATATTGCTTGTTCTGAGTACTTCTTCCCACACGACTATCCAAGATCTCTTCTATCTCCTCCATTGAAGTAGGTGCCGAAATACTCCACTGCGCTTCTGTTGATCCATCCTCTGTTTCACCTTCATGATATTCTGATAAATCAGCAATGTTGAAAACATGGGAAATATTGATCCCACTCGGCAGCTCTACCTCATATGCATTTCCCGAATCATGCTTCTTTAGGATTCTGCATGGTCCAAATTTCTTCATTTTCAACTTATTGTATGTTCCAATTGGGAACCTTTCTTTTCTCAAGTGAACCATGACTTCATCTCCTACCTAGAACTCCTTATACCTCCTCTTCTGATCTGCCTAAGCCTTGTACTGAATATTCATCTTATTAATGTGCTTTCTCACCTTTTCATGCAAATTCTTCATGTGTTTTGCAAAGTCTTCAGCTTCAGCACTTGTCTTTTCTCCTTTGTCCAGCTTCCTCAACTCAGAAGCATTTCTCAGGCTATTGCCATATACAATCTGGAATGGTGATTTACCAGTACTCCTATTGACAGAATTTTTGTAAGCAAATTCTGTCTGTGGTAAAATCAAATCCCATCCCTTGGGCTTATCTCCTACTAAGCATCGTAGCAGGTTACCCAAACTCCTATTCACCACTTTAGTCTGTCCATTAGTCTTTGGATGGTATGCAGAACTGAACTTCAAATCTATCTTCAACTTCTTCCATAATGTCCTCCAGAAATAACCAACAAACTTGGTATCTTGATTTGAAACTATGCTCTTTGGTAGACCATGTAATTTCACCACCTCCCTGAAAAATAACTCTGCAATATGAACATCATCATTAGTCTTCTTGCAAGGAATAAAATGTGCCATCTTTGAGAATCTGTCCACCACCACAAAAATAGAATCATGTCCTCTCTGTGTCCTTGGTAAACCAAGAACAAAATCCATACTGATATCATCCCATGGCTTCTCTAGTACAGGTAATGGCTGATATAGACCTATATTCTGACTTGCTCCTTTTGCCATCTGACATACTCTGCAACTCTGCACAAATTTCCTCACATCTTGCTGCAACTGTGGCCAATAATAATTTTCACCAACAATAGCAATGGTCTTATCTCGACCAAAGTGTCCAACCAATCCTCCACTATGCCTCTCCTTAATCAGGTTCTCTCTCATGGAACTCCTTGGAATGCACAACTGGCTTCCTCTAAACAACATGCCATCTTGGATTATGAAATCCAACCATTTTATCCTGTCTAAAGTAACAGGTTCCAAACAAGCTTTCCAGGCCTCTGCAAAATCTGGATCTTCAGGATACAAACTTTTAAGCTCTTCAAACCCAACAACCTCTATCTTCATTTCTGTCAACAAATTTTGCCTTCCGCTCAAGGCATCTGCAACCCTATTGGACTTCCCACTCCTGTGCTTCAAAACAAAAGTATAGCTCTGCAAAAACTCAACCCATTTTAAGTGCCTATGGTTTAACTTTCCTTGACTATTAAGATATTGCAAGGTCTGATGATCAGTATATAAAACAAACTCCTTTGGCAACAAATAATGTCTCCATTTCTTTAAAGCTTGAACTATTACATAAAACTCCTTATTGAAATCTGGAAGTCCAAAATAGGTTGTTGTACGACTTTCTACTTCAATGTATCAAAGCTCTTGTCTGCTCCTTTAGTCCATCTAAACTCTTTTCTATCCCCTCTCATTGTCTCAGCTAGGGGTGCACAAATGCTACTAAAATTCCTAATAAACTTTCTGTAAAAACTTGCCAAACCATGAAAAGATCACACCTCTGTTGCACTCCTTGGCGTAGGCCATTCAATGATAGCCCTTACTTTTTCTAGGTCCATCTTAAGACCTTCCTCTGAGACAACAAATCCCAGGTATACCAACTCCTTTGCAAAACTACATTTCTTCATATTAATCAGCAACTTCTCCTCCCTCAGCTTCTCTAAAACTCTTCTGATATACATCAGATGCTCATCCCAAGTCTTACTAAAAATTAAAATATCATCCAAATAAACAACAACAAAACTTCCCAAAAATTCTTTCAGTACCTCATTCATGAGCTGCATGAATGTGCTCGGTGCATTGGTTAGCCCAAATGGCATGACTAACCACTCATACAAACCTTCTTTGGTTTTGAAGGCTGTCTTCCACTCGTCTCCTTCTCTGATACGGATCTAGTGATACCCACTCTTCAGGTCAATCTTCGTGAAGTACTTGGCTCCACTCAAACAGTCCATTATGTCATCCATTCTGGGTAATGGAAATCTATACTTGATCGTGATCTTATTGATGGCTCAAGAGTCTATACACATTCTCCACTCTCCATCTTTCTTTGGTGCTAGTACTGCAGGTATCGCACATTGACTCAGGCTCTCCCTTATTAGTCCCTTCCTTAACAACTCGTGGACTTGTCTGTTCAACTCTTCATTCTCTACTGGAGTCATTCTGTGGGCTGCCTTATTTGGCAAATTAGCTCCTGCTATCAAATCCATTTGATGACTTATCTTCCTCACTGGTGGTAAACCTTCTAGTACATTATCAGAGATAATGTCCAAAAATTCTTCCAACATATCTGAAACTTCTGCTGGTACATCTTCACATTTCTCTTGACTAATCTTAGGAATCAATGCAAAGCAATGATGCTCATGCTTCATACCCTCCAAAAATTTCCTACCATCTACCAAGCAAATTCTAGCAGTACTACATACCTTTTCTTCCACCTCCTTCAAGGGCTTCAACTTGTGACAAACTCCATCCTTTGTTAGGGAATATGTGTTTGTACGGCCATCACGGACAGCGCTCCTATCATACTACCACAGCCACCCCAACAACATATGACATGCATCCATCGGTATGGTATCACACAACACCTCATCATGGTAGTCCCCAATCTTGAACTTCACTAAACACTGCTCATTGACCAAAGCTCTGTGGTCCTTCTGCAACCATGTAATCCGATATGGATGTGGATGCTTTCTTCTTGTCAACTTTAACTTGTCAATCATCTCCTCTGAAACAAGATTGTCAGTGCTTCCACTATCAATAATAATATCACAACACTTACCTCACATTTGCACCTTATGCAGAATAAACTCTTCCTCTGATTTGGTTTTTTCTCCTCATTCAATAGGGTTCTTCTGACAACTAGGGTTTCTCCCCTTTCAGCATCTACATAATGCTTAGAATGTGCATCTTCATCTACATGTGCAACTTGTGCATTCCCATCAGGTCTTCTATTTGTCCTTCCTTGAGGTTGTGGACACTCGTATGCTCGATGCCCTTCTTCTCCACATTGGAAATAGGTTCCTCTGAAACCTCCTCTTCCAGGTCCTTGCCCAGGTCTGCCTCTTCCTCTTCTTATTTGCTCACCATTGTTCTAGTCATGAGGGCAGTAGGTATTATCTCCTCTCTGATTTTGACTGGTGCTAGCTTCTTCACTCTTCTTTGGATCTTCATTTCAACCTCCATAGGGTCTTCCACCAGTCCTTCCACCTTGACCTCTTCCCCTTTGCTTGCTGTCAAATCTTTTATTTAGCTTTTATTCCACCTTTAGGGAAAATTGGTATGCATCTTCTATGGTGTTCATTCTGACCAGGCTTAGCTCCTCTTGAATACTTGGCCTCAACCCATTAATGTAACGGGCTATCTTCTCCTTGTTGGGTTCTACATGGCCTATCCTAATAGTAATCTTAGAAAACCCTTCTATATACTCCTTGACAGACTTGTTACCTTGTTTTAGTCCTTGCAACTTCTTCAACAACTCCATCTCATAGTCCACAGGAACGAACTGCTTCTTCAGTTTCTCTACCATCCAATCCCATCTGGTGATCTTTCCTTTTCCTCTTATGTTCCTCTCTAACTGGACCTCCTTCCACCAAATACTAGCATGGCCCTTTAACTTTGTTTTTGCAAACTTGACCTAATATGGGTCCTCCACATCTTCATACTCGAAATACTCCTCCATGTCATTGATCCAATCAATAAGCTGTTCTGGATTCAAATCTCTAGAATATGTAGAAACTTCGATCCTGGGCCTCTTTCTGATCTTAGAAATGGCCCTCAACAACCTAACTTCTGCAGGATCTCCTGCAGCTTCTTGTTCTTCCTCAGATAGCTCCTCTTCAGCTTCATCTTCACTTTCTTCTCTAGTTCTCGGATCAAACCCTCTTCACAACTCCTCTTGCAATGCATCGATTTGCCTTTGCAGGGCTCTAAAACCCTCTTCTGTCAAAGCATTTCTCCCAACATGATTTCTTTGTAGAGGCATCTTGATCTCCGCAGGAAACCCACAACCTCGGGTCCTGGTGTAAACTACCTCAAGGTCGGCGATTTGTCTACACACTCAGGAACCCTTGCTCTAATACCACTTGATAAAGGGGGTAAATCATAAAACACACAACAACAAAAATAAAATATAGAAAATAGAATATTTCTTTATTGATCTTGGCAACTCATTACATTACAGAAGCTCAATTACAAACTGAGAAATCAATCCTCCACAGGCTGCAACACACTACAACTACACCTCACCAGGCTCTGGAATCTTCCGCCTTCTGTAACCCCAAATCAGCTAGGGTTTCTATTTTCCCACCTATTCTTGACTCCACACTTGCCCCCTTAACTCTACTCCTGCCCAGAGTTCCCAAAATAGTCATAAATAGCACTTTTTTGGCGGCCTCCAGCGAAATTTTGAAATTTGCAACTCCCTCCAAAAGTAGGTCAACTTCTGGGAAGCATAACTTTTGATTCGCGTGTTCGATTGACGAACCGTTTTAAGCACCGAAAAGCTCGCGATGTGAACTATCATGTTGAAAATCTGTCAACAAATTTTTGTCAACTTTTTGAGACATTATGGGATGTTTTAGTGCCTCATATCTCGTTTTAGAAATTTTCAAGGGTTTTTCAGAAAACAAAAACTTTAATATCTTTCAACTCACAAATGATCTTTGCCTAATTCCTTCGCCAAAGGTCTTATATTTTTGTTATGTAACTTTCTGTAAGTTTTCACTTCAATCTGTGCCCAAATGCAAACTTTCCTAAAATAGCAGGTACACTTTCCAAAATAAGCAGGTTGCTATTTTTAGCAGTTTTGGAAAAAACTGAAAGTCCTACATCATTATTCTAGATATTATGGAACCAGAAACACTAATTATGGAAAGAAATGAAAACAACTACAATGATTTTGAATTAACTTCTTTTTAGGTGATGCAAGATTACCCTTACACAACTGGATGCTCCTGCATCAATTATACATTTTCATTGATTATTTTTAGGGTATATATATAGTGAAACTCAAATATACAAGGTTAAATTTTATACATATGTAGGAATATAAAGATATGCTTAAAAGAACAATGTTTCATATTTAGAAGACTGTAAATATGTTTTTGCATATGTCAGTTTATCAACATACATGTATAGATCATCAACATAGCCATATAAAGATATGATTATATTATCAATTACCCTATATATTTGAGTTTCATGGGTTGCACTCCTATTACAATACACTTTACAATGTTTCAAGTTCAACTACATATTACCTTCTATGCTCATTGATACATGTCTACGTTGTCAATTTGTAATGTGACTAACATCAATTCATGCTAACTAAATTTACAGTTGCATGCTTCAATTTAAACACGGTTATGATGCCACTTCTCATACAAATATTTCTAAACATATTGTGTTATATAGTAGGTGTTCACAACACTGATAATTTTATCAAATTCTCAACATATGTTCTTTCCAGTTTTATAAATGGGTTCATATTTTTTATGCATATATTGAGGGTTTGATTTCTATATATAAATCCACTTCTTTCCATCCCAAACTCCATGAATCCCATTGCACTTCCAAAACATATGTCTCTATTCCTCTTCCATCATCCTACAAATCCCAAAAGCATGTGACCATACATCTTCCTCCATCCACTCTACCTCCACTTCTCCCAACACCTATTATTCCCATCCTCACATCCCCTCATCCTTTTATCCAAAAGTCTACTAATCCTTCCATCAATAAATCCCCTAACATTCCTAATCATGATAAATGAATGCACACATTGTCTAAACTTGAATCTATCATAAAACCCATGGGATTCAAAAGTAAAAATTTAGATGCCTCCCTACATAAAGCAAAAACTCCATCAAAGCCTAAGAATGTTCATGCCACAAGGCATCGATCCCTAATGCCTAATCAAAAATCCAAAAGGCAACAAAACACTACACCTCCAAAAGCACCATAAGAAAACTAAAATGTTGTGGGTACCCAAGAAAAAGCCATAGATCCAAATGGAGCATTCATGTCCCAATCTCACTCCATCCAAAAATCCCAAATTCCTTAATCCCACATCCCATTCAAAAATCATAAAAACCCTGTCCATTTGGGTTCCTAAATCCATCATGCATTCCAAATCTCCATTGCTTCCTACACCTCCACATCAAAAGCTTCAACATCCATCACGGTGTGTACAACCGTTGGTCTTGGTTCCTTTCCATTCCATGACATCCCCACATGCTTCCATCTCCCCATCTTATATCCACTATCCTACATATCTCCCCCAGCACCTTCCTATGGTCCATGCTTTTACATAAACCTTTCATCCATTCATCCATAATTCATGTCCTAATCCACTATCCTCCATCCATCCATAATCCACATCAAAATCAACTCAATTTCCATCTCATCCAACCATCTACCAACATCCATGTGCATAATGACACTTGACATGGTCCATATGTGACAATATCTAACATGGAACACTATCACCTTTCATGGAACTAGACACTTGAGTCCCTATCTTCTTCCAAATCCCTCTTATCCATATTCCCCATCCCATAAATAATTTTATTTTAAAAAAAAAAAATCAAAATAGTAAAGAGAAATCCTTCATCGAATGGTGAAAAACACCACAGTGGCACCTTGGATAAGTATCATGTTGAAAACCTAGCAAACAAGCGTCATGTGTAGATTGATTGTCCATGTACCTTACACTTGGGGGCATGTTGTCTCATCTATACCTACTAGTAGTTTCCTTCTATATTACCATCCTCATCCATCCTATTTGTATACCCATCCTCCCCTCCTTTTGATTTTGATAAGGATGGGGGGAAAACATTGAAAAATGCTTTGGACATATTTTGATATAGCTAATACTTTCCAACCAATTCCATCCTCCTCCTTATCCTAAGCATTGTCACAAACAATCCTGAGCATGCTACCTAGAGTGGGGCATGTTATTCCTATGCAACATAGTCCTTGGAGATCACATCCTGACCCCCTTCTTTCATCCATCATGTATCCTCCATCCTTCCCATCTTCCATCCACAATCCTTTTGTCCATCTATCCAATTATCCTTTCATCCTTGCCTCTAGACCTAGTTTTCCCTTGTCATTGTTATCTAGAATCTAGACTATCCAAATTGCAATCCCAAAAAAATCAAAACATATTCACAAAGCCAAAAAAATCAAAACATTTCAAAAAATCCCAAAAAAACCAAACACATATCCAAAAAATCCACAAAAATCAAAACTTCCATAAACCCCCAAAAAAATTAAATATCCAAAAAAATCCAAACAATAAATCCAAATGCAATCCATACCAATCTAGTCAAATTATCCAATTACATCCTTGGTTTTGTTCCAACATTTTTGTCAACCTGATCAATCAATCAATCATCGATGGGATATATTGTTCTTGCATCCTTGTGTTGATCTAGGGATATATCACTCGCAATGACAATATTATCTCAACCAATCAATTAATCTATCAATCATTGGTTTACAGTTGATAGGGCATCATACCTTTTTTGTTTTTGAATCATTTGTACATGCTTTCTTGCTTGCTTGTGTATGTTATCTTTTTATCTTGCATTTGTACTACTCCAACTAATATTCATATCTTGTGTATGGTGGAATAGCTATTTGCATACCAATCATCCTTTGCATCTAAGTTCATTTCATACCTTTTGTACATTTGGACTTTAATGCTCTAAATTTCATTCCTCCCACGTCTAGACAAGGTTGTATTATGTTGAGCATGTATAAGGACACCCTTTTTTTTACCATCTCAAGTACTTTTATGCACACGACACATCATCACCCTAGTCTTTATACCTAGGTTCATAATGTCTAGTGCTATATCAAATTATATGGTTGTTCACTTAATGCAGCATAATGTATTCATATATTTTATCCATCCTTTCTCTTGCATCCACTTTCCTCGATTAATCCAATTTCATCCATTTCGAGGGCATACTCATATTCTTCCAACCTACCTCTCCTCTCAAGGGGGCATTCCATCCTTACATAGTTCCTCCTTGTCACTCCTTCAAGTAGTTGGGGCATCCTTTTCCCTCCATCCATGCCTTATCTTATTTCAAATGATGTTACTTCTCTTAGTCACAACATCATCTCAAAGAAGGGCAAAATGTAGACACCTAAAATGGACCATGTCTTCATAATCCTTTGACATTCCCTAGACATTCATCTTGCAACACATGTCCCTTAATCCCTTTTCTAAATTAATTAAATAAATTATATTTATTTAATTTATCCCTTTTCATCCCTTTTAGCCAAAATTAATTGAATAAATATTATTTATTTAATTAATGTGTCCTCCCATCACCCCCTCTCTAATAATTAATTAAATATTTTATTATTTAATTTAATTATCGAGAGTCACATGACTAGCTTGTCCTCATCCTCAACCACTTGTCCTCATCTTTCAATCCTAGCCATTCACATAAGCATAAACTCTAGAAGCTTCCTTTGAAACCCTAGAAATCCTTATCCTTTCTCTAATATGCTCTCAACCAATTATAGCCATTGATCTAATCTTTTAATCCTAGCCCTTCATTTATCATATCCAACCTTTATAAACCAAGCCTCAACCAAGCCATTTGGAATCACATCTTCATACAACACCGTGCTATCAAAATCATCCTAGATTTTCCATTATCATCTATTATCATATCCATTATCTTTATCTAGTTATTATCTTGCAAAATTAAGCAACCAACATATCAAAATCATTATCAAATATCATAGGATTGTTTATTATTTTCATTATATTGCTTAGTCCTTTGATCCCTAGATGAAGTGTTGTTCAAGTATGGAATTGGTACTTTCATTGTAATGTTTCTTTATTTGATTTCCATATTTCTACATACACAGTTGTAATCACACAAAGACCCGATCGCCCACTTCGAAAGTCCTTTCACTATGATGTTGATGCAGGAGCATCCAGTGGTGTAAGGGCAATCTTGCATCACCCAAAAAGAATTTAATTCAAAATCATTGTAGTTGTTTTCATTTCTTTCCATAATTAGTGTTCCTGGTTCCATAATATCCAGAATAATGATGTAGGACTTTCAGTTTTTTCCAAAACTGCTAAAAATAGCAACCTGCATGTTTTGGAAAGTGTACCTGCTATTTTAGGAAAGTTTGCATTTGGGCACGGATTGAAGCAAAAACTTACAAAAAGTTACATAATGGAAATATAAGACCTTTGGCGAAGGAATCAGGCAAAGATCATTTGTGAGCTAAAAGATATTAAAGTTTTTGTTTTCTGAAAAGCCCTTGAAATTTTTTGAAATGAGATATGAGGCACTAAAACATCCCATAATGTCCTAAAAAGTTGACATAAATCTATTTACAAATTTCTAGCATGATAGTTCACATCACGAGCTTTCTGACGCTTAAAACAGTTCATCAATCGGACACCCGGATCAAAAGTTATGCTTCCCAGAAGTTGACCTACTTTTGGAGGGAGTTACAAATTTTGAAATTTAGCTGTAGGCTACCAAAAAAGTGTTATTTATAACTATTTTGGGAACTCTGGGTAGGAGTGGAGTTAAGGGGGCAAGTGTGGAGTCAAGAATAGGCAGGAAAACAGAAACCCTAGCTGATTTGGGGTTACAGAAGGCAGAAGATTCCAGAGCCTGGTGAGGTGTAGCTGTAGTGTGTTGCAGCTTGTAGATGATTGATTCCTTGGTTTGTAATTGAGCTTCTATAATGTAATAAGTTGCCCAGATCAATAAAGAAATATTCTATTTTCTATATTCTATTTATGTTGTTGTGTGTTTTATGATTTACCCCCTTCATCAATAATACAAGTATGTTGATAAATTGACACCTATAAAACATATTTACAGTCTTTTAAATATGAAACATTGTTCCTTTAAGCATACCTTTAGATACCCACATATCCATAAAATTAAACCATGCATATTCAAGTATATGTGTGTGTATATATATACCTTAAAATATATATATATATATGAGCATTGAAACCCTGAAAATAATCATTGAAACCCTATACAATATAAAAAAACCAAACCCTCAATGATTGAGTTTCATATTATACATGGCTGAAAACTACAAGGCTCAAGATTGAGCGTGCAAGGATTTAAGTAATTCCACTAAAGTAATAGTAGTAAAAGTTTACAAAATTGCAGGCTCAATACATGGAAACAAAAAATATAACCCTCAAAATTAAATTGCCATCAACGCTGTCTATTTAAACATGATAAAATTAAGAATGGTAAAACATATTTTACTATTGTGGGATACGACAAAAATGTGGTATATATGCAATTGATAAATGTTGCAATAAGAGACATCAAATTTCCACAGTCCATAATGTTAAGTTCATTGCTTCAGGAATAAATGTTGCAGTGTTAAGTACTAACCTGAAGAGTTATGTTAAAGTCTGGAACTTGCAGCGGATATCAGATGAAAACAAGAACTTGCAACGCTCATGGATGAAATTGATACGACATTGTCTACGCTGCATAATCTCCCTCTTATAATTGATTCAAAATTGAAAAACGAATGCATTGAATTTGGTTGTTGAGTTTGAATTATGGTAGATCTTGCACCAATAAGTGTGCACCAAGATGTGTAATTGTGAACAATTTAATTTATGAAACTTGTCCAAGTGGGTGGCTATTGTAAACATCAAATTTTATATGAAATCTAGAAGTGTGTATTTTAATTGGAACCACCCCCATGTGCATCATCTTGTCCTATAAATGCAAGTTCAATTACGTGTGTTTTGTCCATCTTCTATGTTAAACTACGCATGCACAAGTGAACATGTATTAGTGCAATTGGAATACTTTACTAGTATACCTATATTTAAAAAATATATCTAAAGTACATCGAGAGATATCCTTCTCGAGGTGCCTATTTCCACCTATGTGTAGTAAATTGATTAAAAAAATAGGCGCCTCGAGAATATCTCTCGGCATACTTTAAATATATATTTTTAAATATAGGTATACTAGTAGCATCTGCAACAACAAGCCTAATTCTAACGATATTATATAATTATAAGAATTATTATAATTATATAATTATAAGAATTATTATAATTATATAATACATCTAATTATGGTTAGAATTCGAATTAGGGTTAGATTGAGGGTTATGATTACAATTAGGGTTTGGGTTAGAGATAGAACCAAGGTTAGATTAAAATTATGGTTTTTTTTATGAATATAATTAAGGTCAAGGTTATAACCCTAATTCTAACCCTAAAAATAACCCTAATTCTAACCCTAACCCTAATTATACCCCTAACCCTATTTCTACCCCTAGATCTACTTAACCCTAATTCTAACTCAAACTCTAATTCTATCTCTAACCGTAATTGTATTGATAATCTTAATTTTATCCTTAACCCTAACTTTTTTTTTGTTAATAATAATTGTAACTATAATCTAATGCTATCCCTAAATGTAACTGTAACCCTAATCCTAACCCTAATTTTAAACAAATTGCAACCCTAAATATAATCATAGATTGAACCCTAATTCTAATCTAAACCCTAACCCTAATTCTAACCATAACCCTAATTGTAACCCCAACCCCAACCCTAATTCTAATCATAGTTGTAACCCTAATTCTAACCCTAACCATAATTCTTATTATAGGTAATTCTAATTGTAACCCCAACCCTATTTCTAATACTAACCCTAATCCCAAGTTTGATTCAAACCTTAACCCTAATTCTAATTATAAACCTAACCTTATTTCTAACCTAAACCCTAATTCTAATTATATTCTAAGTCTAATACTTACCCTAACTCTTTCCCTAATTATAATCCTAACACTAATACTAAGCTTAACCCTAACTTTAGTTCTAACCATAACTATAACCCTATTTGTAACCATAACCATAATTCTAACACTAACCATAATTGTAAATTTAATTCTAGTCCTAATCCTAAGTATAATTGTAATCCCAGCTCTAACCCTAACCCTAATGTTAGTTCTAATCGTAACCCTAATTATAACTCTATTTGTAACCGTAAACCTAACCATAAACATAATTCTAACCATAACCCCAATTTTAATTGTAATTCTATCTCTACCTCTAATTCTAATTGAACCCTAACCCTCAGATAAATTCTATCCATAATCACAATTCTAATTCTAACCCTAAATATAACCCTAACCCTAATTGTAGGCCTAACTTCTAATGTCAACCCAAATTGTAACTATAACCCTAACCCTAACATTAATCCTAACAGTAATTCTAGCCCTAACCCTAATTCTACCCCTACCTTAATTCTATCCCTGGATCTACTTAACCCTAATTATATTCCTAATTTCAACCCTAATCCCAACCCTAACCCTAATCCTAACTCCAATTCTAACCCCAAACTTGATTCTAACAATAAACATAATTTTAACCCTACTTTAATTGTAACCCTAACCCTAACCCTAACCCTAACTCTAACCCTAATCCTAATTCTTAAAAATACAAACTCAATTAATAATAATAATAATAATAATAATAATAATCCATTTCTCTTACCTTTACTACAATAAAGCAAATAAAATTAAATTCCCATCTATATTTAAAATTTAATAAAAAATTTAAACATGGGAAAAATAATATGAAGAATAAGCCTAAATAATTATTCATTTCTAAAACTTAGTCAAATATTACTATCAATATATTTATTAAAAGCATAAATAAAATTAAAAAATAATTAAAAAGCATCTTACTCCACTAAAAGTCCAAGTGGGCTAAATTTAAGGAGGTAATTGTGCAACTTACTATTAAATTTAAAACTTGAGGTTTTCCACTATTTAAAGGAGATGTCTATTTTCCTTAATGCCTTAGTATTTATAGAATTTAACAATAAAAACTCTATCTTATTTAAATTATATAAAATAACCAAATAATCATATTTTTTAAAAGTCATCCTAAATGATAGTATACAACAAAAAGTCTAATTAACACTTAAAAAATTAATATTCTTCTCATAAAAGCAAATCTAAAAGTTTAATTAAAGTAACAATATCTCAATTAAATTATGTCAGCGACATAGTAGGAGCCCACTAAACAATGATTTAAAATTTCTTTAGACTACTTCTTCCTTTCATTTTTTTTTGCTACAAAGTTTTAGAGTTGAGCAAGAAGGGTTTTTATGAGATGAGGTAAATTTATTGCTCTTAATTTTTATTTCCTATTTTTATTTTTATTTGGCTAACCCTATTGGTACTTTTTCTAAGATGTGAATTGTTGCAGGGATGAAGAGTTTTGAAAGCTTAAATGAAGAAATCTTGGTTGAATTTTAATTTATCCAATTCAAAAAAGCCCAACAAACATGCATGTGGGGATTTGGATTTGGGTTAACCCAGAGGCTGATTTTTGTTTTCTATTTATATTTTTATTTGGCTAACCCTATTGGTACTTTTTTAAGGATGTGAGTTGTTGCAGGGATGAAGGGTTTTGAAAGCTTAAATGAAGAAATCTTGCTTCAAAAAATCCCAAGAATCCAACATGCATGTGGGGATTTCCACTTCAAATGCTTGTTGAATATTTATAAGTTAAAGATATGTAATTTTTTTTCTTATTAAAAAATATTGATTATTTTGCATTTTTTCTTGGGTTTTAAAGATTTTTAAGGATATTCTTTTTTATTTTTTGCAAATTTTTATTTTTATTTTTTCTTTTTAATTTTCAAATTACATAGATTAATGTTTTCTTTTATTTTTAACTATTGTTTTCTCTTTTTGTCTTATTAAAAATATTGATGTTTCCTTTTCAATTTTCTTTTACTTTTTATAATATTTTTGGAATGTAACTAATTTGAGAGAAATCAAATCTTTTAATTTATGGATCTATATATAAGTGTTTTTTTAAAGGGCTTTAATAGTCTACAAATGCATCTCTATTTAAACTTTTTCAAAGTTTTATATAAATTTGGTATCTAAAAAAATTAATTCACTTCATATAATACAGAAAGTTCAAACCCTATTAAAAATTGGTTAAGAAAGTATAATTTAAGGATTTCAGAGTTTAAGATCATTTAAAAAGGAAAGATAAAAAGATAAACTTTTGTTAATGGCGTAATTAAGTTACTTAATGTCATGTATTGGTTATTTGAAAGGATTTAATTGGAAGTTAGGTGCACAATTATTGGAGTATTGCAGTGTAGACGACAACTGGCCCCTTTCCCCTAGTGCTATCACATATTTATTGTCCACCTTCTTAAATTTCTCTCCTTTATTGCATAAGCCTATGACCACCTTGATTAGATCTTTTGTTATAAGGAACGAATGGTCCAAATAGATAAATCCCCATGTATCTCGATTAATACTATCATTACCCACTCATGCTCATCTTTGAAATTTGGAAAAACTCTCCCAACTATCTAGGTTTGGTTTCCTAATATTCCTATTCGTATTGAGGTACTCGCTGTGGGATCCTTCAATTCTTGACCTTATTTTGTAAATTATGAATGGTCCACCTTCATTAGTTTTACGTGAATTATCTTGTAGACATCTTCAACGTACACAACTCATGCGAGAATGTTAAAAATACGCTCGTTATGGGTCATTCTTTATTGCCTTCCATGAAATGTCTTATAAATGGGTCTCTGGTGGGGATGAAACGAATTGTCTATCTAACCCTCTGGATGCACATTTGACCGTATTTATTAATTAATTCAAATTCACAGGTTTGGATAGACGTTCACGGGATGAAGTGCCTACTATAGATCTCCTCAATTTTTGTGTTAATTCACCGATCACTATTCTTACCCTGGCTTGGAAACCTTCGTCCTTACGCTAGGTGGCTAGTTCTCAGGTTACTTGACTTCACTTATATACTTTGATTTTTGGTGTTTTTTCCATGCTCCCTCAACTCCTTTTTATAGTTTTTTTGGCCCCCTAGCTGACATCATCACCGAGCTCATTAGTTCTTCCATCTATTTTTATATTACTTTTTGCCTTTTTTTTTTCTTTTGGTAGCTAGACTTCCTTATGCGGTGAACAATTATCAAATCTTCAAACACAATTATGATACGTGAACACTCCTTCCATAGCTATTTTCCTTAGTTTGCCTTAATTTTCCAACATGGTAAGGTTTCAACCAAGTGCCATTTATGTAGCTCATCCATTAACGTTCTTAGCTTGACAAATCTTGCCCACTATATATGATCTATGTGGTATGGTCTAAGCCAATGCATTTTTAAGTTTCCTACTTTCTTGAAGTTATTATCATATAGCAATATTGTATCTCTCGTTCTAATGGTTTGCTCTTAATGTTGTGGTCATGCCATGCTTTTTTTTTTCCTGCATTTGATTATAGGTTGGCATCAATTAACTACATTCTCACTCAAATTATCCAAGTCTATCAATCTCTCTTTAATATATATTTCTGTTTAGTTTTGTAGAGATTGCCAATTTTAAATTGGGAACTATATATTGTATTAGAAGTGTTGCATCTAGACCATACACTATCTAAAATAGACAAAATTTTGTCCATCTTTTATATGTTGTATGGTAGGCCTATAGTACTGTAGGTATTTTCTAATCCCAATTGATGTATTCCCATCACATACCTTCATTTGTGCCTTAATCAAAATCTTGTTAAATGCTTCACTTGCTACATTTGCCCACAATGGTAAGGTGCACTTTTACTACAATTAATCATGAGTGTTTTTAAGAATAACTGCTTGTCTCATTTATAAAATGCTTCCCTTAATCATTTGTAATGTTCATTAGATGTGATAATGTCTCGTATATAAACTTAGTCGTCGTCCATGTCATACAATCCTTAGTTGGTTTTTCTTTTGCCCACCTAGTTAGATATTTAATTCTAAATATGATAAAAACATGCATGGGACTTATGAGTAAGAGGGTTAATTGGGCCAATGAAGTGAATGGCCCATTTTTCAAAATGGTGTCATAGCCAACACTATTTGAATGACATTTCATCTCTTACTGTTAGTTTGCCAATTCTTTAACAAACATCACATTTTTAGTATACCTATTAGCATCTTTAAATAACATGGGCCACCAAAGCCCTACTAATAATACCTTTCTCCCTATACCATCACTATAATTATGTCCTCCAAAAATCCCTTCACAACCCTCTCTTAGAATGTTTTCTCTCTCATGTTCCAAAACCACTCATCTCAAGATTTCATCTCGACCTAAGATATACAATTCTTCACTAATTATTGTGTATGGGAGGGGTTATGTAGTAGCCTTTTCTTTTCTTCTTTACTATAATTCTCTAAAAACTCATTGGTAGATAGTAATTAAATAATATTTTTTAATTCATATTGTATCACATTTATCTTGAACAAGAGTGTTCCTGGAAAACTATCCTTAATGGGGCCTCCCTCTTCTTTATTTTCAATTCTAGATAAATAATCGAGTCCTTGATTCACTTTTCTCAATTTTACCATTATTGTAAAATCAAATTCTTGAAATAGTATAAACCATCAACAAATGTGGCCATGTATGACCTCCCACACCTAGAGAGTAGCCTTGAGACTTGTTTGCAAATGTGGGGTGACTAGAGTTCTCATCTATAGCATTAATGACAATCCACCTTCTCATCCTTATCTAAAATCTACAATTAAATGCACACCCTAGGGATGAACAACAAAATTATGGCAATATAAATGTGTTTGAATAGGTACGGTGGTCAAATCTAGTCATTAACAACATCCTAGGAAGTTCAGAGGAGTGGTTGAGGTGATTGGGAGAGTTTTGTGGGTAATTCAATGTGGAATTGGACATTAGATGCAAACATATCCATTAGAAGATGGAAAATTTGTAAGCGAATTTTATAGAGGGAGGTAATGGAAGGATGCATAAAGCAAGGCCAAGGCAATAAGGGAGCACCATACTTAGGCAACTTTGCAATTATTAGATTGGGTCTCACATGGGTACCTCTTGATATGTGCCATTAGGCTATTTGAGGACATGTTTAATGACACGAGATTTGGCTAACACACATATCATATTATTGAAAGGACCATGAATTAGTGTAAAGAATTTAATAAAACCCAAGGCTCATGTGTGGAGAGATTTATATTTTAATCAGTGGGTTTTGAACCAAACTAGCATATCCTTTCAATGTTTGTGAAAACCTAAACTAGCATATCCTTTCAATGTTTGTGAAAACCTAAAAATTAAGGTTTTGCCATTGCAATATATTCGATATGTTTGGAGTAAATATAATTAGACATTTGTGGGGGTTATTTTTCCATCATAGTATTGTGGTGAAATATTTGTGCTAGAAGCATATTGATCATCATATTCAACATTGTCTACATCAAATACGAATTAGCTAGAACCTATATAAATATTGGGTGAATGAGGTGGGGCTTGAAAGATGGGGTTAGGGAGAGGTGATGGATGCGGTTGGGGGAGAGTATGGTGGGCTAGGTGAAATAGGGAAATTAGACAAAGAGGGGATGGGGTATGAGGGATAATGGGAGTTATTGCTTAGGGTATTGGGAAGTGAATAGGATGAAGTAGGAGCATGAGATGGAAGAGGAGGTGATAAAGGGGTATTAGAGAGACTAGGAGTGGAGAACAAATTGTGGGGTAGGTTGGTATCATGGTTGGAATGGAAGTAGGAGGTGATAAAGATATGTATGGAGTGGAGGAGGATAATAATGGTGAACTAGGATCATGTGGTGGAATAGAAAAAGATAGTTGAGAAGGAGGGGAACCAAGGATAGGGAAATCATAACCATGTAATGATGGTGTAGGGATGGATTCATCAGAATATGGGGGGTTAGATAAAGTTGTTGAAGGGGGGTTAATGTTGATTAGGTTTTCAAGGCTAAGAGGAGAGGATGCAAAGAAAGTGGAAAATATGGTGTAATGGGTGAAATGGTCTAAGATGGTAGATGATGATAGGCATGATGAGGGAAGGCTAAGGAATATCAGAATGTTGTTAAGGGTATCATGGTAGGTAGCGAGGAAAGAGGTAAAATAATGGGGGTCTAAGAATCTTAAGTGTAAATCTTGAAGGTTCTTAGAGTGCATTAGGGAATCAATAGGTTCAATTTTTCTTCCTTTTGACGTAGAAGGTTGAACCAATAAGATACACCAAGTTCACCAAAATGTAACCTTGGAAAAGATTAAAACCTTTTCTTGGATTACTTAAATTTTTAAGTGGTTGTGTGTAAGATAAAATGTAATATAAACCAAAGTTATGTCATGTGATCACTAATGCAATACAGTTGTGTGTAGCCTGAGGCCATCTCAAACCAACCAAACTCTAATTACAACCACTTAAATAAACTGTGACAAGCTAGGTGCCATTGAATGATATATTAAATTAAATAATGCATGTAAAATCAGGATTTAAACATTGAAATGATAAGATTTGTGATGAAAACAATAGATTAAAGGATCTAGATGTACCTAGGCTAATATAATCTAGATGCACCTAGACGAATTTCTAGTTGATTTGGGCATATGGTGGCTATTGGGTAGCCAACAAGAAGGCCTTATAACCTTAGGGTGACCTTGCACTAGTGCACTATTTGCTCTTGATATTTTTGGGTTTTGCTCAACTTTATGGTCTTATCAAGCTATTAATATTTTACCTATCAACAATGAATATCATATATTTTATCATAGAAAACATGTTGATGAATGCATGTAGGAAATGATTGATTTCACCTGATCTTGAAGGAGTCTGAGAATGTAATCAAAAGGGTTGGAAGAGGAATCTACAAAGGTCTACTAATTGTTTTCTTGTACTTGCAAGTTTGACCTATAAACCCATGCAAAACATAAAGTACTACATTTTAACATAAAATGATGAAATATAGCACTTATACATGATAAATTTGAGTATGTTGAGCATGGATGTCTTGGAGACTACTTTATGAAGCTATGCCTCTTATTTAGTGAGAATCTAACCCAATTTGGGCCTATCTTGGCTAAGTGGAAGCCAATTGGAAGGCCAACTAGTTGGCTAAGGTGAAGGAGACGACCAGGTGGGCAACTAAGATGGAGCTCTTATTGACAATAGACAACTAGTTACCAATGATAATTGGGAAGAAAAACATGACGGTTCTTAAAATATCTCTAGGTCTTGATGAAGTTGAGATGACTATACTGGTGTTATTCTTCAAATATTTTTAGAAATAGCTTACAAAATGAAATTTTTATAGTAGAAAACCTACAAAAACATGGGTTAAAAGGGGAGTCTACTTCAATTAGCTTCCTTGTGTTTATTAAAACATGGGTCCACATGATTTATAAACATGGAAATGATAATATAAAATAAGTATGAAGCACATTTAATACATTAAAACAACAAAACCTAGTTCCAGGGTTCTCAAGAACCTTGCAAGCAAGCAAGGGTGGGAGAAAGAGTCTAGACAACAAACTGAGCTTCCTTAAAAAATGATTTTGGGGGTTGTTAGAGGACTAATAAGAGGTGTGGAAACAATAATATAAATTTTATCTAATGAAGGTTTGACTTGGATTTGGTTAGGGTCTTTGACAAGGTGACAAGAATGGTGTACACTCACAAAGGGGAGAAGGGTAGTATACATGTATAAATGGAAAACAAAGACTTTTGGTGATTGAAGAGGGATTCAATGGGGTGATGTGATAGGATATTGTTATAATTAACTAGGGTTTTAAGTGAATTTTAAATTGAAAACCCTTAGATCTAAGCTCATTAACCTAAAAAGGATGCAAACTAGCCTAGGGGAGATGAGTTATGGTGAAAAAACCAATCTAAATGAGATAAAAATGGATTGGTGAGAGAATGGAAGGGTGGTAGAATTGATGGAGAGGTGATCACTATAATTATTCAAAAAATTATGTCCATTTACATGTAAATCTCTTTGAATAATTTTGACTACTCTTGAAAATAATGAAAAATTAGGACCTACTTGCAAAAACCTCAATGGGTAAACTGCCTAAGCATGATATGAATATTTTGATCACTTTAGGATAAATATAACTCACTCACAAAGTTTTAAATGATTTTTAACTATCAAAAACTTGCTAAAAATGCAAAACTGTGACAACCTTTGTTGAAAATTGCTTTTTCTATGTTCAAATGAGGAAAGGGTTGGGCCTTTTTGTTAATTTTTGGAGAAAATCTAGTAGAGGGTTGTTGGTTATGGAAAGGTATGGTATTAATTATATTCCCTCTAAAGTATTTCTCAAGATCTCAAAAATTTTAGGCCACCATGTTGGGAATAATAATAGAGGTGGTGTTGTCCAATAAGATTTGGGCCCAATTTTTCATAGAATCATAAGGGGACAAGTGTACACTTAGAACCAATTGTTTTGATGGAAAAATCAACCATTTAACTATGTTTTGGAAAGTGGAAATGTGGGGTTCACATGGAAATTTCAACTAGGAGTGGAAAACTGGAAATGTGGGGTTCACATGGCAATTTCAACTAGGAGTGGAAAACTAAGGGAGAAAAATGGGGAAAAATGGTCAATAACCTAGGAAACACAAAGGGAAAGGTTAGGACATGGGGTAGTACTAATAAATAAATTAAAAATACCACTTAAGAAACATAAAAAAGGGGTAATAAAACATGTAGAAGGGGAAAAACATGGCTAGGAGATGACATAGGCTAGGGGAAAAGGTTAAAAATGTGACAAAACATGCACAAGGGCTAACTAGGCTAAAATGATGACAAATATGTGACAAGGTATGCAAATATTGTTATCACAGTTTGCCACCACTTTAGTAGTCTTACAACTGGATAAGGAGGAAGTTTTGTATAGGAAAGAATATAGTGATAATAATTAATAAATGTAAATGATACATGTACACCAAAAGGAGAGATACCATCTTCATTTGATCTACGATTATTCTTTATGAGAGTTCATGTACATGTTCCTACAAAGCACCCAAGATGAAATTAGTCATTATATGATTAACAAAAGCAACCTAGGCTACACAAAACAAAAACATATGGGATAAGATGACTAGGTTGTGGAAGATACAATGACATGCAAAGGTGTAAAACGTTTGTTATTCTAAATTCAAATACAAATGTAGTGGATGAATCATGTGAATTGTTTGAAACTTATAACCTAATGTTTTTGGTAGAAGGAATCTATGGAAATTTGCTCCATAAATAATTTAAGTATAATGTCATAGTGAACTGCTAATGACAACTAGAGAATGGATACTTTGGCAACACGATCGAGTGGGGAACTTTGTATAGCAATGTAAATTCAAAAATGAGGCCAAGCCAAGCCAATGAGGAAAAATTTTGGATCATGATTAGATTTGGTTTTTTGGATGATCGATGTGGAATTTTTAGCTAGAGCCACCCCTATTGGAAAGTTGGTTGGTTTGGAAAATTTAGTGGGAGCCAGCCCTATTGGAAGGTTGGTTGGTTGATTTCATCAATTTATTAACTAGATATGATAGGCCTAGATTGGTAGAAATTTTGGACTTGGTTGCTTGGTCAAGAAGGCAAGCAATAGTGAGCTTGATGAAAGATATATTCCCCCCCTTATGTTGATTAGTGAAAGAGCTTAATGCAAAAGAGCAAATCAAGAGCTTAATGCAAAAGAGCAAATCAATATAAGGTAAAATATGTTTGTTGTTTGATTGATTTTATGGCTTTTATTGTTGTTTTAAGTGTTATTTTCCATTTGTCTATGAATTCTATTTGGATTTTGTTGCCAAATAATCATGATCTTTGTTTAATTTTGAAATGTATTGGTTTAGGTTAGACTTGAGAAAGGGATCATAAGGGAAGCTAGATATCATGCCCCTAAGTGATAGCATGAAAAAGTGGTGAGCAAGAGGAACATCATGGGTCATGCCCCCAATAATGGTTGAAATATGGTGTCCAAGTGATAAAGGATCACTAGGAAACTATCAACAAGGATCAAGTTAATTTTACAATGAGGCTTGAGGTTTGTGTTTGATAGAATGGATGAAAGGATATGGTAATGGTTAAGCTCAATAGGATATATGGATGATAGTACTACTAGAGATTAGATGATAAGCAACGATGAATCTTGAGGAGGGATTTTATGGTTATGCCCCCAAGAGGTGATTCAATGATGAACCACTAAGTGATCAAAGGATAAAGTGATGATGGCACAAGGAAAATATAAACATGGTCAATGAAGGTCTAGCATAGGTGAGATGGGCAAAGGCTAACAAGACCAATGATTAAGGGATAAAATGATGGAAATGATGAGGTTTGAGGTAGATTCCATAGGATCATTGAAAAGACTCTCAAACGGTGGTCGACAATGCATATGATCACAAATGAAAGTGGAAAGATGGTCAAGCAAGGAAGGCATAATAAAATGGGTGAACCACATCTCACAATCTAGTTCAAGTCAATCCTAATAAGAGTAATGTATAATAGTGACTAAATAGTGGATAATCATTCTCTAACTTCAAAAATGGCATGTGGCTTGAACACAAGACAAAGCACACAAAAAAGAATGATGAAACACAAAAAGGATGACAAGCGATGAAAAGTGACAAAGTATGGATGGAAAACAAAAAGGTAAATGGTGGATGGGAAAGACATGTGGCAAATGGTATAAAAGAGGACAAAAGAGTGGCACAAGACAAATGTATTTCTCTTAAGGCATTCAGGACTAGGGATTATAGATCAATGGAGTTCAAAGTGATTTCAAATGTTTATGCACTAGGATATTCATGGGATTTTCTTGGTTTGAGTTTCTTTTGTATGCTTAGCTTTTGTGAGTGGAAAGTAAGTGGTAAGGAAAATGAAAAGGGATTAAATGGTAAGATGGATAATATAATGGGATGAAGTGGATAGTGACTTGCCATGAATTATTTCAAGTTGTAACCATAAGTTGCTCTGGAGTTTAAAGGATTATAGGAATAATCAATCATATTGGGACTGGGAAATGAATTGGTGGAAGGAGGTATGTTTTTTTTGTCTATTTCTTAGGTAATGGGAACTAATAGAATGGGAAGAAAGGATTCCTAGATTAGGGATTATGATACAATGGTTCATAGTGGATAAATCAACATGGATTAGGAATAGGGAGGGAAGGAATAACTGGGAATTCTCAATCTTGGTAGAGTTTTGAGTTTTTATAGGGCCTTTGAGTCATTTTGATATAGCCTTGTGATGCATCTCTTAGGATTGCATGTTTTTTTATTTGAATTTAAATTTTTCTTTGTGACTTTGCTTTTGTATGCCACCTCCATGACCTGACCCCATGCAACTAGTAAAATGCAAGGGTTCATTACCACAAATTAGATTAGGTGGACATGCTTTTTTGAAATTGATTTTTGCAATTGACATGCTTTTTGAATTTTTTTGTGGCTTTAGGAGAGTGAGGAAGGATTTTAGGAAGGGGTTGTCCCCTTATGAGGTTTTGAGACTTGCAACTAAGCTTTGGATATCGAGATGTATAGAGGAAATAGTTCTCATGAACCTAATAATACACATGTTTTTTGACATATGGGTGAAGATAAAGTGAATGGTTGAATGAAGTGTATGTTGAAGGGCTCAAATATACAAAGTGTTGTATGATATTAAGTTTATAGGGCCTTGCTGTCTGAATTGTTGAGTGAAATCCTAGGTCTAGTAAGAACACAAACAAATAACAAGCAAGGAGTGGCAAAAAATAATAAAAATAAGGGGACAAATCAAGGTTCCCAAGTATATCCATATGCATGCTTAAAATAAATGTTAACCTATTTTCCTCTGTTCAAAGTCAAATGGTCCACTCTTGAAATTCTCGTTCAATCCATTTAAAGCATGGTTTTGCAGACCCAAAAGCTTTCAAATTTCATGTGTTTAGGGTCTTAGGGTTTTAAAAATTTGAAGACTCCTGTTCCTAAAGCCTTAAACCCTAACCTTAAGGGTGTTCTATAGAGTTGAGTGCTTTTTGTTCTATTTTCTGGTTGACCTGCTATTGCCCGTGAGGATCCTTAAAGTTATAGCCTTGAGTCTAGGCGGGTTGTTCTTTTACTGGTCCCATCCATCAAGTCACCGCCAAGAGCCTGTGTTTTATATTTTAAACTAGTCTTAAGTCTTATAAAGAGCCCATTAGGATCATTCACCTAGCACGACCCCTTCTTTAGAACAACTTATTTGCACATGCAAATTTGGGCCAAAGGATGCCACATGGCGGTATTTCATGTGCCCAAAGACCACTGAGGGTGATTTCATATTCCCCCTGTGGGGCTACGAAATGCACACAGCTGGCGAGCACGCTTTGTCTTACAGCCATAGGATCGAAGATTCCAAATCAATGAAGGAGGTATCACCAAGTATCGGGTAGAAAGTGAGCTACATGAGATGGAAGATCTAATAGTAGTGCAGAGGAGCAGAGGAATCTGGACATGAGAGAAGATTCACCGCACAACTGCAAGATGTTGACACATGGCGTGTTGGTGCCTTCTCTGTCGAATCTCTCAGGTGGTTCCTTATACATCGATGACTCGGTTGACTAAAGCAAGACTATGCTAGGTGTCAAAGAATGTAGTGAAAAGGTGAGGCCGATAAGAATCAAATGGTGACACAACCTCGCAGGGGAATCTTGTCTGCAAGAAAGATTCACTACACGACTGCGATATACTGCCATGTACGTAGAATCTTTGGCACTCTTCTTCAATGCAAAATTCAAAGGAAAATGGTGACCGTCGATCCAAAAGGGTGATCTTGTCAACGGTCCAAATTCAAAGGAGACTCTCAGGCATTCTCGAAGGCAGGGAATCTTGTTGTTTGGGAAATATACAGATTCAATCAACAGGGGAATTTAGAGGTTAAAATTTCAAGAATTTAGAGCTGATGAAGACACAGTGTCTCAAGGGTTCAAGATTTAAAGTGTTGTAAAAGCTTTGCTCAGGGAGATTTATCTCATATGCTATCAAAATAGATCCAATCTTCTCAGTTGTGCCTTATCAAATATTTGTAGCATTTATGGTTGCAAGTGACAAATCAGTTGTTTGCATTAAAAGGAAATATCTTCATCTGCCCAAGTCTCCAAATATTTTCTATAGTTAATTCTTGTAGATAGACATCTCTTCAAACATAGATATTTTCTGACAAAGACCATGAGACAATTTATTGTAACCTAATTAGGTCATTTGGAATCAGACGCTATATATGCATGAATGTAAGATGTAAAAAAGATTAGAAAATAGTTAGTCCAATGCTTCTGTATTCCAAATAGAGCACTCCTCTACTGTAACCTTACCTTCTGATTGAACATATGCTAGTTATTTTACCTCGTCATGCTAGTTTGAACCCTATGTGAACTAAGATTGATGTGTCTGTGAATGCTTAATTCATTTCTAATCATTTCTTGCTCCTTGCCTCTATTAAAATTAGTTTGATCTGTGTATGTTTATTAGTTGTATCTAGTCATTTTGTGAATCTTCTCAATTCTATGAGGGCTCTTATATTCAAACTTGGTGTATCACCTCCTTTTAATTTCAGTTCTACTCCCTCTTCCTCTTTTTTATAATTGGTGGATAGATTAGGTTTAGTCTTAGGTTAGCTGAATCTCTCATTTAGCAAAGGAACTAACCTCTCTCTAGAGATTCAACCTCCCTGTAGGGTCCCACACCTAGAGGTCATCTCAATGTTTCACTAGATTGATGGAGCCCTAAAAGCCTTCAACATTGAGTGCAAATCTTTGTGACAACAGTTTCTGGCACACTCGGTGGGACTAGATAGAAGAAGCTAAGAGGTTTGGTGTTGTTCTTAACCTGTACAATCCTAAAGATATCTTACAAAGCACCTGGCAAATTGCCCACCTTGGTGCCAACAATTTATGGCATGCTCAGTGGGACTCGAAAGAAAAACAAATTAAGCTAAGGATCTAGTGTTCTTCTTAGTACTCTGCATCTTGGTAGACATTTCATGCACCTAGAAACTCTACAAGCTACTGGTTCTGATTAGTGCCATCTTTTATGCCTGTGCAAACCAGGGCGTCTTCAAGAGGTAATTTCTAATTTGTTGAATTATCTATTGTTGCTTCAAGGAGAAGGTCTAGGTTATCTAGGTCTCTTGTGAGAGGGAACAACAACCTTACTTTACCTTATTCATAAGTTTATTCAACACCCCCTCGTGTTAGGTTTCAATATAATAGAAGAAGCTTACATATTCTGAGACTAAAATTGAACATTCCTAGGATGGCAAGGAATTTTCCTTTTGTGACCTTCAATGGAGGAAGTCCACTAGATTTGGTTGCATACAATGATATACCTATTGCAGCCCTGAAAAGTGTTTCACCCTTCACGGGTGATGGTTTTGTAACCCTTGCTGAGCATATCAAAGATATATCCAACGTGTGCTCGGTTCATCATATACAACATGAAGATGTTGCAGTCCATCTCATGGTCTCATCTTTCAAGGGAAGAGCTCTCCCAATGGTTCAGAAGCTTGACCTCTGCTTCAATACATACTTGGGATGAGCTGGGAGAAGCCCCTTACAAATAGTTTGGATAGAGGGAAGATAATGTTTCATTGCTTGAGCAGTTGACAACTATCAAGAGGGCTCCAAGTGAGATGTTGGCAAACTTTAACTTTAGATTCCAGAGGATGTGGGAGAGAATTCCAGCTACCCTCATGCCATCTCCATAAGGTGATTTCTTGTACTTTTTAAGAGCTTTAAATTTTGATATTATTGTGATGATGTAATCAATGGGTGTTGAGACTCTACCAAATGGCTATGAGATATCTCTGAAAGCTAAAAATTATTTAATACAGGCTGGGAAAATTGCTCCCAGATCTCCTATCCCACTTTTTCCAGAGCTGCCTTCCTCATCCTAGCAGCCCATTATTGCTCCTATCCCAGAGCCTAAAACTTCAACATCCTCTCTTTCTTAAGAAGAGAGTGATCTTAAGAGCCTAATGTCCAATTTAACCAACAAGGTGAATAGTATAGCTATTCAAACTACTCCCAAACCCTATTAGAACTATAACCAGAGGCAGACATCTAATCAGAATTGGAACCAAGGGTACAATTCTAATAGGAATCAAAATTGGAACCAAGTTTATCAACATAATAGATACCAAAATCCTAACCCTGCACAACCTTTACAAACTATTCGACCTATCCAACAAATACCAGCTCTGAAACCAGTTAGGGCTTTAGTCCCTACTCAGAATAATTTGGCCTAGGAGGTAGATTGGTGCTATCCCTGCAACCAACCTCACATTCAATCCTCTTGTGATTTTGGTGCACAAGAGAGGGCTTTGATGGTGTAGAACTTTCACACTCATTAAGCATCATTATCAGAGGCAACCAATAGCAACCCTAAAGTTCAAAATGAGGCTACCCCTAATACCACTATGATGTTATGGATTGCAAAAGATTTTTGTGAAGTTAATCAACCTATGGACAGTGTTGTTATGCTTATTGTAGACAACATCAGGTCAAAAGAAGAGGCAATTGGAGGCTAGCCCTATGCTTGCTATATTACAAAAGGAGTCCGTTTCAAAGACAAAGGTGATTAGTGCCACAATCCCAATCTAGAGTAGCAAATCAACTACTACAAATTAAATTCCACCATGCTTAAAAGTGCCTAAACAAACTACAGATCAAACAAAGGAACATGGATTCCCTCTATGCATAAGGCAACCACTGTTCCATTAAATATTGTGGAATAGATGAAGAAAAAAAATATCAATGTTTCTGTTGGTGAAATATTTTCACTTTACATAAGTTAATTAGGGAGACACTTTATTTTAGCCTCATGACATGTGTCATAGGCTTTTCATCTTCAACTCCCCACTTTGTCTCTTCAGTAGACAGTGGTGGTGTGTATATATTTGCATTTCATTAATGCATAATGTAACTCCAACATTAAAATGTGAAGCACTTATTCCCAAATGTTTTTGGCTTGTGCATTATCCTCTTGTAGCTTTCTCTTGTAGAAGATTTCCTGCAGATGACCTTGGCTCCTGTGAGTCCTTGTGTGACTTCAACATGGTATCAGAGCTCTAGATCTATTTGGTTCTTCTCGAATCGGAGAGGGTTTTAGTCATTATCATTTGATTGGTGCATCTTGGAGAAAAATGATTTCTGATTTTGTTGTCAGCATCAAAATCCTATCTGGGTATCTCTTATTTTTTGCAGAAAGCACATGGATTTCGAGAAAATTAGATCACAAATCCGCATACCTGTTTTGTGCCTTTTGAGAGCAGTTTCACGAAAACTGTCCTAACTTTCACGTACGGATTTCATTTTGTGCAAACAAGATATTGTTGGAAAGAGGACTCATAGAAATTTCCAGTAGTGCAGGTAATTTTTTCTGATTGTTTCTCAATTGCCTGCTATTTTCACCAGAAGTCAGGTCTTCTTTTTCAGCATTACCCTCAGTATTTTGGGCATATCTTTTGCATATGGTGTCAGAATCGGACAAACAAAATATTATTGGAAAGGTGATTTAGTCCTCCACACAGCCATCAGGTTAATTTTTCTAGAAAATATCATTAGGTATTTGTGTTTTTGAGATCTCTATTTTTTTGGAAAAAGAGCATTTTAGTGGTTTTTTCTGTGAACAAGGGGGATAATTTCTTGCTTGTGAGGGTATTTTACTGCTGTTCTCCCATTTTTTTCTGCAATCATCATGGACATTCCTAAAATTGAACCTCTTACTCCTCATAACTACCATGACTGGAAAGAAGAAATGGAGTATGTTTTGCATAAATTGCACTTGCATAGAATGGTTATGGGTATAGATGTAGAACCCACTACTGCTGGAAAAGAAAAGAGGAAATGGAATGAAAGGAAAGATGAAGCCTTTGGTACTCTTGCTCTGTCAATTTCTCCTGATCTTTGATTTCATATTTCATCTTGTAAATCTCCAAATGAAATATGGACAACATTAGAAGGTTTATTTGGAACACAAGATATAATGAAAGGATATGAATTGGAGAATGAACTTATTAGTTTGAAACCTACAGAATTTGATAGTATCCAAGACTTCTTTACTAAACTAAAATCTTTGAGATTGCAGCTAAAACAATGTGGTATTGAAAAAGAGGACACACAATTGATTTTGTCAATTCTTGCTAAACTTGGTCCTGATTATTCTGTTTTTGTATCAGCCTTTTATGCTACTAAAGATGCTTGGGGTACCAAATATAAAATGCCTTCTCTTGATGAGTTTGCTTCATCTCTCATAAGAGAACAAATAAAATTGGTACAGATGGGTACTCTGAAGTCTTCAAAATCTCATGCTCTTGTTGCAAAAGAGAAAAAGGCTTCAAGTGGCAAAGAACATAAATAAAATAACAAGAATAGTGAGAAAGACAAGAATTCAACACCTCCGGCTACCCCTGAGTCATCTTCATCCAACAAAAAGGAGAATAAGGAGAGACCCACTTGTGCATACTACAAGAAGTGTGGGCATAGTGAACAAGATTGTTACAAAAAAGAAGTAGCTAAGTTGAAGAATCTTATTCAGAAAATGAATGTTAGTACTCCTTCAGCTTCTTCTCCTAGTTCATCTACTCCATCATCAAAATAGTTAGAATCATCTAAAAAAGTGCATGTAGCCTATGCTAATGGAGCTAATAAATAGAAAGGTAAAGCACTTTGTGCATCTTCAAGTTCCAGTTCAGGTAAATGAATTCTTGATTCAGGAGCCTCTCATCATATGGCTTCATCTCAATCCATGTTTTCTACCTTTGAACCTTGCCCTTTGAAACCAATTTTGATAGGTAATAATACATATGTGAATGCAATTGGAAAAGGATCAATTGAGATTGGTGGTGGCACCTTCAATGATGTACTATGTGTACCTTCCTTGACAAATAATTTGCTTTCCATATATCAAATTACTCACAGTGGTGCAGGGAAGACTATAGAATTGACACCTGATCTAGTCATCATCAGAGACTTGGAGAGTACAGAGATCATTGCTATAGGAGTTGTTGATCATGAAACTCGGTTATACACCTTTGTTGGTTTTACTCTGGATGATGATTCAGATCCATTGACTGATGATCACACTTCTTGTGTTGTTCCCACTTCTAAAAAGAAGTTTGGATATTTGAATCTGGGCATTCTTGCTCCTGATTCACATCTTGATGACACTCATTCTACTCCTTTGCATCCTATTTTTGTTGATGCTTCCTTGGTTGAGTATGATGATATTCTTGAGGACTTGCAGTCCCTCTTTGATGATAGTAATGACACTATTGTTATATATCATATACCATCTTTGGAGACACTTGTTCCAGTTTGTCTTCAGTTCTCACCTTCAAATATTCACCAGGTTGTTCATGATTCTGTTGTGGCATCTTCATATTTGGACATAAGGACATCCATCCAGTCTTCAGAGATATTCATTTTGAGGCCACCTTCTTTACAGGTTCTTCAAAAATCACTGATTGTGAAATTTCTTTCTAAGGGAAGAAATGTGATTTTCCATAAGTGGATTGGTTTATGCATTCGAGCATCCTCTTTTGGTTTTGGAGATTCTACAGTGTTGAAGGATTTCATTGCCTCTTTCTTTCCCTCTTATGGGGGGACTCATGATTGTACTTCTATGATGGATTCAGTTCTTGGTGGGTCTTGAGCCCTTTTTCCATCACTGGTTCATTTGCATTTTGTTTTCTCTCTTTTGGGGGGGAGTTTTTTCCCATGAGGTTTTCTCCTTTTCGCCACTTTATGAGAGAATTTGTTTGTAAATGGGTACCTTATCAGGCCTTTGTTGCCAGGACCCATCCATCCATTCATGCATCCATCTTTCTTTCTTTTTAGCTTTCGTAAATCTCCCTAAGTTGCACTTATGGGGGGGTGTTGGTGAAATATTTTCACTTTACATAAGCTAATTAGGGAGACACTTTATTTTAGCCTCATGACATGTGTCATATGCTTTTCATCTTCAACTCCCCACTTTGTCTCTTCATTAGACAATGGTGGTGTGTATATATTTGCATTTCATTAATGCATAATGTAACTCCAACATTAGAATGTGAAGCACTTATTCCCAAATGTTTTTGGCTTGTGCATTATCCTCTTGCAGCTTTCTCTTGTAGAAGATTTCCTGCAGATGATCTTGGCTCTCGTGAGTCCTTGTGTGACTTCAACAGTTTCCATGTGGGAAGTAATGTATATCCCTTCCCACATGGATGTATTATAAGAGGCCTTAAGGCACTTCCAATCTATTGAGTTAACAACATCAAATCCATCATCAAAATAGAAAGAGAATGCCCTTGCCAATCTTGTACAACCAAGTGAAGGATAAGTAAGTATAGTCAAGAAGCCATCTCCTTTCTACTTGTCTTTGATCATTGGCAAATTTTTAGTACACAACTGCATGATAGACTCTGGGGCTAGTGTTTCAGTCATTCCCAAGAAGATAGCAGATAATTTAGGCATCAAGTATACCCCTATTTCATCAAGAGTATTGCAACTAGACAGTACCTCTGTGGACACTATAGGAGTGATCAAGGGACTGGACTTGACTCTGCATGCATGTCCTAACCTAACTTTCAAATAAGACATTTCAGTTATTGATCTTCTTCCTTTCTTTTCCATTTGTTTGTCAAGGGATTTCACATCCAAGGTAGGTGGCTACCTTTCTTCTGACTGGTCTCACATGTTGCTGAGGACCAAATATGGCACATGGTTCACCATCAAGGATGAACCAATTTTAGATTATCATGTGGAGAATTATGACCACAGCCTGGTAAACCCACATGTCATGATCCAGGGCGAGGAAGTGCATGACTCAGAACCTATTGAGGCAGAACCTTCATCTCTTCCTATACCTGACCTATTTTTAGACGAGTGGGCAAGGAATCATGGAAATTTTGATCCTTATGATACCATTAAGGCAACTAACTTGGGCAACTACACGATCCATGAAAGGGATCCTTCAATCCCTTTTGTACTTAAGCCAGATGATGAATCCAACGATCCATGGAGGATGTTCTTTGATGGTGCAAAGAGCAAAAATGGAGTTGGTGTAGGTATTTTTCTAGTCTCCCCGACTGGTAAGAAGTTTTGTTTTGCTCATAGGCTACATTTTTCTTGCATGAATAACGTAGTAGAGTATGAGGCATTAGTTTTTGGCCTATTGATTGCTGAGAAGAGGAATATCAAGCACCTGGAGATCTTTGGTGATACTAAATTGGTGGTTAACCAAGTTAAAGAAAGATGTGCAACAAAAAATACCTTTTAAAAGCTTATAGACAAAGTTTGGGACCTGTTTGAGAGTTTGATGCTCTCAACCTACGGGTGATCCCAAGGAAATTAACTATAGAGGCTGATCAATTAGCAACATTGGGAGCTCAATTTCCCCACCTATAGACTTATTCCAAGGTCCTGATCAGCATGTGAAAGTTGTTGTCAAATCATCTATTCCTGATAATGATATCCATTGACAGGTCTTTGATAGCAACGAGTAGATTGTGAGCTTCATTAAGAATGAAGCAGAATTTTCCTCCATGGTGCAGCCTAGGTTGCAAGAATACTATGGTGATCAAATCATCCAGCTCAAATCAAATAAGCTACCCAACGGTCTAGTTACTTTTGAGTCCATCTTCAACTGTGACGATGAGTTGAGGGGCAAGAAAAATAACATGACCTTCAAGAAAGAAGATTACTAGAAGGTGACCATCGCCCCAGACAAAGAGTTGTTGCTAGGAAAGGTATGCAGTGATGTAGAAGAGCAAGAGTTCATAAGGCTTTCCCAAAAGTATAATGATGTCCTGGCATGGACATATGAAGATCTTAAAGGATTCAATCTAGATGTGGCTCAACATGCCATTGATCTGGATCCCAATTGCAAGCCAGTTCGCCAAAACCAACGAACCATAAATCCAAAAATTGAACCACTCATGAGAAAAGAGCTTGCTAAGCTCATACAAGAAAGGATTATCTTCCCTATCAAGTATTCTACTTGGGTTGCCAATCTAGTGCATGTGAAGAAAAAGAACGGGGAGATTAGGCTCTGTGTAGACTTCAAGGACCTGAATCAGGCTTCTCTAAAGGATCATTACCCTCTGTCCTCTATGGATCAAATTTTACAAATAGTTGCAAGGGTAGAGAGGTTTTCATTGTTAGATCCCTTCTCTGGCTATAACCAGATCATTGTCAGAGAGAAGGATAGATTTAAGACGACATTCACAACCAAATGGAGAATCATGGCATATGTAAAAATGCCATTTGGTTTGTCTAATGTTGGTGCCACATTTCAAAGGGCAATAGATATTGCCTTCAAAGGATTTATAACAGGTTCATCTTGATTTATCTGGATGACATCACAGTCTTCTCCAAGAAGGGAGAAAATCACATGGAGCATCTAGAGAAAGTTTTCCAAAGATGCAGAGAGTTTGGGGTATCTCTGAACCCCAAGAAATGTATTTTTATTGTTGCCCACTTGGTAAGCTTTTGGGTCACATAGTGTATGAGGATGGGATATTCATAGACCTTGAGAGGACATCAACTCTCCTTTCTCTTCCCATACCTTCTCACAAAAAGGATTTACAATCATTTTTAGGGTAGATCAACTTCATTAGGAAGTTCATTCCTAACTGTGTTGGGTTGGTGAAGCCTCTAACTCTTATGCTCAAGAAAGATGCAGACTTCAAATGGACTAAAGAAGGGAAGGATGGTTTTGAGAAGATCAAGGAGGAGATTGCCCAGGGGCCTACTCTCATGAACCTAAATTATGAGGACTTTGTCCTCTATGCATATGGAGGAGAGAACAGTATTGTTGCTATCTTGATGCAGCAAAATGAATATGGACTAGAGCAGCCCCTGGCCTTCTTTAGTCAGACCTTGAAGGACTATGAGGTCAAGTATAGTCCCATGGATAAATAGGCATTTTCCATTGTTAGAGCTTTAAAGAAATTTAGATATATGCTGGCAAATAATCATATTAAAATTTTAGTTTCTCATCCTAGTGTGAGGTTACATAATGGGGATAGAGATTAGTGAAAAGCAATCTAGCTGGGTCACCAAGATCCTGGAATATGATGTAGTCATCAAAGCCACTAAGATGATTAGAGGCAGAGGATTATGTGAACAACTAGCTCAGACATTAGTAGATGAGGTGAATTCATCTTACCATTTGAATGAAGAGGAACCTACAACTGAGGCATCGGTTGCGAGTTCTTGGATAAAAGATATGGCTAGTTTTCTATCCACTAGTGAGTATCCCTATGGACTGGATAGTACCAAAAGAAGACATTTCAGGCTGTAGTCTATCCCTTATGCTTTGGTGGATGGTGTGAACTCTTTAGGAGAAACTTGGATGGAGTCTTAATGAGATGCATAGAAGAAGATCAAGTTGATAGACTTCTTAGTTAGTTTCATGTTGGCCTAGCTGGTGGCCATTTTTCTACTAGATCTACAATAATGAAAATAATAAGGGCAGGTTATTTTTGGCCTACATTATTTAATGATACCCATATGTGGGTAAGAAGATGCAAAGAGTGTGCTCTCTTTGCAAGAAATAAAAGATTAGCAGGACTTCCACTCCACCATATTCAGACTGATCAGCCCTTTTCACAGTGGGGATTAGACTTCATCGACATGATAAACCCCTCTTTTAGTGCTAGCCACAAGTGGGTTTTAACTGCAATAGACTACTTCACTAGATGGGTTGAAGCAGTCCCATTCAAGGAGGCCACTGAGTCATCAATCATGGATTTATTGGAAGAAATCATGACAAGGTTTGGATCTCCTCATACTATTATTTCTGACAATGCGAAAGCATTCACTGGTTTTAGGATTTCTGATTGGGCTCTTAAGTACAATGTATTCTTGAAGACTTCATCCAATTATTACCCTCAAGGTAATGGGCTGGCTGAATCCACTAAGAAGACCCTAATCATGATTCTGAAAAGGAACATGGAGACAAACCAGAGACAATGGCACAATATGATTAGATTAGCTCTTTGGGTTGATAGGATCACATATAAGAGAGCCATTGGGAACTCTCTGTTTGTTCTTGTATATGAGAGAGGCTAGATTGCCTATATTGTTAGAGCTTCCCTACACTAGATTTGGCTCATCAATTATTGTTGGAAGGAGAGGAT
The DNA here is from genome assembly GCA_027924645.1 of Cunninghamia lanceolata. Taxonomy (NCBI): domain Eukaryota; kingdom Viridiplantae; phylum Streptophyta; class Pinopsida; order Cupressales; family Cupressaceae; genus Cunninghamia; species Cunninghamia lanceolata. The sequence goes on along the minus strand of BSBN01001859.1, from coordinate 1,223,694 downwards.
GCAAGGTCTGTTAGGATGGCTGAATTGATTGAACTATAAGAACAGAGATAGTCAGCTATGATCACATTAGGAGAACATCAGATGCAGACCAAGAGATATTTTGATAAGAAAGCTAAGGTCCAGACCTTCAAAGAAGGTGATCATGTCCTAAAATAGGATGCTGACCGAGCCAAACCAGGAGGTACCAAGTTTGATGCACTTTGGAGTGGGCCTTATGTCATCATCACACCAAACAAGCTAATGCCTTCATTCTCTCAAGGCTGGACGGTGAAGTTCTCCCAATCTTAGTCAATGGGCCATCCATCTCAAACCCTACCATTAAGGTTGGTCTGATATTTTGTACATATTGTTTTAGTTTATTTCTGCTTTAGGTTTCCTTTCCCTAAGTGCCTTACACAAGCTACATTGTCATTAGGAGAATGTAGACCTTGTTTCTTTTTGTGGTCTTATTTTTGGGGTAGGTTCCAGTTTTCCAACATGTTTCAAACTTGACTCTATGCCCAATGGATGTTTAAGGCCACTAATCTAATTGTTTAGCAGGAAAACATCCCTGAGAAGTTGCCAAAATGTTGACCTATTTTCTTCTATTCAGAGTCAAATGGTTCACACTTAAAATTCTCATTGAATCCATTTAAAGCCTGGTTTTGCAAACCCAAAAGCCTTCAAATTTCATGTGTTTAGGGTCTTAGGGTTTTAAAAATTTGAAGAGTCCTATTCCTAAAGCCTTAAAGCCTAACCTTAAGGGTGTTCTGTAGGGCTGAGTATTTTTTGTTCTATTTTCCGGTTGACCTGCTATTGCCCGTGAGGATCCTTAAAGTTATAACCTTCAGTCTAGGCGGGTCGTTCTTTTACTGGTCCCATCCATCAAGTCACTACCAAAAGCTCATGTTTTTTTATTTTAAATGAGTCTTAAGTCTTAGAAGGAGCCCCTTAGGATCGTTCACTTAGCGCGGCCCCTTCTTTAGAATAACTTATTTGCACATGCAAATTTGGGCCAAAGGATGCCACATAGCGGTATTTCGTGTGCTCGCTGACCGCCAAGGGTGATGTCATATTCCCCCTACGGGGCTGTGAAATGTAGACAGCTGGCGAGCATGCTTGGGCTTACATCTAGAGAATCAAAGATTCTAAATCAATGGAGGTATCACCAGGTGTCAGGTAGAAAATTGAGCTACATGACATGGGAGATCTAATGGTAGCACAGAGGCATAGAGGAATCTAGACAAGAGAGAAGATTCACTATGTGGCTGCAAGATGTTGACACGTGGCATTCTAGCGCCTTCTCTTTTGGATCTCTCAGGTGGGTCCTTATACGTCGATGACCTAGTTGACTAAAGCAATATTACGTCAGGTGTCAAATAATGCAGTGAAAAGGTGACGCTGATAAGAATCAGATGGCGGCATGGCGTCACAGGGGAATCTTGTGTGCAAGAAAGATTCACTGCATGACCGCAATATACTACCACATAGGTAGAATCTTTGGCGCTCTTCTTCAATGCAGAATTCAAAAGGAAAATGGTGATTGTCGATCCAAAAGGGCGATCTCATTAATAGTCCAAATTCAAAGGAGACCCTTAGGCATTCCCAAAGGTGGGGAATCTTGTTGTTTGTGATATATGTAGATTCAATCAACAGGCAAATTTAGAGGTCAAAATTTTAAGAGTTCATAACCAATGAAGATGCAATGACTCAAGGGATTGGGATTTAAAGTGTTGTAAAAGCTTTGCTTAGGGAGATTTGTCTCCTATGCCATCAAAACAAATCCAATCTTCTCAGCTTCTCCTTATCAGATATTTGTAGCATTTATGGTTGCAGGTGACAAATCAGTTGTTCGCATTAAAAGGAAATATCTTCATTTGCCCAGGTCTCCAGATATTTTCTATATTTAATTCTTACAGATAGACATCTCTTCAAACATAGATATTTTTTGACATAGCCCATGGGGAAATTTATTGTAACCTAATTAGTTCATTTGGAATTAGACGCTATATATGCATGAATGTAAGATGTAAAAAAGGTTGGAAAATAGTTAGTTTGATGCTTTTGTATTTCAAACAGAGCACTTCTCTACTGTAACCTTGCCTTTTGATTGAACATATGCTAGTTATTTTACCTCTTCATGCTAGTTTTAACCCTGTGTGAACTAAGAATGATGTGTCTGTGAATGCTTAATTACTTTCTAATCATTCCTTGCTCTTTGCCTCTGTTAAAATCAGTTTGATCTGTGTATGTTTATTAGCTCTATCTGGTCATTTTGTGCATCTTCTCAATTATGTGAGGGCTCTTATATTCAAACCTGTTGTATCACCTCCTTTTAATTTTAGTTCTACTCCCTCTTCCTCTTTTCATAACCGATGGATAGATTAGGTTTAGTCTTAGGTTAGCTGAATCTCTCATTCAGCAAAGGAACCAGCCTCTCTCTGGAGATTTGGCCTCCCTATAGGGTCCCACACCTAGAGGTCGTCTCAATGTTTCACTAGATTGTTGGAGCCCTAAAAGCCTTCAAAATTGGGTGCAAATCTATGTGACAACAATAAATAGGAGGGAATATGTAATCCAATGCAAAAAAATTCACAAAAGTTAGGTGAGAAGAGCTCCAAAAACTACATTTGAACAAGGGTAGATTTGCAAAGAGAATAAAGCATCCATTTAGTGTTGGAATATTCCCTCAAGTGGGGCCTATAAAATGGGACTTTGGAAGGGAAAGGATTCATTTGTGCCTTGCATGTTTGGAGAAGAGGATCTTTAAGAGGAAATGGAATAACATTAGTCTTATCGTTTGGAACATGTGTGAAGTAGCACTGACAATGAAAAGGCTCATGTTGAGGTAAGAATTCATCATTTTGTAATTTATTTGTTTGTCTTTGTGTGTATGTGTGGTTAGGTCTAGTTTGTGTAGGTTGAAACATTGTAGTTTTGAAATTTTTAATATATTTTTCTTTGTTTAGTTTTTGTAATTTGTTAGTTTTTTATTATTTAATATAATTTTATTTTTTTAATTTTTTATTTATTTTGTAAAATTTTATTATGTTATTAGGTTTTTAGTTTTTATAGAAAGAGCAAAGAAGGAAAACTAGTTGTCCCACATAGTAACGGTCAATCAACCTACAATCCTAGTCAGGGCAGGGTTGGCTTGTTCATAATCCTATATAAGGCATCTGAGCAAGGTGAGTTGTCCTACCATCTCGAATGAGATGATCGGGTGGATGCCACCATCCAATTGTCTTGGTCAGGCTGGCCAAGTGGATGACACCAACCTAATTGGACTATCTAGGTGGGTGGCCATAATCTAGCTAGGACAGTCTAGATGGATGATCTAAGTCTAGGGAAAGGCATCTAGGGTGCAAGATGTCAGGATTTTGTTGGTTTTTTTTTACTATTGACACCAATTTTGCTAGTTTTTGGGTCATGTGGGATGTGTTTGGAGTGGTTTTTGTTATATGTCTTAAATTGTTCTTATAGTTTTTGCATAAACTTTTGATGTATAGGTGCTAACACATTGTTGCTTTGGTTACTTTGACATGATTTGTTAGCTATCTAGGAGTGACTATAGTATGTGCTATGTAAGTTGGTTTTGACAATTAGGGATCAACAAATATATTAGGATTTGTTGACAAAGGTGGGGTTATGGTTAGCCATGAAGCTATGGGAGATATAATTTTATTGTAGCATGTTGATAGCCCTGGTGGAGTAGTGGGATTCAAATAGAGGCATGTTCACTCATCCACCTAGAGAAATGTCCATCACTTTGGAGGAGTTATGGTAGATATTATGACTGTAAATATAGGGTGCACATATTGAGATTGGATGGTAGATGCAACACTAGGAGATACACAAGGAATACAACTACTATATCAGACATAAGGCCCTGCAAGATCACTAGTTTGATCGTAGGGGTCTTCTCTTGGAAAAGGTAGTGTGGGTGGAGATTCCAAAGGGGTGAAATATGCTTATTGCTATTATTTCTGAAGATGCAAGAGAACCAAAAGATGAATGAACACAAGCAAAAGCATAAACAAAGAGATTATACCTTAAATCTTCAAGTTCTCCATTCTCCTTGACAAGGTTGAGGAAATGGTGCACCAAAAGCAATTTCCTAGCTTTACCCAACTCTAAAATGGATGTGGATTGGTCTAAGAATCAACACAATAGGATAAAATAGATTGGACTAACAATTAACTAAGAATTTTGGCATAATGTGGATGCAAATGGCTTGAGTTGAATTATTCTTGGAGGAGGCTTGTATTTATAGAGTTTTTGGAGGATTTTGGATCAATGGTGGAGGTTTAAAGTTGAGATCTAAGGGTGGAGATAAGATGGTGAGATCAAGGGCCAAGATTTGATCAACAATAATAGATGGCTCTCATTATTTTTGAATTTTTAATTAACCTTGGGAAGACTTTGCATTAATGAGGATTAAGACATGAATGAATAAAAAATTCATTCATATTGGAGAGGGTGTAATAAGAAATCAGAGTTTATGGATAAGTGGGATGAGAAATGACACGTGCATGCTTTTGGCAAAGACATGTGTGAGCATTTTTTATTAAAAATGCTCTTGCAAGAAAGAGGAAAGGTAAGGTGGGGACACATGTGACTCCCTTTGAATACAAATTTGCTTTTTATTCCAAGGGTGTGGGGAGATGAGATAATGGAGGTTTAGGTTAATTAATTAAGTGATTAAATTAATTAATATAGTTGTTAGAAATTAGTAGAGGGGTTAATTAGTGGTTTGGATTAATTAAGGGTTTACTTAATTAATTTGGGTCTAGGGGCTAGGTAGGGTGTGATAGCTAATTAAATAAATGTTATTTATTTAATTAGCCTAGTTTTAGGTCATAGGCTAGGGAGATTAAATACATGTGTTTTTATTTAATTAATCTAGGTTAGGGGATGAGGAGAATCAATTAAATAAGTATTGAAATATTTATTTAATTAATTGTGAACAATAGTTAAAGTATAGTAATAAATTAATTTAATTAATTTATTACAGGTGAATGATTACGATGAATGGTTGAGATGAATGGCTAGAGTAAATTAATCAAATAGATTGATTTTGTTTACTTAATTTGGCGAGAGGGGAGGTTAGTGATGCAAGGATACGGGAAAGTGGCTTGCGGGGTCAAGGTATTTTTAAGTGTCTACATTTTGCCCCACTTTGATGTGGCATCATGATCGAGTGGGAATGGTGTCAAATCAAAGAATTTTTTATTTTGCCCCAGCTAATGGGAGGAAGAGAAATGGATGAGTGATGCCCCCTCGAGAGATTAGGTTAAAAAAATAATTTTTTGAGTGAACTCTTGAAAAGGAGGAAATGGTGGTGAAAAAGAGGTTTAGGATGAGGAATAAGGTTGATAGAAGAAAAATAGATGAAAATGTTGATAACTGAGAGGAGGGGGTGAATCAGTTATCTTAATTATTTCAGCTTTCTGAACTTTCTTAACAATTAATGCATCATTAATTCAAATAAGCAAACATAGCCATGAAATGGAAATACACATGACACAATATGTTTGACGTGGAAACCCTGTTAAGGGAAAAAACCACAGGGTGATTAATCCAAGATTGTATTCTCTGTTAGAAGAATAGAAATACAAAATGGCACTTGCCAATTAGGGCTCACTGCCTAAGCACACTGCTCACAAGAGGCTCACTGCCTATAAGAGACTCACTGTCTACAAGTTGTAAGAAGAATAACAAGATCTTTGAACTGATGAGAAGCATCCACATATGCTGAGGTTTAGTTCCGGTTAGGCTCAATACACTGATTTGCTGCACTTCATCCTTCCTCTTCTTGGTCCTGTTAACCTGTCACATACCGAACCTGTCTTCCTACTTTCACACTATTCTTCTACTTTTCTTCGCACACACAACAACCACAACAACAACTCTCATCTAAATCCATTTGGTATATATATCCGCACAAAGGATTTCATCCTCTTTCTAGTCGGCATCCAGAATAGTCAGTATTTCCCAGTCTTTAGTCTGTCTGCTGAATCCTTGCTTACCAAGTGATGTGGATTAAAGAGATACTTATAGAAGTCATCTAACAAGCTGGCCAATCTTGAATGATACCTTAATAATCTTGATCACCATCAACATCTTGTCCAGAATAGTGTCTGATGCTCTGCCAGCCAGTTCTTCCTCTGTTTGCTCTCCCAAATAGGACCCCAATACTTGAATGCTTATATCTCTTCACTCTTTCATCACCGGAGGCTCAAATCCTAGAATCTACCAGTCAAGATATTCCTCTTGACTTCCCCAAGTCTGTACTTTCCAAAGATACTTCCTCTTAGAGATCCAGACCTGACTGTCAGACCTTGCCACAACACTATGTTCTTGCTTACCAGACCACAACACTCTTCAATCTGACTTTTGGTATAGGCACACTATGTCCTGCAGATGTGTGGGATGAACTTTGTTGCCATCAATGACAACAATCATGAAGATCCAATGTGTCTCTTGCCAACAATCTCCCCCTTTGGCATTGATGGCAACACTTAGTGAAAAATGACTAAGTGTTATACTATACTCCCCCTTGGTTGATGCTCTCTTCTAATGTACATTTTTTTGGAGCTCCCCCTTAGCTGGATTCCACATTTTTCACTGTTCCTCACTCCCCCTTTGACATCAATGGCAAAGGGTAGGGTCCGCGCACCAAAATTCCAAAAATTCAACTATACTTAGCCGCATAAGTATAAACAGGTTATACTTACATATACTGTAGTATGTCTGCAAAAGTTATTTTCAACTGTACAACTTCTGTCGCCCAACTCTGCTTCATCCTGTCCAAAATTGAGATGTGACCACTCAACAGGAATGCAAAAGCTTCTGCCCTCTTGAGATCTGTCGGATCACTGGTCCGGTCTGTGGTTTGAGCATCATTTAGGGCCTCATGCATGGCCTCTAACTTAGGTAGAATTATTCTTCTAAGTTCATTCAACCTACTTATTCTATTTTTCTTCTCCTTTTCAAGCTTCTTCATTTCATTTATGATTGCAATAGTCTGACACTCTTAATTTACTATGGAGGAGGATAGAGGATCAAAACTTTGAGATAAACTTAATAGTTTATCCTCTTGCTCTTTTACCTTCTTCTCAATGTCCTTGGTAACTTTAGGCCAGGATAAACAAAATTTGTAAATATCACCGCCATCTTTGAGAGCATTTTCTAAGCTCTTTAACCCAATATTCATAACTCTCCTATCATTGGTTATTAATCCTTGTACTTCTGATAATCTTTTTACCAAAAACTCTTTCCGGACCTTATCTTCTGCTGACTTCTCTAATGAATCAAAATGTGTGCTAACACTATTTACTAGAGATTTGAGATTACTGGATGAGGAGGCTGAGGGATCCTTCTGAAAAGATGGCATGATCTTTTCCAGTACACCAGATGCAATGTTTATGATCTTGCAATCCTCCATGTGAGACTTTAGGAGTTTTTCTTTTGCTTTTGCCGAAGTAAAGGATGCTAGCTTTATGGTTTGAATTGGGGAGAGGGAGTCAAAATTGAGCGGTCCTTGAAGAAGTTCTGATTCATCAAATTCCATCAACTCCTTGGTTAAAAATTCTTCTATTGCTTTTGCTGTGTCTCTTGCTGGTGACAAGGTTTTGTCCCCTTTTGCAGCCTTACCACTAACATCTTCTTTTTGCTTCTCCTCTGCTTCTTGACTGATTACTCTTTCTTCTTCTTTAGATCCAGAATCTGCAGGGGAAACCGGATGAGAGATATTTGCTTCTTTTTCTTCACCTGTCTCCTTTGCTTCTTCTGACATTTTCTCAGTGAATTCTTCTTTGTTATCTATTCCTGAGGGATCATCACCTAAATCCTCTACAATAGGAATATTGAATCTTTTATAAGCATTCGAGAGGATTTCCTATGTCTCTTTTGCCACCTTATTAGTTTCTCCAAGCATGAGCTGATTCATTCTAGCCTTACTCTGGAACTCATCCTTGCAATCTTTGAAGATCATATCCATTTATTTTGGAGTAATTGAGGGATAGAGCTGGATAGCTATCTGATCTCTAATCTCTAAGTCCTTAGCCTTGGCATTTTCTTTTCTCATAGCAAGTTCCTTCTCTAAACTTTTAGGAATTAGAGAAATTATTTCAATAAATGCTTTATTGTATATGTTCAAGTATTTGACTGTGGCTTCCTCCAAGATCTTTTTATCTGCATCATTATATGCGTCATAGAATTCTGTTATTGGTTGCAGGTTCCCATCCACAGTAACTGCTTTAACCACATCATCTAATGACAGAGTGGGCTTTTCAACAAACTCTTCTGTCTCTGCCTCTTTGGTTTCACTTGATACTTTCTTCTTTTTCTTCATCTTCTTGATCTCTTCATCAGATTCAGTCTCTTCATCATTCTTTTGACTGGCATACGATCTTGTGGCCTTGGTCTTAGTTCTCTTCTCTCCTTTACCAGATGATTTTGCTTATGATTTTGATGCCTTTGAGCTCTTAGTTGTGGTAGGTGTAGAGGTCTTAGAGGATCTGGTCCGTGAGAGGACTTCCACCAGAGCACCTTCTTTCTCTGCCTTTTCTTTCTCTTTCTCTGCCCTTTCTATCTTTTCTCTATTTGCATCAAGAGTCTCTTTTGAAATTCCATCCTTCTTGGCAAACTCTTCAACTTCCCTCCTCACTTTTCTTTTTATTTCTGGTTGTCTTAGCTCCACATGGATTTTCACACTCAACTCTTCAAAGGTTCCAAACCTTTCTGCCTTAGGATCCTTTGGCTGACTTAGCATGTGTTGAACATGCAGCTCTACAATTTTCTCATCCACTTCATACCCCATAGGCATGATCCACACTGTTCTTGGTTCCACTGCCTCCATTAGGCACTGATCAGCTTCTACCATAAAGCATATTGTATCTTTATATTTTTCAACTAAAGATTGGGGGATTCTCTCTCTTGCTTGCATCATGCTCTAAAAATTCTTGAAATAGCCCCAGAGAGTTGTATTCTGTGCCTTGGCATCACCAAGCCCATGTATATAATCTCTGATTTGAATGGCTACTGGTCTATCATTCTACCATACCTAGCCACTAGATCCGGGAAGTTCATTCATGAAGTAGAAGAACAAACATAGTATCAACCCACCATACTTGAAGGAATTCTTCTTGTCCTTCTTGATCTTTTGTAGATTTTCCATCAGTTGATTCAGAAGGAGTTCACAAAGATCATAATCTACATTCTTTCTCAACATTTCATAAGCAGTGTATACAGCAGTTTCAGATACTAAATTTTCCTTGCTGGAGTGATATATCTTATATCCAATTATCATTGATGCAAATTTGATATCCGGATCAGTAATATCATCAATTGTCATTGCTCTTTTATCAAATTTTGATCCGGTAACTTCACTCACAGTTTGATTCTTGACAGATTTGAGAGTAGGTAACCCACCGAATGAGTGCAATCCGGTAACTGCCCTAATGGCATCTTTTGTGATCTTGAATGGTCCATTCAACCACATGAAGTTATCATGTACCCTGCTCAAAACATACCAGACCCATTCATTTTTAGCAAAACAGAGGAAATGGATGCATTGTGCAAAATGCTTGTCCCGGATGGCCTTGTACTGAGGTTTTAGTTCAAATGAATCATCTATCAGTTCCTTGTGGTAGATGTCCATCAACTTGGATTCACCAAAGTCTTCAATGTTTGCATGAATGTAAACCCTAACGTCTTCTACATGCAAAACCCCATGCGGAATGCTGGAAAATGCTCCTAAGGGATCCACTTCTAGAGATTTGTAGGGATGTTTCTTAAATTTGGGGCGAGGTCTATCAGAGATCTTTACAACATTCAGAGTAGACATCTTAAAGATTCAGAGAAAGTTTGATCAAGAGTGAAAAATTGTTGATAACTGAGAGGGGGGGGGGGTGAATCAGTTACTCTATTTATTTCCCTTATTAAACTTTCCTTTTAATTGAAGCAGCATAAAATCAAACACAAAACATTAACTATGAAGTAAGAAACACATGACACAGTATTTTTGACGTGGAAACCCTGTTAAGGGAGAAAACCACGGGGTGATTAACCCAAGAATTATTCTCTGTTAGAAGAATAGGAAATTACAAAAATGGCACTTGCCAATTAGGGCTCACTGCCCGAGCACACTGCTCACAAGAGGCTCACTGCCTACAAGAAGACACACTGTCTTACAAAGTGATAAGAATCACAGTCTTGAACTGATTGGAAGCATCTGCATATGCTGGAGTTCAGTTCCGGTTAGGTTCAGTATACTGATCTGCTGCACTTCATCTTTCCTCTGTTCTTTAGTCTGCTGTCCTTTCACATACCGGATCTTTCTTGTTACTTCTGCTCTATTCTGGACTTGTTCGCATATCCTCTCACACACTTCACACCCTTTACAACTAAATCCATCCTCTATATATATCCGCACAAGTAATTTCATCATCTTTCTAGTCGGCATCCGGAACAGTTTAGTTTCTTACAAACTTAGTTCTGTCGGCTGAATCCTTGCTCACCAAGCAATGCGGATCAAGCATATACTTGTAGATATCATCAATTATGTCGGCCAAACATGATTCATGCCTCCGCAACCTTTATCATCATCTGTAACACATCCGGAAAGTAGTTTGATACTCTGTCAGTCAGTTCTTCCTCTGTTTTTACTGTCTCTCAGGAATCCGGTACTCAACTATTCATATCTTTTTCCTTGTCCATCTCCGGAGGCTAAATCCTTGGAATATACTACTCAAGATAGTCCTCTTGACTTCCCCAGATCCGCACTGTGCCAAGACACTTCCTCTGAGAGATCCAGACCAATCTGTCGGACCTTGCCACATGCTCTGTTCTTGTTCATCGGACCACAACAATCTTCAATCTGACTTCCGGTAGAGATATATCATGACTTGCGGATATGTGGAATGACCTTTGTTGCCATCAATGACAACAACCATGAATCCATATAGTGTCTCTTGCCAACAAAAATACCTTTTTACGCTTCTAGGTTTCACGGGATGATCTGGATCGGATTGCTGGAAGAATTATCTTCTGTGATTGATCTTTGAGAGACTTGAGACAATTTGTTTGCAGAGCTCTTTTTCTCTTCTTCTCGAGTGCGAATGTGTAAATGACGATCAAATGAACCCTTTTATCTCTGAACAAACCCTAATTCCATATTGCAATAAATGTGCAACTTAAGTTATTCCGGTTGCTCTGTTCTCCTTGTCTTGAGAAATTTTTTCGGATCTCTAAAATGCACTTAAAGTTACTCTTGGTGGATAATAACAAATTATCTTACTTTCCCCAAACACTTGATCTATCCACAAAACAAAATGCCTTGAATTTGAATCATACTAGATTTAACTGTGATAATCCTGTTTTATCGAAAGACTGTTAAACCAGATCAATCTTGGAAGATTAGACTCTTCAAATCTTCCTACAGATCTTCCATATCTTTACCAAGCTTTCTTTTAGATGTTTCTCTGAGAAGCCTTTTATTCTGCAACTTCCCATGTGCCAATTTCAGGCACCAATTAACTGGCTAGGGGAAAATATTTTTCCTTGTGTCTCCCCCTGAGCCAGAGCTCACTTTTTAATTTTTGGAAGGAATATCAGCACCAGATTCTGGTGCAGATCCATCCCCTACATTATCTAAACTTCTCTTCACCCAAATCTTGTTCATCTCACTTTTAACTTCATCCGCATTCACTATTCCTTTTCCTTTGTCTTGATTCTGATTATAATGCATCGGACCCCTTTTGTCCTATTTCTTGCTTCTACAGAATTTAACAATATGACCGGATCTATTGCAATTGTGGCAAGCAACATTTCTTTGCATATTTGAATGATATCCTCTTGATCTACGTTGATTAGCCATGTGTCCCATTCTATTGCATGCAAAGCATCTACCATTGAATGAATTGTTCATTTGCATATTTCTGCATTTATGAGATTTGTGACCATACATTTTGCAGTTGAAACACTGTCTGGAGAAGGATGTATTTGTCTGGTTCATTCTCTTTCTGCACTCATTAGCTTTATGACCAAAGTTATTACAGTTGTGGCAATATCCATTGAAGGATGGATATCTTTGAGCATTAGGTTGCCTTACCAGAGGTCTTCTAGGCCTGTTCCTTGGATTTCCTGATCCAAAATTCTTCTGACCAGATCCGGAGCTTTCACCTTTCTCATATCCCAAGCCACTCCTGTCATCTACCCTCTTTTGGCTTTCAAGAAGAACTTCAAGTTGAGCAGAACTTATCTTGAATTTCTCTTTGTATTCATTTGCTGTTTGAAGATCCTTTTTAAGAGTATTAATTTGATCCTCAAGTTTTTCTTCATTATCTCTAGCATCTTCAAGATTAGATTCTAGATGTCTAAGTATTCTATCCATTTTGTGGCAGTCTTCTGACTTTTCCTTGAGAGATTGTCTTAGATCATCTTCAATTTTTCTTTTCTCTTCAATTTCTTGGGTGAATTTCATAACTCCTGATTCCATTTCATGTCTTACCATAATGACCTCTTTTGATAACTTTTCACATAACTTGGTTTTCTCTTTCAGATCTTCATTTGTACCATTGTCTTCACTTTGACTTGCCAATTGTTGAAGTAGATCTTTTCTCTTTTTCATAGAGATACTCAGTTTCCCTTTTAGTTCATTTATGAAATCATCAGCCTGTTTGAGTCTTTCCTTCAATTCATTGACTTCAGAGTTTGATTGCTCAAGATCATCTAGGGCAGACTGAAGTTGTTGCCTCATACCATACACATCCATTTGAATTCCCAGATCTTCCTCAAGCTGTTAGGCTCTGTTTGGAGGAACTTGGCTCTCATACCAATTGTTGATAACTGAGAGGGGGGGTGAATCAGTTATCTTAATTATTTCAGCTTTCTAAACTTTCTTAACAATTAATGCATCATTAATTCAAATAAGCAAACATAGCCATGAAATGGAAATACACATGACACAAAAATTTTGACGTGGAAACCTTGTTAAGGGAAAAAACCACGGGGTGATTAACCCAAGATTGTATTCTCTATTAGAAGAATAGAAATACAAAATGACACTTGCCAATTAGGGCTCACTGCCCGAGCACACTGCTCACAAGAGGCTCACTGCCTACAAGAGACTCACTGTCTACAAGTTGTAAGAAGAATAACAAGGTCTTTGAACTGATGAGAAGCATCCACATATGCTGAGGTTTAGTTCTGATTAGGCTCAATACACTGATCTGCTGCACTTCATCCTTCCTCTTCTTTATGCTGTTAACCTGTCACATACCGAACCTGTCTTCCTGCTTTCACACTATTCTTCTACTTTTCTTCGCACACACAACAACCACGACAACAAATCTCATCAAAATCCATTTGGTATATATATATGCACAAAGGATTTCATCCTCTTTCTAGTCGGCATCCAGAATAGTCAATATTTCCCAGTCTTTAGTCTGTCGGCTGAATCCTTGCTTACCAAGTGATGCGGATCAAAGAGATACTTATAGAAGTCATCTAACAAGTCGACCAATCTTGAATGATACCTTAATAATCTTGATCACCATCAACATCTCATCCGGAATAGTGTCTGATGCTTTGCCGGTCAGTTCTTCCTCTGTCTGCTCTGCCAAATAGGACCCCAATACTTGAATGCTTATATCTCTTCACTCTTTCATCACCGGAGGCTCAAATCCTGGAATCTACCAGTCAAGATATTCCTCTTGACTTCCCCAAGTCCGCACCTTCCAAAGATACTTCCTCTTAGAGATCCGTACCTGACTGTCGGACCTTGCCACAACACTCTATTCTTGCTTACCAGACCACAACACTCTTCAATCTGACTTCCGGTATAGGCACACTATGTCCTGCGAATGTGTGGGATGAACTTTGTTGGCATCAATGACAACAATCATGAAGCTCCAATGTGTCTCTTGCCAACAGAAAATGGGTATGTTTTGTGGCTTGGGGAGGAAATATGGTGAATTAGGGCTTATGTGGCAATTATAGATAAGTCAAAGTGGGCCCAACATGCCACATTTACACCCTTGAGCTTGCTAAGTTGGATAGAGAAGAGTTAGAGAGATGGCGTAGCGAGGCATTCTACGTGTGGAGGACCAATCCGAGCTAGTCCACAAGTATCAGAGACTTCCTATAGCTGGCATATAGGTATGTTGACTAACCCTACTTTGTACATTTTCAGGTTTTGGGACATTTATGAGGATAAGAAAGGGTAGGTTAGATTGTTTAGCGCTTGCATGCAGTTGCACAATGTGTACGGTCAACGATTTAGCGCTTCCATCTAGATTAGCACATTAAGGTTGAACAAAGGGTAGTACTAGTTTTAGTGCCTACAGTTAAGGGTTTAGCACTAATGTCTCAATTAGTGCTAGGGTTATGGGGATTAGATCTTGCGTCTTGATTAGCGCATGCGCTTGGGTAGTAGCACTTTCGTCTTGATTAGCACTTAGGACTAATGAATCGGTGCTTTCATCTCGATTAGCACCAAATCATAGGTGTTTCAGGCCTTCCAGGTGGAATAGCACTTGGGGTTGCTGGAATAACATGTTTGTCTTGGTTAGTGCTTAGGGTCAGTTCTTTAGCGTGTCAATCTAGATTAGTGCTTGGGGTTAATTATTTAGCACCTCCGTGTGGATTAGCGCTTAGGGCAAGCCTATTAGCACCTCCATCTAGAGTAGTGCTAGGGGTTAGTCTATTAGTACCTCCATCTAGAGTAGTGCTAGGGGTTGAGAGAATAGTGCCTTCATGTTGTTTTTGGGAAAAATATTATTTTTTTGTGGTTTCTTGGATACGGGTTGATTTTTTAGCTCTACAGTCGCGAGAGCGATGACCACTAGTGATGGTGGTTAGGGAGAGGCTAGCATAGGCAGAGCAGAACCATCTAAGGGTGATTGGACTATGGTTCATTTTGGAGATGTCCTGACTGAGAGCGCATCGAGCCATGATGATAGCCTTGATGGAGTACTGGCGTAGTGAGAGCTACTCATTTCTTCTGCCGATGTTTGAGATGACCATCATCCTAGAGGATGTATGGAGGATCCTATAGATCTTGATTCATGGTGAGAGAGTGGTTTATGATCAGGAAGGGGGCTTGGCGGCACTTCGGCATGCATTTGCCACAACACAAGTGGATACTAATCATGATGGATGGGAGATGCTTTGGTTGGCGGCTTTGGGGAGAGGTCTTAGTGATTTTGAGTTAAATATATATAGACTAATTAGAGGAGTGTTAATGCTAGATTGACGCTCTCATGGATTTCCTATGGGGTGGGGAGATTGTGTGGAACATCTGGTGGCTCAGGGTGCAGTGTATGCGTGGGGGCCATGCTTATTGGTCGATCTATATCATGATATGCACATGGTGGTGTATCAAAGCGGGGTGAGCCTTGGCTGTGGGGTGACGCTTCTTTATTTTTTGGCTTTGGAGCATATTGCAGTTACTAGGCTAGTATGTTAGCATGTGTAGCCATAGTTTTCACCCTATGTTTTTGCATATACTAGTACTCTCCAACATCAACAGTTGGGGAGTATGAGATTGTGGAGATGAGTTATGGATGAGGTGACTGTAGTGGTATGGTAGCCATATATAGGGTGCAAGCCTTGGTTGGATGATGATGTCCATCTTCCCTTTAGTCGGCAACCTCGATACCTTATAGCAAGTATAGCTCGTATTTTGGATCAGTACCTCCCCGATCAATTTTTACATCAGTTTGGATTGTGGCAAGATGAGTCGTAGGTATCAACTATTTTTGCTCGGGTGTGGTGGGATCATTTGCGATGGGGGTTGAGTTAGATTCAACCATGGTTATTGTGGAGTTTGAGTGCTTGGTGGTAGTTGATTGGGATTGGTGGTCGACAGTCATAGATGCAGGGGCTATGCTGACATATGATGCCTGGTGGGCATAGAGGCGGCCAGTGCGCTTGACTATTCTAACAGGTCGACCAGCGACAAATGATGAGGAGGAAGAGTACATAGTGGAGATAGATGCCAATGATGATGATGATGGAGATAGGGATGGTGGAAGATGAGGAGGAGGTGGTGGTGGTGGGAGAGGCAGGGGTACTATACCTCTTTTAGAAACAGTTGCAATGGGGGCTTCATGTGTAGGGACTTCTAGTGTAGGTCCCTAGGTGCAGAGGGATATGGTTTTGGTTTTGGGTACCAAGTGCACCAGAGCGTGGAGGTGCCAATAGGGGGAGGAGGAGGAGGAGATGGAGAGTATCAGGATACTTTGAGGGCTCAGGTGTCGAGCCTTGAGGATGAGGTGAAGTAGCTATAGGCAGAGCAAGACAACTTGTGGGTGGAGTGGGATAGCACTCTTGTAGAGGTGCAACAACTGTAGGGGTTATTATACAGAGGAGGAGAATGTAAGAGTCCGGACAACACTGAGAGGGGGGGTGAATCAGTGTTGTGTAGATTTTTGCAACTTATTATAACTTTTAATTTACAAGACTCAGAAAGAGAAAGTCATCAATGAACTATTACTCATATATGTACAAGTTTGATAATGAAAATTATGAGCAGGACCACATAGAGATAAATCTTAACATAGAAGCAAAAACACACATAGAAGCATATCATTAACACAAGAATTACTGGAGTGGAAAACCCTCTCTGGGTAGAAAAACCACTCAAAGCTGCCTCACTGGCTTAACTGGAAAACATGCCTCACTGGCTACAATATGTATCTAGGAGCACCAACTCCTTATGGAGCACCAACTCCAATACCAAATAGAAGCACCCACTTCCAACACTGATATACCTCACTGATAAACAAATAGGTCTCACTGACCAACAAGCCTCACTGGCTAATACAAGGCCTCACTGGCATACTGTGCCTCACTGGCAAACACAATCACTATTAACAAAAACATCAAACTTTGTGTGCAAGACATGATTGCCGTTCAATCAGATTTGCACCATTGTATACAACCTTATACCTCCTGTTTGATTTTCAAATCAAGACCATTTTCTTTTACATACTTCTGCAAACAAGCTACATATGTGATTTTTCCATGTGTATGTCTCCAATCCTGCATCTGATGCTCAAACAATTTATTCTCTGTATACAGTTCCACACACACACCATTAATGTACTTGTAAAACCATTATATACAAATTCTGAATATCTTTTCATATTCCTTTCCTCTGCAAAAATCCTCTTCATATTTTCTTCAATGTCTTCAAATGAATCTTTTCATATTCTCTTTTCTGTAAATATTATCTTCAAAACTAAAAACTTCATCCAATGCCCTGCTCACAAAATAATTAATAAAAAACATTTTGTTCCTTCAAAAAAAATTCATCTCTTGATATTCCTGTAAAAAAAATGTCTTCAAAAAAAATCCTCAAATTCTACAATAAAAAATCTTCAAAAAATCATTTTGCTCCTGTATAAAATTTCTTTAAAAAAGATATTCAATTTCAAAAACAAAATCCTTGATATTCTTTTGTTTCCAAATCAATATCCTTTGTATTCTTCAATCTTCAACAAACAAATTTTTCATATTCTCCATAAAAAATCTTTTTCAAAAAATCCATCTTCCCTTAAAAAAATCTCTCCTCAAAAATCTTCCAAGTTTTTTTACATCCAAATCCATTGCCCTAATGGAAAAAACAAAAACAAAAAATCTGCCTTCTAAAAGGAACCAAAACAAACTCCTTATCAAAAATGGAAATTAAATAAAGTTTCCAAAATTTAAAAAAGCCATAAATATGACTAAAGAAGCGGGCTTCCTCCTTTGACAACGAATCTTAAACAAGTTTCCATAGAAGACTTAATTGGGCTCCACATATATTCATGCCCTTGTTAAAAAAACTTTGACTAGTCTTAAAAAATATAACTGATGCAAGCAAAGGCATAAAGCATCTTTATGGAAATCGGGCTCCTTGTCATATATACTATGCTCCCAAAATAATTTGATGCCTTTTCTCAAATGAAAGAAGATCTATATTTTTAAAACTTTATTTTGGTTTCCTTAAAAACATGGTTTATGAAACATGCTCATATAATCCTCACCACCGGTATTGCTAGGAGAAAGGGGCCGATCCCCTATGAGTTTAATGCACATAAACAAGGACTGATTTTTATGTCATAAATGGCCCATTTAAATACTTTCTATCAGCCTTTTTAAATAAAACAAATTCTCCACTAAAAGTCTTGAATTATAAATAAATGGAGATCTTTTTATAAGAGCATTCAATGCCTTTATTTAAATTCATTACCTTGACCACCGGTGACAATGCATATGAACTATTATAACTCCTGAGATCACCTATAATGAAACCAATCTTTGATCCAACCTTATTGCAGAGAATGCCAAACAAAAAAAATGCACTCATACACCTCGATATCAAATCATGATGAATACTACTTTGTTCCACTGCATATCATGTCATCTGTATCAACCATACTAAACAAGATGTGATGGAAAGAACACACAAGATGATGTACTCCTATTCCTCCTGTTCAACAACAATTCATAAACACTTTGAATTATGAGATCAACACAAGTTATCAAGATAATGAACTCCATCACCTGATAATATAATCAACACACCACATGAACTCCTGATTGATGTTCCTGATAGAGTGAAAGATCTTGCAAAACCTATGTAACCTATTTGGATGAAATTATGACAAAATTATGTCCCGATATCTTCTTTGAACATCCTGCATCAACAATGCTTGAACTTCTTGAAATGACTAACACAAACAAATATGAACCTCCTGAAACACTCTGCATCCCTCAAACATTCTCGAAACCATCTCTAAACACAAACAAATATGAACCTCCTGAAACACTCTGCATCCCTCAAACATTCTCGAAACCATCTTTAAACAAAAAGCAACTCAGTGAAGACACATTGTGCTCTTGAGAACATATTATCAATATGAACACACTAAAGCAACACACATCCTATCATGAAGCAACAACTCCAAACCATCAATACCTTTTTTTGACATCAATGACAACTTGACTCCATCAGAGAAGATGGGGAGAGGGCTACGAGGCAACTAGGTAAGCAGTAGGTGATGTAATTATAGGTGCAGGTGGTGCAGTTACAGACATAGGTGGCCAATGGCTAGATAGCACATTTACAGGTGCAGGAGCTACAACTATAGGTCTAGGTGCAACGCTATCAGCAAGAGTGAGATGAGGCTCTCCAAGCAATGAGCCTGGGCATGACAAATGTATTGAGGTCTATTTAGGCTTGGGGGGATGATGTGACTAGGGAGGCCTAGCATTATCAAACTCTCTATGAGTGCCTAGTACCAGCTGCACAGTGAGAGAGCTATCAGAGTCGTTCAAGGGCCTCTACTTCTCAGAGGTCAGGGAAGTTAGAGCATTCCGTTCAGTAGCCACCACCGTAGCAACCACCACAATAGTAGCTGATGGGGCCACCTTCGCCACAATCATTAGGACCATCCCAGTCAGGGACTTCTTAGAGGGATAGCTCCTCTTGATTGCTTATACATTTTGTATTTTGATGGCTCTATGGAGTCTTATGTATCATGACCATTTTTTGTATATGAGACATGTATGGATTATATATATGAGATGATTATTTTGTCGACCTATTTTATTTATGATGATTTATAGATTATTGATGCATTAGTAGAAATTTACATAAAAAATAGGCCTCCTAAGAAACTCTAAAAAAACAAAAATTATCTCATATAATACAAATTAAATAAATATAAATTAGTACGCATGAGTTTTCCACAGTCCATGAATTAAGAGAGAGTGCTTATGGATTAAACTGTGTATGTTTTTGCAGAAGCACTCTTCTAAATATAAATTACTTAACTACATGAGTTAAGTGGGCACACATGTTTCTATTATAATTCCTTAGAAAACTCAAGTTCATTGTTTTTTAAAGTGGTAACATATATTTCTATTATAATTTATTAAAAAATCAAGTTCACTTTTCATTTTAGATTATTTCTTTTCTTGATTATTTATTTTTTATTTAAAAAGTCTTTTATCTAAAAGTTATATTTAAAAAGCCACACTTCCTAATTTTAAAACAAACTCTTATGGTAGTTTTTTTAATTTTTTTGAACGTGTATATATATGAAATAATATTTTACAATAGCTTTTTATTTTCCTTCTCTAAAATATAAATAAAAATTGTTAGCTTTTTTTTGTCCAATAAATTTTTATCATGAATATTTTTTAGTTTTTTTTTTCTTTTCAATAATATTTTTATTGTGAATATTTGTTAGCTTTTTATTTTTCTTTTTCCAATAATTTTTTTTATTTTTCATTCTCCATTGAGTTATTTTGAAGAGAATATTTTTTAAATTTGTGAGAGAAGAATTTTTATTTCTAAAGAATTTTTTTTAATATATAAAATTTAAATTAGCTTAAAAAAATACTAAATAAAAAATTTGAATGTAGCTTTAAAATATTCATCTATTATTTTTTTGTATGTATGTTTATTTAAATAAACACATTTATATTATTTATAAATAGTAGCAAAGTACAAGTAGCTTAGATATTTTATTTTATATTTAATATTTTACTTTTATAAATTTTATATATTAAATCAAGTTTCATATTATCATTATATATATAGATTAATGATTTTATATCGGGTGGAGATGAGAGCACTCATTTTTTCTATGTAAATATATAGCAAAAAAATTCAAAATAAAAACCAAAAAAGAAATTGGAAACCTTAAAGGAAAAAAAAGGTGAAAAAATCACAAACTATGGAACCAAAAAGAAATTGAAAAAAATAAAAAGCAAAATGCAAAAGAAAAATTCGAAAGTTGAACTTAAAAAAAGAAAAGTGGAGAAATGTAAAATAAAAATAAAAATTAAAAAAATAAATTGAGAAAATCACAAAAGCTATAGAAAACACAAAAAACACAAACAAAACAAGAAGATATTTCTATATTTTTTAAAATATAAATACACTAGTTATATATATATATATATATATATATATATATATATATATATATATATATATATATATATATATATTTAAATTTATGATTTTATAGGTTTAGAATTAATATATTAAATATCTTTATAGTATGTTTTATGTTTTTTAATGCTAGTAAGGAATAAAAGAAATTTTTTAAGAAAAGATTCATTGAAATATTTTTTAAATACTTTTTAGATTTTCTTTTTCCTAAAGAATAAAAGTATTTTTTAGAAAACATAATAATTTCTATAATAGAACTTAAGAATATAAATAAAAAAACAAAAAGAATCAAAAAGAAAAAAAGAATCTTTATTATTTAGAAAGATGATTGAGATAGAATATGATATGTAGAGTTAAATTAACCATCATGAGTTAATTCATAGGATTTTAGAAAGTTTTATTTTATAAAATGAATAATTTTGTTTTTATTTTGGATGATGTCACCATAACAGTTGATGTCATCTTTTAGTTGATTTTTTATAACTCAAAAAACTGATGATGTCATCTTTAGGAGGCCCATTTTTAATGTAAATTTCCCCTAATGCATTTGTGGATGTGTTTTATATTTACTTTATGGATGCATTTGTGATTATGGATGGATTATGATGTGGAATATGTTTATTGATGGATTATGATAGATGAATGATGGTTTTATGGATGATGTATGGTAGATGTACTATGATTTTGGATTATGGATGCATTATGATGTGGTTCATATTTATGGATATGGATGCATAGGATTATGGTATATGGATGGATTATGATGTGGATTATATGGATGTTTTAGATGGATTATGACGTGGATTATGTTTATGTGATGTATGACATGTGATGCATATGATTATGATGTGGATTATGTTATGTGATGGTTTTAATAGATGTATAATGGATTATGATAGATGCATTATGGTGTGGATGATGTTATGATGGTTTAGATTATGATGTGGATTTGATGATGTGGTTTATGATGTCAAGGATAGATGTTGTGATGTTTATGATGATTATGACATGGTTTATGATCTAATAATGATGTAGTGTATGAAGGATGCGGCAGGAATGGAGGATCGTGGTCATGATACATGGAATGTTAGAGCCTTTTGACATGCATGTAAAGCAATTTTTTTTTGGAGGGGTTGGGGGGTTAGATTCAGGCTTGGTGGTAGTTTTGGTTAGGATTGGGGATGTTTATGGGGGAATTTTCTATGTATAACCCTCGGTCACTTGACACGCATGTAATATAAAGTAACTTTTTGGGTCACTCATTGGGAAAGGGCAATGCTGATTTGGGTTAGGTGGGTTAGAATCAGGTTGTAAATTAGATTATTTTAGGTGTTGGATGGCAAGAGAGATTTTTCTACCAACCATTGGTTAGGTTATGGGATGGGTTTGTTAGGATGTGGGAAATGGTTGGGTCTTTGTCTTTATTAATGCAAAGCCAAGGTTAGGGTAATATGGTTTGGAAGGGGAGTGATGTATGGATGGGTGTTAGTGGTAGAAAAAGTCACATCAGTTCTATAAAAACCACATGGTTTGTTGAGGGTTGAGAGTTCATCAGGGGATTGGGTTTGTGGAGGAATTGGGGGTGGGTAGATTTACCAAAAGTAGACCATAGACTATTCTATGGAGTGGGTTGCAAGAGAGTTTTCTGCCAATCCTAGGAAAACATTCCTACTTTTGTTCATAAGGTTAGGGTGGATATGGGATGAAGATGTGGGTAGAGGATGATAAGTTGATTTGGGAATCAGTTGAGGGTGGGTATTGTGCTTATATGTTTTAGAGAAATCCTAAGTTTTATTGTAGAAAAGAGGATATTTTCACCAAGGTATAAAAGCCCAGGGTGATGATGTATATCCATTCTTTGCATGGACTAGACACACAAACAATAGGGTGTGCTTACACATGCCCAACATAATACAACCTTTTCTAGGTGGGGATATAACTTAGAACATTTATTTCCTGATGCATAGAAGGTATTGGCCTTAGATACACCAAGACTAGATGAAATGCCTGAAGCTTATCCGACCACTTACAAGATATGAATACTAGTTAGAGTAATAAGAACATCCAACAAACACAACATACAACAACAAATGACTTTCTACCCCATTCTATGTTATCCAATGACACACTAAGACACAGGAGATCAAGGCGGTCTTCTTGAATAAGCATAGAGAGGGTATTTTGAAGAAAAATAAATCAGAAAATTAATTGATAGACGGACCAACAACCATTGAGTCTCTTGCCAATAGTTTGGGTAGATGTGATTGGATTTTGGGAATGTTATATCCCAAGGCATGGTTTTGTGATGGTTGATATGTTGTCGGATGGGCTTGAGATCGAATTTGTCATGATTTAGAGGGTTGATTATAGTATGTTGTTTCTATTGGTTTTGTTTGTGCTTAATTGCTCTAACATGTTGCTTCACAATTATTGCTTTTAGGATTTTAGGATTTTTTTTTCTTTTGGGTTTTCTAGATTTTTTGAATATTTTTGTGTTTTTCTTAGTATTTTGAATGTTTGTGTTTTTCTGGATTTTTTGAATGTTTTTGTGTTTTTTCTAGATTTTTGGATGTCTTAGTGTTTTTTTATGATTTTTTGAATGTTTGTATTTTTTCTAGATTTTTTGAATGTTTTTGTGTTTTTTTGGATTTTCTGTTGTACTAGGAGTGCATACAAGGATCCACTTATCTAGGAATCTACCTTGGGTGGGTTGTGAAGGGTGGGATTTTGGTGCTGATTGTTTACAATACCAAGCCATGGGATAAGGTAGTATGGAGTGATTTGTGTGGTCGAGGACTTGTTAGATGGTGGGATTGGCCACTACTCCTAATGTACCTAAAATAGGTTTTCACCATGGTACTTATCCAAGGCGCCACCAAGGTGGTTTTCACCATTGGACGTCTTTATTGCACTTGGTTTTTTTCTTTATTTTTTACTATTTTTTTGGTCCTTTTAACTTGTTTTATTTATTTATTTATTTTATTTTATTTTTATTTTTTTGGGATATTCGATGGATCAGGCATAGAACTTCTTGAGGTGCATGATGTTCATTAGCTCATCCAGAGGCCGTCCTTCAGGTGTTGCTAGCTAGTATGCTCCTAATCCATAGTTGGCTATTATTACAAAGGGTGCCAACCAATTTGGTTCAAACTTGCCTTTCTTGTGGTGCTCTTGCAGGTTCCTTTGATTTTCCATAAGTATAAGGTCGCCTATTTCAAAGCGACAAGTCTTGATTTTCTTGTTGTAGCTTCTATAGAGGCAATTTTGATAATCTTGCAGGTGATTAAGAGTGTTGAGGCACTTCTCATCCATAAGTATCAACTCATGTAGACATGCAACCTGATACTCCTCATTAATGAGATTCTATAACAAAATTCATAGAGAGGGGAGCTCGACCTCAATAGGTAGGATGGCTTTGTAACTGAATACGAGGGAATATGGAGTACAAATGCTGGTCTGATAAGCCCAATGGGTGGAGTTAAGTTGTAGGTGCCAGTCACTCCCAACTTCATTAACTGTCTTCTTTAGGATTCTTAAGATAGTTTTATTTGAAGCTTATGCTTGACCATTGCCTTGGGGGTAGTATAGGGTGGAAAAATGGTGTTGGATGTGAAATTTTTGACAAAGGGTTCAAACTTCTTGATTTTTGAATGGTTTCCCATTGTCACTGATTATGGCGAGGGGGATACCATAGCGGCATATAATATAATGGAGGATGAATTTGGATATTTGGGTTCCTCTAGTGTAGGTGTGTGGAATGGCTTCCACCCATTTGGTGAAGTATTCGGTGGCGGTAATAATGAACTTGTGTCCATTGGATGGTGGTGGATGGATTTTGTTGACGAGGTCAAGCCTCCATTATGAAAAGGGCCATGGAGTTGTAATGGGTTGCAATTCTTGTGATGGAGCATGAATTAGGTCCCTGCGTTGTTGGTAAGGAAGGCATTTCTTGACAAATTGGTGAATGTCATTTTCTATTGTCGGCCAATAGTACCCTGTTCTTAGAATTTTCTTTGTGAGGATAGGTCCACTGGAGTGTGCCCCATAGATACCTTCATGTACCTCTTTTAAGGTTGTTTATTCTTGTCTAGAATTGAGCCACCTCAAAAGGGTACCATCAAGACTCTTTTGATATAGGGTTTCACTGATAAGGGTGAAGCGGGAAGCTCGACGGATGAATGTGTGGCATTGGGTAGATGACAGGTCAGGTGGAATCATGTTATCATGGAGATAATGGTAGATGTCTTGGTACTAGGGGATAAGGGACCAACGATGTCACAGACTAGTTTGAATTGCGGGATATCATAGGCTGGCATATGTAATTCTTCAATGACGAGCTCACCGCTGACTATTTTTCTACATATCCACAAGAGAACCTATGGCGGCCCCATTGTTGAAATACACCAGACAACTAAGAGGGGGGGTGAATCATTTGTCTTCAAAACTTTGACTACTTATGAACATTAACACATCAAGCACATGTTTACTATTATTCAGATTTGATCATGAAAGCATGAAAATAGAAAACTCAACATAATATCATCATCAACACATGAGACACCAGGTTTTTATGTGGAAAACCCTAAAAGGGAAAAACCACGGTGGGTGTTAGCCCACAAAAATATATATGTTATAACAATACTGAAAAACAGAGGTTCACTGCCCAATATGCTCACTGCAAATGTTGAGGCTCACTGCCAAGATCAGCTCATCGCCAAGGGGTGGCTCATTGCCAAGGGTTGGCTTACTGCCAAGGATTGGTGAATTGATTTGATAGCATCTACTCCATGCCTGGGTTTAGTTCCATTGAAGCATAGTATTACTCCTTTGCTCTGCTCTTTTACACCTTCGCACTTATCTTTTCATTTTCACACCTTGGATCACTTTTCACAACTACTTTACATGCTTTTATACAATTCATCATCCTTGGAATGTACATCAAGGTCGGCACTACATTCATCAACCATTAGAACAATCTCCAAGGTTGGCATTACAAACATACATGGAAATAGGTTTGGACCTAAACAAAATTAGCTAAGGAAAAGATATAAAGATGTATGTTGATCACGCCATGCCTTAGCTAGGACTCAAATTCAATCTTCCACACCACAACACGCTTCTACAATCTTCAATGCATCTCCACAAGAAGTGAAAACAACCAAGTCAGCC
This sequence comes from Cunninghamia lanceolata, assembly GCA_027924645.1. Classification (NCBI taxonomy): domain Eukaryota; kingdom Viridiplantae; phylum Streptophyta; class Pinopsida; order Cupressales; family Cupressaceae; genus Cunninghamia; species Cunninghamia lanceolata. Next base: position 1,197,590 of record BSBN01001859.1, on the reverse strand, counting down.
GAGACTAGTGTTAACACTAAGTCTTCTAAGAACAATCTTCATCCACGATCCCACTTTCTCTTTGCGGACCAATCCAAAGGTAGGAACACAATCATGAGACATCCACAAGCACATTGTAATCATCAAGAACATCCGCACAATCTCTAGCCAATTTGTCAAAAGGATTCTTCAAACCGGAGCACTTAAAGAACACTGTCAGCTACTATCATAAAGAACACTGTCAGCTACTATCATAAAGAAAGGATTGCTTGCAGACCACCAAATCAAGAATCATTGGAGTTGAGGGCACTTATCATTATTACCAACTTGATTCTAGAACCATAGACTGAAATACTTAACTGCGGAGGAATGCAGAGCATAATACATTCTCCCTGTCACCAGTAAATACTCAGAAGAAGCAGTTATCACTCTGGTGAACATAACTTACTCAAATCTTCATACCAGAGGCTCAAAATTAGAACATAGCATCTTCAAACATGCCTCTAAACAACTTCCAAACCGCAGACAAAGATATTCATTCAACAAGAAATGCAGAGAAATCTACTGGACTGTTCTGCTGTAAACAAAGATACTCTGTAACACACTGTTTCCACTGGAGGAGCAAATTTTCTTAATATCCTCAATATCAGGATCTCCACTACTTACATAGACAAATACAAAGCATCTAACTCATTACAATCAAGCATCAAAACAAGAGCACAGTTGACACCAATGACAACACTGATATGTTGACATCAATGACAACACCGGTTAGGCACATACTTGCAACAACCATTGCATCTACTACTTTTTTGTTAAGTCTTGGGACTTGCTCAAATTGGATTTTAGAAAAATATTCATTTAAATCATCTACCATCCTTTTATAAGGTAGGATCTTGTCATCCTTTGTCTTGTATTCGTTATTTACTTGTTTTATGACCAATTGGGAGTCACCATAGACCTATAGATTTTCTATTTTCCAATGAATTACCATGCAGAGTCCTGTGATGAGAGATTCATATTCTGCTACATTATTGGTGCAAGGAAATGTTATTTTGTATGACTTAGGGATGTAGTCTCCTTGTGGAGTGACAAACAGGATCCTTGCCCTTGATCCATGATGTGTGTATGATCCATCAAAGTACATTTTCCATCCTTGTGTAGGTGCGATTGTGAAGATGGATTCATCCGGGGATTCATAAATAAGTGGACATTTTGTTGGGATAGGCGCATCTGCTAGCTGATCTGCTATGATTTGTCCTTTTATAGCCTTCCTTTTTGTGTATTTGATGTCAAATTAACTGATGATCATTACCTACTTAGCCATATGACTTGTGAGGGCTGCTTTTGACAAGAGGTACTTTAGTGGATCTATTATTACAATGATCTTGGTTTTGTGATTAAGCATGTAGTGTCATAGTTTCTAGGATGAAAAGACAACTGCAAGACATGCCCTCTCAATTTATGTGTAATTAAGCTCATATCCCACTAAGGTATGACTGATGTAGTATATGGCTCTTTCTTTTCCATTATCATCATGGTGTGCTAGCAATGCCCCTATTGCTATTCTGTTGCTGAGATGTATAATAATAGAGGTTGTCCTTGTTTTAGTGGCATGAGAATTGGCGGTGTTGCAAGGTATTCCTTTAGTTGTTCAAAGGATTTCTAACAATTCATATCCCATGTGAATGCTGCTTATTTTCATAGGAGATGCTGGAATGGGTGGCATTTGTCAGCTAGTTCTGCAATGAAGCACCTAATGAACTAGAGCTTTCCTTGTAGAGTACAGAGCTATTTCATATCTCTTAATGGAGGCATTTCAACAATAGATTTCACCTTTGCTGGATCAACTTTTATGCCCCATTGGGATACAATGTAGCCTGTGAGTTTTCATGAAGTAACTCCAAAGACACACTTTTTTGGATTTAGACACACTTTATATTCTTCTAGCTGATCAAATATTTTAGCTACTACACCTAGGTGTTCTTCTATTCTCTTTGATTTTCCTAGAAAGTCATTACATAATCTTCCATGATCGTATGAAATAGGTCATGGAAGATTACAATCATTGCCCTTTGATATGTAGCTCCTACATTTTTAAGCCCGAAGGGCATGACTACCTAATAGTAAGTGCCCCATGCACAAATGAATGTGATTTTATTTTGATCTTCTTCAGCTATTCTTATTGATTGTACCCTGAAAACCAACCATAAGAGATAACATTTCATGTCTAGTTGTTAAATCCACTATGATGTTGATGTTGGGAAGGGGAAAGTCATCTTTAGGACATGCTTTGTTTAGATGTTTGAAGTTTGTACATACACAGATGCCCCCGATGACTTTTTCTACTAGTACAATGTTCGAGACCCATTCAGGATAATCTACGGGTCAGATGAAAACAACATCTAAGAGTTTCTTGAGATCAACTTTGACCAGAAGTGTTATTTGTGGATTCATTTTCTGAGTTTCTGTTTGACCAATTTTGCATCAGGTTGTACTTCCAAATGACGTACCACTAGCGCTGGATCAAAGATAGGCATGTCGACATATGTCCATGCAAAATTTTGGCTTCTTTGTCTAAAGAATTCTAAAAATTTTGCTTGCTCTGCAAGGGTGAGTGAAGTAGCTCTGAAGGTGATTTTCGGTGATTCATCTATCCCAAGATTCTTTTTCTTGTGAGTATTCCACTAGAATGGGAGACCTTTCTTGATATAGTGTTGGTACTTTGGGGAGGTCTATTCTCTCATCTTCTGGGACCTCTAGGAGGTTTCCACCAGGAGAAATGTCCTTTATTTTTACTTTTTTGTCATCTAAAAGTGCCACATGGTGGTTTTCATTAGGGGATGTATTTTTTTATGTTTTGTGACTAAGAGACTGGGAGCTCTCTTTGAAGTAGGTGGATGTGTTGAGCTCTATGACATATCTTGATTTATGATGTCCTAGGGGTATGCATTCTCTTACCCCCATTAGTTTTGCTATGGCTTCGTCATTTTGAACAACATCAAGTACTGGAGGCCCTTATCGGTCCCAATCTATGAGTTGGCGGTAAATGAGTGGAAGGTCCTCAGATGGTGATGGCATGGTTGAAAGGGTATAGATCGTGCAAATGGATGACTTGAATAGTTCAGAGAAGTCTTCGAAAGAGGTTTGATGATCCTCTTCGTTAGTATTATCAATTGTAGGGAAGGCTTTAGCAACCTCACTTAAGATATTCTCTAGTTCTGTGAAGGTAGATTCATGTTTTCCATACCCTAAGCCTTGATGGTAGGGATTCTTAGTAGCTTGAAATGGCTTGAGGATTCCTTGCTCATGAAGGCTTAAACCACCTTGTCCCTTGTAGCCCATGCTTTCGACAATAGTGAGACCCTTTCCATATTTCTTGATAGGTAGGATAGGAGTTTTATTTTCTTATTATTCATCTTTATACAACTAGGATGATATATATTCAAGAATATCTTTCTCCATTAGGTCTTTGCACTCAAAGATTGGACATGGTTTGCATTTTATGACAACTGTAGATATTCCTCTAACTTGGGCTTGCCAAATGCTTTAGGAGATGTTGGAAGTTGTCCTACACAAAATGCACCGTGTAGATTGCATTCTCCAAATCCCATGTCACTGACCTTGATCTTGATCTCGAGTGTATTGGAGGATTTAGAGGTGAATGCAATGTTTTATGGATAAATGTATGAAGTGAAGGATTTTGGGTTATTATCGGAGGTAGATCGTTTAGTGGTGTTGTGTTAGGGACAAAAGGTTTTATCGTGTCCTTCCAAAAAATTGTAGTATTGGAAAGGACAAGGGTCGACATATATGATAATCTCACTCCCATTGTATGGAAATTTGAGAGATTGTTGGAAGGTGGATGGGATGACCTGCATGGCATGGATCCATGGACAACTGAGGAGGATGTTATATGGGAGATTAAGATCTAGCACTTGGCATTTTGTCTCCAAAATCTTTTGTCCAACTTGTATTGGGAGCTTGATGGTTCCTTCAAATTGTCGTTTTGTATCATTGTATCCCTTGATGGTTATGATTTCATGTGAGTCCACAACCACATCAGAATATCCCAAATGTTTTATTAGTTTTAAAGTGCATAGGTTTAGGCCAAAGCCACCATCTATTAAGACTCATTTAATGGTGTGTTTATGGATATGAACTTTAATGTGTAGGTCCTCATTATGTGATGAGTTGGAGATGGAGAGATCTTGTTTGGAAATTGTTAAATGGTGAGGTGAGGAGAGATGTCCAACCATGGATTGGAATTGATTTACATTTAGGTCAATGGGGACACGAGTCTCCATTAATTCTTTGTCAAGGACCTCTTTATGAAGGGGTGATGTTCAAAGCAATTCGAGGATGTATATTTGTGTGGGGGTTTTGCCAAGGTGTTAAAGGAGATTGTATTTGTTGGTGGGTGGGAGGTTTGTGGGTGGAGAGGTGGTAGCTTGATCTTTAGTTAGAGCTCCTCAAATGGATATGCGGCCATGGCAAGTAGTAACGACATAGTTAGGGGTTTTGGCCCGTATGGTGATAGTGGCCACACAGTTAGGACATTCTTCTATACAACCCACAACAGAGTCAAAAGAAGAGGGGGGAATGATATTATATGCTTGATTGGATCTAGAGGTGTTTCCCTTGTTATGATTGAGAAGTGGATCCTTGTATGCTCCTAGTTTCTTGTTAGGTGATCTCTTGGGAGGCTCGTTAATTGTAATGTCAGCATGATCTACAAGATCTTGTATGGAATTCTTTAACCTCATACAGTCGGATGTTTTATGTCCTTTTATGCGATGATATTCACAATATGCATTTTCATTAAACCATGAGGGTTTGAATTGGCTGTCATCATAAGGGTGGATGGTGAGTAATGTGATCAAGTCAGCTTTAACAAGATTTTGCAAGACATTTTCAATGGGTTCTCCTAAAGGTGTGAATTTTCTTCTAGGTGCATTGTTTTGTCTTGGTTGGCCTTTGGGAATGCTGATGTTATTATTGTTGTTTGAAGGTGAGTTAGATGGTGTAGGTTTTGTATGTTTTGGACATTTTTGACATCGGTTACACCATCATTGAGAGTGTTTTTATCTTTGCCCCAAAAGTGGGGTTTCTCATATGATTGGTTGTTATTGTTGTTGGTGTTGTTGTTGCTATTGCTGAATTTATTGTTAGTTTTGTTATCATTGTTTTCTCTATAGATTTTAATGGCTCCCTTGGCTATGAGAAATCTCTCAATTGTAGTGCCTTTGTTGATAATTTCTTCAAATGTGGAGGCACATTGAATTGGAGGTGGAAGCCCATTTCTTGGTTTAGTTTTTTCACAAACATGGTGACCAATTGTTTTTTTGGGATGGGCCATGGGATTTTTCTTGCAAGGCTTATCCATCATTGCAAAAAAGTAGTGAAGGTTTCCCCATTTATTTGTTTGGCATTACAAAGATCCATCATGGACACTTCATGTTCAAAGTTGTAGGAGAAGTGATTGATGAACTTTTTCTGTGAGTTCATGAAATGTTTTGATTCTTGGGGGAAGATGTGCAAACCATTTGGTTGCTTGTCCTCCTAAGCTCCTAGGGAAAAGCCTCATGAAATAAGTATCATCATAAGAGACTTCTAGGAAAGCAATGTAGAACTCCCTTAGGTGTTCTTGGGGGTCTCCTTTCCCTTTGTATTTTATCAAATTTGGGTGTTTCAAATTTCTTGGGAAGGGTGGCATGTTGATGGAGTGATCAAAAGGATATGGACAAATATCCTTGAAGGAATATTGTTTCCTTTTGTATCCTTGTTGGATGCCATCTACTCTTTGTACCAAAATTTGGACAATTTGTGATAAATCAGTGGTAGGTGGATTTGGTATGTTGGTTTGTTGTTGATGGATGAGATGTTTGAGGAAATTGGGTAGTTGTTGTTATTTTTGTTGGTTTTGGTGTTGGTGGGTGATGAGTTGTTGAAGGATGTTTTGTGGTATTTGTTGTTGTTGAAGTTTTTGGAGAAATGTTTGGTTAGTTTTTCGAGTGAAAGATGATACAGGTGGTTGTGAGATAGGAGGTTGTGCATATGTGAAGGTGGATACTTGTGGATTGTTGATAATGTTGTTGAATGTATTGTTTGGTGGTTGGGAGAAAAGTTGGGATATGAAAGAGATGGTATTTGCATCAAATTGGGGGACACTAGTGGAAGCATTGGTGTGGGTTGTATAATTTGGGATGTTAAGGGTGATTTGTGGAATGGATGTGGGTATGGTTGATGTAGGTATCGATGTGAGAATTGATGTTGATGTTGAGGTGTTGGGTGGATTATTTGATGATGATGGTTGTGAAGTGTTAGGGATGTTTGACACATTGGCTGCATTTTGAAGGAGGAAGTCCATGTATCTATTAGGATCAGATCTTAATATACAATCCAATATTCCCATGGCCCACGGGTCTTGTGTGAAGTCCATGACTTCTTGGTCGATATTATGATTGGGGTTATCCGATAGTTGTGATTGTTCCCCAATGGTGTCAATGATGATATTATTTTCATTGGTGTCATGCATCCCATATGGCCTATGTGGTTCCATTATTGTTTCCTCCTAGCTTGTAACCTTGTTTGTGGCATACAAAAGAGAATTTTGGGATGATTTTGTGATGACAGGTGTGGGTGAAGAATGTGACATTAGAAATTAGTTTTCAAAAGTTTGGGCCAAAATAGATAAGTGAATGATTTATGATGGTGTGTGAATGATTTTGGATAGAATTCATGATCAAAGGATAATTTGGATGATTTTTGATGATGTTGAAAAGGATGATTGGGATATCCAATCAAAAGAGAGATTAGATAAATCTAGATCTTGTAGTATTCCAAAAGGATTTTCCTCCTCTTACTTAAGGTAGACAAGACACTTAATAAAGAAGGGGGGATATGGGATTATTCTACTTGGGGTAGACAAGACTCACCAAACAAAATAAGATCCTTAGAGTCCACTAGAACTTAGGAGTAGTCTAATCTCCTAAGCTAATTTATCTAAGGTTGATAGGGATAATTTATAAAAACTTAAGATACACAAGTTCTTAAGCTTGTTATAAATTAGGGGATGATGATAAGATCTAGATTTAATTTTGCACAAATTTGATTTGGAAAGTGATTGGGTGTTTATTTGATTGGTTTTGGTTTAATTTGGATGATTTTGATTGTGGTTTGGATGATGTTGATTTTAATTGGATTTTGATTATGGCTTTTATGGAGTTAGGATTTTGATTTGGGGAGAATTTTGATGAAGGGTTGTCAAGAATTTAGTGAAATGGATAGGCTGAAGATGAAGGTCCAAAGATGAAATCAAAATTTTCCTAAGGTTAAATGGGAGATGTGTAATGATGGAATTGTTGACAAAGGATGGTTTAAGTAGAGGGTGGATTGATTTTTGGGTGGTTTTCAAAAGTTGCCATGTTCTAGGAAAGGTTAAATTATGCCTGGGAGGTCAAATGTTGGTTAATGTGTGTTTGTAGGATGCTAGAAATAGAGGCACTAATAGAAGCACTACAAACACTGACAAACTAACGAGAGGCATCAAAATGTCAGATGCAGGTGCTGACAGGTAGACCTTTGGCATTGACAGTCTGATTAGGGGCGCTGACAGTCTATTTGATGGTGCTAATTGTTTGAATGGAGGCACTAAAAGGTCATCCTAAGGTCTTAAAATTGTTTGATTTGTATGAAAAACTTGATTTTGTTAGCTTCAACTCTTTGGCAAGAGACTTTGCAAAAAATGAAAACACAATGGCTGAGTGACTTCAATGCATAAAATTGATTTTTTCTTTCATGGGTCTTGACATAAAAAGGCACACCAATCACATGAACATCCCTATAATTATTCAAGGAGTGTATGAGACCATAAGCCCATCTCGCTACCTTTATTTAGGCATAATGTGTAAGTCCCATGAGGAGGAAACTAACTAATTTTGATCACCCAAGATTGCTCTTACGTCGCAAGGGGAGAGCATACATGGCATGCACACTTGTTTTGAGAGTGCATTTGCACTTAGAGATAAAATCAATGTGGCTTGTGAAGTGAGTAACTTCTTGGGCCTAATTCGTATCCGGTACATTACAATCTCATACGACTGAAAGGTCTTAAGCTAGGCTTGAACAAGTTACTAGGGAGTCTTGATATATGCTAGGTCCATGGGGCACAAACTATGAACACTAGCCCATTGAAAGGATGTGGCATAAGCGATTAAACAAATACCACTTCACCTTATGTTCAGAATCACCCAGGGCCCCAAGGTTGTCCCAATGATAATGTGACTAGATTAGGGTACAAGTTTCCTTCTCCCCCTTTGATATACCCCATTGGTATGCGTGGTTTAGGTCATCCTTGGGGTGATGAAATCCCCAAGTTGGCCCCTTAAGAAGAAACCACTACTCACTTTTGATCACCCAAGATCACACGAAGCGCAAGGAGAGAGCATACGTGAAAATAGCGATCCCTTCGGGATACAAATAAACACAAAATTTACAAAAGGACTTTTGATCCCCAAGATCACCCTAAGGTGCAAGGAGAGAGCATACATCCAAATGCAAGCATAAACATGGAAAACAATTCTTTAACCCCTACTTTAATTAATGTGCAACTATGCTAGTGAAAAAAAAGTCTTTGACTGCAGTGCTACACAAAAGGGGTTAGTAGTTTGTTCAAAATGCTTGGTCAAATGTCAACTACCTACAAAAAGTGTGTTAGTGTCCAAAGAAATTAAAATTGAACCTGTCAAACTGTAGGTGCTAAAACATAGACCTCAGGTGCTATCAAAAAGACCTAAAGCATTGCAAAACAGACTACAGGCACTGACTCAAAATCTTAGGCGCTAACATAGAAACCTGAAGCACTAAATAGAACTACAGAGGCACTAAAATAAGGACCAAAGATGCTACTATACTATTCATATGCACTAACAAAGAGCACACATACACTAAAAAGATTTTAAAAAAAGTTTATTGTACTTGTGTGTTGTCATAGAGACTGAAGGCGCTGATACAGATTCAAGAGGTGCTGATATGATACAAAATAGAGCCCTACACAAATTCAAGTTATTTTTACCACAAGATGATCAAAGAAAGTGATAAAAAGCATGTAGGGTTAGCACAATAAAATCAAAGTGTAATTTTACCCCAAAAGGAGAGCTAATGATATAAACTTGCAAGATTGGAATAACCCCTAATGATTTTTCTAAATGTGAGAGATTAAATGACTTTATAAGAATATCTTAAAGCCTATTAAACCTATAAACCAGAAGTCAGAAAGCCTTGCAAATACTAGTTGGAAGAAACCAAGTATTAAAAATGATTTGAAGCCAAGAGGAATTTCCAATCGTGACCGAAGGAGTTGAATCAGGGACCAAAAGCACTAAACTGTGAGCCTTAAGCACTGACAGGTAGACCTAAGGCACTAACCTATGAGTCGCAAGTGCCAACAGACAGACCCAAAGCACTGACAAAGATTCCTCAGGCGCTTAACAGAGAACCTAAAAGTTGAAACCTACAAGAACACAGTCAAAACAGAGAATTGTCATTAGCTTTCAGAATTGCAAGTGCCGACAGAGGGTTTGCAGGCACTAAACAGAGGACCAGAAGCATTGGACTAGCTATTGAAGGTGCTGATATAATCTGCACAACAAGAAATCACAAAAACTTGCAAAAAGAGGTTAGATATAGGGATGTGGGTCCCACCAGACGTGCCAAATGAAGATGCAGGAGAACCAAAAATAAATGAACACAAACAAAAGCAAAAACAAAAAGATTATACCTTAAATCTTCAAGCTCTCCATTCTCCTTGATAAGGTTGAGAAAATAGTGCACCCAAAGCAATTTCCTAGCTTTACCCAACTCTAAAATGGATGTAGATGAAAGGAAGCTAGGTGTGCGGAAATGCTTCCTACACTAATCTATTAAGGAGAGGGCTATGTAAATTCAAATTTATCCTAACTATTACAGCGATGTTAAACCATTAACATGAGATATAGCAGCAAAACACAAGAGCCAGAAAGAAGACAGAAGAAGAGAGACAAAGATTTACGGTGGGGAAAACCCTTATCGAGTGAAAAACCCCACACTCAGAAACCTGCACAATGTATTAACAAATTTGAAAGAATGTTTACAATACACTTGCAATGCAAGCTTCAATGGTCTTTGACACTCATGTCTGGAGTCAATCCGGTAGCATAACAGTACCTGTAAACCTGTGATACAAACTCCATCTCCAAGCACCTATTTAAATAGAACATACAAGGCAGTTTTGGACCTTTCTTGGAATGGGCGTCCAATATGGCATCTTGGACCAAAACCCATGCCTAGGGACACTTGGTCAACATTGTAGAATGTGTCTGACACTTGTCCATAGCTCCCATCCCAAAGAGGTCACCTATTTCTAAAATGGGCTATGACAGATGCTCTTACGACACTTACGACCGCCATAGAATCTGTCATAGTGGTTACAACTTACAGCTGTAAGAGAATCTGTCATACACATGCTATAAATAGAATATTCTCTTACAACACATCATATTCCACCTTGGGGCACCCAAATATGCATCATTCAAAGATGCTTCATGATACATGTCATTACCTGTCTTACAACATTCTATTCTCGACTCTTACATGCCATAGATTCATCATAGGAATCCGTCATAACCGTTTCGGTCAAACATTCCTTACACAACATAGAAGATGCTGACACATGGCAAAATATTCCTACCACTAAGTGGGACACCTATCTTCTCATGTGAGGACAAAATAACAAGTTGTCATAATCCATGTAGGATTGACACATCACCGTGCCACATCCCACAATATGACAAAGTGAAATTTCCAATTATTTACAACATAGGCAATTGCATAATAAATACAAACATTACAAATGTAGAGAATTACCAAGGTTGAGACACCTTAATTCCCAACATTCTCCCACTTGTCGAACACCTTGTAAGAGCCAATAGAAAAACTAGATTTAACTGCTATAGGCCGAGAGGCCCATAGACTCTGAACACCATCTGAACTTCTCTGTGCCCACTGGCTTCATCAATGCATCTGCAACATTCTTCAAAGTATATACCTTCTCCAAATTTACCTTTCCATCCTCAACCATGTCCCTCACGAAGTGAAACTGAACATCAATGTGCTTGGTTCTAGCATGGAAAGTTGGATTCTTTGCAAGGCAAATTGCACTCTGACTATCACAACTGATTGTGATCTGACTTGCATCAACACCAATATCGGAACACAATCTCTTAAGCCAAATGGCTTCCTTACAAGCATGAGTTGCTGCCATATACTTAGCTTCTGTCGTGGACAAAGCAACAACAGGTTGTCGCTTACTCATCCAACTAATAACACCACCAAATAGTGTAAAAACATAAGCATTGGTGGATCTCCTGCTGTCAATGTCACCTGCCCAATCTGAATCCACAAATCCACGAATATCAATAGAATGCGGAGGTCCTGAAACATTACATTGATAGCCAATGGAATACTCAGAAGTACCCCTCAAATATCTAAACACTCACTTAACTGCATCCCAATGAACCCGTCTAGGATTAGCCATAAATTGACTAAGGACTCCCACTGCTTGGGCAATGTCTGGTCTTGTGTAGACCATAGCATACATCAAACTGCCAACAACACTAGCATAAGGTACTCTGCTCATGTCCTCCACCTCACTAGGAGATTTTGGACAATCCTCAATAGACAACTTTGTCCCCAAGGAAACAGAAACACACAATGGTCTACAATCTCCCATGCTGAATCTGTCCAACACAATCTTAACATACTTACTCTGGCTTAACCAAAGTTTTCTGTTGGTTTCGTCTCTTCTAATTTCCATTCCTAGAATGTACCTGGTTGCCCCTAAATCTTTCATTTCAAACTGAGCTAACAACTGAGATTTAAAATTAGAAATCATATTCTTACCCTTCCCAATGAGCAACATATCATCAACATACAGTGCAACAATGAGAATACAATCACCATCAAACTTATAATAAACACAGTGATCCGATTTCGATCTCACAAATCCAATTGACAACACAAAGGCATCAAACTTTAAGTACCATCTCCTAGGGGATTGCTTCAAACCATACAAAGATTTCTTAAGTTTGCAAACCAAATTTTCTTTACCTTTTACCATGTAATTCTCTGGCTGTGACATGTAGATTTCCTCCTCCAAGTCACCATGAAGGAAAGCTGTCTTCACATCCATCTGTTCTACCTCCAAGTCATAAGCTGTTGCGAGAGACAACATGAATCGAATGGATGTCAGCTTTGCAACGGGAGAGAAGATCTCACCATAATCTATACCCTCCACTTGTGAATACCCCTTCGCAACCAATCTGACCTTATACTTCTCAATACTGCCATCTGCACCAATCTTCTTCTTGAACACCCATTTGCATCCAACGGGTTTCCATCCAAGAGGCAAAGGCACCAAGTCCCAAGTTTGATTCTTTTCCAAAGAAGCCATTTCTTCCTCCATGGCCTCCTTCTAGGAACCTGCATCCTTCATATCCAAAGCCTCTGATACAATTCTAGGTTCATCACTGTTAGTGAGCAAAGCATAAGCACAACTAGAATCAAGCAATGTAAAACCAAACCTTTCAGGTTGCTTCCTTGTCTGTGTAGACCTCCTCAAGAGTTGAGGTTGAGGTTCAACTTCTTCATCTGAGCTTTCAGAGCTGCTAGAGCTCTCCTCATCATCAGGTCCAACATTGTCTTTCTGTTCAGTCTTCTAAGGGGTGAGAGGAAACTGAACAACATCCTCTTTCTTTCCTTTTTCTTCTGGCTGCAAAATAGTGGAAGAAGGTGTGAGCTCTCTGAAGATGACACTTCTTCTATACAACACTTTTTCAGCCACGGGGTCCCAAAGCTTGTATCCTTTTACACCAACACCATAGTCGATGAAGATACACTTAACAGCTTTGTTCTCCAACTTTGACTGCTTCTCCCTAGGCACATGTGCATATGCCTCACAACTAAAAACATGAAGATGCCTTACTGAAGGATTTCTACCAGACCACACCTCCATGGGTGTCTTTCCAACAAGAGCTGATGTAGGAGATCTATTTACTAGATAGTAAGCAGTGGCAATAGCTTCAGCCCAAAACTTTTGTTCTAGACCAGCTCCACTAAGCATACTCCTAGCCTTCTCCATCAGTGTCCTGTTCATCCTCTCTGCAACTCTATTTTGCTGCGGTGTGTATGGAGTTGTCTTATGTCTTTCAATCCCAAGTTCCTTGCAATACTTATCGAATTCTGTAGAACAGAACTCACCACCGTTGTCAATTCTCAAACATTTAATCTTTTTACCAGTCTGATTTTCAGCAAAGGCTTTAAACTCCTTAAACTTGCTATAGACTTCAGATTTGCTTCTGAGAAAATAAATCCATGTCCTTCTACTGTAATCATCTATAAAAGATACAAAGTATACAGATATTGATAACAAAGGAACATTAACAGGACCAAATACATCAGAATGAATGAGGTCCAACACACCAGAAGACTTATGAGAACTCGAGTAAAACTGAACATAGTTTTGTTTTCCATAAATGCAATGTTCGCAAAAGTCAAACTCAAGATTACAATCATCTAACCCCTCAACGAGGTTCTTATTTTTCAAGGTATGCAAACCCTTCTCACCAATGTGGCCAAATCTCTTATGCCATAACATTATCTTTTCTGCAGGAAGTTTAACTTCCAATGCATGATTACAACCATCAAGACTAGAAACAACAGATTTCTTCACTGCTCGTTCAGATGGTGGGGATGAAGTGACTGCTGCCCTCTTCCTTGAGTTAGAAGAACTATTGCATTGTACAATGCATGCTTCCAGCTGAAACAAAGTACCTCTCCGAGTACCCTTAGCAAGCACCATAGATCCTCTAGTCATCTTGCATCCTTCTTTCAAAAAGACAACTTGCACACCTGCATCATTCAAACTACTTACAGAAAGCAGGTTCCATGCTAAGCCTGGGATGTGCATAACCCTAGAGATCCCCTTCACTCGACCATCAGGGAATCAGATAGAGACTCTTCCACGACCAACGATCTTCAGATGAGAGTCGTCACCTAGATACACCTTTCCACCATTGAACTCCTCATACTTAGTGAACTAGTCTCGATGCGAGGTCATGTGGAATGATGCACCAGTGTCGATTAGCCACACATCATCAGATGCATGGGTTGCCAGGGCTGTGATGAAGGCATCACCGTCATCTTGTGATTTGTCAGAAATTGAATAAGAAGCTTTCTTCTTTTTCTTCTTCTCCTCTTTGCATTCCTTTCGGAAATGCTTGGTCTTTCCATAGTTCCAACAAAGATCCTTGGACTTTCTAGGAGATTTGGATCTCCCACGGGATTTGGTTCTACCCTTCTCAGCTTTCTTGTCCTTCTTCTTCCCTTTCTCCTTGGGTCTTCCACGAACTGCAAGGGCTTCTTTGGCTGCCTTAGAAGACTTTCTCCACATCTCTTTAGATAACAATGAAGAAACCACCTCTTCCATTTTGAATGTGGATGTGGTGCTTCTGATTGCCATGACAAGATGATCCCATGAGTCTGGCAAAGAACAAAGCAGGGTCATACACCGATCCTCCTCCTCCATCTTTACACCAATAGATGTCAATTGTGCAACCAGCATGTTAAAGGCATTTATATGCTCAGCCATAGATCCTCCGTCCTCCATTCAAAGAGAATACAACTTCTTTCTCAGGAAAAGTTTATTGACAAGGGATTTGGCTTGATACACATCCCCCAACTTCTTCCAAAGGAGTTTTGCAGTAGCCTCCTCATGGACATTTAACAACACAGAATCGACAAGACTAAGTCTTATGAGACCCTTAGCCTTTCAATCCTTGAGATCCCACTCATCTTGAGTCATTGTAGCTGGTTTAGTTCCGTTCACACTTTCCCAAAGGTCTCGGTCAACTAACATGTCTTCCATCTTGAGCTTCCATAGCTTGAAATTACTGCCATTGAACTTCTCTACTTCAAACCTTCCTGATGTGCTTGCCATCTCCTTGCTGCAATAAGATATAGAATGCTCTACATAGACTCCCACTCAACCTAAGATTAGCTCAAAAAACCCCTACCCAACAACTAGGACCAAAGGTGATCAAGTTCTGATACCAACTGAAAGGAAGCTAGGTGTGCAGAAACACTTCCTACACTAATCTATTAAGGAGAGGGCTATGTAAATTCAAATTTATCCTAACTATTATAGTGATGTTAAACCATTAACATGAGATATAGTAGCAAAACACAAGAGACAGAAAGAAGACAGAAGAAGAGAGACAAAGATTTACGGTGGGAAAAACCCTTATCGGGTGAAAAACCCCACACTTAGAAACCTGCACAATGTATTACCAAATTTGAAAGAATGTTTACAATACACTTGCAATGCAAGCTTCAATGGTCTTCGACACTCATGTCTAGAGTCAATCTGGTAGCATAACAGTACCCGTAAACCTGTGATACAAACTCCATCTCCAAGCACCTGTTTAAATAGAACATACAAGGCAATTTTGGACCTTTCTTGGAATGGGTGTCCAATATGGCATCTTGGACCAAAACCCACACCTAGGGACACTTGGTCAACATTGTAGAATGTGTCTGACACTTGTCCACAGCTCCCATTCCAAAGAGGTCACCTATTTCCAAAATGGGCTATGACAGATGCTCTTACGACACTTACGACCATCATAGAATTTGTCATAGTGGTTACAACTTACAGCTGTAAGAGAATCTGTCATACACATGCTATAAATAGCATATTCTCTTACAACACATCATATTCCACCTTGGGGCACCCAAATATGCCTCATTCAAAGATGCTTCATGACACATGTCATTACCTGTCTTACAACCTTCTATTCTCGACTCTTACATGTCATAGATTCATCATAGGAATCCATCATAACCGTTTTGGTCAAACATTCCTTACACAACATAGAAGATGCCGACACATGGCAGAATATTCCTACCACTAAGTGGGACACCTATCTCCTCATGTGAGGACAAAATAACAAGTTGTCATAATCCATGTAGGATTGACACATCACCATGCCACATCCCACAATATGACAAAGTGGAATTTCCAATTATTTACAACATAGGCAATTGAATAATAAATACAAACATTACAAATGCAGAGAATTACCAAGGTTGAGACACCTTAATTCCCAACAGTAGATTGCTCTAAGAATCAACACAATAGGATAAAATGGATTCGTAATGGATTGGGCTAACAATTGGCTAAGAATTTTGGCATAATGTGGATGCAAATAGCTTGAGTTGAAAAATGCTTGGAGGAGGCTTGTATTTATAGAGTTTTTGGAAGATTTTGGGTCAATGGTGGTGGTTTAAAGTTGAGATCTAGGGGTGGAGATGAAATGGTGAGATCAAGGGCCAAAATTTGATCAACAATAATGGATGACTCTCATTATTTTTAAATTTTAATTAACCTTGGAACGCTTTGCATTAATGAGGATTAGGACATATGAATGAATAAAAAATTCATTCATATTGGAGAGGGTGTATTAAAAAATCAGGGTTTATGGGTGAGTGGGATGAGAAATGACACATGCATGCTTTTGGCAAAGACATGTGTGAGAATTTTTATTAAAAAATGCCCTTGCATGAAAGAGGAAAGGTGAGGTGGAGACACATGTGACTTCCTTTGAATAAAAAAATGCTTTTTATTCCAAGGGTGTGGGGAGATGTGATAATGGAGGTTAAGGCTAATTAATTAAGTGATTAAATTAATTAATATAGCTGTTGGAAATTAGTAGAGGTGTTAATTAGTGGGTTGGATTAATTAAGCAAGGGTTTACTTAATTAATTTGGGTCTAGGGGCTAGGTAGGGTGTGATAGCTAATTAAATAAATGTTATTTATTTAATTAGGTTAGTTTTAGTCCATAGGCTAGGGAGATTAATTAAATAAGTGTGTTTTTATTTAATTAATCTAGGTTAGGGGATGAGGAGAATTAATTAAATATGTATTGGAATATTTATTTAATTAATTGTGGACAATAGTTAAGGTATAGTAATAAATTAATTTATTATAGGTGAATGATTGGGATGAATGGTTGAGATGAATGGCTAGAGTAAATTAATTACATAGATTGATTTTATTTAATTAATTTGGCAAGAGGAGGGGTTAGTGATCCAAGGATATGTGAAAGTGGCTTGTGGTGTCAAGGCATTTTCATGTGTCTACAATTTTTACTATAGTTATGGTGGATGGCAAACGTGACATAGTAGATTAGGACATGGCAGGTGTGATCCATTAGATAGAGATTACCATCAACTATTTTCTTGGGGATGTTTTATGTTAGTACATTTGTATCATGATATGTACATCAATTTGTGTGGGAGGGTGGTCATTGTCTAATAGAGGGTAGTCTACTATAGGTGTGGGCTTTCAAGCATCTAGTAATAGTATGACTATTTATGGGTCTTGGAGCATGTGGTATAGGGAAAACATTTGTATCATGATGGTATAGATTGAGGAGGTAGAGTTGGTGAGTGGGTAGATGAGTGGTGATAGCAGTTTGAGTTCTTAGTTAATGTAAATATTAAATGGAGACCTTATCATGGGATGGAGGCTTATCCTAAGGATGAGGTGTAGCTATAGGGGGTTTGACATATGTGATAGTTGAGATTTTGATATTATCGAGTGCTAATGGAATTTTTTTATGAGAGGGTTTTGAGGTAGTTTAGGTTTTGTTAGATAGTTCCTCTACCTAGTCCCTTATGGTAGAGATGTATGAGGGTTGTTGTATGAGAGGACAATGCTCTAGCACCTTCATATGACATGGCTATAGACGAAGAGGTTAGGATGATTTGTGGGTGCTAGTGGAGGAGGATGACATTGAATATATAGAGTAGTGTCGGTGGTGGGTTACGACATGACTATTGCCATTGTATCCAATGAGAGGGATTAGTGATGATGGGTGGGGAGAACTAGCTAGAGAGGGTATTATAGGATGGGGAGTCCCAAAGGAGGAGGTACTAGTAGATGAGGGAGTCAATGCAATAGGTTCATACACACCTCACATGTTGAGATGGTGGATCCACTATGACAGATGATGGACCCTACTTGATAGGTAGTGGATCCAAGTATATTTTTATATGATCATTATAGATTGATAATGTAGTTGTGATTTATGATGATTATCATGTTTAGTATGATTATGATGATTATAGAGGTGATTCAATAGTGGTGGAATTGTTTTTATTTTTGTGGATTCTATGGGAGAGTGACATGTGCTAATTTGTGAATGATTAAGACAAGTTCTTGAGGTACATCTTGGACTACTATTAGGGATCATGACTACTTGGATGAGCTATTCGGTCACTTTGCACTATTTTAAGCCCACATTATCTATGTGATAGGTGTTTATCGGAGGAGAGAAGCATGCATGATGCAATACTGGCTAAGTGGCATCAAGCACTGGTGTTGGTGGCTACTAAACAAGATATAGCAGATAGGGTAGTGGTAGTGATGGCAATTGAGTAAGAGCATAGGGTGGTTGTAGAGAGGCAGATTGAGATGGAGCGATAGCTAGCACAAGATGCAATAGAGAGACTATGGGGTGAGAAAGGTAGGGCTCTTATTGTGTCTAATGTAGTTATTGAGGGTATGTAGAAATGGCAAGAACAAGATCTAGAGGCACATGCTAAATTAGGATAGACACAAGTAGAGATTGTGTGGCTTTAGTCTTAGCTAGGTCAAACAAAGGGTCAACTTAGCTCATCACATCTGGATGGGAGTGACCAATCAGGTTACAGTTATACAAGTGGCTCTATGCAGGATTGTTTGCATGCTTCATGGGATTGATGATAGGGTCTCCATCTCAGTGATACATGACATTGTTGTAGATTTTTTTACATGAGATTTTGTATATGCTTATTGTAATATGTTGTAACCAAAATGGTGATATGTATGAGAATTTTTATGTTATGCCATCTTATATTTTATGGTATTGTTTTGTTTCTTTTTTTATGATTTTAGTTTAAATGTAATATTTATATAAATGAATAGCATTAAATAGCTCTTTAATTAGTGTTCCATCAAGTGTATCAAGGCCATAAGCACTTGATTTGTAATTATCAGTAATGATGTGGGACCGGGCCAATTATGAAATTTTCCACATTGATCATCTTTAGCATTCATGTTCTTCTGGTATTCACGTAAGACTAGATCACCAATTTGAAAATTTCATTATAAGACATGTTACCTATTTGGTTTTCCTGGCCAAATAGGCAATGTTAAGATCTAGATCTTATCATGTATTTGTTGTCCTTAAGTCATAAGAAGCCATCATGTGATACAAACTCATGAGATCAAAAGTGATTTAGTTTGATTTTTTATTTTTATAAAGCTTTGAGGTGTCTTAAAGGATCTTGTAAAGCTCTAGGCTACGAAATTTTTGGTTTAATATGGTTTAGATAGTCATAAGGGAGTTTTTGAGATGGTCCTTTCACTTTAACTTGTCTTTTTATTTCAACTACGTTCATAAAAAGAATTTTGCCACATTGTATAAATGAGTTTGTAAGGTCAAAAAAGTCAAAAACCATGTTTCTTATGTCCAAAATCTTAAAAACTCCAAAAAATTCACGTACAAGGTTTGGAGGGAGGACCTTTTCAAAATCTTGACCAGGTTTTTAGTGCCTAAACTCAAGTTAGGGTTGTTTTAGTTTAGTTTTAGGGTTTATTTCTCATGTTTTGGGTCTTGTTTCTAGGTTTTCATGTTTGATTGTAGGATAAGCAATATGGAGGCATGTTTCTTTGTTTTCATGGAGGAGGCCCCTTCATATGAAGGACATCTCATATTGATGGAGCATCCACCCAATAAGAGTTGAAGATCAAAAAAGGTCATAAGAAATGTTGGAGACAATGGGAAGAAGAAATCTGAAGTTTAGTCTTCTCAATGTTGTTGAATGCTTGCTTTGTGGGTGGCTTATTAGAGATGAGGGTTAAAGCAAGAAGTTGAGTATACATTTTGCGGAAGTCTTCTGCAGATGAAAAATGCCACTTGGAATGGGTACCCATTTAGGATCGGGCACCTGAAGCAAAACGGGTACCTGTTTTCAAAAAGTATTTTTTTTGTTTTTTTTACATGCCTATGGCTAATTTTCTTATTTTTTAGAAACGGGTACTTGTTATTTTTAAAATGGGTACTCGTTATTTTTAATTTCTAAAATTTTGAAATTTCAAACCTGCCAATTTGCATTGGTTTTAGGCTTGGAAACCCAAGCCTTAGTTTTTGACCTGCAACTAGGACACCATGAAAACATCAAGAGAAAAAACTAGTTTCACCACTATGGATGATGACTTTTTTTTAGAATATTTTAACAAAATTAAAACCCATTATAGATCTGAAAGTCTAGTTTTCAAATATGTAATTTTTTCTACTATTGAACATAATTTTCTATTTATTATTTATTTTACAAACAAACTAACTCATAAACTTGAAATAACATAGGTTACTATTTTTTTAATAACTTTTGATTTTGAAAGTTTCTTGAAAAAAAAATTATGTCTGACCAAACTAGACATCATTCTCTACATGATGATTTTTTTTTTGGTGAATTGATTAGTTTAGCTCAAATTATGTTGGTCGTACATGAGGGGTTTTAAAAAACACTAATTAGGGCCATTAAAAAATTAATAATAAAAAAATATTTATCAAAAAATTATAAAAAAATATCCTGACCAAAATTCAACATCCTAAGAATCTTTCCACAAAAGGAATTATAAAAATACATTAATTTAGGTCAAATTATGTTGGCCGTACACATGCACACTTTTGCAGAAAATAGGGGACTTTTAAAAAGCCACTTTTTGTACATCCAATAAAAACCAACTTGTATCATCTGGGTATTAGAGAAAAATATATATTTGAAAACTAGAAACAAAATTCTACATTTCTTATTTTTACATCATCTTAATATTTTATGTGCAAGTGCTTCAAATTGTCACTCCAAGTACGATAAAATTTGAAAAATAGGAAAACACTTCCACTTTTTGGCCAAAAAGTGAACTCATCTTCTTGCACTTACCCATGATATCTACCAAAATGAAGGTGTTCAATAATAACAAGTGATAGAAGAGAGTGCTTTGTTTTATACATTGTGCAATGCAGTGGGTGAACCACAAAGTATACCATCATATCCAACAGGCTCAGTTGCAACTATTTTAAGTAGGGCAAAGGCTAAGGAGTCTTCATCTATTTTACTTCCATTTGGTCCATGAGGGGTGCCTGATGCTGATGACTGTTCCAGTGGGAATGCTAGTAGCAGGAGAAGTATGAGTTTTGACTTGGCTACAAAGAAGGAATATATAAATCATAGAGAAACATCAAAGTGTGTAGAGGTGAGAAGGTTTGTTAAACATATAAGGGTTTTAGGACTTGAATGACGTATAGAAGAATTTCAGACCTTGCAATAATACATTAATAGTGTTTTACTCCTTTTAAGAAGCTTTTCTCCTCTTCTCAATGGTATGCTCTTATGCAATGATGGTATGTCCTTGTATAGAGTTGTCTGAGACTATTACAAATGGTGAAAAATAGTCATCAAATGACTATTACAAGAGGCATAAAACAATCATCTAAATGACTGTTATACAAAGATAAAAATAGTCATTAAAAGACTATTACAAATGGTAAAAAACAATCATCAAATGACTATTATAAAAGGTAAAAAATAATCATTAAATGACTAGAAGTCAAGAACAGTCATAAAATGACTGTGAAACAAGGATAACAAGACTTCAGATGCTAAATGATAGTCTAGATAACAGATTAAGGGAATGATAGATGAGCTTAGAATAGGTGGATGAGAAACTAGTAGAAAACCAATGGCAACAAGCAATTGAGCACATTTTGTAAAAGAATTTTATGGGAACAAACTAAAATAAGTTGTGTAACTCATTACAAAACTTAATTTAGAGTTGAAAAAGAAAGATGCAGAAGTAGCTTCTTACATGGAAAGCACTACTGCTTTACAGGTGGCACTAAATGCTGAGAAGTTAGAGTTTTGAGCTTACAATGAAGATTGAGAGGTTTTGAATTTGAGATTGATAGTTTGAGTGGCATTGACCTTCAAAAGGTGGATTTGGCATTTGAAAATATTGATTCCAGATTCCTAAAAATGTCTTTAAGATTGGATGACTTTGAAAAGAATTCAAAAAACCTACTCTGAAAATATTCAATGCCATGTTGCCTCAATCCAAGAGGAACTTCTAGAGAAACAATGGAAGGCAGATGAGGCCCTTCAGATCTCATTAAGTACCATAGAACAACAATAATGGAAGCAAGAATAGACAATTAGGAATTTTATAAGGGAAGGAAATTAAGGAGCAACAAAGTCTAGCACATAATTTTCTGATAATAAAATTATGACGTACTCTCATCCAATGGAATACAAGGGGTCTAAACTTCAAAGTAAATGGTGTAAATGCCTACTCAAATGAGATTAATGTGAGGCATTTAATGTATAATTAATGTATTACCAATGATTGGATATCTGAATGGAATTTAAAATCAGGCATTGAAGGTTATGAAACTGATACAATGTGGTAATGTCTTGATAGATAACTCAACACTAAGTAAATGGGAGGAGACAAGTCTTGAAAGTAAAGGTAGGGCTTGTTCTTTCTAGTGTAAGACAAGTCTTGATAGTGAAAAATAGAGACCACAAAGGCTCACCAAAGACAATCTACAAAAGTCTAAGAAAATATTCAGAGATCTATGTGCCAAGAGAGTAAAAACAATCAAGAGGAATAGGTACAGTCAAAAGAGAACAAAGGAACAATCAAGAAATCAAAGGACTCTTAGAGGAACATGAGAGGTGAAGAGAGGGGCAGAGGTGATTTGACTCCCTTTCAATCAGTAGAAGCTTATGATCTAGTGACAGACACTTGTAGGCATCCATCAGTGAAAGAGAGGACTGGCAAGGTAAGAAAGGTATGCAAACAAATCTTGTCAAGTCCTATATAAACCTGTTGTAGATCTTGACATGGTTTTAACATTATTCTAAAGTCCTGTTAGAAATCATTAGACAACTACATCACTTGCTACATGACCTTGATGTTGGGAAGGTTTGAGAAAAGGTTTATAAATTGTCAGAGGTAGATTCAATGGTAAGGGTCAACTAAGACTAGATCTGATCTTCTTAGTGTTTCTAATTACCATATTAATTTGTCTTTAAACTCAACTCTGCATTGATCATGAATGTATCTTTTATGCTCAACTTTGCACTGATCTAGGAATGACATCCAACCATGAACTGTATCTTCTTCAGGATCATGACATCCAACCATGAGCTTTCTCTTCTTTAGGAACATGAAATCCAACCATGAGCTTTCTCTTCTTTAGGAATATGATGTCCAACCATGAAATGTATCTCACTTCCCTAACAGTGTTGACATCAATGACAATCTTCATGACAACCTTAGCAATCTTTCTCATACTTATGACAGTGTTGACATCAATGAAAACAATCTTAGGCACCATACGTGTAACAAAAAGTGTAAACAATTTTGTGAGAGGAAGATCTTGTTTAGAAGTAAACTATATTAGCCATTGAAGGATTAATAGGTTGGAGCCTCTTGCTGGGTTAGAGCTTAGGTTGTGTGGGGGTTGGAGCTTGCAATAAGTTGGTGCCTATAATTCTATCAAGTGGAGATTAGTGTGTCTTGTGAGTTGGAGCTCACTATTTGCATGTGAAGTTGGAGCCTAGAAGAAGAAATGAGATATAAGTATATATAAGCAATATTGTGTCGTTGTATTCTCCCAAAAGGGTTTCCATGTAAATCGTGTGTTCTCATTGTGTACTTAATTAATAGATCTTGCATATGTGTATTTAATGTAATTAATTGAGTTTGGAAAAGTAAAAGATTGAGTAGAAACTAATTCACCCCCCTTTCAGTATCACTGTGTGCTCATCAAATGTATCTCTATTTGTCCTCACCTTTAGTCTATTGAATTTTGGGCCACAAAGATTCACAAAGGCTAGCCACTATGTTCTAAGTATGGTAGACTCCTCACAATACATTTTTCCTAGGGCCTTCATGAACCCTAATCTTTCACATTTTGATCATTAGATGGAGGCACTCTCCTAGGCCTTGTTGCATACCATTTGGGATTTAGAGTGTAGCTGCCATAAGAAGTGAGGTGTTCATAGTGTTCCTCCACCGCATCATAATGGGCCTAATATGCTCCTCATAAAATTTCAAATCAAGGTCCTTGCAATGAATGACTTGTTTCATTAGCACAAGCATGCTATCAAATGTCTCATAAATCTCTCCAAGGTTAAGAGAGTTTGTATCAACATATCTTATGACTTACACAATAGGTGAGATGATGGAGAAAATATATTTGCAAAAAATGAAAATAATTTACAAGTTATAAAGTTGGAAATAATAAAATAAAAAAATTAATAATAAAATCAACACTTATTAATTTAATATTAATAATAAAATCAACAATTCATTAAAAATAATAATTTCTTACCTCATTGTGGACCACCAATCATCATCAAGGATTTTTTGCTTGACACTTTTTCCTTCAATTGTGGTTGCCTCTATGCATCTACCACACTCTGAATTAACCACCATTAATTGTACAGGGTCTTGCACCTCAATCATCCTCTCTAACAGAATAAAGTAGTAGCATATATGTTATCCATGGGCTTGAGGAATTCATTCATTGAAACAATCCTACACAAAACAAGTGATGTGTGATGGTTGCAAATGAACATTTGAATGGCTCTAGCTTCTAACACCATTGCCTTCACCCAATCTATCTTCACAATGTATTTCAATGCATTATTCAACACATGAACACATAGGGTCCAAAAATTGTGCTTGTAAGCACCCTCCTATTTTGTGGTCTCACAACACACCCCATTTTGCCTTAGCAAAACAGGGACCCAACTTTTTTACTTTGCTTGTGTGCTTTTCTTCTTTGGGTAGTATGGTAAAATGTCATGTCTTGATCCTCAAAGTCTGAGTCAAAATTTTGAGTCAGGATGTCTTCCTATAAAGGTCATCAATGGATAAAGAATCAAATTTTAAGCAACTTTACCTTTTATGTCATGTCAAAATTCCTTAAACTGAGTGAGTTATGCTGGTCAAAGTTTTAGTCTACTGGATATCTCTATCAAAGGGATATGGACATTACAAATGTAATATCTTGACCATTCTTAATACCCATATCCATGTCCTTTGGTATATCTAGTCTTTGAAAATCAACCCAAACCACGTGACAACATCCTGCACTTCCATGATCTCCAAATTTGACATTAAATGAACCTTCACAGAATAGCGGAATGGTCCCTAGATCATGCCATGTGGCACTTATTAACTCACTTGACCTATGGAATGTTAAAACAAGCCACATGCTACCTTTTCCACAATTCTGTGGGCCTCTCTGGGGTCCACCACAGGTGTTTGGAAGAATGACGGAATAGCCCCAAAATGTGCCACATCAACGCCCTTCAAAGTTCACCATAGTATATGCAAGCATAGGTTAATTACTTGTTACCTTTTCCGTGATTCTGTGGGTAAGCTTTTGCCCTTGATAATCTCCTCTATGGAATGGCAGAAAATACAAAATTGTGCCATGTTAGCACACCATGCCCCTCATAGGGACTTGACTAAGTGTTTTTCCACGTGGAGCCAATTCTGCAGTTCTGCGAGAGGCTTTTTCATTGTATTTATCTATTTGGCAGAATGACAGAATGCTCCGGTATTTGCCACATAAGCATATCATGACCCACCATAGTGGAAAGTCAATAAGAAAAGTACATGTCTCGCTAAATATCTATATCCATATGCTCCCAAAATAGTCAAATTTATCACCATGAACCTTGAAACCTGTCATCCAGATGGATATTTTGAGATGGACATTCTGCAAATACCAAATATCCATATCTTGTTGCAACATCCATATCCGGTTGACGTCAGCTGATTTCATCCCAAAGAAGCATTTCAAAGCTGGTGACATCATCTAGATATTAATGATATGGATATTTTGTAGTCTCTTAATATCCATACCTTTCTAAATATCCATATCCCTATCACGAGCATTGATGTCTCTCTAGGAGTCCTACTGTTGACTTTTCAATGGAACCTTTGCGCATGGACATTTTCATATGGATATCTCGTATATCCTAATTTTAAAGCTAAATTAAATCCCGATACTTGATTCTTCGGTCAACGATGTTTGACCAAGACCATTTGATGACATCATCCAAACATTTTCCATATGGACATCTAACAGAACATTAGAGTGCTAGATATCCATATCCGGACCCTCTTGCATTTAATGCTAAGCAGTAAAAGTTGTTGGCTTTTGAATTTGAAAGCGTGCCTTTTGACACTTGTACTTTGCTCCTGCGTATGCACTATAAAATCTTACCTGACCACGAGGGAGGTAATTAATAAGCCCTAATCAAGGGATTTTCTAAGGTTAAAGGTAAATTTCTCCCTCATTACTAAAATATCGATGTATTTGAAGCTGAAATTGTAGAGGGCTCAAAGTGCTAAAGATGAACGGTAAGCTATTAAGGTAAATCTACATGTGGTCAAACAAAACGTAATGATGATCATAGTTAATAGAGTTTTCATATCTACATCGGCATATTAAGGTTAATGTTCCCATTAACAAGTATGAATAAGACAAACCCTTTCCTGTCCTTTTCATAGTTACGCTGTAATTTTTACACAGGTAAAGGGTGAATGATGAATTTAAGATAAATCCTAGGTGAATTTTTACACTTATATTATCCCAGTGATGTTCTGTTCAATTTACATGAGGTAATTCAAGGAAATTAACGTAACCAAACCCCTAAACCCTAGGTTGAACATGAATATTCATAATTTATAGGTCTTGATGCAAGCGTGCATAGATAAACAAGATGCAAAGTTTAAGGATGACATGTTTCCTAGAGCCAGAAGTGTGTGCAACAAATATGGCTTCACCAAGGACACACACTATGGCCAAACTGATATGGATGCCTTCAGGATGAGGATTCAAGCCAGAGAAGATAACGCTATACTAAAGAATGTTGCAGCGACTAGGATGTTCTATGTACCAGGGTTTCCGTACGTTGCAGAGGCATTGGAGATGGTAATTAAGTGTGCACTACATTACAATGTGGTCAGCCGGAGGGTTGAACATCAAGGTAGGGTATATGTTGAGTCCTCGATCGATGGAATTACTGAGGCCTTTAACTTTCTCACACACCAGGATTTACAAGCCTAGCATGAAGGCACTTACTGTAGAATTTGAGGGCAGTCAAGCTAATTGCAGGAAAATCTTCTCCTCTTGGAGAGATCTAAAGAGTAAATTTTAAGCTATAGCTAAGATGCCTCAACAATTATACAAATATGATTTTTATCCTAAAAATCAATACATGATAGTGCTACTTAGTCAGATGACTGGAAAGATTGATTCAGGCAAGTTTGAACTATGGATGTTTGGTCTAATCCACATGGTTAAGGACAAGAAACAAGTAGTGCAATGGGCTAGAATCATCAATGATGCACTTCATGGACAAATGGTGATGCAGGAACATCCCTAGTTCAAGAGTAATCTTGCATCAAGAAAAAAAACATTTGCATTTGCATTTCAGTTCTTTCATTTCCCCATTTAGTCAGGCAGTTCAGTCAGAAGCAGCTCATCTTGTGGTCCAGTTTCTACATTTCACACCTTATGGATTTGGACTTAGCATCTCAATTCATTCATCTACATCATACCAAGAATTTAGAGCATTTGGATCAGTTACCAGACAGTTATCGCTATCAGAAGATCCTTTATTTTCTCAGTCTAGAGTTCTCTGACAGTCATGAGTAATCAGCTGAAGGAGAAGGATTGAGAGCATTGGCCCACTTGTAGATCCTTGTGATTCATTCTACAATGTCCCTTGGTTCTTGGTCGACCTTCCTCATAGGTCTGCACTTCATTGCATCTGTTGGATAAGGATTTTCAAGACAATAGGTCCGACCTATCCAAGAACACACGTTACACCTCTTCATCGAGATTTCGGATCTCTTGTGGCCGACGTGGAGGAATCTATTGGTCTAGAAATGATATATAATGATGTAATATATCCTTAGGAAAGCAGTTCAAAGATAGATATTCACATTAGAAAGATCTATAGTTTAGTTTTGTGCGAAGGAGCTTCAAAGCTTTATCTTGTGCATGTATGTAGTTAGGCCTGTGAGCCTAAGTTGTAAGCCCGCATGTTGCCGACCAGAGTGTATTTGAATTCTTTGATATACTAAATGATTGAATATGCATTTGTTCTATATTCTTGTGTTGTTTCCATTGTGTTTACTCTTGCTACACAGTTTGGACAGTTCATTCTGTGAACCCTCCTACCGTGACTGCACTAAGTGGTATCATAGTGACAGTTTGATTCTTTGGAGTGAATTGGCGAAGGGGATTCTGTAAGATCTTGTTGTAAGTAGATCGCCGATTCAAGGTAGGTTACTTGTGCACAATTGATCACCGATTGAGAGGCAATTGTTGCTTGTAGCCTGATCACCGACCTGAGGCAGTTTGCACTTGATCCTAAGAAGATGCCGCCGCGAAGAGTTCCTCCTATTGGTACAATGGCTAATAGAATGGATGAGATGATGGAATTGATGAGAATAATGTGAATTTATTTGGATGCTATTTTAGAAGATAGGCAAAGAGGATTGACACCTAGACCTAATGTTGAAAGTGATGATGAAGAAGAATTTCAATCTGTTGAACAAATTGGCAAAACCCTAGAAGGCAATGAAGAAGAAGAATCAGATCAAGTAAAGATGTTGTGAGCTATTTCAAAGATTGGGAAAAGACCTAGAGTGGATGTGCCAAACTATACTGGTAATTTGAATCTGGAAGAGTTGATTGATTGGATAAATGACATGAAAGAATACTTTGAATATGAGGAAATTAAAGATCCGAAGAAGGTGAAATTTGCAAAGACAAAGTTGAAAGGACATGCTGCTATATGGGTGAAAGAAGTTCAGTTGGAAAGAAATAGGAGAGGAAAGGAAAAGATTACAAAGTGGGACCGGATGGTGACAAAGTTGAAGAATCAATTCATACCTACTGACTATGAGTTGGAGCTATTGAAGAGATTGCGAAACTTGAGACAAAAGGAGAAATCTGTGAAAGAATACATTGAAGAATTTTAGAAAATGATCATCAGAATAGGACATAGTGAAGCAAGCAAGGAGAAAGTGGCTAGATGCATCAATGGACTAAGATGGAATATTCAAGAACTAAGCCTGATAAGGATGGCATCTTTGGAAGAAGCATATCAATTTGCACTAAAAGTTGAAGAGAAGTTGAATAAGAAACATGATCAAAGACAGAGAGGCAGAGGAGGTAAAATTATGAGAGGTAGGACATTTTTCGGAGGGGACAGATCTTATTCGGAATAGAACAAGTTTGATAGCCTGTTGAGGAAGGATGACAAAGATAATAATACTTATCAGAGAGATGACATAAATTTTTACCAGAGAGGAAACTCTAGTGCTTACCGAAATGAAGGATACAGAAGAGAAGGAAGAGGATTTGATAAGAGAACATTCAGAGGTACTTGTTTTAAGTGTGGAGGTGGACATAGAGCATTTGAATGCAATCAGGGTAGTGCAAGCAAGAAGATAGAAAATAGTAGAAAAGCAGCCTATGTTGAAGAACTTGTTGAATCACCTAGTTCAGTTGGCAATCCAGAGAAATGGGAATCATTAGTAATGAGGAGAGTACTATTTCAAACAGAGACAAATGAAGAACCATCATAGAGGAAAGTCTGTTCAGAACCAGATGCAAATCCAGAGGTAAGTGTTGCAAAGTTTTGATTGATAGTGGTAGTTCAGATAACCTAGTTTCTGAGGAGATGGTGACTAAGCTGAAATTGGAAAGATTGAAACACCCTAAGCCTTATCAGATAGCATGGATTCAGGATGATCATAAGGTACTGGTGAGTGAACAATGTTTGGTGAATTTTCATATTGGATCTTATCATGATGAAGTCTTGTGTGATATTATGCCTATGGATGTTTGTCATATCTTGTTGGGTAGACCTTGGCAGTATGATAGAAAAGCTATGCATGATGGGAGAAAGAATACCTATACTATAATAGCAAATGGCAAGAGAATTACCTTGATTCCTCTAGAGGATGATCCTAAAAGTGAAGTATGTGGAAATGCTAGAATTTGTTTGGTAGATGGAAAGAAATTTTTGGATGGTTTGAGACATGAGAATATGTGTTATGCCTTGATTCCTAAGAAACCTGAAGCATTAAAGAAAGAGATTGAAGAAGAATAGCCAGAGGAGATAAGAGAGTTGTTGACAGAATATGAAGACATTATATCAGATAATGTATCTGAAGGATTACCACCTATAAGGAGTATCAACCATCACATGGATCTTATACTAGGAGTAAGTTTTCCTAACAAAGCAGCACACCGGATGACACCGATAGAGAATGAAGAATTGAATAGACAGATACAAGAGTTGTTGAGGAAAGGTTTGATTAGAAAAAGTTTGAGTCCCTGTGTAGTACCTGCAGTTTTGGCACCTAAGAAAGATGGAGAATGGAGACTGTGTACTGATTCTAAAGTAATAAACAAGATCATAGTTAAGTATAGATTCCCTTTACCTAGAATGGATGATATCATGGATTTTTTGAGTGGAGAAAGATATTTCACAAAGATAGATTTGAAGAGTGGATACCATTAGTTTAGAATCAGAGAAGGTGATGAATGTAAGACTGCTTTTAAGACAAATGAAGGATTATATGAATGGTTA
This sequence comes from Cunninghamia lanceolata, assembly GCA_027924645.1. Taxonomy (NCBI): domain Eukaryota; kingdom Viridiplantae; phylum Streptophyta; class Pinopsida; order Cupressales; family Cupressaceae; genus Cunninghamia; species Cunninghamia lanceolata. The sequence continues at coordinate 1,166,773 of BSBN01001859.1, read as the reverse complement.
TTGATGCCTTTTGGATTGACAAATGCACCAAGTAATTTCATGAGGTTGATGAATGAAGTTCTGAAGAAATTCTTGGGTATGTTTTTGATTGTGTATTTGGATGATATTCTAATTTTTAGTAAGACAAAAGAACATTTGTGGCATATTAGATAAGTTTTTCAAAGACCGAGAGAAGAGAAATTGCTGATAAACATTAAGAAATATAGTTTCATGAAAGAAGAGTTGGTATATTTGGGATTAACTTCTACAGAAGGATTGAAGATGGACCCTAAGAAAGTGAAAGCAATTGTTGAATGGCCTACACCAGAGAGCATTGGAGAGGTTAGATCATTTCATGGTTTGGCTAGCTTCTACCGGAAGTTCATCATAAATTTTAGTTTAGTTTGTAACCCTATGATAGAGATAATGAGAGGTGACAGAAAAGATTTCAAGTGGACATCTGGAGCAGATAAAAATTTTTAGTTGTTGAAGCAGAAGGTGACAGAGCAACCTATTTTGGCATTATCGGATTTCAATAAGGTATATCAAGTTGATTGTGATGCTAGTGGAAATGCAATTGGAGCAGTGTTAAGCTAAGAGGGTAGACTAGTAGCATATTTCAGTAAGAAGTTGAATGATGCAAGGAGAAGATATTCAGTTTATGACCAAGAGTTCTATGCCATAATTCAAGCCTTGAAGAAGTGGAGACATTATTTGTTGCCTAAGGAGTTTGTGTTGCATACAGATCATCAAGTCTTGCAATATTTGAATAGTCAAGGTAAGTTGAATCAAAGACATATGAGATGGGTAGAGTTCATGCAGAGTTATACTTTTGTGTTGAAGCATAGGAGTGGAAAATCAAATAAAGTTGCTGATGCCTTGAGTAGAAGAAGAAATTTGTTAATAAAGATGAGAGTTGAAGTGTTGGGTTTTGATGAATTGAAGAACATGTATGAGGGAGACACTGATTTTGTAGAACCTTGGAAAGCATGTAAGGAATCTGTTGTAGCAGATAGAAGTAAATGGTTAGATTATTTCATTCAAGAAGATATGTTGTTCAAAGGAAGTCAGTTGTACATACCTAGAAGTTCAATGAGAGATAACCTGATCAAGGAGAAACATAGTGGTGGATTGGTAGGACACTTTGGCATTGATAAGATAGTGGCTTTGGTAAGTGAAAATTACTTTTGGCCTCAGATTCAAAAGGATGTTCAGATATTTGTACAAAGTTGTAGAGTTTTTTGTCAAGTTGCAAAAAGGGAATAGTCAAAACACTGGATTGTATAAACCTTTAACAGTACCGAAGAAACCTTGGGAAGACATAAGCATTGATTTTGTAATGGGATTACCTAAGACACAAAGAGGACATGATTCAATATTTGTAGTGGTTGATAGATTTTCAAAGATGGCTCATTTCATACCTTGCAAAAAGATAACTGATGCAGTGCATGTAGCTGATCTATTTTTCAAGGAGATTGTGAGATTGCATGGATTACCTAGGAGTATAGTTTCAGACAGAGATACAAAGTTTGTTGGATACTTTTGGAGGACACTTTGGAAGAAGATGAAGACAAATTTGAAGTTCAATTCTGTTGGTTTTTCTTCTGAATCAGCATCAGGGTTTGCAGTTCCTATGCACATGCAGATTCAACCAACTAATACAGGAGGTTGCGTGAGCTCCTCCCCTTCACTTCTGGTTCTACCGCACCAAGGGGGGTGTCCCTATAACTCAAGATATAACCTTGAATAGATCAAAGATAGAAAGATCTAACTTGACAACAACAGGCAGAATACTCTCATGTATGGACCAAGATCTGCATGATAGATCACAAGGTTGGCAACATTCTTGGACATAATGTCTAGTTAGGTATGAGAGCATGCAGGGGTTTTCCTACTCCTAATCCTACAACTAATAGGTGGAAGTGATGAAATGGGCGGACATAATGTCCGGGATGCAAGACAAGTGGTTTTGGCTTATAACTACTGATCCAGGAGCAGACTGGTGCCTATCCATTGGGCAAGGAGTCAACTAGACGTATACAACAGATGGTTTGCAACTTTCACTCAAGTTTTAGGGGGTTGGACTGATGCTTGCCTTACAAACATCACCCAAGAATGGGTACCTAACTACCTCTACTTACAGATATCCCTGTTGACATGCAACCAGATTCAAAAGAAAGAGAATAACATGCAGCAAATGGAGACAAGCAGATAGACACATGTAATAAGCAATTTTCATATAACATTAACACTGAAACTGAAAATATGTTCAAAATACATTCATGTTGCAACTCATAAACTCCAAAATGGGATAAAACAACCAAGATCATGCCGTGTTCTTCATTATTTACACAAAAATGCCTCAGGCCTTCAACAACCTTCAAATGAGCAACACAACCTGCTATATACAGCAAGGAAGGTTCCCAACATTAATTACATAGTTGACCAAAAATCCCGCCAGATACACAGTATCAGAAAAATGGTGCTCAACGCATTGAATGCGGCAGGTAGAAGAGGGGACAGAAGAGGTTCTCGAGCCATGAGCCGCCAGCCGTGGATGTATAACTTCAGTCAGGTACTGGATCCGTCCACGCCATCGCCCATACCTCCGCAACAATCGCCATTAATGGCGCACCAACCCGCGGCCTTGGGAAATGCAGAATACTGTGCGTCGCAAACATTTCCCGCCAAGATACATCATCATGATATTTGAAAAAATGCAGGGTTGAAATATCCCACATGCACCCCGTAGCAACCTTTTCAACACTTTATATACTAGGTCGCGAGCATATATGATGTCGGTGTTTTTGCTCCCGATGACACTAGTATAAACCTTCATCATCCTCATCCTCCAACATGATATCCTGTCGCTTGAAAAATCACCCTGACGTCAGCATCATATCACAATATAACCTGCATGATAATCCCCTTCATCGGCACAACCTGATGCATCGGAGGAAAATCCTCCTGCTTAGCCAATACCAAATGTCTGGCCGATGAACATCCTAATGACGTCACCGTCATATTTGCAAATATCGGGGAATCTCTATAAGATGACTTAGTGTTAGCAATATGACCCTCCAGACCTTGATGACGTCACCACCATATCGGCATCAGGATGATATTTGGAAGATGATCGGATATTTGGAAATATCATCCTGATGCACAAATATCATCCTGCACTGTAGCTCCTCGAAACATCAGGGTGATGTTAGATCATACTTGATATTTGGAAATATCACCCCGCACTAGACAATGCATGAAGCCGACAGGCGGATATCTCCCTTTGGAAATATCATGATGCAGACAGGCAGAAAAGCGGATATCACCCTGACATAAGAATGACATTAGCATCATCAGGGTGATGTCCAGAAACATGATGATGATGACCTCCTCCTCGAAGAAAATATGATGCTGCAGTTGAAAAATGCTGAGGAGGCCCAGAGACTTAGAATATGTTTTGGATTTTTTGGGAAGGTGCCTGCATGAAAATTGCTAAATTAACTGATAGTCAATTCAGGCACCAACAGTGGCTCTGTCTGGGGACGTGTAGGTGCAAGACTGCAGTGAGAACCCCAGATCTCTGGGATGCAGACCAGTCCCTTATCCATTGGGCACAGAGTCAAATACTGCACTAACCTGCATCACCAAACACACTTGATGGCCTAAGGCCACCAAGAAAAGGAAAAACATGTATCTCCCTTTGTCAAATATCTTGTTTTCATCTGCATGCACTAGGTCAAGCTTGGAGATACTGCAAAGATCCACCCACAAACAAACCTTGTCATCTGCATATTCAACCCTCTGATTTGGCTTGTCATTGTCACCCCTATGCAGACAATCTTCAGCATCCGGCAACAAGTGGATGCAGAATGTATCAGGAAATGCATACCCATATGGCATAGAACACATGTTATCATCACTATGCATTGCAAAATGATTTCCTAGCTGGACTGAAAACTGAAAACACTCAAAGTCCACCACACAGCTAGGAAAAACAGAGCTCATTGTATATGGTGGCACATCAAAAGAAAAGCTTTCAAAATCACAATTGTGTACATCATGTACACAACCATCTGGTACACCAAGCTGGAAAAGATCAGGCTTCGGCACCTCTTTCAAATCAGGCACATTTTTACAATCACTTACCTGATGTATGTTGGTCTCTCTTTCATCAGGATGAGAAACAGAATCCAAGTCAAAAACAGTGTCAAGATCCTCACCATACTCAGACAGATCCTCATCACCATATGTGGCATAAATGGGTGACCCAGGTGCATCAGTTTCATCATAGTATGCCATTTGTTCATGGGCAGCAGAGCATGCATCTTCATCACCAATGGATTCCCTCTGTGGAGGAGTATCAGCTTGTATGCTTATTTCTTCTCTATCTTGAGCACAATACTCACAATTATCTCCACAGGTCCATTCCAAAAGTTGCTCATTACTGTCCACAACCTCGTTATTGTTTTCATGGTCAGATGCCTCATCATTGCAATGGGAATCCTCACTAGTCCTTTCACTGGCACCTTCAATATTCATCTTTTCATCTTCACACGATGCCTTAATTACTTGGTCATTTGCAGCTTCACAACTATTATTCACACCAAGGCTTGGGGATAGGGATATCAACAGGCGCCCATTTCTAAATTTTTCTATATTTTCAGCGAACTTGTATGCCATTTGCATACTTGTCACCTTGAAATCCCTCAGTATTGCACTAGAGCCCTCCTCAAAAGCCTCAAAATATATGCCAACACAGGCTGAAATATCAGGTCTGAAGACTTCTGGGATCTGTGAAAGGGCTACTGCAAACCTATGACTGAAATCAACACATAGCTCTTTATCTTGTTTTCTGATGTTCATCAATTCTGCAACAAGATCAGCAGGTTCTCTTGCAAATTCCTCTTTAAAATAGTTAGTAAGCTCATCCCAACAGGCAAAAAATCTCTTTGGAAAGCTCAAATACCAGTCTTTTGCTTTTGCATCAAAGGACCTAACAAAAAACCTCATCCACATATCCTCATCTCTAAATGAATGTTTTCCCATGAAACTGTGAAAATTTTGGATATGTGCATTCCCATCACATACACTGTGACCACCAAATCTAGGCATCTGACAGTATATCCTAGCAGACATAGTTTCTACTTTATAATCAACCCATGACAAATCCAGTTGGTCATACAAAGGATCAAAAGGGCTGAGAAGAGGTTTAGCCTTCTGACTGGCAGACATAACAGGGTTATTGCTTTTTAACTGGGCCTTCTCAGCCTCTAAGAATATCAACCTATTTTTTATCTCTTCTATTCTTTTCTCCAACATTTCACCACTGAGTACGGGATAATTCATACTTGGATTCATAAAAAAAAAACCTTACTCTTAGACATCCTTTGTCTGCCTAAGACCTGTAACCTCCCCTGGCATCTAACCTATGCAGCAAAACAGTAAATATATAAAGGGGGAGGAACAAGGTACCCTTTCTCATACAGATGCAAAAATATGAACAACACATTTTTGTCACATCACATACATCCATCTTTCATGTGCATTTAGATCTTTTGCAGAGTCGCCACCTCTCCAGAGAGGACAAAATTTTCAATAGCTGAAAGCTACTTTTCCAGGTTCATTCCACCAGCAGAGCATCATTTTGTTGGTGACTCGGATGGGTCACAAATATTATTCTTTTTAAATCAACTCCCCAGCAAAGTCACCATTTTGTTGGTGACTCAGATGGGTCACAAATATATCACCAAGGATGACTAGATATTACTTTTGATCAATCACATCCCCAGCGGAGTCACCATTTTGTTGGTGACTCAGATGGGCCACAAGATATAACACTTTTTCATCAGTTTTCTCCCCAGCAGAGTCGCCATTTTGTTGGTGACTCAGATGGGTCACAAATATATCATTTCTTTTATCAGTCCATCCCCAGCAGAGTCGCCATTTTGTTGGTTTTTCTTCTGAATCAGCATCAGGGTTTGCCAGTTCCTATGCACATGCAGATTCAGCCAACTAATACAGGAGGTTGCATGAGCTCCTCCCCTTCACTTCTGGTTCTGCCGCACCAAGGGGGGTGTCCCTATAACTCAAGATATAACCTTGACTAGCTCAAAGATAGAAAGATCTAACTTGACAACAACAGGCAGAATACAGACATATATGTCCAAGAACGTTGCCCACCTTGTGATCTATCATACAGATCTTGGTCCATACATGAGAGTATTCTGCCTGTTGTTGTCAAGTTAGATCTTTCTATCTTTGAGCTAGTCAAGGTTATATCTTGAGTTATAGGGACACCCCCCTTGGTGCGGCAGAACCAGAAGTGAAGGGGAGGAGCTCACGCAACCTCCTGTATTAGTTGGCTGAATCTGCATGTGCATAGGAACTGGCAAACCCTGATGCTGATTTAGAAGAAAAACCAACAAGTTCAACTTTTCATCCATAGACAGATGGACTGTAAATAGAGGTAGTAAATAGGAATTTGGGAAACTTGTTGAGATGTTTGGTTGGAGAGAAACTGAAAGTTGGGATTTGATTCTTTCACAAGCAGATTTTGCATACAATAATTCAGTTAATAGGAGTACTGGAAAAACACCTTTTGAGATTGTTACCGGAGTGAATCCTAGAGGAGCTGCATAATTGAGAGACATTAGCATGGAAGAAAAGAGAAGTACAGAAGCAGAGGAATTTGTAGATCATATGAAGACAGTCCATAATCAGGTGAAGAAGCATTTGGAGAACATGAACAGTAAGTACAAAGAGAAGGCAGATGAGAAGAGAAGACGCAAAGAATTTGAAGTTGGAGAGGAAGTAATGGTCTATTTTAGAAAAAAAAGATTTCGAGTTGGGACATATAACAAGTTGAAGATGAAGAAGTTTGGACCTTGTAAGATACTCAGGAAATTTGATTTAGGAAATGCATATGAAGTGGAATTACCAGACATTGGGTATTTCACCTATTTTCAACATTGCAAACCTTTACCAATATCATGAAGTAGAGTTTAGTGACAGCATGGAAGAAGACTTGAAGAAACAGTTACCACAACAAGCACTAGAACAAATTGAATACATTTTGGACAACAGAGTTGGACACAGCACCAGAGGAAGACAATATAAAGAATATCTTGTGAAGTGGAAAGGCAGACCCGAAGAAGATTCATCATGGATTTCTCAGGCTGAGGTGGACCCTCTTGGTTCTCCCCTATCCCCAACAAAGTGAGGGACTCACTTTTTCAATAAACCTGGATGTCTGATGCAGGAGCATCCCTGGTTCAAGAGTAATCTTGCATCAACCAAAAAAAAACATTTGCATTTGCATTTCAGTTCTTTCATTTCCCCGTTCAGTCAGGTAGTTCAGTCAGAAGGAGCTCATCTTGTGGTCTAGTTTTAGCATTTCACACCTTGTGGATCTGGACTTAGCATCTCAATTTATTCATCTACATCATATCAAGAATTCAAAGCATTTGGATTAGTTACCAAAAAGTTATCACTATCAGAAGATCCTCTATTTTCTTAGTGCAGAGTTCTCTGACAATCATGAGTAATCAGCTGAAGGAGAAGGATTGGGAGCATTGGCTGACTTGTAGATCCTTGTGATTCATTCTACAATGTTCCTTGGTTCATGGCTAACCTTCCTCATAGGTCTGCACTTCATTGTATCCATTGGAGAAGGATTTTCAATCCGACAGGTCCGACCTATCCAAGAACACACGTTACACCTCTTCATCGGGATTTCAGATCTCTTGTGGCTGACACGGAGGAATCTATTGGTTCAGAAATGACATATAATGATGTAATAGATCCTTAGGAAAGTAGTTTAGAGATAGCTATTCATATTAGAAAGATCTATAGTTTAGTTTTGTGTGAATGAGCTTTAAAGCTTTATCTTGTGCATGTATGTAATCAAGCCTGTGAGCCCAAGTTGTAAGCCCGCATGTTTCCGACTAGAGTATATTTGAATTCTTTGATATGCTAAATGACTGAATCTGCATTTGTTCTATATTCTTGTGTTATTTCCGTTGTGTTTACTCTTGTTGTACAGTCTGGAAAGTTCATTCTGTGAACCCTCCTACCGTGACTGCACCAAATGGTCCATTGGAAGAAGAAGGATAGAGTGTTCTACATGACATCATATGTGGTGTATGCATGTATATGCAAGTCATCCTTCAATGGGCTACAAACCATAGGAAAACTAGGATGGTTGGCCCATGAGCAAACAACATGGGAACATTATCCCCAATTAGAAAGGAGGCAATGAATTCAACATTAGAAGGTAGTGAATGATTGTTGTCTGATGCATCTCATCTGATTGATGGAAGGAGATAAGGCTAAGAGATTATTAAATGGAGCCCAAGAGAGGATACAACCTCATGGAGCTAGGTTTATCTAGTTCCCTACTTATTCTTACATTAGAATGGAGGGTTTCAACGGAAACCCATTTATGCTACCAAGATACCCAACCGATAAGGTTGTGCTGATGGAAGTGGTAAGATAGGTCATCCCTACATTTGAGGCATACATGAAGAAAGAGAAGAGAGGAAATGTAAAATTTCCCTTAGAGATAAACTGGTACATTTGTGGATCTATAGACAATGCAAAACCTGCAAAGGTTGATTTTTCCATGCTACATTTGCAACATTTCCCTTTGGTATGGTACTATGACCCCTACCACAGGTTGGAAAGACTTATCAACAAAATGTTACGGCATGACATCAATATTGAAATTTTTTGGGAAGATTGTGTAGATGAACAAGAGGTGAGGTAAAGGGGATATAAGAGGTTAACCCTGAATTAAATCAGAACCATAGGATATCTGAAGGTGCCACCTTAGGTCAAAACAGATGATGGCAATGTGCTAGATCTAGAATATGAGGAGAGAAAGATATATAATGATCCCTTATCCCTCCCAGATTGGAACCAAGAAGATGAAACATCAATTGATGTTATCACAGCTAGGGTAATGACCATCACCAAGAATTAGGTGAACGATAAGATCAACAAATTGAAGGCCAAGGGCACGACCATTAACTTTGATAGAAAGAGGAAAATGAAAAAAAGGGATGAAATAGATTTCGATGACTTCCTCATGCATAAGAGGCAAGTCATGGAGACTAGATTGGCCTAGCCAGGACCCTCAGGATCTGAGGAAGAGTTTACGACAGAAACTACTATTGCTACAGTCTCATTTGGTGAACAAGAATAAGAGAGAAATAGTAGCCAGTGAGTTTTAGATAACCATTGTGGACCTAGGGCATGCAACAATAGAACAAGAGATACAAGAGCTAAAAGAAAGTACAAATGCCATAGCTACCCAGATCAAGAAAATCAAAGCTAAGAACAAGGAGTTGAAAGGGAAAATTTCCCAACTTCAACAATTTATGAAGGGGCTAGTCACCCCTAAGGTTCAAATAACAGAGGCTCCAATTGCTTTGGCATTGGTCAACCAAGAAGGGATATCTAGTTTGGATGCTCAAAAGCATCAGGCCCAAGTAATGCATAAATGGTTCTCCAGATTCATTGTTGAAGGAGAGGTCATAAGGGGATCTTTGTCTAATTGGGACACATTGTCCCATATAAAAGAAAAGGTAGAACAACTGAAGAGGGAATGTAGGTCCAGGTTAGATCAAGATGAGCATGATCTGGTAAGGTTAAAAGGTGCTAGAAAATTAGATGATCAAGTGCTCCTCAAACACAAGATCATGATTAACTAGACCCTGCCAAAAATACATGTCAAGATGAAGGATGTAAGGTTTGAGATGGATGTGATGAAGAGATACAGGACTAAAGCCATGGATATTGGAATGAAGGCACATGATTTATTATCAAATGAAATGACAATCCTAGAGGATATATTGGGAAACCCAATGTCTGCAATAGGAACATATGATGAGCATGAATCCATATAGGCATTCAAGGCCAGATTCAACCCTGTTGTGAGTGATCTAGTGCATCACTTTTTAGAAGCCGCCATAGAGAAAATGATGGAATTAAATGTAAAGATAAGGGCTTATAATGAAAGGCTTGAGGATAGGACAAGCCAGTGTATATTTATGATAGAGAAACTTCAAATTTAGGAGTATGCCAAGACCAAAACCTAGCTATCAAATAGGAAAACAATTGATGCTACTACTAAGGCTTATGCAGTTTATGCAGGAGGGATGCTAACAGAGGAGTATGTATCTTGTAAGGACTTGGTTTAGAGACCTTAGGGATTTTTTTTGTTTATCTTTTTTAAGTGATCTAAGGTTTGGTTCCAGATAAGGATTCTCATTCATTTTTCTAATCTAAATGTCTAAGTCTTAGCAATTATTTCCTAATCCTTTAGTTTAGTCTAAGTACTCATAAAATAACAAGTAGCTAATTCAGGCTATGGTGTCCAAAATGGGACATATTATGATAAAGTCAAATGGGCTCTTCCGTCCTTTGGGAAAACTAGTTCATACAGAACTGGGTCTTACGGACCATATCACTACCTAATACAAGGTAGAATAAATGATGGCCAAATAGGCCTAAACTGGTATATCGCTACCCGATATGGGGTAGATTAAATAATGGCCAAACGGGTCTAAACTGGTCAAATAGACCAATACTCTATCCAATACAGGATAGGTAAACACAATAACCATATGGGCTAATAAGGACATGAATCATTAATATGCTCTTTCCAAAGACTTAGACTCATTAGGATCAATTCAGATCCTGAGTCATTTACATGAAATTATGCAATAGGCCCATATATTGCACCAAGGAATTTCTGTAAGTTCATTTGATAAAAGTATTCTGAGGACCTAGTACCCTCCCTTGGTTTTTGGCAAATGGCCAGGTACGAGGTCAATCCTCCTAAGATTTTTCTAAGTACTAGAGACTTCTTTAGTTTATCTAGTTTAATCTTCTTTAGTTAGGATTTGGAATTACGAAGTTGATTACAAAGGAATACCCTATATCTAGGAGACTTGAGTACTGGGGGCATCCTTTGCCATCTAGACTGTCTACATACCCTGTATCCACGAGATCAAGTTCCCCTCTGAATGGGACTGATACTGGGATTTACAAATATGTAGTTTTGTCTTGCATTATGTTTGATGCAATTGCGAGAAGGTATCTAGCCCTTTCTAGGGTTATTCCCTACCCTAGACAGTTAATTGTCGATTACCACCCACTCAGGTGAAATAGGGATGGTAATTAGTCCACTACCACAGAACACCTAAAAGGGGTGTTTGTCAATTAGTCCTAGTGTTGAGGAATTCCTATTAGGTGTGTGCTCAAGAAATTTAGTTCACTTTCATAAAAGAAATTGGGTATTAGGTGACTAAGTCCATTTGAGATTCCCTAGTGCTTTCTGATCACCAAGATCCACGAGGGCGAGGTGAGAGCATACAATAGTTAGGGTTTCTTGTTTGGACTAGTTGCCCTATCTGACATTTTACAAGTCATCTCCGAATTAGACTTATGTTGTCAATAAGCCCCATTTTCTTATCACCAAGGTTTGTGAAGGTGAGGTGAGAGCATACGACAATACCTATCGCCAACAAAAGGCTATCTGGAGAGAACATTGTGCCCTAATTAGACTAGTAGTTTCATTTTCCAAGCCATAATTCTTGAACTACTATCCAACCTATGGGTTTAACCGAATTAGATAGTTTACTCCTATTTATCCTAGGCTAGCTTGTCTAAATTGGTTAGACGTATGCATCATTCAAAATTAGGGAGGCGATTGCCACACAAAACTTCATTTCTTCCATAGCAATTACAAGTTTAATTTCAAATGAGTAGTAAAGAAAAATTATTATAATAAAGAAAATTTAATTCTTAACACTAAAAATTACAACTAAATTGTGAGTTACCTTCTATGAAATAAATAGTAAAAGGGAATCATTTATTGGCAAGAAAAAAAATTACATACTTTCATTTTACCATAATCTACATGCTAACTAATTTGTTTAATTTACACAATTTAAATAATAATATTCATGTATTAAGAATCCCTACCTATATTCCTATCTCCTTACGATTTGGATGTCAAAACCCGTAAAAGTTTATATTCATACTATTTTTTTCTTACATCCATTCTACCAGCACTTTTTAACATATATTAATAATCCTATTATAATCTACTTATACTATTATATATGAATTTTATTCATCACTAAATCTAATACATCACACATTCTCATTTATACACATTTTTTTACATTTTTATTTCTTCACACTTATAATTTCCTAATATTAATTCATTCCACATTTATTTTACATCAACATTTTCCTTCTTCACATTACTTCATATATACGCACTTATACCTTTTACTTTCATAATTACTATTTCTTATATCAACACTTCTTTTACACATTCATATATTACAATTTATAAGGCTGATTTGTTCCAATTTTGAACCTCACGAAGAAATAGAAACTTCCTTATTTTTTCTATCTATAATAACCTTCTTAATCTAAAGTTGGAAAATCCCTATAGACATATATTATAAAAAATGAAAATGTGAAGTCATAGACAAAGCACATGAGCAGCTTGGTAGAATGTCTCAAAGAGACGTTTGATAGGATGTCGTGAGGTCCTAACACTTTAGTTGAAAAATATATCAATTATGTCAACCGAGTAGTGGCCAAAGGCTGTATGCAATAGGGAATGTTTTGGCCATCTCTCTTAGTAATATTTTCTAGATTTTTGAATTGGTCGAAAACAAAAATTAAACTAGAAAGCATGAAATTATCTAGGCTAGAAAGCATTCAAATTCCTATTCTATAAAGCATGAAACCTATCTAAGAAAAGCATGTAAACTATCTAAGAATCAACACTTGCAATTTAACTATGAAATTTAAACAAAGGTGACTAACTACTAATGACTAACTATTAACTAAAAGTACACCTAACATCTATTAATCAACAACTAACAACAGTTTCATGAATAGAGTGGATGCTCCAGAAATTCTAAGTAAACAAAAACTCGGAGATCAGTAACTTAAAAACACAACCTGTAGGGATACACAACATAACTAAACACATAATAAAATTTATCTAAACATAACATACACATAACAAAAATAACATTATTTAATAATAAAAATACTTATCTACTCTACAAGATCCATCAAGTGGCTAGCTCTTGGGCGTTCCTACTAATAGCTCAAATCACATATAGTACTTTTGTAGCTTCAAAGTAAATCTATTCATAGCACTTCCATTACTCAGAACAAATTACTCAGAATAATCTGATGATATTCATTCGTATCCTAAAAGTGTAACAACACACAAAACATAATTGAATAGTATTCATAATATATCATAACAACATCCTTGTTTTCAACAGCTACCATATATATATATACTACATTACTACAAAATCCTAATCTGTAGATGGCGGGAAAATACCATTGAAAAAGTCTTAAACAAAATTATAACTAACTGATGTCCATGACATAGACATAAAACATAATAAAGGCTCTGAGTGGAGCTGTAAAGTCTCAAATAGTCTTAACAGAAATTAACAAAATGTTTTGAGAAGTCTTCCACTATGCATGCCTAAATTTCTGGTGCCCCAGCTTCCGGCACTTTGACTACAACTGCTTGAAGTCCACTCCTTTCATAGGCCATGCATAAATCCTGCACAATTACTCAAAATCTATACCATTATATCAACATTAGTTAGCTAATTCCAATCAATTTGAGAAATAAAGATTTATACATCATTTTATAAAAAGTAGACAATTATTCCTTCTAAAAATAAACAAATTGGCATGGCTGAGGTGGTTGACAAGAACAAAAAGGGTATTTAGCTCATCATAAGAATGAGGTTGTTTATAACTCATCATCCTCCCCTTCCGAAGCCTGAGCATGTCCTCTTTCTCTTTGATGAATCCTCTACCTCTCTGTATCTCTTTTCCTATTTAGTTCATCATATTTGGAGTTGAGATCATACATGTCTTCTACCTCTTTATCCAAATGATCAGGGTGTTTAGGAAAACCTTTGTTATATTTAACCCTCATTTGCCAGTTATATAATTCTCCAGGATTTTGCTTAGCAGTGATCAAAACTGTAGGAGGTGGTTGAAGGAGCAATGGAGGTCTGTATCACATCCCTATCCACTTGGTCTTGAGCTGCTGTAATATTTTTGTTAATGCCTCAGCCCTTCTGTAGGACCACCTTAGGTTGGTGGGGGAGATCATCTCCCATCATTTGAGATACATAGGAAGGAGAGTGTACCACTCCTCACATGCACTCCATGCCCTTTCTATTAACTATGGCCCATGAACTTTGAAAATTTCAAAGCAAATCTGGATACTATCATTATATTTATGTTTCATGGCTTCATAGATTTCAATCCTTTGAAATTGATCCTTGAAGGCAAAGGGCTTCCGGTTAGGATATCTCATTTGGAGTCCTACAGTTCTCTCTACTTGCAAATACTCCCTAGTTCTCTCCTGCCATTGGAATTTATTTTGCATATTAGACATGAAGGCTTTAAGTTGTACCTCCCCAACAAAAAGGTTGATAAAGAAATCATTGTGTTTTTCTAAAAACAAATTATGTATGAAAAATTCACACAACAAACTTTGTTGAATAGGGGCTGCCTTTTTGAATGCTTCTAAGAACTGTCTATCATCTGGGTCATGGGGTAAATTGCAGGAGATCCTCAAAAGCTTCCATCTTAACAACTGTTCATTTAGAAACATGGAATATAATCGAGATGGCTTTCTATAGGCTAGTAACAATTCTCCAATTTGACATGCATCAGTTTTAGCCTGGTAGAGTTTATCATATGATTCTTTTAATAACACTATTTCTTGCTTAAGTTTGGCATTTTCTGCCCCTGCTTGCCTCAAGAAATAATATATCTCCATCCACTTGGTCAGCATTGGAGGAATGTGGATTTGAAACCATTCCATCTTAGTCGGCTCAGTTTGCACTTCCTTTGATTCCATCATTGGTTTCACATTTATTTCTCACAAATCTAGCTCTAGCTCAATAGTTCTGCACAAAGCTGCATTGAGTTCAAGTGTTTGTTTTTCTACAAATGCTTGGAGAATTGCACCAAATTATCAGTTAAACTCTTAATCTATTTATCTTTTTCAGATAAATTAGCCAAACACTCTTTATCTTTCTCATCAATTTGTTGCATTTGAGACTGCAACTTCCCAATAGTTTTATCCTTCTATTCTAATTGAGCCCCTAAAGCTGTGATTCCTTGATCTTTTCTCTTCAAAAGTTTAGTTTGTGTATTTATTTCCTATTGTTGCTTGTTTATCTGCTCTTCATTTCTCTACAATTTATCTTTTAACTAAAAAATTTCTGCCTTCAACTTTTCTAATTTTGTTGTTGTGTGATCATATGTTTCAATTTATGCATCAGTGGAAGGCGGAAAAATAGAGATCTCTACATTACTGTCAGTCACATGCTCTGCATTATTTATTTCTAGTGGACTCTGTTCTCTGTCATCGGCAACTAGGGGAGACAATTGTTCACTTAGGGGGACTGTATTAACTTCATGTGTTTCCAAGGGCTACTGTGAAGGGGAAAGTGGTTCAATAGACTCATCCTCAACAAGTATATAATTTGGCAATTGTGCTCCCATTTCTCCTTGTCTTGTCTCAGATGGAACATCCTCCGTTTTAGACTCAGGGGGCTTATTGTTGTCGAGAGTTTGTTTTTCACTTAAATGGGGTATGTTTTCACACGGTTGGGCCACATTTTCACATGATTGGGCTACAATTTCATGAAATTGCCTATATTGTCTTTTCTTTTAGTAACATGCGACTGATCTCAAGTTGCAACACAATTGAATTCTGTAGCCAATCGTTTGCTTCTCCTTAAAGGAGGAGGTCTTTGCAGTTTCACCTTTGGCCTCTTTTCATTTTTATGGGGCAAGTATTCTCATCTTCAGAATTCACTAAATCCACATTTTCTTGCTTCTCTGGGGTCTCTGGTACATTATGTGGTTTAGGTCTCTCCTCAGGGTTTGAAAGATTTGATGTATTTTCTGGCACTTTGCCATCAAGAGATTTTCTAGCATCTTGAGGCACATGGGAATCTTGAGGCACAGGGAAAGGTTCTTTTACATTTTGAACCACCAATCTAGATGACTCACCTTCTTCAAAATGTCTTAAGGGTTTAGGTTTTTTGAATTTCTGAAGAAACTTCTACCATTTTTCTTCTGATTTTCTTGTCTTCAAGAAATGATGTTTGCAAATTAGATGAATGAGACCATGGTGTTTCAATGGGCCTGAACCAATTTTAAACCTCTTTATCATGTTGACAATGGAATCACTAAGGAAAGTGGGGAGGTTGACCCGTAATTCAAGGTTTTTAGCGCCATGGCGTAGGTGAGTGAGTAACCAAAAGGGGGGACCGACTATGGCGTTACATTGCCATTCACATGTAAAGTATTTGATGATCTAGGCAACCATCATTCTCCATGGCTCTACAATAGACATTCTTTGAAATCCCTTATTTTACCCACGAGTATTCACAATTAACAGAGGATGAGGTTCTCCCTCCCTTATGAAGAGTTCTATCATTCTTTGATAAGAAATATTTGTAGTTTCTGTTAAGTTCACACCTTCATTTTTAATGCCAGACAAATTAGAAATGATTCGAGGACTCACCTTAAACTTCTTGCCATGTATTATCATCTGCCCATCTAAGAAGTTTTTTGTAAATTCCTTGACCAACTGTGTGTTATGCCCCTATATTTTTTCATAAACTCAAGCCAGCCTACCCTCTAAAACATCTTGGAAATACTATTCAATGCCAACAATTTCTTTGGGGAAGTTGGTTCTGATTCTTAGCCCCACCATTCTATTTCTTACTTGCAATTCTGATAAGTGTCTACTGAATTCATGGCACTCTAATGGTAGAAAACTATTTTAACAAGGTTGTTATGTAGACTAAAGGGAATGCAATCTTATGACCCCCTGTACCTTGACAATTTTGATGGGACATGGATTAATTCAAGCATTTGGCTTCACTGCATTTGAATCATTAATTTGCATGGGATAGAGTGCATGAGCCACCACCTCTCCAGTGAAGGTACAATCCACATAATTTACTAAATTTGGAAAGGAAGGTGGAATGTGCCAATTTATTTATTTTTATCCACAATAATATACCTACTTAAAATAAAAGATTTACATACCTCATATCTCACCATTGATTTGAAAGCCGCTTTACCTATGATAACGTAATAGCATAATGGGCAGTGGTGTAATTAAATTTGGATGGGATGGTGAAGGGTTGTAATGAATTTATTATGAATAAAGATGGGATGAATAATAAGGGTTTTAACTATTATGACAAAAAGTGGTCACAATAACTTTTATTTATTATGGCAGTATCAAACGTGAATTTTGGAAGTGGTGGAAAAGAATTAGTGATGGTCATGGGTATGTTGTTGGGATTGTCGCAGCATTTGTAAAGAAAGAGAAATCATAGAATTCTAGATCATCGCTGAAAGATGCGGTTGGGACAAAACAATGAAATACTGGAGCATCGCTGAAAGATGCGACTGAGATAAAAGAATGAAATTCTGGAGCATCACTGAAAGATGCAACTGGAATGCAAGAACAAAGTTCTGAAGCATCGCTGAAAGGTGTAATTGGAATGCAGGAACAAAGTTCTGGAGCATCGCTGAAATGAAGGAACAAAGTTCTGAAGCATCATTGAAAGATGTAGCCAAAATGTGGGAACAAAGTTCTGGAGCATCGCTGAAAGATGCAGCCGGAATGAAGGAACAAAGTTTCAAAGCATCGTTGAATGATGCAACTGGAATGAAGGAACAAAGTTTTGGAGCATCACTGAAAGATGTAGTAGGAATGCAGGAACAAAGTTCCAGAGCATCGCTAAAGATGTAACTGGAATGCAGGAACAAAGTTTCGTAGCATCGCTGAAAGATGCAATTAGAATGCAGGGGGAATGGAACATGATGATACACTTTGGACTTAACATGTTTCAGAGCATTGCTGAAAGATGCTCTTAAATGTAGGAACATACAAGGGAATGGAGTCAATCTGAACAAACAAGTTCTAAAGCATCATTGCAAGATGCACCGAAATTTGCATTCTATTTAAAAATGAAATCCTACAAAAAAGAAATAAAATTTAGACAAGTCAAAAAGAACGGTAATACAATAAAAATTCTCTGAAGTGATTATTAGTACATACACATGCAAGATTGATTTTTTTCTTTTTTCAGAACAAAATTATACTAGCTCTGTCGTAGTAGAGTCAATGCATTGGGTTTCCCCTTGCATTTCTACCATTCTCATAAATTCTTCTTTGTTGACAAGTTTGTGGTAGATTCGTAATCGATGACCGTTGACTAATAGAATTTGAGTGTCACCATCGATAGGTTTGAGTTGCACGGCTCCGTTTGGAAATACTTCAAAAATTTCATATGGAACCAGCCAATGAGTGCTTAGTTTCTCTTTTTGATCTTTATATCGGGAGTCAACTAACAATGCCCAATCTCCATTGTGGAACTCCCTTTCTTTTATGTGTTTATCATGCCAAGCCTTTTGTTATTGTTGTACTAGCTCAGTCTGGTGGATAGCTTCTAGGCAGAGTTCATCTAATTTACTAACCTACAAGATTCTTTCTACCTGAGCTTGGTCGAGGTCTAGGCTTAACTCCATTACCATTCTAAGAGTTTGGAGCTCAAATTCAATGGGTAGAAGAGGTTTCTTCCCAAAGAATAACTTGTAAGGAGTAAGACCAGTGGTTGATTTCCAAGTTGTATTATAGGCCCAAACAACTTCAGGCAATTTTTTGGCCCAGTCTCTTCTTTCTGATGAAACTATTTTTGTCAGAATATTTTCAAGTTCCATGTTAGTGACTTCTACTTGACCATTTGCTTGAGGGTGATAAGATGATGAATTTTTATGGCTAACCTGGAAATGATCAGTAAAGGCTATCAAAACTTTTGACATAAACTGGGGTCCTTGCTCTGTGGCAATTGATCTAGGGGCTCCAAATCTGAGAAAATTCCTGTTATACAGGAAGTCAACAACTTGTTCTTCCCTAGCAACTCTTAGGGCTTGGACTTCTTCCCACTTAGTTAGATACTTAGTATAGACCCAAATGTATTCTTTGCCCTGTGAAGGAGGGTCTATGGGACCGATAAAATATAATCCCTAATTTTCAAATGGTTCACAAACTACCTATGGTTGTAGAGGCATTTCATTGGATGCTGTGGGTCTTCCTACCCGTTAGCATTCATCACAACGATGAACATAATTTTTCACATCTTTATGCATTGAGGGCCAGTAATACCCCGTACCTAGGATTTTATGGGAAGTTCTCTTGGTGGAGTATTGACCTCCAGAGGGGTCATCACGGCAAGCTCTAAGGATACTATATGTTTCGTTTAATCTAACACAATGTCGTAAAACCAGATCATGGCCACATCGAAATAACATTCCATTAATCCATTTGAACTGAGCACTTTCTTGAATAAGGCATTTCTTTTGTTTTGTTGTAAAGTTGGGTGGGAACTTAGAAGTAGCCAGATAGTTGGTGATGTCTACAAACTAGGGGGTTTTAATGGAGATGGAAAATATATTTTTGTCTGGGAATTCATCTTGTATAGGAGCACAATCTCCATTGTCTTGTTTGATTCGAGATAAGAAATCTATGACTACATTGAATTTCTTGGGTTTATCAATGATGGTTACATTGAATTCTTGGAGAAGCAATAACCACCTGATTATTCTTCCATTTACTACAGGTTTGTTCATTAAGTACTTGATAGCTGAATAGTCTGTGAACATAGTTACTTTGTACCCTATGATATAATGTCAAAATTTATTGATTGCATGCACCATAGCTAAGAATTCTTTCTTCAGAGTGGTATAGTTTCATTTAGTGGGAGTCAAGTTCTTACTAATAAAATAGATAGCATATTTTCCTCCATTCTCATCTTTTTGACCTAAAATTGCTCCAATGGCATCATTGGAAGCATCTACATAAATATGGAATGGAAGGTTCTAGTTACGTCCATGTAGGACAGGAGCAGAGATGAGTTTCTTGTTAATGATTTCAAATGATGTTTGACATTTTGTCATCCAGACAAAATCTAGGTTCTTTTGGAGAAGGGAGAACACGGGGGCTGCAATCTTAGTGAAATTTTCTATGAATCTTCAATAGTATCTAGCATGTCCTAAGAAACTTCTGACATTAGTTTGGTTCTTTGGAGTCTCTAGTTGTTGTATCACCTCAATTTTTTTAGGATCTACTTTTATCCCTTCAGCTGAGATGTGATGTCCCAACACTATCCCTTGTTCTACCATTATTAGGCATTTTTCATGACTCAGGGATAGCTGATGGCCCTCACATCACTTCAATACCTTGTCCAGGTCTGTAAGACCTTCATCAAAAGTGGAACCATACACTTTGAAGTCATCCATGTAGACTTCAACACAGTCATTTACTAGCTCGACAAATATGGCCAGAACAACTCTTTGAAATGTTGCAAGAGCGTTGCATAGCCCGAAGGGAAGAACACGATATGCGAATGTTCCCCAGGGACAAGTAAAAGTTGTTTTGTTCGAGTCTTCTGCTGCTACTTGTATTTGGTTATATCCATTGAATTTGTCCAGAAATGAGAAATATTTCCTTCCTGCTAAATTATCTAAGACTTGGTCTATGAAAGGTAAAGGGAAGTAATCCCTATAGGTAGCTTTGTTGAGCTCTCTATAATCAACGCACACTCTCCATTTCCCATTTTTCTTTGGAACAACTACTAAAGGTGAAACTCATTTGCTGTCAGAGATGGGATAGATGAATCCTACTTGCAGCAGTTTCTCAAGCTCTATTTTAACAATATCTTTGAGTGCAGGGTTAAGTCTTCGCTGAGGTTGATGAACAAGTGTAACATCTTCAGTATAGATGTGATGGGTACAAACACTTGGGTGTATTCCTCTCATGTATATATAATCCCAAGCGAAAACTGTGGATCTATTTACCAAAACATCAAACAATTTGAGCTCATCTGACTCTGTCAACCAACTGTTGATATTTAATGTTTTTTCTAGTAATAACATGATAGTTTTGGTTCTAGGGTAGTTGGAGGTGATGGTGTGAACTTCTCTTGTTAAGGTGTTCAGAGGGAAGCTATGTGGTATTATTTTGTGGAGTCTAGCAATATCTTCGAAGAAGTGATCTATTTTCAAAATGATATTAGCCAGGGGACAAGGTAATGTTGTGAAGTTGGTGTAATCATGTTCGGTGTCATCAGTGTGGATCGGATATCCTAAAATTTCTTCCACCTCTAAAATTTCTTCATCACCTGAGTCTATGGTAAGACTTTGCATGTTGTTTTCTAGTTCATCTTCCAACTCTTCACCATGTTGTTTAATAACTACCATAGCAAGTGAGGCTAGATTTTCTTGTTTATCAGAACTGTCTGGTTCATCAACCTAAACTGGTTATGCTCAACAGGTTGAGCGGGGGGATACAAGAATAAGTGTTTACTATTGGGACCATGTGAGATGGTCATTCCTCTTGCTCTACAATCAATCTTAGCTACAACTGTAGCCAACCAGGGTCTACCCAATATTATCTGGTAACTGTCCTTAGGTGTGAGGGATTGGATTATTTGGAAATCTATTGGGTATTCCCAATCATCAACCTTGACAGGAACATTTTCTAGGACATCCTTGGGAATAGCTATAGACTGATTTACCATTTGCAATATGGTGATTGTGGGACATAGATCAGTGAGTCCTAGTTTTTCCATAACTTCCACCATCAAGACATTAATGGCTGCCCCCAAGTCCACAAGTGCATTGGGTATGGCTACCTTGTTGATTATTACTGTTATGAGTGGACTGCTTAGGTCACTATAGTTTGGGGTTGAGGTTTCACCAGCCAGAAGGTTAGCTAGGTACCCATTGATATGTACAATATTAATCTATTTTGGTTTCCTTGGCATTTTTATTCACAACTATTTAACTAGCTGGTTTAGTTGAGGAATTTCTTTAATCGCCTGTAACAAGGGAATCTTAATATGGAGTCGTTTAATTTCTTGGATTAATTTGATTTCAGTAGATAAGGTCATTTCCAGAGGTTTATTCAAAGGCGTTGCCTAGAGGCATTTAGGAAAAGGTGCTTGAGATCTCTTTTTTACAGTGGAATCCTCCTTAAAAGATCCATTAAATGCTGGACAACTTCTTCTTGACGTAACTCAGAAGTTCTAGGTGAGGATTGTGGAAGAGGTTTGTCTTGATTACTTAATAGGTTTTTATCTGAAGCTATGGAAGGTGTCTCGGTACCTCCATTAGATTTTTCATTTGGTTCATCGAGGATCTCAACTATGGTAAGCTATTGAAGTGTTTTTCTTGACCTCAACTGCAGGTTTCCACAATAGATAGCATTTTCTCTAGCCATGTTTTCTGTTTCATGGAATATACTAGTGTGGTTTGGGGATTATTCTTTGGGTTAGGGATAGGTTGTACTGGAAGTGGTGGTTGGTTAACCTACTTGTTTTGTTGAGGGTTTTGGGGAGCAGTCAAAAGGTTTTGTTGTGGAGTAGGCATCCTCCTTGGTCCATGATAGAACTGGTTTGGAGCTTGATTCGATTAAGGCATCACATTTGGAGGATACCATTGTTGTTGAGTCTAGTTTGGCCATTGAGGGTTTCCACAAGATTGGTTTGCCCACTCAGGTGGTCCCCAAGGGTAAGGTCCCCAATTAGTGGTGCTTGAGACCAAGGTGTCATCCATTGATTATGATTCCAATTATTTGGAGGTCGCCATGAGGGATTTGAATTCTAGTTGCAAGAGAAATTCCCTCCAGGTCTTTTACCCACAAAATTGATCTCCTCCTCAGTGTGAGATGACCTTTTCTTGGAATTTTTGATTGTATTTAGGATTTCACATTGATCAGTGGCATGACTCTTCTCACAGATTTGGAAAATGTCAGTTTTGTCCAAAGGACATTCTCTTAACAGATGTTTGTTTCGACACCTAGGACAGTAGATGGATAAGGTCTTAGGATTACGTGTTTTGGCCTGTATTCTATCTAGGGTGGTATTTATCTAAACAAGAAAGTCAGTTTTAAGATTTGCTATTTCCTCTCACAGTTTACCTATTTCATTTGAACCTCTTAAAAGACTAGATTTACGGATACCTCCTTGAGTATGAGAGAAATTTTGGCATAACTCAACGATGTCACCAAGTTCAAGTTGGGACACATCTCCCTTTCCTATTAAATCTAGACTTCTTCTAGCATCCTCATCAAATCCTTTAAGAAATATGGTCTTTAGAATTTCTGGGCTTATGGCTTCTTCACCACATCATTTGGTTAAAAAGAGGAACCTATTAGGGTAATCTTCCAAACTCTCATCCTCTTTTTCTCTTAGTTTGAACAATTCCTCTTTCCTATCACTAACTCTGCAATAACTCTAATATTTTTCTAAAAAGATGGTTTCCATTTCATCCCACATAGTTATCGACCTAGAAACTAATCCCATGAACCAATGCATTGCAGCATTTCTCAGAGTGGAGGGAAAGAGTTTAAGTTTTAGGTTATCATTCTTGTAGTCGTATGTTTGGTAGAAGATTTTGAACTCAAATAGGAACTGGTCAGGATCTTCAGAGGATAGTCCCCTAAAAGTCAGTAAAATGGATGGTGAAATGTTTTTCATTGGTGCATCATCATCTTCGTTGAGAGCAATAGGGTAGGTAAATGTTCGTGCTAATGCTCTTCTTAGGTTATCACCATCTCCTTGGTTTTCTCTCCCATCTTCGTGGTTTGCTCTCCATCCATTAAAAAGGTCATTGTTGTTATTATCAGCCATGATGTTAAAAGGGATGGTCTCCTCCTCAAAGATATGATTTATTGGCTGAATGATCTCGTCTTCAAAGGTCGGGTTTGATGGTTGAACTTCTGGGGTATTTTAAGAGGTCTCAGGTTGATCCTATTCGATCAATTCATAACTAAGTTCTTCAGCTAAGACTTCTACCTCCCTATTTATGGTTGGAACTATTATTGGGGGGTTCTTGTTATAAATCTTTCATGCATACCTCATTTCCTGACCATGCAGAAAAAGAAGTTTGACAACTATATATATTTTTTTTTCTAAAAGAGGTATCCAAGCAGTCTCCTATTAACACTTAGAAGAGAATCATGTGTCCCCGACCATGACGCCAAAAAGTGATAGGATGTCTTGAGGTCCTAGAACTTTAGTTGAAAAATATATCAATTATGTCAACTGGGTAGTGTCCAAAGGTTGTATGTAATAGGAATGTTTTGGCCATCTCTCTTAGTAAGATTTTCTAGATTTTTGAATTGGTTGAAAACAAAAATTAAACTAGAAAGAATGAAATTATCTAGGCTAGAAAGAATTCAAAGTCCTATTCTATAAAGCATGAAAGATATCTAAGAAAAGCATGTAAACTATCTAAGAATCAACACTTGCAATTTAACTATGAAATTTAAACAAAGGCGACTAACTACTAACGACTAACTATTAACTAAAAGTACACCTAACATCTTTTAATTAATAACTAACAACAATTTCATGAACAGAGTGGATGCTTCAGAAATTCTAAGTAAACAAAAACTCAAAGATCAGTAACTTAAAAACACAACCTGCAGGGATATGCAATAGAACTAAACACATAATAACATTATCTAAATATAACATGCACATAACAGAAATAACATCATTTAACAATAAAAATACTTATCTACTCTACGAGATCCCTCGAGTGGCCAGCTCTTAGGCATTCCTACTAATAGCTCAAATCACATATAGTACTTTTGCAGTTTCAAAGTAAATCCATTCATAGTAGTTCCATTACTCAGGACAAATTACTTAGAGCAATCTAATGATATTCATTCATTCGTATCATAAAAGTGTAATGACACACAAAACATAATTGAACAGTATTCAACATATATCATAACATCCTTGTTTTCAATAGCTACCATATATATATACTGCATTACTACAAAATCCTAATCTGTAGATGGTGGGAAAATACCATTGAAAAAGTTATAAACAGAATTACAACTAACTTATGTTCATGACATAAAACATAATAAAGGCTTCGAGGGGAGCCGTAAAGTCTCAAATAGTCTTAATAGAAATTAACAAAATGTTTTAAGAAGTCTTCCACTATGCACGCCTAAATTTTTGGCGCCCCAACTTTCGGTGCTCTGACTTCAACTGCTTGAAGTCCACTCCTTTCATAGGCCATGCATAAATCCTACACAATTACTCAAAATCTATACCATTATATCAACATTAATTAGCTAATTCCAATCAATTTGAGAAATAAAGATTTATACATCATTTACTAAAAAGTAGACAATTATTACTTCTAAAAATAAACAAATTGGCATGGTTGAGGTGGTTGGCAAGAACAAAAAGGGTATTTAACTCATCATAAGAATGAGGCTGTTTATACCTCATCAACGTCATCTCATGGGATGCAATGATCACAGGTCAAGCACATAATGGATTTGTTAAAAAAGTTTTAGAATTTATGGGAAAATGAAATGGATAGGTGTAAAACCAAATTCCTCAGCCTTTGTCAGCATCCTCCCTGCATGGCATCCTTAGGGCGTCTTGGAACAACATATGGACATCCGTCATGCATAAAGGAAGGAAGGTTTATTTTTTTATTTGTCAGCTATTACAGTTAGAGATGCTCTAGTAGACATATATGTAAAATGTGAAAAGCACGCACAAGGCACACATATTGTCAACAAAATGCCCCAATAGAGATGTCATTTCATGGAATGCAATGATCATTGGACATGCACAATGCATTTGTTGAAAAGACGTTTTAAAAATTTATGCAAAGAAATTGGCAAGTGTGAAACCCTTTTCACATTCCCCACCAACGTCCTCTCTACCTGTGCTAGAATTTGGCATTGGAACAGGGTAAGGACATCCTTCAAAGCACAATTGAAAGTGGGTTTTTGTCAGATGATGTAGCTGCAAGTGCCCTGGTAGGCACGTATGCAAAATGTGGAAGAATAGACAAGGCATATGAACTGACTGACAGAACGCCTCAAGAAATGTGTTTTCATGGAATGCCATGAGTGCAATGATAAATGTGTGTATTGATACTGAATCAGGAAATTTAGTATTTGAAGATAAAACAAAATTCTTCCTTATTAATATATTATGATAACTAGTTGAATGAATCTTGGGGTAATACCTGTAGTGTTCTTCCTATATCGACCAACAAAGATCCATAATAAAGGTATATTATTTGTTACCTCATAGGGGTAAGCACAAATAATTTAATTTTCTTTCACAACCTAGTTTATAGTGTTTGACTTTGGTTAGGTATTATAGTCTTGTTGATGAATTCTGCACCGATATATTTCACTTTGAAAGCTCGCATGAATTGTGCTGTAAAATGGGATTAAGGATGTAACTGTGTGTTGTGTGTTTGCAGTTTACTAGGACAAAATCTTGCAACCAACATTTTTGGTGGGGAGGACATATTTGCAATTATTGTTGGGACATTGGGTTTAATATTACTTGCACTTGTGTTTACAAAACTGTAGGTAAAATTGCTGAGTAGTTATGGAAGCATGTGTTTAATTATGATACAACTACTTAAGTGACTAATGACACTCATTTATTTCCTTAAATACATTCTCTACTATAGACATTCTTGTAGGAATCCTAAATATTTCATTTCTAACTGAATGGATTGATGGAAGAGCAAAGAGAAAAAAAAGAGATTTCTAAAAAATGGAGGAAAGCAATTTTTTTTACAAATGTGTACCTAGGTGAAAGATAGAGTGCTCTACTTTGTGCATGAATCCTATGCTCTCCCTATATCCCTCTTCGCTCTTTGCTCTTCTAGTGAATTTTTCTTCTCGTTCCTTCCTTTCTCTATTTTTCTGTCCCCCTTTTTCTTTTGATTAGCGGCAAAGTTTGTATTTATCTTTATATTCTCCTCAGGGGGTGGACTAAATTTAATAAAAACAAATAGAGGCGGTGAGATATTCCCTAAGGAGCCATAATGGCAGGTGATTAATTACCAAATCTGATTTTATTTTCTTACCTCACCAAATCTATTGTCACCTGTGTTAGTCTCATTTTGTTAAACACAAATTATAGTTGTGGGATTGCATCATTTAATAAATCATGAAGCATTAAATATTTTACAATAATATTAAAATGATGAAATTTATATACTCATGCTATTCTCATCCAAGAATCTATAAAACATATTTGTAAGATATGACTGTAATATCAACAATTTAAATGATAACAATAATGAAGAATCAAAATTTATCTATTAATTAAAACCTATAACATAATTAAAATTAATAATTATAATGTTATTATTTTTACTTGAATAATGAGTCAAATTAATAGTAATAATGTAATAATTAATCTACTCCTAATAGTTATGTTAAATTAATGAAATGATATTAGTTATCGTATTATAGGATAATCACAAGATAAGCATGATCATTTGACAGACTATTAAATCCATCGAGGTGAGGTTGTAACATCCTCCCCCCCTTAGTCTATGCATTGTCCCAATGCATATCATAGATAGACAATAAAACAAAGCCATAACCATATGTCTATATAATTTTCATCCCATGAACAAAATATAGTTTTTATTAATACAACATTTAAAAGTCATTAAGATTCATCATGCGCATCATAAATTAAGAAGTTTAAAACATATTGAAAGAGTAAAGTGTAAACTAAACTTAATTGTTTTTAAGAAAATCTTGAAGTTTTGTCGAGTTTATAAATTAACTGGAGTTTTCAAAATAGATGCAAATAAATCTGTTGCATTTCCACCGTGTCTTCTCATGTAGCATTTTCAGGTGAGTATTTGTCCCTCTGGACCTTAGATTGGTCCACCATTCCGTTGCAGAGTTGGAACTGGCGCGTCTCGATGATTCTGCATGGCTCTATTGCTATTGTACCTGGTTCTTCCACCTGTAGAGCATTCCAGTCAAGAATATGTTCAGGATCTAGTATATACCTTTTCAATAAGGACACATGGAACACATCATGAATTCAGCTCAGTGCTGGAGGCAAGGCCAAGCGGTAAGCTACATGATAGATTTTCTCAAGTACTTCAAAAGGTCTAATAAAAGAAGGAGCTAGCTTTGACTTCCTTCCAAAAGAGATGGAACTTTTATGAGGTCAAACTCTAAGGAATGCCTTCTCACCAATTTTGAAATCCCCTGGGTGTCCTATTCTTATCTGCATAATGTTTCTGGCGATCTGAGGCTTCCTTCAACCTCTGTCGAATAAGTTGCACCTGGTTATCCATATCTTTACTGCTAGAGAACTGGAGCTTTTCTTCTATTTGAAACCCTATAGAGCTCTACACTTGACTACCTAAAAATACCCAAAAGACCAACCCTTTTTACATCTTACATTCATGCATATATAGCATCTGATTCTAATTGACCTAATTAGGTTACAACAAATTTCCCCTAAGGGCCATGTCAGAAAATATCTCGGCCAGAAAATATGTTTATCTGCTAGAAATAACTGCAAAAATATCTAGGGTCTAGAGGCAGATGGAAGATATTTTCTGCCTTAATACACAATTGTTTTGTTGATCTACAACCATAAATAAAACAAATATCTGAGAAGGAAGGGGTAGCTGAGAGTATAGCACCTACATTGATGGTGTACAAGACACATCCCTTCAAACTCACCAAGCAAAGCCTTTACAACACTTTAAATCTCAAACCCCTAAGTCTCTATGTCCTCATCGGCTCTGAATCCTTTGAAAAATTGACCCCTCCAATTTTGCCTGGCTGAGTTCGCGTATCTTCCCACCTTTAGGATGTCTAAAATTCCCTTTTGAATTTTAGCCGTAGTTAAGTCTGCCTTACTGCCACCAAAATTCCCTTTTGATTTCACATTGAAGAAGAGAACCAAAGATTCTACTTATGTGGCAATATATATCATGGTCATGCAGTAGGAAGTGGGCCATCTCTATTTAGCTCTACGAGAGCATACTAAGCCCTCCATGTTGATCTTTATTACTCAAGACCTTTTCCTTTCTCAGGGGACAAGCCACGTGTCATCATTTTGTAGCCACACAATAAGGTGTGGGCCATCTCTTTTTGGCTCTACACAAGTGCGTTAAAGCCTCCCCATGGATCCCTTTTACACATGCTTTATTTCTCCTTTGAAAACCAGCTACACATCACGATCTTGTGGCAATGCAGAGGATCTTTCCCTCTACCAAGATTCTTCTGCGGGCTTGTGCTACTGTCATATCTTGCAATACCTGTAGCTCACTTCTTCACTCGACACCTGACATCACTTGCTTTGTTGATTTAGAATCCTCAATCTCATGGCTGTAAGCCCAAGCTTCCTTGACATCTGTCATCTTTTTGCATCCCCGCAGTAGGAATATGACGTCACCTTAGATGTTGTGCGAGCTTGCAATATTTCACCATGTTGCACCTTAGGACCTTGTAAAGGCTTTAGACTTAGACAATATGACATGACGGGCTACACATAGTAACATTAGGTAAAAGGGGCTGTCACTCATGACTTAAAAGACTCAAGGTCATAACTTAAATAGTTGGTGAACAGTCAATGACATAAAGTAAAGTATGACCGTGGGAATTAGGGTTTTAAGGGGAACTAGGGAAAACACTTGTGAAACTTAGGACTTCACCAATTTCTTTGGATTTATCACCTTGCATTTCAAATGACAAAGACATGAAAACCTATGAAATATGTCTCTGATTGGTTATATGCTATAGGTTCAAGTGGGAATACAAATGATACATGAGGAGCAAAATAGGGTATTTTGGGAACTAATTTTTTTAGGTGTCAACAGGGGATTCTAGAGAGGGGATCTTCACCCCATATATTGAGGCCATGAATGGGTTTGATACCCTTCTTTCATGTGAATTTTTCATCTTGTGGAAAGGTGGTGTGGTTTATTTCAAGGGTATTTCTTTCAGGGTGACAGAGGAATTGATAGCTGAAGTTACCAGGTTGAAGATGGAAGGTATCTGCCTTCCCAAAAAAGTCAAAGGCAACTACCAGGAAGATATGTAGAGATTTCTCTAGGAGGGAGAAAAGGTCAATAGATTACAGAATGGGTAATGTCATGATGATCTTCCGGGGCTGTGGAAAAGAGTAGCAGAGGTTCTGATGAGGTATGCAACTCTTGAAGGCCACTTCAAACACTTCCATGCTTATCTTTTCCCATTACTTAATCATTGCTTCCTTAATGCTTCTCTTAATTTTTCATATTAGCTCTTCACCTCTTTGGAGGAGTAAATCTAGAAGGTTCTGGTTGGTGAGGAAATCAGCCCGCTCCATCAAGGGCTAATATATGCCATCTACAAATTTGAACTGGCCCTCACTCTAACTCTGGCCTTCAAACCTTAGATTTATAATCCTTCCTTTGTCGAGCACATCCCTGCCGACCTGCCTTCTAGTAAGAAACCCAACTTCCTAAAACCTCATCCTTGGCTAACTCTATCCCTTCTAAGGACTCTATTCAGACTTCCACCCAACTCCCAGTTGGCAAGAAATAATAGAAGGTAACCTTTCAAGACCCCCTTGAGGATACCACTGATCAAGGATATTTGTTCCCTAATTCTAATTCTTCCACAGACAAAGGTAAATGGAAGGTCCTAAAGGATTACCTTGTTTAGGGTGCCAAAGATAAAGGTAAATGGAAGTTTATGGAGGAATCCCCTGTTCAGGGTTATTTGTCCCCCACAATAATTATTACCAAAGACAAAGGTAAAAGGAAGGTAATGGAGGTTCTAGCTCAGTTGATTCCCATTCCCTGGGATCATTCCAACCCTCCCATTAATAATCAGACTACTACACCTAGTAGCCCCCTACAAGGAAGAGAACCCCAAACACTGCAAAAACCAATTGCAAGTCTTGTAATCAACTTGAGGATAAGGTGGAAAACTTGTATCAGACCTTAGATATGCAGAACCAAGTCTTAAAATGGCAATTAGCCCAAATGTACCATGTTAAGAGGAAGATTTAGCACCTTGAGGTAGTCACTCAGTTGGAAACCTCAGATTGGCCCAAGGAGAAAGATGATGAGTCATGGCAAGAGGTGGAAAATCTTGCCAATATGTTTGATAGGTGGGAGAATATGGAAGCTGAGATGAATAAGATTAAGAAAAACCAAGAGGCCATAATGAAGAACATGGAGGAAATAGTTGCTTTCAACAAGGAAACTGTTAAGTAATTGGCTACCACTCTGTATGTGTTCCAAGTTGAAATGGAAAAGAGAAAAACTGCTAGAGAGGGTAATTCTGGAACTATTCCTATAGGCACCAATATTCAACAATTGGCCACTATGGGGCTCGCCAATAGAACTAGGGCAAAGAGAAGTAACACCAAAGGGAAAGAGGTTAACATGGACAGCTTGGATGGTCAGGTTAGCAATGTGCAGGAGAATTCCTTTGAGGACAAGTTGGAGTTCCTCAACAAGGAGTGGCAAGCCATCAGTAGCCTCAAGTTTCTTTCCAATTAGTAAGGTTACTTATGTTGTTCTGTGGGTGGTCTTTTCTTTTCCTATTGTTTAGATGTTGGTTTCTTAAGCTTAGTGTTTTGTCTTAATTGTGTTATGTTTTACATCTTGTAAGACTTTGACTCCTCGCATTTTGGTTTTTTTTGTATGGGTTCAGACCCTTTCCAATTGTTTAATCAAAACAAAGAGTTTCATCTCCTTATATAGTGATTGGATGATGTAACTGATAAATTAAAAAATGACTTGTCTAGGATTCTAAAAACTAATAACACTAAAAAACCACTAAGTCAATATGATTTTATTACAAACGTGCTAACAATAGTAAAAGTAATAAACTACTATGTCATTTGTTGTGACTTTATTACAAAGATGTCAATAATGGTAACACTAACAAACCATTGAGTCTTAAGTTCTAATAACCTCTCTTAAGGCTTACTATATTATCACAAAGACTCAAAATTAAAAAGAACCATAGAATCATCAAAAGCTTTTCTTTGAAAATAGTTCTTGGACCAAGTAAAACTCCATCAGTTGACTTGTAACTCCCATAATGGTGTAGTTTTTGAGCTAAATTCTTGAGTTTCTGGATTACCCCATCCCCAAATGCCCAAAACACAAATCTCTCATACTATCCAAGCAAAAATCCATGTTGAATTTTATCCACACTAGATCTCTTCCTATCTTCAAAGAGTGGGCTCCTTAAAATAAGTATTCTTCATTAATGAGTTCTTCACCATTGTCAACATTTGGAGGATCTTTATCAATGACTATATTAACTTCATTTGTTTTTTCTTTAAATTTTTCCTTGATAACATCACTGGTTCAATTTTTACACTTCCAAACTATGTGAGATATTTTTTGCAATAATAAAATCTAATATCTCTTTTGTCTTTGTCTAATCCTCTATGATCATTTCTTGAATATAATGCTATCTCGAATTAAAGATCATCTTTTGTATCTCCTGCAAATGTTCTATTTTCTTCATTTGAAAGAGTTGAAATCATATCTTCTAGAGTTTGAAAACATAATTAATTAAGAGTAAAAATAACATTACTAAATTTAAAAGCAGACTCTTTAATAAAATGGCGTTGGGCATCCTCATTGTCTATAATAACATTAACTTTCGCTCGTCTCATGAGAGATCTCAAACTAGTTACATGACTAGAGAAAATTGGTTATATGGCTAAACATAGTGACTCCATCAATCATTGGTGATTTGAAAAGCCAAAGTTTCTTCTCACAAAATTTTGCATTACTCATTTTTTCTCCAAATAATATATTCAAACTTTCTCAAATTTATTTTGGATGATTTTTTAAAATCTATATGATGTAACTTAGAATCACAAAGACCAAGAAAAATAATAGATTTGACTCTATCATCTCTCCTCTAACAATTATGTATTGTATTTAGTTTCTCATTCCCATTTACTATACCCCACAAATTCTTATACATCATTTGCAACTAGATTTTTACTTTCCAAGTGTGAAAATTGAACCTAGAATATTTAAGTAATGAAATAATTTTCATTTAAAAAAAATGCCTATTTTTTTGTAGAAAAATAAAAATAATGGCAATGAATAAAAAAGAAAGACACATGATATCTATTTACATCAAGACAAAAAGATATCAAACATAAGGTAGAACAAAATTTGAAATCACCATTCAACATACTAAATGGCTTCTCCTCTTGACTACAAACATTCTTTGCAGTGGCTTTCAAACTTCGTGTATGTTCTTCCTCTCACAAATGCTTCCAAACAACACAAAATCATATATTTTCCATTATGTCATTACCTTCAAGTAGAAAAAATTATATATTTGTCATTAGGTCAAAATTATTAGGTACAAAAAGTTATAAAAGTAAACCATAATGTTCTCATATAACACAAAAATATTCTTATTAGATATTGAAAAATGAGAAAAACATAGTTTCATATCCTTATATAGAGATTGAGAGATGCAACAAAGAATTGGTATTAAAGCAATATATGATCTTATGTTGTTAGAAGAATTTGTGAGAGGAAGGGCATAAAATAATTTTGAAAGTTGTTGCAAGAAATGTTTGCAGTCAAGAGGAAAAGCCATTTAGTAAATACATGAGAATTTGTGGGGTATAGTAAATAGGAATGAAAAACCTCCTACAAATACAAAGAAATTGCTAGATTGGTAGAACAAAAATAATGGAGCCAAATCTATTATTGGTCTTGCACTCTATGATTCTAAATTACATCATATAAATCTAAAAAAATCATAGAAAAATTGAATACATTATTTAGTGCAAAAATGGTTAATGTAAAACTTCCTCTAAAGTTTCATCTTTTCAAATGGCTTGTAGAAGCTGTGAAATCAACCTCACAGACCCAATGAACACCCACAAAACCTAAGATTAACCTTCCATAAGAGAAAAAAGCAAATAGAGCAATTTGCACAAAAAAGGATGCAATTAATGAAATAGATTAATGAATTACATGAGAGAACTTGCTTTTATATTTGCAAGTTAGAAAACCCTAATGAGAGATTCCTAAGTTTAGCTTAAGTGAAAAAGTAAAGGTGACTTAATTAATTAATCAATATGACTAAATTAATTAAGTAAATAACCTATTACTCTAACACCCCATTAAGATGAGCTTAGGGAGAAGCTAAAAAACTAAGGACAAATGCATGAAAGCAAAGATGGGTCCTGACAACTAGGCTTGATGAGGTACCCATGTACAAAAGAGTCTCTCACAAATAGAGAAAAGAAGAAAACCACGTGGGAAAAACTCCCCAAAAGAGAGAACAAACCTCCCTACAAGAGAGAGAGAAAGAGTGAAGGACTAAGAAGCCTCCACAAAGGATGTCCTAAAAGAATAGGAACATGAAGATAAGCATGATGAACTCCATTGAAGTATGAAGAAGATGCAAACACTGTCGAAGATTGACTACTATAGTGCTGAAATAAGAACCTCCTCTAAAACAAGATGAAGATTAGAATCAAGAAGACAATAATCTACATGAGTGCTCCCAACGACACTACTCGAATCAGATGACAAAGGTAAAACATCTGGAACTTGAAGATACAAATGTCATAGGTACCAAAAGTCTGAATAACTGATCAAGTGAAAATAGGTCACCTCCACAAAAGGAATGCAAGAGTGTCCATATGGTAAATGCTCCCTCTCACCAAAATGCATGGGTAACTAGCCACTGATGTACACTGCATCTGCTTAATACATAGGAACAAATACTAGATACATAACTCACTCCAACGTGAAACCAAAGAAGCATTAGTACCAACAGTAGAAACCCCTCCATAATGCAGACAAGGGAGAGCCATGATAGGTACACTGAAACTATGTGAAAGCAAGAAGTGCATGTAGAAGAAATAAGAACATCTAAATGTGCAAACATCAAAGTACTGGCAAATAAAAAGGGTGTGCAAACCAAGGCACACACGCATGAGGTAAGAATCAATGTGATTCACTACTGTTGTGGAAGGGGCACTCACTTGACAAAGGTGTGATGGCAAAACAAAAGGCAAACATCAACCCCCCATGGCACTTTATATCATAGTGTGAGTACAATTAGACACAAAATGATGTGCAAGATCTCAAGAATACATGTACAATGCTGAGGCACTTTATTTCAGTGTGTTTACATATGAGAAGTGCTTACAATGGAAGCGCACAATGTTAAAAAAAAGGACTGTTAAATAGGTTAATTACTTAATTAATTTAATCATATTGATTAATTAATTAAGTCACCTTTACTTTATTTTTCACTTAAGCTAAACTTAGGCGCTTTAATAATTATTTAATAATTCTTTTATTAAATCCTAGGGTTCACTTTAGGGTTTTGATCTCCTTTCTTAAGGATTGATCTCTTTGTAATTGTTCATATTTTCCTTCAGGTTTGCAGGGCACCATTATTGTGCCTCTTGGTCTCCTTTATGTGACAGGTTATTTGCTTACAGGTGTTCATTAGGATCTGTGAGGTTGGTTTATCAACTTTAACATGGTATTAGAGCTCCAGATCTATAGTTTCCTGTTCATTTTTTAAGGGATCTTGCCTTAAAGAGACATTTCAGTACATATTGATTCTGTATATGCCTAAAAATGACACGACTTTCTCTAAATAAATATTCTTAATATTTATTTCATTATAATTCCTCTATCAATAAATAAATAAACAAATTTATTTATTCGATTCATATTCCTCTAAGTTAATTAAATATCAAAATATTTAATTACCTCTTTTAATGTCTTCCAATAATTAAATAAAATCTTTTATTTAATTTAATTCTTCCAAACAATTAAATAATTCCACATTATTTAATTAAGTCAATCATTCCTCCAAATTTAAATAAATCAAATCAAATTTATTTAAATCTTCTCAGTCTCTAAAAATAAAATACAATCAAATATTTTATTTATTATTCTATTTTGCACAAACAATTAAATAAATTTATTTATTTAATTTGTTTTCTTATCTTAAATATCTTCCAAATCTTTTAAAAATAAATCTTCTTCTTCATGCACACAAAATTAAATAATTTATTATTTAATTTCTCTCAAATCATGCAAAAGCAAATCACAAGTCAAAGAAAATCATATCTTTATAAAAGCAAGCAGTTAACTCAAACAAAACAATTTTTGTGTGACACTTGTCTTCTTTCTATTCGCGTACATTCTCTCAAGATTTATATACCGTTGATCTTTTTATTCATTCTATACCGTTGATGTTATCTCTCTCAAGTCTATAAATTGAACCCTATTCTTCCATTTCAATCATCCAAGCTTTTAGTACCCTTACTCTATAGGAATTACAGCATGCCTTTGGCACCAATTACTTCATTGCTTGCGATCAACTTGTTACCATACTATTATCATTGTTGTGAAGCTCATCTTCATTGCAATAAACTATCACAACCATTCTCCGTTGACATATTGAAGAAATAGCAAGGAAGTGCACCTTCTAAGGGTCATATTCATACACAAGATCGATTGAAATAGGTGACCAATGGAATCTATGAAGTATTGAGGTTTGCAAGGTTTTTTAGTTATTTGTTTTGTTTGATCTTGATTATTTCCTTTTTCATTGAGTTATTGGGTTTATTTGATATAATTGATAATCATTCCAATTTTTTGATAACATTTTTGGTGCCCATCGTGGGGCCTTGCCCCAGGATTTAATCCAAAAACTAAGTTTTTTTGGTGCTAAGGTTTTGTACACAAGAGAATTCAGTGCATCTAGTCAATTCTAACATGCATCTGAGCTCTGTTCCAATGCATCTGATCTTTCAGCGCATTTACCTCCTGAAGCTACACATCTGTGTTCTGATATGACATATTTACTGAAACTGCGCATATACTCTTTGTTTCTGTGCTTTTGACCTCTGTCTCAGTGCTTTTGTAATAGATGTGCATCTGACCTCTGTCTCTGTGCATCTGACCTCTGTACATGCGCATCTGATTTTGACAGTGACTTTTGGGTTTTCTTGTGATTTGGCTAACATTAACACTTTTCGCAGGCATTTTCTTTGATCTACTTGCAGGTTAGGGGCTAGTTTAAACATTCTAGCTACATTGTTAACACATCATAGATCTAATTAGTAAGGCAATAATCGAATTGTTCATGCAAAGTCACATCTAGATCTAACTAAGAAGGGAGTAACTTAATCTTGTTGCATCAACAACTTGAATTTAGTCCCAATTCTAGGAGGATAAAATTGAACCATTGCTATCTTTCTTTCAAAGTTAACAACTTGTGTGTGTGCCCAAGTAGCTTAACACATTTAGTCTTTTTCATTTTAATTAGGGGAAAAGAACCATTGTCTTTCATGTTTTTGGAATGATACTAGGCCTATGCTCTCCCCTGTCTTGGGTGACCAAAATTCCAGACATATCATTTTGCATGTGTTAAACCTTTAGAGAGGCCTGCCCTTGGATATCCTTTCGTCCAAGTGGGAATGACCTTAAGTGGTAACAAGCTAAAGCCAAGCTCTGCCAAGCCACTATAAATAAATTGTGTTTGGAGAGAAAGCTTCAAACAACGAGTGAATTTGTGTTATACCGACAACCAACCTCCCCCAAAACCCTCCAAGGTGCAACCCTTGTAGGCAGGGAGACTCCATAATAGAGAGTAGTGCTGCCGCATGTATAACCACTCGAACGGTTGCACTTATTAATCATGCTTTGTTTTTAGTAGCCAAAAACCCTATAAGTTAGTGCAGGGAAGGGTGATTATCACCTCCTGAAGATGCCTCATCTAGAAATAGTGAGAATTCATTTTATATTGTCCCAGCTAGCCTAGGATTTGTACTTTCTTTTGAGTCAAAAAGAGTCCAAAAATTACAAAAAAAATCAATCAAAAACCATAAACACATTCTTTGTGTTTGTTGTGTCTTCTTGTCATAATTGAGAAAATTAGATCAAAAAGACCAACTTGCAACAAAGAAACCAAAAACATTGAAAAACGTGTCAAAAACTTTACAAAAATAGTCAAGAAAACTAGAGCTGCGCATATACCCTCTGAAGCTATGCATCTGTGTCGACCTGTAGCGCATTTGTATCAACTTTCTACGCATTTGTTGTCTGTTACTACGCTTTTACCATTTACCAGAGCTACGTATTTATCCTGACTTTTTGCGCTTTTGTCCTATGTTTCAGTGCATTTATTACTGCACATCCGCAATAGTGAGCATTTCCACATCTTTTGAGAGAAAATTTTTAGCATTTCTAGGTACCCATTTCAGCCTTGTTCGATTTTCTGAGATCAGATTTACCGTGCAGTCACCTCTTCCATCCATTTCCATAGCATACCCTCTCTTTCATCGGTCGTCTCATCCACCTTCTACCAGGTCTTCCCCATAAAACAAGTCAAAAGTACCTATATCAGATTAGTACAAGACCTTTTTCAGATCATTTCAGATTCAAGTAAACCTAGTAAGTCTCCACTATCAAGGATCAAACATCCTTTTCTCTCGAAACTTCACTAGTGGCCTTGGTGCAAGACTAGTCTCTACACAGTAAATGGGTACCGGCTATCCTTACTTGTGGCTATCATCTTGTGTCGACCAACTTACTTGGAATCATTGATCAAAAGAGTCCCTTGTTCAAATCTTGTCACCACAAGTATCCTCTTCTCAACAATCTCCACCAACACCTTGCCAGAGTCTCTCGTTTCACCCCATTCCTTCCCACATTGCCTTGCATGGTATTAACCAGATTACAAAAGTAAAAACAACTCAAAATGGCCAAAACATTTGAGAGAATTGTGTCCCCTCATGACAGTGATGAGGAAATCTCCCATGAGGACTACCAAGGAGCCCTCTAAGATAAAAAATTTCAGCGCATGCTAGACAAAATGCTCAAAGAGGACCCTCAAAATACTTTCTTCATATTGCAAACCTAGGACTCAAAATCCCCTCAGACTTTGATCTCAACAAACTGAAAGAAACTATAGTAGAAAAAACTCATGAGGACGGCGCAAGGGAAGATAAAACCATTGACCAAGATAAAGGTAAAAAGGCCGTAGACTCCAACATACCTTTGGACATATTAAAACAAATTGAGAGCCTAACACAGAAAGTGGCGGATCTCCAAATGGGGCCACCCACTAAAACTTACTCATTGGAGGATATCTCACCATACCCCTTTGACAAAAGCTTCAACATGGTACCTTTCCCCTTTTGGTTTGAAGTTCCTAAGTTTGACAAATACAAAGGAAAAGGGGACTCAAGAGATCACATTAGGGAGTCTAGCGTTGTGTGCCTAGAAGTAGCTCACAACGAAACTTTCCTAATGAGACTATTCCCTAGATCTCTAGGTGGTCAAGCCATGGAATGGTTCTCAAGACTTCCCCCGGGTATCAAAACTTTTGATGAGTTAGTCAGCAAGTTCATCACATACTTCTCATATAACATTGAACACGGAGTTTCCATGCTTGACCTATGCAATACAAAGCAAAAGCGTGGTGAATCTTTCGCCACCTTCTTACAAAGATGGAGACAACTCGTGAGCAACTGCTCATATCACATGCCTAAGAAGCAAATGACAGAGATGTTTGTCCATAACCTTAACCCCGATCTAAGTTACCAAACTCAAATTCAATGCCCTACCTCATTTACGAAAGTCGTTGAGATGGGATTATTTATCAAGAAATCCATGATCGCTAAGGGGCAAATAAAGTTGTACAAAGACACACCTAACTCTAACTACACCACAGACAAGGCAAAGTTTTGGACAAAGAACAAAAATGTCATCAATGATAGAGTAGTCGATGCCAAAGTAGCGGCTCCCAAACAACAATCAATCTTCACTCTCAAAGGGGAAGCAAGCAATGCTACACCAAACAAAACCTTCTCTCACGAGCCAAATTAGTGGTTCACCTCTGCTCCTAGATGAAAATTCACACCACTAGTGGAGTCCCAAGAGTCTGCGTTAAGAAAGCTATTAGCTAACAATGAGATCACTCTTCCACCCACTAGCCACTATGAACCTCAAGTGAAACCTCATTACTGGAAAGATACTGATTTTTGCGAATATCATAGAGGAAGAGGCCATAAGACCAATGACTGCATCCATCTCAAACACGTCATTCAAGACATACTTGACCAAAATCAGGTAGGCACTAAACAACATACCTCTAACGAGACATGTGGCATACAAGGATCCACTCCTCAACCACGATAGGCCGTACAACAATAACAACAACAACAACAGGCAAAATCAAAATAAAGGACACAACAATGCTAACTATGCAAGCGTGTCGTTCGATTATACCGTCACCTGCATATTGGAGCACATCCCACAAGTCAATGTGGTCACATCCAACCAACAATCAGGACCCAACAAAATTGATTACAACATCATCACCTGCATTGGTAAGGTCAAGTTAAACACGCCTCCTCCAAGGTCGTCACCTTCTCCATCTAACTTTCATCAGTATAGTGTCATAGACCAACTTTAGAAAACTCTTGCCTACATATCTATCTTAGAGTTATTGCATCTGTCTCCCTCCCACAATGAAATTCTCGATAAAGCCCTAGTGGAAACAATTGTGCCCATGAACCTAGCCCAAGAGAAGTTTCAATCCATGGTAGGAAATCTAACCTCCTCAAGCACCATATCATTTACCGAACATGATGACCTTTCAGTGTCTCAACCCCATAACACACCCTTGTATATCGTCGCCTTCATTCATAAACACTGTATCAAAATAGTTCTCATTGATGAAGGAGCCAGTTTAAATATTTGCATGCTCAAGCTAGTCCTTACATTGGGGTTCTCAAAAACTAGAGTGGATCCTAGGAAAAAGGTCACTATTAAGGCCTATGAAGAAGAAGAAAGAACTACTAAAGGAACAGTGGTGTTACCAATACAAGTGGGACCAATAATAAAGGACGTTGTTTGCCAAGTCCTAGACAGGGAGCTGCCTATAACATCCTCCTAGGTAGACCCTGGATTCATGCCATGAAAGTTGTGCCTTCTACCTACCACCAGTGCATCAAATTTCCTCATAATGGCAAACAAATCACCATCCAAGGTGATCCAAATCCTTTTTAGCATTGCAATTCTATCTGCTCAAAGCCTGACTACATCATTCCCAACAATAGAGCCTCTACGTCGCCCATCTCATAGCATGATTCTACCTTCGAAGCTTCCTCATTCAAGCCCAAAGAGCAGAAAATCACAATCAAAGAAACAGGGGTAGGGGAATACTCCATCGAGTACAACCTCAACTTAGCCAAAATGCCTCTATCTCCAAGATCCTTTGGACGCCCTAAACCTTTTCCAAAGCCATCTGCTCCTCTCAAACATCCTACAGCTCCCTTTGTAAAATGGGGGACCTTATCAGATGAAATAGAGGAAAGAAATGTCTTACAATGGCTCTACAAAGAGGAAGATAACACACAACAAGAACCGCCTAAACTCCCAATAGAAATCTACGGGCATGGTGAGTCTATCCTACATAGAATGGGTTACGAAGGACAAGGTCCCATTGGCCTAAAAAAAGAAGGAATAATAGGACCCATCCAACCCTCCTCTTCCTCATTGGCAAGAAATACAAAAGGGCTAGGATACAAGGGCAAAGGCAAAGCTAAGGCAAATGCTTGTTTTGTGGAATAGATCCATAACCTACAAGAAGACATTGACACAGACTCTAACGAGTATGAGTGGGATGAACTCACAGAACACTGCTATGAAGACAAAGGAATTGACACTATTCAAACCTATAGCCCCTACCGTGAGGAACAAACACTAACGCATAGACCATTAGAGTGTGATTTGCCAACTCCTAAGAGTATGACTTTCGAGGAAGGTTAGAGTTCCATCGTGATAAATAATCTAGAGGAAAGTACCATCCTGGATCCTATCCCTACCAATCCAAATCCTCCCCATATATCCATTCAAACTATCACACCCAATGAATTAGATCTATCTTCCGATACCCTCCCCCTTGTGCATCTTGAACTTATCGACTGGGATTTACGAGGAACCCCACAACTAGACATGTTCCAAAATGATGCCTATATTGACTGCATGGAACTTAGGGACCACCTACCTACAGGAGATCATAAAGCTGGCTTTGCCATTAAGCTCAACACTGTGGCTTATTTTGGAGAGGGTGCCAAGCCTTCCAGTTGCAAAAACATAAAGATAAAAACTAGATCCAATGGTGAAAACCGCTTTGCGGCAGTATAAGATCCCAAAATAGTAAAAATAAAGGACACATCGGATGGTGAAAAGCTCTTTGAGGCGCTAGACGATGGAAGGCTTGACACTCTCCCCAATGACATGTACTAGGATAAGTCTCAGATTGTTGTGGAACTCACAGAACCTGTCAACATTGGAACAGAGGATAATCCTAAGATCATTCACTTTAC
Source organism: Cunninghamia lanceolata (assembly GCA_027924645.1). Classification (NCBI taxonomy): domain Eukaryota; kingdom Viridiplantae; phylum Streptophyta; class Pinopsida; order Cupressales; family Cupressaceae; genus Cunninghamia; species Cunninghamia lanceolata. The sequence continues at coordinate 1,124,441 of BSBN01001859.1, read as the reverse complement.
AAAGTCTCTAACTCTGCCAGAAAAGAGTAAATTTGTACAATTCTTCAAGAAAAATCAAATCAACTTTGCTTGGTCATATGCAGATATGCCCAGTTTAGATCCAGATTTGATCTTACATCATCTTTCACTAGATCCAAGAGTCAAACTTGTCAAGCAGAAGCTCAAAAAGATCCATCTCGACATTGCATTACTAGTAAAAGAGGAACTCAAGAAGCTGTTGGATGTAGGGTTCATCAGGGCAATCGACTATCCAGAGTGGGTATCCAACATAGTGCCAGTATCCAAACCTGATGGCAGAGTCAGATTGTGCAATGATTTTTGAGATCTAAACAAAGCTTGCCGCAAGGATGATTTTCCGTTGCCCAATATTGATATCATAGTCAACTTGATAGCAGGACATACCATACTTTCTCTTATGGATGGCTTCTCTAGATATAATCAAATTAGGATAGCACCAGAAGACCAACATAAAACAATTTTCACTTGTCCATGGGGCACTTTCTGCTGGAATGTCATGCCATTTGGGTTAAAGAACGCGGGGGCAACATATCAACGTGCTATGACCACTGTCTTCCATGATATGATGCACGTCACAATGGAGGACTATGTAGATGACATCCTTGCAAAGTCACTCACAAGAGAATCCCACCTAGATGTATTAGACAAGGTCTTTCAGAGACTGGAACAATTCAAAGTCAGGTTGAACCCGAAGAAATGTGTGTTTGGAGTCACCTCCGGCAAGCTCTTAGGCTTCATTGTATCATCAAATGGGATCAAAGTGGATCTTGCCAAAGTAAAAGCTATCATGGAAATGTCACCACCAAATAATATCACTCAACTGTGGTCTCTACAAGGAAAGCTATAGGCTATCCGCTGGTTCATATCACAACTAGCAGACAAGTGCCAACCTTTCAGTCATCTCTTACATAAAAACATTCTATTTAGGTGGGATGAGAAGTGTGAAGAAGCATTTGGTAAACTGAAGGAGTATCTTATGAATCCACCTATCTTGATGCCTCCTATACAAGGCAAGCTTCTATTACTTTACATATCTGCTATGCCAACAACTCTCAGAGCCCTCCTAGTACAACAAGATTATGAAGGCAAAGAAAGAGCTATCTACTACATCAATCGCACATTGGTGGGCTACAAACTGCAATATTCTCAAATAGAAGGATCATGTCTTGTTGTGGTTTTTGCTTCCCAAAAACTACGACATTACATGCTAGCACATACAGTTAAGCTTATTGCAAAAATAGATCCACTAAAATACCTATTAAGCAAAGTAGCTCTAACAGGATGCCTAGCCAAGTGGGTAATGCTGTTAAGTGAATATGACATCGAGTATGTAGAAAGGAAAGCTATCAAAGGTCAAATCATTGCCGATTAGTTAGTAGAAGCACCATTGCAGGATACCACACCAATGACATTCGAGTTTCTAGATAAATCCATATTCAGTATCACAACACACTCATGGAAACTCTACTTTGATGGATCCTATACAAACCATGGATCAGGGGCAAGAATCTTGTTGGTCACTCCTCATGGAGACACCATACCTAAGTCTTACCGTCTGCTTTTCCCATGCACAAATAATATAGTAGAGTATGAGGCCTTGGTCATTTGTCTCAAAATGGCAGTAGAATGGAAAATAAAAGAGCTACATGTCTATGGCAACTCCCAACTGGTAATCAATCAAGTCAATGATGACTATCAGACCGAAGATGACAAGTTAATCCCATACAAGCGTATGGTCGATGACTTTAAAGAGTACTTTGTGATCATCTCCTTTGAGCATATACCTCGCATTGACAACAAAGCAGTAGATGCCATGGCAACCATTGCCCCGCTCCTCGAGATCCCAGAGAATGAGTCATGGTATGAGTTCTTGGTCGAGTCAATTATGCAACCAACTTATGATCTTCCTGAAACACACTCCATATGCCTATTAGTCAGATCTGATTCACCTTGGTATGGTAAGATTTACACTTACCTCAAGGATAACACCCTACCACCCGATTTGTCTTCTAACCAGCACCGAACCTTCCTTTGCCAAACCTCCCGTTACACCATTATCGCCGACACCTTATACTGATGAGGTCTGGATGGTACTTTACTCCAATGTTTAGAATGAGAAGAATCTCAAACTACTTTACGAGACATACACATGATGGTGACAAGTTGTCATTGATGTCAAAAGTGTGTTCAGTTGCCTTTGTTGTTGACAGGAGCAGGAGACATCATCTTGTGTTTTCTTTCTATTGTTATATGTGATGAGATATTGATTCATGGTTTACTTGGTTTACAAAGATTGTCTTCACAAAATCTTACTTATATACAGTGACATCATGTTGGTTACAAGTGACAATGGCTTGATACAAATAACACAGAATGGTCTTCATTTGATCTCAGTTGTGTTGAGGTGTCTTTCAGGTGGTCATAAGATGATAGAGTTACTGATGTTTTACACATAGTTTGTTAGTGGTTGATTGATCATGACAGGGTGTACTAATGCAGATTATAGTGTTGTTTAAGGTTGAAATGACAGTGAGCTCTAATGATGATTGATATCATTTACATTACAAGATAATTTGATGAAAAAGTCTTCAAAGCACCAAACCATCATAAGCCTTCCTATCTTGTTGCAAGAAGTTTTTTTTTAAACTTTGGAAAACCTTGTTAAATGAGGACTATCATTGAAATTATCTTTTTGATTTTATTCACTGGTGACCTGTTATCACAGGTCTGTCACTTAAATGTGACCTGCTAGAGGGTTTAAGCTTAGTGGGCAACCGGTCGTTCTCTTTCTTCCACCGATCTTATATGGAGCGCTTGAAATATATGAGGAACATATTGTTTAAGTGGAGAGCACGATTTTAAAGTTTTTTTTTCTTAAAAACCTTGTGGTTGTCATAAGTGGGGAATGCTTTGTTTATAAAAAGCTTTGAAATATTTATAAACTTGTTAGAGGAAACCTGATCCCCAAGCCTTTTATGGCTTTAAGTTTTATTTAGAAACTTTACATAAACTCTAAGTGGTCGGCCCATATCACTTTTATGAGTTTTAAAATGAGTTTTATTTGGTGACAAAATTAGAAATTATTTTTTAAGAGAAGATTTTTTTAAGGAGTTTTCTATTTGCATAGAAGAAGTTGAAAAGATATTATTAGTGATGTTTTTTTTTTTGTGCTTTTCACAAATTGAAAGTGAATGATTTTTTAAGAGGATGAAGATTTTGAAGACTAATTTTTTGAGGAGATATTTTTTTGTATGAAGATTGGAGATTGTTTTTGAAAGATTGTTTTGAGAGAATATGAAAAAATATAATGCAGAATGATTATATTTTTGAGAAGAGAACAAAATGTTTTTTTGAAGAAATGTTTTTATGAGATCTTGAAAAAATATCAGATGATTTTATTGGAATTTAGTGAAGATGTTTGCAGATTGAAGAGTCTTGTGAAGGAGAAGATAAATATTTTTTATTTGCAGAGGAAGATGAATAAGGTAGATTGAGAAGATTATTTTTGAAGAAGAATTTGAAGAGGATAATGAAAAGTTTGTTTGAAGGAATTTGCAACAGAGAAGATAATCAGATTGAAGGGTTTTGTGTTTTGGAGAATATGAAACATCATGCAGAGATTGTAGATATGAGTAGAGAATATGAAGAGTTTTCAATAGGGTTTGATATTATATGATCCTATTTTTAGATGGTTTTATGCAGGTATTGAAAAGGTTTTCATGGAGAAGATTTGTCTTGTAAGAAAATAAAGAATTCTATTTTATGAATCAGGGAGGAAATAATGTATTGAAGTTGGTTGTTAATATTTTGTGAAGATAAAGAGTTTATTTGTAGGGAGATGAAGAAATTGAAATGAAAGGTCTCAAATATGAAAATATATTCTTTCATCTCTAAAAGGAAATATAAATGGGATTTTGGTTTCATGAATCTGAAGAATGTGAAAGGTTTTGGATTAGATAAATGTTCTTTTATTTTTGCAGGGGACAATATAAGATGCACTGTTTTTGAAGACATTAAAAAGAGAAGATGAAAGGACAAAATGATCTTCAGTGAGAGCAAATGACTGTGTAGAATGTGAAAGGTGAAAAGACATCCAATTTACATATAATAGTTTTTCAGGTCCATTGATGGTATGACTTGTGAGATAGAGATAAAACATACAGAGAAATGTAGTGTTGTTGAGTGTATCCGGATGTAGGATTGATTTTGAACAGAATGGACATTTGACAGACACATGAGAGAATAAATGTTTTATATTGAAACAGAGAAACCCTCTGAATTCTTGTTTTCAGTTTGTTCTGTATTAGGGATTGGTGCTCCTTGAAGCTGGTGCTTCTAAATAGTATGCCAGTGAGGTTTACAGGTCAGTGAGACCTTAACATTTGTCAGTGAGACACGTATTGTAGCCAGTGAGGCATGTTTTATCAGTTAAGCCAGTGAGGCAGTTCTGGAGTGGTTTTTCTACCCCTGGAGGGTTTTCCACTCGTGCAATTCTTGTGTCTTGATTCATATTGATCATCTCTCTATGATTGTATGTTTTACTCATGAGTTTTGTTTATGTGTTTGACAATTCAATGATAACTTTCTCACCTTTATGCTCTGCAAGTTAAAGTTTGAAAAAGATTTGAAAATTCACACAACACTGATTCACCCCCCCTCTCAGTGTTGTCCTTGACTCCTACAACACAAAGGAATTTGCGGAACACACTCTAGCGGTCCTTCTTTAGCTAAGAAACTCATGCATTTGGGTTATTATTGGCCAAACATGGAAATAGATTTATATCAGTTTGTGAAGAAATGCAAGTAGTGCCAGATACATGGGAACCTCATCCATGCACCAACTCAAGAGCTACGACCTTTAACGACACCTTGGCCCTTTTGTCAATGGGGACTCGACCTTGTGGGAAAAATTCACCCTCCATCATCTAATGGCCACAAGTTCATAATAACCGCCACTAAATATTTTACCAAGTGGATTGAAGCTGCTCCACTCACCAATGTCACAGGCAAACAAATTGCCTCATTCATCCTTAATTACCTCATTTGCAGATATGAAATTCCCTCATCCATTGTCACGGATAATGGAAGACCTTTCAAGAACCAAGATATCCAAGAGCTTTGTGACAAATTCAAAATCCAACATCACTTCTCCACCCCCTATTACCCCCAAGGCAATGGCCAAGTAGAGGCATCTAACAAAACAATCTTGAAAATCCTCAAGAAGACTGTCAACGATACTGGTCGTGATTGGCACATCCAACTCAATCTTGCTCTATGGGCCTATCAAACCAATATACGCACTCCCACAGGTGCTACCCCTTATGCCCTTGTCTCTGGATTAGAAGCCATTTTGCCCATCGAGGTCGAGTTACCATCTCTAAGGGTGTTGTTGAAAGGTCTCATCACTGATGAAGACTACAGAGTTTCCAGACTGCAAGAGCTAGAACTATTGGAGGAGAAGAGACAGAATGCCTTCAATAATATGAAGCTACAACCACAGAGTCCATCCCAGGGTATTCAATGTCGGTGATCTAGTACTCAAGGAAAATCCCCACAATCAACAGGATCAGGAAAAGAAAGGTAAGTTTGAACCCAACTGGCTTGGTCCTTATGTAATCATTGCAGCCTATGGGTCAGGAGCATATCAGTTAGCAACATTAGAGGGTGAGTTGTTCAATGACCCAATCAACAGTATGCATCTTCGCTAGTTCTATACCTAAGAGAACCCCAATGTAAGGGGGCAAAAATTTTAAAAAAAAAATCAAAAAATTAGAAAAAAATAACAATACCAAAAATGGAAAAAAAATCGTTCTTTGGTGAAAACCTAGCAAACAGGCGCCTTGGATAGGTACCATGGTGAAAACTTGGTAAACATGCATCATGTGTACTTTTATCTTTCGTGCAAATAAAAATAAGTGGTGAAAACCTAGTAAACATGCGCTACTTGTGATAAACCGCTTCCTCCATCTTTGGGAAATCAATCACCTTGTGTCCATTCTTCCTACCATTCTCTAGTATCCAATTGTGTCAGTTTCACAATAAAAACACCTTGGGCAATCTAATGGTGACTTGCCATGGCTTGATACTCTATCTCCTTTTTCCACCTTATCAAGTAAGGTTGTCAAAGTACCATATCCATAGTGTCAGCATGTCTTAGCGTCCATCGTCAGTATCCTCAGGGTTCACCCCAAACTACGTTGCCTTTGCGTCGTCACGTAGGCAAATCCATTTTCAATATGCCCCCAAGGCTCCACTTCCCATCTGTTCCTTCACGTGTCATCTATCCTTCTATCTATCTGAGTCCACACCGCTTTCTATTGCCTAGGTCTTAGGTCCATCACGGTTCACCCCGAACTACGTTGCCTCTGCGTCGTCACGTAGGCAAGGCCATTTAGCAATGAGCCCTTGAGGTACTAGATCAGTCTCTTAAGGTCCATTTCACCAATAAGGATGGTGATACCTTTCACTAGGCATGCAAGTGCAGCAAAGCCCACTTCTAAAGCAAAAATTTTGATGCAACACATCAACCTATCCAAAGAAAAGCAAACAAGTACCTACAACACTCGAAATGATCCTATCTAAATTATGGCAAGAAAACACATCTCAATGCAAGAATGTTTTGTGGTTGTGATCAGGTTAGGTTACAACATCTTGATTTTTGTTATCATGTCTTCCTATGCTACTTAAGGATGCCAAAAGCTAGAGATGCTATGATGGGGGCATGATTATTTTCTTTGTTTTTTGTTTGTGGATCAATCCTTAGTAATGTGAAGACTTGTCTAATGACATGATCAGTAAAAGATCATAGAGGACATCAAAGATCTAACATGAAAGGGGGCAATCCTTGTCTATTGGCAAGCAAGAAATACTTAGGTCATCTCAGTTCAATTATACATCAATGCTTGTATTAACTTGCTAAATCAAAATCCATGTAAACAATACTCAGGTCATCTCGGTTCAATTATACCTAGATGCTTGTATTAACTTACAACATTCAGAAAAAGTACCAAAAAAATCGCCCAATGATAAAATAAGCACTTCAAAATACCTGCAATATCAAGTTGGCAAAAATCCATTCGCATCCACAAGACATCCATTTACATCCATATCCCATACAATAAAGATCCAAAATGCAGAGTATCAATGAAAAGCTTATGATCCTTTCATTCACAATTCTTCTATCTATCTTGTGTCATTTTTGTGTCGATTGAATACATTTGGACATAACAAAAACATAGCATAAGTTGCATATCATACCACATGAGATAGTCATTAACATGATTAAATCATTTACATACATAGAAGTGCATTAGATCATCATATCAAAGAGTCCTAGAATTATATCTCATAAAGCATCATAGTGTCATAAACATCACATAGAATCATATAGACATCATAAACATGTGCGTCACATATAGACATCAAAAAGTAAATGCATATATAACATATAGCATAAACAACTGCATATAGATCATCAATAGCTGCATCATCATATAAACAAACATAAAACATGTCCAAATGTACAATATATCAAAATGTCTGTCATCTCTGAGTCAAGTCATAAAATGTACATCACATAAATAATGATCCATGTCTTGGTAAAGTGATACAAGTATATACATATCAGGCTATCTGAGCCATCAAAATTGTATACATAAGCCAAAATCGGTACAAGTGTGTCAGCTAGCCCTGCTGCCGTGGGAAGTTGCTCCCAGCACTGCCCTCTCCATCCCCTCCTCTGCTGGCCCCCAACTGCTGTGGGCCCATCACTGACACTGCTGATCGTGAGTCCCCTACCCTCTGAGATGTGCTAGCCACCGACTGACCCCTGTAGCTGGGTGCCCTCTAGTCTACCGGCACCGTCCCATGGTACAAACCCCTGTAGTATTGGGTCTGAGCCTGCACTCTAGCAAGCTCACCCTGTATCTGCACAATCTACATCTATAATTGTTGTACTTGAGCATGTCCCTACTGCACCTGTGTAACCAAAACTGCAGTAGCTCCATCAGTCCCCAAGGCTGCTAAAGTTGAATCTCTCTCTAGCCTAAGGGCCCGTACCCTCACCAAAGCAGTATCTCACTCTGCAATGAGCCCCGATATGACACCTACATCTACCTCTCTTCGAGACTCCACCGCTTAGAGATGTGCCCTAAGCTATCAGATCTGACCCTGCAGCGTAGTAATGGCCTGTTGTTGTAAGTCAGGTTGAGGAACTTGAACCTCAGGAACCTGTGCCTATCCCTGCACCTGCTGCTGGGCTACCAGCTGGGGCACCTGTACCTATTGTACAACCTATGGCTACACTACCTGCTGCTACTAGGAGGATCCCTCCCCAGCTCTCCACCTCTGCCTTTGTTTACCCCCTCCGCCACCCCCTCCATCTCCTCCATCACCTCCATCACCTCCATCATCTCCATCTCCTCGTCATCCTCTCCTCCTCCTTGTCCTCCTCCCCCTCCTACCTATGCCACCCTCGTCATCTAAATCCTCCTCATCTAGGCGAGGAACCAACTCTCCAAGTTCTGAATATCTCAGGAATGGATGAACAACAAACTACTCTTCATAATCAAGAGTCATCCATGCATCCACCACCTCCCTCCTCATCAGCCAAGCCACATAAGGAATCTGCTAGAAGTTTGCCAAAGCCTCCTCGTAAGATGCAACTGGGCCCCATCTAAAATGTTCTGCATGTGTCCTTGCAAACTGGGCTTGCCCCTGTGGCATACCCTGTACCCTACCAAACTGTCGCTGAACCCGACAAACAATCTACCTATCTAAAATGTGTTGAGTCCTCCCAATGAGCCACCGAGTCTGAAAATAGTAGGGCAACCCGTCATCCTCATCATCCCAAGGCTCACAATCCAGATAGGGATGCCAGATAACTCTATCTACATTGTCCAGCGCATGCCTCCAGTACTCAAGCTTTCCTAGCTTATGCTGGGAAATAACACCTGCATATCCATAACTATAGGGCTCACCCCTCTGCCTGGAAAAGATGCACATCAACCGAGTAATAGCGATGTGCTCCCATAGCCAAAACTGAAGTAATGATACACCTGCCGACAAACTGACACCCCTTTGGTATACCACTTGATGCATATCATAGTATAAGTGCACCAAAACACAGGCACTCCATGCAAAATGGGTGCCCTTTGTAACCATCCTCTCCATGATCCTACCCCAACCAATGGGGAAGCCATGCAACCTCCTATCGGGGCAGACAACACCCCCGATCAATCCAGCCACTATCCATGGGAAGTAGTCATAGTAATCATGAATATCTTGCCAAGAGATAACCTGACCCTCTAACTCTGGGTCATCAAACACCTGCCTGCACTCGGCCAATCCAGCATCGCACTAAGGATCATACTCTACAAGCTCACCCTGTATCGGCAAGTGCAAAATCCTATAGACATCCTCAAGAGTAATAGCCATCTCACTAGTAGACAGGTGAAAGGTCCCATCCTCACTATGGAATCGCTCCACTGCTGCAATCAACAAACCGAGGTTCGCACGAACCTCAAGCATGAAGCACACATAGTCAAGTCCCATAGCATCGAGAGCCTCTCGATCCATCTCCGTGAGCATGTACTGCTGCAACAACGGCAAGGGAAACTTCTCCTGCGACATAAGTACGTCATTAATGTCCTCCTGCAATCAAGCAAAGCAACGCATCAACCAAATCTGCAAAACTGCTTAAAGTATCAAACTACCCTATCACTTACTTAACATATCAAATTGATCAAAACATCATAACATCTCTTGACTATATTCCTGCAACATCGGAGATCGCTTATCGATTGACGCATCGAGTAAGATGCCAATTGAGTCAATTTCGTTAAGTAAACTGACTATCCTAGTGCAAATGCGCTGCAACAGGTCGCAAATGTGCTGAAACATATCAAAAGTGCAACTTCGCAATGAATGCGCCGATTCATATCACATATGCGCAGTTTCATAGCACATGCGTAGCTTTATACACATGAGCAACAAGACATCACAGTAGCACAACTTCTTGATAGATGCGCATTTTCTTGTTGCAAATGCGTAGACAGTATGCATGCGCTAATTCATATCCTAAATGCGCCGCATCAGAACAGATGCGCGGTTTTGCATGGTAAATGCGCAAAAACATTGTTGCTACGCATTCAATTCCCTAACTTTTCCTAGCATTTATTGCACTAATAAATGACCCTAGGCAAATTTTTTTGAACTATATACTGGTGGTCCTACCTCAGCTAGCCAATCGAACTATCAAACTCGCTCAAGCGGTGCTCCTCGCGTGGAATATCCATCTCTATGCCAACTGCTGTATACTCCTCTTCTCTCCTAAGCTCTAAGGGACTTATCAACAAAAGCTAAGTGTGCAAATGACTTGTCTTGTGGACTCAGCTCTTATATATAGAAAGTGTACCCTAGCTGGCTATGTGGCGACTGTGACTACTTTCCAAACTTGTTTCTTTGAACCGTGACTTGTTTTTCTTCAAACCTAACCTATTTTTCTCTTTCTTCGTGAGATTGTTCGTCTCACATCCTTCTGCCTTCTTCCTATCCAATCTCTCGAGGGGGCATCCTATAATTGTAACCTATACCAGGGGCAAACTGGGGAATGTATCATTATCAGAAATTCTTATTCATTGAAACAACGTGATAAAACACATTGCATAAAAAAGGGGCAAAATGTATACGCCTAAAAATGACACAACTTTGTCTAAATAAATATTCTTAATATTTATTTCATTCTAATTCCTCTATCAATAAATAAATAAACAAATTTATTTATTCGATTCATATTCCTCTAAGTTAATTAAATATCAAAATATTTAATTACCTCTTCTAATGTCTTCCAATAATTAAATAAAATCCTTTATTTAATTTAATTCTTCCAAACAATTAAATAATTCCACATTATTTAATTAAGTCAAACATTCCTCCAAATTTAAATAAATCAAATCAAATTTATTTAAATCCTCTTAGTCTCTAAAAATAAAATACAATCAAATATTTTATTTATTCTTCCATCTTGCACAAACAATTAAATAAATTTATTTATTTAATTTGCTTTCTTATCTTCTAAAATATCTTCCAAATCTTCATAAATCTTTCTTCATGCACACAAAATTAAATAATTTATTATTTAATTTCTCTCAAATCATGCAAAAACAAATCACAAGTTGAGTTAACTGACTCAATCAACCTTGTTTTTATTAATAACTCTTAAATTAGAAAAAAACATTCTAATTTATGAAAGCAAATCATATCTTTATAAAAGAAAGTAGTTAACTCAAACAAAACAACTTTTGTGTGACACTTGCTTCTTTCTATTCGCTCACATTCTCTCAAGATTTCTATACCATTGATCTTGTTATTCATTCTATACCATTGATCTTCTCTCTCTCAAGTCTATAAATTGAACCTTGTTCTTCCATTTCAATCACCCAAGATTTTAGTACCCTTACTCTGCAGGAATTACAGCGTGCCTTTGGCACCAATTCCTTCATTGTTTGTGATCAACTTGTTACCATACTATTATCATTGTTGTGAAGCTCATCTTCATTGCAATAAATTATCACAACCATTCTCCGTTGACATCTTGAAGAAATAGAAAGGAAGTGCACCTTCTGAGGGCCATATTCATACGCAAGATCGATTGAAATAGGTGACCAATGGAAGCTATGAAGTATTGAGGTTTGCAAGGTTTTTTATTTCTTTGTTTTGTTTGATCTTGATTATTTCCTTTTTCATTGAGTTATTGGGTTTATTTGATATAATTGATAATCATTCCAATTTTTTGATAACAGATTCAATTTGGACCTCACCATTGCATCTAGAAGGTTCGAAATAGTCAAGATTGACCTTTGTTTCGTCAATTTTTGTTATATGGTGCCCAATCTACGAAGGTTTGAAGTTTGAGAGGGTTTCCTGATCTAGAGGGTACCTACAATTTTGGAGCATTTTCAGGCCAAATGGACCTCACCATCACATTCAGAGAACCCAAAAACCCCAAAATCGACTGTCAAATCATCAAAATCAGACACAGTGACTCTGGGAGGCAATGTTTTTCCATTTCTGGGTCATACAACCTAGTATGACACTAAATCCAAGAAAAAAAATTTAAAAAAACATAGTATGCATAGGTGCTGTAGTTAGTTAACTGCTAGCGGTTAATGCTAGCGGCTAACCTAACCGCCAGGCTTCACCCCAAACCCTTTAGCAGTTTTGGTATTTTGGCCATAACTTTTGCATACAAACTCAAATTTTTGAAAACGAAATATCGCTGGAAAGCTGGTTCCAAGACTGATCCAGTGGTACTAGTCTTTTTTCTATTTTTTCTATTTTCTACCTTTTTTTTCAATCAAAGTCAAATCATCATTTTCGCGCTTCCGAGGGCATAACTGTTGCATCCGACCTCCGTTTTTTGCAAACAAATAGACGTTGGAAAGGTTTGGCAGTGATCTTTCCATATTTATAGAGTTTTTCATCAAAAATTTACCAGGTGCACAAAGAATTGGCTAAAGTGATTTTTGCTTTTTTCTACTTTCCAGCTTTTAGATTTGCATTGGGGTTTGGTTTTTTGTGTTGTGGGGGGTGTTTTTTTCTTGCTTTATGTATATACACATTAGAGAATAGAAAAATCTTCCCTTAAACACATTTCAAAAACTCAAACATCATGGTGGACACCTCATCAGTTGACCGTCTTACCCCACACAATTATCACCCCTAGAAGGCACATATGACCAAACTTCTCATGTCAAAGGGGTTATGGTCATGTTTGGATTAAATTCAGCCTTAGTTGCAATGTTAGTTTGAGATTTTAAGCATAGAAACAAAATGGATGAGGCCATGGGTTTGATATCATTGCATGTTTCAGACAGTCTTTTATTTCACCTTGAGAGTTGCACAACTCCTTAGGAAATGTGGACCAAGTTCAGTGATCTCTTTGGCACCATCAATTAGTTCAGAGCACTTCAACTTGAGGCAGAATTAACTTCCTTGGTACCTGAGTCCTTTCCATCTATTGAGGATTTCTTGATGAAATTCAAATCACTCAGATCAGTTTTGCAGGGTTGTGGCAAAACCAAAATTGACATCGAGTGTATATACCTAATTCTCTCTAAGCTTTGAGGCTCATTTCAGATATTCTCTTCTACTTTCTATTCCACCATGGATGCTTTGGGTCCACGATTTACTATGCCTACCTTTGAGGTTTTTTGTGATCGGTTGACTCATGAGCAGGCCAAGCTATCACAGTTGGATGCTCTCCCAGGATCAAAGAAGCAAGCCTTGGTAGATCAGACATCTAAGGGGAAAAAAAGCAGAAACTGAAGCCCAAGTCAAATTCAGCTAGTAGTGAGAGTTCGTCCAGGCCACCTCCTAAGTCAGATTCCAAACCATAATCTAATCCTAAGTTGGGTAAATATTCTAAGTCTAGTGAGTCTTCCTCCAAGACTAAGAATAAATCAAGTGATCCTTGCATTTTTTATGGCAAGGAAGGTCATCCAGTTACCAAGTGTTGGAAGAGATTAGAGGCTTTAGAGGAGGCCATGCAGCAACATCATATCACCTCACCTCAGTCTACTTTCCCAACACAAGGAAAGGTCATGCTCTTTCTACATGAGCCTTACCTTAAGGATCCACATGGATTCTAGATTATGGTGCTTCTCACCATATGCCACACACTCATGAGTTTATCACTACACTTGCCCATTGTGGCACTTCACAGTTTGCAATTGACGACTCTACAGAGCTTTCAGTTATGGGTTCAAATACTATTTCATTGGATGGTGGTTGTCTTTAGGATGTGCTTGTTGTTCCTGATATTTTGACAAACCTCCTTTCTATTTATCAGATTTGCCATTCTGGCACTAGTAAGACTGCTGAGTTCTCACCACATGATGTGATTATTTGAGACCTTCATGATCCTGATTTGGTTGTGGCTACTGGGAGTGTTGATTCTGTATCTTGCTTATACAGATTTGATGGCTTTGAGAGCTCAGATGGTTCAATTTCATCTCTTATAGCACATGCAGACACAGTGAGCAGGCTTTGGCATGAGTGTTTTGGCCATGTCAATTACAAATATCTACAGCAGATGAATAGTCATGCACTTGTGATTGGGTTCCCTCAGATTTCCTATACTGATGGTGTTTGTCGAGGATGTGTACTTGGCAAACATCACCGAGATTCTTTTCCTACAAGTAGAGCCACATGTACTAAGGCACCCTTGGAGTTGGTACATAGTGACCTCATGTCCTTTTTGACTTCTTCATTTTTAGGGGCCAAATTTGTGCTCACATTCAGTGATGACTTCTCTAGGTGTACATGGGTGTACTTTCTTAAGTACAAAAATGATGTCTTTGATACTTTTAGGATCTTCAAGACATTCATGGAGAAGTAGTCTGGACTTTCTATCAGAAGGATACGCACAGACAATGGGGGGGAGTAAGTCAATCAGGATTTTAGGGACTTTTGTATTGAGCATGGTTTGTAGCATCAGATTTCAGTTCCTTACACCCCTCAACAGAATGGTGTTGCTGAGAGAAAGAATATAACTTTACAGGAGATGACCAATTGTATGATTCAGTCATGTGATATGGATTCTTCATTCTAGGCTGAGGCAGTGAATTGTGCCAATTACATTCAGAATCGAATGCCTCATAAGGCATTACAACATATGACACCTGAGGAGGCTTGGACCCATGTCAAGCCTGATGTTTCTACATTTTGAGTTTTTGGTAGTGAGGCTTGGGCATACATTCCTGATGCTCAGCGGAAAGCCATGGAGAGGAAAATGTGACCACTCATATTTGTCGGTTACTGTGAGGATGTTAAGGCATACAGGTTGTTTGATCCTAATTCTAGAGAGGTCTTATTTCGATGAGATGTCTAGTTTGATGAGCGCTTTCCTCGAATGGATTCTCCATCACCAGCTTCTCCCTCACTTCCTACTTTTCCCACTTCATCTCTTGAGTATGATGTTGATGATGCTCCACCTTCACCACCACCACCACCAGATACTCATCCTTTGTCCAAGTGGGCCTGTTTTACTGTTGAGGCAGTTGGATCTTTCGTAGGCGATCCTTCAGATTCTTGTCGTATCCCTGCACAAACATTAGGTGCTAGTCTTTTGAGTCATGCCATCTCAGATGATCCTCAGAAGTTTTTAGAAGCAGCAGGTACTCCTAAGTGGGATAGAGCTATGGAGGAGGAGTATTATTCTTTGACAAAGAATAATATTTGGGATCTTATACATCTTCCTAAGGGAAGAAAGTTGGTTTGGTGTAAGTGGGTGTACCGCACCAAGTTTGCTGCAGATGGTTTGATTGATAAGTACAAGGCACGTCTTGTTGCGAAGGGGTTTTCTCAGGTTGAGGGTATTGATTACTTTGAGATCTTTGCTCCTATTGCCAAGATGAATTCTATTCACTTTGTACTTTTTGTAGACACCCAAATTTGTCCCAAAATTGTTCATGTCTAGCAACACCTTGTCAAAAACATCACTTAGACATCATGTAGCATTTTATCCTAAATCCCACTCTTAATCCCATTTATCCATTAGCCAATTAATTAAATAAATTTTATTTATTTAATTAATTTCACATGCATAATCCTATTTATCCTATCCTCATCCCAATTAATTAAATAAATTTTATTTATTTAATTAATTTCCACATCATATCTTATCCCATCTTAATCCCACTATCCAATTAATTAGATAAATTTTATTTATTTAATTAATTTCCAACTCATATCCCAACTAATTCAAATATTTTATTTGAATTAAGTCCTCACCTTTCACTACATTTCGACACTTGTCCATTTCTCCATTCAATCATGTGTTGTAGTACAACTTTCATTTAAATCCTTCACATGCACAACTAATGGGATCTAATTTTAGTATTTATCAACACAAGCACACCTAAGCCTTATCTTCCCACCACTTGTCATCTACACATTCATCTAGCTTTATCTTTCAATCTTAGCCATTCACATAGCCTCCGAATCTCCACCGTCGATTGATTTTGGTTGAGTTCTATATAAACACCCTCTCATTCCATATTTGATCCATCCAACATTCATATAGTGTCTACATTATCATCTTGAGCATATTGAGCATTTGAGAATCCAATTGAGCTTTTATCATCCATCATGGCAACTTTTATCTTCATAATTGTTCATTGTTGAAGAAGCAGTCCACATCATAAACAAAGAATCACACGATCTAGGTGATGTTGTGCATGAATTGTATTACTCTTTGATTTCATTTAGATTAGATTCTTTGATGATGGTAGGGTTAGGTTTTCATGGCTATGCTTGATATTATCAACCTAATTTTTTACCTATCACACTTTCACTAGTAGCTTCACAGGGATGGATAGTTTTTCAGATGGATGTCAAGAGTGCCTTCTTGCATGGAGATCTACGTGAGGAGATCTATATGGAGCAACCTTAGGGATTTGTGCATGACACTTCTTTGGTTTGCAGACTTCGGTGTTCATTGTATGGTCTCAAACAAGCCCCTTGGGCTTGGTATGCGAAGATGGACTCTTTTTTTCTTTCCTCTCACTTCACCCACTATCATTTCGATCCCACAGTGTACATTCAGCATCAGGAGGGTGATCTTTTGATCCTTGTGCTATATGTTGATGATATCATTCTTACAGGTAGCTCATCCTCCATGATTCAGAGTGTTCAGAGAACTTTGATGGAGCAGTTTGAGATGACAGATCTCGGTCTTTTGCACTATTTTCGTGGTCTACAGGTTATTCAGTCTTCAAATAGGATTTCCATATTTCAGTAGAAGTATGCTCTTGATATCCTCCACAGATTTGACATGCTTGATTGCAAGCCTACCCTCACACCATTTCAGTCAGGTGTTGTCTTGTCTTCCACTTGCACTACTCCTTCAATAGATTCTACATTATACAAGCAGTTGGTTGGTAGTTTGTTTTACTTGACACATTCATGTCCTGACCTTTCCTTTGTGGTTGGCCTTGTCTCTCGGTTCTCACATGATCCACATGAGATCCATTAGCAAGTAGCCAAATGTATCTAGAGGTACATTCAGGGCACTACACATTATGGCATTCACTGCACATCAGGAGCCCCTCACATTGTTGGCTTCACTGACTCAGATTGGGCTAGTGATGTCAATAATTAGAAGTCTACTTCTGGCTTTATTTTTTACCTTAGTTCTGGTCCTATTACATGGTGTTGGAAGAAGTAATCTGCTATTGCATTATCATCTATAGAGGCTGAGTACCAAGCTACAGTGTTAGCTAGCCAGGAGGTTTTGTGGCTTCGACAGTTGATGACTGAGTTTGGTTTTCCTCTTGATAGTCCTACTCTTTTTGGGTGTGACAATCAGAGTGCTATTCACATTTCACGCAACCCAGTGGAGCATCAATAGACTAAGCACATTGAGATCCACATGCAGTTCATCAGGCAGTTGATTCAGGATGGTTCTCTCATCTTGGAGTACATTCCTATAGAGGAGTAGGTTGTAGAAATCTTCACGAAACCTTTGGCATCACCTCGCTATCTTCAGTTGTGATCTATGCTTGGGGTGAAGGAAGTTGTCCTTGGGGGGTCTTCATTAGGTCTTCCTTCATTTTTTTTCATGATATTTTATCTTTTTGGAGATGAATTTTTTCCCACTGGGTTTTCTCCTTTTCTCTACTTTACAAAGATTTAGTTGTATTTAGGTATCTCATTAGGCCTAGTTGTCGAGATCCATCTTTGCTTTCATGTATTTAGTCCTTAGTTTTTTTAGCTTCTCCATAAGTTCATCTTAAGGAGGGGTGTTAGAGTAATAGGTTAATTACTTAATTAATTTAATCATATTGATTAATTAATTAAGTCGCCTTTACTTTATTTTTCACTTAAGTTAAATTTAGACACTTCAATAATTATTTAATAATTCTTTTATTAAATCCTAGGGTTCACTTTAGGGTTGTGATCTCCTTTCTTAAGGATTGATCTCTTTGTAATTATTCATTCTTTATGCATTTTGCTTCAAGTTTGTAGAGCATCATTATTGTGCCTCTTGGTCTTCTTTGTGTGACATATTATTTGCTTGCAGGTGTTCATTAGGATCTGTGAGGTTGGTTTATCAACTTCAACAAGGACCACATGCTGAAAATACAATTCTCTGATAGAAATAAAGAAAATTGATAGCACCATGATGAAGTACATAGAAAAACATGCACTTTCAAAAAAATAGGATCCAAAAAGGAGTCTGGATGTAGAAGATACGGTTTGTCAAAGTCTCTAAAATGAGAACTACACAGCAATGGCACAGAGAAAACTAATTTTTAGAAAAAAATAGAAGTCAAAACTAAAAACCACTTACACCACTGTGAAGAGCACGAAATTCCACCCCTTTTCAAAAAAATTGTACTAAAAAATACCACCGTATGACCAAGATATGGCCCCTAGAAGATGGAGTACAAAATTGAAAAACCCAACGAAGAGGGGTAGGCAAGACATAAAACAAACCTCCACCAAATTTAGAGGAACTGCCGCTAACTTTGGAGCAACTACTTGAATATTGATCCGCCAGATAAAATTAGCCCTCTGTCAAACTAGAGGAGCCTCATGACAAAGTAGAAGACCTGCTAACTATGGAGAACCGCCAAATATAGAGCCATTGCTAAAATAATCACCAAAAGTTGGGTACACATTTCAATGCAACATGCAGGTACACATGTATTTATTACATGTGTTTTTTAATAAAAAATCACAAAAAAATGCATGTTTTTTATTTTGAAGAAAAAAATAGCAAAAAAACTTTACATATATTTTTTAATTTAAAAAAAACATATAAAAAAATTATTAAAAACTTTATATTAAAAAAAATTAAAAAGGGCTGACAGGGAGGATGGAGCCCACCCCACACTAGCACGGGGCCCAAAGGGGGGCTGCCGCCTTGCCAAGTGGCAGGGGCGGTACCCTTGGGGTACCCACCCATGGCGGGGAAAGGCCCAAGGGGCCGCTACCCTACCAGTGGCAGGCGACGATACCCTTGCGAGTACCCACTCCCCACATGGGTTTTTTTTTTTAAAATTTTAAATATAAACTTTAAACTATAAAAAAACTGCGCCATTCAATAATTTTTTTGATTTTTTTTAGTTTACAGAAAAAAATCAAATAATTTTTTTAAATTTTTACCTCGGACTATGCTAGGGAAGCTGTACGACTTCCCTAGCAAAAAATTTTTGCCCCAAAAACATTCAGCTCTGGTTTTGGTGATTTGACAATCAATCTCAAGGTTTTTGGGCCTTTTGAGCGCGATGGTGAGGTCCGTTTGGGCCCAAAATGCTCTGAACAATAGCTTTCCTTCGAATCCAAAAAAAACACCTATTTAAACCCTTGTAGATTTGGCCTACGAAGCTCAAATCAAGCCAAATAAAAGGCTAATCTGACTATTTCGACTACTCTGAATCCAATGGAATACTCTGGTTTACACATAAACACACCCAACAAATAACTCTTTCTCAAAATTTTCTCCAAATATGAGAAGGGGCTTGCATATCTAAAGCTTTAATACCATGTAGAAGTTGTGAAACCAACCTCACAGACCCAGTGAACACATGCAAAACCTAATATTAACCTTCCAAAAGAGAAAAAAAGCAAAGAGAGCAATTTGCACAAAAAATGATGCAATTAATGAAATTGATTAATGAATTACATGAGATAACTTGATTTTATATTTACAAGTTAGAAAACCCTAATGAGAGATTCCTAAGTTTAGCTTAAGTGAAATAAAGTAAAGGTGACTTAATTAATCAATCAATATGATTAAATTAATTAAGTACATAACCTATTAATCTAACATGGCTAACTAAGTCACTATGTTTAACCATATAAACAATTTCATATCTCTCTTGAGACAACAAAATAATCTACCTTTTGAATACAACAAAATTATTTTTACTCTTAGTTATTTTCTCTTCAGCTCTTTTAGTTGAAGAAAAAAGAACAATTACAAGAGATACATAAAGTAGTCCTCAATCTAAGATAACATCATACTTAAGAAATAATCACAAAAGATCAGATAAAGTCAAAAGGGAGATTGAATGTTGTTGCTACAAGAAAATAAGTCAAATAGCTTGGAACTGTAAAAGTTGAGTTAGTGATATTTCCAAAGGAAAACTAAAAAAAATGAAATTAATATAGCAATTGATGAAAATGTTTCATATGTTGGTAATGACGAACAACTCACTAATGAAGAATATTTCTTTTGAGGAGCCCACACTTTGAAGATAGGAAACGTTCCAATGTGGATAAAACTCAACATGGATAGTTGTCTAAATTGTTTAGGAGATTTGTGATTTGAGAGTTTGGGAAGGTGGTAATTCAGCATCACAAATTTCATGCGGCATGGATAGCCGCTTCCCTTCCCATCCCCATCCATGCATGGCATTACCATTCATTATTAATAAATGAATAAATTCTTCCGTAGAAAATGGCATGAATAATTAATTTCTTCCGACTTGCTGTAAATATATCTTCCCCGCTTTTATTCGAATCACAGATACATCACGCAAGATTTGGCCTTATTCATTAATGGAAAATAATGATGAACAGATCTAGACGAAATTCCTTTTAAATAGTTCACGGCTCCAAAACGTTGGCAAACGACAAGGAATGGAGAGATCCAAGGCAATGAGCAAGGCAGATCTCATGCGTAACGCCAAAATTAATGTGATCAATAGAACTTCTTCAAAAGATTACAAAAATTTGGAGAGACAAGAATGGAAGTATTCATGTTGCTCAGATTATTGTGTAGAATAGGTACCATCTGCTAGACGGAGAAGATTTTTGTTTCACCGGGGAAATATGAGCATGAAAGATCTTAGGTGGGCCATGGATAGCCGCTTCCCTTCCCATCCATGCATGACATTACCATTCATTATTAATAAATGACTGAATCCCTCCGTAGAAAATGGCATGAATAATTAATTTCTTCTGACTTGCTGTAAATATATCTTCCCATTTTATAACTGCATGTGTTCGCCGTAGTTTTTAGTTTTAGTTTTTTAAAGATTGCTTTAAATGTAGCTTTTTTGAAGACTCTTTTTATGAATAAAGCTTTTGGACTGTGGAAGACTCTTTTTATTTTTAGCTCGTGTAGGGGGGAAAAATTAGAAGTCCAATATTAAGGAGTGTGATTAGCTTTGATATCTTTTTTGGCCAGCATTGAGGTCTTTGGGACTTCAAACCATCATCCCAAGAGTCAACGATCAACTTGGATAAGGAGAACAACAGTCATTGGCATCACAAATCAGCATTCGTCATTACTTGAAGACATGCATGATAGCAGATCTAATTAATAGAGGTTCAACAGTCTTGTTTGCACTGTGAATTCAGATGAAAGCGGCTTCCAATTCAGATTGGGGTTACATATTTCAACAGAACGGTGCACAGATTGTTGAAAATATCAAAAACACCAATCATCAAGTAAGTATTTGATTGAAATTTTTCTTCAATGTTAAATCAGAATATCTGAGTACAGGAAACCGCCCACTGTATTTCTCTTAGACATTGCTTTACAAAATAGTTACACTAGAAAAGTATCATAAAAATATATTTCCTATATTTTTTAGGGTTTTTTTTGGGTGAAATATGGAGGTTTAATTAAAAGTATTTTGTTTATTAAGAAGAATGATTTTTTTAATTGACTGAGACAATTTAAATAATATTTTATGCAACCAGACAATTTTTCTCTTTTGAATTTGAAAATGTTAATTTTTTTTGTCAAACTAATTATTATTATGTTTTATTTTTGTTAGACCTCTGTTGAAATTACAAATTATCAGATATGTTTTTTTCTTATTTTATGATTAAATATTAAATTGTCTTTTTATTTGTATTTTAAATTTGAGTAAGTAATAATATACAAAGAATTAATTTTTTATTCTATTTTAAGATTTAAATTTGAGTAACAACAAAGTTTAGTATATTTAGATAAAGTTAAAAATTCAAGTGTTCATTATATCTCAATGTTTTAGGTTTAACGTTTTTCCCTCAATGTTTCAGATCAAATTATGTGATCCATCATCAAGTAGTAGAGAGCAAGATAAGAGAATTAGGAAACGTTGAGGAAAAAAAACTACTATATAGATAAATCCTAAAAGACTGAGATATAATTATGGAAATTTGATGTGTAATTCAAGTGTTCATTATAAAGTTCAATATATTTAAATTTGTGTTTTAATAATTGACTATTTATTTTAATTTGTGGTTAAAATAAAACATAATTAACAAAGCATAATCTCTCTCCCCTCTCTCTATGCATATGAATTTTTTAAATCTAGTAGGGATGGGCTTTCCACAGTCCATAGAATCCAAAGAGAAGTGCTCTTGGATTTAACTCTATATATTTCTAAATGCTTCTCATTATAAAATTTTAATTATATGCTATAATAAAAATACACAATACAATCATGTAACCATTAAACATACTCTAGTATAAACACTTGGTACATTTATGTAAATTAATTGATCTTACGACATACCAATTTCGATGTCGACAACCTAACCAATTCCACTATATACACATATACATTTATAAGTGACTTTTAATCTATATTCACATCAAAATGATAACATACTAACGACTTAAGATTTACAATCAAATATGAACCTTGACCTTAACACACCCCCAAACAATCTAAATTCATGGAAAATATAAATACACATATGGTCTCCCTCTCCCCAGACCTAAGAAAACCAGTCTTATTATAATTTTGTATTGGTAGAACAAGCAAGCCCTTGTAATGTGATGGTTATCTAGGGTTTCCTCCAAGTCAAGCCAGGGAGGGGAAATTGCATGTATATGTCTTTTTTCTTTATGTTATACTTAGAGTGTTTAATGTAGTGATTAGTTTACAAGTCGTATATTTTTGCATGAATTTGGTTCATGACATTAAAATACTTTGATTGCATCCTCACTTATTTTTTGAGATTGATCCTAATCCCTAGATCCATCATTCATCATGTTGGATTAGATTTGTGAGTGAAAACTTGATCTATGCCATTTTTATATTATGGATATCATTCTTGAATTTTTTAATTCAAATTTAAATTAAATACTATTGATTTTCTTCCTATTAGCCATTGTGATCCAACCTATTGAATGTTTGTATTGATTTGTGTTATGTTGTTGTATTTAAGGGCATTCATTCATTCATTTTGAAATTTGTGTTATGCACTTGTTTCATATTTTCCTACAAATCTAGTTCACACCTTAAATCCTACAATTACAAAATTTTGACTTTCAATCAAATAAATTCCAAAATAAGTAAGGAAGTATCATGCTTGCTCCCAACTGCATATAGGATATTAATAAGGAAGAAAATTACTTATCATTCAAATACCTCTCCAAAATGAATCAATGACCTATCTACCATTCCTCATAATAAATTCATGATATTTTCTTAAATATATTTTTTTCGATGAAAATCAAAAGGTATTACAAAAGAATTTGTGAATGAAAGAGTTGAAAACTCTGTTACGACCAATATAGTGACCACTTAAATTATTGATATCAAGATAATATATCCAAAGGAAAGTATTGTAGCTATTAGATTTTAATCCTATTAGGTAAGTGCCCTAAACTTTACCAATCAACTATTTATTTTCTATCATAAAGTGATTTTAAATGGGTAAATTGTGATGGGATTTGAGAAAACCCTAACCTAACTAGAAATGGAAAAACAAGGTTTAACCATAGTATATCATAAGAAAAACAAAAAGAAGATTTGAAATCACACAATATGGTAAAATTCAATGGAAAAAGCATAATCCTCCCCAAAGTCACCAAAATTTTAATGCAAAACCAAAAACCTAGTTTTTAGGTTTCAAAAGGCCTACTTCTATATAGATCTAAACTAAATTAGTTTTACCATTGGTTATAGGTTCCACTGACATCTAGAGACAAATCCATGAAGTATGAGTTCAAAGGGGTTAAATAAAAGACCGAAATCAATACTATGCGGGGTCATATTTAAAATAAACCTAGGGCATATTAACCTCACCAAATTGAACAAAAGGATGGCTAGTGCAAACATCACTAGTAGAGCCCACAATATAATAAAGAATAGATTCGATAAGGTAGCTACATTTCTAGCATTAGTGATGGAATGTACCCAACATTATGACCCAAAACAAAGAATAATCATTAAAGAAAAGTAGATCATACAAATTTAAAATTTTATGTCATTACGAATACTTTCAACATCTCATTCTACAAGGAAGTAGAGATGACTGACATGGAGAATTCTTCTAATACATATGAAGAAGATATTGAGGAATTTGTAAGCACATGAACTCCAAATGGCTAAAGCATCCAAAGGATACCATAGGAAAAATACCAAATTCCCTGTACAGAAGTGACTTCCAACATTAAATTGGAGACATTGCCAATTTACTAAGAAATTCCCAAAATTTTCTTGCATTAGAATGTAAGGATTCATTGGTGCTCCATATAAGATTCCTAGGCATCCCAACAATAAGATTATCTTGCTACAAGTATTTAGACAATTGGTGGACACTCATGTTCCAAGCATAGATTTGGAGTACAATTCCCCATTGTTCTTAGTAGATTATCACCTAGTAGATTATGCAAGTGTCCATGGTTAACCTAGGAAATGGTAGAAGAGAGCAAGAAATCCTAGAGCTCTAATCAATAGTTACTGCTACAAATAGTAAGATGCAAAATGATATGAAGAAAAAGTAGGAACTGAAGAAACAAATTGGAGAACTATAGGAGTATATGAAACAAATAGTGAGCCCAGTAATACAAGAGTATGGGAAATATACTTCTCTAGAACTCATAACAAAAGTCACAACCTCTTTCCTAGATAAAATGAATGATAAGCCAAAATTCCTAACTCATCCTCAATTCCTAACTCAAATTCAAAAAACAAAATTCCTAACTCATCCTCAATGATCATGAGATAGTTGTGAAGTGGATGTAAAATAATTTGATTCAATTGACACTCTATCTCTATTCTCTATGTATATTAAGGTACACACCAATTCTTTATAAATAGTGAATAGAGAGACAATTGAGAAGAACAAAAACACATCACACATCTATTCTAACAAATATTATATCAAACTTCAAATATATAAATTTTCTATTATATTTCTTGTAGATGTACCTCTATTAGAGATATGTAACAAGGGCACCACTAGGATGTATTGGAAACTTATTGTATTGTTTTTAGTTATCCTCATAGTTGGTAGTGTGCATTTAGTTCATGCACAACTTAACATCTATAATTCAATAAACCATTTTTGGGACTAATTTGGTAGTACATGAAATTTTATTTATGTCTCTAATGCTAGTATATTTGGTGAAATCATAGAGCTTACTTATATATACATGCAAGATAATAATATCATGGTGTGAATAGAAAAAATTAGGCAATTTGTTCATACAATTTTTTAACAATATAGAGGACTAATAACTATATTAATTTTATTCAAAATGGGTAGAAAGTATAAATGGGAATCACTCATTGAACTACATGTGCAAGACATTCCCAAACAAGGATATCATTTCTTAAGTGAGGACATTGAATGGACACCTATTGGAGATGATGGCAATATGGACTAATGTGTTGCAAACCCTCTTGAAAAACTCCCTCACTTTATGAAAGACCATGAATACCAATTAGCCACCTTTTTATTGTAAACCTTCTAAATATGACACTCTTAAAAGTTTTATGTTTAATATGGATATCTTAGAATCATTTCCAATTTAAAAAGTACATAGTTATTAAAACTTAATATTTTGTCACATTATTAATAATTGAAAAGATAAGAGGCTAAATCATGACAATGTGATAAGAAGATGATATTAATGTTAAAAAACCCAGCATTGATCTATAAGATTATTGTGCATTAAAGAAAAAGTATATGAAAATAAATTATATCTTTCAATATTTCACATATCTTATTATATTTATAAACCTATCAAGAGATTGCTTCCTATTGAATTTTGGAGAAGAAACAATATAAATGAAACAAACAATCCTCTAAATATAAAGCTTTAAAATGCAAAATCTTTATCCAAACACCAGCAAAATCAATTACCTCTCTCAAAAAAATAAGAAAAAAGAGGAGAGATAGTATCATCTTGTTCAATGGTCAACAAGAAAATAGCAATTGATATCTCATCTACATCAAAATGTGATAAATATTTATCCTATTTTTATTAGTCAAAATTTACCTTTAACTATTAAACTTGATGATATTAAACTTAATGGTGTTTAAGAACAAGCTCATTATGAAATAAGCAATTTGGCTGGCTCTCTTGTATATCATCAAAATCTATCCAAATTGAAAACCAATGTATTATATTTATCAGCAAAGAATGAAAAATAAAGCAACCCTACTAAGCAAGAATACAAAAATACATAACCAAGCACATTTGCACTGTTACAAGAAGCATACAAGCTCTCAAAAATCTTCATTATCGTATGAAACATTAAAAAAATTAAGGATAATTTCATGGAGTGATGAATGCATTAAAGCTCTCCCTAATTTCTGGCGTCCCAACTCTGGCATGAATGGCTTGCTAGGGATTCAATCTAAATCTGCCCTCTTCTCCAAAGCAAGACTCAAGTTTTGGCACTCCTTGGGCATTTCCGGCGGTTTTAGGCAAGGGAAAGGTGTGAAAAGAGAGCACCAACTTGGACCCAAATATCTCTGTGAGAGCCAAATCAATAGGCTGCTTGAGATCTTTCACACTCATATTTCCCCAGTGAAACAAAAATCTTCTCCATCTAGCAGATGGTACCTGCTCTACACAATATTCCAAGCAATAAGAATGCTTCCATTCTTGTCTCTCTAAATTTTTGTAATCTTTTGAAGAAGTTCTATTGATCACATTGATTTTGGTGTTACACATGAGATCTGCCCTGCTCATTGCCTTGGATCTCTCCATTGCTTGTCGTTTGCCAACATTTTGGAGCTATGAACTATTTAAAATGAATTTTGTCTAAATCTGTTCACCATTATTTTGTATTAATGAATAAGGCCTGTATACACCTAAAAATGGCATGATTCGGTCTAAGTAAATATTCTTAATATTTATTCCATTCTAATTCTTCTATCAATAAATAAATAAACAAATTTATTTATTTGATTCACATTCCTCTAAGTTAATTAAATATCAAAATATTTAATTACCTCTTCTAAAGTCAAAATTAAATAAAATCATTTATTTAATTAAATTCTTCCAAACAATTAAATAATTCTTAATTATTTATTTAAAGTCAATTCTTCTTCCAAATTTAAATAAATAAATCAAATTTATTTAAAATCCTCTTTATCTCCAAAAATAAAATATAATCAAATATTTTATTTATTCTTCCAAATTATGCACAACAATTAAATAAATCTATTTATTTAATTTGCTTTCTTCTCTTCTAATTCTTCAAATATTCTTCTAAATCTTCTAAAAATAAATCTTCTTCTCCATGCACACAAAATTAAATAATTTATTATTTAATTTCTCTCAAATCATGCAAAAGCAAATCTCAAGTTGAGTTATCTACTCAATCAACCTTGTTTTTATCAATATCTCTTATATTAGAAAAAAACTTTCTAATTTATGAAAAGCATGTCTTATCTTTAGAAAAGAAAGTAGTTAACTCAAATAAAACAATTTTTGTGTGACACTTGTCTTCTTCTTATTCGTGCACATTCCTCAACCGTTCTATACCGTTGATTTTCTCATTCTTTCTATACCGTTGATCTTCTCTCTCACAAGTCTATAAATTGAACCCTATTCTTCCATTTCATTCATCCAAGCTTTAAGTATTATTACTCTACAGGAATTACAGCGCCTTTAACACCAATTCCTTCATTGCTTGTGATCGCACTCATTACTACGTACTACTACCATTGTTGTGAAGCTCCTCTTCATTATAATAAACTATCACTGCCATTCCAAATTGACATTCTTGAAGCATAGCAAGGAAGTGCACTCTTTGAGGGCCTTATTCATACATGCAAGATCGATTGTGATAGGCGATCAATGGAAGCTTCGAATTGAAGGAGGTTTTCTTTGTTGTTCATTGTTTATTTGAATCCCCTTTGTTCACCATTTCATTGAGTTTTGGGTATCTTGATATTTGATATTGTTGATTACTCATTTGATCCAATTTTCCCTTAACATTTTTGGCGCCCACCGTGGGCCCTAGCCCCAAATTTAACCTAAAAAATGAGTTTTTGTGTTTTAGAAAGCCATACATAGGAGGAAAAAATGCATCTGTCACATCCTAACACGCATATGTTACCTGTCACGGTGCATACGTTCCCGCAACGCATACATACTCTGTTACGATGCATTTACCATCAGAGACAGTGCATCTGCTACTTCAATGCATATACACTATTTTCCTATGCTTTTAACATCTGTTTTAGCGCATATGTACTGCGGCGCTTTTGTTCACTATTTCTGCGCATTCAGTCTCTGAAACGGGGCATCTATTTTAGGTAGTGATTTTTAGGGTTTTCTTAAAGTTGTCACTAATGCTAATGTCTTTGCAAGAATACTCTTGATCTGTTTTGCAGGCTAGCTACTGGTTTAGATTCGTATAGTTGCACTTGTTAGCTCACTTTTTGATTTCTAAACGGGAAAGTAAAATGGATGCTCATGCAAATCTCACATAGTTTTAATTAGGAAAGCGGTAATTGAATCATTGCTATCTTGCATATCATTGAATCATTGCAATATTGCTATGTTTTCAAAGTTAACAACTCATTGCTATCTGGATAAAATTGAATACATCATTACTATCTGGGTAAAACTAAACCATTGCTATCTGGGTAAAATTGAACCATTGCTATCTCGACCATCACTTCAAAGTTAACAAATCATGCTACATGGATAAAAATTGAACTCATCATTGCTATCTGGGTAAAACTAAACCATTGCTATCTCGATCTATCACTTCAAAGTTAACAATTCATGCTATCTAGGATAAAATTGAACGCATCATTGCTATCTTGGTAAAATTGGACCATTGCTATCTTGTTATCACTTCAAAGTTAACAAAAATCTGTGCTTGCCCAAGTAGATAGCTCATCTAGTTTTTCTTATTTTAACTAGGGGAAAAGAACAACTATATTATGTGTTTTGGGAATGATATCAGGCCTATGCTCTCCCCTATCTTGGGTGACAAAAATGCCAGACATATCATTTTCGCATGTGTTTTTCCTTTAGAGAGGCATGCTCTTGGATACCGTTCATCCAAGTAGGAACGACCCTAAGTGGTAATAGGCTAGACGCCAAGCCCTTCCAAGCCACTATAAATAAATTGTGTTTGGAGCAAAAGCTTCAAATAATGAGTGCAGTTGTGTTATACCGACAACCAATCTCCCCCAAAACCCTCCAAGGAGCAACCCTTGCAGGCTGGGAGACTCCATAACAAATAGTAGTGTTGCCGCATGTATAACCACTTGAACGGTTGCCTTTATTACTCATCCTTGTTTTAGTAGACCAAAAACCCCTATAATCTGGTGCAGGGAAGGGCAATTATTACCTCCTGAAGATGCCTCACCTAGAAATAGGGAGAATTCAATTTTATACTATCCTTTGAAACCTAGGGTTGTACTTGCTTTCTTTTTAGTCCTAAAAAGAGTCAAAAAATCACAAAAAAATAAAAAACCATAAAAATATTCTTTGTGTTCGCTGTGTCTTCTTGCCATAATTTCAGAAAATCAGATCAAAGAGACCTTCTTGCAACCGAAGTACCAAAAACATCAAAAAATTTTCAAAAAATTATAAAAATACTGAGAAAAGCCAGAGCGGTGCATTCATCCTCTGTTCCTGCGCATTTGTGCCAACTTGTGGCACATATGTTTTGACTTACAACACTTTTACTATCTGTTACGGCGCATATACTTTTTACCAGTGCGGGGCTTTTGTTGCGACTTACAACACATTTATCAGTTTCTACAGCACATCTATTTCAGTGCATGCGTGACAATGAGCACTTACACAATTTTTGAGAGAAAAATTTCACCAGTTCTAGGTACCCATTTTAGTCTAGTTCCAAATTCTGAGATCAGGTCTTGCCTTGCAGTCTTTTTTCCATCCATTTCACATCAAAATCTCTCTTTCATTGGTCATCCCATTCACCTTCTATCAAGTCTTTCTATTCTAAAGTCAAAGTATCCCATATCATATCAGCATAGGCCCCTTTTTCATATTATTGTGGATTCAGGTAACCCTAGTAGGTCACAAGACTTCGCTAGTGGTCTTGGTGCATGACTAGTCCCTACACAGTAAGATAGGTATCAAGTACCCTTACTAGTGGCTATCCTCTTGAATCGGTTGTCTTACTTGGAATCATTGATCAAGAAAGTCCCTTGTCCAAATCTTGTCGTAAGTATCCTATTCTCAGCAGTCTCCATCGGCACCTTGCCAAAATCTCTAGTTTCATTCCACCTCATCCCACGTCACCTTGCATGGTTCTTACTAGATCTCAATACAAAAAGCAACTTGAAATGGCCAGATCATCCAACCATATCATCACGCCTCATGATAGTGATGAGGAAATCTCTAATGAAAAGTATCAATGAACCATCCAAGATCAGAAATTCCAATGCTTACTAGAGAAAGTTCTCCATGAGGACCCTCACAAGTATTTTTATCATCTTGCAAATCTTGGAATTAAACTCCCCGCAGATTTTGATCTAAGCACAATCCAAGAAAGCAATAGATCCTAACGCAGAGGACAAACATGAAAGAGGAAAGAAAACAATAGACCAAAGCACTCCTATGGAAGAAATGAGGAAACAACTCGAGGGTCTAAAGCAACAAATGACGGATCTCAAGACAGGTACAAACACTAAAACCTACTCCTTGGAAGATATTGCACCGTACCCCTTTGATAAAGGTTTGAACATGACACCATTTCCCTTTTGATTCGAAGTTCCTAAGTTTGACAAGTACAAAGGGAAAGGGGACCCTAGAGATCACATTAGGGAATTCAACGCAGCATGCATGGAAGTAGCTCACAATGAGACTTACTTAATGAGACTATCCCCTAGATCTCTAAGTAGTCAAGCTATGGAGTGGTTCTCACGGCTTCCATTGGGCATCAAAACTTTTGATGAGCTAGTCAACAAATTTATCACGCACTTCTCATACAATATTGAACACGAAGTCTCTATGCTGGATTTATGCAATACCAAACAAAAGAGTGGCTAATCATTTGCCACCTTCCTACAAAGATGGAGACAACTAGCAAGCAAGTGCTCATATGATGTACCGGAAAAGCAATTAATAGAGATGTTTGTCCATAACCTCAACACCGATCTTAGCTATCAAATACAAATTCAATGCCCTACTTCATTTTCAAAAGTCATTGAAATGGGATTGTTCATCGAAAAAGCTATGATCGCCAAAGGGCAAATCAAGTTATACAAGGACTCACCTACCTCCAACTACACGACTGACAAATCAAAGTTTTGGACCAAGAATAAGAATGTCGTCAACGATGGAGTAGTTGACACCAAGGTGGCAGCTCCCAAGCAACAACCCATACTCACTCTCAAAGGAGAGGCAAACAATGTTACACCCAACAAAACATTCTCTCGGGAGCCAAGACCATGGTTCAACGCGAATCCAAGGTCAAAGTTCACACCATTGGGTGAGTCTCAAGAATCTGCATTAAGGAAGCTATTAGCCAACAATAAAATCTCTTTACCACTAGCAAGTGACTATGAGCCTCAAGTCAAACCTCACTATTGGAAAGACACCGACTATTGTGAGTATCATAGAGGAAGAGGACATACAACCAACAATTGTATCCGTCTCAAACATGTTATCCAAGATGTGCTCGATCAAAATCAAGGAGGTTCTCATCAACATACTTCTGATGAGACACATGTGGCTTACAAAGATCCGCTTCTCAATCATGACAGGTCGTATAACAACAATAACAATGGCAACAACAACAATGGTAACACTAACAACCGCAACAGACAAAATCAGAATAGTGGAAATAGTAATGCCAACTATGCAAGTGTGCCATTCGACTATACCATCAATTGTATATCAGAGTATGTCCCACAAATCAATGTGGTCACGCCCAACCAACAATCGAAGCCTAACAGAACTGGTTTTAGTAACATTACCCGCAGCGGTAAGATCACCTTGAATATCGTTCCTTCAAGGTCATTGCCTTCTCAGTCCAACTCCCATTAGTATAGCATCATAGACCAACTACGGAAGACTCCGGCCCACATTTCTATCTGAGAGTTGTTGCGTCTATCTCCTTCACATAAGGAGATTCTCGATAAAGCCTTAATGGAAACCACTGTCCCCACTAACTTGGCCCAAGAGAAGTTTCAGGCCATGGTAGGTAATCTGACCTCCTCAAGCACCATATCATTTATCGAACAAGATGACCTCTCAGTGTCTCAACCCCATAACACCCCTCTGCATATTGTCGCCTTCATCCACAAGCACCGCATCAAGAGGGTTCCAATTGATGGGGGAGTCAGTTTAAATATTTGCACGTTAAAGCTAGTCCTTACATTGGGGTTCTTCGAAAATGTAGCTGATCCAAGGAAGAAGATTACTATCAAACCCTATGATGAAGAGGAGAGAACTACCAAGGGAACAGTGGTATTACCCATACAAGTGGGACCAATAATAAAAGATGTTGTGTGCCAAGTCCTAGATAGGGAGCTCGCCTATAATATTCTCCTAGGTAGACCATGGATTCATGCCATGAAAGCTATTCCCTCTACTTATCACCAATGCATAAAATTCCCGCATAATGGCAAGAAAGTCACCATCCAAGGCGATCCTAACCCCTTTCAGCATTGCAACTCTGTCCTTTCAAAACCTGATTGCATCATACCAAATAATAGAGCATCTACATCCCCTACCCCACAAAATGATTCTACCTCTGAAGCTTCCTCATCAAAGCCCAAAGAGCAGAAAATTACCATAAAAGAAAAAGGAGTAGGGGAATACTCCATAGAGCACAGCCTCAATCTAGCCAAGATGCCTTTATCTCCTAGATCTTTTGGGTGACCCAAGCATTTTCCAAAGCCATCTGCTCCTCCTATAGTTCCCACAGCTCCCTTTGTAAAATGGGGGACCTTATTAGATGAAACAGAAAAAAGAGATATCCTACAATGGCTTTATACTGAAGAAGAAGAGAGCACACAACAAGAACCACCTAGGCTCCCAACAGAAATCTATGGGCGAGGCGAAGCTATCTTGCACATAATGGGCTATGAAGGACAAGGCCCCATTGGCCTAAGAAAAGAGGGAATTATAGAACCCATTCAACCTTCTTCATCCTCATTGGCTAGAAATACAAAAGGCCTAGGATATAAAGATAAGGGCAAAGCTAAGGAGAATGCTTGCCTTGTAGAAATGATCCATACACTTCAAGAAGACAGTGATACAAATTCCAATGAATATGAGTGGGATGAGCTGATAGAGCATTCATACGATGACAAAGAGGTCGATACCATTCAAACTTATAGCCCCTACCATGAGGGACAAACGCTACCAAACAGGCCACTAGAGTGTGATTTGCCTATCTCTGAGAATATGAATTTCGAGGAAGGTTCAAGTTCTATCACAATAAACAATTTGGAGGAAAGTACCATCCCCAACACTCCCCCTACCAATACTCCTAGTATATCCATTCAAACTATCAATGAATCAGATCTATCATCCGACGCCCTCCCCCTTGTGCATCATGAACTTATTGACTGGGATCTATGAGGAACCCCGCAACTAGATATGTTCCAAAACGATGATGCTTATATTGACTACATGGAACTTAGGGACCACCTACCCAAGGGAGATCATAAAGCTGGTTTCACTATTGAACTTAATACCGTGACTTATTTCAGAGAGGGTGCCAAGCCTTCTAGTCGCAAAAATATCAAAATAAAAACTAGATATGACGGTGAAAACCGCTCCGCGGCAGTGTCAGATCCCAAAATAGTAAAAAGAAAGGATGTATCCGAAGGTGAAAACCCAACTGTGGCACCTGACAATGAAGGCTTGACACTCTCCCTGATGAAATGCACTAGGAGAAGTCTCAGATTGTTGTGAAACCAACAGAACCTATTAACATTAGAACATAGGAACAACCTAAGATCATTCACTTTGCTAAATCTCTAACCCCACCAGAGAAGACTAAGTTTGTACCATTCTTCAAAAGAAAGCAAGTCAATTTTACTTGGTCATACGTAGATATGCCAGGGTTAGATCCAAATTTGATTCTACACCATCTTCCATTAGATCCAAAAGTGAAACCAGTGAAACAAAAGCTTAGAAAGATGCATCCACACATAGCACTACTTGTAAAAGAAGAACTCAAGAAACTACTGGATGTGGGGTTCATCAGAGCTATAGACTATCTGGAATGGGTCTCCAACATAGTACTAGTGTCCAAACTTGATGGCCAAGTCAGACTATGCAATGATTTTAGAGATCTAAACAAAGTTTACCGTAAGGATGATTTTCCATTGCCAAAGATAGATATCATAATTGACTTAACAACAAGGCATACCATGTTATCTCTCATGGATGGATTCTTAGGATATAATCAGATCAAGATAGCACTAGAGGACCAACATAAGACAACTTTTACTTGTACATGGGGCACTTTCTATTGGAATGTCATGCCATTTGGGCTAAAGAATGCAGGAGCCACATATCAACGTGCTATGACCACTATATTTTCATGATATGATGCATGTAACAATGAAAGATTATGTAGACGATATCCTTGCAAAGTCACTCACAAGAGAATCACACCTGAATGTGTTAGAGAAACTCTTTTAGAGACTCGAGCAATTCAAAGTCAGGTTGAACCCAAAGAAATGTGTGTTTGGGGTCACCTCAGGCAAGCTCTTAGGTTTTATTGTATCAGCAAATGGAATAGAGGTGGACCCCGCTAAAGTCAGGGCAATTATGGACATGCCACCACCAAAGACTACTCAACTAAGATCTCTACAGGGCAACCTACAAGCAATCCATAGATTCATATCACAACTGGAAGACAAGTGTCAACCATTCAGTCATCTCCTGCACAAGAACATTCCATTTAGGTGGGATGAGTAGTGTGAAGAGGCATTCAACAAACTGAAAGAATATCTTATGAATCCACCTATTCTCATGCCTCCTATCCAAGGGAAGCCATTGATACTTTATATATCTGCTACACCTACAGCTCTTGGGGCTCTTCTAGCACAACAAGATTATGAAAATAAAGAAAGAGCCGTCTACTACATCAACCGAACATTACTGGGCTATGAGTTGCAATACTCTCATATAGAAAGATCATGTCTTGCGGTAGTTTTGGCTTCCCAAAAACTCTGACATTATATGCTTGTACATCAAGTCAAACTTATTGCAAAAATAGATCCATTGAAGTACCTACTAAGCAAAGCAACTCTTACAAGTCGCCTAGCCAAATGGGTAATGCTCTTAAGTGAATACAACATTGAGTATGTAGACAGGAAGGCTATCAAAGGACAAATCATTGCTGATCAGTTAGCAGATGCACCACTACAGGACACCACAACAATGTAATTTGAGTTTCCAGATGAATCCTTATTCAATATATCAACACATTCTTGGAAGCTCTACTTTGATGGGTCCTACACAAACCATGGATCAGGGGCAAGAATCTTGTTTGTAACTCCTCATGACGACACCATACCGAAGTCTTACCGTCTATTATTTCCATGCACCAACAACATAGCAGGATATGAAGCCTGAGTCATTGGTCCCAAAATGACAACAGAGTGGAAAATCAAAGAGCTACATGTCTATGGTGATTCTCAACTAGTGATAAATCAGGTCAATGACGATTACCAAACCAAAGATGAGAAGCTTGTCCCATACAAGTGGATGGTCGAGGACTTTAAGGAATACTTTGTGATCATCTCTTTTGAGTAGATACCTAGGATTGAAAACAAAGCAGCAGATGCCATGGCAACCATTGCCTCTCTTCTTGAAATACCAAAGAATGAGTCACGGTACGAGTTCTTAGTGGAATCAATTTGGCAACCAGCTTATGATCTTCCTGAAACCCATTCCATATACCTTTTAGTTGGATATGATTCACCTTGGTATGGTAAGGTTTACACTTACCTCAAGGACAAACGCTCCCACCTGACTTATCTTCAAACCAACGATGAACCTTTATACGTCAAACCTCTTGTATTCCATTATTGCCGACACCCTTTATCGACATGGTCTAGATGGTACTTTACTCTGTTGTTTAGAATGAGAAGAATCCCAAACTACCTTACAAGATGTGCATGAAGGGATCTGTGGAACACACTCTAGCGGTCCTTCCTTAGCTAAGAAACTCATGCGTTTGGGTTATTACTGGCTGAACATGGAAACAGATTCATACCAATTTGTGAAGAAGTGCAAGTAGTGCCAAATACATGGTAACCTGATACATGCACCAGCTCAAGAGTTGAGGCCTTTAACGACACCTTGGCCCTTTTGCCAATGGGGACTTGACCTTGTGGGAAAGATCCATTCACCCTCATCCAACAGCCACAAATTCATAATAACCACCACTGAGTACTTTACCAAGTGGATTGCAGCCATTCCCCTCACCACCATCACAGGTAAGCAAATCTCCTCATTCATCGTGAATTACCTCATCTGCAGATATGGAATTCCCTCATCCATTATCACGGATAATGGAAGACCCTTCAAAAACCAGGATGACCAAGAACTCTATGACCGATTCAAAATCCAAAACCGTTTCTCCTCACCCTATTACCCCCAAGGCAACGGTCAAGCTAAAGCATCCAACAAGACCATCTTGAAACTCATCAAGAAGACAGTCAACGATGTTGGCTGTAATTGGCACATCCAACTCAATCCCGCTCTGTGGGCCTACAGAACCAGTATATGCACTCCCACAGGTGCTACCCCTTACACCCTTGTCTATGGATCAGAAGCTATCCTCCCCATTGAGGTTGAATTACCATCTCTCAAGTGTTGTTAAAAGGTCTCATATCAGATGAAGAGTACAGAGTCTCCAGATTGCAAGAACTACAGTTGCTATAAGAAAAGAGACATAAAGACTTTGATCATCTCAAAGCATATCAACAAATGATGTCAAGAAGCTATAATCATAGAGTTCGCCCAAGAGTCATTAAAGTTGGAGATCTAGTACTTAAGGGGAATCCCCACAATCAACAAGATCAGGAAAAGAAAGGCAAGTTCGAGCCCAACTAGCTTGGGCCTTATGTAATCGTAGCTGCTTATGGATCGGGGGTGTATCAATTAGCAACATCAGAGGGTGATCTGTTCGATGAACCAATCAACAGCATGCATCTTCGTCAGTTCTATACCTAGGAGAACCCCAATGTAAGGGGGCATAAAATACAAAAACAATCAAAAAATAAAAAAATACAAAAAAATAAAAAAAATTAGAAAAGTACAAAAAAATCATCCTTTGGTGAAAACCCGGCAAATAGGCACCTTAGATAGGTATCATGATGAAAACCCGACAAGTAGGCATCATGTATACTTTCTAACTTTCGTGCAAATAAAAGCAAGTGGTGAAAACCTGGTAAACAGGTGTTACTTGTGATAAACTACCTTCTCCATCTTTGGGAAACCAATCACCTTGCGTCCATTTTTTCTTCACTCATGTCCCATTCAATCCATATCTGTCCCATAATAAAATCCTGACGGTAACTTATCGTGGCTTGATACTCTACCTCGTTGTTGCCTTGTCAACCAAGGTTTTATCCCATATCATATTCACAGTGTGAGCCTAGCATAGTGTCTCTCGTCGGTATCCATGGTCCAAGTCCTTGAACTACATTGCCTTTGCATCGTCACGTAGGCAAGGCCATTTTCAATGCGCCCCTGAGGCTTCCTTGTCCATTCCATTAGTTTGTCGTACATCCTCTAGTCCATCCATGGTCCAAGTCCATGAACTACGTTGCCTCTGCGTTGTCACATAGGCAAGGCTATTTCTCAAATGCGCCCCCGAGGCTCCTCTATCCTATCCATCCCAAGTCTAGTCCTTCTATCTATCTGAGTCCACACCACTTTCTATCACCTAGGTCTTAGGTCCATTAGGGTTTACCCCGAACCACGTTGCCTCTGCATCATCACATAGGCAATGTCATTTAACAATGAGCCCCCGAGGTATTAGGTCAGTCCCTTGGGGTCTGTCTCACCAATAAAGATTGTGGAATCTTCTCACCAGGCAAGCAAACACAAGCGAAACCCGCTCTTTTCAAGCAAAAATCATGACGTAAGACATTAACCTATCCAAGGCAAAGCAGACAAACACCTAAGGCCCTCTAAATGATTTTACCCTAAATTATGGCAAGAAACAAACACATCTAAATGCAAATATGTTTTGTGGATTGGAAACATGGTTAAAATACAAAGTCTTAATTTTTGCTATCATGTCTTTCTATGCTACTCGAGGATGTCAAAAGCTAGAGATGCTATGATGGGGGCATGATTATTTTCTTTGTTTGCTGCTTGTGGATTAAACTTTAGTAATATGAAGCCTTGTCTAAAGACATGATTGACAAAAGATCATCGAGGACATCAAAGGTCTAACATGAACAGGGGCAATCCTTGTTTGTTGATATGCAAAAAATACTTAGGTCATCTCAGTTCAATTATACCTCGATGCTTGTATTAGCTTGCTAAATCAAAATCCATGTAAGCAATACTCAGGTCATCTCAGTTCAATCATACCTAGATGCTTGTATTAACTTACAACATTCGAAAAAAGTACCAAAAAAATCGCCTAATGATAAAATAAGCACTTCAAAATATTTGCACCATTAAGATGTCAAAAGAAAAACATCCATCATATATCCATTTATACATCCATACATCTATATCCCATGCAATAAAAGATCAAAACAATGCAGAGTAAGAATACAAAATGAAGCTTGTGAGTCTTTCTATCAAGTCATTCTTTCAAATCAAATCTGCTATCTACCATTCTGTCATCTCTGTGTCGATAGAGTACATTTGGACATCACAAAAACATAATATATAGTTGCATATCATATCACATGAGATAGTCATTTACATAATTAAATCAATTGCATACATAATAAAGTGCATTAGGTTGTCCATATACAATCATCATATAGTGTCAATAGGAAAAAAAAAAAAAACCAAAAACATAGATAAGTGCATCACATAAATTGCATAATCATATAGACACCATTTGCATTCACACACATTAGAAGCATATCAGGTAAAGCATCTAAGTCTGCATTTAGGTCATATAACATCACATAGCATCATATCAAAATTTGCATTTCATAGCATTAAGTAAAACATCTAAGTATGCATTGGATAAACATGTGCATCACATCATACAATAGAAATGCATCATAAACTCATACGTATAAAGAGAATCAAATAGCTGCATCATCATATAAATATCATAAAAAATGTGTCCAAATGTACAATATCAAAATATGTCTCCGAATCAATGTCATATACAATAAATGCATCCCATGGATAGTGATACATGTCTCAAAATACAAAAATGGTACATAAGTATATCCAGCTATTTGAGCCATCAAAAAGGTACATAGGATCCAAAATCTGCAAGTCTCTACTATCCCTTTTGCTACTGTGGACCGCTGCTCCCAGCAGTGTCTCCTCCTCCTCCTCCGCTGGCCCCAAACTGTTGTGGGCCCAATGGAGGCTCCTGACCTCGATCCACCTGCTCTCTGGGGAGCCATAGATTGGCTCCTGTAACTTGAAGCCCTTTGACTCGTTGGCACGACACCATGATATAGACCCTGATAATACTGTGCCTGAGCCTGCACTCTAGCAAGCTCACCCTGCACCTATGCTAGCTGTGTCTGTGCCTGTGCTAATTGTGTCTGTGCCTGGTGCACCTGCCCAACCAAAAAATTGCTCGTCGCATCTGTCCCAAGGGCTACCATTGTGGTATCCTGCTCTACTCGGATAACTCGTATTCGCACCTCTGTCATATCTCTCTCTGGTGAGTCTCGCAATAACCTCTGCGTCTGTCTCTCGCCGAACCTCAGCAACCCTGAGCTGTGCCCGCAACTGCCTAACCTGTCCTTTTAAGGTAACTATAGCCCTCTCCTGGACATTTGACTATGTTGGACCCTGGGCTGCCTATGCCTATGCCTGTCCCTGTGGCTAGGGCACCTGCTACTGTGCCACCTGATGAGGTGGTAGCATCTGTGCCTACTCTGGTACCTACTGTGCGGCCTATGGCTACACTACCTGTGGAGTGTGGGACAATCCCTCCCCTACTCTCCTCCTCTGTCTTGGTCTAGCTCCATCCCCACCACCTCCACCATCTCCTCCATCTCCACCACCTCCTTCGTCTCTCCATCCTCCTCTCCCCCTCCCCCTCCTCCTCCTCTGGCCAACCTAGCCCTCATCATCTGAATCCACCTCATCTATCCGAGGCACCAGTTCCCCAGGCCCTGAATATCTCAGAAATGGGTGGGCAGTGAACCAATCCTCGTAATCCTGGGTCATCCCAGCATCTGCTATCTCCCTCCTCATGTCCTAGGCAACATATGGTGTATGTCAAAACTCTGCCAATGCCTCCTCATAGGATGCCATCGGTCCCCATCTATACCTCTCAGCATGCGTCCTCGCAAACAGAGCCTGTCCCTAGGGCATGCCCTGTCTCCTCCCAAACTGTCTCCATACTCGGCCAATAATCTATCTCTAATATAAACCATGTCCGCCCTATCAACCACCTCGTCTAATAACAGTATGGCAACTCATCTGCCTCATCCTCCCATGGCTCGTAGTCTAGATATGGCTGCCACACGACCACATCTACTCCATCCAAAGCATGCCGCCAATACTTGAGCTTTCCCAACCTATGCTGGGAAATCACTCTTGCGTAGCCATAGCTATATGTCTCTCCCCTCTGTCTGTCAAAAACACATATTGTTCTGGTGATCACTATGTGCTCCCATAGCCAAAACTATAACAAAGACACACCTATGGTATACCACCTGATGCATGTCGTGGTATAGGTGTGCAAGAACATAGACACCCCAAGCATATCAGGTTCCCTCTGTCACCATCCTCTCCATGATCTGACCCCATCCAATGGGGAACCCATGTGATCTCCTATCAGGCATACAACGCCTCCGATCAATCCTGCTACAATCCCTGGGAAGTAGTCATAATAGTCATGAATATCCTACCAAGAGATGACATGTCCGACCAACTCAGGGTCCTCGAACACTCGCTTGCACTCAACAAGTCCCGCGTCCCTCTATGGATCATACTCCACTAGCTCACCTTGAATAGGCAAGTGAAGAATCCTGTAGACGTCCTCCAATGTAACAGTCATCTCGCCAGTAGGAAAGTGGAAAGTCCTATCCTCACTGTGGAACCTCTCCACTATAGAAGTCAGCAACCCACGGTTCACCCGAACCTCGGGCATGAAGTAAACGTAATCAAGTGCCATCGCGCTGAGCGCCTCTCTATCCATCTCAATAAGCATGTACCTATGCAACATAAGCATAGGGAACTGCTCCCTCGACTGAAGTGTATCTCGAATGTCCTCCTGCAAGCATGCAAAGCAAGGCGTCAACCTAAAGCTGCAAATACCACACTCAACATATCTATAGAACCATATCAACTAACTTAGCATTTCAAATTGATCCAAACAGCACACTACATCTCTTGACTAGATCCCTACAATCTCAAAGATAGCTTATCGATTGACGCTTCAAACAGGATGCCAATCGAATCAATTTTGCTAAGTAAACTGTTTATCTATATCAAATTCGCCATAACAGGTGGTAAAGGTACCATTTCTTAACCAATGCGCCATTTCTTGTCACATGTGCCACTTCTGGCAAAAGCGCCGCAAGAATCCATGCATGCGCCATCCTATACCGTAAATGCGCTGCTCAGATGCATGTGCCGCTACATACTGTAAATGCATTGTAGAATTATGCATGCATTGGCAAAACCTATACATGTGCAACGTTCACAAATGCGCCGCTTTATATCCCACATGCGCTGCAAAACCACATATGCACAGTTTCGTGTGGCATATGCGCCACACTGCGTTTCAGCGCATTTGTCTATCCTAATTTTCTCCTAGCATTTATGGCTATCAAACTCGACGCTAGGGGAAATTTTTTGAGATACATACCGGGGGTCCTGCCTTTGCTCGCTGGTCGAATCGACGGACGTGCTCAAATCGATGCTCCTCGCATGGAATGTCCATCCTCGTGTTGACTGCTCTATGATTTCTACTCTCCTAAGCTCTCAGAAGCAAATCAAACTAAGACAAGTGTGCAAATGAATTATTTTGTGGATCCAGCTCCTATTTATAGCATACAAACCCT
Organism: Cunninghamia lanceolata; assembly: GCA_027924645.1. Lineage (NCBI taxonomy): Eukaryota > Viridiplantae > Streptophyta > Pinopsida > Cupressales > Cupressaceae > Cunninghamia > Cunninghamia lanceolata. Next base: position 1,082,027 of record BSBN01001859.1, on the reverse strand, counting down.
AATCTAGCTATGTGGTGACTACGACTACTTCCCACACCTGTTTCTTCCAATTTTTTCCCATTTCTCTAAAACGCATCCCATTTTCTTCCAACCTAACCTAGTTTCCCTTCGTCTTCATGAGATTGTCTGTCTCTTGTCCTTCTGCCTTCTTCCCGTCCAATCTCCCAAGGGGGCATCCTGTCGTCATAACCTATACCAGAGGCAAACTGAGGCATTTATCATTGTCAAACTATTTATTCTTTGAGGCAACGCCATAAACTACATTGCATCAAAGAAGGGCAAAATGTATACACCTAAAAATGACATGATTCGGTCTAAGTAAATATTCTTAATATTTATTCCATTCTAATTCTTCTATCAATAAATAAATAAACAAATTTATTTATTTGATTCACATTCCTCTAAGTTAATTAAATATCAAAATATTTAATTACCTCTTCTAAAGTCAAAATTAAATAAAATCATTTATTTAATTAAATTCTTCCAAACAATTAAATAATTCTTAATTATTTATTTAAAGTCAATTCTTCTTCCAAATTTAAATAAATCAATCAAATTTATTTAAAATCCTCTTTATCTCCAAAAATAAAATATAATCAAATATTTTATTTATTCTTCTAAATCATGCACAACAATTAAATAAATCTATTTATTTAATTTGTTTTCTTATCTTCTAATTCTTCAAATACTCTTCTAAATCTTCTAAAAATAAATCTTCTTCTCCATGCACACAAAATTAAATAATTTATTATTTAATTTCTCTCAAATCATACAAAAGCAAATCTCAAGTTGAGTTATCTACTCAATCAACCTTGTTTTTATCAATATCTCTTAAATTAGAAAAAAACTTTCTAATTTATGAAAAACATGTCTTATCTTTAGAAAAGAAAGTAGTTAACTCAAATAAAACAACTTTTGTGTGACACTTGCCTTCTTTTTATTCGTGCACATTCCTCAACCATTCTATACCATTGATCTTCTTTCTCACAAGTCTATAAATTGAACCCTATTCTTCCATTTCATTTATCCAAGCTTTAAGTACTGTTACTTTGCAAGAATTACAGCGTGCATTTGGCACCAATTCCTTCATTGCTTGTGATCACATTCGTTACTACGTACTACTACCATTGTGTGAAGCTCCTCTTCATTGTAATAAACTATCACTGCCATTCCCAATTGACATTCTTGAAGCATAGCAAGGAAGTGCACTCTCTGAGGGCCTTATTCATACATGCAAGATCGATTGTGATAGGCGATCAATGGAAGCTTCGAATTGAAGGAGGTTTGCTTTGTTGTTCATTGTTTATTTGAATCCCCTTTGTTCACCATTTCATTGAGTTTTGGGTATCTCAATATTTGATATTGTTGATTATTCATTTGGTCCAATTTTCCTTTAACAAGGCCAAATCTTGCATGATGTATCTGTGATTCGAATAAAAGCGGGAAGATATATTTACAGCAGGCCGGAAGAAATTAATTATTCATGCCATTTTCTGCAGAGGGATTTAGTCATTTATTAATAATGAATGGTAATGTGATGCATGGATGGGAAGGGAAGTATCTATCCATGTCGCATGTGATTTGCAATGTTGGATAGCCGTTGGCCACTTTTACAAGGCAACTTGATGGATATCTACTTGGTCTAAGAACTGTTTAAAAGAAAAACTTCTGATGAATATATAGTTCTATTTAGTTTTGAATGTTTATGTTAGTATAATAAGTCTTAAGAGGAGGTGTTAGAATTTAAGCCTTAGTGGCTTGTTAGTATTATTATTAACACCTTTGTAATACAATTACAATAAATAACTTAGTGGTTTGTTAATGTTGTCTGTTACATCCCCAAACTTTGACTATTTTTTACTTTTACTTTTATGTGATCAAGTGGATAACTAATAGTAGATTAATGATTTGACGTTAGGAAAATGTCAAGATAAATCATTGATTTTATGACTTATGATTAATGCATGGAATTAAACATGAGTTTGCAAGTTCTTGAGGTTATTTAAACATGATGTATAATGATTTATTAATGATACACTGATCATAGTTTGTATGATTGTGAGTGTAACTAGGAAAAAGGAGATTCCACCTTCGCGAATCGAAGGACAGTATCACCAGAGAGAAGGAGATAGATATTTTGAAAAGACTGGTTTGACATTTGAGTTTCAATTTGACTATTATGTGAACCTTTGTGAGATGAGGTATGTGTCAATTAATTTTTCCTTCTTGCGTTAATCTCACATCAACCATTGTCAAATTGTCATTTTGGAAAGGTTTCCAACAACTTCATTCCATTGGTCAAGAGATTTTCAGGGAATATGTCAAGGATAGAGTTTATCATATTTCCCTTTTATCAAACTATTCGATGTTCATATATATATTTATTTTCCTTCAAGAACTGACTTGATTTTATTGACGTCGGTCTAGGGTGGTCAGGAAGTAGAGACCTCAATCCCTTATTCACTTTTGTTGCATGACTAAATTTGATACAACCCTTGAGTATTGCAACAAATATATATTTCTTATATAATTATATTATTATTAATTGTATTTAATACTTATGGTAAGTGAGATGTTGGTTTTAATGTCTCGAACTTCTCTTTGCCACGATAATGTGGGCCATGACAAACCACTATATGGATTATCTTTTGCACTTCAAACTCCATGAAGATGGAGAACATGGAAAGGGTGTTGTTTTAACGTTTTGGGTGAGTCGTGCTTAGTGGGGAGAGCCCAATTTCTGTTGCATGATCTTCTAGGGAGCCTTAGTAGTTGAGTAGGTGATTTTTCTGTAGCGTGAGATGTATTGTGGAGGGGGTCTCTTTGTAGAGGTAGTAGAGGAAAAACCATCATGGAACAACAGAGTAAAGGTAGATGCCTGACAGTAGAAAGACTAAATGATATATTAGTTAGAAGTTGATATCGAGCAACATACAGGTAATATTGATTACCATATACATGAATATGGTTGTGTTTTAAGCATAACACTTATATTTTCACTATCGAAACCATATTGGGTATGTTGTGTTGTGTGTTTAATTGCCAGAGGTGGCCGATAATACTTCGCTCGACCAATTTTCCATGCACCTTGAATGATAATTGTAAGGTCTTAGTCCTTGTTAGAAGTTGTCTTGGTGTTAGCCATCATAGTTGTTGATGTTTAATTTTGCAAGTACTCACCAACAATGGGAAATTCCAAGAATGTGGGATTAACTCTTGAACTAACCTCCATATTTTAAAGAATTTGGCTCTTCTCTATGGGTTTTGAAGAAAAGGGAAGAAAGACACAAGATTATAAATGAAATACCCTAAACTGCTAAGGTGATGCACCGAAATCATTTCCTAACCCAACATCATAGCGATTCAATGTAATAGAGTCTACTGGTAACATTAAAGAGCATACAACATGATTAATATTCATAGCATATTATACCAGATTAACCAAAAGGCTCAAACCAGAAAGCAAGAGACAAGAATTAGAAATAAATTGTCAAATGCATAGAACACCACTCTCTTCATTATTTGATAGAGAACAAAGTACATAAGGCAAAATTACACAGATTACAATATTCAAATCCCTCATGAGAGGCACCTGCTTAGGCAAGAAAATATTTCTATTCTAGCTGCTCAAAAACTCTAATTTTTTTTTTAACTCCTACTGATGATTCATGTTATTTATAGCCAAAGACTTCTTTGAAGATCCTCTACAAATTCCAAAATATCCTAACTACAAATCCCACAATATCAGCTTGATAACCGAAGCAAATTGACTCTTTCTGTTTCAATTGAGCTAAAAAATTTCAATCTACTCCTTGAAAATAAAATTCCCACTCATTTTACTTGTCATTATAAATAAAGTAATGCTTTATTTTACCTTTAGAGGTTGCATGTAAAAGTTTCTTTTTGATCTTTTATCTCCCCGTAAATCATAAGCTATATGAGTCTTTATTTAATAAAGCATTTAGCTTTATTTGCAATGGAAACCACCATTAGACTCTTATTAATAATACTCTTCATTTATTTAAATCTTATTTTTACTATCGTGCCCCTTTAAATCTTAATAAGATTCTTTATATTAAATAAAGCCTAGCTTTATTTCGAGGGCCCACCATATTTAATAAAAGACTCAACTCATATTTAATCTTATTTAAGTAAAAAAAATTATTTAAGTGCCTTCAGTTTTAATAAAGTTTGCACGACTCTATTAAAAGAGCTCTAGCTTTATTCTCCACGGGCCCACCATATTACTCAGCCTTTATTTTATTTTTTAAATTAAGACTCACGTGGAATGAACCATTTTATAAACTTTTATCAAAGATTCATATGAAACCATTAAACTCTGTGAGATTTTTGAACGGCTCCTCTACTTCTACCAAGTATCATGATGGCGCTCCTCCTAGAGAAAGCCCTTTTCATTTTCTCTCCCTGTTGCGTCATTGAGCCATGTGGTTACTCGGCGCTTCTCCTTTCTCCAATGTGTGTTCTGTTGATTGAAACTTGATCGGAGGGTTGCTGTAGATTATGTGTGCATCCTTTTCTTTGTGCGTCATTCTCTATAATGCTACGATAAGGTTCCTTATTGGAATGTTATGCTATCATGATGAATGGTTGCGCCATTATCATTTCACTTGACTATGTGCAAGTTTATTGACAGTGCCATTCTCTATAATGTTACATGCTATTTTGAGAGGCTGTCTTGATGAAGACTCTTAATGCCCGCCCCTAAGATTTTATGTTTCTGGTGCTTTTATTATAGTTGCACCATCATAATATCTATTATATGGCTTGCGCCATATTTGGAGGTGCGCCTTTGAATTTCAATGCTCAAAACATTCTTCTTTGGATTGCCTCTTAATGCTGGCTACGTTTGAAAAGGTTGTGCTATCACCATGATGGTTGTGTTCTTGTTTGATACAAGGTTAAGATGATCCATATGTTACTATCTCTCAAGGATGTGTATCTTTTCCTATACATGCAGCATCATCTTCTTCTATATAGGCAGAGATGAGATTCCCTTGGTAGTGCTGGCTATGCTTCATAATAGGTTCTTAAGACTGTGCCAATTTGAGTGTTATGCCATGTTTGATATGGATGCATCTTCTTTATAGTCTTAGGGCGAACTATCCAAGGGTGGCGTTGTTAATTATACTGTGTAGCTTTTGTCATATGCTGCTCCTTTCATCTCTCATTGGTTGAGCTTTAACTCCGTTAATGGCTATACCATGTTGAGTTCAAAGCAACGCAACTTTTATCTCTTACTAAGTGCTTTCCTTTTTATGGTGATGCCCTAAATTCATAAGCGGATGCCTCCACTTTCATTCTCTGTAAGAGGTCACCTTAAGTCATCAAAGATGGAATTTAGGTTGGCACAAAATCATGATGGTACCGACTTTGCATGAGATTTGACGGGTATAGCCTTAATTCAAGAGAAGGCAGATTTAGCGCTAGTTAGCATGGATCACTTTTCGTGCAAAGAGTTGTCTTCGAATTAGTGCAGAATTTTGAAGGCCCTGACCAATGAGATTTTAGAAGGCAATTGCAAAGGTCAGGGACAATGATTTTGAATGCAAGTCAAGCATTTTTCTAACGCTAAGGTGGTGACGTCATCTTTTGCAGGGTTATATATTTTTTACCTATGTCCTTGTTCGCTAAGGGGAAATCACTGGATCCTCAATGTTCACCCAGTTTATCTCGAAGGATCATTATACATAGCCATCTTAGGGTTTTAACTGGGAAATTTCAAGGAAATAGGTTTAAATGATTTTACCAAGGATTGCCCTAAGACCATATGAATAACATAGTGACTTGCTACTTGATCCAAAACTTTTCGAAGGTAGATAACTAATTCAAAGGACTTAACCGAAATTCAAAATAAAACTCTAATGCAAATCCTTTGCAAGATGGTTGTGCTATTTAAAACCCTAAGTCGCATTAAAAGTATTCAAAATAAAGTTTGAGAGCACCGACCTGTGACTGAAATGACAATGGGGATACACATTTGCTATCGCTGGATTGAGCTCTTGATCGTGCACAAAATGTCATTGAGGTAGCCTTAAGCTTGATTGCAGAGCTTTTCGTTGATTGTAGATGTTTAAATGAGATTAAAAGACTTTTGCAAAACTTTTTATTTCAATCCAATTATCCACCATTAATGCTGAGTACGACAGATAGCACAACGTGCACTTCAGGCAGTCTAGGGTTTGGTGCAAATCTCGTCTGGTACCAACTTATTGCAACTTTGACCTCGCTTAGACTTAGCATGATGTTAGCCTTCTCTGAACCTCATGCGATTTTCATGTTGCACTGACTCGGCGTGACTTTGAACTCTTACCAACCAAGTTGGCATACTAACTTTCTAACGCAAGTCAGTGCCTTGGACCTTTAGTGCAAAATGCAGTAGCTATCATTTGTAGCGCTAAGTGTAGTAGGAAGCATTTTTGGTGCAAAAGGACTTTTGGGTCTTAGATTCTATGAACCAAAGGACTCATGACAACATTTTTGAACTTCTAAGAAGCCCAAACACTTTCCATCACAAAAATTGAAACTTTGACTCTCAAATGGATCATTTTGACCATGCAGATCGAACAACTCCTATAAGGAATTGACTAAAACTCAAGCCAAAATTCGAAGGGAGGGGGTCCCCATTCATTAAATGGGGCATGTGTGCAAGGCACAACACTGCCCTCTCGATCACCCATGTTTTCTGCAATGGGTTCCTCTTCAATGTAGAGTACTAATTGTTGTTCGTCAAGTTGGTTCACTGTATAGAACTAATGGTTGTTCCTCAAACCCAGAAGGCCACTCTTCCCACTGTTCATGTTCAGATTCTTTTTCCTTAATCTTTCAAGGTATCTCTATTCTCTGGCACTACCTCTCATAGAAACTCACATGCAATCACTGTCCAACCATGAAAATTGACATGCAACTATGTGGGTAGTCTCACAACTGACATGTAATTGTAGAAATATAATAGGCTAGTAGGAAAACTAGCTCTGATACCATTGAAATAACCCACCCTGTTTGATATTTTATATTTTTTGATCTGGGTCTGATTTTTTCCTCAAGTTAGTTGGGTTTTCTATGGTTTAGTTGTAACCTACTTGCATTTTGGTGTTTGCATTTTGACATAGGAAACACATGCATATACATATAGTTGCAAATACAACGAAATGGAAATACCCAGTTGCTCTATTAAATTTGAAATGAATCATAAACCACGAATAAGTAAACCCATATAAAATATACTCAAGAAAGCTAGGATTTCAACATACCCATTTTCTATTCATGAAAATGCAAGCTAAAAATTTACAGTACAACAGCTGATAGGAAGAAAACTCTCATAAATTTCACCTTCACTTTGATTATTAGGTTCAATACAATGTAAAACCAAGAATAGAAGATGGCCGCTCCAAAATGGAGTCACAAGAATGCATAACAATGTCCACAGTGACTACCCCCGTCCCTTGGCTATATGGTATGACCCTAGCAGCAAAGAAAAGGTCTAAAATATCACCACAACAAACACAAACTCTGCTCCAAAATGGTATGTAGCAGTTTTAGCAGATAGGCGCCTAAATGAGATGTGGCAACCACAAAGAAAGTTCTCCAAACAATGCTAACTGCTAAAAGAGGTATGACCTGGTATGGATGTGTGCGACCTGTATAAGCTGTAAACTCCTCACAATCTCCTCCAAAATGCTCTCTATCACTTGCAATATGATGTTTGATGTCCCTCTATAATTACCATTACAATAAACTAAAAATATCTCCAAGAAAAAATCTCCACGATAATGCTAGTTCATTCCAATTAAGCTCATTGGTGACCCCTAGATGAAGCCACACCAAAACAACATCCTTAGAGTGCCTTGAAACCCTGCAGATGCTCCTATCAATGGAGGTTTTTGTCTCTGATTGATGTTGGTTTGAAACCCTTGCTTGAAGCCAAGCTCAGACAATGCCAATATGCAATAGTCCATAATGCAAATGAAGTTCTTTTTCCTCCTTACACCCCCAACGCCACTTTTGGGAAATGTGAATATTTTAATCTTTTATTCCTCCTTTGTCCTTGGGCGCCCAACTATTAGTGACTTTATGATTTTAAATATTTCATATGGTTTCAAATACAATAAAGTCAGTTTAATACAAATGTTCTAAAGTCCTATTTAAAATAAACATTATTATATTATAGACTTTAAAATGGAAGCTCAAAACATATCAGAATCCCAAGATCTATAGACCATTGGAAATGTCTCGCTGAAATGCTTCACATCCAACTTTGAGATTCCTGAAATGGACAGAAACCCTAACTTGCTAAAAATAGCAAGTCCGACCAAGGTGACCGAAAACATTCTAGAAAGCTCCAAACCGAAGGTCTCACTGAATCTGACAACCTCTACCAATGACCGACATAACCAACCAAGGCTACACCTCATTGGGTTCCCTAACCATATTGGTTAGTCTATGGGAACCATGCATAGACTAACACTGTCTAGGAAAGGGGACATTACATTGTCCAAGTACCAATGCGGCTAGACGTAGTGGAGTTAAAGCTTCCTCTTCATATGTTGATCCTAATACACTTGCTTCCACACCATCCACATCTCCTGCTCCCAAAGTCACCAAGATCAAGATGGTTAACAAGGGGTGTGGAGAGTATGAATTACATGACGCTTTTCATATTGGCAACCTACATATTTCTACATGGTCAATTGGACAACCTAAACAAAATTTCTCCAAAAGGGTACCTGAAATAAAATGATTTGGTCCAACAACATTTGTGTCTTCGGAGTTGCTAGATGAAGAGCATATTGAGGATTCTATTGATTCTTGGTTATATAAAGATGAATCAGAGGAAGAAGAATCTACTCTCAAGCACTTAAAACATAATTATCCTATTCCTACACGTATGTGTAAGAACATGAAGTATAAGGAAAAGGTCTTGGACTCCATGAGCAAGACATTCTTGAGCCTGTGCAAGTAGACTTTCACTTGGATCAAAGTGGGCTAGGATACACGCCTTTTAGTATGGAAACCAATGTGCATAATGCATCATCTTTAGGTGTCAAAATGGTCTTTAACGATATCAACAACACTAAGGGACAGACCATCAATGCTTCTTTCAATGATTTAGATCTCTCTAACCTTTTCCATGATTGCCATATTTACCATTGACTTACCCCTCAAATACCTAGAGTTAATTGATTGGGACCAATAGGACAGCTCCATATCTTTAGATTAGTTTCAAAATGATGAAGCAATTATGGAACTCTTAAGAGCTTGTGAAGGCATGCCTGAAGGAGATCATAAGAGGGGTTTTGAAATTACTCTTGGCACTTCATCTTATTTTAGGGAACAAGAGGAGTTCTTTAGTCATAAAAAAATAAAAATATAAAAATATAAAAATAAATTCCCCTAGTGAAAACCTCTATGAGGCACTATTGGACACAGAAAAAGTAAAAATAAAAGACGTGTCTAATGATGAAAACTTCTTTGAGGCGTCATTAGGTGAAGAACTTGACCTACCCTTAGCATCACATCAAGAGTGTTCTTCATTAGTAATTGAAGACACGGGAGATAAACTTGGACACCAAGGATAATCCAAAGATTACATATGTAGCTGCTTCATTAACACCTTCATAACAACAAATAATTCCATCAATTCTACGAAGGAAATTAGATATATTTACCTGGTCTTATGCAGATATGCCCGGGTTAGATACTTCCCTTGTGGTTCACCATTTGGTGGTTCATCCAGATGCTAAGCCGGTAAAACAAAAGATACGCAAAATGCATCCCAAGATTGCTCTCTTAGTCAAGGAGGAATTACAAAAGCTGTCAAAACATTGGATTTATCCATCCAATTGATTAACCTAAATGGATTTCTAATGTTGTTCTTGTCAGCAAGAAACCAAAAGGAATTCACGTTTGTACTAATTTTTGGGATCTCAATAAGGCATGTATGAAAGACGACTTTCCTCTTCCAAACATTGATGTCATCGTTGATCTCACAGCTGGGCATGAAAAGTTGTCCCTCATGGATGGGTTTCCAAGATATAATGATATTCGAATAGCCCCTGAGGATCAACATAAAACTACATTCATTGTTTCCTAGGGTATCTTTTGCTATCAAGTAATGCCTTTTGGATTAAAGAATGTTGGAGCTACTTATCAGAGAGCCATGATAGTTATATTCCATGATATGCTTCATGATATTGTTGATGACTTATCATGGAAATGCAACCTTCTCGAAACCTAAAACAACTCTGTAGCCTACAGGGAGAATTACAAGCTATTAGAAGGTTTATAGCACACCTTGCAAATAAATGTCACCCATTTTCTCATTTACTAAAAAAGAATGTTGATTTTCAATGGGATGCATCATGTCAAAAAGTTTTTGATAAGATCAAAGAATATTTGACATCACCACTAGTTCTTATGGCTCCAATAGAAAATAAATCTTTGCTTATGTACATATCTGTTACACCTGTTGCATTGGGGGCATTGTTAGCTCAACATGACGAACAAGGCCGTGAAAGAGTTCTTTATTATATTAGCTAAACATTAGTTGGCTATGAGATTAGTTATTCAGCAATGGAACAAGCATGTTTGGCAGTTGTCTTTTGTAAATAGAAATTAAGGCATTACATGCTTAGCCATAAAACACAACTCATTGCTAAGATTGATCCACTCAAGTATATGTTATCCCAAGCTTCTCTCACAGGACATTTGGCAAAATGGACATGGTACTCAGTGAATTTGACATTGAGTATGTTGATATAAAAGCAATTAAAGGACAAGTTGTTGTTGATTAGTTAGTTGAATCAACTCTTTCTGATGATCATCCATTAGTTGTAGATTTCCCAGGTGAATCAATCTTTACAGTTGAAGAGTCATCTATTTGGAATTTCTATTTTGATGGATCTTGCATGAATCATGGAGCAGGTGCTAGAATTCTATTTGTTACACCTCAAGGAGATTTCATACCCAAAGCTTTTAGGTTGGTCTTCCCATGTACAAATAACATTATTGAATATGAGGCCCTCCTCGCTGGACTCAGGATAGCAATTCAATGGAAAATCCAACATCTTCTTGTTTATGGAGACTCCCAATTAATAATCAATCAAGTAAATGACTCCTATCAGACAAAGGATGAGAAGTTGATCCTGTTTAAGTGAATGGTACACAGTTTTAAGTTGTACATTCAAGACATCTAGTTTGGTGAGTTTCTTGTTCCAATAATAAAGCTGCAGATGTCGTGGCAACAATTGGCTCTCTTCTTGAAATACCGTAGAGTATTCATTGTTGTGCTTTTCTTGTTGAACATTTGTTGATACCACTTATGATACTCCAGAACATGGTTTTATTGGAGAGCTTGTTGGTCCTGATTCTCCATGGTACCACGACATTTATACTTATCTCCATGATCAAACCTTACCACCAAACCTTTCCTGAGCTCAAAGTAGGACCTTCGTCCAACACACATCACATTTCACTATTCTTGGGGATACTTTATATTAAAGAGGCTTTGAGGATTCCTTACTAAGGTATCTAGATACATTAAAGGCTTCTCTTGCATTTAAGGAAGTCCGTGATGGTATTTGTTGTGCCCATACTAGCAGCATCATCTTACTAGGAAGATTTTAAGAATAGGTTATTATTGGCCAATAATGGAGCATGATGCCTGTCAATATGTTAGAAAATGTCTAGCCTGTTAACAACATGGAGATTTAAATCATGCACCATCTCAAGCGTTGCATCCTATCACTTCTCCTTGGCCTTTTTCTCAATGGGGCCTTGATCTCATTGGCAAGATTCATCCGTCCTCTTTTGATGTTCATAAATTTATCATTACTGCCACAGAGTATTTTACCAAGTGGGTTGAAGCCATTCCACTCACATATACCACTGGTAAATAGATCAGCAAATTCATCCTCCATCATATCATTTGTCTTTATGGCATTCTCGTGTCCATTATTATAGAAAATGGAAGATCCTTTAAGAACCATGATGTTCATACTCTTTGTGAGTGTTTCCATATTCAGCACCACTGGTCCACTCCATATTACCCGCAAGATAATAGTCAAGCCGAGGCAACTAAAAAGACCTTGCTCAAAATCCTCAAGAAAATTGTCAATGAAGTTGGTCGTGATTGACATCTCCATCTTCATCCTGCCTTATGGGCTTATCGCACCAGCATCCACACTCCAACTGGTGCTACTCCATACTCCTTAGTCTTTGGTTCTAAGACCATTTTTCCAATTGAGATTGAGTTACTGGATCATTGTGTGTATCTTTATGAGGTCACGTTGATGATGAGGAGAATAGGCTTGCACACTTGCATGAGTTAGAACTTCTTGATGAGTGACACCTCCATGCTCTGAACCATCTACGAGCATATCAAAATCGCCTGCATTAGAGTTATAATCAAAAGATCCAGAACCAAGAATTCAAAATTAGTGATCTAGTTCTTAAGGAGAACCAAAGAAATATTCAGGAGCACGATAAAAAGGGGAAATTTGAGCCTAATTAGAAGGACCTTTTATTGTCATTGCAAAATATGGATCAAGTGCTTACTAGTTAGCTACTCTTGATGGTCAAAAACTTAAGCAGCCAATGAATATCATCCACCTCAAGTGCTTTTACACTTGATCTACATCCAACTAATGGGTGTCTTGATAGTTCTCACAACAAAGATTAGAGCCATTTTGGAAATGCCAGTATCGAGAAATGTGCATGAGGTCCGCAGTTTCATGGGCCTAGTAGGTTACTACAAAAAATTTGTGGCTAATTTTTCAAAAATTACTTATCCTATTACTTCTCTACAAAGGAAGGGCAAAAGATTTGATTGGTCAGAGAAATGTCAGGCGGCATTCGACCAACTAAAAGAAAGATTAATTACCTCACTTATTTTGAAGGTACCTTACCAAGATGGTCAATTTATAGTCATCACCGACGCTTCAAGAGAAGGATTGAGTAGTGTCCTTGTCCAAAAAAGCAAGTTATTTCATATGAATCCAAAAAATTAAAATCATCTAATCAGAATTATGCTCCCCATGATCTGGAATTGGGAGCAATGGTACATGCACTACAAATGTGGAGACATTTTTTGCCTGGAAAACTATTTGAATTAAAAACATACCATCAAGGACTCAAATATCAATTTACTCAACCACATTTGAATGCTTGTCAGAGAAGATGGTTAGAGTTAATATCTGATTATGATTTTGAGATTAAATACATACAAGGAAAGGAAAGTTGAGTCGCAAATGCCTTAAGTAGAAGAAGACATATCTCCTCAATGATCTCCATACATTCTGATTTTAGGAATCAGGTATTGCAAAGGTCCAAAGGAGATGAATATTATGAGCAGGTAAAGCAAGATCTTGTGGACAATCTTCATGATCTTAGGTATGATGCATTCCACTTTCAACTAGATGGATTATTAAGGTTTAAAAGAAGAATGTACATTCCAAACTCCAAAGAGTTAAGGAATATCATGTGAAATAATATTCATTCTACATCTTATGCAGGACATCTTGGAGTGACGAAATTGCTAGCTGATGTAAAACCATTATATTTCTAGAAAGGAATGAAGAGGGATGTTGCAAGATTTTTAGTTGGATGTCTAGAATGCTAGAGGGTGAAGGAAGAACACCATCACCTGGTAGGACTTCTATACCCTCATGAGATTCCAGAATGGAAATGATAAATCATTAGCATGGATTTTGTGCAAGAACTTCCTATGTCTAGAAATAGACACAATTCTATTCTGGTTGTGGTGGATAGACTCACCATGGTAGCACATTTCATACCCAGGAATTTGACAGATGGGGCACCAGTCATAGCTCGTAAATTTTTGCAACAAGTATTTAGATTGCACAATATTCCTGAGAAGATTATCTCAGATAGGGATTCCCATATGACATCAAGGTTTTGGAAAACCTTGTTTTCCTCACTTGGAACTCAACTGAGCATAAGCCCTGCTTATCATCCAGAGACGGATGGTCAGACAAAAAGTGGAAACCAAGTGTTGAAAGACCTATTGAGAATGTGTTGCATGGACCAGCAATACAAGTGGGAAGATTATCTTCCTCTTGTGGAATTTGCCTACAATAACTCCTATTATATGGAAGAAAGTGTCAAACTCCTATAAGTTAGGATATGCTAGAAGATAGGATTAGCCAGAAGATAGGATTAGCCTTGGTCCAAAAATGCTATCATAAATGGAAGAGCAAGTCCATTTGATTAAGAAAAGGCTAGCGCAAACAAATGATAGGCAAAAACGTTATGCATATGCTAAGCGCATCACAAGGCATTTTACAGTGGGAGAAAAAGTCCTCTTAAGAGTTAAACCACAAAAGAGTTCTATTAAGTTTGGAAAGACCTCCAAACTAGCTCCTAGGTATGTGGGTCCTGTTAGGTCTCAAAAATGCAGGTTGCCAATCCTAAGAGGATGCCAAGCTCTATGTTTAGATTGGCAACGTTTATGAACTAACTTGACGAAATCAACCTTTAAGGTTTGACGATTTCCTTCGCTTTAGGTCCTGCTACACCTAGGCGAGTAAACCTTGGAAAATTAAAGCAGATTGAATGTGAATGTGTGGACTAATTAAATCTATCTACAATGGCATAAGATGTAGGATAGATGAAATGCTTGCTAAATAGTTTTATGTCTAATGTCTAATGAGTGATTGGTAGAAATTGTATAAGCAATATCAAGGTAAAAGGTTTTAAGTATTGAGTAAAATAAGACTAGTGCCTTGTTGGGTAACAGAGTCAATTTGAAGGACTAGGACTAATGGTTTCCTAATGGTAATAATTCTAGTTGTTTGGCACAGTTTTAGTTTATAACTTGTATAAACGTGCAAATAAATGACTGACAAACTCTTCTTGATAATCCAACCAAATAAAATCAGATATCTTATAATTCACCAAAAGGTATTTTAATCCTTACTTGAAGGAACCAAATGAAATGAATGGTCGAGATTAACAGATAATATTCTATTGGAGACAGAATGGCAATCTAATTATATGGCCCTACTTAGTAATCCAAACTTAATGCTTCCAGGCTACTGTAACTAAATCAGAAGGGTATAATTCCTTAAATGGACACCAACCTATTTAATCACACAGATACAGCAAATGTGTATTGACAGATTAAATATATACTTGATATATCAATCTGAATAACAAGGAAGTACAGAAATGGAGACAGCCACACAATTGAACAATTTTAACAAACAACTGATACCAAAGCAGAACCACTGAATCAGAGAACTTCAAATTTCTTCTTCAAATAAAACATGCAACATAGTCATTTTGAAACATTGCATATAATGTATATGAATATATTTTTTACTGATGATGATGTTTCAGCACCGATTGTTTGAACCTATATAGATGTTTCTATGAAGAGACATGACTCTCCAATAAGTCTTTTGGTAACTTAACAAACATTAACAGCTATTACATAATCATAATTAGGCTTTATTCAGCCATAAATAAACTTTAGCCAAGTGATCTAAATACTCCTGATCACGGTGAGAATCAGTAAGATCAATAGCATCTCTGGTAATCACATCAAGTGTGACCATTCTTTCCAGGGGTCTGCAAGCTTCTTTAGATGCGGAGGCTTTATCTTTCAGAGCTCTTGTGGCCTGTTGTAATATAACTTGACAATCGACAATCCATTCTTCTTTGCTCTTTACTTCTCCATTGTCTTTAAATAATCTAGGCACTCCTGCGTTTGAAGCATCAGTACCTTCTTTAGCATCAGCTTTAAGTTTGTCATAGTAATTTCGGTGCTGTTTGAGTAATGCTCCTGCATCAGAGATATCTGTACTATCAGTAGCACTTCTATTTTGTAGCTCAATCAATTTTTCCTGTATTCTCTTTTCAGACAAATCGTTCAATTATAATGATCTTAAACGATTTCATCACCGTATGCATTTAATTGTCTAATCAATGCAATGTCGTTCATCGCTGTGAAATGTCACATCGCCATAACTCCTGTCATCGGCATGATTTTTAAAATGTCTGGGCAACCTTAATATCTCTTCATGGCACGAACAATCAATCGGCGTGACCCCTCAATTGTATTCCCGACGCTATGTTATGTCATATCTTAAGTGGGTGCGACCATCGGCATGACTTCCTTCATCGCCATGTGTTTTAGATTTCTCTACGATATAGTGAGTCCTACCAATATGATTTGTTTATTGGGGTGATTAATACTATCGGGATAACATAATTATGTTCCCCCGATCTTTGTTGTCTCACCGATAGTCATCTTTACTTTGGATCGGGATGACTTTGTTATTGTCTCGCCGCTAGAGTATCAACAGGTATGAATTTTATTCTTATCGGAATGACATATACTATCGGGATAGCCTTCTAAAGATAACCCGATCCGAATCATCTCACCGATGGTCTTTTCATATTCTTTATCGGACAGAGTATGTTAAAGTGTCACCGACACCTTTTGATCGCCGTGACTTGTGAATCGGTGAGACCTAATTCCCTTGTCCCGATATGTTGAGTCATCCCGACAGATACTTGTATCACTGTGAGTCTTGCCGAAAGCTCTCTTATCGCCAAGACATTGAGTATCGGAAACTTCTTTGTGTCTTATCCCGATAGTTTACTTCTTGCCGATGGCTATTTGCTTCGTTGCCCCCGCAGGATGCTCGGTGAAACTCTTGCCGAAATACTTTATCGGTATGATATATAGCGTCGGGGCAACTTTTAAAAGGTCATCCGATAGTTATCTGTCATACCGATCGGTATGACCACTTGCTTCTCTTGCCGATGTAAGGTCATCGATATTACTTATTCCATCGGTGACTTCCATAGATCTCCCTCCGATCTACCTTCTCACGCCGATGGTTATTTTCAAATGATTCCTTATGTATCGGTGTAAACAAAACAACATTTTGCCGATGGATTGACTTTGAAGAAATTTGGCACCGCTATCTATAGACACCTTGTAAGATATATTAAATTTTTATTATGGTCTTTTGGGATGTTTTTTTCAGGATTTGTTCAAATATGATGGAGTGAAAAGATAGTAAAAATTTCAAATTTTTACTGTCCTAACAGGTCCCTTCAAAGTTCTCGAAGAGGTCAACCCAGTTGCATACAGGATTGTTCTACTACCAACTTTTGCCATAATGCATAATGTTTTCTATGTTTCCTATTTGAAAGAGTATGTTGCAGGAAATAATCATTATACCTATTTGTGATTGGAATGCCATACAAGCGAAGAAACCAGTGGTGGTTATGATCGAGCCCATCAAGGTGATTGAAATACATAAGCTACGCTTGCATAATAAGGAAATAACTCAATGCAAAGTCCAGTGGGACCAATATGCAGAAGAAAATGCCACCTGGGAGAATTATGATGATATTTTTCAAAGATTCCCTCATCTATTTTAAGCTTTATTTCTATGATGAACAAAACTCTTTTCTTTGTATGTTATAAACTCTAGATACATTAAATCATCAAGGATGATGATTCATATGGGGGAAGATATGTTAAATCCCCAAAATTTGTCTATGTTTTACTTTTACTTTTATGTGATTAAGTGGATAACTAATCATAAATTAATGATTTGACGTTAGGAAAATGTCAAGATAAATCATTGATTTTATGAATTATGATTAATGCATGGAATTAGACATGAGTTTACATGTTCTTGCGATTATTTAAACATTATGTATAATGACTTGTTGATGATATAATGATCATAGTTTGTATGATTGTGAGTGTAACCAGGAAAAGGGGATTCCACCTTCGAGAATGGGAGAGTATCACCAAAGAGAAGGGGATAGATATTTTGAAAAGACTGGTTTGCCATTTGAGTTTCAGTTTGAATATTATGTGAACCTTCATGAGATGAGGTATGTGTCAATTAATTTTTCCTTCTTGAGTTAATCTCAGATCGATCATTGTCGAATTGTCGTTTCAGAAACGTTTCTAACAACTTTGTTGGTTTGGTCAAGACATATTCAGGGAATAGGTCAAGGATAGAGTTTATCATATTTCCCTTTTATCGAATTATTTGATGTTTGTATATATTTATTTTCCTTCAAGAACTGACTTAATTTTGTTGACGTCAGTCTAGGATGGTGAGGAATTAGAGACCTCAATCCCTTATTCACTTTTGTTGCATGACTAAATTCGATACAACCCTTGAGTATTGCAACAAATATATTTTTCTCATAGAATTATATTATTATTAATTGTATTTAATACTTATGGTAAGTGAGATGTTGGTTTTTATGTCTCGAACTTCTCTTTGCCATGATAATGTGGGCCACGATAGACCACTATGTTGGTTATTTCCAGCTGATTGTCATGGTTCCCCTAAAAAATTGCCATCTTCTATCCATAGGGAGCACAGGCAGTGGCCAACGTACAAGAGACAAACTCTAATGTCCCCTCTACACTTCAAGCTCTACAGAACCTAGGGGGTATTCCCTTACTCAATACCCATATGATGAATCCTGACTGTAATTAGGTATTGACACGAAGCAGATAAATCCTCTCTTATGTAGACCAAAAATTTGAGATAAATACAAAGAGGCTAGCTTTGGATCCTATTTCAGTTGCGAGTCAGAGGATTTGAAACCTAAATCATACTCCTGTCCTACAGTTTAAGGTTTTGAGTTGATTTTAATTTTATATGATTGGTTGTCAGATTAGGGTTTGATTCATAAACTTAATTCAAATCTCTGACCGATGTATGTCCAAGGGCATGGAGTCTAACTTAAAATATGTAGATGACTTTCCATAAACCAAGCAAATATACAAGTTTCAGAGGGATTTTTAGTTCCTACCTTGCAGAGAACTTCCAAGATTAAGTATTTCTATTAACCATATGTATGAATATCCCCATTATCACACATATTTCCCCATATTTGACTTAGAGCATTTTAATTTATTCCTTAAACAAAAGAAAGAAGTCAAACACACAATGCAATAGATATACACCCGAGAATTCAGAAAACCCTTAGTTACTTCACTCAAAAGAAAGGTACAGATAACAAATGGAGACAGTCAAAAGAAATACATGCACATTGCATTACTCATATAACTTGATCTAAAACTGATAAATGGTTTATGAAAAACACATACACATTAAAATAGAACTCACAAGACAAATGGAGAGAGCAACGAGTTAAAATCTTGTATCACTTTTAGTCCTCAAAATCCCAATCTTCCAACAACTTACAAAGTGAAGCAACCAGCTCTTTATAGACATAAAGCCTAGCACCAACATTCATTATATTTGCTGATTAGGTGAGATTACATTACAAAGCACCACCTAAGGGCACATAGGCATTTATTACATTGAACCCAGAGAAAGATAAAAAACAATTTGTTACATGGGACCCAAATGACTTGAGGAGCCTAGCCACATCAATGCAGGGGAGGAGGTAGCTACTTGTTTTCTCTAGGTACACCTAACCATACTTCTCTGTTCACTCAGTATATGACTTTTCTGATGGCCATTGGAATGCAATCAACTTTAAAATCTTGTCAATGTGTCATGTGTACCGTGCATCCATCAAAATCTTCACATCCATACAGAATAGCTCAAAATTTATTGCCAATACATGCAATTTGTCCAAAGTTGAGTTCAAGATTCCAACTTGGGGTCCCCATCAGTGCACCAAGTAGATATGAGCTAGTTGGCATTGTCATTGAAATCAACTTTCCACTTGTCAAGGCTCTTGACTTGCCCACTGGCCTCTAGTATGCTAGGCATTATCTTCTTATCTATTTTTTCCATAAACTGCTTCTTTTCGCCTAATACTTTATCCAACTTCAATTGGAAAGACACAACCCCTTCAAAAATTTCTAGTATTTCAAGGGTTAGCTTTATCTCTAGTGGTGCATGTGCATCAAACCTTGCACATTTTATCAAGTCTCTTAATTCACCAGTCCTTGGCAACCATGATTTCTGCATTGTCGTAAGACATTCTTTATCCTATTCATGTTTATCCAATGCAAACTTTAAATCAGAGTGAGACTTCCATGTCTCATCCATCCTTGCTACAATCTTAGTCACTCTGTGGTTGATTAAATTTGTGACTATCTCTTTGAATGAACTTTTCTTCTCTTCTTTCAATTTCTTCACCTCCTCCTTCAGCTCTATGATTTTAGTCAACAGAGGCTCTATATCAACTGGAAAGGACTTTGCTGTTGGGATCACAGGTGGGGGAGTAGTAGTACCAGCCCCCAATGATAGCTGCTCCTTGCACTTATTCAATTTTGCAATCACCTGTTTATATTTTAGCAGCAGGTCATCATGTTCTTTCTGCAGCTTGTTAGTGACTGCCTTAGCAAATTGTGCAGTCTGTACATTCAAACTTGCATCCTGGGGGGTAGGGGTGTCAGATACCCTCTTAATTATTACATCTACCAATTCCCCCAATCCAATCCTAGGCTTGTTATTGTTTGGGGCTAGAGCCCATATTTCCAATGTTTCAAACCTAGGATTGAAGGCTGCACCAGAGAGCCTTCTCTACTTTTTCATTTGTTACATTAGAATCATCCCTAGTAATTGTGTCAAATGTAATTGCATCCAACAAAGTCCAATGAGGGAGGAGCAAGAAATTACTTTTGGAAACCAATGCCCTCCCCTCCTCTGGAGTCATTGTGCTAATGGCCTGATTAACTTCTTTTAACACCCTTTGGGTGATGGCCTCATATTCAGAAGGATCAGCTCCACTCTTAGCATCCTCAATCCTTTTTTCAAACTCCTCACTTCTCACTTTCAGCACATAACTCCTGAATTCAGGAGTGTTTACGAATTCATCATCCTCCAAGAATTTACTGCAAGCCATTACTCTGACATCTTCAATATCTACAAATTGGCTTGTCATTGTCCTCATTGCCCTATTTTCAGGAGATGAGTAGGACCTTATTCTATCAGGTGAATTCACCTGATGGGCAACCTCTTACACATGCTCTTTTGCTTCACCCTCAAAGTCCACTACCTCAATTTCCTCTAGATTCTCTAAATCAATAATCTTTTCCCTCTTTGCAGGGGAAGAGGCAGTTGATTCTCTTTTTACATCATATCCTCTCCTTGAGCTGCCAGGCTAATAGGAGGGTCTTTCTTCCCTTGCAAGAGCACTACCAATTAGTTGTGTTGGGTCTCAAAAACGCAAGTTTTTAGACCACAAGAAAGTGCCAATTTCTTGATACATTTTTGTCCAACGAACGAGGTAGCAAATATTTTGACTACCTCCTACTCTTCAGGCTCTGCTAAACCTTGGCGGGTGTACCTGAGTAATAGACAGATTTTGAAGGCTATGATCTCTAAACTAAGCCACCTACTTACAATAGCACTCGAGGTGAAGTAGATGCAAGGCTAATTACTGCTTCCTACTAAAAATATTTTGGGAATCAAGTATATAAATGGGATCTATATGAGATTATTCTAAACTGACTAGTGCCTACACTATTGGGTGAATGGAGTCAAAGGTGAATGATGACTTTGGAGATAGGCTTTTGTAAGATGGGTAGATTTACTTTTCAGCTTAACTTAGACAGTTGAGCATTTTTAAATGTCTGCACCTTATGCAAACGTGCAATTATATTAGTTATCTGGACTCTTCTTAATGATCCTAGTGATATCCCTCTATGTTACTATGAAATTGTGAAAGGGTTCAATTCAGATGTGAAGGGAAACCAATTAAGACAACATATTCAAAAAGATTTTAATCCAAACAAGAACCTATCAAACTTGTTTTGCTTAAAAGGAATTTTAATTCTTCTCCACACAGAAACCAGTCACAATATCATACAACAAATGTGTATTGACAAATTAAATGTATTCTTACACATTCAATTTGAATAACATAAACATCCACTCTGGAGACAACCAAATAACATATGAGTGTATGAATCCATGCAACTGTTGAACACTTGAAAGCAAATCAATAATTATTGCATAACCTTCTCCATTATATTTATCTTCGAATACTATGCATTATAACAATAGTTTTTGATATGAGATGTATGGGCAAAATGGGTGCAATCTATCTTCTTACTAATGCCTCACCTAAAATGAAAATGATGATCCTTTTTTTGGCTACGATTGATTTCACTTATATATCTTGTTTCATCATGAGAGACATCCTTTCATACTACGACTGCCCCTCTGTAAATTATAATTTAATTTTAATTGAAATTATGTTTATCTAAACATCAACTTCTGTTAGGTCTACTCTGCCTTCCATTGTTAGTGTTAGTAATAATTTATGTTTGGGGTTTTGAGTGAGGCCTCTTCGCTAAAAATCCAAAAAGTTCTAATATTTTGGCCTCTGCAATGCTAAAAATGCATCTCACTTTGTATGCTCAGGGTCAAAATATGCAGTGGCAGGTCGAGAAATCTCCATCGGCCCCTGAAAATTGATAAAAATGGGTCACAAGCGTTCCAGATGCATATCGGGTCACAGTTTTCAGTTACTGTGATTGTTTCTTGCAGTGGCTATGAGGGTCTCTTGTTTCAAACGCCGCGGGGTCCTGCCAAGTGTCGAACCCCAGTTTTTTGCCGCGCTTTTGTTTTTGAATGTAGCCTTAACGCAGAGTGTGCCACGTAGCAGATGCCGTGTCTTTTTTGTTTCTAAGTTAATTGTTGAGGGTGGCGCCACATGTTAGTTTCTGACAGAGTTTCTACGAAGTTTCAATGAAGTTTCTTTTAAGTCTCAAGAAGTGTCGCGGAACCTGCCACGTGGAGGCTTCCGAGAGACCCTAATGTTTGGCAGCTTCCGCCGGTGTTTCTAAAAGTTTCATAGTCTCCGCCAAAGGCTTCACAGACCCTTTAAATGTTTCCTTTTTGTTTCATGTTTGGCACAGACATGATGGGTCCCTGTGTAGAGTCCCTGCTGCTGCGGATGACGCCACGTGGCAGCCTCCGCCGAAATATTTCAAGAAAGTTTCTCAGTTTCTTTGATGGCCGCAGAACCTGCCAAGTGGCGGCCTCTGCTTGAAGTTTCGAGAGCCCCTTTTTAAAGTTTCAAATGTGTCAGAGCGTGCCACGTGTCGAACAGCGGGGGTAGTTTCTTTATGTTGCAATAGGCGCGCGGAAGGCGCCGTGTGTCCTTCATGGTTGCTGCGGAGCGTGACAGGTGTCGGCTTCTGCGAGCTGTTCTTTCATGTTTCAATGTTAAGCGAGGCTGGAGGTGGGACCCAGTTTTAAGATATAGGTCCGCGGAAGGTGCCACGTGGCTGCCTCCGCGGGAGTTTCAAAAAAGTTTCTAAGTGTTTCAAGTGGAGCGCGGAAGGTGCCAAGTGTCGCAGTCCGTGAGGTTTCTATAAAGTTTCTTTGAGTTTCAGGAGGCCGCGGAACCTGCCAGGTGTCATTCTCCGTGGGAGTTTCTTGAAAGTTTATAAAAGTTTCTAAGATGTTGCGGACAGCGCCACATGTCCCTTGTAGTTACTGCGGAAGCTAACAAGTGTCAGCTTCCGCGAAGGTTTCCTTTTGTTTCAAGGTATGGCAAAACATGGAGGTGGGCCCCGGCATAAATATTAAGTGTGGCGGATTGTGACATGTGGCGAAGGGTCCCGAGACTTCTGACTGTTTCTCTTAAGTTTCTATATGTTTCAAGGTTAATACAGAGCTCGCCAAGTGTCGATCTCTGCTAGAGTTTCAGTAGTCTTTCAAAAGAGACTCTTTTGTGTTTCAAGAGGGCGCGGAGCCTGCCATGTGTCTGCCTCTGCCTAGCTTCCGAGGGAGCTTCTATGGGTTTCAAGGGTGCTGCGGATCTTGCCACGTGGTGGATTCCGCGTGAGGGTCCGGCTGTAGACTCTTGGCGGGAGAAAATTAAGGAGAAGGAAGCGGAAAGGTAAGCGATGACCCAGCATTGGAAACTTGAGGTGCCTGCATGGCACAGTTTCGTTGGCTAGTGACTCTTCAATAGTTTTTTGACACCGTTGATCTCCGTGACTGGGTTTTTGATCGACGGCCAAGTTTTAATCTTGCTGCGATGGGTTTTTCCCGCGTTTGCAACTATTTTTGGCAGGAGAAACTTGTTGTTGCTACATTCCAGGGGCTACAAGTTGGTGAAACATTAATGGCGATTGCACAAAGGTGTGGGTCGATGATGGATAGCTCAACTGCCATTTTTATGATGCATGTCTTTGAGAAGCAGCTCGAGTCCCGATTCTCACCTGCTTTGTCCTCTGTTTCTTGCTGCAGCATTTATGATTGAGCGCCATTTTCAGATGCTTTGTATCTGGTGAATTTTTGGCCTCCCTTATAATTAATGTGCTGGGTACATTTTCTTGCTTTTTAAGCAGACTGTGTGACCCATTTTGAGGTTGTTGAAAACTGGACATTTTGGCTCTGTAATGAAATACATCTGGTTTTGGTTGCTCTATGCAGTGGATTTTGTGAGTTTATGAGACTCATGCCTTATGTTTTGTGCATAAATTCATTGGTTTCATGCTGATTTAGATGAATAATGCTATATTGCATGTGTTTTGTTGTCTGTCTCATGTATTGAATATGCTTTCCTTTTGAATCTGGATATCTAAGGGGTGTCTTGGGTTCTGGGATATAGGTTTACTCTATTGAATGTTTGATCTCTTAACTTCTGTTCAAGGGATAGATTAAACTATTTTCAGGTTAAGTATTGAGGAAAGTATATTGCAGTAAGGATATCATAAGTAGAGATGTATAAACACTCTGTTCTGAGATATATTTGTAGGGCAAATATGATGAAATCCCCTTGAATCTAGTCTTGTTATGTTTATGCTAAACATTTACATGTGTATGTCTATGACTCCAATCCCTAGATAGGCACCAATCTGGCTCTGTGTTGAGGTTATACACCAGGTCCAGCTCTGCATCCAAACATAAAATCAAAATCAAACTCCAAACCAACCATTAGGACAGTAGAATTAGTTTTAGGATCCCAAGTCCTCTGTCTACAACTGAAAATAGGCCCAAAGCTAGCCCCTTTGCTGTTATCTTGCAGTTTTGGTCTACTTACAGGAGGACTTATCTGCTTCATGTCAGCATCCCAGCCTTTGTATGCATATTCTCATGGGTGTTGAATAGGGAATACCCCCCTAGGTTTTGCAGAGCCTGAAGAAGAAGAGGAGATAAAAATAGAGTCTATCTCCTATACTGTTGGCCCCTGGCCCAGAGATCCTGTTGATCATTGATGGCTACCTGTAGGGAAAAAACCAACAGTCTGGGAAAAAACCAACAGAAATTGGCAACTGTACTGGGGAGATCAATGTCATATCCATGAAAGTTTGAGTCTAAAAGATTGCAAAATCAGACCTGGAGGTGCTTTGTTGCAGCAAAGGAAAAAGTTTTATATGTGGCTCTGCTGGTGGATGACCCAAAAAGAAAGAAATCAATTTTCAGCTTCAGCCTGTTTGAAGCTCATTCCTCTGCCAAAGAGGTGGCGACTCTGTTGAATAAACCTATCAGCAGCTGTAACATATCCAGGTATTTGTACAAGTTTTTGAAAAGTTCCCTATTTGGTGAAATAGCACTGGTTAAAAGGGAAACATTGGTGAAAGCAGAGCTTGCATGCTTTTGATAGAACCTACTTTGTATTTCAAAAGGGCATGCAATGTTGTTTAAGAGATTCATATAGAGGACTTTAGGCAGGTTTAAATAGAAGTTTGTATTTTAAGGGCTTAAGGTCATATTGTGATTGAAAATCTGAGTAGAGAGGAGGGTTGCAAAAGCATAAAAAGATGTATTGTCAGCCCATGCACCCTTGTGAAGTGCCAAATGCAAAATGTATAATAGTCAGTCCCAACCATGTAATAAAAGAGGCTTCAACATAGATAGATATAAGCCCATAAATTTTAGTGGCATTTGTGGTTATCCAAATGCTCTTCCACCTAAAATCAGAAAATTTTTGCCTAAATTTGGTGGTATAAAGGATGAATCAGCTGAGAGACACTTGCAACAATTTAGAAATGTGATGGATGACTTTGAGATTGACCATGAGGATGTAGTCATGAGGCTATTTGTTCAATCTCTAGATGAAGATGCGAGGGATTGGTTCTCCTATCTCCCAGCTTTCTCTGTCAACTCTTGGCATGATTTAAAATCTGCATTTCTAGTGCAATATGGTGAAAACATTTCTGATTATGTAGTTATTAGTAATTTTATGTACATCCATATTGAAGAAGATGAGTTGATCCCATCCTTTAACCTCAGATTTATGAGGGCATTGAATAGAATACTAGAATGCATGAGACCTAATGATGCACTGTGCTTAGTTGTCTATTTGGGAGCATTTGATAAGAAAATGAGTTATAGATTGAGAGATAAAGAGCCTACCACATTGCATCAGGCTCGACAGTTTGCAATTGATATTGAAAACAATTGGAGGTATGGAATACAAAAGGGTTATTTTTCTAAAAAAATTTGTTGTCCTGCAGCCCCCAATGGTAATGAAAGATTTAATTCAGGTGTTGACAATGAATGTCAAAGTGCTCACACCCCTGTTGTCCCAGTTTTTGCATCATCCCAAGTTGATGATGTTTCTATTATAGAGGAGGATATCCTTTTTTGCCCAGCAAATGAAGTTGACAATAATAATTTTCAAGTAGTATTTGCATGCCAGTCCTAAATAAAGAGCATTCATGTTTAAATAATCCAGTTGTGCAAAGTTGTGATCATATGGATCAACAATCAATATCAGTTTCATCAGGAAGTATCAGAGGGCTGGAAAGTGATGTGGATTGTTCAACTTCAGAGTGCATTGAAGTAGCAAAAATTTTGTATGTGGGGCAATCAGATGTTAAAGATGATAAAGATGATATCCATGATCAATGCATGGATCAGGTTTATTTTTCTTATGACTCTGAATCTGATAATAATGAAGAAGAATTAGATTGTCATGAAGAAGAAGCAAAGACCTTTGCAATGAGTATGAATCCCCTTTATGATGAGCCTGTGGATGCATGTGGTGTTGTGAGTCATGACCCACATTGCTACAGGATTAACCCTTTGTTTGAAGATGATGATACTGATTTGCAAACTGTGAATAGTGTATGTTCATCATCAGTTGGTTCAGACATGTGCAATTATGGATGTGTAGATCAAGTTTTATTATCATTATCTATAAATGATGTAGATGATGATGAGGGTCTCATATTTTCTAAGTATTTTGAGTTTTTGGATCAGCTGGATGAGTGCCTAATGGTGTGCAACAACCAGATAAATGATGAAGGATGCCAAGAGCAATATGATGTACTGTCTGAGGGATATAACATACATGTGTTGCCTAATGTTGAAGAATATTATGTGTATGGTTATATGTCTAATTTTGAAATGCAGAGTGACAGAGGCAATACTACAAGTGGCAAGTAGTAAAAAATGGTGGAATATCTAATTGAGCAGATGACATTATGGGCAGGTTATGCCAATCTTTTTAGTTGGGATTGGGATTTTTCAGTGTGGAATCAGGTATTTGACAAGAAAAGATTATGGTTCTTCCTTTTTGGCTGCCCGGGGCTGCCAAAATAATATTTGAAAATAATGTGCTTTTGATGCAGGCTGGTGTAGTGTTCGACTTTGTGCCCAATAGATAAGAGACTGGTCTGCATCCCAGAGATCTGAGGTTCTCGCTACAGTCTTGCACTTGCACGTCCCCAATCGGAGCCACTGTTAGTAATAATTTATGTTTGGGGTTTTGAGTGAGGCCTCTTCCCTAAAAATTTAAAAAGTTCTAATATTTTGGCCTCTGCAGTGCTAAAAATGCATCTCACCTTGTATGTTCAGGGTCAAAATATGCAGTGGCGGGTCGAGAAATCTCCATCAGCCCCTGAAAATTGATAAAAATGGGTCACAGGTGTTCCAAATGCATATCGGGTCACAGTTTTCAGTTACTATGATTTTTTTCTTACAGTGGCTATGAGGGTCTCTTGTTTCAAACGCCGCGGGGTCCTGCCAAGTATCGAGCCCCAATTTTTTGCCGCGCTTTTGTTTTTGAATGTAGCCTTAACGCAGAGTATGCCACGTAGCAGATGCCGTGTCTTTTTTGTTTCTAAATTAATCGCTGCGGGTGGTGCCACGTGTTAGTTTCCGACAGAGTTTCTACGAAGTTTCAATGAAGTTTCTTTTAAGTCTCAAGAAGTGCCACGGAACCTGCCATGTGGAGGCTTCCAAGAGACCCTAATGTTTGGCGGCTTCTGCCGGTGTTTCTAAAAATTTCATAGTCTCCACCAAAGGCTTCACAGACCCTTTAAATGTTTCCTTTTTGTTTCATGTTTGGCATAGACATGGTGGGTCCCTGTGTAGAGTCCCTGCTGCTGCGAATGACGCCACGTGGCAGCCTCTGCCGAAATGTTTCAAGAAAGTTTCTCAGTTTCTTTGATGGCCATGGAACCTGCCAAGTGGTGGCCTCCGCTTGAAGTTTTGAGAGCCCCTTTTTAAAGTTTCAAATGTGTCGGAGCGTGCCACGTGTCGAACAACGGGGGCAGTTTCTTTATGTTGCAATAGGCGCACGGAAGGCACCGTGTGTCCCTCATGGTTGCTGTGGAGCGCGACAGGTGTCGGCTTCCGCGAGCTGTTCTTTCATGTTTCAATGTTAAGCGAGGCTGGAGGTGGGACCCAGTTTTAGGATATAGGTCCATGGAAGGCACCACATGGCGGCTTCCGCGGGAGTTTCAAAAAAGTTTCTAAGTGTTTCAAGTGGAGCACGGAAGGCGCCAAGTGTCGCAGTCCGCGAGGTTTCTATAAAGTTTCTTTGAGTTTCAGGAGGCCGCGGAACCTGCCAGGTGTCATTCTTCATGGGAGTTTCTTGAAAGTTTATAAAAGTTTCTAAGATGTTGCGGACAGCACCACGTGTCCCTTGTAGTTGCTGCGGAAGCTGACAAGTGTCAGCTTCTGCGAAGGTTTCCTTTTGTTTCAAGGTATGGTGAAACATGGAGGTGGGCCCCGACATAAATATTAAGTGTGGCAGATTGTGACACGTGGCGGAGGGTCCCGGGACTTCTGACTGTTTCTCTTAAGTTTCTATATGTTTCAAGGTTAATACGGAGCCCGCCAAGTGTCAATCTCTGTGAGAGTTTCAGTAGTGTTTCAAAAGAGACTCTTTTGTGTTTCAAGAGGGTGCGGAGCCCGCCATGTGTCTGCCTCCGCCTAGCTTCTGAGGGAGCTTCTATGGGTTTCAAGGGTGCCGAGGATCTTGCCACGTGGTGGCTTCCGCATGAGGGTCCGGCTGTAGACTCTTGGTGGGAGAAAATTAAGGAGAAGGAAGCAGAAAGGTAAGTGATGACCCAGCATTGAAAACTTGAGGTGCCTGCATGGCACAGTTTCGTTGGCTGGTGACTCTTCAACAGTTTTTTGACACCGTTGATCTCCGCGACTAGGTTTTTGATCGATGGCCAGGTTTTAATCTTGCTGCGATGGGTTTTTCCCACGTTTGCAACTATTTTTGGCAAGAGAAACTTGTTGTTGCTGCATTCCAGGGGCTACAGGTTGGTGAAACATTAATGACGATTGCATAGAGGTGTGGGTCGATGATGGACAGCTCAACCACCATTTTTATGATGCATGTCTTTGAGAAGCAGCTCGAGTCCCGATTCTCACCTGCTTTGTCCTCTGTTTCTTGCTGCAACATTTATGATTTTCAGCACCATTTTCAGATGCTTTGTATCTGGCAAATTTTTGGCCTCCCTTGTAATTAATGTGCTGGGTACATTTTCTTGCTTTTTAAGCAAACTATGTGACCCATTTTGAGGTTGTTGAAAACTGAACATTTTGGCTTTGTAATGAAATACATCTGGTTTTGGTTGCTCTGTGCAATGGATTTTGTGAGTTTATGAGTCTCATGCCTTATGTTTTGTGCATAAATTCATTGGTTTCATGCTGATTTAGATGAATAATGCTATATTGCATGTGTTTTGTTGTCTGTCTCCTGTATTGAATATGCTTTCCTTTTGAATCTGGATATCCAGTCTGGGAAAAAACCAACAGTTAGAATAAAAAATATCCTCCAATCCTAGTTCTTACTCACTCATTGAATTCAACTTGACCAACCAATCTGTCGGTTTGATTGAACTATCTTTTGATAAATGAGGCTTCTATTGAACATGGGAGTTGGGATCTCTTATTCTTTTCAAAATATAAGCCTGACAAATATTCAATGTTGTGATGTATGAGTCACGAAGTCTAAGCCATTGTTTCAGGTATGGATTACCTTCAAGAAGGTCTCTATATCCATCAATCGTAAGGAGGAGGTCCTTTGTTTCTAGATAGATAGCATTCAATTTTTTACCAAAGGTCCACAAATCTTCAAACACAAGTAGTTTGTCACACAAAATTAATACCTGGATCACCCTTTGCAAAAAACCATTTCAACTAAGTCAATTGTAATCCAAAAGAATGGCCATGCATTTGCATCTCCCATAGTGTATGGAGATCATGCTTGAATGCTGCACCAAATCCTAGCCTCCTGGACATGGTCATAGAATCAAATTTTACAAACATGGAAAACCCATCCAAATCAGAATAATGCCATCCACAAAGCATCTAGTTCTTTGAACAACTGCTCTCAGCTTGCACTTTAGCAGATTCAATAACTTCTATCTCCGCAACTCCAATTACTGTTGTTGATTCTAATGTATTTTCATTAGAATCCTATGTCCTGTGATTTGCCCATTTTCTAGCTAATGCAATATCCATCATACTGTAGATTTTCCCACCCATTTCTATAGGATTCTTACGAGTAAAACCACTGGAAATCAAGGTTGTGTCATATAAGAGATCAGTTGCTTTTAGGGCATCAAGATTCTTCAGAGCATTATTGCATGCAACATTCAAATTTCTTATAATAGTATGTTTTGGATTTATCTCAAAGATCCTTCTTTGAGTGCATGAACTCCATACTTGAAGTGTCCCCCATCGTTTGAGCCTTAATGAGCCTTTCCTAGTTGGCTTACCATTCAAACTTCCCAGAAACAAGCACACATGGTGAAGAACTTAATCGATTAGATATTCGAACCTTTGACACTTTGTCCCCCAGATGGTTCTTCATCTAGTCACAAAATGATGTAAATTCTTTTTTGATTTCTTTTTCCTTTTCTTCATATCTATCACCCAAGTCTAGATATTCTTTTGTAATATCCATAAATGACTTGTCCTTGTAAGACTTTAAGGTTCTAGATGGTAACCTCATCAATTGGGTTGACAAGATATAGAGCCTCATATTCTTTCTCTAGAAGCTTTTCTAAGCACTGGTGATGCTATCTAAAGCAATATAATAGATGTCCTTTTGGCCTTCTTTCAAGCTCTCAACATACTGATCTAGGCTGATAAGCTCATCTTCACTATATGATAAAAAGAACCGAAGAAGAGGAGCCAATTTCTTGTGATTTAAATTATTTTCAATGACACTTATCTTAATATTCTTTCCAAAGCTATCCCAAAATTTTTGTAGTCCTCTTTATTCTCACTAAGAGCAATGCCTGAGATCATCTCGAATGTTTTCTCTCTCTTTTTCCTATTTTTAGAAGGCATTTCCTCATGACTCGAATAATGCGACTTTCCTGAAGGATCTCCCTTGATACATTAAGGGGCAAGTCATTTAAATCCACCATGCCCTTAACAAAGCCGTGGAAACAACTCCCCGTCAAAATTATATGGAATAAACACACGCTTCAAATACAAGCGAATGTTTTGTCTTTCGATTTGCTATGTCTTCTCCGCATATTGAAGGGACTTATATAAGCCTCCCTTCGATATAAGAAAGTTATTCCAACATTCATTTCATGCCTTTTGTTCTTAGTAATGTTCATTAGTTACAGTTTTTAGGGCCCACCTTATCAGCAGATCAAGGGGACTTCAATAATCTCTTACAGATATAACTTTCTCCCTTCGATGATGTTTACATGCTCGTGTATATCGGTCTATCGAAGAGACCCATCAACTAGTCATTTCGACATGGTAAAGTCTCTTCGATGCCTTTTGCCTTTGGGATAGAATAATATGTCCATGTTTTATTTGAGTGAATAACAAATCCTGAAGGATTAAAGAAATGTTATGTTATGTCAGCTTGAATTTCATGGTTGGGGCTTCTTTCTCAGGGTGTTTGTGATTCCTTGTTCACTGAAACTTGAGTAACTTTTTAGGAAATGGTGGTTCAAGATACATGGTTTTTGCTACCATTAGAAAAATCATATCTGATAATAATCCAAGTCCTAGCTCATATAGTTGCCTTTTCATGACCGATATCAATGTCTCAAGATCATTTTCATTAAACATGTTTAGCTCTGATATGCCTAAGATATCTGGAAGTCTATCTAATTTTGGAAGTGAATCTTTATTCCATCATTTCAGTTTTTCAAGACTGTGACTCTTTGCCGCCTTAGTCCAGCTCTGCTCAAAATTTGTCAAAACATTATATACTGCAGGCCCATCTATTTTGCAGTGCAAATCTAGTCATGACTCTCTTGGTTTACCAAAATCTATACCTCCCGTAAAAGTTGGATTATGATGATCATCCTTATGGTTAGTTTGCAGAGTTTGAAATAAATGGTGCTCTGGAGTATCATATTGTCCATCACAAAGATCAAGTTCTCCAAGAAAAACTGTAATCTTTCTTCTCTTGCCTAGAGCCATTGAATCCAGAAGTACTATCTTTTGATGATGTGTGAAGATGGTGCCCTATTTCCTGTTGTTTGATACCAATTGAAGGTTCATATGGAACAATTTGAAGTTTGTCATATTCTTATCCTGGTGAAAAATCAAAAGATGGAGTGATGTCATACAAATTCATTAAATGCTTTGAAAATGATCCATTATTGCTTGCAAAAGATTGATTGGAATAGTCAATGTTCTGTGAATTGTAATGTAGCATTGAAGCAGGCTTGTGAAAGGAGCCTGCAAGAGGTGAGGATTCAACAAGTTGAGGGTGGTCTAACAAGCGCATTGATGACATGGGGTCAATCAATTGGTACAATGGTGTAGCTGGATAAGTCAAGCTAGGAGCAACTATCTCCAGATTGGAAATCTGTGCATGATAGGCTGGGGCTTAGCTTGGTATGATACTTAATTGGTAATGGAATATTGCTCTTTGACAAATATAAAAAGGTGCTGACAACAAACTTCTTCAAAACCTATAAACTTGATACCTGAAAAACACATCAAACCTAACTATGGGGGGTTGAAAATGGACATGAGTAGATGAACATGAGCCCAGAGTGGTTTGGCTAGACAATCATAGGACATCAATTCATTCATCATCAAACCAATAAAATTTTGCAAGAATACTTCTGGGTTTTGTATTCAATTTTTTCATCATGGACATTTTAGATTTAGCCAAAATTTGAAGGCGAATTTGTAGGTCCTAATAGTGGCTCTGCCTGGGGATGTATGCCCCCTATGGGCACAACAAGAATCCATATCTCTAGGGAGTAGACCAGTGCCTACCCCATTGGGCATTAGAGTCCAAATGTTATTTTTGCCCCAAACTAATTTGGTTTTGAAAAACCCACACCATGGTTGATGACACAAGGCCACTGGACAAAGTAAAACCCATATTTCCCTTTGTCATAGACCTTATTCTCATCATATTGTAATGAAACCAATCTAAAAATATCATTAAGGTTTGTTTGATCGAATATGTTCACATCTTTCCCTTGTTCACTATGTTCCATGTTGCTGGTGTATTTTTCATTATTATGCATCTGAGGGCCATACATGATTTGAAAAATCTCATATTTGTGTGATAGGTCAGATCCAAATTTTATGTGATGTCTTGTGTAATCATACTTGCTATCATCCACCAACTGATGGCTCTCTATCTGGATTGGGAAGCAGAAAAAATCAAGCCGCATTTGACATCCACTTCCTTCAATGTATGCACCATCAGATCCAAAAACATCACTACTATCTTTATCATCACCGGTAACTTTTCCACATGATTGTCATCTTGAAACTCTATTACCACAGGATCAAATAGAAGTATGCATCTCAAGAGGACTGCTGCAATAAGATTCATAATCACCAATTGTCTCTATCTCATCAAAATGTAATCCTGATTCTATTCTTTCACACCAATTATGTGGTTCATCCTCCTTGTCAAAGCAAATGTATATTGGGCATGGAACCTCAGAATCATCCTTATGTGCATGTTTCTGATATTCTATGGTGAACAAATTTGAAATTTGCTCACTGTTAAGTGATTATGCTTCTTCATCCCTTTCCTCATTACCACAATACTCAAGATCATTAAAATTAGAGATGGCATTTTCTTCAGCATAACCATTTCTTTCACAAGCTAATATATCATCCTAATGATCTGAAAAATGCTCCATCCTCATCATAGCATGGATTTGAGAACACATGAAATTCTTGTTGCGGCATTCCCTAGAAAATTGTCATTTGATTTTCTTTTGTCATGTCATTATACAATGGATTTGAAAAACTCTAAAAATCATTTTCAGATGTGCACACCTCTTCTTCACTGAGAGTTTGTCCTCTTCCCTCAATATGCGGATACTCATTTTCTTCCTCCTCAAATTGTTGATTTAGGTATTGAGGTGGGTGGGCTGGGACAATAAGAGAATTTAGATTTTGAAGACTATTTTCCTCTTCAAATGTATCATATGCCTTTTCATTGTTCATTGTAATATGTCGAGGCTCCAAAACTAGTGTAGAATCTTCATAACTGTAATCAAATTGGCTTAAGAATAGCCTTTTGAAATCTTCCCATGAGGATACACTTTCCCTAGGTAAGCTGATGCACCAATCTCTTGCATAATCCCTCAATGATCTTGCAAAACATTTTATAATTATATCTTCTAGATAAATCTGAAATTTTTCAATAAAATCTCAAAATAGTTGTACATACCTTCGAGCTGATTCATGTATCTTTCCATAAAATTTAGGGATATGATCTCTAAGCTCAACGAGATGATGATTTGGCTAGCCTTGTATATTATTGAAGTTGAATGGTTTATCAATGTCTCGAACAAACCCTTTTATTAATGGACATGATTGGCATTACTGATTATTCTGATGAGGGGCTTGATATTGATAGTACCTGGCATGCTGATAGTATTCATAATCTTGGTATGTTTCTAGTCTTTGATCAGGTAAGAAAGAATAATTATTTATTTGATTTGAGGCTTGTGAAAAAATGTCTTGTTGTGTATGATATGCACTATATTCATTGCCTGAATTATGAGACACTTGTGAGTTCAAAGGATCACTATACCCATCCTCATTAGATGTTGATATATATTGTGATCAATTTGAAGCATGTTTGGATTTTAATTGCTGGAATTCTTGAATCGACCTTTTTTCTTCCCTTAACAACTCCAACAATTCCTCTTCTTCAGTCGTATTTACTTTGACTATAGATGGTGTTATTACAGGTTGTACTTGTTATCTTCATTGAATTCCTTTTCAGAGTCACCACCTCTTGTCAAAAGAGGAATGATTTCATCTTTCTGAGTCCTTCTTGCCAACAGAGTTACCAATTTGTATTTGAATTTAAAACTTCACTGACTCTATAACGAGATGATCTTTAACCAAATTCTACATTACTTCCTAGTAGAGTCACCAATCTATTGGGTCTCAAAAATGTAGATTTTTAGACCACAAGAAAGTGCCAGTTTCTTGATACGTTTTTGACCAACGAATGAGGTAGCAAAGATTTTGACTACCTCCTACTCTTCAGGCTCTGCTAAACCTAGGCGGGTGTACCTAAGTAATAGACAAATTTTGAAGGCTATGATCTCTAAATTAAGCAACCTACTTATAATGGCACTCAAGGTGAAGTAGATGCAAGCCTCATTACTACTTCCTACTAAAAATATTTTGGGAATCAAGCATATAAATGGGATCTATATGAGATTATTCTAAATCGACCAGTGCCTACACTATTGTGTGAATGGACTCAAAGGTGAGTGATGACTTTGGAGATAAGCTTTTGTAAGATGCGTAGATTTAATTTTCAGCTTAACTCATATAATTGGGCACTTTTAAATGTCTGCACCTTATGCAAACGTGCAATTATATTAGTTATCTAGACTCTTCTTAATGATCCTAGTGATATCCCCTTATGTAACTATGAAATTGTGAAAGGGTTTAATTCAGATGTGAAGGGAAACCAATTAAGACAACATATTCAAAAGGATTTTAATCCAAACAGGAACCTATCAAACTTGTTTTGCTTAAAAGGAATTTTAATTCTTTTGCACACAAAAACCAGTCACAATATCATACAACTACAACAAATGTGTATTGACAAATTAAATGTATTCTTACACATTCAATTTGAATAACATAAGCAGCCACTCTAGAGACAACCAAACAACATATGAGTGTATGAATCCATGCAACTGTTGAACACTTGAAAGAAAATCAATAATTATTGCATAACCTTCTACATTATATTTATCTTCGAATACTATGCATTATAACAATAGTTTTTGATATGAGATGGATGGGCGAAATGGGTGCAATCTATCTTCTTACTAATGCCTCACCTAAAATGAAAATGATGATCCCTTTTTTTGGCTACGATTGATTTCACTTATATATCTTGTTTCATCATGAGACACATCCTTTCATACTACGACTGCCCCTCTATAAATTATAATTTAATTTTAATTGAAATTATGTTTATCTAAACATACACTTCTATTACGTCTACTCTTCCTTCCATTGTTAGAATAAAAAATATCCTCCAACCCTGGTGCTTACTCACTCATTGAATTCAACTTGACCAACCAGTTTGTCAGTTTGATTGGACTATCTTTTGATAAATGAGGCTTCTATTGAACATGGGAGTTGGGATCTCTTATTCTTTTCAAAATATAACCCTGACAAATATTCAATGTTGTGATGTATGAGTCACGAAGTTTGAGCCATTGTTTCAGGTATGGATTACCTTCAAGGTCTCTGTATCCAGTGATCTTAAGGAGGAGGTCCTTTGTTTCTAGATAGATAGCTTTCAATTTTTTACCAAAGGTCCACAAATATTCAGACACCAGTAGTTTGTTTTACAAAATTAATACCTGGATCACCCTTTGCAAAAAAACCATGTTTCAACTAAGTCAATTGTAATCCAAAAGAATGTCCATGCATTTGCATCTCCCATAGTGTATGGAGATCATGCTTGAATGTTGCACCAAATCCTAGCCTCCTAGACATGGTCATAGAATCAAATTTTACAAACATGGCAAACCCATCCAAATCAAAATAATACCATCCACAAAGCATCTAGTTCTTTGAACAACTGCTCTCAGCTTGCACTTCAACAGATTCAATAATTTTTGTCTCCGCAATTCCAATTATTGTTGTTGATTTTGATGTATTTTCATTAGAATCCTCTGTCCTGGGATTTGCCCATTTTCCAGCTAATGCAATATCCATCATACTGTAGATTTTCCCACCCATTTCTGTAGGATTCTCAGGAGTAAAACCACTAGAAATCAAGGCTATGTCATATAAGAGATCAATTGCTTTTAGGGCATCAAGATTATTTGGAGCATTGTTGCATACAGCATTCAAATTTCTTATAATAGTATGTTTTGGATTTATCTCGAAGATCCTTCTTTGAGTGCATGAACTCCATACTTGAAGTATCCCCCATCATTTGAGCCTTCATGATCCTTTCCAAGTTGGTTGACCATTCAAACTTCCCAAAAACAAGCACACATGGTGAAGAACTTAATCGATTAGATATTTGAACCTTTGACACTGTCCCCTAGATGGTTCTTCATCTAGTCACAGAATGATGTAAATTATTTTTTGATTTCTTTTTCCTTTTCTTCATATCTATCACCCAAGTCTAGATCTTCTTTTGAAATATCCATAAATGACTTGTCCTTGTAAGACTTTAAGGTTCTGGATGGTAACCTCATCAATTGGGTTGACAAGATTTAGAACCTCATATTCTCTCTAGAAGCTTTTCTAAGCATTGGCGATTCTATCTGAAGCAATATAATAGATGTCCTTCTGGTCTTCTTTCATGCTCTCAACATACTGATCCAGGCTGATAAGCTCATCTTCACTATATGATGAAAAGAACCAAAAAAGAGGAGCCAATTTCTTCTGATTTGAATTATTTTCAATGACACTTATCTTAAGATTCTTTCCAAAGCTATCCCAAAACTTTTTGTAGTCCTCTTTATTCTCACTAAGAGCAATTCCTGAGATCATCTCGAATGTTTTCTCTCTTTTTCTTTTTTTAGAAGGCGTTTCCTCATGACTCGAATAATGCGGCTTTCCTAAAGGATCTCCCTTGATACATTAAGGGGCAAGTCATTTGAATCCACCATGCCCTTAACAAAGCCCAAATAGCATGGAAACAACTCCCCATCAAAATTATATGGAATAAACACACGCTTACATACAGGCAAATGTTTTGCCTTTGGATTTGCTAAGTCTTCTCCGCATATCGGAGGGACTTATATAAGCCTCCCTTCGATATAAGAAAGTTATTCCAACATTCATTTCATGCCTTTTATTCTTAGTAATGTTCATCAGTTACGGTTGTTGGGGCCCACGTTATCGGCAGATCAGGGGGACTTCAATAATCTCTTACCGATATAACTTTCTTCCTTCGATGATGTTTACATGCTCGTGTATATCGGTCTATCAAAGAGAGCCATCAACTAGTCATTCCAACATGGTAAAGTCTCTTCGATGCCTTTTGCCTTTGGGACAGAATAAGATGTCCATGTTTTATCTGAATGAATAACAAATCCTGAAGGATTAAAGAGATGTTCTGTTATGTCAACTCGAATTTCATGGTTGGGGCTTCTTTCTCGGGGTGTCTGTGATTCCTTGTTCACTGAAACTTGAGGAACTTTTTAGGAAATGGTGGTTCAAGATACGTGGTTTTTGCTACTATTAGAAAAATCACATCTGATAAAAATTCAAGTCCTGGCTCATACAGTTACCTTTTCACGACCAATATCAATGTCTCAAGATCATTTTCATTGAACATGTTTAGCTCTGATATGCCTAAGATATCTGGAAGTCTATCTAATCTCATAAGTGAATCTTTATTCCATCATTTCAGTTTTTCAAGACTGTGACTCTTTGCTGCCTTAGTCCAGCGCTACTCAAAATTTGTCAGAACATTATATGTTGCAGGCCCATCTATTTTGTAGTGCAAATCAAGTCATGACTCTCTTGGTTTACCAAAATCTATACCTCCCATAAAATTTGGATTATGATGATCATCCTTATGGCTAATTTGCAGAGATCGAAATAAATGGTGCTCTGGAGTATCATATTGTCCATCACGAAGATCAAGTTCTCCAAGAAAATCTGTAATCCTTATTCTCTTGCCTAGAGCCATTGAATCCAGAAGTACTATCTTTTGATGATGTGTGAAGATGGTGCCCTATTTCCTATTGTTTGATACCAACTGAAGGTTCATATGAAACAATTTTAAGTTTGTCATAATCTTGTGAGCCAGATTATCCTGGTGAAAAATTAGAAGATGGAGTGTTGTCATATGAATTCATTGAATGCTTTGAAAATGATCCATTATTTCTTGCAAAAGATTGACTGGAACAGTTAGTGTTCTGTGAATTGTAATGTGGCATTGAAGTAGGCTTATGAAAGGAGCCTGCAAGAGGTGAGAATTCAACAAGTTGAGGGTGGTCTGACAAGCACATTGATGACATGGGGTCAATCAATGGGTACAATGGTGTAGCTGGATAAGTCAAGCTAGGAGCAACTGTCTCCAGATTAAAAATCTATGCATGATAGGCTGGGGCTTAGTTTGGTATGATACTCAATTGGTAATGGAATATTGCTCTTTGACAGATATAAAAAGGTGTTGACAGCAGACTTCTGCAAAACCTATAAACTTGATGCCTGAAAAACATATCAAACCTAACTATGGGGGGCTAAAAATAGACATGAGTAGATGAACATGATCCCAGAGTGGTTTGGCTAGACAATCATAGGACAACAAGTCATTCATCATCAAACCAATAAAATTTTGCAAGAATACTTCTGGTTTTTGTATTCAATTTTTTCATCAT
Organism: Cunninghamia lanceolata; assembly: GCA_027924645.1. Classification (NCBI taxonomy): domain Eukaryota; kingdom Viridiplantae; phylum Streptophyta; class Pinopsida; order Cupressales; family Cupressaceae; genus Cunninghamia; species Cunninghamia lanceolata. The sequence goes on along the minus strand of BSBN01001859.1, from coordinate 1,042,021 downwards.
GGACATTTCAAATTTAGCCAAAATTTGAAGGTGAATTTGCATGTCCTAACAAGTTGCTCTGCATTATCCAGCATCTTTTGAATTCTTTGAATGGGGTCTTGCACCTCTGCAAAGGCACCCTGATATGCAACATTAACTTTCTTTATCATTCTTTCTCCTATCATTATTGTGTCCCACTTGATTCTCAAAGTGTGGACATCATTCATTGTGAAAAAATTTCTGACAGGATCCTCATTGAGGTCAACCTGACGAATGTATCTTGGTCTCTGTTTGTTGACCCTCAGGTCATATTAATGAAACCCTCAGGGTCAAAAATCCTTGGCTGCTCCAAATACATCCCATAGCACTGAGAAAATCTGATCCAACCCATTTCTATCACCTATCATAAAATCACTAAATTTGACGGAGGTAGGAAAAATGAGACCTTCTTATGCTTCCTCAGGTGCTCCTTATCTAATTCATTCAACTGCCTAATGATCTCCAAAAATGTTATTCTCTTAGGTACATATTTAGGCAGAATGTGGGGCGGGGCCTCACACCCATAAACTCTGATGCAAGTAGTGTGCTCATGATAAAACCAATTAGCCCAATTATGATCAATTCCCAAATGAGGAGTTTTGTCGAATGGCCTTAAGAAATCAAATACATCTGGATGCAACCTTTCACCCTCTAGCTCTAGGAAACCAAGAATTCTCCTCACAAAATACTCCTCAAAAATTACATAGTCAGCACTAGTACAATGCATATCTACCATGCAGGTCCACATTTGTACGGGCAACATATTTCCCTGTGCATCCACCATTTTGACATGCATATTTTGATGCCACATTCCAGACAAAGCAAATAGAAGCATGTGGCACAACATGGAATACCATGTGAATTCAACATGGGCATCTGCAGTAAATAGTTTGCTCTTGATTTCTGTCATCTATATGTGCATTCTATCTGCAATGTAGGAGGCATAGTCATATGGCTCCTTAGTCTCTTGACTCTGAATATTCATTGCCATTATCATCAGAGAGATGGACATTCTATCTAAGGCATCCCCACCCAACACTTGGCACAAGCTCTGATATGTTTTGATAAATTAATGCATGAACAGGTTCCATTGGAAAAGTTCTTATTCACTATCTGATATCTTCACCAGTTTGTCATCAACTCCTCTCGGCCTATGCTTGGCCAAGTTGAAGTCCCTATAAGCACGCTTAACAATCTGGTACTTCTTCAATGCATTTAAGTCAATTGACTTATTAGCCATAGGGTTCAGGTTAACTATAGTGGCAATGTACCCCTTTGTGAATTTGATCATTTTTGTGTCATTTCCTGCCAAAACTGTCCTAGTCTGAGGATCATATCTCTGAGCTATCACCCTTACCAGGTCTAGATTAGGGAATACATTTAGGCAGATAAGCTTGGCCAAGTCAAATCGCCAAGCATGGTAGACGGGGGCCTTATAATCCATTCTTCAATGCTAATACTCAAACAAGACCCAACTAGGAATGGGTATTCTGGCATCTCTACAGTTGTAACAAAAGTCAAGGAACTTATCGTCTGGTCCACCTGGACCATGCAAATTTAGAGGTTTCCTAGCAGAACCTGGGAGATGAACCATATGATCCTCATCTAAGTTGCGCTTAGAGGTGGAGACTTGACTCATTTTCAAACTGATTGAAATAAACTAGGGTTTCTTATAAAGACAATTATCTATCTCCTGAAGCAGTCAACTTGAAATATGTCAGGTATAGCTAGGCAGAAAGAACTTACTAATTTATGCTTGGAGAAGTTTGAATTTCGTTCTTTGCTCACTTGAGAATCTGCCATGTGCCTGAGATCTATTTGTTCTTGGAGAAATGATGCAAAAAACCCTAACTTTCTTCTTTTTAAGCTTTGTGGTGTAGCTTATGAGGCATTAAGGGAGGTAGCCTCAGTCTTAATCTCTCATTCGTGTCATAGGTTGCCTTCAATGTTCTTTATGAAAGTTTAAATCTGCACCATTGATTTGAGTCTATCCCCGACAAATCCACAACCACCATTCACCCGCAAGATTTGAAAATCTTCGCTATCACCTTTAAAAAGTCATCAGCCAATTGGAACAAGACAACTCGAACATACAATTTACGCTGACTGCATCACCTTTTGTCTGGCCCGAACATGTGCCACCATTTCGCGCCATCGCAATCGGAGGTGGGCCACCACTTTACCTACCTTGTGCGGGTGCAATAAAGCCTCCACGTGTCCATCTTTCATTTGCTTTTGACTCCTTTCATAAGTCGAGGCCACGTGTCGCCATCTCGCAACCGCGCGGTGAAGATTCCATCATGGTGAGATACCCTTGCGACGATGCACAACCGTTAGATTAAAACTTTCCTTCAGACCACTTTTAGACTGACACTTGGCCACATACGGTTGCTAGATACAAGATTCTTAAAACAAAGGGACGTAAACCTAGGTCCTTTGACATGTGTCACCTTGTCGCGGCTGCGCAGCGGGATGATGATGTCATGTAATATGCACTGCGACGCTGTGAAATATACTTGTATTAAACCTTATAATATATACGAAGACTTAGAACATAGGTTTAATTTTTTATGGGCTACAAGGGGTAAGACTAGGATATGGGGCCTGTCACTTGATGAATACAAAGGCATCAAGACATAACTAAAGGGACTGGGAACCTACCGTAGGTGGTCAACAGGGATTTAAAAGATAAAGCGAATAAGACCTATGGACCTTAGATTTAAGGATTTTTTAAAGGAAAAGCCTTATAATTTAATGAACCTAAAACTCTAAACCCTAACAAGTACTACCACACTATATGGATTATCTTTTGCACTCCATACTCCATGAAGATGAAGAACATGGAAAGGGTGTTGTTTTAATGTTTTGGGTGAGTCGTGCTTAGTGGGGAGAGCCTAATTTCTGCAGCATGCTCTTCTAGGGAGCATTAGTAGATTAAGAGGGCGATTTTTATGTGGGGTGAGACATATTGTAGAAGGGGTCTATTTGGAGAGGCAGTAGAGGAAAAACCATCATGGAATAGTAGAGTAAAGGTAGATGCCTCATGGCAGAAAGACTAAACAATATACTAGTTAGAAGTTGATATTGAACAACATACAGGTAATATTGATTACCATAGATATGACTATGGTTGTGTTTCAAGAATAACACTTATATTTTCATTGTTGAGCCCGTGTTGGGTATGTTGTGATGTGTGTTTAATTGCCAGAGGTTGCCAATAATACCTTTGCTCAACTAATTTTCCATGCACCTTGAATGATAATTGTAAAGTCTTAGTCCTTGTTAGAGGTTGTCTTGGTGTTAGCCATCATAGTAATGGTAGTGATTCAGTCGACACCTTAAGTTTCTAACTGTGAGAAAGATAGTGAACGTCAGTAATGGTGAAGAATGGAGATACAAGGGTTACTAACCATGTCGTTCTCCATAGTATGGAAATATAGTGGTTGAAGCTCATGATACTCGTCCTGTATGTTTCAACTTTTCCTTTTATATATATTGGTTTATAAATCCATTGATAATAGGTTGTATTTGCATGTCTATATTTTAAAGATGGTGTTGTTCTTTTATAAAGAACAATAAAAGAATGTGGCATGGGTTCCCGTAGGCTAATAGATGTGGTTAGGGAACCTTATTTGGTCATTATTCCAGGACTTACTATTAATAGAAGTCAGGCAGGAGGGATCAGGTGGCGTTGGCCTACTTTCTATTTATAGTCTGTCAGTTGGAGCACCTAGCACTTTGCAATTGGGTTTCGAGATGGCTAGAGGATTATTAGTCAGAGTATAAGTTAAATTAAATATTTAACTTATAATATTTAGATGGCTATAGTTACTTTATTTTATGAAGTTACAACTTAAAGTTATGTGTTAGGAAAAAGTGAACACTCATGGGGAGATAAGGGGGTCTAAAATATTTAAAAGAAATTTGAATAGAAGTATTTCCCTCTTTTGGGCGTTGGAAGCCAAGGGGATATAAAAGGCTTTTTGTGAGCTCATCTCTCTCTCTCTTTCTCTCTCTCTCTTGAAAATATACTTGGTTGAGCAAAACTGAGGCATGGCTTTGGGGTTTGGAACAAGGGTTTTGCAGGGATGGAACCCCCTATAAGATCACTCTTCTCGTGCTTGAGAGACAACATCAGGAGGGTTGCTGGGAGCTTCATACGGAGGCTTCGTTTGTGCTTCAAATGATATCATTTTGAGGAGATTCATCTTGGTAGTATTCAGTTTGTTTGAGCAACAAATGGAAGAGCTTGCTTGTCTATTTTGAGTGGGATTTCTATGTGTTTGGAGCAGCCATGAATAGTAATACCAGGCCGTACCATTTCAGTACCAAGTTGTACACCTTTGAGCATCTGATATAGTGTTTTTGAAGGGTTTAAGCTTGTCTTTGGGTGTTGGAGCATTTGTCATCAGTTGCAAATATATATTACACACCTGTGACAGTTTAGTGACAACATAACCTTCTATTTAAATACGTAGCTGGGTCATACACCTCTACCAAGGATGTGGGTCTGCTACCAGCCCAAATGCCATCATTTGGGCAACTTCTTTCTGGTGTTTGGGGTTGATTTAGACCATTGAAGCTATTAATATTGTTTAATGTCAAAGACTCTTTATTTATGGATGTAATGGAGACAATTTTCAAACATATATGAGGCAGGTTCATCTACAACAGAAATACAAAGTCTAGAAATTGAAATGGGTATGCATTAATAATTCATTTTACATGATTCTATGATCTAGGTCTTTGTTCTTTTATGCATTAGGGTTATAATTTTTCTAGGTTATCATTACATGTTAATATTTCATTGTTACCAGGCAAAAACAATTACATGCAAAAACAAAACTCCTTCTGCAACTTCTGTCTAGTTCTGAAAGACCACAAATTAATAATAAAAATAACATATATAAATAAAAAATTATTACAAATAGGGCAGCCCATTACAGTGGTATCAAAGCACATCTTTTTCCTGCCATCCAGTGGGTTAATGAAGTTCTATGAGCATCAGTGACAGAGAAAAAAAGAAGAATTTTGGGAACATTGGCCTTCTGATATAGAGGAACAACAATCAGCACACTCGAGAAATATGGGTGACAGAGATAATAGAGATACAGAACTTGATCATACAGCTCTTCTTTTGGATGTGTTGGTTAGAAGTCAAGAGCATGCAAATCAATGCATGGTGCAAACAAATCAACTCATGACTTAGTTGGCTGATGCGTTTACCTTACTGGCAGTCAATAACAAGGGTAATGGGGACCAAAGGAATGGTCAAAATCCACCCAGGGTAGAAGATCCACATCAGAGAGAAGTAGTAGCAAGACCTCTTATGCCAGTCTTTCCACCTAAAGTTAAACCACCAACAGGGAATGAACTCACTCTAGTTGAAATGCAAGATCAATTTCGACAAGATTGGAGAGATGCAGGACTTGATTTTCAGTGTAACATATCTCTACGCGACTATATGGATGTTAGGATGAGACATATGCCCAAAAGAGGCAACAGAGAGCAACACAATGAATTGTGTAAGAAGCTTGGGAAGCTCACTCTTCCTTACTTTGATGGCTCTGGGAAGACATCAACTCGAGCATTGGTCCAAAAGTTGATACTTTCTTTACTCTTAATCCTATGCTTGAAGAAGAATACATAAAATAGACTGCCATGTATCTTGACGGAGTTGCTCATGAGTGGTGGCATCATGGCATGATCACCTTAGGACATGCACAGATCACATCATATGTTGATTTTACTGAAAGAATAATTGAGAGGTTTGACAAGAAGGATCCAGAATTGCAATTTAAAGAGCTATCACAACTAAAATAGTGGGGTACACTGGATGCTTATGTGATTGATTTTCAATAGTTGTAAGTGCTGGTGACAAATATTTCTGAGAGGAGAGTTGTTGTGCTCTTTATTGATGGTTTATCTGAACCTTTGAGGGGATTTGTTAAGGCATTCAACCCACCTACTCTACAGGAAGCAATCAAGAAAGCTAGAGATATGGAGTCCACTACTTCATAAAGCAAATCTTAGTCCAAAGCGTTCCCTCAGAAGAAAGAAAAGGACAAAAAACATTTACAAGGGAGGATGAACAACCTAAGAAAAAATACACTAAGATTGACAATGAGACCTTAAATGAACTTAGGAGGAAGGGATTATGTTTCACATGCAAGGAGCCTTGGTCCAAAGGCCATAAATGTTCAGCTAATGGGAAGGCACTCCTAATTGAGTACCAATCTAGTGAAGATAGTGCATCATAAAAATCAGACCAGCAATCTGATTATGAAGAATGTGAGGATGAAAAGGCACCAGAAGAGGGTGGAAAGGAGGAGGACAATGATGGGAAGCTAGCACAGCTCCATAGCTTTTAGAAAAATGAGTCTCTTTGCATTAGGGGAGTACTTAAGGGGAAACGAATGATAGCTTTGATCGATACATGAGCTACTCATAATTTCATTGATGACGGCTTGGTTGTTCGTAGAGGCCTTCAAAAATAGGAGGTGAGTGGTTTCCAAGTAATGGTAGCAGATGGTTTCACTATCAATTGTGCTAAGATGGTCCCACAGTTGAGTATACAATTTGGGGATTATGAGGTTAAGGAGGATTTCTATGTGGTTAGTATTAGAGACACCGATGCAATTATGGGGATTCAATGGCTACATTCTTTGGGAGAGATCACTCTTAATTTTCAGACCATGGAACTGAAATTCAAATCAAAAGTGAGGAATGTGGTCTTGAAAGGCCTGTTAAATGGAGGATCACGTGTGGTGTCTTTCAAACAAATGGAGAGACTTTTCAGGCATGATCAGGTAGCAAAGTGTGTTATTATGCCTACGGTTATAGAGGAGGTTAAGAGATCTTATACACCGGAGATACAAGAGCTTTCCAAAAGAAGCAAGGCATTTGGTAGTCTTCCCCCAGGTAAGCCTCTTGAGAGAGGCATTGAGCATATGATCAGTGATTACTACTCCCTACAGGTATCCCAAGAGAATTAAAAATGAGATTGAAAAGACTATTAAGGAGCTTCTAGAGATGGGACACATTTGGCCAAGCAAGAGCCTATTTGCTTCTTCTATTGATTTGGTGAAGAAGGATGGGACTATGCATATGTGTGTGGATTATAGAACACTTAACAAGAAAACAAAGAATAGATATCCCATCCCACGCAATAATGAGCTAAATAATGAGTGACATGGCACAGTATATTCCTCCAAAATAGACTTGATATCGGGATACCATCAGATTAGACTCAGGGAGGAGGATGTGGAGAAGACCGCATTCAGATGTCACTTTGGACATTTCAAGTTTCTTGTCATACCTTTTGGTTTGAAAAATGCTCCGGCTACTTTCTAGTCATGCATGAATAGGGTGTTCAGCAAACAGTTACATAAGTTTGTTTTAATCTTCTTTGATGACATCCTTGTTTACAATAGATCATGGGAGGAGCATTTGAGAAAATTGGATGAGGTGTTGAGTATTCTTGAGAGTGAGTCTCTTTTTGCATAGGAGTCCAAGTGTGAGTTTGGGATGACTGAGTTGTTGTATTTGGGGCATATAATCAACATTGATGGTGTTCGTGTGGATCCTGATAAAATCAAGGCAATACTTGATTGGCCACCACCCACTGATTTGGCACAACTTAAGGGATTTTTTGGATTGTGTGGGTTCTACATAAGGTTTGTAAAGGGATTTTCGTAGGTTGCTACTCCACTTACTGATTTGACTAGGAAATGGGCATTCTCTTGGTCAGAATCAACACAAAATTCATTTGATCAGTTTAAGAAGTTCATGAGTTTATGCCCTGTTTTGGCACTTCCTAATTTTTCCAAGCCACTTGAGCTTGAATGTGATGCTTTTGGTGATGGTATAGGGGGTGTTCTCAGGCAAAATAAGCATCCAATTGCTTTTGAGAGTAGAAAATTGAAGGGAAGTGAGAGAAGTTATTCGATTTACGATAAGGAGATATTAGCCATAATGCATTCTTTGGCTAAGTATAAACAATATCTTGTTCAGGGTAGATTTACTGTTAAAACTAATCATAATAGTCTGAAATACTTCCTTAATCAGAAGGATTTGAGTGAGAGACAATATAAATGGGTTAGTAAACTTCAAGCATATGATTTTGAAATTGAATGTCAAAGGGAAACGAAATGTAGTGGCTGATGCACTATCTAGGAGACCTCATCTATGTGTTTTTTCTAAAATAGTAGCAGATTGGAAAGAGAGTATCCAGGTTGATTATGCAAAGAACAACCTTGCCAAAAACATTCTTGATGGTACTTTGGATGATGATAAATATTGTGTGAAGGATGGCTTGATCTTCTACAAGGAGAGAATTTATGTAGTGCCTAAATCAAAGTTGAAAGAACATATTTTTAAATCTTTTCATGACACTCCTATGACTCATCATCCTAGGTTTTATAAGACATATAGGCAAATCTGTGAGAGATTCTCATGGAAGGGAATGAAGGAAGACATTACCAAGTATGTGTGTGAGTGTCAAGTGTGTCAACAAAACAAAAATGAGCACACATACCTTGCAAGAATGCTACAACCTTTGCCCATTCCTACTCAAAAGTGGGACAGTATTTCAATGGATTTCATCATGTGGCTTCCCAAGGTGCAAGGGAAGGATTGTATTTATGTTGTGGTAAACCATTTGACCAAATTTGCCCTTTTTTGCCATATCAGCAAGATATACATTACAGGTGGCAGATTTGTTCTTTAAGGAAGTGTTTAGACTTCATGGGGCACCAAAGAACATCATAAGTGACAGGAACATCAAGTTTATGAGCTTGTTTTGGTAGGAGTTGTTTACGTTATGTGGTACTGAGTTGACTCCCAGCACTAGTTACCACCCCCAAATAGATGGTCAAACTAAAATAGTTAACAAGTGGGTGGAAGGCTACCTTCAAAACTATGTTTTAGGACAACAAAAGTGATGGATTAAATGGTTGCACTTGGGGAAGTTTTGCTACAACTCCACATTTCACATGTCCATTAAGATGTCACCTTTCATGGCTTTGTATGGTTACGAAGCACCTAGTTTCATTGATTTACTATTTGGTGATTGTAGAGTGCCCAGAGCTAAGGATTTCTTGTAGGAGAGTCAAGACATAATGAGATCCTTGAGAGAAAACATCCAACATACCCAGAATCAGTAGAAGTTGTAAGCTGATCAGCACCGTATAGAGCAAGAGTTTGAGGTGGGTGACATGGTTTATGTTAGACTGCAACCATACAGACAGTCCACTCTCAAGAAGAGTGGAGCAGAGAAGTTGAAACCTCATTTTTATGGTCTGTTCAGAGTCACCAGAAGAGTTGGAGAAGTAGGCTACGAGCTGGAGTTACCTAAGGAAAGTAGAGTGCACAATGTTTTTCATGTATCTCACCTCAAGAAGGTGCTTGGACATAATGTGACACCTTCAGTAGTGTTGCCCCCATTGGATGAGAAGGGTAATTTGGAGCTTATCCTAGAGGCAGTGATTGATTTCAGGGAGAGGACCGTCAGGTGGAGAGTGATCATAGGGTAATTGGTGAAGGTGAGACTTACTAGTTGAGGATGCTACTTGAGAGAATGAATAGATTTTATAGCATCCAGCACTGCAATTGCTTGAGGGCAAGCAATTTCGAGGAGGGCGGACTGCAATGTCACCTTCTTAGCCCCATGCAAAGACATGGAGTGACTAGCCTATTCTTGGGTTCCCGTAGGCTAATAGATGTGGTTAGGGAACCTTATTTGGTCGTTATTCTAGGACTTACTATTAATAGTAAGTCAGGCAGGAGGGATTAGGTGGCATTGGCCTACTTTCTATTTATAGTCTGTCAGTTGGAGCAACTAGCACTTTGCAATTGGGTTTTGAGATGGCTAGAGGATTATTAGTCATAGTATAAGTTAAATTAAATATTTAACTTATAATATTTAGATGGCTATAGTTACTTTACTTTATTAAAGTAACTTTATTTTATGAAGTTACAACTTAAAGTTATATGCTAGGAAAAAGTCAAATGCCATCATTTGGGCAACCTCTTTCTAGTGTTTAGGGTCGATTTAGACCATTGAAGCTATTAATATTGTTTAATGTCAAAGAATCTTTATTTATGGATGTAATGGAGGCGATTTTCAAACATATATGAGGCAGGTTCACCTACAACAGAAATACAAAGTCTAGAAATTGAAATGGGTATGCATCAAGTATTCATTTTACATGATTCTATGATCTAGGTCTTTGTTCTTTTATGCATTAGGGTTATAGTTTTTCTAGGTTATCATTGCATGTCAATATTTCATTATTACCTGACAAAAACAATTACATGCAAAAACAAAACCCCTTCTGCAACTTTTGTCTAGTTTTGAAAGACCACAAATTAATAATAAAAATAACATATAATAAATAAATAAAATATTAAAAACAAGAATCATTATCTAAGAGGATTGGACAAAGATTCTTGAACCAAGTAAATAGCCTTGGGAGAACATGAAAGGTTATTATTAAAAATAAAACTATTCTTATGTCGAGACGAGACATCGAAACTGAATGTATACCTAAATACTTTTATAACATGGAATAGAGTGACGTGGAGTCATAGATTTCACATTGCAATGGCAACATGTAAAATTCTCTAAAAGAATGAAGACCTCTATGTGAATCATTTTGTTCTTGTACTCCAGATATTGGAGTAGATAATGAGAGTTAGTGAGACTATGGGTGAGAACTATCGAGACTCCCATTAGTTGGAATGAGTTAAAGATAATGAGAGTTAGTGAGACTATGGGTGAGAACTATCGAGACTCCCATTAGTTGGAATGAGTTAAACAAACTTACTGTTGGATGAGAACTTCTAAGTTGAGTTAGATGTGGGTGAACAATCGACTACGTTCATTGTGAAACATCTATGTATATGAAATCTTTGGCCATAGTAATGCATCCGTCTCTACATGCATTTGTCGGTTCACTATTCTCTAGATGACATAACCTTCCAATAGTGTCATACATAGTTAGAGTGGATCTATAGTTGTATGACCGCGAAGAGTTATGTAGGACACAACACTAGAGACTCAAATAGCAAACCTATTGGTTTTTTATATATATTCCCTTTGTAAAGGGTAGGGCTATTTCTATGAACGAAGTTGTGCGTGGGACTGTCAGTCTGTGGTTGGAGGAAAAGCACTTGGGTGATGCTCTCCTACCCAAACAAATGACAAGCCAAGACTTATGAAGAAAGATATCGAAACTCCAAATGTAGTATATTCTATTATATGACTTGAAAGTCAATTCCTATTTAAACTTGACACTATTGCCATGAGCAAAACATTATGATTGTAAAGTGAAAGAACTCACTAACATGCTATCTTCGAACATGTTATACATTTCTAGTTTAAAAATATTGAAAAAAGAATATGCTTTTTATGTAATCATTATACAAGTGATTAGTGTTTGTTAAACATATGATTATGATAATCATGACATGATATTTTATTTATTTGATGGTAAAATGGGAATGTAATTTCTAGGTAATATGAGATGACTTGTTACATTTTTATTGTTAGCACGTTTGTAATAAAGCCACCATAATAACTTAGTAGTTTGTCAATGTTGCTATTATTAGTTTCTAGAATCTTAAACAAGTGTCACTTTTTAATTGTTGATTACATCCCCTAATCTCTATACAAGGAGATGAAACTCTTTGTTATTTTTACACATCGATATCTAATAATTTTTTTTTGTGTTCTATGAGAGCATTATGTTTTAACTTTACACTTTTTTTTTTGTTTCTGTTGATTTTGGTGTAATAGCAAATCTACAATTCCATTACGCCAAAACCAACAAGTAAAAAAAATTGTAAAACTAAAACATAATGTTCTAATAGAACACATCAAAAAATATTATTATTAGATATTGAACAGTGAGTAAAACAAAGAGTTTTATATCTTTATATAGAGATTAAAAAATGTAATTAATAATAAAAAATGACACTTGTCTAAAATTCTATAAACTAATAATAGCAACATTCAGAAACCAATAACTCATCATGGTGACTTTATTACAAACGTACTAACAATAGCAACACTAACAAACTACTAAATCATTTATGGTTACTTTATTACAAAGTGTTAATAATAGTATCATAACAAACCACTTAGTCTTAAATTCTAACACCTCTCTCTCAAGGCTTACTATACTAACATAAAGAACCAAAACTAAATAGAATCATGTATTCACCAGAAGCTATTCTTTGAAAACAATTCTTAGATCAAATAAAACTTCATGAAGTTGTCTCGTAACTCTCGTAATTCCTAAGTTATCGCTTCCCCAAACTCTAGAATTACAAATCTTCAAAAATGTTTGGACAACAATCCATGTTGAATTTTATCAACATTAGATCTATTCCTATCTTCAAAGAGTGAACTCCTAAAAATAAATATTTTTTATTAATGAGTTCTTCACCATTGTCATCATCTAGACAATCTTCAGCAATGGCTATATTAACTTCATTTATGTTTTCACCATCTAGAGAATCTTCAACAATGGCTATATTGACTTCATTTATTTTTTCTTTTACATTTTCTTTGAAAACATCATTGACTCATTTTTTTCAATTCCAAGTCGTGCGATTTTTTTCAACCAAGAGAGTTGAAATCATATTTTCCAAAGTTAGAGAAAGCATATGACTAAGAGTAAAAATAACATTGTTAAATTTAGAAGGCAAATTGTTTAAAATAATGGTTTTGGCATCCTTGTTATCTATCGTAGAAAAGTGACATTGTTAAATTTAAAAGAAAAACTTTTTAATAGAATGACATTGGCATCTTCATTATCTACCATAGCCTTGAAATTTTCTAGTTGTCTCACGAGAGATCTCAAACTATTTATATGATTAGACACAGTGATTTTGTCAACCATTGGGAATTTGAAAAGTTGAAACTTTAAAGAAAACTTTGCATTAACTTCTTCTGCATAAGAAATTGTGAGGTATAGTAAAGTGGAATGAGAAACCTCCTACAAATGCAAATAAATTACTAGATTGGTGGAGTAGAGATAAATCAATTATTGTTGTTCTCTCTAATTATGAGATACATCATATAGATTTAGAACAATCATTCAAAAAAATTTGTGAAAATTTGAACACATTATTTGAGCAAAAGTGATTAATGCAAAAAAAAATTCAAAGCTTCAACTTTTCAAATTTCAAACGGTTGATCAAGTGACCATGTCTAGCCATCTAAACAATTAAAGATCTCTTCTGAAACAACTAACAGAAGTCAATGCTATGGTACATAATGAGAATACCAAAGCCATTCTATTAAACAATTCATCTTCTTAATTTAGCAATATCCTTTTTATTCTTAATTAGTTGCATTCTGAAAATCTGAAAAATATAATTCCAGTTGTCGTAGCTGAAGACAAAAGAACAATTGCTGGAGATACAGAAGATAATCTTCAAGTTGAGATAACATTATACTAAGGAAATAGCCACAAAAGATCAGATAAAGACAAAAAAAAGAGATTGAATGTTTACTACTACAAGAAAATGGGTCACATAGCTTGGACTTATAAAATCAATTGTTTATTTGTCATTAAGTCAAAACTCATAGGTATAAAAATTTGTAAAACTAAACCATACTTCTCTCATAGAACACACTAATAAATATTATTAGATATCAATTAAAGAAAAATAAAGAGTTTCATCTCCCTATATAAAGATTGGGAGATGTAACCAACAATAAGAAAAATGACTTGTCTAAGATTCTAAAAACTAATAATAATACTAACAAACCACTAAGCCACTTAAGTGACTTAGTTACAAATGTGCTAGTAGTAGAAACACTAACAAACCACTAAGTCACACCTCTTAGATTTGAAATGGTGAGCGGGAAAGCAAGCAGTGGCGAGCAGTGGGGTACCAAGATGAGGATGCAAGGATAATGGTGATAAAGATGAAGGTGACACAGGTTTCAACTCAGACCTAGAAGATGAATGGGGTGGTCCTTATGTTGAAGACGAGGACATGTGTCTTCTCGACCTCTTGCTGGATGCTTGCCAAAGCACGAATTCCAACTGTGAAACTCATTGCACTCTTCCTAGCGAGGAGCCCAGAGTGTCATCTAAGGAGGTTTCACATCCATTTAACAATCGTAGAAGGGATGGTTTTGCACAGAATCTACACAAGGGCTTCTTGCTCACTATGCCTAAGTCCCCTACCCCCAAAGCATCACTTGCGGCTACGATTGGGCCCGAAATCAAGTCTATGGCTTTGAACATGAGTCAAAACAAAAAGAGTCGACTAGTTATTTTAAAGTTGTGTCAAGTTTAGAAGAGGAAAGCTTCTCTTCCCCCATTTCTTCCCCTATGGTGGGGCTTTTGTTCGGAGTTGTGGACGGTTGCAGGGTCCATGTCGTTCATGGTTCCTCCTCCTTCATCTATCCCTTTGGTCCCAACTTCTAAAGGCTATGATTGGGTACTTAAGATCATAGATGCCCGTGTGGACAAATCTTCATCCAAACTTAAGAATGCCTCGGAGAAAATTTAGGGTCCAAGCCCAATGTGGATTATTTTAGAAGTTGGTCCAAGAGAAAGTGAAATCTTTGAGGCCTCATCAAGATCGCGATGCTTACAAAGGGGTTATTCTTGATTGTTTTCTCCCTCCATGAAGATTGTATTTGTACTCTCTTAAGGGGAGTGTGGTTTTTGAAAATCTTGGCCTTTTCCTTAAGAGATGGAATATGGGCTTTGATCTATGACAATTTGCGTGAGACTACCTACCTTACTGTTGGAATACTCGGACAAACAAGTTCAAGAAAGAATAGACGACTCCGTTGGACAACTAATTGTTGTTGACAATGTGACCAAAAATAGAAAACATTTGTTTGTTGGGTTATGTGTCAACGTGGATCTAGGCAAGGCACTCCCTCCTTTGATCACTTTATCCTCGAAGCTAGGAAATTGGGTGCAACAAATCAATTATGTGAACTCATTGGTTTTTTGCAAACATTCCTTCATAGTTAGTAGACTCGGATTTGGCAAAAACTCAGTAGACCCAAAAATTGTGACTCGATGAAAAATCAATAAAAACTTGGCAAAAAATTAGACAACTTAAAATTTAAAAAATAATTTAAATTTCTTTAAAAACAATTTTTTTTTACAAAATTCAATAACAAAATGTATCTAATGAATCCATAAATGAGTACAAAAGTGTTTTTTATCAGATTTGATCTATATTCCATGGAGTTTCTTGATGGGGAGATGGGGGGACGGTTTCGAGATATGAGTCCAAGGGCCTAAGTTTGGGGACGATGCTGGGTGGGGGTTTGGGGCTAGAGCCCCTAATAGGGTCAAGGGGCAGTGCCCCTCACAGGGGTTTGGGGGCAATGCCTTAGAAATTCCCTTAAGAAGCTCAAACTAAGGCCTTTTATGCCACACAAACCTTCATGGTGCACGCCATTTTCACAATTTTATCACTTTATTTTCTATAATAACAAGTCCTTACTTTTCCTATCCTAATACTCACTCTTGCAGCCTTATCCTTTCTCATTTTTTCACTTTTGTGAATGCTTAGGGTGTGTGTGGGGCCCATAGACCATTAGAGTAGGGTTACAAGCATGAAAATAAAAGAACATCTAATTTAAAAAGAAAAAAGAACTTTTTGCCTTAGTTGCTACATCTGGTGAGTTTTTCACTCACTCATCGAGTATTACTAGGCAAAAACTCGATGAGAAAACTCTACGCAATTTTGGTTACTCACCACACCAAAAAATGGCGAGTACTTGCCAAATTTGCCATCTATGCATTGTTTATGGCAAGTCATGCTTCTCATGGGTGTAGGACTACCAAAGGAAAACAACTTCAACTAGAAAAGGATATGTGTGCTCCTTTGATGACTGATTTGGTCCCTCTCGATGGGGAGGCAAATATCTCTCTACTTGAGAAGACAAATGCTAAAATTATTATCCCTATAGAAGGAAGCTCGAAGGAGTTTGGAATGGGGTTGTTTCCTGGCAAGGAAGGCCCTAAGGGGTCTTCTCCTCTTGGTAGGTGGAAACGTTCTAAGGCCTCCAACAAGGGAAATAGAAGAGTGATTGAGTGCCCTACCCCCCTCTCATCTCAGATCCATGTCTAAATCCTAAATATGGAATTATTGATAGTGTCCATCATGGTTTGATTAAAGCTAAAGTTATGGTTGTTGGTAGATTCCAAAGTTCCCTAAAGATGTTTGGCTTTAAGCCTCTTTGAACGATGGATTATGTTTCCATTTTTAGGTCTTTGTCTGGTTTGATCTTCATTGCCTCTGTTGGTGGAGAGTTGTTGGTTTGTAGTTATTTTGTTGTTCTTCATATTTGTTCTTTGTTGTAGCTTTGGCCTTCTTTTAGGCTTTCTTGTCTTGTCTCTTTAGAGTAGTGTAAGAAGGTGGGGTGAAATGTTCCTTAAC
Organism: Cunninghamia lanceolata; assembly: GCA_027924645.1. NCBI lineage: Eukaryota > Viridiplantae > Streptophyta > Pinopsida > Cupressales > Cupressaceae > Cunninghamia > Cunninghamia lanceolata. Next base: position 1,025,575 of record BSBN01001859.1, on the reverse strand, counting down.
ATATTTTTATAATATATTACTGATTTGAAACATAAATTTGCGAAACATCTCATAAAAACACCAATTTCAATAAAACTAACAAGCTAGGCTCACACTGAAAATACACCAAATCAATTGAAACTCTCCAAAAATGCAAATAACATGGGATCAGGTCTAGGACACTGATTTACAACAACATAAAACATTGAGAGTTTATATAGCAAAAACTATGCAAAACCCACAAAACTATGGGCTCAAAATATCACCAAATATCACTGGAAATCACAAAAACTGACATAGTTTGATTTTCCCATAGGAAATACATAAAATTTGATCTGACACTCCACAACAACCCACACAACACAAATCTCACAAAATGCTAAAATACACACTGTGCATCTCAACCCACAACCTACAACACAACACTGCTCACAATCTGCTGGAAATCAACATGCTTTTGGGCAATGGTAACCTCTAAATGAAGCTACTCTTGTGACGTAAGGACTCTTGCCATCAAATCATAAGTCTCCCAATCTGAAACACACAAGCACATAGCTCTGCAAAAAATTAAAAGTTTAGCAATAATCCTTCAAAATGAAAGCCTTTATTTTTTTAATATGGCATTACCAAGTTGGGCACCCAAATCCCAATGCCATGCTTGTGGAAAATTATTATTAATTCCCAAAATAACATTTGCTAAAAAACTCCACCACTCCGAGTTGTCGGTTACAACCAAAAAAACCATAAATGGTGAGATGCCCATGACACCAAAAATTTGTTTTTTTGCTCCACTAAATCCCAATGCCTTATTTCATGCATGCACTTATTTATTATTATTTATTTAATATTTATTTGCTAGGATTTGGAAATTGCTCCTAACAATATAATATTAAATAAATAAATATTATTTCCCAACGTAATCTTGTGGTCTTGACCTACTATTTTTAGACATCAAGACTTACGAAAAATAGAAACTACTATTTTTGGAAAGGGGGCATGACATGGGGCCCTTTCAAAACCCCTTGTTCAATTCATAGCTCTGATTAAAAGCATTTACCAATAACAAAAACAAACCACCAAGTCACTTATGGTGACTTTATTACAAAGGATGTTAATAATAGTAACACTAACAAACCACTAAGCCTTAAATTTTAACCCCCCCTTTTAATGCTTACTTTACTAACAAAAAACTAAAAACAACCATATAATCATTAGAAGCTTTTCTTTGAAAACAGTTCTTACATCAAATAGACCTCCATTAAATTGTCTCATAATCCTTGTAAAGGTGTAGTTTCCAAGTTGAATTCCTAAGTTTCCGGATTACCACCTTCTCAAACTCCTGAACTATCTAGGAAACATGTTGAGTTTTATCTACACTAAATCCCTTCCTATCTCCAAAGATTGGGCTATTTACAATAAGTCATCTTCATTGATGAATCTTTCACCTTCATCAATGACTATATTAACTTCATTTATTTTTTTTTAAGTTTCCCATTGAGAAAATCATTGACTCAATTTTTATAGTTCCAAGCTATGTGACCTATTTTCTTGCAGTAAAAACATTCCGCAATAAGTGAAACACCTTCCATACAAAAGGGCCTATTCTTATATCCATCAATGAAAGATTGTGTATGTTCTTCATAGTCATCTTCATCATTTGTAGCTACAGGTTTGAATACCTTACGTGAGACATTCAAATTGACAAATTTTCTACTGCTCTCTACTAATGGAAGTTCCAATAGCATGTGACATATTTCTTGTAGCTCAATGCCTCTTTCTATAATTGTTTCAGTAAGAAGCCTTCTATATGCTCTTGATGCTAAATCATCAGGGTTTTCAATGTTTGCAAGTCGCAACATTTGATGATAAGTTTATAAACTCTTTTCTGCTTTAGCTGCATACTTGGCAATGTACTTGATCACAGCATGTTTGGAAAGAATAGGTTGTCAATCTATATTTAATCTCCATAATTGTAGTATGTAAGGATTGTGTGTATTTACTATGTCATCATTTCTTGCAGGTTCAAACTTTTTTCAACCTATCTCTGAGTCTTCATATAATTTTGATCCTTAATTTAACGGCCATGGAGCATTATACCTATGATCAATAATAAAAGTTTTTTATTTCTTTGTACTCATATTATATTGAATTTGAAAATGTTAATTGGAATATTTTCAATCTTACCTACAAACCATTCATCCTCTTTTCTTGCATAGACATGCACACTCTCTACACATTGTATGTCATTCTACACAATTTTAAATCTCTTCATAGTCATGTTCCATATGCTAGACAAAATTCTGCATTACCTATGATTCAAAAAATGTAGAATTTATTAGTTAGATTGAAAAATAATTTTCTTACATAATATATAAAATATTGATTTACAATCATTGATAACATACATGCATGCTTTGTTGATCTAGATCTTCTCTAGGATTCCGAATAATAGAATGAAAATATTTCTCTGCACTTTTTCGTTGCTACTTATTTTTCCAATCAAAATTATCCATTTTTGGTGCTCCATCTATCCATATGAATCTATGGTCATGTGGTGAACCTCTATGTTGCCATTCATATCTAGACCAATGATCTGACATTCATTCCTTTTTCTAAAATTTGTTTTCTAAAAATTGTACGTCGTAGGTGCATGTGGTGTGCCACTATATGAGGATAATCAATAACATTCTATCTTCTCCATTTTTGGGCTTCTCATGTATCTATTGGTGGTGTTCCAGACATCACTGCATGCAAATCAGGCCAATACATATCTGGGACACTCAAAGTGAAGAATATTGTGGGCAAACCAATTTGATGAAGTGTGTCAGTTAACTCTGCATGAGATTTTGCCCAATATGGCCTTGTACACCTTAAGGTTGTTCCAAACCTCATCCAACGATCAGCAAGACAAGAGTGGGGCACATTTTCCATATGTTCACATAGCTCGTTGATGATGATTGACATATCTTGAAGATTTATTTTGACAAACACTGCAGATGAATTTTGTGCACGTAGTCTCAAGATCTTGTTCATCACATAATATCTAAATCATGGATGTCGACCAAAATGGTGATCCCTATACCGAAAGAGATGTTTGACAAATTCATGCATATGTACTCGTCTCATGCGAAGTTCTAGCCAATCGCATCTACCATCAAGAAACAATGTTGGAAATGCCATATCAAATAAGTCTAATGTCACATACTCATTGATAAGAGATGAACCAATCGTTGGCCAATCGATCAATACCCCTGGATCTGCAGCACGGTTATTCACCCATGCATGGATTAATTCCATCTCTCTTTTGACATTAGGCGGTTTGGAAGCCATTGATGTTGTGTGATCAATGTTATTTCCTTCATCCATCTCCATCAGTGGGCCCACAAATACAACTTCATTTGCATCCAAATCAAACTCCATATGCACTGTATTTAGTTGATCAAAGATATTTTCATCTGAATTTAATGAAAGAGTAGTGAGCATTTTCATCAATTTGTACATCACAGTAGAATTTGTCATTTTCAATTTTGTATTTTGAGTGCCTTATATACCCGCTCTCTATAAACTGTAAAGTTATAATTTATGCCACGTAGATCCCTCCTTCGAACAATGATGATTGGCAAATCTTTTATTCCATGTGGCAAAACCTTTGAAATTTGTTTTACATCTTGTGGAAAACTTATTATGTGTCCCTTGTATTTATATTGTCCACCAGTTGCATGTGTCACTTGTAGGATTGGATTGACACGTGCTATCAACATTTCTTCTACCTGTGTCAAGTTTGCAAGCTCTTGTGCTTGTGGGCCAAGATCCATATTATTTGATGTTGAAAATCGATTATGGCATCATTCTTGTCAACACCTATTGCATATAGGACCTACAGGTGTGCGAGAAACCTTTATTCTAATCTAACATCTCTGACAAATATAGCACATGTTTGGTAAAACAAAACTATCTATTCCATCTCGAAAATGTATTTGGAAAGTTTTGAAATCAGTGTGAAGCATTCCCTTAGGATATGGTACATTTTGTGGTCTTTCAACATTAAAATCAATATTAGCATTTATCCGATTAGATTCTTGTCGTTCTGCATCTCCCATTAGTTCATGTTGACATCTTTGATATTCCCTCTAATATACTCTTTAATATTCCCTTCGGTGTTGTCTTTCTTCCTCCTAATGTCTTGGTTCCTTGTCAGATTCAATGTTCAACCTAGGTGAAGCCATACCTACATAGTATTTGAAAACAAATATTTATAAGTGTAAAATTATAACATTGACATTACTTTGCAAAAATTTCACGCCATTCGTGTTTAATGTTGATATGAATAGAAAAATTACACATTTAGTACATTGTGTTGAAGAAATAGATTTGTGTCATGTCCAGGTGCATTTTCTGGTGTTTCAAGTACAAAATCTATTGATCTTGAATTTTCATCTTCAACATTAAAATCAATATTAGCATTTGACCCATTAGGTCTTTGTCTTTCTTCTCTTTGAGGGACATTGAGTTGTTGCGATGTTTATGGATGACTTATTCTCATCATATTTTGTTGTTGACAATTTTGTAATTCCAATTCTTCAAGTGCTATATTTGATCTACGTTTATGATAGCTTTCTGTGACAACCTTATTTTTTTGTGTCCTTTGTTGTTCTCTTTCTGCTTACTTTTATTTGTTGGCAATGTCGTCTTCAATATTCCTTCATATATAGTCTTCGATGTTCCCTTCGGTATTGTCTTCGTTCCTCGTCAGATTCAACATTCAACCTAGGTGAATCCATAGTGGCATAATTAAATTAATGGTTATCATACAATCAATTAAAATCTTAATAAAATTTATAAACACGAATATAAAAATATATATCAACACTAGGAACTAAACTTAATGTAAGAATATTAAGTTATCTATTAGTTTTCTGAATTTAATGCTACTCATTAAATCAAAACATAATTAACTCAATATAAACAAGAGATTGATACAAAACAATCTTATCTTTATTATAGTTTATTCAGGAGTAACTACATCCTTATTTAAACATAAAATGACTCATATGTCATATTCAAGGGGAGTATATCCCTCTGATTCACTATCAGACATAAGTACAATGATCTCAGAAGATGGAGGTATGTAAGGGTCTCTCCTAATCATAGGTGTATCAGCTAGGGGTGAATAAGCTATGATCCTAGCTGCGATCTTAGTTGTCTCTAACATTTTCTTTTTTACTCGCTTAATTCGAGTTATGGCATTGCTGGGAGTTTCAGTATCACTAAACCATATTACATTATCAAAATTAGTTCCTTCAATAGTTTTAATTATGGCTTCTCGCTCTTTCTTAGCTTTCAGGTGGCGCCCATTTCTGATAACCTATAACCTATTATCGAAAATGAGTGCTACCTGAAAGCCAAGAAAGAGCGAGAAGCCATAATTAAAACTATTAAAGGAACTAATTTTGATAATATAATATGGCTTAGTAATACTGAAACTCTCAATAATGTCATAATTCGAATTAAGCGAGTAAAAAAAGAAATCTTAGAGGCAGCTAAGATCGCAACAAGGATCATCACTTATTCACTCCCAGCTGATACACCTGTCATTAGGAGAGACCCTCGCATACCTCCATCTTCTGAGATCATTGTACTTATGTCTGATAGTGAATTAGAGGGATATACTCTCCTTGAATATGGCATATGAGTCATTTTATGTTTAAATAAGGATGTTACCCCTGAATAAACTATAATAAAGATGAGATTTTTTTGTACTAATCTCTTGTTTATATTGAGTTAATTATGTTTTGATTTAATGAGTAGTATTAAATTCAAAAAACTAATAGATAACTTAATATTCTTACATTAAGTTTAGTTCGTAGCGTTGTGTTATTTTTTAATCTTCGTGTTAATAAATTTTATTAAGAGTTTAATTGATTTTACCATAAACATTAATTTAATTATGCAGGTATGGATTCACCTATGTTGAATGTTGAATCTGACAAGGAACAAAGAAAATACCGAAAGGAATATCGAAGACGACGTCGCCAACAAATGAGAAAAGCAAAAAACAACAACAAAGGACAACAAAATGAGGTTGTCACAGAAAGATATCATAAACGTAGAGTAGATATAACACTTGAACAATTGGAATTACAAAATCGGAAACAACAAAATATGATGAAAATAAGTCATCCACAAACATCTCAACAACTCAATGTCCCTCAAAGAGAAGAGAGACAAGGACCTAATGGGTCAAATGCTAATATTGATTTTAACACTGAAGATGAAAATTCAAGATTAATAGATTTTGTACTTGAAAATGGACCTGGACATGACATGAATCTATTTCTTCAAGGCAATGTACTAAATGTGTAATTTTTCTATCCATATCAACATTAAACACCAATGGCATGAAATTTTTGTGAAGTAATGTCAATGCTATAACTTTACACTTATAAAGAAACGAAGACATGATGAGGAACAAAGACAACACCAAAGAAAATATCAAAGAGTATATTAGAGAGAATATCGAAGACATCAACATGAACTAAAGGGAGATGCAGAAAGACAAGAACCTAATCGGGTAAATACTAATATTGATTTTAATGTTGAAAGACCACAAAACCTATCAAATCCTAATGGAATGTTTCACACTGATTTCAAAACTTTCCAAATGCATTTTTGAAATGGAATAGATAGTTTTGTTTTACCAAACATGTGCTATATTTGTCAATAATGTTACCTTGGAATAAGGTTTTCTCGCACACCTCAAGGTCCTATATGCAATAAGTGTCGACAAGAAAGAGACCATAATCGATTTTCAACATCAAATAATATGGATCCTGGCCCACAACCACAAGAACTTGCAAACTTGACACATGTAGAAGAAATGTTGATAGCACATGTCAATCCAATCTTACAAGTGACACATGCAACTAGTGGACAATATAAATACAAGGAACACAATAATTTTTCCACAAGATGTAAAACAAATTTCAAAGGTTTTGCCACATGGAAAAAAAGATTTGCCAATCATCATTGTTCGAAGGAGGGATCAACGTGACACAAATTCTAATTTTATAGTTAATAGAGAGCGGGTATATATAAGGCACTCAAATACAAAATTGAATATGACAAGTTCTACTCTGATGTACAAATTGATGAAAATGCTCTCATTGCTCTTTCATCAAATTCAGAAGAAAATATCTTTGACCAACTAAATACAATACATATGGAGTTTAATTCAGATGCAAATGAAGTTGTATTTGTGGGCCCATCGATGGAGATGGATGAAGGAAATATCATTGATCACACAACATCAATGGCTTCCACACTACCTAATATTAGAAGAGAGATGGAATTGATCCATGCATGGGTGAATAACCCTGATGCAGATCCAGGGTGATCGATTGGCTAACAATTGGTTTATCTCCTATCAATGAGTATGTGACATTCGGCTTATTTGATATGGCATTTCCAACATTGTTTCTTGATGGTAGATGCGATTGGCTAGAACCTCGCATGAGACGAGTACATCTACATGAATGTCAAACATCTCTTTCGGTATAGGGATCACCGTTTTGGTCGACACCCACGATTTAGCTATTATGTGATGAACAAAATCATGAAACTACATGCACAAAATTCATCTGTAATGTTTGTCAAAAGAAATCTTCACGATATGTCAATCACCATCAACAAGCTACGTCAACATATGGAAAATGTGCCCCACTCCCATCTAGTTGATCGTTTGATGAGGTTTGGAACAACCTTAATGTGTACAAATTCATATTGGGCAAAATGTTGTGCAGAGTTAACTGACATGCTTCATCAAATTGGTTCGCCCACAATATTCTTCACTTTGAGTGCACCAGCTATGTATTGACCTGATTTGCATGCACTGATGCCTAGAACACCACCAATAGATGCATGAGAAGCCCAAAAATGGAGAAGATAGAATGTCATTGATTATCCTCATATAGTGGCACACAACATGCATTTTTTAAAAAACAGATTCTAGAAAAATGAATGAATGTCAAAGATTATTGGTCTAGATATGAATGGCAACGTAGAGGTTCACCGCATGTCCATGGATTCATATGAATAGATGGAGCACCAAATATGGATAATCTTGATTGGAAAAATGAGCAGTAATGAAAAAGTGCAAAGAAATATTTCCATTCTATTATTCATTCAAGGAATCTTAGAGAAGATCAACATCAACGAAGCATACATGTATGTTATATTATTTTTCTATCTAACTAATAAATTCGTACATTTTTTTAATCATAGGTAATGCAAAATTCTGTCCAACATCCATGTCTTCGAAATACATGGCAACTTACACAAATTCATATGGAACATGACTACGAAGAGATTTTAAATTGTGTAGAACGACATACAATGTGTAGAGAGGGTGCATGTCTACACAAGAAAAAAGTACGAATGGTTTGTAGGTAAGATTGAAAATCTTCCAATTAACATTTTCAAATTCAATATAATATGAGTACAAACAAAATAAAAAAATATTATTGATCATAGGTATAATGATCCATTGCCGTTAAACCTTGAGGGATCAAAATTATATAAAGACTCAGAGACAGGTGAAAAAAAGTTTGAACCTGCAAAAATGATGATAGAGTAAATACACGCAATCCTTACATGCTACAATTATGGAGAGCAAATATAGATTGACAACCTATTCTTTCTAAACATGTTGTGATCAAGTACATTGCCAAGTATGCAGATAAAGCATAAAAGAGTTCAGAAACTTATCATCAAATGTTGATGCGACTTGTAAACATTGAAAAACCTGATGATTTAGCATCAAGAGCATATAGAAGGCTTCTTACTGAAACAATTATAGAAAGAGACATTGGGGCACAAGAAATGTCACATGCTATTAGAACTTCCATTAGTAGAGAGCAATAGAAAATTTGTCAATTTGAATGTCTCACGTGAGGTATTCAAACCTGTAGCTACAAATGACGAAGATGACTATGAAGAACATACACAATCTTTCATTGATGGATATAAGAATAGGCCCTTTTGTATGGAAGGTGTTTCACTTATTGAGGTAGCTATATTATGGACATATAATCCAAAGCGAAGAAGAGATAACAAATGGGAGGCAAGGGGAATGGCAACTATTGTGAGAGTATTTCCAAGGTTTGTATCCATCCCTCAACGTCAATCAGATAAATGGGTTGATTTTTGTTAGTCTGAGTTGTTACTTTATAAGCCATTTCGTCATATAGAAAGAGATATTGGTCTTCAAAATGATGCAATAATATCAAATTGGGAATCATTCAATTATAATCCTTGGCATGTGCAAAGAAGAACTACTCCAGAAGATGTTGATAATGGTAGTGATTCTGAATTTGAAGATAATCAACCTCTTCACAAAGACACAATAGAGCATGAATCGGAAATAATCAGATAATCATAATCAAATTATGGAAATTTCTGAATTATATATGTTGGGAAGAACATATATTGATAGGCAGACACCATGCTTTAATGAATATCAAGGTGAGGACTACACAGATCAAGCAATAAAATTCATAAGCACCATGAAAGATAATGGATTTCTCATGTGGGATGATATAACACAAAATATCAATTATGCATCACTGGGTACCAAACTGAAATAAGCACTTGATATAATTATGACACATTATCATGGATCTCAAAATACATTTACATTATTCATGATAATTCAAGGATTAGTAGGGACTGGAAAATCATATCTAATTGGTGCTATCAGTCAAGCTCTTCAAAATGCAGCATTCCCAGGGCATACTCCACTTCTATTACTTGCACCAAAAGGAGTTGCAGCATTCAATATTGGAGCCTCAACAATCTATTCAGTACTTCAAATCCCAGTCATAGATCTTGGTCAATTAGAAGGGGCAAGACTCACAAGTTTCCAGGAGCAGTTACGACACATAAAATACATTTTGATTGATGAAATGAGCTTCATTGGACAAAATTCGTTGGAGAATATGGACTATCGACTTCGTCAGGCATTCCCTGAAAATGCAGACATGAGTTTTGGAGTTTGATGAAGATATATATTTTTCCTTATTTTAAAAAATATACTTGATTATTATTAAATCTAACAATTAATAGTACACACTAATGAAGGCCATCATTTTCCAATCTTTTACAGGTGTATCTATGATTTTGGTTTGAGATTTAGGTCAATTACCTCATGTTAATGATAAACCATCATATGATAGTAATAGATGTGGTAAACTATTATGGGAAGAATTCAAAACCGTTGTTACTTTGGATAAAATATTTAGACAAGAAGGGGAAACCAATGAACAACAAAGATTTCGCCAACTTTTGACAAATCTAAGAGATGCAAAACCAACTATTGATGACTGGAATTTGCTCATGATAAGAACCAATGTTTGCATAGATGCACCAACCAATGAAGAATTTTGACAGTACTATCATTTGTTTTCCACAAATGATAATTTGCATAGTTGTAACAAAAAGAATTATTCTCATTGAGGCATCTAGTTGCACGTAGCATTGCAACAAAAGTGGGTAGTGTCAATGCTTCAGAAGCAGGTCATGTTGATAAAATTGATATGGAGTTATTACTTGCTAAGGATGCAAGAGTCATGTTAACTTCTAATCTTTGGATAGAAGTAGACCTTGTAAATGGATCTCTATGGTATGTTCAAAAAATAATATACAAACATGGAAGTGCACCACCTAAACCACTGACATATGTTATGGTGGAGTTTGATAATTACATAGGGATACCATTTGAAGATCAATCTCCGTGTAAAGTTCCAATTACACCAATACAAAGGGGTCAAACAATCCAAATACTGGTAAGATTGGCTTGGGCATTGACAATGCACAAATCACAAGGTTTGACTCTTTCAAAAGCCACAATTGACATAGGGAAAAAAGAAAGAACATGATTAACATTTGTGGCTATATCTCGTGTAAAGTCATTACAAGGTCTCAGAATAATTCTGCCATTTACATATTGATCGTTATGAAAAAATGAAAATGGGAAAACAACTTGGTAAGAGAAAAGCTGAAGAATAAAGACTAAAAATATTAGAACACGGTAGAGTGGAGCAGAGTAGAGCAGAGTACGAGTAGAGCAAACTGAACATAGTAGAGCATAGTAGAGCAAAGCAGAGCAAAGAAAACATAGTAGAGCAAAGCAGAGCAGAACAAACTCAACAAAGCATAGTAGAGAAGAGCAGAGAAAAAATGCAAAGTAGAGAAAAAATGCAGAGCAGAGCAAACAGAGTAGACCAAAGCATAGTGCAATAGAGCATAGAAAAAATATCTTGTAATTTTCAAATGTTATTTATACAAATAAATATATAAGATTACCGCTATATCTAATCCTACTTATAAGGCTAACCTAACTCAATCCCTAAACAAAACCCTAACTCTAAACCTTACCTTCATTCAAATCCAAACTTTAAACCTAACTCTATCTCTAAATCTAACCCAAAATTTAGATTAAAACTTAATTCTAACCCTAATTTTAAGCATAACCCTAATTCTAACCCTAACCCTAAATCTAACCATGGTCCGAACCCTAATTCAAGCCCTAACTCTAATACTAATTGTAACCCTAATTCTAACTTGAACACTAACCCTAACCCTAATTATAATATAATATAATATATATTTTTAATTATTATATATTAAAATTATAATAATATATTATATAGTAATTATTAATTATTCTATAATATACTATAATAATATATTTAATCTATATTATAATATTATATTATATAATATAGTTATAATTAGGCTTCTCATTGCAGATGCTACTAGCATACCTATATTTAAAAAATATATCTAAAGTACGCTGAGAGATATCCTTCTCAAGGCGCCTATTTTTTTATTAATTTACCACACATAGGTGGAAATACGCACCTCAAGAAGGATATCTCGTAATGATCTAATTTTCTAAGTTTAACAATGTCATTGTTGAATTTCGAAGGAAAACTATTTAACAAAATAGCTTTGAAATCCTCATTATCTACCATATTATTGACTTTCAATAGTTGTCTCAAGAGAGATCTCAAATTTTTTTATATGGCTACACAGTCTCTGTCAGCGACTTGAAATTTAAATCTAAAACTTTAGGGCAATTTTTGCATTAACTACTTTTGCTCCAAATAATATATTAAAATTCTTCTAATTTTTCTTGGATGATTTTTCTAGATCTATATGATGTAACTCAAAATCAAAGAGAGCAAGACCAATAATGGATTTGGCTCTATCATCTTTACTTTGTCAACCTAGTAATTTATTTGCATCCATAGAAGATTTTCCATTCCCATTTACTATACCCCACAAATTTTTATCCATCAGTTGCATCCAGAAAAAGGCTTTGTATGGTCTGAAACAAGCCCCTAAGGCTTGGTATTCTAAGTTGGATAATTACCTTCAGCAGTCAGGTTTCAAAAAATGGTGTGTAGACAGCAATCTGTACTTCAAATCAGAAGGTGAGCACTTTTTGATTGTTGTTTATGTTGATGACATTATTTTTGGTGGAAGTAATGACAAGATGAGTAAGGAATTTGCTAATCAGATGCAGAAGGAATTTGAAATAACCATGTTTGGAGAACTATCTTTCTTTCTTGGTTTGCAAATATCACATTTAAGCAGAGGTATATTTGTATCTCAAACCAAGTATGCAAAGGAGATGCTCAAGAACTTCAAGATGGAAGACGGTAAGCCTGTGAGTACTCCCATGATGACAGGATGCAAGTTAAGCAAGAATGATGAATCACCAAATTCAAATCAAACTTTGTATAGATCAATGATAGGTAGCTTGATTTACCTAACTGCATCTAGACCAAATATCATGCATAATGGTGTCTAGATTTCAAGCTGCTCCTAAGGAATCACATGTTCAAGCTATGAAGAGAATCTTCAAATATCTAAAAGGTACTGAGGATTATGGATTATGGTATCCTCGAGATAATGATTTACCTTGACAATATATACAGATGTTGATTGGGCAGGAAGTACGGATAATAGGAGAAGTACCAGTGGTGGAGCTTTCTTCCTTGGTGATAGGTTGGTATCATGGCTCAACAAGAAGCAAGATTCAGTTACACTGTCCACTGCTGAAGCAAAATATGTTGTTGATTTTTCATGTTGTACGCAAGTTTTATGGATGAAGCAGACACTCAAGGATATAAAGGTAGAGTTTGTTGATCCTATTTCCATTAGTTGTGATAATACCAGTGCAATCAATATCTCAAAGAATCATGTTATGCACTCAAGAACAAAGCACATTGCCATTATATATCATTTCTTGAGAGAAAAAGTTATAGATCAGGAGGTCAAGATGGAGTATGTCCCCACAACAGAACAGATTGCGAACATTTTCACCAAGCCACTTCTAAAGGACACTTTTGAATATCTTAGGAAGAAGCTAGGAGTTATTGCTTCTTCTCACAAATAGAAGTGAAGTTGTGACAATTGTCCAAAGAGAGCAAATCAAGGCATATTTTTCATCCCTGTTTTGGATAGTGACTACCTCTCAAGGGGAGTAGGTAGATAAATGGCAGTTTTTTTGTTAGTCAGGAGGTTGTTTACTTCCCTTTGCCATTGATGACAAAGGAGGAGAAAGAGTAAAAGGGAGCAACACTAGAGAAAATGAAGAAGAAATAGTGCAGGACAACATTATAGTAGATGAAAAAGAGCAGCACAAAGATCAGATTATGCATAAGTGTTGCCATCAATGACAAAGGGGAAGATTGTTGATATATTGTCATTGATGTCAAAGTTGGATGTCAATTGGCAAAAATGGCCAAGTAGGAACTTTGTGTAATATGAACCTATCCTGTAGGGTTTTATGCCAAGTTTTTTTGTTTTTGGTTTTTGGTTTCACTGTTGAATGTGCTTAGGGTTTGTTTATGTTTTTTACATAAGATGTTTGCAGTATAACAACGAAATATGGTGCATGCAACAATACCTAGAAAATATAAAGCAAATACACATAAAATAATGAATACCCAGATCATAGAATCACTCAAAATGAATTATGGTTACATACCCATTTCATTTTTCTTCAATTTGCATTTCTGTTGTACATGGACCAACAACATAGATTTTAGGAATCACCTCTAAATTATCAGCAAATGATACTTCTTCTCACAACTGATACAATAGGTTTCATGACCCTAAAGGCCCTTGGTGAGTGCATTAGGAGGCCCAAAGTAGAGGCATGTCACCTCTAGTTGCTCCACGTCCATGGAGGAACCTGTACAGCTCGTTTATGAGCTGCTACAGCAAATGGAAGTTGCTAATGACCTCTTCAAATCTACTTTGACACCTATTATTTGGATCTGCAATTGTTATTGTCCCAACCACCTCACTTCAACATGAAAATGGTCTTTAAACACAAGGATAGCAGCCACAAGGAGTACGACCTGTCCTAGAAGATGGTACGGCCTGTGTATGGAAGGAAAATTAGTCTCAATACTCCTTAAAACTCAGGAAAAATCTACCAATGTTAAGCTTTCATCAGCTGCTCATAAAATCAGAATAATAACCCCATTAAAATCTCATCAAAATGCATCAAACTAACCACAATGTGAAGCCCCTGGTTGAGACTCCTAGCAACCCTCCTGATGTTGTCTTTGAAACACAAAGAGAGTGATTCCACAGGTTTTCATCTTTGCAAAACCCTTGATCCACAAAAAAAACAAAGCATCAAGCTTCTCACATCCAAGTTCAAAGAGAGTGAATGAATGAATGAAAAAGACTTCACTTTTCCTTATTACTCCTCACTCCCAATGCCCAAGAGGAATTTTATTAATTTTATATTTTTATAACTTAAGGTCTCCTCAAGTCCTCCTAAAGTGGGCGCCCAACTCCTAGCACAATGTCTTTTAAAACAACTTATATCAACCATATATTAGTCACTTTAATAAAATAAAGTAACTATAGCTTTTAAACCATTATAAGTTAAATATTTAATTTAACTTATATTTCAACAAATAAATACTTTATTCCTCGACCACCTCAAACCCATGTGATAAGTGCTAGGTACTCCCAACCGACGGTGCTAAAAATGGAAATTTCAATAGGACCTCACCGGTGCCCCTGCTTGACTTACTATAAATAGTAAGTCCTAGTGAAAAGTGCCCAAATAGGTTCCCTAACCAACCTCCATTAGCCTACGAGAACCTTGGCATAGGCTAACTGCTCTACCTGTCGATCTGGCTATGAAAGGGACATTACAGTCCGCCCTCCCCAAAACTACTTATCCTCAAGCAATCTCAGCTCGGGATGCTGTAATATCTGCTCACTCTCCCATGTTGCATCCTCTACTGGCAAGTTCTTCCATTTCATCAAGTTTCTTTGATGATCCTCTTCCTAAAATACCTCTCCCGAGTGTCAATAATAGCTTCTAGAATCAAGATTAGCTTCCCTTCCTCATCCAACAGTGGGTGCTCAGTTGAAGGAACAACATTGTGCCCAAGTGCTTTCTTAAGTCTGGATACATGAAATACATTGTGCACTCTGCTATTAGCTGGAAGCTCAAGCTCATAAGCCACATCCTCCACTCTCTTGGAAACTTTGAATGAACCATAGAACTTGGGTTTTAGTTTCTCTGCTCCACTCCTTTTGAAAGTGGACTGCCTATATGGTTGGTGCCTTAAGTAGACCATATCCCCAACCTCAAAACTCTGCTCTACTCGGTGTTGATCTGCATACAATTTTTATTGGTTCTGTGCTTGTTACAAATTCTCCTTGAGCTCTTTCATGATATCTTGGCTCTCTTGCAACAAATCCTTGGCTTTTGGCACCCTACTGTCACCGAGTAGCAAATCTGTGAATCTAGGGGCATCATATCCATATAGGGCCCTGAATGGAGTCATCCCGATAGACATGTGGTATGTTGTGTTGTAGCCACTTAATCCATGCTCTCTGCTACCTCGACACATAGTTCCTAAGATACCCTTCCACCCATTTATTCACTATCTCTATTTGCTCGTCTGCCTGTGAGTGGTAACTGGTACTAGGAGTAAGCTCAGTGCCACATAATCTGAACAACTCTTGCCAAAAGAGACTTGGGAACTTGCTATCACTATCGCTCACAATGCCCCTGGGTATCCCATGAAACCTGAAAATCTCCCTGAAAAATAGAGCAACTACATGTACTATTGTATAAGTCACTGCTATGGCAAAGAAATGCACGAACTTGATCAACCTGTCAACCACTACAAAGATGCAATCATTCCCCTGTACTTTTGGTAGCCCAGTGATGAAGTCCATGGAGATATATTCCCACTTTTGATTGGGAATTGACAAAGGCTAAAGTAGGCCAGCTGGATAAGTATGTTCATTCTTATTCTATTGGAAAATAGGACACTCCTGAACATACTCAAGGACTTCATTCTTAAGTCCTTTCCATGTGAAACGTTCCCAAAGTTGCTTGTAAGTATTGAAGAATCTGGGATGACCAACCATAGGTGTGTCATGGAAAGTCCTCAAAATCTTGCCTTTGAACTGAGAGTTAGGCACCAAAAGTAATCTCTCCTTATAAATAATCATATCATTAACCATTGAGTACATGTCATCATGTATTGTGCCCTCCATGATTCATGTTGCCCAAGAACCCTTAGCATACTCTGCTGAAATTGACTCTCTCCAATCAACAGAGATCTCCCCTAGAAAACACAAGTTGGGTCTTCTGGATAATGCATCTGCCACTATGTTATTTTTTCCCTTGACATACTCAATATCAAAGTTATATGCCTGTAGCCGACTCACCCACTTCTGTTGTCAATCATTCAAATCCTTCTGGTTCATGAAATATTTGATGTTGTTATGATTGGTTTTGATAATAAATTTACCTCCAACCAGATAGGGTCTGAATTTGGCCAATGCATGCATTATGGCCAACATCTCTCGGTCATACACAGAGTAACTCTTCTCCGCACCCCTGAGCTTCCTGCTCTCAAATGCAATAGGGTGTTTCTCTTGCATCAGTACTACACCAATCCCCTATCCTGAAGTGTCACACTCCAACTCGAATGGTTTGGAGAAATATGGAATTGCTAACACAGGGCAAGTAGACATTTGCGCTGTATTAGACCATATGAATTCTCCCTTGGTCAAATATATGAGTGGAGCTGCAATCTGTGAGAAGCCCAAAATGAGCCTCTTGTAGAAGCCATGTAGCCCAAAGAACCCTTTGAGTTGAGTGAGATTCGTTGGTGTAGGCCATTTCATGATAGCCCTGATCTTTTCTGGATTAACCCTCACACCATCTACACTAATAATGT
This sequence comes from Cunninghamia lanceolata, assembly GCA_027924645.1. NCBI lineage: Eukaryota > Viridiplantae > Streptophyta > Pinopsida > Cupressales > Cupressaceae > Cunninghamia > Cunninghamia lanceolata. Next base: position 1,008,302 of record BSBN01001859.1, on the reverse strand, counting down.
GACCAAGGTAAAGAAACTTTGTCATGCCGAAGTCACATTTAGACTCCTTCGCATACAACGACTCCCTCTCCAGGATGCTCAACACCTCCTCCTGATGCCTCATGTTGTTCCATGTTTTGCTGAAGATTAGAATATCATCGAAGATCAGAACAAACTTCCTCAACTGTTTTATGAATATTTGGTTCATGCAACTTTGGAAAGTAGCAGGTGCATTCGTCAACCCAAACGACATCACCAAAAACTCAAAGTGGCCATAATGACACCTGAAAGCAGTCTTCTCTATGTCCTCCTCTCTCATCCTGATCTGGTGATACCCTGACCTCATCTCTATCTTCGAAAAGTAGAAAGCCCCATGAAGCTCATCAATCAACTCATCAATACAAGGAATAGGATATCTATTTTTGATGTTTTTATTGTTCAAGGCATGGTAGTCAATGCACATTCGAATCATTCCATCTTTCTTCTTGACAAGAACAACCGCAAAAGCAAAGGAGCTCTTACTAGGTCTGATGTGCCCCATCTCCAATAGCTCTTTAATGGTCTTCTCTATCTCATCCTTGAGCCTCTTAGGATGACGATAGGGTGTAGTAATAACTGGCTTGGACCCATCCTCTAGCTCTATGACGTGCTCAATCCCTCTATCTGGTGGCACTCCTGGTGGTATACTCCCAAATACCTTGTTGTGCTTGGTCAACAGTCTCTGAATATCTGGATGATAGTTGTTATTTGGTTGTTGCAGAGCCTTTGGCATGATTAGGCACTCAGCTACCCACTCTACCTAGTCATGTCTCAACATTCACTCCATTCTCTTAAGAGAGACCACTCAAGGCCCTCCATATGATAATGCTCTAAGAACAAACTTTTTGCCATTTGATTCAAACTCCATCTCCATATTTCGCAAGTTCATGGTGAACTCTCCAATGGTCATCATCTAGTGCATGTCTAACACCACGTCTGTGTCACCAATACCAACAACATAGAAGTCATCCTTGAGCTCATACTCCCCAAGCCATAGGCTCAATCCAAAAATATTCCTGGAACAAGTGAGTTTGAAGCCATCTTCTACGATTACCTTGAAGCCCTCGAACTCCTCAGTCTTGAGCCCTCGTTTTGCAACCAACCCCTCATCAATGAAGTTATGCGTCACACCTATATCAATAAGGGTGATGATGTGTTGTCCACCTAGGACTCCTCTAACTCTGAAGGAGCCAACTTTCTGAAAGCTAGAAAGTTGTGCCATCACTACCACCTTTGGACGAATTTTCATCATCGTTGTCCTCCCTATCTGATGGCTGATCTAATTTTTCTGAATTGGACTCCTCAGCAGAAAAATACTCTATCTGCTTTGCCTTTGCCTTGTTAAGGCATCTATGTGATAGATCCCATGGTTCCCTATAATGGAAGCAAAGCTTCTTTCTCCTGTATTCATTTAATTGCTCATTATTCAGCTGAGTTGTTTTCTCTCTTGGCTGATTGGTATCCCGCTGAAATGGTTTCTTGCCCTTATCCTTTTCATATGGGAATCCCTTAGACTAGAATTTGCTTCTGGACGAAGAAGACCCCATGTCCCTAACCTTTTTCATGGCTTCATGTAGAGGTGGTGGATTGAGGCCCTTGATCCAACCCCATAAGTGATCGGTGAGTCCATCAATGAAAAGAACCATCAACCTACGTTCTGAAATGTTTGTCACCATCACTGACAGTTTCTAGAACTCTAATATATAACTCTCCACTGAACCCCACTGTTTTAGCTATGTCAATTCTTTGAACTGTAATTCAAGGTCCTTGTCAAACCTATCAATTAGTCGTCTAGTGAACTCTGCATAAGACGTAATTTGGTCATGGCCAAGAGTAACCTTCCCTTGGTGCCACCACTCATGGGCAATGTCGTCGAGATGCAGGGCAGCATATGTAATGGCCTCCTCCTCAGGGATAGGACTAAGCTGCAGGAAGTTGTCTAGCATCTGTACCCATGCTTTGGCTGTGGTCTTCCCTAACCCATCAAAGAAAGGAATGTTTAGCTTGTTTACCTTCTTCTGCAACTCATAATTTTGTTGTCTACCACCCTTGTTGGGTGTGTGTTTCATCCTCAAGTCTGAATACTCACGGCATGACATCTCAGCTCTTAACTCCTCACTGGAAGCCCGCCAATCTCTGATGATAACATCCTAGAACTCAAGTTGTGTGGGCTCAGGTTTTGGTCCATTGTTCCATAGGGTGAAAGTGGGTATACCAGATCTATCATAAGTTGTGTGCTGAATAACCCCTCTATTATTAACAGATGCTTCCCCATCATTTCTCCTATCCTCCTCATCTCTATACTTGTTCCTGTCACCATTATTGCCCCCATTGTTGTTCTGATTATTGTCATCGTTATTGTTATTAATTACTGCATTCCCAATGACCTGATGTGCTATAAGATCACAAAGACAATTAAAATTAATTTCCAAGTCGCGTTGCCCCCTGGCCAAATCATTAAGTATATCCCTGGTGTTGGGTTCCTCTCAGTCTCTATCACCCATCTCAACCACTACGATATCTACACCTGCAAAAGGATCTATATGTGGAAGTACTGCAAGATATGGCTATGACTTGTTTCTCCTAAGGTAGTATTGTTGTGTTCCTGGTTGCATCACTCAATACCCACTCTGTATTTTTCAATCTGACCTCACACGATGGCAAGATTATATGTGCTCTAATACCACTGTAATATGCACCTGTCTCGTAGGGTTTTATGCCAAGTTTTTTTTTGTTTTTTTGTTTTTGGTTTCACTGTTGAATGTGCTCAAGGTTTGTTTATGTTTTTTTGCATATGATGTTTGTTGTATAACAATGAAATATGGTGCATACAACAATACCCAAAAAATATAAAGCAAATACACATAAAACAACGAATACCCAGATCATAGAATCACTTAAAATGAATTATGGTAACATACCCATTTCATTTTTATTCAATTTGTATTTCTGTTGTACATGAACCAACAACATAGATTTCAAGAATTACCTCTAAATTATCAGCAAATGATAGTTCTTCTCACAACTGATACAATAGGTTTCATGACCCTAGACGCCCCTGGTGAGTGTATTAGGAGGCCCAAAGTAGAGGTGTTTCACCTCTAGCTGCTCCACGTCCAAGGAGGAATCTGTACAACCTGTTTATGAGCTGCTACAGCAAATGGAAACTCCTAATGACCTCTTCAAATCTGCTTTGACACCTCTTATTTGGATCTGCAATTGTTATTGTCCCAATCACCTCACTTCAACCTGAAAATGGTCTTCAAACACAAGGATAACATCCACAAGGAGTACGGCTTGTCCCAGTAGATGGTACGGCCTATGTATGGAAGGAATATCAGTCTCAATACTCCTTAAAACTCAAGAAAAATCTGTCGTTGTCAAGCTTTCATCAATGGCTCATAAACAAAATAATAACCCCATTAAAATCTCATCAAAATGCATCAAACTAAGCACAATGTGAAGCCCCTGGTCGAGACTCCCAGCAACCCTCCTGATGTTCTCTTTCAAACACAAAGAGAACAATTCCACAGAGGTTTTCATCTCAGCAAAACCCTTGATTAGCAAACAAGCCAAAGCTTCAAGCTTCTCACATCCAAGTTCAAAGAGAGTGAACGAATAAATGAAATAGACTTCACTTTTCCTTTTTACTCCTCACTCCCAACACCCAAGAGGAATTTTATTATTTTTATATTTTTATAACTTAAGAACTCCTCAAGTCCTCATGAAGTGGGTGCCTAACCCCTAGCACAATATCTTTTAAAACAACTTATATCAACCATATATTAGTCAATTTAATAAAATAAAGTAACTATAGCTTTTAAACCATTAAAAGTTAATATATTTAATTTAACTTAGATTTTGACAAATAAATAATTTATTCCTTGATCACCTCAAACCCATGTGATAAGTGCTAGGTACTCCCAACTGGCAATGCTAAAAATGGAAATGTCAATCGGACCTCACCGGTGCCCCTGCCTGACTTACTATAAATAGTAAGTCCTGGTTAAAAGTGCCCAAATAGGTTCCCTAACCAACCTTCATTAGCCTACGGGAACCCCGGAATATGCTAACTGCTCCACCTGTCAATCTAGCTATGAAGGGGACATTACACTTTGTGAGTTTTGCCCTTAGTCGACAAAAATGGCCAAGTAAAAACTTTGTGAGTTTTGCCCTTAGTCGGCAAAAATGGCCAAGTAAGAACTTTGTGAGTCTTGCCCTTAGTCGGCAAAAATAGTAAGAACTTTGTAAATTTTGCCTTAGTCGGCAAAAATGGCTAATTGAGAACTCTTTGTATTTTGCCATTAGTCAGCAAAAATGGCCAAATTTGAACCTCTTTGTGTTTCGCCTTAGTCGGCAAAATTGACAAGGCAGAAAGTCTTTTCAATAAAGACTTAGAAGGAAAAATTGTGTTATCAGCAAAGTTCTCTTTTTGAGAAATAGTTCTAAAGTTCACCGATTCGTTGACTGGGCGATATATAGCAGAAATGAAGAAAAAATTAGTATTTTTGTTTAAGTTTCTCTGTCGGTAAAGTTCTAATTTTGAGAATTAGTTCTTAAGTTACAAAGATTCATCGATTCACCAACAACGAAGGAAGCGTAGAGGGAAGAATTGAAAGGCAATTCAAAAGACTTAGTCAAAAAAAGGACTTAGTCGGGAAAGCTCTCTTTCTGAGAACTAGTTCAAGAGTTCAACATTTTGTCGATTCACTGACAAGGCGATAGAAACTCTAAAAGTCAAAAGTTTGTGTTTTGAATGAATCGTCGATAAAGAGAGCGTTGAAGATAAAGACGAGTTCGAGATCTCAGAGAATCGCCAACAAAGGAAAATCTTGAAAGAAAAACAAATGTTTTACTTGTCGAGAAAATGAGCAAATGACTAACTTGTTCTCAAGTTAGTTTTTTTTCCAATTAGCTGACTAGGCGACAAAAGGCAACTAAGGCCAAGGTTCGTGGTTGGGCAAATTCATCGATAAAGGCGATTGAAAGGAAATAAGGTCAAGTTCGAAGAAATGAACTTTTGCTGACATAAAGACAAGGCGACAATTCAAAGATAGTGGAAATCGCCGATAACCCTGACAAGTGCCAAACTTCCAAAAAAGTGATTTTCACCAATAGAATGGATAAAGCGCTAAAAGTTACAAGTTTGAGTTTTGGTGAAATTGTCGATAGAAGGCAAAAAGCGGTAGAAAACAAAAGTTCGAAGGATGAGCTTTTCGCCGATAAAGATAGACTTCGCCGACAATAGCAAAGTTTTGAAAAAGTGATCTTTGCCAATAGAGAAGAGATAGAGCCAAGGTTCGATAAAAGTAAAGTTTGTAAGTCAAATAGACAAGGTTTGGAAAAGACAAAATACGTCGATAGAAGACCAAAGGGGAGAGTTCAAAAAAATAGAAAACCACTGATAAAGAGATGAAAGCCAAAAATACGAGAGATGTTAATTTCGACGATAGAAGAGGATAACGGCTATATTTGTGGCGCGATCTTAGGATGTAGAATCAACATGAATAACAAGTGAATGCATGGATACAATACTGAAGATGACTAAAGTGTTAAGCATGCAAAGGTGGAGTGTTTTTCATGTATACGGCTAAAGTGTTCACATGCACATGACTAGAGTGCGAGCATATAGATGGGCGAGTTTAAGTGAGGTTTTCTGATCATGCAAAAATTAGAAGTACAGTGCGCACATGCAAATGGCAAGTATATGCATAGTTAGTTGAATATAAATATAAGCAATTGGATACAGAATGAGGTTACTATGTAATAAAGACGAATTGATGCAAGCATGAGCATATTTGTGGTGTAAAGTAAATCTGGGTGAGCAAAGTGAGGAGAAGAGTGTATATGAATTAAAAGAGTGCAACTGAGGTTGATGAAGGACCAAATGGCTGCATACATGAATGTGTAAAGAGTCAATAAGGTTGTGCCTCTTGTGGACTGAGTTGGTGCTTAGATCAGGGGATTGTAGTCTCCTTAGAGTTCATGCTCTTAAATCAGGGATTTGGTGATTCCTTAGAGTTGGTGCTCTTAAAAACTGTAATCGAAGGTTTCATTTGTGTGGTTGGATTAGGACAGTAGCTCCTAGCAGCATTTTCTCACCATGGTTTTTCCCACATTGGGTTTTCCATGTATATATCTGGTGTTCATGTGTGCATGCTTTCTGATTGTTTCTTTTACTGCATTGAAAGTTAATTTGATTTCAATACTAGAAGGATTGAAGTTTTAAAGTTTTATTGACCTACTGATTCACACCCCCTCTCAGTAGATTGCTTGTGTTCTAACACAATCAAACAAGGTATTAGGTGCGCTTGTTTCGTTCTATCATGTGTGCAAGAATTCGGTTATTGATTGAGGATTCTTATGTTGTATTGTTTGATCTTATGTTTCCATTAACTGATTTTTTAGCATACATTTCTGGCATGCCCAGTGTGATCCCACTTCCCTTCATCTAATCTTTTTGGGAAGTTTTCCCCTTATGTTTCATAAATCAACGATTCTTAGTTCATATTAGAGAATTTTTTTGATATCTTGCAATTTTAGTGGGCGTATGTTCTTTATAATTTCATTTTTTATGTTAAATTGGGGATAAAATAATCAAATATTTGCAAATTGTACATTTTTCATAAATTCGCATTTTTGGGCACATATCAACGAATTTTTCAAGTTTCTTTACATATTTGGAAAGATCTTTAAAATCTTATAGGGGTCCGTTCTTTGGGATTTTATTGTGGAGGCACAAAACATAACTAAAAAATCAAATCTATGTCGACTATGAAAATAAAATTTGAAATTTCAATCCTGATGAACATATCCTGTATTGTTTCATTATAACATTACTTGCTGATCTTTTCAAGGGCTTGATTATCAAGTCTGATACATGTCTTTCTTGCAGCTGACTCATTCTTCAAATATTATCTTTTCAATCAAACATTTGTTTTTGGAAGCACCTTTTTCAAAGCTTCTACCTTCTTTGCTTGATGGACTTGATTTGCAACTTTGAAGAATACACCTTATCATTAGAGCTTAAGTGAATTCCCCGGTGCACTTGAACATAAATTTATTCATCATTACTTGATCAAAATCATTGTTTTCAATCTCACATTTGGATTTGTGCTTAAAAAGAATCATTGTTTACAATCTCACATTTGGATTTGGGCTTAAAATGAATCATTGTTTCCAACATCACATTTGATTTTTTTGGGGGCATAAAAAGAACAAGAGTTTTCTTTGCTTGGTGGATTTGAATTTGATTTTGGGTGTGTATGCTCTTCCCTTGCACTTAGTGTGATCTTGGGAATCAAAAACATCCCTTAGTCCCATTCACTTTCACATCACAGTTTTCATTTTCTAAGGGTTAATAAATCTTCTTTTTGTGAATCAAGTGCATGTGTATGCTCTCCTTTCACACCATCTGGTGATCCTGTGGATCAAAAGAATCTCTTGATCCACTTTTGTCACCCTTTATTAGGAGGCCTCCTTGGAGACACACCACTACAAGGGATGACATCAACTCTAGTGTTCCAACGGAGTATAAAAAGTGGGGAGTTAATCGAAAGACATCTCTTGGAAGTTGGAATCTTGTCATTCAGGCTAAGCCCCCAAGAACTTTATACCTTGGGGAAGTGAAGGTGAAGAGTGGGTTACCCTCTTCTCCCAATTGTTTGGCATTACTTTACTTTCATTTCACGGAATTGGATCTCAATGTACTTTGTATATATAGAGGACACCCTTAAAGAACTTGTGCATCCTAGATTAAGACCTCTTGGCTACACCCTATTGACTAATGTTAGGCTTGTTGATGTGTCTTCAAGTGTCTTCATAAATCACAACAATCAATTTCAGAAATCAAGTATATCATTGTCTCTTGTGTGTGATCATATGCATGTACATGTGATATATTTTTTTTGCAAATTGTCTCAATTCAAGCCTCCAACCAATCTAATCCACTCAACCTATTCAAGTCATCCACATCCACTTAATCATCCAATCCAACCTCATTTCCTAATTAACCATTCCATCTTAATCATTCCTCATTATCCTCATCATCATTATTCACCTATCATAATCATCTTTTCAATTCTGGTCATCATCCTAATTATCAGCCATAACCATCTTAGTCATCAAATCCAATCCATTTCCCACCTAATTCATTTGTTGTCATATTACTCATATTCCTATCCTTGAACCAAGTCCAATTCTCATTCGTCAAAATCATTGTGATCATCAACAAATCTATGTCAAATCCAAAACCTAAAATCATAATCTGAGGTAGTCCAAAATTCGCTCCTAATGATTATAAGAACCTTGTAGATCATGACGCATATTTTGATACTCATGAACCATACTTTGACACTTATAGCCCATCAACCTCCTAATGATCATCACCTCATCAATATATCCGCCCATATTCGCTTGCACCAACATCACTATCACCCAAAGAATATGATGAAATACAAGATCTTAAACATATCTATGATGGTTTTAATCCTACCACTAAGGCAAAGTTTAGAGATAGTTTTCGTCATGTGTCCTTAGCACATCTCATCATTGGAGATTCTTATGATGGTGTCACCTCAACATCACCATCCTATATGCCATCCTCATCAACTTCATACAAACCTTTATCCCCTCATGACCCTAGAAATCTAAAATACAAAATCTTGCCGATCAATTTTAGGATGTGATTGAAAATTTACGTGAGGAACAACAAACTATCTTCAAACAACGAAAAGAAGAGGAACATATTCAAAAAATAAAACATGCATATGAGAAATTGAGTCTTCTTGATAAGCTCTACTTTGAGAGGAATGTAGAAATCACCCTATAGCACCGTTCATCTTTGAAGATTCATAAGATCATTCTTATCATCCTACCACATCAACACCCCAACCCTATGAGTTATCTACATCCACCTCATACAAATCTTCATCACAACCAATCTACCACTCATATCAGCCCAACTCATCCATACCCCAAACCTATTCAACAATAACTTTACCTCAAACCTCACATGTTCAAATTCCTACCCTTGCTTCATCTTCACACATACCAAATCCCATCACCTCACATCTTCAACAACAAATTCAACAACAAGCCCTCCTTCAACAACAACAAATCTTAGCCCAAAAAACCACAACTACAACCTTCATTTAACACATCATCCACCATACCTTTACCCATGCAACAACAAAAAATTCCATCTAATCCCAATCCTAATCCATTACCTTCAACACCATGTTCCACCAATCCTCCACCAACATCCCACTCTCAATGGGATACAAAAATTCAAGAAATAGAACATGAATATGAGAAATGGCATCTCCTTGTTCAAGCACAAATTCAAAAAGAGTATGGTCATCTCCCACCTTTATCCATGCAACAACAAAAAATTCCATCTAATCCCAATCCTAATCCATCAGTCCACCAACCTTCTAATTCATCAATCCCTTCATTACCTTCAACATCATGTTCCTCGAATCCTCCACCAACATCCCACTCTCAATGGGATGCAAAAATTCAAGAAATAGAACATGACTATGAGAAATGGCATCCCCTTGTTCAAGCACAAATTCAAAAAGAGTATGGTCATCTCCCTATAGTACGTCTTCTCTCTTATCGTCCTACCACATCAACATCCCAATCCCATGAATCACCCACATCATCATGCCAACCTAGTCCCTCCACATCAACTAATCTCATGAATATTCCTCAATATCCATCTCAAAATCCTCCACAACATGAGCATGCTAGTACTAGTAAAAGGGAGGTTGAATAGTAAAAGGTGTTTTTTTTTTAATATTTATTTTTAATTTTATGAATAGGTTTAGTAAATAAAAAAAAAATTGTTTAATTTATTTTATTATTTACGGGAGGGGATATAAGGAAAGATTTAATTAATTAAATATCATGTGAGGAATATGTATGGGTGAGGCTGGGAAATGGATTAGGATTTAGGGGTAAGGATTAATATTTAGGATAATTAGGGATAAATTAATCGATTTAGGGTTTGCTTGATTTTAGACGTCTACATTTTGTCCCTCTTTGAGACAATGTTGTGAGGCAACATCATTTCAAAGAAGATTAAAACATAGGTTGGGAGGATAAAAGATTGGGTAGAATAGGTTGAATTGGATGGGGCCTATAAAAATGAAGGATTGATAGATAATGCCCCCTCAAGAGGATATGTAGGGATGAAGGAGATGGATAGGCTCTTGAAAAAAAAATGAAGGGAAGGAGGTAGAGTTATGTTGATTCAGTTTGAGCAACCTAATGTTTGACATGGCATCAAACATTATGCACCAAGGTATAAAGACCAGGGTGATGATGTGTCAAATGCGTAAAGGACTGGAAGTCACTAGCAAACATATGCCTAAGCCACCATGATATGAAAGACCATGATGACAAAGTGGCAGGTATGTTGCAAAGACCGATATAGATGCAAGACAACAATGATATAACACACAAGCAAAACAAGCAAGCATGCATACATGATACAAAGATAAACACTATGTTGCCCCTAGTCAAAACTAAAAATCATAAACCAAAAGACTTAACCATGATGTAAGTTGCGAAGACGACGATATTTTTTTCCAAAGATTAACATGATAAAAGGATAAGAGCCCATTGCGGGAATGACATATCCCTAGATAAGCCTAGGATGTTTGATAGGATAGGATAGGTAATAGATGATTTGGCATGAGGGATCTACAACTTGATTACTGGTGACAAGATCAAATCGTTAGGTGTCAATTTTATCTTTTTACTTAGCAGTTTTAAAGTGTATGTGAGATATGACTTGGATTGTCAAAAAAAAAAATTGTTTATTTTTTGATTTGATGGAGGAAGATGACGATGCCCTGGTTACGACAATTTTATTATGGAATTGCATGAGACTTGAAATGCAGACACATTTGATGGAACCATATAAAAATTATCATAGTTCTAGTATTTTTGTCCTCGGGCTTATGTCATTAGGTTGGAAGATTTCTGGATTTAGGGTTCTTTGCATACCAAAAGATACGTTAAACCCTAAACCTCGTGCAAGAGTAAAATGTAAAGGACACATTCATTATATTTCTTCAGTGGCCGCTTGTCTCCTGTTACCTAGAGTTTAAGTTGCTTCCTTATGTCCTCCTGAACGTTATTTAATCGACCCCTCACTGTACAATTACCTTTTCTAGCCCGCGCCCAGAAAAGCTTTATTTTAAGAAATAGACCCATTGGCCCCCTTTTTCATAGAAGGAAAAAGATATTTCTAAAAGCATATACACCAAGGTCCAGTCCTACTAATTCTTTTTCTAACAGGTGGCAATAGTAGTTTCGTTTCCGCCAATCCGCCAGCAATAAAATATTGATGGAGTTGGCGCCTGTGGAATTGCGGAAAGAGTGACAACAAGTCGGTGACTATCAAGGAGGGAAGGATGGTGGGCCCCAGACAATATAATATGTTTTCTTTATTATTTCTGCCATTTCGCCATACTTCACCAAGGGGTCTTTCTAGGCGATCGCGAAATGACAGAATCTTGACACATGGCTTTCTAAAAGATGGGACTAGTGCATTAAATAACAAGGACCTGACGTGTCATAGTACTATGGAAGTGACCACTTGTTGGAGAGTTGTCATGTTCGCGTGCAGCTGATATAATGGTCATCTGCCATTCCGCCGAGATCATATCTCCGGCCATATCCTTTGAATGCGGAATTATGAAATACAGTCTTAACTATACTGCAAAGAGGATATTTTCTCAGGATCATGGTTTGGAGAGCTACCCAGGTGGTAAGTCATCATTGGGAAGAGCAAACATAACCCTCCTACTACGTAAAAGGCCAAATTAGCGTCGTTGAAGTCAAGCCAGCTAGGATCATGATCGATGGCCAAAATTTAAAAATGTGACAGGGATATGAGTTGGCGTTGATCTGACGATGCTTCATTACAAGCATTAATTGCTCAGGCGTGTGCAGAGTCTCCATCGCCGCCACTACGAAAAAAATTACTAACAGAAAGATTTGGTTTATGTCGCTCAACCTTTGGAAATTCGTGCTTCTATCAGGAATGGCATTTCATCTGTTCTGTGATGAAATTTGACATGATGACAATGCTAAATTGAGGAAATCAAGACCCCTGACCTAGCATGTTCAATGCAAGAGGTAATGTTCTCAGTTATGCGGATTTATGAGATCCAATCTTTCTATTCACTTTTGGTAATCTTCAAAACATTTCCATTTATGGCAGAAATGCTTCGAAATGACTAGAATTTATATGACCAAAGATGTGCGGATGTATGCTTGCCTCCTGAAATTCCTATAAATAGGCAATTGTTGGTGTTACCCCTTATACTGTTTAAAACGTGCTGGTAGTATGGATCTCCCCTACTCATGTGTGTTCTGTTTGCTCCCATGTTCTATCGGATTCTCTTCCTTGTTCTCATGGTTATTAACTTGTCCCTAAAGAATTAGGAGACTTAGAGTTTCTTCCCTTATAATAGGTGGTGCATGGAAAATTAGATAATAGTAGTAGCATCCATTGAGCCTCTGTGATTTCTTCTCTGGTCTCTTATCTCATCTGACGGTGGGTCCTGAGGGCTGATCTCTCAACTCCAGTAGTTCCTTATTTCTGAGATTTGGCAGATTTCCTTCTGGAGTGAGAAGCTTCTCAGCTTCCTCTACCCCTCCCTTACATGTAATTTTCCTAATAGAGCATCAACTCTAGGTGTAAGGAAACTGCCCACCAAGATGATACAGATAAGGGATGAGAGGAGAATTATTGATGTTGCCGTTGTTCTCTTCGCTTGGCTTCCAGCACTTTTGAAGCCAACCAGGTGTGGATTCCCCATGTTTCTGCCTGGTTCAAGTTGCTTGAAACTTCTCAACTAGGAGGGCAGAGTCACACCCATACAATGGAACCCAGAAATAGTGAAGGAGGTTCAGACTTCCTAGGTTTCCTTTCGATGTTGTTCCTTGCACGTTTTCTCATTCCTTGGTGCGTAGCTTGGAAAGGCAGAGCAGTGAATGCCCTCATTGAATACTTTGATGGCATTTGAGGAGTGCCTGGCTCCAACGGCATCCGTCAATGCATCAATCATCAAAACCCTGGCTCCTTTCCCCGCCAAAAGTAGAAGGGCATACAGTTGTGAAGTGGTTACACCAACCTCCTCTCACAGCTTCATCTTTTGGTTACTCAAATTTGTAACTTCTTTTGTCTTGAAGCCTGAAGCTTGTTTGCTCCCTTATCTCTATAAAAGGGAATTCAAGGCTGTGAAAATTATTGGTTCAAGGTCATGTCTCCAAACTTAGTCTGAAATATGGGATCAATCTGGTTAAGGAGGAGTTGTAAATAGTTTGTTTTATGCAAGTGGATTTAATCGTCTGTTTTCAAGTCTTCATTCTCAGTTTTAAGATGTCTTGATAGAACTACAAAGGTTGTGTTATAATTTACTGAACAGTTTACAAAATCCTGTTGAGTCCTGAAGTGTATTGTCTCCTACTTCATGTATACAGTTCTACATTTATGACTACATATTTGGTTAAGGATCATTTTTATTCATCATCACAGTCTTTCCTATGTTTGTGTATTTTTCTTGTGACATTTACTCAAGTAGTAAAATAAATAGCTGCAAGAGAATATCGAATATAGTATTGGTTTACAGGGATAACTAATCATGGTTAACTCCAAGACTAGCAAACTATTTTAATGTAAGGCATTATTATATCTTTCCAGTAGACTAGGTTTTATTATATCATATGTTCTTTAAAGTTTCTGTAAGTCTCTTGACTCCATGCCCCTTGGATAGGCACTGATTTGTTCATGAATACTATACTAGGCTTACATCCCTTTAATCATCCTCATCATTTTAAATAAATCAACACATTTTCCCTTCTAGCAATAGGTGTTAGAAGTTAAGTTTATTTTATGTGTTCCTCTGCAAAGAAATAGGACTAAAGCTTAAGAATCTAGCCCATCTCTTTACTTTATCAGGCATTCTTTAAGCAATCTAGAAGGAACACATCTATTATAGGAGCAGTGTTATTGAGCAAGTGTTTTCGGGACCCCCATCCATTTGAATAGAACATTATTTTCCCCAAAAGGGAAAGATCCAAAATAGGAACCCCGATTTCCTGTTCGTTGGCCAATCCCTCGAGGCAGATCAATTATTAGAAATGGCTATTCTATAGATCTGTTTTCCTTGAGAATAGGTTGGGAATTTAAAACAACCAACAACACTCAAGAGTCTATTATGAGGAACCCAAAGGTACCAAGACACATAGACCTACATAGGTGGACAAAAGAATACTAGGATGAGAATAGGCGAAAGAATGGGATAAGACTAATGGAAAAGCTGGTGATAAAGAAACTCATAATAAAATCACTGTATAACTAGATGACACTGAATAGATTCTTATTACAAGATATGGATGGGGGATGAATGGAGAACGAATTTTATTATGGGTGTGAGATGGATAATGGGGTGATGCTTGATGTGAAAAAGCTACCTAAAGGATGGTGGATACAACTCGAATTTTGTACACAGCACCTGCGAATAGGTTTTCACCACGATACTTATCTAAGGTGCCACCGAAGTGGTTTTCACTGTTTGGATGAATTTTTTTCTTTTGAAATTGGGATACTCCGAGTCAGGTATAGAACCGTTTGAGATGGGCCATGTTTATAGGTTCTTCTAAAGGTTGACCATCCAAAGTAGAAAGTTGGTAAGCTCCTAATCCATAGCTTTTGGTTACTACAAAAGGTCCTAGCCAATTAGGTTTGAACTTCCCTTTCTTTTCACGATCAACTAGATTTCTTTGATTTTCTTTCAGTACAAGATCTCCAATCTCAAATTTACAAGGCTCCATCTTCTTGTTGTAACCTCTACGAAGGTGATTCTGATAAGTTTTCAGTTGATCAAGAGTTGTAAGTCATTTCTCGTCCAATAGTTCATGCTCTTGTAATTTTGATACACGATATTCTTCATATGAAATTAGATGTTGTAATGATACTATCAAGGATGGGAGTTTGACCTTGATGGGTAAAATTGCTTCGGATCCATAAACCAGGAATAAGGTGTGGCACCAATAGGAGTGTGGATGTTGGTTCGATAGGCCCATAGGGCGGGGTTAAGTTGCAAGTGCCAATCGTGGCCAGCCTCATTCACCATTTTCTTCAGGATTTTTAGGAGTCTTATTGGTTGCTTCAGCTTGGCCATTGCTTTGTGGATAATAAGGAGTGGAGAAGTGATGTTGAATCTTGAATTTGCTACCAAGTTTTTTGACATCCTGATTCTTAAAAGGTCAACTGTTATATGTGACTATGGCTTGAGGAAAACCATAGCGACAAATGATGTAATGGAACATGAACTTAATTATTTGTTTTCCCGTTACGTAAGTAAGAGGAATGGCTTCAACCCATTTGGTGAAGTATTCAATAGTAGTGATGATAAATTTATGGCCACCTGACGAAGAAGGATACATTTTTCCAACGAGATCAAGCCCCCATTGTGAGAACAACCATGGAGTAGTAATAGTTTGCAATTCTTGTGTTGGTGTATGAATTAAATTGTTATGTTGTTGACATAGTACACATTTCTTGACAAAATCATGTGCATCCCGCTCCATAGTAGGCCAGTAATATCATGTGCGAAGCAACTTCTTGACTAAGGACCACTAGAGCGAGCACCACATATGCCTTCATGTATCTCATGTAAGACAGTTTGGGCATCCTTCGGATTAAGACATTTACGTAGGACACCATCTAGTGACCTTCGGTAAAGCGTGTCGTCGAGGAGAACATATCAAGAAGAACAACGAATGAAGGTGCGATGTTGGGAGTCTGAGAGATTTGGCGGGATGATTTGGTTGTGAAGGTAGTGGTAGATCTCATTGAACCAAGTGGAATAAGGACCAACAATATCACATACCAATGTTGATTCTAGGATATCAAAAGCTGGTATAAACAACTACTCTATCAGGAATTTGATTTTGGGATCATTCACAGGCATTTCTATCATTGAACCAATTGTGGCCATAGTATCAACAGCTTTATTGTGAAGTCTTGGGATTTGTTCAAATGTGATCTTGTTGAAATATGCTTTGAATATATCAACTAGTTTCTTGTATGGCATTAACTTTTCATCTTTTCTCTGATATTCGTTGTTTACTTGTTTGATCACTAGTTGGGAATCTCCATGAACTAGTAGTTCTTTGATATTCCAAGTTATAGCCAATCTCAATCCTTTGAGTAGTGCTTCATATTTGGCGATGTTGTTTGTAAATGGAAACTGAATGTGAAATGATTTTGGTATGTAATCACCTAGAGGAGTAACAAAGAGTATTTCAGCTCCCGAGCCATGCTGAGTATAGGAACCGTCAAAATACAATTGCCATGATGGAAGAGTTTCTATGTCAAGAATAGATTCATCGGGGAATTATGTTATTATGGGATGATCTGACTCTACTAGTGCTTTTGCCAGTTGATCTGTTATTATTTGTCCTTTTATAGCTTTGTTGTCAATGTATTCAATATCAAATTCGCTAAGCATCATCACCCACTTAGCCATACGACCAGTTAAAGTTTCTTTGGATAGTAAGTACTTGAGAGGGTCAATCTTTCATATGATCTTAGTTTGATGTCACAGCATGTAATGTCTAAGCTTTTGTGATGCAAAGACAACTGCAAGACATGCCTTTTCAATGGGTGAATAATTCAGTTCATAGCCCACCAAGGTTCTACTGATATAATATATTGCTCGTTCTTTACCATTGTCATCATTTTGTGCTAAAAAAGCCCATAATGTTGTTGTTATTGTTGAGATATATAAAATAAGGGGTTTTCCATGAATAGGTGGTGCCAACACAGGAGGAGAACCCAAGTACTCTTTGAATTTGTCAAATACTTCTTAACAGTTTTGAACCCGAATAAATTGTGTTTTTCTTCAACAGGTGAGTGAATGGTTGACACTTATATTCAAGTTGAGCGATAAACCTCCTTATGGATTGTAATTTTCCTTGTAAATCTCTGAGTTGTTTTAGATTATGAGGCATTTCCATTATAGCTTTTACTTTTGCGAGATCAACTTCAATTCCTCTTCTAGACACGATATAACCTAAGAGTTTTCTTGATGTCACTCCAAATACACATTTTTTGGGGTTCAATCTGACATTGCACTTTTCTATGTGATCAAAAGTGTTTTCCAAAACGTATAGATGACCTTCTCTAGTTTTTTATTTAGCCAGTATGTCATCCACATAATCTTCCATCTATTTGTGAAGCATATCATGAAATATAATGGTCATTGCTCTTTGATATGTGGCTCCAACATTTTTTAGACCAAAGGGCATAAAGAGCCAACAATATGTTCCCCATACACAAATGAAAGCGGTTTTATGTTGATCTTCTTCAGCTATTCTGATCTAGTTATATCCGCAAAATGCCTCCATCAATGATAGCATCTCGTGTCCTGCTGTCAGATCCACTATGATATCAATGTTAGGTAGTGGAAAATCATCCTTCCAACAAGCTTTGTTGATGTCTCTAAAGTCATTACAGATTCTGAGGGTTCCATTTGGTTTGGCTACAGGTTCAATATTTGAGACCCACTCAGGATAATCTATTGGTTTGATAAAACCAACTACTAGGAGCTTTTCTAACTCCACTTTGACCATTAAGGTGAGTGATTTTTGGATGCATCTTTCTCAACTTCTGCTTGACCGATTTTGTTCCCAGATAGACTCTGAAATGATGTACTATTAGTAATGGGTCTAATCCTGGCATATGCGCATATGACCAAGCAATATTGACTTCTCATTTTTTGAAGGAGTTCAAGTCCCGAGTTTCAAATTCTGATAGTGACTCTGTTGCGTATGTGATCTTGGGTTCTTCTACAGTTTCAAGATTCATCTCTTATGTCTATTATATGACTACAATGGACTTTTCTTGGTGTACCCCCACTTTGGGGAGGTTAAATTCCTCATCCTTTGGCACCTCAGAGAGGTTTTCACCATCGGATACGTCGTTTATTTTTACCTTTTTGTCATCTGAAAGTGCCACAAAGTGGTTTTCACCAAGGGACATTATTGTTGTATTTTTATTTTTATTTTTCTAAGGAATTCAACATATTCCCCAAAGTAGGCATCGGAGTTTAGTTCAATAGTGTAGCCGATGGTTGATCAAAGGAATAAGTTATAAAATAGATGGCATTATCCTTGAAGACATCAGCGATGCTTCAAAAGGATCTATGAAAGTGTCCTGATCAAATGACTCGAATGCAGGAAAAGCTTGCGCCACTTTGTCTAAGATAAACTCAACATTGGGCAACTCATGCTTAGTGGATCCAAACCCTAGCCCAACATGCTTAAGTAGATGATGAAATTCTAGAGGTTCTAATATCCTCTATTGTTGCTGACCAAGTCTGCCTTCTTTATAGCCCAACCTTTTGATGATGGGATAACCTCTGTGATATATACTCAACGGTAATTATCTCTCTTCATCCTCTTCACTATAGAGCCATTTAGACATATCTTCCTGAATAGTTTCTTGACTCATTTGCCCCAAAAATTTAAAATTTTTCAATTATGAATGAGTAACCAAGACCTCATTAATTTGACGAGGTCGACCATAGCTCTTAGGCGAAAGAGGAAGTTCATTGATATGAAACAGAGTATACTCTCCCATGCCTTTATCACTGATCTTAGCCTTGATCTCCGATCGGGAAGTGGAAGGTGTCGATGAAGATGGGGTGAATGTGTATGAATCAATGTATTTGGATGATGGTTGGGCGACTTCGTTAGTTGGGCAATAATTATGGCGTTAATAGGGGCCCTCCAACCATCTGCAATATTGAAAGGGGTGAGGGTCCACTTGTATGGTAATTTCGCGATCGTTGAATGTGAATCTTATGCATTAGTGGTATGTGGAAGGTACGGATCTCATGGCATGAATCCATGGACGCCCTATGAGAATGTTGTATAGGAGATCAAGATCTAAGACCCGACAGGTAGCTTCCATTGTAACAAGGCCAACCTTGATGAGGAGTCTAATTATGCCAGCAAATTTTCTTACACCTTCATCATAAGCTCTGATCGTGATTTGATACTTTTCTTCAATGCTCCCATCAAAGTATCCCAATTGTTTTATTAATTTTAGGGTACATAAATTCAAAGTTGATCCACCATCTATCAGGACCCTTTTCACGATACGTTGGTTAACAATAACTTCCAAGTGAAGGACTTCATTGTGGAAATGATCAAGAGAAGTTTTTTAGTTCTGTGAAGATGAGGCGAGGAGTGGATATAAGAGTCCCCACCATAGCTTGGAATTGATCTACATCAATATCACCTAGTACTTGAGATTCTTCAAGGGCTTTATTCAAGATTTGTTTGTGTTGAGAAGACATTCTTAGAAGCTCTACGATCGAGATTTGGGCCGGTGTTTTTTTCAATTGCTCTAGGATATTATATTTAGGAGCATTGTAGGATGAAATAGGAGGTGTTGTAGGATTAGACATAGAAGGATTTCCTTGAATAGTAATATGACCTCTTCGTGTAGTGACATCACACTCGAGAGCTCTACCTATAATAGTTACAACATTGACTTGAGGATACGAAGCTTCAATACGCCAAACTATGCTTCCATAGTCGTACTAGACTTCATGGTGTGATGTGGATGTGTTTGTAGTATTGGTATTATTGGCTCTATTATTTTTCTACCCACATGGAGGAAATGGTTCTTGGTAGGCTTTGAGCTTCTCATTGGGAGATTCTTGAGGTGCTTTATCTATGGTTATCTCTCCTTGATCAATTAGATCATGGACATAATGCTTCAATCTCATGCATGAATTGGTAGTATGACCATTGACGCTGTGGAACTCACAATATTGATCTTCTCTGAACCAACGAGGTTTTGGTCTACTTTCATCGTAAGGTCTAACAATATCGGGAAGTTTGATCATGTTTGCTTGTTTTAATTTTTGAAAGACCTATTCGAGAGGTTCTGTTAAATCTGAAAATTTAACGTTGTGGTCTCAGTGCTCGAAGGGTAAAGTTTTGTATTTGTTGGACGATCTCAAGGCATTTTATGGATTGATGAACTAAGAACAAATGGTTTGTTTTGTAAATTTTGGACATGTTTTGTATCAGTTGTTCCACCATTCACAACGTTCTTGTTTCGGTTCCCCTATCGAGATCTATCATGGTTTTGGTTGTTAGAATCGCGATTGTTGTTCTCTTTGTAGATTTTAGTGAGACCTTTGTTGATAAGGGTTGCTTCTATCATTTTTCCTTTTGTCATGATTTCCTCAAACGAATCAAAGGATTGTACTTGTAAATGGAAAGCTAGCTCTTGATTAAGATTTTGCACAAAAATTGGAATGAGTTGTTTTTTCTAGAATATGGCAAGGAAGTTGACTAACGATATGTCTCCATCTTTGTAGAAAAGAAGTAAGGGTTTCCCCTCCTTTCTATTTGGTATTGTAAAGATCTTGCATGGAGGTAGCATGTTCTATATTGTAGCCAAAATTCTTGACAAATTCCTCTGCTTAATGTTCAAATGTTTTGATGTTTTGTGGGAGACGTGAGAACCATTCAAGGGTTGTTTTGGCCAAACTTTTAGGGAAGAGTCTCATGAGATATGTGGGTTCATGTCAGAATTCCATGCATGCGATGCAAAATTCTCGAACATGATCTTTAGGGTCACCTTTTCCCTTATATTTGTCAAATTTTGGTATTTCGAAATGTTCAAGAAAAGGTACCATAACTAAAGACTTGTCAAATGGTTCGGGGTATAGTTCCTAAAAAGATTATTTCTTTTGTTGAGCACCAAGGTATCGATTATCTATCATTTGTAGGATTTCGTCTTGAGTGGGTGGAATGTTCATTGATTGATTTTGGATTTGTGTTTGAGGTGGTGATTGTGGTTGATATTGATGTTGTGCAAATAATTGGGATTGTTGGGCCAATTGGAGTCTAAGATTTGCAGCTTGTAGTGATTGGGCAAGTTGTTGTTGTAGCAGGACTTGGGGATCAACGGATGTCGAGGATGAGACGTTGGTAGGATTATAGTTTCGTGAGCTTGAGGGCATGGAAGTAGATACCTGGGTTGATTTAGTATTGATGTTACGAATTTGGATGGAAGAAGTTTGAGGGATAGAAACATGGGTCATATAGGGGATTGCTCGTGATGGAACCAATGAGGGAATGTTGTAGGATTTAGATACGGAAGATATAGAACTATATGTGGATTTTGGAGGGACAGATCGTGACATCCCTAATGAAGGAATTGATGGAGGTGTAAGTGATGACTGGATAGATTGGATTACGGGAATAGAGGTATCTTGATGCATCCCCAAGGTGAAAGTTTGTGATGATGGGATATATTGGGACATGTTTGGTGTAGATGTTGAATGTGGTTGATGGAGAGGGGGATTAGCTTGAGCTTCAGCCCTAGCTTGTTTTCCTGTTCTTTGTGCTAATTCTCTCTCAAAGACATCATCAGGGACTTCAACCCCAGAATCATAAAGATATCTCATGTAAAAATCAAGATCATGATCCATGGAGAGATGAACAAGTAAAGTTTCATGATCTTGTTAAAGTTGATATATCGGATTTGTTTCGGTAGGGTCATATGTAGATCTAGGACATTCATGGGTATGTGGTTGCTTTGTTATGTCTTGGATGTCTACGAAGCTTGAAAGACGTCCAAGCTTATCATGATGATAATGTGGTGAAATAGGATCTTGTTGAGGGGGATTGATTTGATCATGGGTAGGCTCCTCTTCTTGGAACCCCAAAGATCTAGGTTGTCTTTTTGGGGGAGTTAACTCCATATTAGTTTTCTTGGCTTGGGAGCGAGTGGTAACCATAAAAGAGGAAAATAGATGACGATTGGAATGGTGAAAATTCTCACTATAAAATAAATTCATGCCAGAAAAATTTTCTAAACTCGTCCATTGTTCCTATCGACGTATTCTTTAAATCTCGTTTGGTTGATTTTTGGTACAGGAGCACCATGACAACTTCATGCCTCCATGAGGCAACTCTTGATTTTTGATTCAGTTTTGATGTTTCAACATTGTAATAAGGTCCAATAGACCATTTTTTATGTAACTTGAGTCATTTAGAGTCCATATGGTTAATATTGCAAAATGATGTAAAAGTTGTCAAATTGTTGTAATTGCAAAATGCAAAAGTGCAAAAATGCAGAAGGTTGGAATACCAACGGTCAAGGAAGTTTAAAAGATAGTTGAGTCGGTTGAATCAGTTTTCTTTTGATGTGTAAGGGTTTAAAAGGCCTCACACAAGTCGAGGCAAGGAGGGGAGTCTTGTTTTGAAGTTGAAACAATAATAAAACAAGTGTTTTTCTCTGCAATTTACTAGTAATTTGTTGCTCCCAAGATCTGTACGGTTCCATACAGAAGAGTAATGTTCTAAAAGCTTTTGAATTTGATAAAGGAATGTGTTAGCTTCAATTTGGTTGTGATTTGGGTGGATTTCATGCAGATTGAAGGATTTGGTGAACATTTTACTATAGGTGGGTCTGAACACCCTGTTTGAGGGTTTGAAAGTGTATAAAATGGATGGCTAGAAGTTGTAGTTTGATGAAATTGCATTGATTAAGGTTGGGAAATGTTTCATTAAGCATGTGCAGACATATTTTGATGTGTTTGAGGCAGTGGTAAGGTGAGAGGCCTGGGATAATGATTTTCAATAAACCCTCATGTTTCAAGCATGAAATAAGCTTAAAGCAAGGGTTTTGAGGTTTGGTGTATAAATGAGTGTTTCTTTGGGCAAAATTTGTTGTTTCAGTCCATTTGAGACCTGTTGAGAGTGATGGAAGTGAGTTTGGGAGTTACAATGAAGAACTTCACCAAGTTGCTTTGTTAAAGTGGCCTAATTAGGCCTAGGAAAAGAGGGACAATCATTTTTAGAGGATTCTGTTTCAAAATAACCTATGCCCATTTTAACATATGTTAAAGAACTCCCAAAAGGGTATCTGGAAAGGTGATTGTTTTCTACGTTTGCAGCCTTCTCCAAAATCTATGCTTAAAAAACCAAGTTTGCAGGGCTAATTGTAGCCATTTCCAATGTAACAGTCCATATTTGGTTGAGACGTTCCAAAGTAACCCTATCTGAGTTTTAGATATGTTGAAGAAAGCCTTAAAGGGTATCTAAAATGCTATTTCTTTTGTGGGTTTGATGTTGTCTTAGAGGGATATGGTCAGAAATCATGGTTAGGAGACCTACTAGCACTTGGGTAGCCAATATAGGGAATGGTCAAGAATTGAAGGGGGCAGACTTTGGTAAGGGGTTGGTTTGGTTGTGTTTGGGTCCCTGACGTGTAAAGAGGCCTATGGTAACCTTGTGAGATCAGAGAAGTTGGAAACCCAAGTTGTGCCCTTGAAGAAGGAAGTTGCCTTGAGAAGGTTGCTTGTGAAACTTGTAGAAGTTTCTTATTTGAGCCCATTGTCGTGAAATATGCCTCCAGTAGATTGAGTTGGAACACTTGCTCTGCATCAATTTTGGTTTTAAGTTGTATTTTGTCTTGGTTTGTCATTTATTCCTTTCAAAAAATGTTCCACTGGGTTTTCTTTATGTTTGTCGATCAAATTTCTCTGAAAACTTGGGTGTTTAGAGAAACTGGTGATGTGTATTGGGATTCATTTGTTCCTTTAAGATCGTGGACATTTTATGTTTGATGATATGAACAGCATCATGAATTTGTCATCTTAGTTGGATCTTATTAATATCTACCATTTCTCATTATATTAAGCTCTCTATCTAAATACTATCTAGAAGTTGATGAGACAACATGTTATTGCCTGTTAGCTGTCTGCAATAGGGTTTAATCACTTCAAGTTGCTTGCCCTATCTTCAAGAGGGATTTTTGTAGGGACACTCACTTTGATCTTGGACACTAGTTCAAAGTTGTATACGGAACTTGGACAAGCAATTCCATAGTCATTTTCCATACATCAACTGACATCTTCTATCATATAATTTAGTTGTGTGCACTGCATTCATAGCATTCGATGTGAATTTGGCTTTACATCACCATTTGCATTTGCTTCAAAGTTTCTAATGTCTCACCATTGAATTCATTTTGCTTTATGATTATTTGACTGATATTGTGATTGCAGGTTTCAAGAATAACTATTGATTTTTCACTGAGTAAAACATTTGTCTAGACTGCAATGACTTCATACCACTATCACTCCCGTAATTACTAATATTTGCTCCTAAGAGACTTCACATTTTTCGATTTAACACAGGATTTTATCAAAACTCTTCTTTTGATTTGTTTTGGTCAATCTTTATCATTGGTATTAAAGGTTAATATTCGTGGTTAAATTATGTGTGCAGGGTTAGGTGGTACTTCTATTGCTAACATGAAACTCTTATTTCAAAACATAAACCACCATACATAGCAATAATTGTTTTGCTTTCAAAACTATTTTGCATACGATCAAAACATATCATAACTATCGGAGATTCATCTTAATCATCCAAAGTAAATCATTTTCTCGTGATTAATCATTGCAAATTGCTATTGGTTTCAAAACCATAAGAATTTGTCAATTGTCAGAGGTCTTTCTAAGCACCAAAATGCCAATTTTTAGCTCTTGGAGGCTGTTTTCTTCAAACAAGCACAATTTTCTCATTTTTCATTGGATTTTCACAATTTTATAGGCATTGGAAAGCTGGTTCAATCCTCTATATAGTGACACAAACCATTTTGTTAGAAACATATCAGATTTGCAAGTATAATCAACTGAAATTCAGGCTTTTGCTTTGAAGCATCAAACATTTTTCTTTCTTGATGTGCATTTAACATTTCGTGTGGGTTTTTGTAGGATTGCTTGTCTTGTCTTAATGTTTTTTTTGCAACTTTACCCCTGTCCAAGACAAAAAAAAATTGCAAACTACTAACTAATTTTTTGTAGCACCGCTGTCAAAGACTCAATATTTTCTACTAGTTTAGGTGCATTAAATTAGAGTAGTGGGAAAGAACTTGTTTGTCGTGTTTTTTGGATCTTGATTGGACGTATGCTCTTCCCTCGCGCTCTTGACTGATCTTGGGGACCAAAAGTTCATCATTATCCCTTTTGTTATTTGTTGAATCTCAAGGCGTTATCTCACGTATGCTCTCTCCTTGCATTTCGCACAATCTGGGAGACCAAAAGTGAATAGTATTCCTTCCCTCTAGAAACCTACTAGGGGATTTCATCACCCCTAAGGACGACATCAACCGTGTGTTCTGGTGCGGGATAAAAATATTGGGATTCAAAAGATAGCTTTAAAGGAAGGACCCTTTCACCTACAAACAAAATACCTTCAGGATACTTGGTCTGCCAAGGCTCGTGTGGTTGAGCGTCAGTTGATCGGGACACCCCCATTCACAGACTTGTCCCCTGTACCTCGTGTACATTGAGATATCCCCTAAAAGCCTTGTATCATCCTAGCTTAAGACCTTCGATCGTCATACCTTAGTAGGAGGGGAAGATTGCTCACAATACCGTTTTATTTGAGATAGGCATTACCTTGGGCAAGATGAAAGTCTCCTTAATAAGGGGGATAAGGTTGTCCAAGACCTTACTTTCCCTATCTATTCAAACTAAGGCACGAAGGTATTAGTGGGGGTTTAGTGGGGGTGGAATCCTGGTTCTCTTTGAGTTGGGATTAGCCCACGGCCACTTTGTGAGATGTAAAAGGTATGATACTCCCACTTGAATAAATACTAGGTTGTTCTTGTGCTTTGTAACATCCCGCTACATAACCCCGAAGGGTAAGAGCCAAAAGGGGACAAGACAATTTTTTTTTTACATAAGTAGACAACATACACATATTCGGTTGCCAATATGATAGATCGGTAGCATTCATTTTAAACACCAAAGCAAATGTTCCTAATCCCATATGATAAAAATATGAATCCATAAGCATAAAATACAGGCGGATCCGATAACCACACCGGAATCTGTAAAGCAATAAAGGAACATCACATTTCTTCTCATTAAATACAATGATTACAACTTCTCTTCTAAGAGAGTTCAATTACATAACTGTATATACAATTACAATGATACATTCCAGAATATGATACAAGTACTGAATGGTTACAATAGTTGAATGAAGTAATGGAAAGAGAGATCTCCAACTGGTGCTCCAAAACTTGTTCGTAGGTCCCCAATGGTGGTGGCAACGCCTCCCAACCATGTGGACTCCTAAGAGACCACCCCACCATGCTCGGAGATAGTCACAAGGCCCAAATGGATGAACAACAACAAGGGGGTACAAGATGGCCAACACTCAAATCAGACACAGAACGGACATAGAGAACAGTGCATACAATCAAAGTCATAATACAGGTGTACTCATCCAAGTCATAAGTTGAGTACTACTCACGACCGCTAAGGTGCTAGATACTAGAGTGTAATCATATGGAGTGTCATCATGTGTGATCGAAGGGATGGCACACACGGGACCAAATACCTCTCATACAGACGAGGAGACTCAATCGTGCCCGAATCCATGCCCCGCAGACGGATGACTCGACGCCCCGCAGACGGATAGGCCTTCTTGTTGCATCCTTAGCCTTTACAAGTGCTCAAGGCCATGCACGAGGTTTAATTATCTTATTAGTGTTTTTACCCCAATGTTTTAGTTTTAGTTATCACATGTTACTGTAACTCTACTACTAGTTCCCCTGGTAGCCACTTACGGGCCCCGGGCCTGCAGAGAGCCACTCCAATAGACCACTCTAATGCCTAGACCTTGTTCATCTCGTTTGACTAAATGAGGAATCCAAAAAAACTAAAACACTGGTGAAGAAATTAGAAATAGAGGAATGTGATCTACAAGACAAAATCTTCTGTAGACAGTGTAGTATTATAAAAAAATAGCCCTATGCTAGTTAGATCGATTGTGTAATAACTCCAGTGACCCCAGTTTAATCAATCTTCACAGAGAAATGCACGAATATCATAAGAAGAGCATGGCAAATGGTATTGTAAGTCAACTCAGCCTAAATTTTGCATAATGACTGCTTACCAAGACACCAATCTTATCCATCTTAACCATTCATTGCATTTAATTGCAACGTTGAAGTTGAACGTATAGGTGCCAAAGTTGTACAATATCCCATGAGATTAGATGACTATGAATCAGTTCTAAGAAGATAAGGAGAACAGTGAGGATTGACGTTTTGGCAACCCATCGCTGTTGAATTCCCAAAACCCAACGCATAAGGCATGAGGTACAAAATATAATAATAAAAAAAAATCTGGGTTGTTACATGCTTGGTGTGTCTTTATTGTGTTATACCAGTATTAACCATTATAGCCGCAAAGAAATTCCCACCCACTATCTTACAAGTCAGTCGGCCATTGTGTTTACTGTGTTTTTCAGAAATCTCTTGTCAAATCTTGTCA
This sequence comes from Cunninghamia lanceolata, assembly GCA_027924645.1. Classification (NCBI taxonomy): domain Eukaryota; kingdom Viridiplantae; phylum Streptophyta; class Pinopsida; order Cupressales; family Cupressaceae; genus Cunninghamia; species Cunninghamia lanceolata. The sequence goes on along the minus strand of BSBN01001859.1, from coordinate 980,871 downwards.
AACCAAACCAGATTCACATTTTCAGCCTGACTAAACCAGAATCTTCGATCCTAGACACATTTGGTATCAATTGTTGATCACTACAACCAAAATCCTTCATCTTGTCTCCTATATCATTAGTTGGGCTTCTGAAATTAGGATCCTATCATCCTTTCGTGTCACATCTCAAGTGGCACCTTGTCATTTTGAATCCTAAGAAGCTCTTTCAATCTTCCATTCATCCAAATCCATCCACTCCCAAAATCTATTTCCACCATTTAACTCCCATTATCCTCTCGATCCTATACTGACACCCAAATCTTCAAGAGACTAAGACCTTTTTCCAATCAATCCTATATCCATCCATTTGCTTAACAGGCCCTAACCATTCTTAAGTTGGTGTATCCTTGCCATCTTATCTTCCCTACTTAATTAGCCTTGACTTGCCTTAGGTAGAGATAGCATCCTTGCCCCCTTTATTCCTTAGGCATATAGTAACCCTAAGTGTTTTAAAGGACTCTTTTATCCATATCCAATCCTAAAGAGCCTACTCATGATCAAATCAACCCCCCTCAACAAGATCCTATTTCACCACATTATCATCATGATAAACTTGGACGTCTTTCAAGCTTCATAGACATCCAAGACATAACAAACCAACCACATACCCCCGAATCTCCTAGATCTACACATGACCCTGCCGAAAAAAATCCTACATATCAACTTCAACAAGATCCTGAAACCTTACAACTTGTTCATCTCTCCATGGATCATGATCCTGATTTTTACATGAGATATCTTTATGATTGTGGGGCTGAAGTCCCTGATGATGTCTTTGAGAAAGAATTAGCATGAAGAAAAGGAAAACAAGCTAGGGTCGAAGCTCAAGCTAATCCCTCTCTCCATCAACCACACTCAACATCTATGTCAAACATGTCCCAATCTATCCCATCATCACACACTTTCACCTTGGGGATGCCTCAAGATACCTCTACTCCCGTAATCAAATCAATTTACTCATCACTTACACCTCCATCAATTCCTTCATTAGGGATGTCACAATCTATCCCTCCAAAATCCACATATAGTTCTATATCTTTCGTATCTAAATCCTACAACATTCCCTCATCAGTTCCATCACGATCAATCCCCTATACAACCCATGTTTCTATCCCTCAAACTTCTTCCATCCACGTTCGTAACATCAATACTAAATTAACCCAGGTATCTACTTCCATGCCCTCATCCTCACAAAACTATAATCCTACCAACGTCTCATCCTCGACACCCATTGATCCCCAGGTCCTTCTACTACAACAACTCACCCAATCACTACAACAAGCTGCAGATCTTAGACTCTAATTGGCCCAAGAATCCCAATTATCTGCACAACATCAATATCAACCGCAATCACCACCAACACAAATCCAAAATCAATCAATCAACACTCCACCTACTCAAGACAAAATCCTACAAATGATAGATAATCGATACCCTACTGCTCAACAAAATAAATACACTTTTAAGGAACTAAACCCTGATCCATTTGACATATCTTTAGTTATGGTACCTTTTCCTAAACATTTCGAAATACCAAAATTCAACAAATATAAGGGAAAAGGTGACCCTAGAGATCATGTTCAAGAATTTTGCATCGCATGCATGGAATTCCAACACGAACCTACATATCTAATGAGACTCTTTCTTAAAAGATTGGCCAAAACAACCCTTGAATGGTTCTCACGTCTCCCAGGAAACATCATTTGAACAGTTAACAAAGGAATTTGTCAATAATTTTGCCTACAATATAGAACATGATACCTCCATGCAACATCTTTACAATACCACACAAAAAGGAGGGGAAACCCTTACTTCTTTTCTACAAAGATGAAGACATATCGTTAGTCGACTTCCTTGTCATATTCAAGATAAACAACTCGTTCCAATTTTCGTGCACAATCTTAATCAAGAGCTAGCTTTCCATTTACAAGTACAATGCTCTAATTCGTTTGAGGAAATCATGACAAAAAGAAAAATGATAGAAGCAGACCTTATCAACAAAGGTCTCATTAAAATATACAAAGAGAACAACAATCGTGATTCTAACAACCAAAACAGTGATAGATCTCAATACTGGGACCGATATAAGAACGTTGTGAATGATGGAATAACCGATACAAAACATATCCAAAATTTGCAAAACAAACCATTTGTTCTTAGTTCTTCATCAATCCATAATAGGCCTCAAGATTATCCACCAAATATACAAAACGTTACCCTTCCAAGTCTGAGACCACCACGTAAATTTTCAGATTTAACAGAAACTCTCGAATCGGTATTTCAAAAACTAAAACAAGCAAACATGATCAAACTCCCTGACTTTGTCACACCTTATGACGAAAGTAGACCAAAACGCCGTTGGTTCAAAGAAGATCAATATTATGAGTTTCATCACATTAATGGTCATACTACCAATTCATGCATGAGACTGAAGCATTATGTACAAGATCTAATTGACCAAGGAGAGATAACCATGGATAAACCACCTCAAGAGTCCCAATGAGAAGCTCAAAACTTATCTAGAACCATTTCCTTCACATGGGCTGAAAAATGATGGAGCCAATAATACCAATACTACAAACACGTCCACATCACACCATGAAGTCTAGTACGACTATGGCAGCATAGTTGGTCGTATTGAAGCTTCATATCTTCAAGTCAATGTTGTAACTATTAGAGGTAGAGCTCCCAAGTGTGATGTCACTACACGAAGAGGCCATATTACTATTCAAGGAAATCCTTCTGCGTCTAATCCTACAACACCACCTATTTCATCCTACAATGCTCCTAAATATAATATCCTAGATCAATTGAAAAAGCACCCACCCAGGTCTTGATCCTAGAGCTTCTAAGAATGTCTCCTTAACACAAACAAATCTTGAATAAAGCCCTTGAAGAATCTCAAGTACTAGGTGATATTGATGTAGATAAATTCCAAGCTATGGTGGGGACTCTTACATCCACTCCTCGCCTTATCTTCACAGAGGTTATCCCATCATCAAAAAGTTGGGCTATAAAGAAGGTAGACTTGGTCAACAACAACAGGGGATATTACAACCTCTAGAATTTCAACATCTACCTAAGCATGTTGGGCTAGGGTTTGGATCCACTAAGCGTGAGTCACCTGATGTCGAGTTTATCTTAGACAAAGTGGCGCAAGCTTTTCTTGCGATCAAGTCATATAATCAAGACACCTTCATAGATCCTTTTGAAGTGGTTGTTGATGTTTTCAAGGATAATGGCATCTATACTATAACTTATTCCTTTGATCAGCCATCTTCCTCATCCAACCCATCTACTTCATCCCATTCATGGTCCCTTGTATATCTAGATCTCATTGATTAGGACCAATAAGGACCTCTTGTCCTCGATGTCTTTGAAAATGATGAGACTATCGATGAATTTTTGGGACTTCATACTCACCTACCTATTGGAGATCATAAGATCGGCTATACTATTGAACTAAACTCGGATGCCTACTTTGGGGAATATGTTAAATTCCTTACTTAGAAAAATAAAAGGAAAAATATAAAAATAATGTCCCCTAGTGAAAACCACTTCGTGGCACTTTCGGGCAACAAAAAAGTAAAAATAAGACATATCCCATGGTGAAAACCTCTCTGAGGTGCAAAAGGATGAGGAATTTAACCTCCCCAAAGTTGGGGCGTACCAAGAAAAGTCCACTATACTCATAGAATAGACACAAGAGATGAATCTTGGAATTGTAGAAGAAGCCAAGATCACATACGCAACAAAGTCACTATCAGAATCTGAAACTCGAGATTTCAACTCCTTCAAAAAACGAGAAATCAATTTTGCTTAGTCATATGCGCATATGCCAGGATTAGACCCATCATTGATAGTACATCATTTGACAGTCTATCTGGGAATAAAACTGGTCAAGCAAAAGTTGAGAAAGATGCATCCAAAAATCACCTTAATGGTCATAGCAAAGTTAGAAAAGCTCATGGCAGTTGGTTTTATCAAACCGATAGATTATCCCGAGTGGGTCTCAAACATTGTATCTATAGCCAAACAAAATGGAACCATCAGAATCTGTAATGATTTCAGAGACATCAACAAAGCTTGTCTAAAGGATGATTTTCCACTACCTAACATTGATATCATAGTGGATCTGACAGCATGACACGAGATGCTATCATTGATGGAGGGATCTTGCGGATATAACCAGATCAGAATAGCCGAAGAATATCAACATAAAACTGCTTTTATTTGTGTATGGGGAACATATTGCCGGCTTGTCATGCCATTTGGTCTAAAAAAACATCAAAGCCACATATCAAAGAGCAATGACCGTTATATTTCATGATATGCTTCACAAACAGATGGAAGATTATGTGGATGACATACTGGCTAAATAAAAAACTAGAGGTCATCTATACGTTTTGGAAAACATTTTTGATCGCCTAGAAAAGTACAATGTCAAATTAAACCCCAAGAAATGTGTATTTGGAGTGACATCATTAAAACTCTTAGGTTATATCATGTCCAAAAGAGGAATTCAAGTTGATCCTGCAAAAGTAAAAGCTATAATGGAAATGCCTCCTCAAAATCTAAAACAACTCAAAGCTTTACAAGGAAAATTACAATCCATAAGGAAGTTTATCGCTCAACTTGCAGATAAGTGTCAACCATTCACTCACTTGTTGAAGAAAAATGCACTATTTATCTGGGATCAAAACTGCTAAGAAGCACTTGACAAACTCAAAGAATACTTGGGATCTCCTACCGTGTTGGCACCACCTATTCACGAAAACCCCTCATTTTATACATCTCAACAACAACATCATTAGGAGCTCCTTTAGCACAAAATGACGATAATGGTAAAGAATGAACAATATATTATATCAGCAGAACCTTGGTGGGCTATGAACTGAATTATTCACCCATTGAAAAGGCATGTCTTGAAGTTGTCTTTGCATCACAAAAGCTTAGACATTACATGTTGAGTCATCAAAATAAGCTCATATCAAAGATCGACCCTCTCAAGTACTTACTATCCAAAGCAACTTTAACCAATCGTATGGCTAAGTGGGTGATGATGCTTAGCAAATTTGATATTGAATACATTGACAGCAAATCTATAAAAGGACAAATAATAGCATATCAACTAGCGCAAGCACTAGTAGAATTAGATCATCCCATAATAACAAAATTTCATCATGAATATATTCTAGATATAGAAACTCTTCCATCCTAGCAATTGTATTTTGACGGTTCCTATACTTAGCGTGGCTCGAGAGTCGAAATACGCTTCGTTACTCCTCAAGGCGATTACATACCAAAATTATTTCACATCCAATTTCCATGTACAAACACCATCGCAGAATAAGAAGCACTACTCAAAGGGTTGAGATTGGCTATAACCTGGAATATCAAAGAACTACGAGTTCATGGAGATTCTCAACTAGTGATCAAACAAGTAAACAACAAATATCAGACAAAAAATGAAAAGTTAATGCCATACAAGAAACTAGTTGATACAATCAAAGCATGTTTCAACAAGATCACATTTGAACAGATCCCAAGGCTTCACAATAAAGTTGTTGATGTTATGGCCACAAATGGTTCAATGATAGAAATGCATGTGAATGATCCCGAAATCAAATTCCTGATAAAGCATTTGTTTATACCAGCTTTTGATATCCCAGAATCAGAGTTGGTATGTGATATTGTTGGTCCTGATTCCACTTGGTTCAATGAGATCTACCACTACCTTCACAACCAAATCATCCCACCAAATCTCTCAAACTCCTAACGTTGCACCTTCATTCATCGTTCTTCCCGATATGTCCTCGGCGACAAGCTTTATCGAAGGTCACTAGATGGTGTCCTACTTAAATGTCTTAACCCAAAAGAGGCCCAAATTGCCTTGCATGAGATACACGAAGGCATATGTGGTGCTCACTCTAGTGGTCCTTAGTCAAGAAGTTGCTTCACACGAGATATTACTAGCCTACTATGCAACAGGATGCACATGATTTTGCCAAGAAATGTGTTCTGTGTCAGCAGCATAGTGATTTAATTCATGCACCAGCACAAGAATTGCAAACTATCACTACTCCATGGCCATTCTCACAATGGGGGCTCGATCTCGTTGGAAAAATACATCCCTCTTCCTCATATGGCCATAAATGTATCATCACAGCTACCGAATACTTCACCAAATTGGTTGAAGCCATTCCTCTTACTTACATAATGGGAAAACAAATATCTAAGTTCATCTTCCATTACATCATTTGTCGCTATGGTATTCCTCAAGCCATAGTCATAGATAACGGTTGACCTTTTAAGAATCAAGATGTCAAAGAACTTTGCAACAAAATTCAAGATTCAACACTGCTTTTCCATTCCTTATTATCCGCAAAGCAATGACCAAGCTGAAGCAACCAATAAGACTCTCCTGATAATTCTGAAGAAAATGGTGAATGAGGTTGGCTGCAATTGGCACTTGCAACTTAACCCCACCCTATGGGCTTATCGAACCAGCATCTACACTCCTACTAGTGCCACACCTTACTCCTTGGTCTATGGATCAGAAGTTATTTTGCCCATCAAGATTGAACTCCCATCCTTGAGAGTATCATTACAACATCTAATTTCAAATGAAGAATATTGTGTGTTAAGTTTACAAGAGCTTGAACAATTGGACAAGAAACAACTTACAACTCTTAATCATCTAAAAGCTTATCAAAATCACCTTCGTAGAGGTTACAACAAGAAGATGAAGCCTCGTAAATTTGAGATTGGAGATCCTGTACTAAAATAAAATCAAAGAAATCTAGCTAATCGTGAAAAGAAAGGGAAGTTCGAACCTAACTGGCTAGGACCTTTTGTAGTAACTAAAAGCTATGGATCAAGAGCTTACCAACTTTCCACTCCGGAAGGTCAACCTTTGAAAGAACCTATAAAAATAGCCCATCTCAAACGGTTCTATACTTGACTCAGAGTATCCTAGTTTCACAAAAAAAAAATCATCCAAACGGTGAAAACTACTTCGGTGGTGCCTTGGATAAGTGTCGTGGTGAAAACCTGTTCGTAGGCGCTGTGTAAAAAATCCGAGTTGTATCCACCATCCTTTAAGTAGCTTTTTCACATCAAACATCACCCCATTATCCATCTCACACCCATAATAAAATTTGTTCTCCATTCATCCCCCATCCATATCTTGTAATAAGAATCTACTCAATATCATCTGGTTATACAGTGCTTTTATTCTGAGTTCCTTTATCACCAGCTTTGCCATTAGTCTTATCCCGTTCTTTCACCTATTCTCATCCTAGTATTCTTTTGTCCACCTATGTAGGTATATGTGTCTTGGTACCTTTGGGTTCCTCATAATAGACTCTTGAGTGTGTCTACATTTCAAGTCTCATGCAATCCCATAATAAAATTTTCGTAACCATGTCATCGTCATCTTCCTCCATCAAATCAAATAATCAAACAAAAATAAAAAAATTTGACAATCCAAGTCATATCTCACATACACTTTAAAACTCCTAAGCAAAAAGATAAAATTGACACCTAACGATTTGATCTTGTCACCAGTAATCAAGTTGTAGATCCATCATGCCAAATCATCTATTACCTATCCTATCCTATCCAACATCCTAGCCTTATCCAGGGATATGTCGTTCCCGCAACAGGCTCTTATCCATTTATTGTGTTAATCTTTGGCAAAAAATATCAATGGCTTCGTAACTTATGTCATGATTAAGTCTTTTGGTTTATGGTTTTCAATTTTGACTAGGGGCAACATAGTGTTTATCTTTGTATCATGTATGCATGTTTTCTTGTTTTGCTTGTGTGTGTTATATCATTATTGTCTTACATCTGTATCAGTCCTTGCAACATACCTACCACTTTGTCATCATGGTCTTTCATATCATGGTGGCTTAGGCATATGTTTGCTAGTGACTTTCAGTCCTTTACGCATTTGACACATCGTCACCCTAGTCTTTATACCTTGATGCATAATGTTTGATGCCATATCAAACATCAGGTTGCTCAAATTGAATCAAGCATAACTCTACCTTCTTCCCTTCATTTCCTTTTTCAAGAGCCTATCCATCTCCTTCATCCCCGCATATCCTCTTGAAGAAGCATCATCTATCAATTCTTCATTTTTATAAGCCCCATCCAATTCAACCTATTCTACCCAATCTTTTACCCTCCCAACCTATGTTTTAATCTTCTTTGAAATGGCATTGCCTCGCAATATCGTCTCAAAGAGGGGCAAAATATAGACGTTTAAAATCGACCAAACCCTAAATCCATTAATTTATCCCTAATTTATCTCTAATTATCCTAAATATTAATCCTTACCCCTAAATCCTAATCCATTTCCAGCCTCACTCATACATATCCCTCACTAATTAATTCAATCTTTCCTTATATCCCCTCCCGTAAATAATAAAATAAATTAAACAAATTTATTTATTATTTACCTTAAACCTATTCGTAATATTTAAAGAAATAAAAAACCTTTTACCGTTCAACCACCTTTTACCGTTCAACCACCTTCACCAAAAAAAAATAATATAAAAACCTACCCAGGGATATCATTTTTGGAGTTATGAAAAGAGAGCAACCACATTTTAGCGAAACCTACCCAATTATTAATTAGCCAGGGATATCATTTTTGGAGTTATGAAAAGAGAGCAACCACATTTTAACGAATTGGGTAACATTTATTTAAGCCTATAGTTTTATCTTATCTTTTGATGTTGCGTTTAATATAAATTTTAGGGTTTCTTGCAATAGTTTGAAATCTTTTCATTAAAATTTATATTTTATGCTAGTACGACATCCTTATTGCTCTGGCCTTGGGCAAGTCAAGACTTCTTGAGAGTATGCTTGGAGGCTTGTACGTACAATCAGGCCTTATAGCAGTCCCGCAATTTGACTAAGCCAAGTTTTATCAGTCTGCATCTTGTTTACAGTAACTAACGCAGAATTTGTTTGCCTTCGTGTCTCCCAGGAGGATATCTGCACTACTTTTCCAACAACTGCATTTGTAGTTTAAGTTGATGTGCAATCGTACAGAAATATTAGTGATTTTCTAAACAACAATATGGCAATTACTTGGCATTGCAAACAGGGTATGTCGAAAGTCTGAATACAAATCCGCTCATTTGCATTTACTATATGCGCAATTGTTCAAAATAAGCTTATCAACGTGTATGCCAAGTGCAGAAAGTTCGGTGCATGCCTTAATGTTTTGGCATCTCCTGGAATGCTCTTATTGCAACATACCAAAGACATGAGTATTCTCACGAATACTGTTTCACCTAACTGAACAAATAGTATGTCCCACTTGATCAATTAAGCTTTGATAGCACACTACCAGCTGCTACCAAAACAAGAGCTTTGTAACAGGGTATGTGCACCAATCAAAGGATAATGGAAATGGAATTTTTGCAGCGTTTCTAGGACTCGGTGACGAGGACATGGATTTCAGATGGTAAAATTATTCCCAAATTTTGGGGACAACTATTGAAAATTATATAGAAATAAATATTTGATCTAAAGAACTGGGAAAAAATACTGTTTTTCTTGATTTTTCAGGGGAATTTTTAGATGGTTGACATCCAGGTACACCCTGCCACTGCAGGGCCTAAATTCGACAGTCGACCCTGCCTGTCAAACAATTTTTTTGTGATAATTATCCATTCAAATATATGCCCTTTGAGGGTGAAAATTGCATATCCATGCCCTTTTCCCCTTATGTTTTGGGACCACTTCATTTAAAGTGACCTTTATGCACTAACAAGAATACAAATGGCGCGTCTTCAGCTGAGAGTGGGCACAGAACTCAAGCCTTACCCATTCCTATCTGCACTTATTCAGAGGGACTGGCCTTAGCCTCGGTTTACCCCTTTTCTGCCCCAGGTCAGATCTGCAGTCACAGAGTTATCTCAATCACTTCCACAGTCACAGAAATGACCCCTTAACTTTTAAAATTCAGATTCAAATCTGGGCCAACTTTACCTCTCCTTGTGACCATTGTGTGCTGACTCAAGGCGCAAAAGCATTTCATTTGACCCTTGGTGTCGTATTTACAAGGCTAAATTTTAAAATCAGGACACATCTAGATCTCATGCATCCTAGAGATATCATTTTATTACTTCCTGCATTATCAGATGCATTTATCAGAATATCTGCATTGCACAAGCATCTAGGGCATCTTGCATGCTTCAGAGCACTGTCCTCAATCATTTTTCCAGCCATTGAATCGACATCCTTACATTGTTTGACACAAGGGAAGCAATTATCCCTGACAAATGCAAACAAGCAAACACCAGAACCAGTTTTTATGTGAGGGCAAACTGAAGACATCAAGGTGAGTTTAAAGCAACATTCTTAAAGTTTGCAGAGCTCAGATCCACAGGCTAAGATCAGATCCACAAGACAGAGGTTAGATTTGTACTTGAGGATTGATTCTGCCAGGGTGAAAGTATCCCAGACTAACAGATAGAGCATTCACTGATTCCAAAGTTTGTCATAATATTTCCAGCTAAGTAGATTACTTTATTATTTAATTTCCATACTTTTCACATTTCTTTCAACTCTTTAATCTAGGGTAGATTCTGAATACTGATGCTATTTAGCCTAGATTTATGTAAATATGATTTTACTCTCCCCCTCATTTAGGTGTGGGTGGTTTATTTTCCTTTTCAAAGTGCTAATGCATACCTTATTTAAAAAAGAAAATATTAAAAACTAAATATATATAGAACTACAATCCTTCAGAATTTTGACGGTCTACCAAAAATCTGCCCTTCGTGTGATACAGTTTTCTTTTGTAATTTAGGGTAAAAATGAATAAATATGGCTATTTGATCAAGAAGTTGAGCCCTGGATTTGGTTCCCCAACATGGTGGAGAAGATCCCTGAGCTTCAACAACAAGGGGCACCCCTCTAATTATTTTTCGGAGACATAGGAGGACTTTCCTCACTATACTGGAGTCTAGCAGAGGAGGGGCAATAACACAAATGACAAAACTCGGAGTTCTTAAAATTCAAAGTCTAACACTGATGATACCTTATTTGAAAAAGAAAATATTATAAGCTAAATATATATAGAACTACAACCTTTAGAATTTTGATCGTCTGCCAAAAATCTACCCTTCATGTGATACAGTTTTCTTTTGTAATTGAGGGTAAAAATGAATAGATATGGCCATTTGTTCATCAAGTTTAGCCCTGGATTTGGTTCCCCAACATAGCGGAGAAGATCCCTGAGCTTCAACAACAACAAGGGGCACTCCTCTAATTATTTTTTCGGTGACATAGGAGGACTTTCCTCACTATACTGGAGTCTAACAGAAGAGGGGAAGGAACACAAATGATAAAACTCGAGTTCTTAAAATTCAAAATCTAACAATAATTATAAAATTATTGAGTTGTTAAAACTCAAAGTCTAACACTAATGATAAAACTACTGAGTTCTTAAAATTCAAAGTCTAACACTAATGATAAAACTACTGAGTTCCTAAAATTCAATGTTTAACAAGAGGGTTGTGTGTTATACTTCTCAACTTTCCCTCTTCTGAGTATAAAATCTTGTCAGTAGAAAGAAGATTAGCAGATATTAGATTGTTGATTGACAAACTAAGAAAAGCACATTTTGGCACGAAGAAGCAACCGTGTAGTCAACATGAAAAGGTAGGGAACTGAAGATACTAATGAAGTATGTGGTACACATGCAGGAGGCAGTGAAGAGATCCGCAGTCAAGGCACAACAGCTGTACCAGACAATCAAGTGGATGCAGTATGCAGCAGATCATGGCTGTTCTGAATGCCTTTCATAGCTTCCCACAAGAGAGCCAACAGCCACATCGATTGGCAAAGTATTTTACAGGTTGATTTGATTGCATACAAAACCCTCATTAAGAAAGCATAGTAAAAAATTGGTCCCAATAGTCCACCCCCACAAAAATAAGAGAGCAGATGCTGAGTGATCTTTAAGTTCAAAGAGGAAGCCTAGCGTTTCCAAACTCCCCACTTGGGAAACATGCAATGCAGGTCATATTTCATACATCAAAAACACATCTTACTGAAAGAGCCCATTTGTAAAACATGCAATTTGCAGACGTTTTTCATACATGAATAGCGCATATCTTGTTTTTCATACATGAATAGCACATATCTTGTTTAAGTGCTGTTTTGTTTTTACAAGCAATGCAATTATCAATAAATAGGGGTAAGTATTCATTCGTATCTTGTTGATCTAAGGAAAGAAGACAACCTGGTCCTTCATTAAAATGCATACAAATACTGAACACATCTTAGAAAAAAATGTATGCAAAGTTTATCAAATATTGCCAGTTTTGTGGATGCAAACAGGGAAATGGCAACTTATAAGCATCACCTTTGGACGTGATTGTAGGATAAATGGCATTTTCCCCAAAGCCTTTTAGGATTTTGAAAGAAAAGCCTCCACCAGATGTCATGCCATGCTTGCACAATATGTACAAAATGGCTTTGCTGGATAGGCTTTATTGGCATTTAAGCAATTGAAATTGTCAGGTCTAAAGCTGAACGCTACAACTCCTGCAACCATCCTCCCAGTGTATGCCAAAATTAAGTCTATAACTAGTTCTAATGTCCACATTGAAAATAATTTGCTGCAAAAATAGGTGCTTTAAGAAAATGACAGCAGTCACAATAGCATGAATCTGTTTAAACTATAGAAATCTTTATAGCCTAAGCAAGGATTCAAACATATCCTTACCTGCCAATCAGATGCTTTGTGTCACCCACCTCTTGTTGAACTGAAAAAAAAACAACCTTGAAACTAAGAAAATCAAACCCTAACTTAAGTTTTTAAACAAAGAAAAATAAGAACTAAACATTGAAATAAGAAGTAAACTATGGGTGTTTGAATTAATACCTCAAAAAGCCAGCGAAGGTATGCATTTGTGATTAATCCATAGTTGAGTGGTGAAGAGATTTGGGTGTAGCAAAGGAATGGAGGGTTAATAGCCATAGCATATATACCATACTGGATAATCCACAACAAAAGACAGAAAAGGGAGAGAAAGGAGCTGCAGAACTCTTCCATTGTAACTTACATTGCACGAATAGGATTCCATGAGGTAGGGCTGCATTGCAGACATGGGCGCAAGTTAAAAGGTGATAGAGAGGAGAATGAGGTGGCAAATGAAAGCACAGGCACATTGAGAGCATTGGGTAATGGTGGTGCAGAACAGGTGGCAAATTGGCGCCATTCGTTTGTGAGGTGGCCTCTCCAATTCAGCAGTCACCATCTCCCAGTGTGCATTGATTGTGGTATTGAATATGTGACGTTGGAATGTGTGCTTTCCCTTACTTGAAATTCATGGTATGTAAGTCTGTAACCATTTTTTTAATTGTATTTTACAACCTAAAAGCATTAAAATTTAAATTTCCTGATGGGATTTTGTAGTGTAATCTTGCTAGAATCGCGACAAAATGATAAGATTGGTGCAGAGCCATCCTTTTTCTATACCATAGAAATTAATCTTCTACAAACGAAGATGTTAGCAATTCAATGTAACAGCAGGATCAACTTTCTTTGTAAGGTTAAGGTACCTGAAAATGTATAGTGAAGGTGTTAGGCTCACTTTCAAAGTGTCCAAACAAAAGCATCCTACTTGGAACAAAGCATTCAATTTTCATATTAAAAAAACAAATTCTTAAGCCAAAGGAATGCATTCAATGTACATAACATCATTTCTAGTTAATTTGTATGAATCTTGGAACACACTTAAAAAATGCAACAACAAATATGGATCCATAGGTTCACGCTTTTACTGCTTGGGAGCACAACCAAAGTAATCGCACAAATAACACACAAGACAAACACCATAATGAAGAATCTATGCCCTCCATCAAAGTTGGAGGGTACACTATATCATGTTAATGTACACCAGGCAAAATAAAGTAAACTATATTATATTGATAATTACCATGATAAAAAAGGGTTGCAAAGCGACTAGTACCTACTGTCACAACATGGTTGAAAGTATAGTTGATAGTAATCATTTAAAGACAAGCAAATTTTAATTGCTGTAATTACCTCACCATGATAGAGAAGTTGCAACATGGTTGAAGGTGCAGTTCATAGTTAAATGAGTAGCAAATATACTAGTTACCCTACCATGATAAAGAACAAGAAAAATTCAAACTAAATGAAACAAAAAGCGAACTAATTTATTTGGTTAGGTTTCAAAATGAAAAATTTTGTATTGTAATTGCAAAAGGCTATTGTTGTTGTGCATTAGAAAATATATATTGTGATTATTCGTATAATTTGACCTCACCTCCTAAGATGTTGCTTTTTCCATTGCTTGCTATTATTTTGTAGAACATGTGTTTGACCTGACAACAATGGAACATCATAAAACTCTTACGCTGTTGCTTTCATGGCATGTTATCCAAAGTAAGTTTATGACCAAGGGTGGAAATGTAAGAGTAATTACTTTAGAATGTACTAGTTGTACCCAAGATAGTGTTGATAAAAAATTTCTGGGTATTTCAAGATATATGACTCAAAAAATCACCACAATACTCCTCTTCTGTTGGAATTGAAGAAATTTTGTTATTATTGTTACAAGCATACCATTTGTCATGTCCCTATACTAATGATTTATAATTGAATTGTTTATTTAAATAATAAATTAGCCTTATATAAACTAATATAATTAAAATATAATACATAATATATTTATTTAAAATATATTATTAATATGTATTATTTAATAAATAATATTATTAATTTAAAATAATTAAATATCTTATAAATATAAATATTTAAATATTATAAAATATATGAAATATATATATTATAAATAGAAAAAGAGGTAGCACGAGAGGAAATGATGTCGATTTTTTGCTCTGCATGTCGAGCTAGGGCTTTCATGCCCTAGCCTGATCCTCTGGTTTTTTCTTGGCCGTGCGAAGTGTGGGGAGTGCATGCGTTTTGGGGAGGTCTGGGGTTGTGTTTTTTATCAGTGCAAAGGTCTTTCATCTGCATCGGTGTATCTTTCTCCCTGGGCGTGCAGGGGTTTTGTGCTTGGTTGGAGGCCGTGGGTGGGGTCTGCAATTCGAAGGCAGTGCTGGGTGGTGGGTCAGTTAAACCCTAGTGGTGGTTCTTTTTTCTCGGGGGCCTGCTTGCCCGCCTTGGATCTTGTTTAGTTTCAATGCCAATCGGGGAGTCTTCAGGGGCTAGTCCCAAGATGGATTTTCGCTCAGCAGCAGTTGGTGCAAATTCTCCTTCGCATGCTTCAAAGGTTATTAATAATAACTTGTTCTCACCAGATCCGGGGTTTGGTTGGTTCGGGTTTGTGTGGTGGTACTCGGATTACGAAGATCAATGGATGTTTTGAACGTTGTGAGGAGAGGCCAAAATTGGTTATCCCGCTGGAGATGATTGCGGAAGATATTGATTATTATTCGAAGCATGCATTGCTGTGCAAGTTTATGGGGATGCGGGTTTCTTTACAATTTCTTGAATCATGGGCCCAACGGACTTGGATGCCAGAGGGAGAAATGGAGGTTATGCTTTTAGCAAATAACTTTTTCATGGTTTCATTCAATTGCTTGGCGGATCGCAACAAGGCCTTTGAAGGAGGCCCCTATTTTCATAATCAGATTGGGTTATTTATTAAACCTTGGCATGCAGGATTCAATCCTACTGAAGAGCTTCCGAATCGGGTTCCAATGTGGGTTCGGCTTCCAAGGTTTCCTGTGGAATGTTGGCAGGATGATGTTTTACACTTGTTGGCTTCAATGCTAGGAAAACCAGTTGGTGCTTCACAGCAGACTCAAGTTAAAAAGGTGATGACTTTTGCTCGTGTCTGTGTTGAGATTGATTTAAGTAAACCCTTGCCAGATTCAGTGGATATGTGTGCGGGTCCTTACTCTTGGGTGCAGCAGTTGGACTATGAGACTCTTCCTTTTCGGTGTCGTCTCTGTCATGAATATGGACATTTACAGAGGAGATGCCCTAAGGCTAGGCCCGTGAACTCCCAGCCTTCTCAGCCTCCCCGCAATCCCCCTAGAGTGGAAAAGGGGAAGGAACCCATTCCTGGTGATGTGGATGGGGCTGATGGTTTCGTTCCTGTCAAGGCTCGAAACAAGAATCGAGGTCAAAAGAGGACTTTGAAGGAAAGGCAGGATGAAGATTCTTTCAATAGATTTGAAGTTTTAGATGATCTCAGCCAGTAGGAAGTGAATCCAGGCTTGGTGAATATGGATCAGGGTGCTTCAGGTACAGGACAGGAGGGCCTTCTTTCTGAAGCTACTCAGGTTTTGCAGGATAATAGGGCTTTGCAAATAGACACAGATGTTCAAATGGAAGTCCAGGTGGAATCAGTTCCTATTATAGTAGGGAAGAAGGGTGGTGAGGATGGATCTCCTCTTGTTTCAAATGCAGGTACTGAGGGGGTGAAGATTAATAAGTCTTCTTCTTCTCATTTGGGTCTTCATCAAAAGGATCCAAAAAAAGGGGCTAGGGAAAAGTCTTCCAAGCTTGGTAGAAAAAAGGATTTGGATAAGATTAAATTAACAGGGGAAACTTTGGTAGAGTCAGAGTTTGTTAAGACTCTGGATTCTCATTTTTCGAGCCCTTTGAAATGATTGTTCTATCCTGGAATGTAAGGGGCTTGAACAGTGGCCCTCGACAAAAAGTTGTTCGTGATTTGGTTAGAAGTCAATCTCCTGATGTTCTTTTCCTGCAGGAGACTAAGCTATCAGTGGAGTGTATGTTTGGTTTAGTGCCTAAGTTGTGGGGGAGTGGAGAGTGACAGTGTATTGGTGCTCAAGGGTCTGCTGGAGGAGTGGCTTGTTTATGGAATCCTCGGAAGATCCGCCCTCTTTGGTGGTTGTCCTTTCAGTCTTCTATCTCTATGATCGCATCTTGTTTTGAGACAGGGGAGTCTGTTCTCTTCTCCAATATCTATGCGCCTACTGAACTTCAGGGTAAACAACTTTTGTGGTCCCATATCCGGTTTGTCCAAAGCATGGTTCCTTTCCATCTGTGGATTATGGCTAGAGACTTCAATGCTATTTCTGAGTTAGCTGAGAAGCGGGGTGGTATTGCAAGGCTTGAGCCTTCTGCATTGCTACTTCAGGATAACATCTCAGCTTTAAATCTTGTGGATATCAAGCCCATTAATGGCCAGTTTACTTGGAATAATCAGAGGATTGGGAATAACTGCATTGCGGAACGACTTGACCGCTTTCTGGTTTCTTGCTACTGGGTTGGTGGGTTGTGGTCTTCTAGCTCTGAAATTTTGGATTGGAGGGGATCAGATCATTGGCCTATCAAGCTGGCTATTTCTTCAACTCGTGTGCCTCGGTCTCCTTCTTTCAAGTTCCAGCTTATGTGGTTGCGTGACTCCTCTCTCCATGACTATATTGTTGAGTGGTGGAGGTATGGTAGACCTGCATATGGTATAGCAATGTATACTTTTGCTAAGTTACTTCAATTTGTCTAGTATCAGCTTAAACGTTGGAATCGACAGTGCTTTGGAAACATTTTCCATGCTAAGACTGCTGCCCAGGCTGAGTTGGATGGTATTACGAGGTTGATCAGGGAGGCTGGAGTGACTGAGGACCTGCTTCGGGAAGAGACTAGGGCTTTGAAAGCATTGGAAGAGTGTGAGCTACGAGAGGAAGTTTTTTGGAAACAAAAGGCTCGGATTGAGTGGCTTCAGGAAGGGGATAAAAATACCGCTTTTTTCTTCAACTCGGTGAAAGCCAGGAGACATGGCAATTCTATTTCTGCTCTGGTGAATGATAGGGGTGAAACTCTTTCTTCTTTTCATGAAATCACACATGAAGCTATGCAATATTTTGCTTCTTTATTCAGGGAGGACTCGCAGGGGGGTTCTGATGAGGAAGCTCAGGTCCTTTCTTGTATCCCTTCTTTGGTTTCTAGGGAGATGAATGAGCATCTTCTGAGTGATATTTCGATTGAGGAGCTAGAGGGGATCATGTTTCAAATGAAGAGGGGGAAAGCTCCTAGCCCTGATGGTTTCCCGATTGAGTTCTTTCAAGAATTCTGGGAGATTATCAAGTTGGACTTATTGGCAGTTGTTCAGGAGTCTCATAAGAATAAACAAATGTTACGGGCTTTGAATTCTACCTTCCTTGCTCTCATCCCAAAGTGTGATGGGGCGGATAGGTTAAGTCAATTTCGTCCTATCTCTCTTTGCAATGTGATTTATAAAATTATCTCTAAATTGATTGCTGATAGGTTGAAAAAGTGGCTTAAAGTGCTGATTTCTGAGGAACAGAGTGGTTTTGTGGCGGGACGTCAGATTCTGGATGGGGTTGTTATTGCAACTGAAACCATTCACTCTATGGCTAATTCCAAAGATAAGGCAATGTTCATCAAGCTTGACATGGCTAAGGCTTATGACCGTGTTCGATGGTCCTTCCTTCGGAAGGTTCTTGGTGCTTTTGGTTTTGGGGATGAGTGGATTTATTGGGTTATGAGTTGTGTTACTTCGGTCTCTTTCTCTGTGTTAATAAATGGTGAGCACTCTGAGCTTTTTGGCGCCTCTCAGGGTTTGCGGCAGGGTGACCCCCTCTCTCCTTGTTTCTTCTTCTTGTTGAGGGTCTGGGACGCTTGATAACAAGGAATGTGGAGTTAGGTTTCATTCAGGGCTGGGGGTGGGGAGGTGGTTTACCTCCACAGTCTCACTTGCAGTTTGTTGATGACACTGCTTTGATGGGTATGGCTACAATTAGGGAAGCTTCGAATTTGCACAAGGTGTTGGATGTTTATCTTCTAGCTTCGAGCCAATTGATTAATGAAGATAAGTCTTCCATCTTTTTCTTCAATACTCCAAGTTCCATTCAGAGGCGAATTGCTCATATCTTGAGATTTCAGACTGGGGTTCTCCCTTTGACCTATCTTGGTATTCACATCTCTATTGGAAGACTTCCCAAGGAGTCTTGGTAGAATATTCTGGATAAATTTCGTGTGAAAGTTAATCATTGGACCCATCGCTGGTTGTCCTTTGCGGGTCGTGTTCAGTTGCTCAAGTCTGTGGTGCAGGCCCTCCCCATTTATAGATGTATGATTCAGGTGGCCCCTTTGGGTTTTGTTAGGGAATTGGATTCCTTAGCAAGACAGTTTTTATGGGCTGGTAGCTTATTGTCCTCTAAATGGAGCCTTGTTAGATGGGACATTGTTTGTAGCCCGAAGCAGTTTGGCGGCCTCGGGTTAAGGCAGTCGTCGTTGTCAGGGATGGCGTTGGCTGCTAAATTGTATTGGCGGTGGTGTGTGGAGAAGGATGGGATCTGGGCCAGGATATTAACTCAAAAATACTTCCCGGGGATCCCTCAAATTGATATTCCTCGTTATCCACTAGTGGGGAAAGGCTTAGTGATTTGGAGTACGCTCAAGAAAGGGGCTGCTCTGGTCAAGGATGGTTTATTTTGGATTTGTAAAAGAGGGACAAAAGCTCATTTTTGGTCTGATTCTTGGGATGCTTTTCCTCCCATTTTTTCTCAGTTTCCTAATTTGGTGACTCTGTGCCAGAGGTTCTGTGAAGTAGGTTGGTCAAGGGTGAGTGACTTCAAGTCCTTTTCTTCTCATGGACAGTTGGTGGTGGCGAGATGGAAGAATCCTGATGAGTGGCCTGTTGTTGGTATGGAGGAGTGTGCTGAGCTTCATAGTATCCTTTCTCGTAGACGTTGTAGCTCCCTCCAGGAAGGGGATGTTCTTTCTTGGTCTCCTAATCCTAAGGGTGTCTATATTGTTGCTTCTGCATATCAGGTGTTGTTATCTAACCAGCTGGATGGGGTGGAGGTTCACTGGTAGAAGAAAGTGTGGAATAAGCTTTCTTGGCCGAAGTGTAACTGCTTTATTTGGACTTTGGCTTGGAATAGGTGCTTGACTTGGGATAATATTCGGAAACGGAGTTTTCAAGGTCCTTCTATGTGTGTTGTGTGGATGTGGAGAGGAGGACTCCTTTCACTTGTTTTTCCATTGTCCCTTGACTTTGCAGCTTGGCATTTTGGTGGGAAGTTTGGAAAAGCCCCTGTGTTCATGCTTCCTCCCTGGTGGATTTTTGGAGTAGTTTGGGTAGACCTCCTTCTATGGCCTCTTTCTTGCAAGATGTGTGGTATGTTGGGCCTTCCTTCATACTATGGCAGATTTGGTTGGAACGGAATCGCAAAATATTTCGAGGTGAGAAGCTGTTGATACAACAAGTTTGGCACAAAATTATGAGTATGATTCGGGAGACGGTGGAATCTAAGTGTGATGTGGTGTTCCCTTTGGAGAAAGGAGATGCTGAGCTGGTGGATAGATTGGGTATTCAGGGGTTGTCTCCAGCTTCTGCTTGTGTCAGGAGAGGAAGGCGAGTGAAAAAGAAAGTTCAAAAGGTGGGGAGATGGCCTCCCCCTCCGGCTGGCATTCTGAAGCTCAATACCGATGGTTCTTCAAGGGGCAACCCTGGGCCTACTGGGATTGGTGGGACTGGCAGGGATTTTTCGGGATCGGTGGTTTTTTTCTATTCTGTTCATGAAGGATGGCAAACTACCAACCTTATGGAAGGTTTGGCGATCCTCTATGCTTTGGAGAGGGCTTATGCTTTGGGATGGCGCAAGGTTATCTGTGAGTCTGATTCACAGGTTTTGATTAATTTGCTGAATACACAGAAGGTTTCTGATGTTAGTTGGCAATTGGCTATGATGGTGCAGCAGATTCTGCAGATAAGTTCTTTGATGGAGATGGTGTCTTTTGTCCATATTCCAAGGGAGTGGAACAAGGCAACAGATTGTTTGGCTAAGTGGGCTTCTGAGCATTTAGATGGCTGGAAGATTGATGAATGGGAGCAGGTTCCTCATGAGCTCCGACATGACTTGGAGAAGATTCTTGCTGAGGATGGGAATGGTATTGGTGAAAGATGATGTTGTTTCATGCTTTGTATGGCTGTTTCTTATGGATTACTGGGGCCTTGGCCCTTTGATGCTTTGTAATGTTCTTTTCTGAATTTCAATAAAGTTTTTACCCCTTTTAAAAAATATATATATATATTATAAATATAAATATTTTAATATAATATTTATGTAAATAATTAATAAGATATATTATTATATATAAAAATAAATATTACAAATATTAATGAAGAGTCTTATCCATTAAAGCTAGAAAGTAAAGTAATTTGGAATAAGGCAAAGTAATACGGTTAAACAAAAGGTCAAATTAAAAATAAAATCATATAAAGATAAAAGTCTAATAACACAAAAACATTATCCCATGATATATGCTTGTGAATAAAACAAGATAAAAGAGCTCCCACACTTAATAACAAATGTATTTATTTATACTATATATTATATAAATAATATACTTTAAAAAGCTTAAGGGGAGGCCAATCACTCCTTAATATGTAAGGAAGGAGGATATTTATAAGTGCAGTGATTAAGTTGGTTGACACCAGCGATCACCTTAATAAATAATAAATAAAAAAGGCAAATATTATTAATATGTATCCTTGTTAACTAAATTAAAACCGCAACCGTTGGAAAGGGTATATCCTTTTACCCACGGTTAACCCTTGGAAATATATAAAAGGCATAAGGGAGTATGATGGGAAAAAGGGTGTGAAATATATATTATTAAATATATAAACAGCAGCAGCAATACAATAAAAATTATATTAGTCATTCCGTCGAGCAAGGAAAACATTGGAAAATAGAAAGAAGACGGCAGCAATAGGTAAGGAATCCCAAGTAAAGCTATAGCAGGTAAGTAAGTATTTACACTTACTTATTCAATTCATAATTTGTAAGATTATAAATAATAAAGTTAGTATTAAGATACAAGTATATATATGTTTATAAGTAAGAATTTATTTTTGTTCAATATATAATTGGTAAGATATAAATGATAAGGTAGGATCTAATATATGTGTTTATGAAATTGAATAATAAAATAGATGTTTACATATGTGATCTTTACAATTGGCATTATGACATGATATGGTGATTTTATATGAGGATTTAACAATGAATACCAATTAAATATAAGAATGATAGGAGTACAAGAAGGTTATAAGTTCATACTTATGAATATGAAATGGATTTGTAAAAGGCATGATTACCCAAGGGATAGATAATAGGCTTTAGTATTAATCAACCTAACCATAGAGATGGGGTGGATAACGAGGAATGTAATTGACCAAATCATGGGATAAATCATAGGCCTTGATTGATGAATCAAGGAAGCCAATAAGCCTTCAATCTAGTATTGAAGGAATAGGCCTTGGTTGGAGAACCAAGGAATAATAGGCCTTGGCTGAAGAACCAAGGAATAATAGGCCGTGGTTGACAAACCAAGGAATAATAGGCCTTTAATTGGAGAATCAAAGGATTAGGCCTTTGATGTAATAATCAAAGGAATAATGATGGACCCATGAGGATTGGGGTGACAATACATCCTAAAGTATCTTCTCCCATGAGGTGGAAGGAGTGATTAATAATAGGCTTAAGGTTATCTCATCCAAGGTAAATCATTAAGTATAAAGAGAAAAACATATTGTTATGAAAGTAATGATATATGGTTACAGTTAAGTATTAAGGGAAAATGGAATACTAATGTGCTCTTTACAAGTTGAAATTGTTTGCAAGGTTGCAAAAATTTTGGCTTGCTAGAAGGGGACATTACACCATTCATGGTTGGATAGTCTCATCACTTGTTGCATTTGCTCTTCAATAATCTACAATTCGCTTTGTTTGACAATGAAGTGGTCATCCACCATTAAGTCGATGAGGGCAGCATAAAGAGCAGTGTCGTTCCTATAGGTGACTGCCTTCAAGAATGGGAGCATACTGGCTTGCACAAGAATGGATTGTTGGGAGGGATTCAAATCTTGGTGTCACAATGTATACAAACTCTACTTTATCTCATTGGCCTTCACCATGGAGCATCAGATCTTGTCCTGCTGCTTATCGCCCATTTTGCTACAATGCTTCTGCTCTAAAGTCTTTGATGGTGGCATGTGAATGTCCTAAAAAAATTTAGGGTTATAAGAATTAGCCATAAAAGGACTAATAGAAAGTTGAATTGTGAAAGTGCCAGCGTATCTAATAGCATGACAGTCATGCATCAACATTACCCACATGTTAAGGATCTCAATTAATATTAGTATATAAAATAATACTTACACGCACAAAAGTGACCAATACATTACTAAAAGAATTCTCTAATGACCACATCGTATAGAGTATAATACATTATAATTAAAGTTATAATTAACAAACTTCTATTGTTAAATTAAACATCTCTTGTATAATACATTATAATTAAAGTTATAATTAACAAACTTCTATTGTTAAATTAAACATCTCTTGTTTCCACCATATTTGTTGATTGACATGTAGCAATATTGCTAGAATTTTTTGGTGTTATTTGAAAACACTATTGCATGTGAACTATTTCATATTGTGCCTACGATTTTATGTAAAATTCTGCATTTGTCATTCATCTGGACTTTCTTCAAATATATGTGTGACTAAATACAAGTTGGGCCTACGATTTTAGGGTTATAAGAATTAGCCATAAAAGAACTAGTAGAAAGTTGAATTGTGAAAGTGCCAGCGTATTTAATAGCATGACAATCATGCATCAACATTACCCACATGTTAAGGATCTCAATTAATATTAGTATATAAAATAATACCTACATGCACAAAAGTGACTAATACATTACTAAAAGAATTCTCTAATGACCACATCGTATCGAGTATAATACATTGTAATTAAAGTTATAATTAACAAACTTCTATTGTTAAATTAAACATCTCTTGTTTCCACCATATTTGCTGATTGACATGTAGCAATATTGCTAGAATTTTTTGGTGTTATTTGAAAACACTATTGCATGTGAACTATTTCATATTGTGCCTTCGATTTTATGTAAAATTCTGCATTTGTCATTCATCTGGACTTTCTTCAAATATATGTGTGACTAAATACAAGTTGGGTGTGTCAACAATTTTGATCACAGAGTTTCCTTTATTTTCATTACTTCCCCACCTTATCATGCATTTTGTGTTCTGCATAATTGTATCTATTTCTGCCATGATAGCAAGTGCCCTGAGCTCTGCAAAACACACGTCATCATTGTGTTTTGTGTTCGTGATAGCAGTCTCTACTTCTGCCACAGTACCAACCATTCACCCCCTTTGGCAAAATTTGTCGAGGTGTAGACAAAAAAACTTTGTAACAGTCTCAACAAGCTTTGGCTCCAGCAATACCTACACCTGTGTGTGCACCAATGCCAGTCTTGACTCTCAGCTCCTTTTGTCTGTGCCTCCATGTATGCGTCAGACAAGTATACACTAGGTATGGACCATTTCTTTTATCACAGCAGAAACTTCTTATTTATGTTTGAATTTAGACTAATTTAACCGTATCATTAAGATTAAGGTAATTTTGATGTATGCAGTATACATGCACAGGGCATTACTCTGGTTGTGCTATCTGCAGTTGCTCTTGTTCATTTGTATGAGCAGAATGCTGAGGAGAAGAAGTTGAAGTAAAACCCTTGTATTGTTTAGCTCCCATTTATCTCATATTCCTATGATACTAGTAGCTCGTTATAGTCTTAGTCTCTTTTCATGTATTCTAATGTTTAAGAGCTCCTAACCAAAATGCTCATGGTGATAAGCACCAAGAGCTTGCCTTCTTTGTTTTATACTTGTGTCACATAGGGATGTCTCCCCTGCCCTCAAACCCCCCTCCCGTCCACTTTGACGTTTCGGGTAGAAGGAGACAGCAAGGGACATCCTCTGGCCATCCACAAAAAAATTAAAAAAAGGGAAACGTCCCCGAACACATCCCGTTTTACAGAAACGCCAGGGAATGCATCAGGTATGCCTGGCCATCCCCAAGGCAGCCGGGGATGTCTTAGATGTCCCTCGACCGTCTTGGGGACGGCTAGGTGTCCCCAACATCAAACATACATTTTATAATGTTTAAAAAGAAAAACTCACAGCTGGCAATGAAATATTGATGTTATACTGCTGTCATGATTAAACTACTATTATGCTACTATCATGATTAAATTTTATTGTTGTTGTATTGCTGTCATGATTAAATTTACTGCCGTTATACTGCTGTCATGATTAATTTTATTGCTGTCATGATTAATTTTACTGATGAGCTAAAGGGGCTCTATAATGAATGGTTCATAAGACAACACTTGCCGAAGGTTTTGCAAATGGGGTAGCAAGCTAAGTGGGCTTGATCTTGGGGGAAACTCCATGGTTAAGTGCGCTTGAGTCAGAGTAGTACTGGGATGGGCGACCTCCCGGGAAGTCTCGATGCTTCACCCTTGTGTGCATCACCTAGATGCAATGAGTGCTAAGTGGACCATTCATTAACATGAGAGATGGGTTCATGTGAACCACTACTCATGAATTATGGGTCATGTGCTTGACTCAAAAACTACGCAGTTAAACCATGAAATAAAATATCATAATTTGACATGCTGCAAAAAATACCTCCTACTTATCAATTGATGAGCTAAAGGGGCTCTATAATGAATGGTTCATAAGGCACAACACTTGCTAGAGGTTTTGCAAATGGGGTAGCAAGCTAAGTGGGCTTGATCTTGGGGAAACTCCATGGTTAAGCGCACTTGAGTCGGAGTAGTACTGGGATGGGTGACCTCCTGGGAAGTCCCGATGCTTCACCCCTGTGTGCATCACCATGCAATGAGTGCTAAGTGGACCATTCATTAACATGAGAGATGGGTTCATGTGAACAACTACTCATGAAAGATGGGTCACGTGTTTGACTCAAAAACTACGCAGTTAAACCCTGAAATAAAATATCATAATTTGACATGCTGCGAAAAATACCTCCTACTTATCAAGTGATGAGCTAAAGGGGCTCTATAATGAATGGTTCATAAGGCACAACACTTGATGAAGGTTTTACAAATGGGGTAGCAAGCTAAGTGGGCTTGATCTTGGGGGAAACTCCATGGTTAAGTGCGCTTGAGTCAAAGTAGTACTGGGATGGGTGACCTCCCGGGAAGTCCCGATGCTTCACCCCTGTGTGCATCACCTAGATGCAATGAGTGCTAAGTGGACCATTCATTAACATGAGAGATGGGTTCATGTGAAACACTACTCATGAAATATGGGTCATGTGTTTGACTCAAAAACTACACAGTTAAACCCTGAAATAAAATATCATAATTTGACATGCTGCGAAAAATACCTCCTACTTATCAATTGATGAGCTAAAGGGGCTCTATAATGAATGGTTCATAAGGCACAACACTTGCTGAAGGTTTTGCAAATGGGGTAGCAAGCTAAGTGGGCTTGATCTTGGGGGAAACTCCATGGTTAAGCGCGCTTGAGTCGGAGTTGTATTGGGATGGGTGACCTCCCGGGAAGTCCCGATGCTTCACCCCTGTGTGCATCAGCTAGATGCAATGAGTGCTAAGTGCACCATTCATTAACATGAGAGATGGGTTCATGTGAACCACTACTCATGAAATATGGGTCATGTGTTTGACTCAAAAACTATGCAGTTAAACCCTGAAATAAAATATCATAATTTGACATGCTGCAAAAAATACCTCCTACTTATCAATTGATGAGCTAAAGGGGCTCTATAATGAATGGTTCATAAGGCACAACACTTGCTTAAGGTTTTGCAAATGGGGTAACAAGTTAAGTGGGCTTGATCTTGGGGGAAACTAATCTTGGGGGAAACTCCATGGTTAAGCGCGCTTGAGTCGGAGTAGTATTGGGATGGGTGACCTCTCAGGAAGTCCTGATGCTTCACCCCTGTGTGTATCACCTAGATGCAATGAGTGCTAAGTGGACCATTCGTTAACATGAGAGATGGGTTCATGTGAACCACTACTCATGAAATATGGGTCATGTGTTTGACTCAAAATTACGCAGTTAAACCCTGAAATAAAATATCATAATTTTATTGCTGTTATTTATACTGCCGTTAGTATTTATTGCTCTTATTCAGCTTATAGTCTTATACTGCTGTCCATTAACTAGTAGAAACACCTCTCTCTCTCTCTCTCTCTCTCTCTCTCTCTCTCTCTCTCTCTCTCTCTCTCTCTATATATATATATATAGCTCTCCCCCCATCATCCCCAAAAAATGGCCCTAGGACTGCCGTCCCCCAAAACGCATCCCTTGCCATCCCCATCCCCGTCCCGTGACATAGTTTTGCATAGAATGTACAGCTTGCAATGCAGTTTCTTATAAATAAGAATTGCTTAGAGTTGGGCAAAATTCCTGTCAGAAATATTGTATGGGACGGTGTACATGCACTCCAAGCTCTGTGGAATGTGCTCCCAGATCTCTGGATTGATTCTGCACTTTCCACGTTTGAAAACTTGCACATAAAAATCACCAGGTGGGTATTTTAAATTTGGTTTCTAGCCCTTCATCAGAAAAAAATAATAAAATGATTGGCACGAAGAAAATAATACTGCTACAGTTGAATGATTGTGGACACATCCATCGTGGTATGCCTGTAATTAAGAGTTCTTTGATATTATGATCGGCCATGAGACAGGTGTATACACAAGATATCAAAAATTCAATGGTTTACCAACATAGTAGGAATGTTTTGATTAAGCATTTAGCACAAATCTGCACAATCCCATACAGAGGCTCCATCAAGAAATTTAAGCCTCTTTAGGCAATTCTATTCTGTATAATAGTTAGCACACAGGAAATCAAATATTTGAAACTATTAATAATAATGACTCTCAGCAAACTGTGTAATAAATGATTTAGATTAATGCATCTCTCAGAATAGGAACTTAACGTCAGTAAATAAAAAGCAAACAACCAACTTTAGGAAAACACAAATATTAAAATTGAAACTTTAGAAAAGTATAAAGCCATTGAAAAATATTTCAAGCCCAACTAACAATGCAATGAGACATCGATCACTATAGTACCTGGCTGCAGGAAGTAATAATAAGATAGGTAATGGCCAAACAGAGTGAAAAAGCTAAGGTTATTCATTTCATTGGCAACAAAGCGAAAAACATGACTGTGCTTGTGTTAGGGTTTATTGTTGTCTAGGAGTAACAACAGAGAGCTTGTGCTATGACATAGACAACAAAGGATCATATCTGCAATAAAAGCACAACAGAATATCACACATTGCTGCAAAATAAATAACTATGGACATAGAGATCTTTTGCATTCTGGCTTAAGATTATGTTTTGCTTTTGCTACAAATAAAGAATATCACAATTCAGCATTGGCATTTAGGAGACAAAAAGTCCCACTGAAAAATACTGCACTTGAGTTCCCCTCTTTCTGCAACATGTTCTTTAAACAGCTTCATGTCCCTTCATGACTCAAACACATACTATTAAGGTTTGCTGCTCCACTCCAATAACAATCATGCGAGCATACACACACACATGTACATTTATACATACAAATGTATGTATATGTATTGTAGATGTATAGATACACACATGTATACGTGTATATATACATATGTAATTGTATTATGACATTCCCTCAAAGGCTCAAAATAAACCCAAAACTAAATGGGAATTGACATGGGTATGCAAATTTCACCATTACAAATATATATGTCTATATAGATGTGTGTGTGGGTATTACATATAGATGTATAGATATGTATCTATACACACACACATATATGCATAGCAGTTTGGTGTCTCAGAGCAGTTCTGCGTGCTGGATCAGTACTGGTGAGCACCGGATCAATCTGATATGGTGCAGATTCGACCTGCACAGAGTTCTGGATCTGTTATAGCCCTAATACATTCCTCTGACTGTGATACATCAATGCCTCTATCTTCTGTGTGACCAGAATCTGCGCGGCCCCAATATTATTATATATTATATAAAATATCTATATATGTAGATATTTACCAATAGGCTTTTATATATCAGCATTATAGTGCTCGGAAAATTGTCTCATGCCATAAAAAAAAATTCACACCAGAAAATTTTCTAAACTCGTCCGTTGTTCCTATCAGCATATTCCTTGAACCTCCAATGGGTGCAAGTGCTAGCATATATATGTACTGTCATACACATATGTATGTATATGTGTGTACATATATGTATACATATTGTAGATGTATAGATATATACCTGTACACACACATACATTCATGTATATTGTATTAAGACATTCTATCAAAGTGAACCCAAAACTAAATGGGATTCGCATGGGTATGCAAATTTCACCATTCCAAATATACATGTCTGTATATGTGTGTATTTACATATAGATGCATAGATATGTATCTATACACACACAAACATACATATGTATATACATAGCAGTTTGGTGTGTTTCAGAGCAGTTCCGCATGTTGGATCGGTACCGCAGAGCACAGGATCAATCCTGCATGGTGGAGATTCGACCTGGTCAGAGTTCTGGATCTGTTACAGCCCCAATACATTCCTCTGACCAGAATCTGCACGAGATCAGAATTATTTGTTCATTGTAGTTCCAACATCTAAGTATATCATTTTGTATTTAAATTTGCAAATATCATTTCAATTATCAATTCCCAGGTTATTTTAATTGATCTAGGTTAATTCATGCTTGCTTGGGGTGCTTTTATTTAATTAGCATATATTAACATTAGAAAAATGTATTTTTCCTTTACAATAGTATATATGTATATGTATATGTGTGCGTATATATATATATATATATATTATAGACATACACGTCTACACACTCATATATATACATATTGATCTCTTATGTAATACTCTTATTAGTCCCTGCCAAGGCAGGTACTATAGTAATTGATAAGCAGTGTTATTATTGGTTCACTTGAAAATATATATTTGGAACTTCAGAACTTCCTATAGTTATATTAATTCTATGTTTCTCTAGAGTTTGTGTTTAAATTGATATGTGATAATATGAATTTCTTATTCTCAAAACATTTATTATTCTGAAAGCATTTATGTCATTCATTTATTATGACTTGTTCAAATAAATTTTACAGTTACAAGCATGCATCCTACAGCTATGCGGACAGATAAACTAATTAACAATAACCAGCAGCACATTATTTTAGCACATGTCTAAGCATGTAACTAGTTTTAGAGGCAGCAGGAAATTCGGTCACCATTATGTTAGCCTGATCACCCAGCAGCTTCAAAGCAGCAGCCCACATTACAACTGTCTATTACAATGACTTGGCCTTAATTTATTCTAGTTACGTGGACCGGTGATCAAATCTTGTGCAACAGCGATACCCATACCATAAAAGAGGTTTATTTGAAGAGATGTTTTCCAAGGCATCTTTCTTCAACATCACAACAATCTCTATTCCCACATCATTATTACCCTTTACAGTAAGTTTATATACAAGAATTTCCAAAGAGTCTTGGTTGGAAATAAGTTTGGTAGTTAAAATATTGTAGTGGAACAAATTGACTAGTGGTATAGTCCACATGGTCAATAAAAAAAATGTACTGTCACGTACAATAACAACTACAAGTTAGAGAAGGTATAGAAAATGTGGTTTTAAAATTAATATTACTATTGAGCGGGAAAAATAGCAAGTGTAATGTGATTTATTCTTTGAGGTTTCTCAAATCAATTATTTTTGTGATTTTTTAACAATATTTTAGCTTATACTTGTAAATTTATTTTTAGTTGAGCATGTTCCAATAGTTGTGATAGTATTTGTGGATTTAATGCTCAATATTTTTAATAGTAGGGGAGAGGGCCCAGTAGTTGAGCACCCTAACTTCACACATCTCAAAATCATACATGACAATTTCGAATCACTCCAAAATTTCTACGGTAGCTTACTTGGCAATGCCCCTGCTTATAACTAAGGTTTCAGGGCCACATCATCAAATATGATGCCACATCAGCATGCTTTTTGTTGAGGTGTGTTGATGTGTTTTTTATGCACAAGGCAACATGCAGAATAAAATACTAAGTATTCTATCCTCTCTTGAACAAAGTCTCTCAAAGGCTAAACTATGTGATCCAGTGAGATGACTCAAAGGTTCTAGATGTCACATCTTGACAATACGCTGGATATAGACTCAGTATATGTATGATGTGATTTGCTGTAAACACAAAGGGACTTACACTGAATTTACTTCTTCACTCACTCGACTTATTACTCCTTTTCATGGAAAGAAACCTCCTAATTCCATAATAAGAAAATGCAAAAAAAGTCAAGGGTTTAGAGAGAATCTACTCTACTTCTAAGGACAATGAACGATGCCAAGATAGACAAATTCCTTATAACAAGCTCCACTTCGCCATGATGAATTCAACAACTACATAGAACAAGTGCAATCTCCCAAGGATGACTAGGGATTTTCATATTGCAGACACACATTTGAGTACCCACAGCTGGCGCAACTCAACCAAGCATCAACAATCGAACTATTGCAATAAGTTGAGGTTCAGGCTAACTTTGCACAATGACTTGCCAGGGACAAACCATCAAAAGTATGAACCTAGGAATTCATCAAATATCTTCACAATGCATTCACTATATCAATGAACTTTCTAATCTACTCTACTTCTACTTGGAAACACATCTAGATTATCTTCTAGAAATAAGAAACCATGTGACGTTCCAAAACAACACAATTGTCACCAAGCTTCAATGAGAAATGCATTAATCTTGGAAGTGATTACAACAATTTCAAGCTCTCTCCAACAACTTAGAAGAGCTTCCTCTACTCTACTCCAACAGCAACTCTAATCTAATATATGATCCTTACAAATGAGGCGAATGAGCCTTTTTATAGTCCTCAAAATACAATGAAAGGCCAAGATTGACTTGAGCAACCAATGGCCGAGATTTTGCCACATCAGTAATTAGTTACAACAACCAACTATTTTTAGTAAAAAGAAAAAGTTGACACAACCCGTGTACATAAAAACTCAACGGCAATGAAGGCATGTTTCCCAAGGTGATAAGCATGACATGTCAGAATCTCTGGGAATCTTCTAGATAGGGTGCCACTTTCTCTTGGACTTTGTTGAACATGGACATGATGAATTGGCGAGAAATGATTGGCTGATGATGCATGAACGCCACTTGAGCATTTTGAGCAGATTTCTAGAATTTCTATACTTTTCATGCTTCTTGATGCATATTCCCAAATTTTATCTTCTTTTCTTGGCAAAGTCTCGAAACTGGATTTTCAATTCTGGAATTATTTCTTCTCAAATGTGGAATTTGGGAGCTTGTCCTTGTCCTTCGCTCCTTGTTATCTTTGTATTTTCTATAATTTGTGGATTTTCTTGATAATCTTGCTCATTCGACTAACTTGTCTTGTGATGCTTGTGTAGGATTCTTGCTCTGAATGTTGAAGTAGAGGAGATGACTTGGGCGTGAATTCCTAGAGTAGACCTCAAGATGTTTGCTCTTGATCCTCTTCTGGTGCATGAAGTGGAAGCCTCTTGAACGTGGAAGTGATCTTCTGGATGCTCGGATGATGGAGCTTGCAAGGTGATGATGAAGTTCTTTCACTCTAGCGATGAACTCGATGATGTCTCGATCCTCTGTATGTTCCTCTTCTTTGGATGCATAGCTCGCCTCCGGATTATGAAAATTCACAAGTCATAGTATTTTGATGATGTTAAGTTCTTTTACCTTATGTGAGAAATTGAAAGCTATCCAAAATTTCCAAGGTACATGAGGGTGGCGCAATTTCGATTGGGGCCTGGAATTTGTGCTTTTTGGGCGCAATTTCCACTATGGCCTAGAAATTGCGATTTTTTCACTTAGCATGTTTTTTTACCTTCAACTTTTCTATTCGGCAAATGATTTTCAATGGGTTTCAAGAGCTATTTTAATGTTCTAAAGTCGAACTTTGATTTTCATGATCTTGAGAGCTAAATTTCATTTTGGTGCAACTTCCACCCTAGAGTGGAAATTGTGAAATTTCCACCATATGCCCAAAAATGCGACCTTTTGGAGCAATTTCCACAGGTCACTGGAAATTGCAATTTTTTCCTCATGCTACTTGTTCGTTTTCATTGACCTTTTCATGATCCCTTCACATGATTTTGAGGTTTTCTTGATGATTTTCAAAGGATACTTAAACAAAACTTTGATTTTTCTTGAAATTTTATAGAATAAAAAATGAGGGCAATTTCCACATGTGGGTGGAAGTTGCGATTTTTCCTCTAGCCTTTAGAATTTGTGCCACTTCCAGTGATGACCAAAATTTGCGACATTTCCACTTCATGGTGGTGTTTCTCCTAAAGATTTCTTGATGATTTCTTCAACGATTTTGGAGAATTTTCAAACTTTGCAAGGATTGAATGCCAAATTTCCCTAGGCGTAATTTCCACTACCCCTTGGAAATTGCAATTTTTTCAAAGATGATTTTCTAAGTTTTCTCCACATGCAATTTGAAATCAAAATTGAACATAAAACACCAAGATTTCCAATTATCAATCCATCCCTTGCAAGAAATTGTGAAATTTTCATGAAAAAGCGGTCTCCAGGAAAAGGCGCAATTCTAGTGATGCTTGGAATTTGCACGATTTTTTCTTAGCCATTTTTTCAGTACTTGAAATCTTGTATATTTCAAAATATATCTAAGTATATGTTTTACTTTAAATATTTTGAAACATACTTTCAAGATGTTTGAGATAGGTCTCGGATCCATGGGATTTAACATGCAGATTCTAGATTTTTGAGGATCCACCAGATTTTAGACTTAGTCAGTTTTTCAGGGTTTTAGGACATCAGACTTAGTCAATTTCAAGATTTCAAGGACATGCATCAGGATGAAGGCATAGGGATTCCTCAGTTGAATATCCATCCCTTAGGCAATTTCTTCAATCACTTCATGGATTTGAGCAAGAACTTGGCGAGACTTGGACAAATCAATACCACCAAACCTACAAACTCAAAGAAAACCAAAACACTAAAACAAAACTAAGACAAAAAACGAAAAAAAGAGGGGGTCCCCATTTGCAATGGGGCGATGTGTGAAAACGTCGCAACAAGGTATCAAATAGTTCCCCCAAAAAAGGGTGGACCAATAGGTGTGCATTAAGTCATGTTTTGTTGGTGGGTTGATGTGGCATCACATGATTGGTTGCTTTTTAAATCTAAAGGGCATATTTCATTCAATTATTAGTACTTATAGTAACACTAACAACCTTAAAGTCACAACTACTAGTACTAAACTTTTAAAAATATTGGACCTTAAATGCACATATACTATCTCAGCCATTGGAACTATCTCAGCCATTGGGTCTTTTCCCTATAGCACTGGAAGTTGTGACTTCAAAGTTGTTAGCGTTGACCATGAGTACTTATAATTATGAGTACTTATAATTGAATGAAATGTATTCTTTAGATCTAAAAAGCAACAAATCATGTGATGGCAAACAAAACGTGACTTAATACACAACTATTATAACTTAATGCACAACTATGGGTCTACCCTTGTTTTGGAGTCTTCATGACACCTCAACAAAAAGCATGCTGATGTGGACCTGAAACCTTAGTCATAAGCAAGGGCCTTGCCAAGAAAGTTAAAAATTTGGGAGTAATTTGAATTTGCCATGTATAATTTTGAGAGGTGTGAAGTTAGGGTGCTCAACTACTAGGTCCTCTCCCCTACATGTTTTCTATTCTCTATATATTTTTTCTCCTTGTCCTCATCATGCTCATTCATTCACATCAACTTATTGAATGAGAAAGCATAAATATTAAACAAATCCAGAGTTGCATGGACACAGATACGGTATTGGATACGGATATGGCTATTTTTCAAGACCCCTAATATGGGTACGGCTAGATACGACATATATATATATTAGCAATAAATAATATTAAATAATTTAAATTTCATATAAATAATATATATTTAACAAATATATTATATATTAATAAATTAAACTTAAATTAAAAGTTAAATGTATTAAACTTAATAAATAAATAAAAGTTTACAATGTCAAGTAGAACAAAAAAGCCAAAAATTAAAAAAGTATCACCAATTAATAACATTTGCCTCTTACTCCATGGCTTATAGTACGTATGGCCGACTCAATGGATTTTAGCGATGCTATAGAGACAACCCTCATAGCAGAGGAGGTACATGGGAGGTCCCGGGAGGCACGAGAACGGTTTAAGAACCGCAATCAGGGATAGTAGGACTCTACCATTTCTCGATTTACACATCCCCCTAAAGGGGAATTCAGATCTTCTTCAGGGCCTCCGAAGGCACCCCAGCGACAGTAGTAGTCATACCAGGCCATGGCAATCTCAGGGAACCCCTAGAGATCAAAGGTCGCATGGACAACAGATAGGACCATCTCGAGGTCAACAGACTTTTAGGGGAGGATCTAGCAGTTCTAGCAGAGGCGGATCGTCCCAGTCTAGCATGACCCCGTCCACACAAGGTTATTCAAGGGGAGCTTGTTTCATTTGTGGAGAGATTGGGCACCTAGTTAGAGAGTGCCCACAGGGGTTTGGAGCAGGTAGACCCCGGCCAACAGGTTCTAAGCAGACAGTAGGAGATGTTGGGAGGACCCACAGGGTTTTTGCAGCAGTCGAGAACTACTAGGATGATCATCAGGCCACCATTATTGAGGCACCAGGTATGGTTGGGGATGTACCTGTTAGTGTTTTGTTTGATTCCAAAGCATCTGATTCTTTTATATCTCCCACTATTGTGGAGCGTTGCAAGCTAGTGGCATTACAATTCCTATGATACTAGTAGCTCATTATAGTCTTAGTCTCTTTTCATGTATTCTAATGTTTAAGAGCTCCTAACCAAAATGCTCATGGTGATAAGCACCTAGAGCTTGCCTTCTTTGTTTTATACTTGTGTCACATAGGGACGTGTCCCCCACCCTCAAACCCTCCTCCCCGTCCACTTTGATGTTTCGGGTATAAGGGGACAGCAAGGGACATCCCCTGGCCATCCCCAAAAAAGATAAAAAAAAGGGAAACGTCCCCGAATACGTCCCATTTTTCAGAAACATCAGGGAATGCATCAGGGATGCCTGGCCATCCCCAAGGCAGCCGGGGATGTCTTAGATGTCCCTCGACCGTCCCGGGGACAGCTAGGTGTCCCCAACGTCAAGCATACATTTTATAATGTTTAAAAAGAAAAACTCACAGCTGGCAATGAAATATTGATGTTATATTGCTGTCATGATTAAACTACTGTTATACTACTGTCATGATTAAATTTTATTGCTGTTATACTGCTGTCATGATTAAATTTACTGCCGTTATACTGCTGTCATGATTAATTTTATTGCTGTTATACTGCTGTTAGTATTTATTGCTCTTATTCAACTTATAGTTTTATAATGCTGTCCATTAACACCTCTCTCTCTCTCTCTCTCTCTCTCTCTCTCATATTTCCGTCCCCCCACCATCCCCAACAAATGGCCCTCCGACTGCTGTCCCCCAAAACGCATCCCTTGCCATCCCCATCCCCGTCCCGTGACATAGTTTTACATAGAATGTACAGCTTGCAGTTTCTTATAAATAGGAATTGCCTAAAGTTGGAGAAAATTCCTGTCAGAAATATTGTATGGGACGGTGTACATGCACTCCAATCTCTGTGGAATGTGCTCCAAGATCTCTGGATTGATTCTGCACCTTCCACGTTTGAAAACTTTCACATAAAAATCACCAGGTGGGTATTTTAAATTTGGTTTCTAGCCCTTCATCAGAAGAAAATAATAAAATGATTGGCACGAAAAAAATACTACCGCTACATTTGAATGATTGTGGACACATATCCATCGTGGTATGCCTGTAATCAAGAGTTATTTGATATTATGATTGGCCATGAGATAGGTGTATACACAAGATATCAAAAATTCAATGGTTTACCAACAAAGTAGGAATGTTTTGATTAAGTATTTAGCACAAATCTGCACAATCCCATACAGAGGCTCTGTCAAGAAATTTGAGCCTCTTTAGGCAATTCTATTCTGTATAATAGTTAGCACACAGGAAATCAAATATTTGAAATCATTAATAATAATGACTATCAGCAAACTGTGTAATAAATGATTTAGATTAATGCATCTCCCAGAATAAGAACTTCACGTCAGTAAATAAAAATCAAACAACCAACTTTAGGAAAACACAAATATTAAAATTGAAACTTTAGAAAAGTATAAAGCCATTGAAAAATATTTCAAGCCCAACTAACAATGCAATGAGACATCGATCACTATAGTATCTGGCTGCAGGAAGTACTAATAAGATAGGTAATGGCCAAACAGAGTGAAAAAGCTAAGGTTATTCATTTCATTGGCAACAAAGCGAGAACATGACTGTGCTTGTGTTAGGGTTTATAGTTGTCTAGGAGTAACAACAGAGAGCTTGTGCTATGACATAGACAACAAAGAATCATATCAGCAATAAAAGCACAACAGAATATCACAGATTGCTGCAAAATAAATAACTATGGACATAGAGATCTTTTGCATTCTGGCTTAAGATTATGTTTTGCTTTTGCTACAAACAAAGAATATCACAATTCAGCATTGGCATTTAGGAGACAAAAAATCCCACTGACAAATACTGCACTTGAGTTCCCCTCTTTCTGCAACATGTTCTTTAAACAGCTCCATGTCCCTTCATGACTCAAACACATACTATTAAGGTTTGCTGCTCCACTCCAATAACAATCATGCAAGCATGCACAAACACACATATATACATTATATTGTAGATGTATAGATACACACATACACATACGTGTATATACATATGTAATTGTATTATGACATTCCCTCAAAATAAACCCAAAACTAAATGGGAATTGGCATGGGTATGCAAATTTCACCATTACAAATATATATGTCTATATAGATGTGTGTGTGGGTATTACATATAGATGTATCGATATGTATCTATACACACACGTATATGCATAGCAGCTTGGTATCTCAGAGCAGTTCTGCGTGCTGGATCAGTACTGGTGAGCACCGGATCAATCCGACATGGTGCAGATTCGACCTGCACAGAGTTCTGGATCTGTTATAGCCCTAATACATTCCTCTGACTGCAATACATCCATGCCTCTATCGTCTGTGTGACCAGAATCTGCATGGCCCCAATATTAATATATATTATATAAAATATCTATATATGTAGATATTTACC
This sequence comes from Cunninghamia lanceolata, assembly GCA_027924645.1. Lineage (NCBI taxonomy): Eukaryota > Viridiplantae > Streptophyta > Pinopsida > Cupressales > Cupressaceae > Cunninghamia > Cunninghamia lanceolata. The sequence continues at coordinate 942,664 of BSBN01001859.1, read as the reverse complement.
AATAGGCTTTTATAGGTGAGCATTATAGTGCTCAGAAAATTGTCTCACACCATATAAAAAAAATTCACACCAGAAAATTTTCTAAATTCGTCAGTTGTTCCTATCGGCATATTCCTTGAACCTCCAATGGGTGCAAGTGCTAGTATATACACATACACATATGTATGTAGATGTGTGTACATATATGTATACGTATTGTAGATGTATAGATATATACCTGTACTCACACATACATACATGTATATTGTATTAAGACATTCTATCAAAGTGAACCCAAAACTAAATGGGATTGGCATGGGTATGCAAATTTCACCATTACAAATATACATGTCTGTATATATGTGTGTATTTACATATAGATGCATAGATATGTATCTATACACACACAAACACACATATGTATATACATAGCAGTTTGGTGTGTTTCAGAGCAGTTCCGCATGTTGGATCATCAGTACCGCGGAGCACAAGATCAATCCTGCATGGTGCAGATTCGACCTGGTCAGAGTTCTGGATCTGTTACAGCCCCAATACATTCCTCTGACCATGATGCATCGATTCCTGTACCTTCAGTGACCAGAATCTGCACGAGATCAGAATTATTTGTTCATTGTAGTTCCAACATCTAAGTATCATTTTTTATTTAAATTTGCAAATATCATTTCGATTATCAATTATCAATTCCCAGGTTATTTTAATTGATCTATGTTAATTCATGCTTGCTTTGGGTGCTTTTATTTATTTAGCATAGATTAACATTAGAAAAATGTATTTTTCCTTTACAATAGTATATTTGTATATGTATATGTGTGCATGTATATATAAGTTATAGAGATACACATCTACACACTCATATATATACATATTGATCTCTTATGCTAAGTTGCTGGTGCGGGTGCGGGTTCGGTTCGCGGGTTCGGCCAAAATTTTTTTTGGGGTTTGGGTTCGTTTTTTTATATATATGAAAAAATATATGTATATGCAAAAAAATTAAGCATAGAAACAAGAATTAAGTGTAGAAATGCAAGAATAAAGTGTAGAACACCACATAGCATCATATAATCAACAAAACCACCATCAACTTGAATATCATAAAACATAAAACTCGAACTTCAAGTTCAATAACAAGATTCAAAATAATAATATCATGTTCAACAATCAATTTTCATTGTTTCAATGTCAAATGACAAGTGTCAATCATCATATGGATTTGCTAAATCCTCCACAATGGACAATTTTTGTGTTTTGGAATGAAAGAATGAGTTGAAAATGGCAAAAGTGTGTTTATAATGACTTTTTAGGGTTATATTTGCATTTTTTAATGTTTAAAATAATATTAAATTGTGTTTTAGTTGAAAAAAACATAAAAAAAAATTGAAAGGTGCGTGGGTGCGCTCCGGGTGCCATGTTTTAAGGCTGGGTTCGCACCCAGCGAACCCGAGTGTGTCCAGGACGCACCCAACACTCTTGTTCAGCACCCTGCCCGCACCCACAGGGTACCCGCACCCGCACCCGAGCCGCACCGCACCCGCACCTGAGCCTCTAGCAGGCGAATCCGGTAACTTAGCTCTTATGTAATACTCTTATTAGTCCCTGCCAAGGCAGGTACTGTAGTAATTGATAAGCAGTGTTATTATTGGTTCACTTGAAAATGTATATTTGCAACTTCAGAACTTCCTATAGTTATATTAATTCTATGTTTTTCTAAAGTTTGTGTTTAAATTGATATGTGATAATATGAATTTCTTATTCTCAAAACATTTATTATTCTGAAAACATTTATGTCGATCATTTATTATGACTTGTTCAATTTCAAATAAGTTTTACAGTGACAAGCATGCATCCTACAGCTATGCGGACAGATAAACTAATTAACAATAACCAGCAGCACATTATTTTAGTACATGTCTAAGCATGTAACTAGTTTTAGAGGCAGCAGGAAATTCGGTCACCATTATGTTAGCCCGGTCACCCGGCAGCTTCAAAGCAGCAGCCCACATTACAACTGTCTATTACAATGACTTGGCCTTAATTTATTCTAGTTACGTGGACCAGTGATCAAATCTTGTACAACAGCAATACCCATACCATAAAAGAGGTTTATTTGAAGAGATGTTTTCCAAGGCATCTTTCTTCAATGCCACAACAATCTCTATTCCCACATCATTATTACCCTTTACAGTAAGTTTATATACAAGAATTTCCAAAGAGTCTTGGTTGGAAATAAGTTTGGTAGTTAAAATATTGTAGTGGAACAAATTGACTAGTGGCATAGTCCACATAGTCAATAAAAAAAAAAATACTTTCACGTACAATAGCAACTACAAGTTAGAGAAGGTATAGAAAATGTGGTTTTAAAATTAATATTACTATTGAGTGGGAAAAATAGCAAGTGTAATGTGATTTATTCTTTGAGGTTTCTCAAATCAATTATTTTTGTAATTTTTTAACAATATTTTAGTTTATACTTGTAAATTTATTTTTAGTCGAGCATGTTCCAATAGTTGTGATAGTATTTGTGGATTTAATGCTCAATATTTTTTTGCCGATAGGTCATTCTATATGTGCACACATCTTGTAACTGCCAAAAATTTGGTAGTCCCCAAAAAAAAAAAAAATTGGTAGTCTTTTTTTCGTCATCCAAAAAAAAGTAATCATAATACCAAAAAACAACCAAAAATAATAAATATATATTTAAAAAAAGAAAACCCAAACATAGACCATGGAATGAGGTGGAGCAAGAATGAAACGCTGACTGCAGGGAAATAAATCACAAAATGAAACGCTCGGAAATAAATTAGAGAATGAAACGCCACGAGTTATAAATTGATAATGGGGCATTCACTCTTATGAAAAGATTAAAATAGTTTTCAAAGCCTTCCATGAGTGAAACCATGCGCAAAGATTTTTTCCATTTCTCAAGGGTTGGAGTATTGAATATTCTAGCCTGCTCATGCTTTCAGAAAGCTTTTGCATACACTCAATTCTTTTGCAGCGCACAAGCAAGTAAAATTCCTCTCATACAAGGCTAGGACGGTGGCTCCTAACTCCCATGATGGACTGCATGATGCTGGGTGAATGGCTTCATCCACGATTTGTAGCCAAACATTTTTGACAGGGATGATAAACTGAATGGAGAGGATGAAGATTTAAAGAGTGAAATATGACACTTTATGCTGCAATAACACAAAGGCTTGGTTGAATGTTAAATGAATAGAAACACAATCTAGGGTTTTTAATTTTTCTTGTTCTCTGTGTTGGCTAACAAATTTGTCCTTATTTTGAAAATGTTTTATTCTGACCCTATACCCTTCTTTGAAGAACAAATGAGTTAAGCAACAAATGGGTGAACTTTTTAAATTAGTTCCCCTCTGAATTTAGGTACAGCTCCCTTTAAGATTTTCAATGAATTTAATCTATTCAACTATCCAAATGCACTTTTAACCAGAAAATGCCTAAGGCAAACAGACATTCATACATAACCATGTTATAAATGCGGTAAATTTATGCAGTAACAGTAATTAATAGAATGCACAGATTCTATTTTTGATACATTTAAATTCATGAACACATACATATGAATTTGCTGAACCAATAAATAATAGAACACATATGATGAGTTGTCCAATAAAAGAACAATTACCAGATGAAAGGAGATTTCACACAGAAAATCCAATTCCAAACACTCAGACGCACAGATCTAAGTAAACAGTAATTGTTTCTTCTTCTCATTCACAGATGAAAAATTTCTCAGACAATCATCATATACTGTAAAACCATAAAAAGGTTTAGCTAAAATTTCCTTCTTTTTCTTTTCCTATCCTTCCATATCCTTTAAAAGATTCAAAAACCTATATATATGAATGTCTTAATCATGTCATCAAGTAAACCAAACCCGGAGTTAAAGTAACTCTGACCCATACGGGATTTAGTTTATAACAAACTGATTTAAAGATCAAAATCACGGAAATAGCATAACAGAGGAACTGAATAAAAGAAAGTGAACCAATAAGATCATGGCGGGGACAACGGATTTGCATCTCCAGATTTGCCATCAACGGTTGGGGAAGCACGTTGAGTCTTCCACTCCTGAAAAGCTGCAACAAACTCCTGAATCCTCGGGAAGTTGGGGATGCCTATGTGTTTCACTCTTGATTTCCAAACTTCTTTATCCCTTCGCATTTTCCCAATTTTTCCTTTATGCTCTGGAAGTGCGTCGATACAGAGGTAAAGTAGAGACTCCACCTTAGGGATTCGAGAGAAATCTTCAATTAAGATATTGTCCTTTTATTTGACAAAGTTAATTTTATCCTTAAAGGATTGAACCACTGTGTCAACATCATCCTCTAGTTTCCCATCGTCCCTTATGTATTTAACATCAATGCATTGCAAGTCATGCTGCAGCGATTGAGTGAGTTCAGTTATTTCTTTAATCAACTTTTAAAGTTCAAAACGTCCCTGCCGTGATATGGAATTTCTCCATTCAATATTTTTCTTATTCACATATAATAGATCTTCATCCAAACCAGTCAGGCTCTTTTCTGTCAGAAACTTCGCTACCCCATATTTCTGAACTTCATCAATCTGATTTATCACATTTACCCATTTACCTTCATCTTTCACCCAAGCAGTAATCTGTGCTTTAAGGTCCTCAATGGTGGCACCAATCAGATCGTATATATACTTGAGTTCACGAATGTATACAGTTCCCTTCTCTACAATGCGGTCCAACCAACTGTCAAATGTCTTTGCCACCATCTTGTTTCTGTGAACTTGATCCAATATCTTCTGGTTAACTGGTGATTTAGGGTCGAAAGACAGGGAGAGCTGGGAAACCGACTGCGGGTTAGGGTTGTGGATAGCATCAATGTACTCTGCCATTGAACGCAGAGTCTGCTTCAATTCCCTTTTGTCCTTTTCGTCCTTCCAAGTTCGACTAACTATCCTCTTGGTAGATGTTTCAAGGTGATGAACATCTGCAGCTCTTGAAGCAACACCGAGATCCACTCTCTCAACAGTGAAATCCTGCACAGTTGGATCTTGTACTTCTTCCTCAGTCACTGGTTTGGCTATCTCAACACTCCAGTTCCCAGTATTTGGATCAATGTTTACTCTGGATGTCATCTTTAGCTTCTTAAACTTGGGTGTTTTCCCTAAACATTTGCTCACCATGTCTTCTAAGGGGACAGCAAAAGGAATTATTTTTCTCTTGTCAGAGATAGAACTCTGCAGCCACTTGGGTGCAAGGGCTAAGGTTTCCTTTTCAGGGTTCAATCCATCAGAGGATACATTTGAAATCGTTAATATCTCAGAGGTCTCTAGAACGACCTCTGATTGTGGCCTAGTATCAACTTCCTCTGTTCTGTGTGGACTTGATTCCTTATCACCCATAGGTTCCCTTGAATCCTCCTCTGAATTCAGATCCACAACTATTATTTCAGGAACTTGTTCTTTTCTTTTACTTTTGGTCCTCAACCTGGTAGCACGAGGGGGTAGAATAGCTGTGAGGGCTCTTCTGGATTTCTTGGTAGCAGGGCTCCTTCCAGTTGATGACTTGGAAGCACCTGCACCACAGATAGCAATAGGTCGGTTAGAAGGGCTTATGGGAAGTGATGATTCAATCATTGAGGTGAATTGTTGGGCATCTTTATTCTGGATCCCTTCCTGTCTCTTTTCCCTTAACCATTTCTCGGTTCTCCTTATCACTGGAAGAGTTTTAACCTCAATCCTATCTTCCTCCTTTTTGCTCCAGTCAACTTCTGGAATAGGTAATTGCTCTACTCGTTCAAACTGCGAATCAATCACTTGTTCCCCATCATCAACAACTCCAAAAATATCCATATTTAAATTGAGAGTAACTATCTGCCCTAAAGAGAACCTACACCACAGTCTTCTCCTGACCTCAAACTCATCTGAACAGTCTTCCCAGTAATCCTCTAGCTTAGGAATGTGTGAAAGCCCTGCTCCAGGATCTAAGTTGTCCTTGACAAATCCTTTGCTATCAAATTGAGACCTGGCAGTGAAGAACTGAAAATTGAACTTTTTAAGGTTCACCTCCAAATTCAAAGCATCAGATTTTGACTGGCATGAGTAATGCCCAAGTTCGATAGGAAAAGAGATACCAAAACCCTTCTTTGTCGAGAACTTCTTATCTACATATGCTAGTTGTCTGCATACCTCTATCAGCGCGAAACGGTCGAACACATATCTGGGCAGCTTAACAGGTTCACCGTCAAATCCTCCAACTCTAATGTAAGTGAACTTGGAAAATTGAATAAAGAAGCTACCATAAATGTTAATCAGTTGCATTGCTTCATTGGACATCCTTTTACCCAGGTTACCCGCCAGTTCATAAGTCATTCTTCCAGTGAAAACATCATTAACTCTTTTATAATTTTCATAACAATTTTGTTTCTGCAACTGTGAATAATATTCATAAATCCTACTATCCTCAGCCAAGGGTGTATGAGGTAGATCAAACCATTCCCTTGTAGATGCCAGGCAATAAAATAAGTACAAAGACATAAAAATCTATGTCACCCAGACAATTACTCAAACCCTGATGCAAACGATCGGCCACAATTTCTGCCCAATCTAAATATTGCTCTCCTTGGAGGATAACTTGTATGAAAAAGTACATCCAATCCTCCCAATAATACGCATGTTGACTGCCTTTCAATCTGTGTAATAATACCACAATATCCCTCACTTCTTTAATCAGATGATCCCTAGTAAGTGGTCTGGGCAACCTTGAACCACCCTTTTGAAATTTCAGTAGCCAGTTCCTTGCTATCACACTTTTATAATTCGATTTCTTCTCCGAGAAATACCCATAGGAAGAGGTAATATCAAGGCTGGAATATGCCTCTTTAGGCGGTATCTTCATTACGGACATGAGGGTTTGTCTGTTGACATGAAACAATACATCACCGTTTGCATTTCTGATGCATCTATTTTGGGGTTCATACCTATTTATACATTCCTGAACCAGTTCTGGGCATTGTACAACCTTGGGAAAAGCCGCAACTTCAACTAAACCGCTGTCTATTATTTTCTTCATCATAGGGGTTTGCACAGGGTTTCTAAACCTTTCTCGAAATTCTTCTAAATCATATTGTACCAGTGCGGTATCCCCAAATTCAGAGTGAGAATAGGTAAGACTAGGACCATGTTCATTCCCCAAACATGTAGATTTCAAAGCCATACTTGGAGGATTACAATAAAACACACTTCCAATTCTGAAAATAATGACGAAAACTCGAGATTCTTCTTTCTGGCTAAGAAAAAGGAATAGTACATAGGAAGAACAGAACTCACCTTCAAGATATCTGAATTCACTGCGAAATTTGAGTAACAAGAACCTTACACTTCCTGCGCTGTTCTCCTCCGCGTTGCACAGTATGTTCACTTGCTAAATTTGGCTTGTTCTTAATTAATGATGGCACTAACCAGATTGAATAATTATCATTCGGAACAATACGTGCCAAAAATATTTGAAAAGACATGAACTCTGACTTCTTCATTAATAGCAAGTATTGTTCACGCACCATCATGATGTGTAATAATTGTCCGTAACCTTCACCAAATTAGAACTCTCAGTTTCATAACGAGTCTCTGACATATTTTCCTCCAACTTTCCCGCTAAATTTTGACTTAGAATGCTCCGGGAATAAATGAGACCAAAATCACCAAATCTTTGAATTATTGAACCATTGAACCTTTAGGGCGTGGTTCAATGCGGTGGTTCAACCATACCAATTAAATCCCATAAATGGGCAAAGGATTCACTTACGGGAATATTGAACCTAAGCTCATGAACTGTTGAACTTATTGGGATATGGTTCAATATGAAGGTTCAAAGACATAAGGGCTACATAGACCAATGGACAGTCACGTGACTTCTGTAAAAGGGCTTCCAACCATAAGACAGTGAACCATTGAACTTCGCTATAGAGTACGAGCGGAAGGTTCAACGACACATTAATTACACAAGATAACTGCATGACACGACTTATTAGAAGGCAATGAGCGTTAAACCTTGGACCGTTGAACCATTGAACTTTTGACAAAAAGGGTTCAAGTTCAACCCGAAAACTCAAAGATATTTGAAATACACAGAACAAAAGCTTGTTGTTTGAGACACTTTAGACACATCGAACCATTTGAACCTAGAACTTTAAAAAGGTTCAGTTTCAAAGGTTCAAACCTTAAGTACCCTCACCCACAAAGACGATAAACGGGTAAAAAAATGAAGGAACAAGAGTCGATTTGAGAAACAAAGGTATGACCAAAAATACAACACAGCAAACCAGCTCTTGTTCAGGAAATATTATCAATAAATAAATAAAGGCGACTCAAAAGGTAACATTGGCTTTGACTGGGGACTGCATTTTATGGCAAAATGCAGAGAACTCAGAAGCTCTGGTTTCGCAGAAAAAGGAAAATAGAGAAGAAAGGAAACAGAACGGGACAAAACAAAAACGGAAAAGGAAAACACAAAACCAAACAAAAGGGAAGACTATGTACAAAACAGGGGACCCTGTTTACAGACGATATAACTTGAGGTCCTGTCCATTATAGGACAGGGGTAAAATAGCTCCATCAGGATATTCCAATTTAAAAGAATTTGGACCCAATACCTGGTGAATTTTGAAAGGTCCTTTCCAAAGCGATTCAAATTTGCTATGTGCACCTTTTGGTTCTCTTCTTCTATCCCACAGTAATACTTCATCTCCTTCCATAAACTTCCTAGGCCTTGTTTTCCTGTCAAAAATTTCTTTAACTCTGGCCTGATGTACAGTAATCCAATCAACCAACTCATTTCTCTCTTCTTCAATCTTAGTTAAATACATAATCCTATTCTCCAAGGAATCTTGGAAGTATTGATCCTCGATTACACTTTGTAGCTTAGCCGTAGATAGCTCCAGAGGTAAAGATAATTGGGCACCTATGCCATAAACTAATTCAAAAGGTGCCATCCCAATTGCTCTTTTCGGAGTTATTCTGTCGGCCTAGAGTGCTTCATATAGTCTCTTATGCCAATCTCTAGGGTTGTCACTCACCAATTTCTTCATGATAGCAATCAGGTTCTTGTTACTGGACTTAGCTTGTCCATTCCCTTGGGGATAGTAATCTGATGAATGGGAGAGAGATATACTATGTTCATAACCAAAAGAAGTCATTTCAACTGAAGAGAAACTGGTAGCATTATCTGCTACAATCTTCTGGGGAACACCAAATCGTACCAAAATGTTTTCTTTAAGAAAATTGCAAACCACCTCCGAAGTTGTTCTTTTTACAGGGGTTGCACACTGCCCAGAACTGGTTCAGGAATGTATAAACAGGTTTGAACCCCAAAACAGATGCATCAGAAATGCAAACGGTGATGTATTGTTTCATGTCAACAAACAAACCCTCATGTCCGTAATGAAGATACTGCCTAAAGAGGCATATTCCAGCCTTGATATTACCTCTTCCTATGGGTATTTCTCGGAGAAGAAATCGAAATATAAAAGTGTGATAGCAAGGAACTGGCTATTGAAATTTCAAAAGGGTGGTTCAAGGTTGCCCAAACCACTTACTAGGGATCATCTGATTAAAGAAGTGAGGGATATTGTTGTATTATTACACAAATTGAAGGGCAGTCAACATGCGTATTATTGGGAGGATTGGATGTACTTTTTCATACAAGTTATCCTCCAAGGAGAGCAATATTTAGATTGGGCAGAAATTGTGGCCGATTGTTTGCATCAAGGTTTGAGTAATTGTCTGGGTGACAGAGATTTTTATATGTCTTCGTACTTATTTTATTGTCTGGCATCTACAAGGGAATGGTTTGATCTACCTCAAGCACCCTTGGCTGAGGATAGTAGGATTTATGAATATTATTCACAGTTGTAGAAACAAAATTGTTATGAAAATTATAAAAGGGTTAATGATGTTTTGACTGGAAGAATGACTTATGAACTGGCGGGTAACCTGGGTAAAAAGATGTCCACTGAAGCAATGCAACTGATTAGCATTTATGGTAGCTTCTTTATTCAATTTTCCGAGTTCACTTACATCAGAGTTGGAGGATTTGACGGTGAACCTGTTAAGCTACCCAAATATGTGTTCGACCGTTTCACGCTGATAGAGGTATGCAGACAGCTAACATATGTAGATAAGAAGTTCTCGACAAAGAAGGGTTTTGGTATCTCTTTTCCCATCGAACTTGGGCATTACTCATGCCAGTCAAAATCTGATGCTTTGAATTTGGAGGTGAACCTTAAAAAGTTCAATTTTCAGTTCTTCACTGCCAGGTCTCAATTTGATAGCAAAGGATTTGTCAGGGACAACTTAGATCCTAGAGCAGGGCTTTCACACATTCCTAAGCTAGAGGATTACTGGGAAGACTGTTCAGATGAGTTTGAGGTCAGGAGAAGACTGTGGTGTAGGTTCTCTTTAGGGCAGATAGTTACTCTCAATTTAAATATGGATATTTCTGGAGTTGTTGATGATGGGGAACAAGTGATTGATCCGCAGTTTGAACGAGTAGAGCAATTACCTATTCCAGAAGTTGACTGGAGCAAAAAGGAGGAAGATAGGATTGAGGTTAAAACTCTTCCAGTGATAAGGAGAACCGAGAAATGGTTAAGGGAAAAGAGACAGGAAGGGATCCAGAATAAAGATGCCCAACAATTCACCTCAATGATTGAATCATCACTTCCCATAAGCCCTTCTAACCAACCTATTGCTATCTGTGGTGCAGGTGCTTCCAAGTCATCAACTGGAAGGAGCCCTGCTACCAAGAAATCCAGAAGAGCCCTCACAGCTATTCTACCCCCTCGTGCTACCAGGTTGAGGACCAAAAGTAAAAGAAAAGAACAAGTTCCTAAAACAAAAGTTGTGGATCTGAATTCAGAGGAGGATTTAGGGGAACCTATGGGTGATAAGGAATCAAGTCCACACAGAATAGAGGAAGTTGATACTAGGCCACAATCAGAGGTCGTTCTAGAGACCTCTGAGATATTAACGATTTCAAATGTATCCTCTGATGGATTGAACCCTGAAAAGGAAACCTTAGCCCCTGCACCTAAGTGGCTGGAGAGTTCTATCTCTGACAAGAGAAAAATAATTCTTTTTGCTGTCCCCTTAGAAGACATGGTGAGCAAATGTTTAGGGAAAACACCCAAGTCTAAGAAGCTAAAGATGACATCCAGAGTAAACATTGATCCAAATACTGGGAACTGGAGTGCTGAGATAGCCAAACCAGTGATTGAGGAAGAAGTACAAGATCCAACTGTGCAGGATTTCACTGTTGAGAGAGTGGATCTCGGTGCTGCTTCAAGAGCTGCAGATGTTCATCACCTTGAAGCATCTACCAAGAGGATAGTTAGTCGAACTTGGAAGGACGAAAAGGACAAAAGGGAATTGAAGCAGACTCTGCGTTCAATGGCAGAGTACATTGATGTTATCCACAACCCTAACCCGCAGCTGGTTTCCCAGCTCTCCCTGTCTTTCAACCCTAAATCACCAGTTAACCAGAAGATATTGGATCAAGTTCACAGAAACAAGATGGTGGCAAAGACATTTGACAGTTGGTTGGACCGCATTGTAGAGAAGGGAACTGTATACATTCATGAACTCAAGTATATATACGATCTGACTGCTGCCACCATTGAGGACCTTAAAGCACAGATTACTGCTTGGGTGAAAGATGAAGGTAAATGGGTAAATGTGATAAATCAGATTGATGAAGTTCAAAAATATGGGGTAGCGAAGTTTCTGACAGAAAAGAGCCTGACTAGTTTGGATGAAGATCTATTATATGTGAATAAGAAAAATATTGAATGGAGAAATTCCATATCACGACAGGGATGTTTTGAACTTACAAAGTTGATTAAAGAAATAACTGAACTCACTCAATCGCTGCAGCATGACTTGCAATGCATTGATGTTAAATACGTAAGGGACGATGGGAAACCAGAGGATGATGTTGACACAGTGGTTCAATCCTTTAAGGATAAAATTAACTTTGTCAAAGAAAACGACAATATCTTAATTGAAGATTTCTCTCAAATCTCTAAGGTGGAGTCTCTACTTTACCTCTGTATCGACGCACTTCCAGAGCATAAAGGAAAAATTGGGAAAATGCGAAGGGATAAAGAAGTTTGGAAATCAAGAGTGAAACACATAGGCATCCCCAACTTCCCGAGGATTCAGGAGTTTGTTGCAGCTTTTCAGGAGTGGAAGACTCAACGTGCTTCCCCAACCGCTGATGGCAAATCTGGAGATGCAAATCCGTTGTCCCAGCCATGATCTTATTGGTTCACTTTCTTTTATTCAGTTCCTCTGTTATGCTATTTCCGTAATCTTGATCTTTAAATCAGTTTGTTATAAAAATTCCGTATGGGTCAGAGTTACTTTAACTCTGGGTTTGGTTTACTTGATGACATGATTAAGACATTCATATATATAGGTTTTTTAATCTTTTAAAGGATATGGAAGGATAGGAAAAGAAAAAGAAGGAAATTTTAGCTAAACCTTTTTATGGTTTTACAGTATATGATGATTGTCTGAGAAATTTTTCATCTGTGAATGAGAAGAAGAAACAATTACTGTTTACTTAGATCTGTGCGTCTGAGTGTTTGGAATTGGATTTTCTGTGTGAAATCTCCTTTCATCTGGTAATTGTTCTTTTATTGGACAACTCGTCATATGTGTTCTATTATTTATTGGTTCAGCAAATTCATATGTATGTGTTCATGAATTTAAATGTATCAAAAATAGAATCTGTGCATTCTATTAATTACTGTTACTGCATAAATTTACCGCATTCATAACATGGTTATGTATGAATGTCTGTTTGCCTTAGGCATTTTCTGGTTAAAAGTGCATTTGGATAGTTGAATAGATTAAATTCATTGAAAATCTTAAAGGGAGCTGTACCTAAATTCAGAGGGGAACTAATTTAAAAAGTTCACCCATTTGTTGCTTAACTCATTTGTTCTTCAAAGAAGGGTATAGGGTCAGAATAAAACATTTTCAAAATAAGGACAAATCTGTTAGCCAACACTCTGTAAATTTAGGCTGATTCGATTGGATTGCAGAGTTATAAGAACTTGCTATAAACTTTTGAAGAGGAGAAATTATGCTTGGCTTGTTAGGGCATGCGATAAAAAATGCTTGTTGATGCTAAAGATCAATTAGCTTTGAAAATATATATCATTGTATGTCTTATAGTCAAATTAATCCCATTTCATCTGTGTTTGATGTAAGAGCAGAAATTGGTTGGCTCAATCCTGAGATAATTTCTTACTTTCTAGTTTTCCCTTTTGAAACTTATTTCGCAGGTCCTCTTTTCCTTTATCTAGCTATGTTGGAGGCGTTTAATATTTTTCCTTTACCCGCAGATGATCCAAACCTGGGCATCTTATTTTATGTTGCAGGAGTGGTGAGTTATTTTTGGCAACCTCATGCTGGTGTTTCCCTATTATTAGCATCTTCTTTGTCTTTTGCATCTCTGGCGACTATTGGAGGGTGGCTCCTTTATTTCAGCATATGTGTGCTTTCTTTTTTATAGCCTTGGCTTGGTGGAGAATTAATGCGGCAGCTCCAATCTTGCGACCTGGGACATTTTTCTCTTTGCAATGATAGAATTTCAAATTCTTTTTTGGGAAGAAATAGGGACATGGGGAAGTTAAAATGGAAGAAAATTCATAGGTTTCTGGGATTAGAGTTTAATTTAGTCTGAGTTGGATATTGGAGTGGAGATAGTTTTGTTTTGAGTGTGGAAAATGAGAGTAGGCTGCAAATTTCAAGGCACACAAATCTCATTGTCTTCACCAATTAGCATTTATTCTTTGATTATAAACTTAAAAAATCTCTCTTCATTTATTACTATTTATGAATTTAATGCACTCTACTAATTTTTGCATTTTAATTAATTACCCTAAGTTACCTATTTAAAAACTAAATAAACTCATTTTTATTTCCTTTTCACCTATCATTGTGGAAACAGTAATAGTGTCTAATTATAAGATATAGCATGTGGTATGACCACCTAACTTTTCATCTAGATAAAACCTCTTTCCACTATTTGAAGAGAGTATCCCTCGTGCATCTATATTTATTAACGCAAATGTTATGGAAACCTTGTCCAAGTAAGAAACCATTCTTGACCACAAGACGAATTGAAAATAAGAAATTAATCAAGGGTATTATTACCCAAAAATAGAAATAATGTATTCAAAATGTGAATTGAGGAACATGCAAAGAATAAATTACACTAACAGAATCTAGAGGCTCATTGTTTTGGCTTTAAATGTCTAATAAATTTGGAAACTTATACAACTATGTGGAATCCCCAAGTTCATAGTGAGAAGGCACATGGCTTTTCCATTTATTGTTTTGCTCACATAAATTACAAGTGTTTTATTTGTAGCCCTACCTCCAATTTAGGTTGTAATGTTGCACTAATTGGAACAATCTTAAGAGTGTGATCCAAGTTAAAATCCCCTTTGTGTAACAATTACGAGGTGGATTCAAGTGTGACCCAAGTTACAAATCTTAAGAATGGGCTCAAGTATACCCATCGCCACATTAAAGGTGGTCATTAACATTACTAAAAATTTACCAATTTAAATTAAAAACCCAAATAAAAAAACTAACTCCAAGAGTATCACTGTAGAAGTATAAGATAATGACATGAAAATTCTAACTAAACTCTAAACAATATTCTTTGTATTGTGGCTTCCATCTAGGTTAAAAAATTTAATATGTATTTTTGAGACCACCGTGTGACAATCATTGAATCATTTAAAAATTCAAATGTTTTTTAATTTATTTCTTTATATGCCCATTTTGTACCAAACTCAATCCTACACATCAATGCTTTGATTTTTCTTCAAATTCTAATAAGAAAACAATCACTAATTTTTTCATTTGCTTTTTTTTCTATGTCTAATTACAACATAGAGAATGTCATAGGACCGTGTAGTTTTTTGTCCAAATAAACCCTCTTTCCACTATTTGAAGAGAGTAGGGTCCTTTCTGCATCTCTATTTATTAACACAAACATTAAGAAAACCTTATCCATACTAGATGCACATATGGGAAACACATATGACATTTTTTTGGCTTCATTATGCATCACTCTAATGTCACATTTTTCAATCATTTATCACTATTATTTTTTATATAATGATTTAGTTGATGTGTTGGTGTCTATTACTAACGCTGAAGAGATGAGAGGAGTTATGATACATGCACAATGCACATGAAAACAAATAAAAATCAAAAAAATATAATATGAAGATTTATTTAAATTTATATTAAATTTATTTTATTTTATTTTATTGTAAGAGAGAAATTAGTAACATGGATTTTTTTATTTATCCTACATTATTTAGGTACTATTGTTGACCTAATGTCTTGATTCCTTGGAATTTATTTACTGGATGACTTTGGGGCACTAGTAGGTATGCCACTTCTTCTTGGTTGAATGTGAGGCCATAGTTCTCTGATGGTTTCTTTATGATTTAATTCTCTAATGGTTCATTCACAATTTAGTTCATGTGCTTATTTATTTAATACCATTATATTATTTTTATTTGGAAAAAAGAAAATGAATTTCTTATAGTATTTATAGCCTTGTCTACTAACAACTACATGTAATAACTTTCCATAAAAATAAAAATATAAACTATTTAGCAATAGGCCTATAAATATTTGTGCCTATCGGCCATTTGATAGCACCTTTGGTGCTTTTACTAGTTAATAGTAGGGAAGAGGACCCAGTAGTTGAGCACCCTAACTTGACGCCTCTCAAAATCATACGTGGCAATTTCGAATCACTCCAAAAATTTTGCAGTAGCTTACTTGGCAATGCCCCTGCTTATAACTAAGGTTTCAGGGCCACATCATCAAATATGATGCCACATCAGCATGCTTTTTGTTGAGGTGTCAAATAGTTCCCCCAAAAAAGGGTGGACCAATAGGTGTGCATTAAGTCATGTTTTGTTGGTGGGCTGATGTGGCATCACATGATTGGTTTCTATTTAAATCTAAAGAGCACATTTCATTCAATTATTAGTACTTATAGTAACACTAACAACCTTAAAGTCACAACTACTAGTACTAAACTTTTAAAAATATTGGGCCTTAAATGCACATATACTATCTCAGCCATTGGAACTATCTCAGCTATTGGGTCTTTTCCCCTATAGCACTGGAAGTTGTGACTTCAAAGTTGTTAGCGTTGACCATGAGTACTTATAATTATGAGTACTTATAATTGAATGAAATGTATTCTGTAGATCTAAAACGCAGCAAATCATGTGATGGCACATCGGCACACCAACAAAACGTGACTTAATACACAACTATTATAACTTAATGCACAACTATGGGTCTACCCTTGTTTTGGAGTCTTCATGACACCTCAACAAAAAGCATGCTGATGTGGACCTGAAACCTTAGTCATAAGCAGGGGCCTTGCCAAGTAAGTTAAAAATTTGGGAGTAATTTGAATTTGCCATGTATAATTTTGAGAGGTGTGAAGTTAGGGTGCTCAACTACTAGGTCCTCTCCCCTACATGTTTTCTATTCTCCATATATTTTTTCTCCTTGTCCTCATCATGCTCATTCATTCACATCAACATATCGAATGTGGGAAAGCATAAATATTAAACAAATCACATGCCTAGTGGAGGTGTGGGCAGGTGAAAGGTATAACTACTACACCTTTCCTAGTCTCCTGCTACTTTATACAATAGATAGAACACTTCTTTTGCTATTGTCATCTTCCATGTGCAGGCAATGTCTGTCCACAATACTGAATTCACATTTCACCATAAATAATTTTTAATTAAAATTCAGAAACATGCACATTTGACTGTAAATAATAATTTGCGCCTCGAGAAGGATATCTCTCGACGTACTTTAGATATATTTTTTAAATATAGGTATGCTAGTTAATTAAAATTCAGAAACATAAATGTGCATCCAGTATGGTGGATAGACAATACACCATACACATTCTATTATTATTCGTTGTTGGTACTGTATAGACTACAGTTTAAATGCAAGATATTTTTGTAAGAGTTGAGTTGATAATGATTAGTGTTCAATGTGAAAATGGTCCCTAATAGTTTGTTTCTTCCCACTCAAAGATTTAGCGGATTTGCTAACTATATATAACATTATAGTATTTATATAAATATATGATAATAATAATAATAATATTATTATTATTATTATTATTATTATTATTATTATTATTACAATATGATATAGAATATATATAATTTAATATTAAATTTATACTATCTATATTCAAAACTTTATCCTTGTATTTTATTTATGAGTATGCAAGGATAAAGTGAGCCATATGAAACTTATGTTTAACTAAGGCCGAAGTCACATTATTCCTTTTCATTTTTGAGTTGGATTTGTATAGAAAACATAAGTGAACATATTACATAAGGTTGCATAGATAACATACCACACTGCATGATGAAGCCTAGTCTAGGACTTGGTTGTGGGACACAATCCTTTCCTTAGCAACAGGAACATAACAACTCTATTGCATCCACCTTTTTAAACATAAAGGCAAAAAAATATATGAAAACAACTGATTAGTTGTGGGACACAATCCTTTCCTTAGCAACAGGAACATAACAACTCTGTTGCATCCACTTTTTTAAAAGTAAAGGAAAAATATATATTAAAACAACAACTGATTACAAAGTGGGTCTGCCAGTCTTAAAAAGACTCCTGGCACACCAATTACAGAATATTAAGAAAATCCAGATGGACTGAAAATAGACAGTCAGTACAAGAGGAGGAACCCTCCAAACCCCATAGACGGGTATAAGAACTTGTTCCCTTGAAGATTGTCCATAAGGTTGCATAGATAACATACCACATCGCACGATGCAGCCTAGTCTAGGACTTGGTTGTGGGACATAATCCTTTCCTTAGGAACAAGAACATAACAGCTCTATTGCATCCACTTAATCTTTGTTTTGTGTCCAAATCTTAAATTTGGATCTTCTCTCACAAATGCCAATGGATCCTAATGATTGATTTTCTAATCTTTGTTTTGGGTCCAAATCTTAAATTTGGATCTTCCCTCACAAATGTCAATGGATCCTAATGATTGATTTTCTAATTGATTCAACCACTTTATGCATTGCGTATTGTTACATCTCACAAGGCTCCAAAACAAAATATTAAGACTACTGTGAACCCCATATTATTAGTGTTTAATTAATGATTGTGTTGCATTATTCTCTGAATTTTCCAGTGCTCATGATACAATACACAAACTAATTTTCAAACATACTGCTACGACATTAACTAGCTATTAGCAATACTTATTATTTCTTCTTGCCAACATTTTGCAATAGCAGGGACTAGTTGATACGCGACCCTTGTTAGGTAATAAAAGTATTACATAAGAGATCATAGTCACTGTGTATATATGGATGCAAACACCCTTATTAGGTAATAAAAGCATTACAGAAGAGATCAAAGTCGGTGTATATGTATATTTATATATACAAACACCCAGGATAGGGCAGATAGCATAACATGAACTATTATTTGATGATTGGAGTGGAGCTTTCAACACCAAGTACAGAAGCATGTATAAACAGAGTTTTTTTAAAAATGGAAGAGATTAAAGTTGCGGAAACTCCTTTGTCAGAAATATTGTACGGGATGGTATACATACACTCCAAGCTCCATGGAATCTGCACCTTTCACGTTGGAAATTTGTGCAGCCTTAAGGAGTTTTGTTTTAAATAGAATTTCTAAGTAGCTCAAATAACTCTTGTACAGGATGGATAAGGGCCTAAATTTGACGGTCAACCCTGCCTGTCAAGCAATTTTTTTTATGGTTATCCCTTCAAATTTGCATTTCAAATGCGAAGGCATGTTTTATTTAAAAAAGTATATCATATAGATATATATATTTAGCTATACTTCTATAAAAATAATTATAGTTTGTCTAAAATCTCTTCTTTCACGTGATACAATCTTCCCAAAATTTTGATTGATTATATTTTATGACAAAAATCTCTAAATACAACCATACAGCCATCAAATTTAAGCCCTTGGGATGGTATGCACTCCAATCTTTCAGGAATGCACTCCGAGAATCTACACCTTACACTGTTTGGTTATTTGATTTTGAGCTCCTTTAGTGATGAAGGCCAAAAACAAATGGTTAATTTATGTTTTATCCTTATCTATATCTAAAGAAGAAATAGTTAGTCTTTGATAAGCGATAACTATGAAAAAATAGATGGTCTTTGATAAGATATAACAAATATGACAGAGCATTATCAAATGTACTGAGCTTAAGGGGTAGAAGTACCAATTTGCAATTTATCTATTTCCAAACAACAGGCAGGAATTGGTAGAAAAATCAAACTTGAAGTGACTGATTCTCATATCAACTTCAAATTCAAGGTTTACAAACAAAGAAACCGATATTAAGCTAAAGATCTTTTTTATTTTTTTTAATTTAAGACTGAATGTAAGAAGATGGCCTAAAGGTTACAGACGAGTCACTGTGTAATAGATGGCATGGGGGCCGAAGGTGAGGACTGAGCGGTTGAAAGAGTGAAAATACTCTCATCATTTTATACATTTTCTTCTCTATTTTTGTTTCGCCTGCTTCCCAAGAAATAGTAACGAGGATTCAGGAGCTCCCAAACATTTATGAAAACAAAATTTACAGAGTTTAACTGCAATTTTTTTAAGTGGTGTTTTTCTATAGAAAATCCCTTAGAGGCTCAAATAACTGCTGTACGGTGCATAAAGGGACACTTGAGGCATGATGGAACATATAGATCTGTCAATGGGTCAGTAGAAAATAGACAATCTATTTTCAAATGTGCAAAAAAATATTTTTCAATACTTTCCAGAAAACACCTGATTGGTGACAAATAGCCGACAGAAATGAAACATTCATGGAGAGAGATGTAAACTCAGATGCCAAATGAATCAAGATTTGCAGAGAAAAATAAAGAACATCAGACCAAACCCTAGACAATTTTGTGCACAACAAAACAGAAAGTTCACACACATGCAAAGCATTACAGGCTGTTCTGACACCAGACCGCATTTTCTTTCATGAGTTTTGTATGTAAGTTGTAAGATGACTGGGGAAATCAAACACTGCCTTATAGTCTGCTTTGAATCTTGCATGTTTTAAATTTTAATTTTATATATTATTTGAAATGTTTTGAAATTTATCTATTATTGTCTCCTACTAACCAAATCGGACAAGCACAACAGCTATGCCAGACAATCAATGAGCTGCAGCAGATGATGACCGTTCGGAATGCCTTCATAGCTGCCCATGAGAGAGTAGGAACCAGATAGATTGGCATAGTATTTTATAGGTTGATTTGATTGCATACAAAACTCTCATTTAAAAAGCACAGTAAAAAAATTGGTCCAAATAGTCCTCCCCCATATAAATAAGAGAGCAGGTGTTGAGGGATCTTTTAAGCTAGTTGGGGAAAGAAGCCTAGGGTTTCCTCAGTACCATCACATTCTCTTCCTGAAATTCCCCACTTGTGAAACATCAATGCAGATCATATTTCATACATGAAAAGCACATCTTTCTGAAAAAACCCATTTGTAAAACAGTGAGAGTAGCATGAATTTGTTTAAACACTGAAACGCTTCACAGCCTAAGCAAGGAATCAAACATTTCCTTACCTGCCACTCAGATGCTTTGTGCCACCCAGCTCTCATTGAACTAAAAAGTTGGCTGAAAATAAGTTATCTCCATTCCATGGAACAGCAGAATTCTACAGCTTCCATGGCTTGCATTGGATTCCACATGGGGTTGGGCTGCATTGCAGGCATGGGCCCGAGTTGAAAGGAGGCAAATATATACAGAGGAGAGTGAGGTGGCAAATAAACGCACATGCACGTCGAGAGCCTTGCATTTGGTAATGCGGGCACAGAACAGGTCGCAGAGTGGCGCCGTCATTTTGTGAGGCGCCCTCTCCGAGTAACAGTCACCACCTCCTCACGAATGTGCATTGATTGTGGCATTTAATATGTGACGCTGGAATGTGTATGTGATCTTTAATATTTTGATATGGACATTGGAGAGTCGATATTAATGACGTGATTTTTATTAAGTTACAGGTAATTGTAATGGTTCGTGTCATTTTTCATTTAGTTTTTTTCCTTTATTTTCAATGATATATATACTAGCAATCGCACCTAGTGTGTAATGGGTACGTCGAGATATCATGTAGGTAAAATTAATAAGTAATTTCTTGAGAAGAGAGCATATAGTTTTGTTGATGGTGAATGGTTATTGTCCATCCATCAGTAGAATTGATAAGGGAAAATGTGTTACATTGTGTGATAGACTTGGGGCTATGGTCAAGCATTGTAATGGAAAACCTTACATTAAAGATTAGGCTATGGTACTTTTATCATGTAAAAAGTGGAGCTTGGTATGAAATGACACTTTTACAAAAATAAAGAGAGGGATAAAGAAAAGAGAGAATGAGTCTCTCTCTCTATTCCTCTTTGTCTATCAATCTCCCTCTCTAAATCTCTCTCTCCCATTCTCTCTTCCTCTATTGGTCTTTCTCTCTCCCCTTCTGTCTCACACTCATTTTGTCTCCCCTTCTTTCTCTTACTCATCCTCTATATGATGAAAATGGCTCTAGATTTTTTCATCATCAGTGTGTCAATGGATCTGGAAATATACGATGCAAATTCCATTATAGATGGTAGTTGTTCTAAATTCTTTCCCAGTGGGTTATACTATCTTGCTCCAATGAACCAATATCATTCTCAATGTTTATGAATGGATCCAATATAGCAACAGTTCGCTCCAAAAAATGCTTGTAAACGTTGATCATCTACTATTGGGATGGTGGTAAAACGACGGGAGACTCAAACAATAGAAGGTGTTAAGTGTTGTTTCCATTTGTTGGACTTTCAAGATGCTATAAATGTCCATCTTTGAGATACTTCAATAGGTGGCATTGTGCTCAACTATATTGGTCATGCCTTGTATTAATGAATGAATCTTGGAGATGGGATGTTGCTATTGTTAGAGATAGCTACACTTTAGTGTGTAATGGGTACACTAAATAGGTATAGAAGGAAAGAGAGAGGATACAAAGAGATAGTAATAAATATAGAAAGATAGAGAGAGGAGACAAAGACTTAGATAGAGAGGGACACAAAAAGAGATATATATATATATATATATATAGAGAGAGAGAGAGAGAAGGGAAGATAGAGATGGAGATAGATAGACAGAGATAGATAAGAAATTTAAATGGAAAGAGAGACTAACTTTCAATTAGTCATTTTGTACCAACAATCCAGAGAGAGATGTAGAGAGATAGAGAGAGACGGGGGAGAAAGAGAAAAAGAGGAAGATAGCTCAGATAGAGAGAGAAGAATAGAGAAACACAAAGAGGAAGAGAGGGGAGATAGAAAAAAGTTTTAAAGAGAGAGGAATAGAGAGGGAGAGAGACATAGAGAGAGAGATAGATGAGAAATATAAAGGGAAAGAGATATAGAGAAAAGAGAGACAACTTTCATTCACTCATTTAGTGTCAACAATTCAAAGATGAGAGATAGATAGATAAAGATAGAGAAAGAGAGAGAAAGAGAGAGGGGGAGAGGGGATATGTATGTATGTATGTATGTATGTATGTATGTACGTACGTATACATGTATGTATGTGTGTATGTATGTTTCTATATAAAGAGATTGAGTGATAGAGGAAGAGAGAGGAATACAAAATGAGATTGATAAAAAGGAAGAGAGAGAGAGAGAGAGAGAGAGAGAGAGAGAGAGAGAGAGAGAGAGAGAGAGAGAGAGAGAGAGAGAGAGAGAGAGAGAGAGAGAGAGAGAGAGAGCTAAATAGAGAGACATAGAGGAAGAGAGAAAGAAATAGATAACAGATATACAAAAGTTGCTTTGCATTGTTTGGGTATACCACTCAATTAGGTTGTACCTGCAAAAAATTATAAAGAAAACAAGATTATTCTCAAAAGTTGGGTGAGAAAAACATGTCAAAAGGGTAAATTTATTGAGTTGGAAGATGTGCAAAATTTGACAAAATAAAGACTTGATGTAATCGTCTTCCTGTGTTGCCTATCTAATTATTATAGGGGCTTCCACCTATTATCATATCAAAACCTCCAACCTCTATGTTAGAAGGAGAGAGAGAGTAGGAGAAAGAGAGAGAAAAAAGAAGATTGAAAGAGAGATGAATAGAGAGAGAGAGAGAGGTAGAGAGATATAGGTGAGAAAAATAAAGGGAAAGAGATATAGGGAAAAGAGAGACTAGCTTTCATTCACTCATTTAGTTGCCAACAATCCAAATATGAGAGAGAGAGAGAGAGAGAGAGAGAGAGAGAGAGAGAGAGAGAGAGAGAGAGAGAGAGAGAGAGAGAGAGAGAGAGAGAGAGAGAGAGAGAGAGAAGGGGAGAGGGGAGAGGGGATATGTATGTATGTATGCATGTTTCTATATAGAGAGATTGAGTGATAGAGGAAGAGAGAAGAATACAAAAGGAGATTGATAGAGGAAGAGAGATAGAGTAAAAGAGGGAGATAGAGAGGTAGAGAGAGATAAAGAAAAGAGAGTGAGAGAGAGGTATATATATATATATATATATATATAGAGCAAGAGAGAAAGAAACAAATAAGAGATATTGTTAGAATGTGTCCATGGGGAGCTATGCTTAGGGCAATGCAAATTTAAAAAGAAATAGAGAGATAGAGAGGGAGAGAAAGACACATATAGATCACTTCAATAGAGATAGAGACAAATGTAAAAAATAAATAGAGAGATATAGAGGGAGACAAAGACATAGGGAGAGATAGGTAGAGAGATAGAGAGATCAAAAGGGAGAGAGGGGAAGATTGATAGAGAGATGGATTAGAAAATAGAGATAGAGTAGCAGAGAAAGATAAAGACAAGAGATATAAAGGGAAAGAGAGATAAAGAAAAGAGAGACTAACTTTTGATCAGCCATTTTGTGCCAACAATCCATACTTTATTTGTATATATATAGAGAGAGACACATGTACATAGACGCATAAAATAGAGAGAGACATAGAGAACAAAGAGAGGGGAGAAAGAGATAGATATATAAAGAGAGGCGAGATAGGGAGAGAGATAAGAGGGAGAGGGAGATAGATAGAAAGATACACACACATAGAGAGAGAGAGAGAGAGACTAATAGTTAAAGTGTAGTGTTTATGGTTCCACATTTTGCATGCATGTCATGAATTATTATATATACCCCAATTTATTATTAAACAATTTATCAAAAATATTAAAATAAAAAACTTTAAATTAAAAGAAGATATACAAATTTTTAAAAAAGATAAAATATATATTTTTTAAAATTATTAAATATTAAGAGAAAAATTATATCAATATAAGTAAGCTATTTACATTTGAAAAGATTTTTTTTGGTAAATAAAACCAATAAAGTAAGTAATATAATTAGATTAACTTAAGAAATTAGTTTAGAAACATTATACAAATACATGTTATTAAATTGATAAAGAAGGTAAAAATATTTAGTTTCATTTGTGGTAGGAAGATGTTTTGTTATATTTAGTGATGTAATTATGTGCATTACTATTAAATCTAAAACTATGACACCTAACAAACTAAAAGATGGCATTTGTCTGGTCCAAGCTATCACAACTCAATTTTTTTGAATTTTGAATTTGAAAACTAAATGAGATAAATATAGTTTCATTTAAAAAAATAATAATAAACAAGTTTAAATGACAAATGGTGTAACGACACTTCTAGAAAAGGGCAATAAATAAGCAACCTTCCCTCTCATTCTCAAGTCAAGACCCCAATTTATGAGATGAGTCCATTTTCTCCTAAAATTTATT
This sequence comes from Cunninghamia lanceolata, assembly GCA_027924645.1. NCBI lineage: Eukaryota > Viridiplantae > Streptophyta > Pinopsida > Cupressales > Cupressaceae > Cunninghamia > Cunninghamia lanceolata. The sequence continues at coordinate 917,758 of BSBN01001859.1, read as the reverse complement.
ACCATTGGAAAATTTGGAAACATATTTATGAATTATAAGAGTCCTTTTTCCAAAAAAATTAAATAGCAATCTTGAAAATAGAGAGGAGCATTTAAGATGAAGACTTGACTGAAGACTTGGAGTTTCATCCATGAGGGTCAAGTTTTTCTATAAATTGCTTGGATTTTGAGGAAGAAGACACTCATGATCTCTGGTTTGGGAGTGCTAGAGAAAACTGTAAGAGTTTTCTTCTCCATCATTTTGTTTTTCTTGATAGTTTAGTTCTTGCATTTTGTTAGTAAATTTTAGTTGAAATTCATGTGATAATATGTTGCAATTTAATATCGATGTGGAAGTTCTTATGAAAATAGAAGTAGAATCGTTGATATAAATCCCTTCTTCTCATAATGCTAGGATGGATGCACATATTATGTCCCTGAAACTCCATTTAGGCTTAAATGTTTCTAGAGTCTTTTTAATCAGATCCATTTTGTGCATGTCCTGCAAATGTTGTAGGATCTGAGACTAATTCTTCGAGGTATTTTGTCAAATAGTTCGTGTGCTTTGGGCATGCTTTGATTTTTTGTATGCGTGTGTACTGTTGCAATTACAACTGCAACTTCTGATGAAATTGTGTCTTCAAGCTTTGATGTATGTCCATGCCCAGCTCCAAACTTCTTTCAACGAATCCATTTTTAGCACGCCCTGCAACTGTTGTAGTCCATTAGGCATCATTTTCTTAAGGGATTTAGGCATCATTTCCTTGAGGGATTTTTGTCAAACAGTTCACGTGCCCTGTCTGGACTTCCACATCCTACATACGTGTCTATTAGAGTTTTTCCAACTATAATATCTAATAAAAATTCTCCTGTTGATATGGGCGACGGACATCCATACCCTGTGCTAAAGTTCCTATGAAATGATTGTAAAGGTTGTAGAATTTGACTTTATGTTTGTCAATTGTTCTTTTTTCTTGAAAATTCTAAAGCCTTATCAACCTGTCGATTTTTTTTTAAGCATCTTGCTGAATAGTCCATGTACCTTGTGAATGCTTCTACTTTCAGAATGCCCGAGAACCGGGCAATTGCAACTACAACATCTGATGAGATTTTCTTTTCTTTATACTTTGATGTATATCTATGCCCTGTTCTAGAGCTCCCACGTAGGCACAGACAGAGGGGGATGCTGGCAAAGGTCATGGATTTTATCTGCCAATTTTCCTTTGTTTGAAAATTTCTAACTCTTTTTCGTGCATATCATGCAAATATAGCATTCCATGAGATGATGTCTTATTGAGGCATTCTGTCAAATAGTTGGCATCTCTTCTCTGTGCATATATGTCTGCCGAGTATCTCCAACTATAATAGTTGACTCAATTCTACCTTGACAGATAATCATACTCAGTCCGAAGTTCTCATTTCGATACAGATTATGGTCTTTGGCTTTAAGTCTGCCAATTTCATTTGCTAACAAGTTTCTAATTCCCTTTTCAACAAATCCCATTTTGTAAATTCCTATAATCATTAAGTTGACTTCCTCTGTCCTCCAGGGATAACCAAATACATGTTAACTTTACCATCATGGTCATATTGGAATAACATATAGGCAATTAATAGTTGCGAGTTATGGTGTTGGGAGCTATCAAACATTTCTAAGATTAGTAACATTGTTGTGATCCTTGAATATGTTTCTTAATAGCCCTTTCCTTCTATTACCATTCTCAATGACAATTATTCCACCTTTATGATAAAGAGGATCATCCTTTTAGTGGCTGAATAATATTACTTTGTTGCGGTAGAATGAAATAGTATAGCGGATGTTTCTATGAATTATAGTTAGGATGGATGTGATTATATATATGTATGGCTTGGCCTTTGCTTGAATATAAACTTGGTAATTAACGGATAATTTAGAATTGATGGTCTAAATATGATTTTAGGGCACTTGTAATTATGACACACAAGTCTTGGGAGAATTGAATAATTAGATGCCATTAATTATCTAAATACAAATTAGTAGTCAAAATAAATATAGGCATAATTAATTATATAATATTAAAACATTAAACCTTAATAATTATAAGCAGACTTAGATAGTAGATCAATTTTACATTCCTATCCCCTCATTTCTTGAACAAACAACCATATGCTTAAGTATTGTTATAGATTCATAAGATCAAAAATATCATCTTAATACGAATGCTCCTTTAGATAAGAATACATTAAATTTACTTAAATCAACATTAAGGATTACTAGGGAAAAACGAATAATAAGTAGAGTGAATAAACTAACTTGTTCCTTAAGCATAATGTTTCAAAACAAAGGTCTTTCCAATGGATGAATGCAATAAACAAACATGAAATATGTGTATGGGTACCTTATAGATTTCAAAAATTGATCAATGGTACCCTATTGCTCAATACTATTGATAAAACCAATAATAGTGTTACACACTTCAATCCTAACTATTTAAGTAGATATTGGAATTTGATTATGTATTACGACAAAGTGAAGGATAGAGTCCCCTTATATGAGTTTACGTTTCCTTGGATACTTAATGAACAATATTGAACTAATGGTATCATCGAGGAAATACATAAACTTTTGTTCCTTGGGAATATATTTCAACGTAAAGGGTTGGGTCAAATATTTAGTAGAAGCCTATAGTGAGAATCAAAGATGGATTACAATAATTCTTTAAACAATCGCTAATCTTAAATGCTTTAGAAAGAACAAAACGAAAACCCAGTGTTTTGAAACAATTTCCCCTAATCTCAAAATGTGATCGAAGAACCCCTCATTTGACCTATGAATTAGAAGTCAACATTATTTATCATGGTTAGGAATTGTTAATTCTCAACTAAAGAGGTTGAGTTAAACTAGTGTTGGATAACTTATCCTGTTAAGATTACAAGCCTTAATTTGATTCTATTTTTACATATAAGTTTGAAATAATTATGCAAGAAAAGGATCTAGTACCCTACTCTTGGAACAAAGATTAATTTGATATGTGACTATACATCATTGTTTTACCTTGAATAAAGATCACTTGATGTACGGCAAATTAACTATCATATCACCTTGAAACTGAATCAATAAGTATCTTTTCTAATTTATGTTTGTGATTAACGTAAGTGAATTAGTATCTTCTAGAATTATCTTTACAATTGTTTGAATGTCTTTACTTGACTCTTCCTTATGTAAATATGAATGGATCAAAACATCTAGCCTTATTATTTACATGCAAGCAAAGAAGTTTAATTCTTCTCATTTCCTTATAAGCTATCATATAAGTTTTATTTTTATCTAGATAGGTAAACCTTATAAATAAACATCCAAACTCAAACATTCGCAGTGTTCGGTATTTACGGTACCTCTGGGTCACGTTTACGGGTTATGCCCTCGCGTTGAACCAAGTACCTCGCACCTAACATAGCTACAACAATGACATCTGGGCACCGTCCCTCTAAATCATCAGGGAGTAATAAGGGACATGTCTAAGTTAAATCCACAGGAAGGGAAAATCTCTTCGGATACCTCACTAAAAAGATTAATTAAAAAGAAAGGATAGGGCTATCAAAAATAGTTGTAGGACGATTACCACGACATAAAAACCTTTTAACTGTCAATGGGAAACCTCGTCGGACAATTACGCATTCTAGAAAACTTAAACGCCAAACACTCCCAAGAGGTGTGTTTGCAATCTAGTTTCTTAGGAATTCCGTCACTGTATCACTTGAGTGAGTGGGCAGTTAGCACAGAACTGTGTACCACCCACAGTTACATAAAACATAGTGCAAGACAGAACTACATGTTCGCATTCGTCATGTAGATCGCATCTGAAGAGGGCCTTGATCCCGTGGATACAAGGTATGTAGGCAGTCTGGACGGTGAAGGATGCCCCCAGTACTTAGGTCCCTTAGATATAGTATACTCTTTTATAATCAACTTCGTAATCTCGATCCCTAGTTTAAAGGTTATCTAGGTAATTTAAGAACTCTCCTAGTACTCAAAAGAATCCTCGAGGTGGATTACTTATACCTGACTTTGCTGTAAACTGAGGTGAGTACAAGTTGATGTTATGTGTTCCCTGGTTGACATCCTCAGTATAGTATCTGGGCAGATTGTGGTCCCCAGGAAGTGACTCATGAACCCGTATTGGTCCTGAAGGAGTCAGAAGTCTCTGGCCAGAGCATAATGATTCCTATCCTCTTTAGCCCGTTAGGCTGTCATGTTTACTTATCCTGGATTGGATAGAGTATTGGTTCATTTGACCCACTAGGCTGCTTGGCCACTATTTGTTCTACCCGTATCAGGTAGCGATAAGGTCTGTTTGACCCGATTCTGTATGAACCTATTTGCCCAAAGGATAGAAGAGCCCAGGTTGGCTTAAGAATGTTCCGTTTGAACATATGGCCCGTTTTGGCCGAAGTTTTTCCTAAGTACTCAATCAAAGTCTTGATATATCTCATAAGAACTTGTTAATAAAGTAATTTTTTTGAAAATTCAAGTTTGGACCAAGCGGGTCCTTACACAAGCTCAATCCTACATTCACAATTTTGATTTGTGCACATGTACACTAGTAACCCTTTTTCTATGGTATTGATTCTAAATTGTGAATTTGAAGTAAAGGCTCCAAGTGCCACCCATTAAATTCAAGTTGACAAAGTGGACTGTTTGATTGCTTTCTAAGTAGTGTAGGTTTCATGTTATAAAGCTTCATTACTTCTTACCAAGAAAATGTTGGACAAAGTCCTTTCTAGATGATGCATCAACAAGGACCTCAACACAAGTTGATATGTAGGTATAGTGGATACCATATAACATGGAATTAATTTTCCCAAAGCATTTTTAGTGTTAAGCTATGTTGCATTGTACCTCTAAAGTTGATTTTGGTATGATTTTTTGATGGTAGAAATGGGCCTCTCTCTCTCTCTCTCTCTCTCTCTCTCTCTCTCTCTCTCTCTCTCTCTCTCCTCTCTCTCTCTCTCTCTCTCCTCTCTCTCTCTCTCTCTCTCTCTCTCTCTCTCTCTATATATATATATATATATATATATATATAATCTCCCTCTCCCTCTCCCTCTCCCTCTCCCTCAATGTTATTTTTTCCACCAACATTTGTAACTACAACATCTAACATGTCATTCATAATTATACTAATTGGTAAGCTGGAATTTTTGTAGAGGAGAGAGTGCCACTGGGAGGAAGGAACTTGGAAATCGTATAGGACATGCCATTTTTCATTGAATATACACAAAGTTACAAAATGTTTGTTGGATTGACTCCCTTGCAATTGACCTAGTGTATCTTCTTCCTCACTTCTCCTATTTGCACTTGTTTCTCACCTTTGGGAGTCTTAAATTGCACTATGCCATTGTTTTCATGTTATCTATACTTGTTTTACTTTAGTTTCACATACAACCTTGTGACTGTGCAGATACTATTTTGATTATATGTTCTTGAATGTTGATACCCTCATTCATATTTCAATAATTAGATAAAGGTTTTTAATATGTTTATTATTTCAAAACTTATATTTCAAATATTTTGCTTCATTAATTATGTCAAAAGATTATTAAAGGAAAATGCAAATTAGAAATATAAAAACATAGAGACGTATTTTCTTTTTCTTCTTCATTTAGGAGAATTTCTCCATAGAGCTCTCTTAGGAACCCTTTTGTTCTTTTCAAAGTGAGTTCAAAAACTTACTGCATATGAAAGATAGCTCGTCTTAACACATTTGGAATTTCCATTTCTTGGCATCCTTTTCTCATTCCATTCTTCCTCTAGAGATTGGAATCCAAATTCTATGTTCATCACTATAGGTGATCAATCCCCTTTAGTACTCAAAGAACAACTCAAGGATAATGAGGATCTCATAAAACAAGTCAGTAGTCTTCAATCTTAGCTACAAAAAATGGAAGGGAAACATGATCTAAATTATAAAATTGCCCAAAATAGCCAAGGCCTCCAAAGTATTGTCCAAATGCCCATGACGTCTTATAATTTCAATGGTGTTCAAGCATGTATACATATATAAAGATAGAGAGATAAAGAGAGGAGACTAAGAGACATATATATAAATATAGATAGAAAGAAAGAGAGGATACAAAATTAGAGAGAGAGAGAGAGGGTAAATTGATTTAGGTGGAAGATGTGTAGAATCTAACAGAAGAAAGTCATGGGTTGAAACCGCAGAATGAGTGCAGTAAAACATCGTGAGGCAAGATTTTTTCTTTAGTAATAAACATTTTTCTGCTATACATGTAAGGAGCACCAAACACAACTTTGCAAAGATCCAAAGGAAAAGCATTGTTTGTGTAAAAATGTGATGTGTTTGAATTATGTTTAGTGTGTGAGATTTGTTATTATGTTTGTGTTAGTTGGCTTTGAGAAGTTGGCTTTATAAGCCTATGGATGAAATCGTAAAATCTATCCAAGCATATATGAATAAATAATGTTATCCAGCGTATGTATATTTTTAATGTGATTTCCACAATTTTGAGGCTCTATGATCCAACAAACTTATCAGAACCATGGAAAGGAAATTGAGAAGTTATTGTAGTTGGCAATTATGTTGATTGAAGAGTAATACCATGACGTTGGGGATTATGTTAGTTTTGTTTTGCATAATTTCCCGTGTTTTGGAGCCATCCTCTCCAAAGTTAAAGATCTTCACTTTATGTATGCATAAAGATATTTTGAGATATATACTACTGATGCAAACATTTTTTTAGGGTTTGATCTAGATAAACCTTGTCTATACACCTTTTATTCAAGAATTAGTTGAGTAGCTTCCTATCCATATCTATTGTGGGATGAGTTAATTGCATGAACAAATTGTTTGATAAAGTAGATTAGCTCATGACAAGGATTTTGTACCATGCAAAAATTTATATGTATTAATACACTACTAAATGATTGTTGTAAGGTACAATCTCAATGGACATTTAAGATTGTATAAAGGAGTTAACTTATGTGCAATGCATTATTTTAACTATGTGTTTTGCATGAGACATTACATGACAAGTCATTAAAATAGGGGGCGATCAAATACTTTCCCATAAATATCTAATATGTCTTATCCGCATTAGCGAAGACTTCCACCAATTTTAAATGTCAAATATGATAATATTAAATTGTACATTTGTATATTTAAATTAAATATACTTATTATTTAATTATACATCTATTTTATATATAAAATCTATATTTATTATTATATATTTTATTTTATAATCTTATTTTATTATCTTACAGTCTATACATATAATTAAAATCTTTTTAAAAACTTTTTAATTATTAAATAAAATGAAGCATTTAAATCATACCCCAATCACAACATATATTTGTAATAAATTTTTAACCTTAATATTTAAATAAAATAAACTTTATAAAAAATTAATAACATAATGATCAATTTTATTAATATTTTAAAGTTATTGTACGAGTAACGTAAAGTAGGAGTTAATGTGGCTAGTTAGCGAGATTGATTTAGTGAGATTGCAATATTTTTGCTCTCCTTGTTATGCGTTCACTTTTAACATACGCTGTTCACCCTAAATATTTTGTTGCTATAGTTTCGGCCCCTCATTCAAGTTAAGTTACCATCATTTGACTCGATGTTGAAGAAATACAGAAGCATTTGCGTTATGTGACGGCATACGGATGGCGGTAGATAAGGATGATGGTTTTACAAGTTTCTTTCCAGGAAATTTCGCTGGCTACCTAGTTCCGTATAACGCGACGGATAAAAAAGTGCGAACAAAAAAAAATAGGGGAAAGAAATAACCGTGAACGGCAATGGAAAGGAAAAAAAAAATCTGGCAGAATCAAATGGCAGGCGACGATTCAATCGTCTTGCACGCCTCTCGCACGATTCCTACCGTGGATCCTTCAACTTAGGTATCTGTTCACCAAGGATATTTACGAACGACCAAGGAAAAGCACTGCAAACGAAAAGACGATGATGAAAACAGACGGCCAAATTTCTGCAAACGCACAGAAAGAAGATCGGCGAGTGAGTTTCCCGACGACGGCAAAATGAACACCGTGACGGACGACGGAAAACAGCCAGACAAAATCCAACAGTTGAAAACAATTCAATCGTCTTGGCACCCCTCGTGCACCGCTCCAAACCATTGATCCATTAAGTCAGCCCAACTGCTCACAAAGGGAACGCCTTCAGCGTAATAAAGGGTACAATCAAGTTGGGTTTATTTAGTTTTTATCCATTTTTATTATATATACATATATGAGTCTCATATATTTATTAGTCCATAGGTTTTTATATGTGAGCATTATACTCCTTGAAATTGTCTCCGTTGTTCTTATCGACGTATTCCTTGAACCTCATATGGGTGCAAGTGCTAGTTTATGTATAATTAGTGGCTTTGTAGTATTGTAATAAAAGTATTTATTGTCTAGTTAATAGATGAGCCATGACATATTGATTAGTGGTAGGCCTAATAATAGTTTGAGATCAAGATTCTTGCAAGTCAAATGTATCATGATTTTCTCAACTAGTGAGTTATAGTTGTAAGGGTTGATCTTAATTTCAAGTTTGAGTTACACATGGATGAATGATGTATGATGTTGGATTGATAAGTATTTTCATGGTTTGATATTGATCTCTATGCATTTGAATCTTCTGATAAGTAGTCATACACCTCTTTGCAATTGTTTTCCTTTAATAAATGTGAGACTTCGTAGCCCATTGGATAGACACTGATTTGAGAAGCCTATGATCACCTACACCCATTAAAATCAAACAAAACATCAAGATTAAAGTGTAGTTACATTTTTGTGTACATCCCTGTTATGTGTGAAAGTCATGATACATCTTTTGGAAAAGAGTTGTATTTTACCTTTTCAGAACCTGCATCTTGCACTGTTGCAATGATGTTGTTTTCAACTTATTAAGAGGTAAATAAGGCAGTGAGCATTTGTTTAAACCAGTGACAGTAGTAGGGTTTATAACATCACTTTGGATATCACTGCCCTTGTTTCTTGTCAAGTATATATCTTACATGATAGTTAATCCATGCTTGTGAATATCTCTCGGAACACCCTCCATGATCTAATTGAACTAAAAGCGAAGAGGAGACTACCCACTCCTACCAATTGGCCCTTAATCACCTTCATCATGTTAATGAACCCCCTTTTCACCTCCTTGATGATATATTTGACCTCGAAGTTTGAATAAGTGTTTTAGGGATTGGGATTAGTTATTTTTGAACCCAACAGATTGGTATCGTTGTCGAGGACTTGTTTACTTATGGTTACGGTTATTGCAACCTTTTAAAACGGTGAAAAATCTAAGTCTTTCCTCCCAGCAGTGAAGTGGCGACTCAATTAGTTAAACCCAAAAAATCAATTTTTAGATTAGAAAGGAATTGAGATGGATTGTAAGAGAAGACTCGAGGATTTGTCGACACATGAAAGATCTTTAGACCTCTCACGAAGACAACAGAATAGATGGAGAGAAATAAATCCCAATGCCTAAGGTCAAGCAGGTACTTCTAGCAAAAATTACACATTTGATGATTTCAAAAATTAGTTAGAGTACATTTCTGAGAACTCTGTTGATAATATACTCAAGATGAATAGACAAATGAATAGAGATGATTATGATATTTGAATGAATGAGAACGTTATGGGTAGAGGAAGAAGACATAGATCTCATAATGCAGACATAAGAACATTTGGCATGCCTAATGAAAAGGCACACCAACATACTCGGTATCTTGTTTCACCCGCAAGGTCACTTAGAGGTCAGGATGACAACATTCCCCATGAGGAAAATCAGCAAGAACATCCTGATGTTGAGGAAAGAGAAAGAAACCTCTATGACGAGTTAGATTTGCTCGATTGTATCAGGAATAGGCAAAGAGAGGTGCAGGCCCTGCTTGATTTCTAGCAAGCTCAACTTACTCATAATGGAGGAAATCAGTATGGAAATGCCCCAAATCCTTGGAATGTGGAAAATCATAGAAAACAATCAACCTATAGGCCAGTTGAGTAGGAATCCGGCTCGTGCACACCAAATCCTGAATCAGCCACCTCAGCAACCTATAAATCAGTAGTTTGGTAATGTTCCAAATCCTAGACCTGTAGTTCAAAGGCAAGTTCAGAGATCTCCTCCACCAAGACAACTCTTGGGAGCGGAAAGATATAAGCAGTTAGATTTCTTTGGTAATCCAAATTTCCCTAACCCAGTTCCAAATGAGATAAGGGGGAAAATTCCAAGATTCCAAGGTAACAATGTAGTCATTGGTTAGGAGCATTTAAGGCAATGCATCAATGTCACAAATGAATACGAGATTGAGGATGAAGATGTGATGATGAATTTGTTTTGTTCACTCATTGGAGGAAAGTGCCAAGGAATGGTACAAGGCTCTCCCTGATAATAGCATCGACTCATGGGAGGAATTTATGAGGGTGTTCAGACTACAGTATGGGGATAGGATTGACCCCAAGTTTGCCATCCACGAGCTCACTATAATTAAGAAGGGAATCAATGAAACTGTTGCAGACTTCAACAGCAAATTTATCATGACAATGAGAAGGTACCTACTAATCTTAGGCCAAATGAGATAATGTGTTTAGTGTTGTACTACGGTGCCTTTGATTCGAAGATAGGTTATTATCTATGGGACAAAAGTCCACAAACATTAAGGGAAGCCTATGTTGTAGCCATTAGCATAGAAAGTAACACGAGGGCCTTGGGAAAACATGTTAAGGGGTCTGATGTGAAGATATCCCAGTCAGATAGGGCAACCTTGCATAAACCCCTCGCAAAAGAAGACAAATTGGACAAACTCATGGGAGTCATGAAAGACATTCCTATAAGATAACATAGAATGAGAAAGGATTGCCACCTCAAGGTGTTGCAACACATTTCAATGAAGGTCAGAGATTGCATAACAAACCTTACAATATCAATTAGTCTAAGAGACCACAACAAAATGATAGACATGCGGCCCTAGGTAGGTCAGTTTTAAGAAACCTAAGAAGGATATTCTAGATCCATTGAGAAAAGATCACATAAATTATCAAGAGTCTTTTCCCTAGTGTAATGCATGTTATCTCCCACATGACTCAGTTAATTGTGCAGTTGCTCACTCAACGAGCAGAGAAGAAGAATTTCCAAACGAAGAAGGTGCAACTGAGTACTATGAGGATGAGATAAATCAGTTTGATACCGAGGAATATGAACGGATGGGCGAGGGTGTTGAATATGACATCTATGAAGAGGATGATCATATTTTCCAATATGATTATGATGCAGATCCAAAGAGATATCAATTATCAGCTCATTATTTTGATCACTTAAGGGATCTCATGCACAAGAAGTACAAGTAGTCCAAACCTTTGAAAGAAGATATGAAAACCATGATTGATGTACCCATTATGCAAGTTCAAGGAGGTTATCAGTTGAGAAATATGCAAGTGCCTATGTAGAACTCTCCTGCTACAGAGTCAAGAAAAGATGGATTGGATGGTGAGAAGGAAAAACATAAGACAAATGTGGAGAAGAGAGACAACACTATTCCTAAAAGGAATATCCCAGAAAAGAAGAAGACTCCAACACAACCATTGGCAACAAAAAAGAAATATGTGCAGAAAGCTCTGGTACAAGTGGCGTAGCTAGCTATTGCATCCTTTCCTAAATCACAAAACATGAAGAATGATAACAAAGGAGATCAGCCTCGGATACTAAAGGAGATTGAAAAGAGCAAGAAGAAAGTAAAGAAATCGAAAGGCATGGATATTTCATCCAATCAATTGATATCTTATATTCTTGGTGCAAGTGATACCATTATTTCGTGTGATACCCCATTGCCAAATTACAATCCTATAGACATGGCCCAAGTCTTAAGTCAAATAAGGATATCATTACCTTTAGGAGAGGCCCTTAGGATTCCTAAGCATAGAGATAGGGTTTGTGTCATTCATCACTGTTGTAGATACACAAAAGCAACTTGTTCTCATTTGTAGTGATGATGATACTGGGTAAAAATCAAAAGGAAACAATAGAGGTGTATCTAGGATCAACTATTGCTAACAGTAAGATGGGTATAGATCCTTTCTACACAAGGCTGATTATAGACATGCGGTTGTTGCATAATTACATGCTTGACTCTGGTGCTTCCAGTAATGTCATGTCACTTGAAATCATGAATGATTTGGGGTTGAAGGTATCTAAATCTTTTGGCACGTGCTTTGCCATGGATTCTAGGGAGGTCAATGTGATTGGTTTCATAAAGGATGTTGAGGTCCAACTTGTTGCTTACCCAAACAAATCATTTTTAATGGATGTTATTGTTGTGGACTGCCCTGTAAAATGGGGTATGTTACTATCCAGAAAGTGGGCATATTCCATAGGTGGAAGTATCCAAATGGATCTTTCATATGCCATTATTCCAGTCCATGGTGTGGAAGTAAAGTTGTATAGGGAGAAAAAATGTGGAAGATGAAAGTATTGAGGGATGATATAAGACACAGGATGATAATGCCAACTTCTTTGACACTGACATTGACCACTTCATGGGATATTGCAATGAGGATGATCACAGCCTTGATATATTAATTAGAGGTAGCCTAATAATAGTTTGAGATCAAGATTCTTGCAAGTCAAATGTATCATGATTTTATGAACTGGTGAAAATTATAGTTGTAAGGGTTGATCTTAATTCCAAGTTTGATTCATACCGACATAACTCTAGCTAATATATTGGAAGTTGAATTTCTTCCTTAGAATATATATTTGTTAATATTGATGAAAAAAAATTAGTAAAGAGTCTTCATAGATTAATTAGTTGATTTTGAGTTTGACGGTCATAACCAAGATCACTTAAGCATGTCTTTGGGAAAGGGAGAACAACGATCCACCATGAAAGATTCCAAGACTAGATCACAAGGAAAGCAAACTAGTGTACAATGACAACTACCAAAAGCCTACATGACATATAAACATAAATATCCCTTAAAATAACCTAATGCACCAACTCATGATAGCTAGCATACTCATCATTGCATAACATGAGTGCAACCTCACACGATATAAAGCAATAACAATTGACACCATCAACCATCATTAATAAGCTTGATATCTACCATGGCCAAAATATCAAGAAAACAAACATAGGGAATACGAATATTATGTGAAACAAGTCCCATTTTATCAGTATTAAGAATAACATTAAAGCCTTCTCACTCTTCACTCTCTTTACATTCAATATAAGATATGATTAAACTATCTGTCACATCCCTATGGAAGGAGACAATGTGGCAAAATAAATAAATTAAAACACATTTACGTAAATGGGGGAAATATGTAAGGACACTGAACCCTATTTATTAATTATGATATTTTATTGAGAATAATTAATTAATTGCATTGTTTCGAAATAATTATTTAGATGATTTAATAATGTTTTCAAAAGAAAATCATACATTGTCATTTTATGCTTTTATATTTACATATTTTATAAAGAATTCTTTTATTCTATACCACTTGCAGCAAGAAATGGCAATTATGTAATTCAAGAGAAAATCTAGTAATTAAATTATGTTTTAGAATTATTCTAATCTATGTTTAGTTTATAAGAAAATGGGTGGTCCAGATTGGCAAATGAAGAGTCACCCTCTTGGAAGACAAAAAGAGTAAAGATGTCCGGTTTTTTTAAAAATGAAGAAATGAATGAAGGGGAATGTTTTACATGCTCTCCTAGAAGTACAGATGCAATAGAGACAAAGTGGAGGATCTCCTTCACAAATTTTACGAAACTTGACATTTATAGACTTTCTGAAACTTGGTCTCAAATACTTCAGGGTACATTTCTCTTTAATTTTATTTCCCACCTTAAGGTTGGATAAATGTTTTTAGTTTTTGAGTGAGTGTTGTGATCTCTACATTTCATCTGAAACCTCACTTGAGGCATTTTGTCAATTGATAAATGGTTTTGTATATATATATATGTGTGTGTGTGTGTATTTTTCCATGAGGCCATGTTTATCTAGGTTTTTGTCAAGCATATTTGTGCTATATTGGATGACCTTTCTTAATTATATACCCTGCGTCCTACGCCATCCAAGTCAGATTCTCCAATCTGCAGGAGTCTCTGGATCTTGTGCCAATGTGTATAACCTGCAAACATTCAGTTATACTCTACATCTCTTATCCTACGTGGGTAAGTGCAAGAAGATGGGGGGCCAAAAAGGGGTCTTAAGTGGCCACTTTTTTTTTCTGAAATCAAGAAATGGCCTTGGATGCGAAATTGAGCATAGTTACACTCAAAATTTGTAGATGCAACCAAAACAATGTTCGTAGTGCTCTGAGTCTACTTCTAAACTACTATTTTTTTTTGAAAATGGTATAGAATAAGGGGTTCAAAAGAGGGAGCCACATAAATTGGTGTTGTTTATGTCAAAAAAACATAACATAGCATATTTTGTGGCTCCCTCAAAAGGTTAATTTTTTTTTGGTATTTTTAAAATCGCTTCAGTGAGAAATTAGCTAACAGCATGTAGTTTATGCCCCGATTTTTCTAATAATTTTTTTGATGAATATTTGATTTTTTACTAATTTTCAAAGTGGACACATCCTAAAAAATAGAATTTTGGTCGTGCTACCCCTATAAATTTTGAAAACTAATTGAAAATCAATTTTTTTTAATATGTGTAGAATGGAGTCTAGTTTCTAAATATGTATTTTTTTTAAATTTCAATGAATGGTTAATTTACAATGAAAAAAGGACCAAACAATGGTTTTTGCCCAAAACCGAACACACAAATAAAAGAAATTAAAGATGAAAGGCTTAACATTGTCAAAATGTAAAAAAAATTACATCGTTAAATAGCTAAGAGAAAGCCTAACATTACCTAGGTGTTCAATTTGTTTGACCTTGAAACACATGCAAATATGAGGGTTAGCACGAATAAAATTATGTGAAATCCTATAGAATTTGCAAAAACACGTCTGTTTGCTGGTGTTTTCCCAGTTCGACATAATGTGAGCGCGTTATAACGCGCTCACGTTATGTCTTCCTTTGAATGAGTTATGTTCAAGTTTCATAAGTATGTTTCATGGATGTTTATATCTATGCTTGTAGGTATGTATGCATGCTTGTATGTATGTACATGTATGCATGCTTGTATGTATGCATGTTTGTATGTATGTATGTATGTTTGTATGTATGCATGTATGTATGTATGTAAGTGTTTTGGGTTTAGTGTATATAAGGACCTGAGCCTGTATAGTTTTGAGGGTTGAGGGTTGAGCGATTAGGGCTTAAGTAATAGGTAGAGGGTAGAGGGTAGAGATTAGAGGGTTGAGGGTTATAGTTGAGGGTTAATATTCAAGTTGTTGAGTGTAGAAGATTAAGTGTGTAAGGCGCGGGGATTAAGGTTAAGGATATTGGGTTTAGGGTTTACAATATGGATTGAGGGTATATAAGGCATAGGGTGACTTGGGTTGAGAGCACGCATGGTTTAGGTTTAATTTAAGTATAGGGTTAAGGCACAATATTCAAGGTTTAGGATATAAGGGTGAGGTTATAAGGGTGTAGGGATGAGGGTTTGAGGGTGTAGGCTTCAAGGTTTAAGGTATAGGGTTGATGACTGAGGGATTAAGGCTAAAGTATATTGTTGAGGGTATAGGGTTGAGGGTTTAGGGATAGGTTTTAGGGTTTAAGGTTTAAGGGTTAAGGGTTGAGGGATAGCGTTTAAGGTTTAGGGGTAAGGGATTAGGGTTTAAGGTATAGTGTCTTGGGTTGAGGGTTTAGGAATAGGGATAGCATTTAAGGTTTAGGGATGAGGGATTAGGGTTGAGGGTTGAGGGTTGAGTGTTTTGGGATAGGGTTTAGGGTTTAGGGTTGAGGGATTAGGGTTTAGAGTTGAGGGATTAGGGTTTAAGGAATAGTGTTAAGGGTTGAGGGTTTAGGGTTGAGGGATTAGGGTTTAGGGTTGATGGATTAGGGTTTAAGGAATAATGTTGAGGGTTGAGGGTTTAGGAATAGGGTTTAGGGTATAGGGATTAGGGTTTAGGGTTGACGGATTAGGGTTTAATGTTGAGAGTTGAGGGTTGAGGGTTTAGGGACAGGGTTGATGGTCAAGGAATTAGGGTTAAAGTAGAGTGTTGAGGGTAGATGGATTAGGGATAGGGTTTAGGGTTGAAAGTTTAACGATTAAGGGTTGAGGCTTTGGGGTTGAGGGTTAAGGGATTGGGGTTTAAGATATAGTGTTGAGCATCGAGGGTTTAGGGATAGGTTTTAGGGTTTAAGTTTTAAGGGTTAAGGGTAGAGGGATAGGGTTTAGACTTTAGGGATAAGGGATTAGGGTTTAAGGTATAGTGTCGAGGGTTGAGGGTTTAGGAATAGGGATAGCGTTTAGGGTTTAGGGATGAGGGATTAGGGATGAGGGTTGAGGGATTAGGGTTTAAGGTATAGTTTCGAGGGTTGAGGGTTTAGTGATAGGGTTTAGGTTTGAGGGTTGAGGGATTAGGTTTTAGGGTTGATGGATTAGGGTTTAAGGTATAGTGTTGAGAGTTGAGGGTTGAAGGTTGAGGGTTTAGGGATAGGGTTGATGGTCAAGGGGTTGGGGTTAGAGTGTCGAGGGTAGAGGGATTAGGTATAGGGTTTAGGGTTGAAGGTTTAAGGATTAAGGGTTGAGGCTTTAGGGATGAGGGTTTAAGGCTTAAGATATAGTGTCGAGTGTTGAGGGTGTAGGGATAGGGTTTAAGTTTTAAGGGTTAAGGGTTGACGGATAGGGATTAGGGTTTAAGGTATAGTGTTGAGGGTTAAGTGTTTAGGGATATGGTTTAGGTTTGAGGGATTAGGGTTTACAGTTGACGGATTAGGGTTTAATGTTGAGGGTTGAGGGATAGGGTTGATGGTCAAGGGACTAGGGTTAAAGTAGAGTGTCGAGGGTAGAGGGATTAGGGATAGGGTTTAGGGTTTAAGGTTTAAGGATTTAGGGTTGAGGCTTTAGGGATGAGGGTTAAGGGATTAGGGTTTAAGATATAGTGTCGATTATCGAGGGTGTAGGGATAGGTTTTAGGGTTCAAGTTTTAAGGGTTAAGGGTTGAGGGATACTATCGAGCCCATTGAGGGTTTAGGAATAGGGATAGTGTTTAGGGTTTAAGGATGAGGGATTAGGGTTGAGGGTTGAGGGATTAGGGTTGAGGGTTGAGGCTTTAGGGATGAGGGTTTAAGGCTTAAGATATAGTGTCGAGTGTTGAGGGTGTAGGGATAGGGTTTAAGTTTTAAGGGTTAAGGGTTGAGGGATAGGGATTAGGGTTTAAGGTATAGTGTTAAGGGTTGAGGGTTTAGGGATAGGGTTTAGGTTTGAGGGGTTAGGGTTTAGGGTTGATGGATTAGGGTTTAATGTTGAGACTTGAGGGTTAAGGGTTGAGAGTTGAGGGTTTAGGGATAGGGTTGATGGTCAATGGGTTAGGGTTAGAGTGTCAAGGGTAGAGGGATTAGGGATAGGGTTTAGGGTTGAAGGTTTAAGAATTGAGGGTTGAGGCTTTAGGGATGAGGGTTTAAGGCTTAAGATATAGTGTCGAGTGTTGAGAGTGTAGGGATAGGGTTTAAGTTTTAAGGGTTAAGAGTTGAGGGATAGGGATTAGGGTTTAAGGTATAGTGTTGGGGGTTAAGGGTTTAGGTTTGAGGGATTAGGGTTTAGGGTTAACGGATTAGGGTTTAATGTTGAGAGTTGAGGGTTGAGGGTTGAGGGTTTAGGGATAGGGTTGATGGTCAAGGGGTTAGGGTTAGAGTGTCGAGGGTAGAGGGATTAGGGATAGGGTTTAGGGATAGGGTTTAGGGTTGAAGGTTTAAGGATTGAGGGTTGAGGCTTTAGGGATGAGGGTTTAAGGCTTAAGATATAGTGTCGAGTGTTGAAGGTGTAGGGATAGGGTTTAAGTTTTAAGGGTTAAGGGTCGAGGGATAGGGATTAGGGTTTAAGGTATAGTGTTGAGGGTTGAGGGTTTAGGGATAGGGTTTAGGTTTAAGGGATTAGGGTTTAGGGTTAACGGATTAGGGTTTAATATTGAGAATTAAGGGTTGAGGGTTGAGGGTTGAGGGTTTAGGGATAGGGTTGATGGTCAAGGGGATAGGGTTAGAGTGTCGAGGGTAGAGGGATTAGGGATAGGGTTTAGGGTTGAAGGTTTAAGTATTGAGGGTTGAGGCTTTAGGGATGAGGGTTTAAGGCTTAAGATATAGTGTTGAGTGCTGAGGGTGTAGGGATAGGGTTTAAGTTTTAAGGGTTAAGGGTTGAGGGATAGGGATTAGGGTTTAAGGTATAGTATTGAGGGTTGAGGGTTTAGGGATAGGGTTTAGGTTTGAGGGATTAGGGTTTAGGGTTGATGTATTAGGGTTTAATGTTGAGAGTTGAGGGTTGAGGGTTGAGGGTTGAGGGTTTAGGGATAGGGTTGATGGTCAAGGGGTTAGGGTTAGAGTGTCGAGGGTAGAGGGATTAGGGATAGGGTTTAGGGTTGACGGTTTAAGGATTGAGGGTTGAGGCTTTAGGGATGAGGGTTTAAGGCTTAAGATATAGTGTCAAGTGTTGAGGGTATAGGGATAGGGTTTAAGTTTTAAGAGTTAAGGGTTGAGGGATAGGGATTAGGGTTTAAGGTATAGTGTTGAGGGTTGAGCGTTTAGGGATAGGGTTTAGGTTTGAGGGATTAGGGTTTAGGGTTGATGAATTAGGGTTTAATGTTGAGAGTTGAGGGTTGACGGTTTAGGGTTTAGGGATAGGGTTGATGGTCAAGGGGTTAGGGTTAGAGTGTCGAGGGTAGAGGGATTAGGGATAGGGTTCAGGGTTGAAGGTTTAAGGATTGAGGGTTAAGGCTTTAGGGATGAGGATTTAAGGCTTAAGATATAGTGTCGAGTGTTGAGGGTATAGGGATAGGGTTTAAGTTTTAAGGGTTAAGGGTTGAGGGATAGGGATTAGGGTTTAAGGTATAGTGTTCAAGATTGAGGGTTTAGGGATAGGGTTTAGGTTTGAGGGATTAGAGTTTAGGGTTGACGGATTAGGGTTTAATAATGTGAATTAAGGGTTGAGGGTTGAGGGTTTAGGGTTTAGGGATAGGGTTGATGGTCAAGGGGTTAGGGTTAGAGTGTCGAGGGTAGAGGGATTAGGGATAGGGTTTAGGGTTGAAGATTTAAGGATTGAGGGTTGAGGCTTTAGGGATGAGGGTTTAAGGCTTAAGATATAGTGTTGAGTGTTGAGGGTGTAGGGATAGGGTTTAAGTTTTAAGGGTTAAGGGTTGAGGGATAGGGATTAGGGTTTAAGGTATAGTGTTGAGGGTTGAGGGTTTAGGGATAGGGTTTAGGTTTAAGGGATTAGGGTTTAGGGTTGACGAATTAGGGTCTAATTTTGAGAATTGAGGGTTGAGGGTTTAGGGTTTAGGGATAGGATTGATGGTCAAGGGGTTAGGGTTAGAGTGTTGAGGGTAGAGGGATTAGGGATAGGGTTTAGGGTTGAAGGTTTAAGGATTGAGGGTTGAGGCTTTAGGGATGAGGGTTTAAAGCTTAAGATATAGTGTCGAGTGTTGAGGGTGTAGGGATAGGGTTTAAGTTTTAAGGGTTAAGGGTTGAGGGATAGGGATTAGGGTTTAAGGTATAGTGTTGAGGGTTGAGGGTTTAGGGATAGGGTTTAGGTTTGAGGGATTAGGGTTTAGGGTTGATGGATTAGGGTTTAATGTTGAGAGTTGAGAGTTGAGGGTTTAGGGTTGAGGGTTTAGGGATAGGGTTGATGGTCAAGGGATTAGGGTTAAAGTAGACTATTAAGGGTAGAGGAATAGGGATAGGGTTTAACATTGAGGGTTGAGGGTTGAGGTTTTAGGGTTTAGGGTTTAGGGATAGGGTTAAGGGTTGAGGGATTAGAGTTAAGGGTTGAGGGATTAGGGTTTGACGTTGAGGGTTGAGGGTTGAGGTTTGAGGGTTGAGCGTTTAGGGATAGGGTTGAGTGTCGAGCGATTAGGGTTTAAGATATAGTGTCAGGTGTCGAGGGTGTTGGGATAGGTTTTAGGGTTCAAGTTTTAAGGGTTAAGGGTTGAGGGATAATATCAAGCTCGTTGAGGGTTTAAGAATAGGGATAGTGTTTAGGGTTTAACATTGAGGGTTGAGGCTTTAGGGTTTAGGATTAAGTGAGACCTAGATGGCTAAGGATGTATGAAGAGGTAGACAAGGAGCGACTGAGAGACATAGAGAGGGGAGAGGTAGAGAGGTGAGGGGGAGAGATAAGTGAGATATAGAGAGGTGAGAGATAGAACATGAGCTAATGGAACTAGAGGTGAGATATTGCAAAGGTGCTATCGAAGGTGAGATAAGCACAAATATTTATGGATCAATCTATAGCAGGACAAAACACGAGCATGTTATAATGTGCTCACGTTTTGTCCTACTTTAGAAATGGTAAAAAAGCCTGGACCCCCGTGATCCAGGCCCACATGCTCTGTTTTCATGTTGATTATGTGCATGTTCTGATAAAAAAGAAATGCTTTCATGCTGTTGGGAAGGTCACATGCACATTTTACACATTCTACCACATTTGCATGATCTTTCCACCACCTTTTCTGCTTTGCCAACTTGAGGAGGAAATAACATAGTTTTCACATCAAATTTGATATATATCTATTCAAGTTTCAATTTTTGTAGTGTTGCAATGTTAATTGTGATTCAATTTTAGGAATTTAACACTGTAGATTGGTTAATAGTATTGTTGTTACTTTATATTTGAGTGTTATTCAATTTAACATTGAAAAGGAAGCAAGTGGTGAAAAACTCAAATTGTTCAGGAGTTTGATGCAAGAAGAAAAAAACACTACATAATTAGGTACTCTCTCCATTCGAATCTCTATTTTTTAGATATGTCAAGTCTTTACATGCACGTTCTTTACATTTTCCTTAATTCTATTTGAATTACTTTATCATGTTTTATCATACATGTTTATATCACTTGTATCCAGTATGCATAATAAAAGACTATGTATACATATCTTGTGTTTATATGATAGACTATGTTTTAAATTACTTCATGGTGTGCATAATAAAAGATCTCTCAAAGGTCAACATTAATTAAAATAGACACATTCCAAATCAAGAAAGCAGCCTAAAATCTCACATGATGCCATGTATATTTTCTACACTTGGGCTCTTTAATAATTATGTGTAATAAACAGACCTTAACATACCATTACAATCCCACTATTATCTTGTCATATTAACAAGTTAAAATACAAATGAATAGGTGCCAAGATCATACAAGTATGCACATGACATGATGATTTGTATGCACATATCTTGGGCTAGGACATTCCTTATGTACCTATTCATGATGATTTGTATGCACATGACACAACAATATTTCAAAATTTCCTTATTGTCCTTTGTTAGCACATGATGGTGGTTACCTTGATCGACTATATACCATTCAATACCCTAAATTATAGATTTTAGTCTAATGATTTTTATGACAATCCTAGGTATGTGATGTAGAGGTAGGGTTCAACTCAATCCAAAGGGCTCATATACCAATAGTTTCTTTAAATTTCATAAGCTTTCCTCTCAAGCAATCTCCCTATACAAAAGCACGAAGAGGGTCTTCAATACTTCAAAACCTAACAAGGCTACTAGAGGTCTTCTTACCCCTCAGGAACTTAGACACAACCATTCTAAACCCTTACTCAAGTCTACACTCTTCAATTGTTGTATATTCCTTCACAAGCCACCCAAATCCTAGTAGCCCTAGTACTAACAAAACACCTTCTCAATTCCAAATCCTAGTAGCCCTAGTAACAACAAACATGTCAAATTGGGTTTGTCCTATTTTGGTTGAGTGACATTTACTCTTTTACATGATGATTGTATGTATATTTACTATGAAGGGTTACATGACATATATTTTAGTTATTTGTATGGATTAATTTCTTAGGAACTAATATTGGTCTCTTTATCATGCTATAGACAAATTCTCTATCATGTCGAGAAAACGATCAAGAATTAAACCAACACAGGAAGAGGTAGAATCTAAGAATACAAAGAAAGCGGCGGCTATGAGGGAACTTCACGAGAAGAGGAAATTGGACATGATAAATGAAGACATGACAATTGAAGAGGAACCACAACCATCACAAAGAGATATGGTATTTGTGGCACAAACAAAACGAATGCAAAAACTTTGTGCTATGAGAGATTTGAATACCATAGTTGGAGACACGTCCTCTGCCGCTAGTCAACATGTAGGGACACCATCTACCACATCTCAAGTTGAGAGTACATCATCACTCACATGTGATGAAGGAGGTATGCCATCATTCCCACCTCAACTTTAAGGTATGTCATCTATTTCATCTTTGGTCAAAGGTATGCCATCTA
The DNA here is from genome assembly GCA_027924645.1 of Cunninghamia lanceolata. Taxonomy (NCBI): domain Eukaryota; kingdom Viridiplantae; phylum Streptophyta; class Pinopsida; order Cupressales; family Cupressaceae; genus Cunninghamia; species Cunninghamia lanceolata. The sequence goes on along the minus strand of BSBN01001859.1, from coordinate 895,397 downwards.
GCCCATCTCATTTAAATGTTGACAAAATTCCTAATGTTGAGATGAATTTACCTAACTTAACACCACCTAGAATTTTGCATAGAAATCCAAAGTATTTGATTGATATTGATGAGAATATTTTGCAGCCAATGGAAGGTAAGATTCCAAAACGCACTTGTAGAAGATATGCTCATAAGATTTGGAGATTGTTCTTTGAAAAGTTAAATGAGACTGCAAGATGTCAACTATTCGTTGAAATGATGCAAAGAATAAATTATAGGTCCATCATGAAGATTCTTGGGTTGAAAACATCAGAGGCTTCAAGTGAAAAATATATTGTCAAGAATCTAATGAGTGCATATGAGAGTGTGGATAACACCTCACGCACAAAATATAGTAATGCAACACGGCGTGTGATTACATCGACTATAGTAAGTAGTCAAATGAGGAAATCTCGTCTCATTAGAAAGACGAGTCAAGAATTGAGAATTAATAGGAAAACTTTATCAAGAGCCGTTGGAAGACGCCAAAGAATTGAGGACACTAATGCCAATGAATTATGGGAATTCTCGGGGAGACTACCATGAAAAGATAAACCAATTGTTGAAGCATTCATATCACTAATTGAAGACTTTTGGAAGAATTGCACAAGGGTATCTCCGAATCAAAGGGATGTGGTAAGAAGGAGAATCGGTAGTCAGAACTGTGAGCCACATCCAAAGCATTTTTTGGATGAGACTCAAACACAATTTTATGGTAAATTTCTAGAGAAGTATCCTCAAATTAAAATTTGTCAAAGATATTTTGAAATGCTAAAACCTTTCTATGTCAAGATAAATCACACATGCACTACTTGTTGTTGTCGATTACATATTAAATTTTCTAACCATTTTGATGTTTATAGGTCTATATGTTTAGATTTGCATACTAACAATGTTTTGCAGGGTTGTGGCATACATGCCCCACCAACATTCAAGAGACTTCATATCAAGAATTTTATGTGAAAGAGAGGAAGGTCAAATATTCTACAACAAATTATGCTTGGATGGCACATGTCATCATTGCGGTGGCTTACAACATTTGCCAATATGTGAACATATGGAAAGAACACATGCGGTTGGAAACGAACTAGTAGAGTTTGACAAGTATAAAATAGTGGCATACAATACAAAAGATGGTAAAGAAGCAAAGACGTGTGAATTGGTTATTGAAGGATTCTAGTGTATCAATTTATGCATATATTTCGTGACAGCATAGTGTATGAGTATGCAAGACATGCCCATAGAGATTGATGGTTGGACTTTCAATTCAAGTTATACAAGGACACATTTTCAGTTGGTAGCATTGTTTCAGTCGTCGACTTTGCAAAGAACTATAGTCTATAGCCACAGTGTGAGGTGCAATCACAATATTACAACTCCACACAAGTTTCTATATTTGAGCACATTGCATTCATTCATGAGAATGATAGTACAAAGGATGACAGAAAGATCATAAGGGAGTATAATTTCTATATCAGTGATGATCACACACATTCTACGGAGTTCGTGCAAGGTTGTTTTTAGGTGTTCTACAATGATTTGGCTAGAAGGGGCATATCGTTCAGTCAGCATATTATATGGTCAAATAACTGTGCGTCACAATTTAAGAACTCACAGAATTTCTATTAGATGAGCAGGAGGCATAATTTTACAAGTATTCAATATATGTGGAACTTTTGTGAGGTCGGGCATGGAAAGGGGGAGCATGATGGTGCAAGAGCATGTATCAAAAGAGCCATAGCACTATTAGGAAAGGTGTCTCAACCTTGCAACTTTGAAATCTTACTATTCTTTCCAGTTTTGGTCATATTGGATACCCATTATCGTGGATAGTGGTCTAGAACTTTCAAAGATTCCATAAGTTTCCTGGAGAGCGAGAAATAGCAAGACTTACTATTTTTAGTAATTTCTTCATTTGAGCTCGGATTGACCTCAATTTTTTTCTAGAAGGTGCGGAACAGTTAAGTGAACATCTCAGGTGAGTTTCGTCTCAAGATCATATCTGGATCGCGAGATATTAAAGTTTCTATTTTTTTGAAACTATCAGAAAAGTTTTGAACTTAATTTTTAGGTATCAAACCTTGTCTAAATGACTTGAAAATTGTCATAACTAGTGACGCTAGTTATAGGGTGATAGAGCACTTCACAAGCTTTCTGACGCATAAAACAATTCATCAATCAGACACCCGGATCAAAAGTTATGGCCTCCAGAAGTTGGACCTTCGGTTTTAGGAAATGTAAAAACGTGTTGGACATATAATAGAGTTGTAAAGGGGAGAGTTACATGTGGTAATGTGTGGTTTGGCACATCACGAGGCATTTTTGATTGGGAGATAATTTGGATGCCACTTTTGGGTGGTTTTAGCTCATGGTTTTGTAATTACCGTTGGTGGTGTGTTGTATTGTATCTCCTATATATCAGGAACTTGAGATGGAGGTTGTATGTAGAATCTTTTAGATGTTGAATTACCTCCTGGATCTCTGGTTGGGTATACTCATGTAAAAGCTTGCTCTGCAAGTATATTGTAATCTTTGTGATTTCTGAATAATATATTGGGTGGCTTTGGAGTGTGGGGTTTTTTACCCATAAGGGTTTTCCTCACGTATATCTTGTGTTGTGACTTTTGTGTTTGCATTTAGAAATTGTTATTATTTTCTGTTAACGTTCATCTTAATCTATAACTGTAAAAGAAATTTGCATAAGTCTTTCCTTATTAGATTAGTGTAGGAAGCATTTTCTGCATACCTTGCTTCCTTTCAGTTGGTATCAAAGTTTGATCACCTTTGGTTCTAGTTGTTGGGTAGAGGGTTTTTTGAGCTGATCTTTGTTTGAGTGGGAGCCTATGGAGAGGATTTTCTATTGCAGGTAAGAGATGGCGAGCACATCTAGGAGATTTGAGTTAGAGAAGTTTAACGGCAATAATTTTGAGTTGTGGAAACTCAAAATGGAGGACATGCTTGTAGATAGGGATTTATGGGAAGCCGTATTTGGCACGAAACCAGCGGTGATGTCTCAAGAAGAATGGAACCTCAAAGATTGAAAAGCTAAGGGTTTGATAAGACTCTATTTGACTGATTCAATGCTCCTAAATGTCCATGAAGAGAAGACTGCAAAGAATTTTTGGAAGAAGCTTGGAGATGTTTATCAGGCTAAATCCCTGGTGAACAAGCTATTCCTACGAAAGAAATTGTATTCTCTGTAGATGGAAGATGGAGGATCTGTCGTTGATCACCTTAATACTTTTAATATGCTTGTTGCCTAGTTAACTTCTGTTGGTGTAAATATGGAGGAATAGGATCAATGTATAACATTATTGTGCTCCTTACCAGATTCGTGGGACCCCCTTGTTATGGCCATTGGGAGTACCACTTTCACCTTCAAAATGGAAGATGTGGTTTCTTCACTGTTGTCTAAAGAGATGTGGAGAAAGACTTCTGAATCGACTAAGGAGGCTCTTGCGGTCCGTGGTAGATCTAAAGAGAAGGGAAAGAAAAAGGATAAGAAGAAGGAAGAAAAAGGAAGATCCAAATCCTATGGGAGATCTAAATCTCTTAGAAAGTGCAAGGCCCTGTGTTGGAACTGCGAAAAAATTGGTCACTTCCGCAAGGAGTGCAAGGAGGAGAAAAAGAAAAAGAAGAAGAATAATGATTCATATTCTAACAAGTCCTCTCAGGATGAAGGAGAAGCATTTGTCATTGCCTTGGCAATGCATGCATATGAGGATGTGTGGCTTATTGACTTTGGTGCATCTTTTCACATGACCGCACATCAAGATTGGTTTTCAAAGTATGAAGAATACAATGGTGGAAAGGTGTACTTGGGTGATGATTCTCACCTAGTTATTGTTGGTCGTGGAAGAGTCTTGATTTGATTCCCTGATGAACAAGTAAAGGGAATCAATGGTGTTCTGCATATCCCTAGTTTGACACGAAACCTTCTTTCTATAAGTAAATTGAATGATGTGGGTGTGCAGGTTGTTTTCTCGAATGGAGGATGCAAGATGACTAGAGGATCTATGGTGTTGGCTAAGGGTGTTCGGATTGGCACTCTATTTCATCTTGGCGCATGTGTAGTACAGTGCAATAGTGCCTCTATTTTGAAGAAGAGAGCTTTAGAGTCTTCATCCTCACCATTGGAACCAGCAGTGAAGAAGATTGTTGCATCAACTTCTGATGGTAGTGCTTTCTGGGTACCTAAGGGTGTTCATTCTATGGAGATGAAACTTCTAGCTGAAAAGACAATGTTATGGCACTAAAGGCTTGGGCACATTGGTGAAAAGGGTTTAAGGAACTTGAAGAATAAAAACTTTGTTGAGGGTATGAATGATTGTAACCTTGAGTTCGATTTCTGTGAACATTGCATTTATGGAAAACAAAACTGTGTTTGGTTTTATTCTAGTTCTCACAAATCTTCTAAGGTGTTGGACTTGATTCATTCTGATGTGTTTGGTCCTGTTAATGTTCCCTCGATTTCAAAATCTATTTACTTTGTTTCATTTATTGACGATTACAATAGAAGGACATGGGTGTATTTTCTTAGAAGTAAATCTAAAGTTTTTTAATAGATTCAAAATGTTCAAAGCTCTTGTAGAGAATCAAAAGGATATAAATATTAAGGGTTTGAGGATTGACAACGGTGGTGAGTACTGTTCAGTAGATTTCGACAAGTTCTGTAAAGAACGGGAGATTGAGAGGCATAAGACAACTCCGTATACCCCTCAGCAGAATGGAGTTGCAAAGAGAATGAATAGAACATTGATGGAGAGGGTAAGGAGTATGCTAAGTGGAGTTGGTCTTGAACAAAAGTTATGGGTTGAAGCTATTGTTACCGCTTGTTACCTAGTTAACAGGTCTTCTACATCAACGCTCATTGATAAGACACCTATGGAGGCATGGTCTAGTAAAAAGCCTTCATTAAGACACATTCAAGTATTTGTTTGTGAGGCATATTCACATGTGCCTAAGGAGAAGAGGTCTAAGTTGGAGAACAAGGCTGTAAAGTGTATCTTCATCAGTTATGGCATTTGTGTGAAAGGGTACAAGCTTTGGGATCCAGTAGCTGAGAGAGTTCTGTATAGCAGAAGTGTGATCTTCAGAGAGCTCAATCCTTCTTCTATTGTCTTGCAGCTAGAGAAAGAAGAGAAGAAAGATGATGTGGTTTAGCTTCCTCCAACCCCTGAGAAAGTTGAATCAAAAACATCTGTTGGAGCTGATAATGAGGAGAGCTCTAGTAGCTCTGAAAGTTTAAGAGAAGATGAAGAATCTCAACCTCAACCTTTGAGGAGGTCCACGCGGATAAGGCAACAACTTGATAGGTTTGGATATTCATTGCATGATTTTAGTTGTATTTTTTCTTTAATTTCTAACACTGATGAGCCTAGAACTGTGAAAGATGCTATGGGTATGAAAAATGCAAGTTCCTAGAAGGAAGCCATGGAAGAGGAGATGGCTTCTTTGGAAAAGAATAATACTTGGGACTTCTATGGTGAGATTTTCTCTCCCGTTGCAAAGTTGACATCTATTTGGTTCTTGTTATCTCTTGCAGCAACATATGATCTAGAAGTGGAACATATGGATGTGAAAACAACATTCCTTCATGGTAATTTGGAGGAGGAAATCTATATGTCACAGCCAGAGCACTATGTGGTGTAAGGTAAAGAAAATATGGTTTGCAAGTTAAAAAAGTTTTTGTATGGTTTGAAACAGTCTCCTAGGATGTGGTACCAGAAGTTTGATGCCTTTTGTATTGAGTATTGGATTTCAGAGATTGAAATCAGATCATTGTGTTTACTACAAGGTTGACAATGTCGCATTCTCAGTTGTCAATACAGTTTGAGATGAAAAATATGGGGGTCGCTCGGTACATTCTGGGAATGGAAATCAAAAGAGACAGAGCAAATAGAAAACTTTGGTTAGACCAGAGTAAGTATATTAAGATTATGTTGGAGAGATTCAACATGATGGATTGCAGACCTTTAACTGTTCCTGTTACAATGGGGACAAAGTTATATGTTGAAGATTGTACAAAGTCTCCTTTTGAGATAGAGGATACGAGCAGAGTTCCTTATGCTAGTGTGGTTGGCAGTTTGATGTATGCGATGGTCTGCACAAGACCAAACATTACCCAAGCAGTGGGAATCCTTAGTCGATATATGGCTAATCCTGAACGGATACATTGGGATGCAGTGAACAGACTGTTCAAATATTTGTGAGGTACTTCTGAGTATTCCTTATGTTATCATGGTTATCCTACAGGACCTCAACATTCACTTTATATTCATGGATTTGTGGATTCAAATTGGCAGGTGACATTGACAGTAGGAGATCCACCAGTGCTTATGTATTCACTATGTTTGGTGGTACTATTAGTTGGATGAGTAAGCGGCAACCTATGGTCGCTTTGTCCACTACTGAAATTGAGTATATGGCAATAACTCATGCTTATAAAGAAGCCATTTGGCTTAAGAGATTGTGTTCTGATGTTGGGTTTGATGCAGGGAAAATTACTATTTGTTGTGAAAGTCAGAGTGCCATATGTTTGGCGAAGAATCCTACTTTCCATGCAAGGACTAAGCATATTGATGTCCAGTATCATTTTGTTCGTGATATGGTGAAGGATGGGAAGGTAAACTTGGAAAAAGTTAAAATTTTGATGAATGTTGCAGATTCCTTGACAAAACCTGTGTGCACAGAGAAGTTCAGATGGTGTTTAGAGTCTATGGGCCTAACGGCCTCTAGCAATTAAATCATGGTGTTATTATTCCCTTTGCTCCTGCAAAGTGTTCGACAAGTGGGAGAATGTTAGGAAAGGTGTCTCAACCTTGCAACTTTGAAATCTTACTATTCTTCCTAGTTTTGGTCTTTTTGGATACCCATTATCGTGGATAGTGGTCTAGAACTTTCAAAGTTTCCATAAGTTTCCTGGAGAGCAAGAAATAGCGAGACTTACTATTTTTAGGAAGTTCTTCATTTGAGCTCAGATTGACCTCAAATTTTTTCGAGAAGGTGTGGAATAGCTAAGTGAACATCTCAGGTGAATTTCGTCTCAAGATCATATCTGGATCGCGAGATATTAAAGTTTCTATTTTTTAGAAACTGCCAGAAAAGTTTTGAACTCGATTTTTAGGTATCAAACCTTCTCTAAATGGCCCAAAAATTGTTGTAACTGGCAAAGTAGGTTACAAGGTGATAGAGCACTTCATGATCTTTCTGACGCATAAAACGGTTCGTCAATCGGACACCCAGATCAAAAGTTATGGCCTCCGGAAGTTGGACCTTCGGTTTTAGGAAATGTAAAAACATGTTGGACACATAAGAGAGCTATAAAGGGGAAAGTTATACATGGTGGTGTGTGGTTTGGCACATCAAAAGGCATTTTTTATTGGGAGATAATTTGAGCGCCACTTTTGGGTGGTTTCAGCTCATGGTTTTGTAATTACTGTTGGCGGTGTGTTGTATTGTATCTCCTATATATCAGGAACTTGAGATGGAGGTTGTATGTAGAATCTTTTAGATGTTGAATTACCTCCTGGATCTTTGATTGGGTATACTCCTCTAAAAGTTTGTTCTGTAAGTATATTGTAATCTTCATGATTTTTGAATAATATATTGGGCGGCTTTGGAGTGTGGGGTTTTTTATCCGTAAGGGTTTTCCCCACGTATATCTTGTGTTGTAAGTTTTGTGTTTGCATTTAGAAATTGTTATTATTTTCTGTTAATGTTTATCTTAATCTGTAACTGTAAAAGAAATTTGCATAAGTCTTTCCTCATTAGATCAGTGTAGGAAGCATTTTCTGCATACCTTGCTTCCTTTCAGGCATGAGAAGAGTTAAAGGATAAAGACAATGCAAAGTTAACAGATGCAAAATTGATCGTCGAGTGGTGTAATGCTTCCATGGGTCCAGGTAATGAAGGTAAGTCTTCAGTTCGTAGATTTTTTTGGTTGATAGATGATACTAACATTGCACCATATGAGGACTGTTCTACACTGATAGGATCAAGTGAGATGCACTCTTTCAAAAGCTCAATTGCAGGTTCATGGAGTATCCATACGTGAAAGATGTCATGCTTTTGTTCTTCTTGTACAATTCAAGCCTGGGATGAGTGCGAGTCAAAGGAGTGTGTTGACGAATGGTAGTTAAGTTATGTTAGCCCACTTGACACGTATCGACCCCCGACGACACTGGAACTAATACAGATGGAATCATCAGTTGACTTTGACCACATATAAGATCTAGATCAACTAGGTAATATATCTATTTGCATGGTTTTTGAAATTCCTAATGTCAGCTTACTTTGTAGTGTTTTTGTAATGTTGACTAATTTCATCTAATTTGCTACACATATCAATGTAGGGCATGTATATGCAGTTATTGCAGATGAAGATAATGAAGAGAGAACAGATTATTACTTGTGTCATTGTGTTGAGGCCAAAAAGAAATTTGAGGCCCTAGTTACGGATGGAGAAAACATCGAATACCCTACAGGCTCAATGGTTATTACTGGAGCATGGCTTAGAAGGTACCCACATAAGAGTGTTAATGTTTATCTGTTTTAGGACTTTGACACACATTGGAAGATTCTTCATTACTCAAACCTTGTCATGACATCCAATGTTCATTTGATACAATATCGGGGTAGACCTTTGAACAAGACCTTGTGGAAGGTGCGTGAGTCTGACCATGAAGCATTATTTGACACAATAAAGAGTAGAGTAGACTAGGATGGTTCATTGCATTAATTTGTAAGTATTCACATTGATTTTGTAAAGTCATGTTACATTGAGTTGTAAGTATGCACATTAATTTGTAAGGTTTGTCTTTTTTATTTGCTGTTGCATTTTTACACATATACACATTTTTACATCATCATGTTATGCTTCATGGGGTTAGACCTAAGTGATGGATGAAGTTGATCCTGAGAATAATGTATAAAATCTAGGTAATGTATAAAATATAGGTGTCTCTAGGTGTCTTGGTTTATAACTAGATAATAGGTGTCTCTAATTGTGTCTTAGGTATATACGATATGTCAACTAGGTAGATAGAGACTAGAAAAAATGTATTTAATCTAATCTAGGTGTCTTAGGTAGATACTATATATCAACGACCTGTCTAGAGACTAGAATAAGGTATAATCTAGAATGATCTAGGCATCTTCTAGATAGGTGTCTTCTATAATTTAATCTAGGTGTCTTAGGTAGGTACTATATGTCAACTAGGTCACCATAATAGCTGTCTTAAGTAGAACTATAATCTAGGTGTCTAGTTGACTTAGGTCTAGACTACGATAAGGTATAAAGATTAGGTGTCTTAGGTCTACTATGTCTATAAAATCTAGATACATACTATACAATAGGTGTCTTAGGTGTCCTACATTTACTAGAATACACATGTCTTAGGTATTAGGTGAGGCCACATGAGCTTCCACCTTCACGTGGTTGGCCTTTTCAGTATAGAATATTTATATTTCTTGAAGCTAAGGGAAGCTTTTTCTCTTAATAGGAAAACTTTATCGACATTAGTTGCACTAATGGTGCAGGGGCACCCAGGTTGTCATGCCTCCAAGAGGGGTCAAAAAATAAAAATTTGTTTTGATTGAGTCAATTGTATGTAATAAGGTCTTCTAAGACCATTTCATATGTTTTTGAGTTAGTTTGAGTTATTTGGGGTCAGTTTGAGTCTTTGAGTCTTGTTGCAAAAAAGTGTCAATGTTGTCAAGTTGCACAAAGCAACTTTTACATTTTTGATGTCCTGCTCCTGATGCGACCAAATTGATAGTTCCAATGCAACTGGATGGGTACTTTTAGGCTAGGCATGGTCCTATTTTGCACCCAAACATGCCGAAACAGTCCGAGCTACATTGTACCGACGATATCCCTGAAGAGTCCAAAGTGCAAAAAGATAGCAATTTTTGATGAGCTATTACTTGGAAACCGTGTCACTTAGAAACATTCTGTTTGAGGCAACGTGATCATGTAGGGTTCCTCTACAATAACACCTCTCATTTTTTATATCTCTGAGGCATTTTCTCGCGGTGAAAAGTTTTCTGCTACCCCAAAAATTGTCAAAAGGAGGAAGTGTAAAGTTGCAAAGGGGTGCAACTTTCGTCCTATTTTTGATGCGACCAAACTGACTATTCCAATGCGTTTGGATGGGTACATTTATGCTAAGCATGGTCCTGGTTTTTACCCAAACATGCCAAAATAGTCTGAGCTACATTGTACCGACGATATCCCTGAAGAGTCCAAAGTGCAAAAAGGTAGCAATCTTTGACGAGATGTTACTCAAAAATTGCGTCACTTAGAAACATTCCATATGAGGCAACATGATCATGTAGGGTTCCTCTACAATAACCTCTCTCAGTTTTTTATATCTCTGAGGTGTTTGCCCGTGGTGAAAGGTTTTTTGCTACCCCAAAACATCGTCAAAAGGAGGTAGTGTAAAGTTGCAAAGGGGTGTAACTTTTATCTTGCTCCTGATGTGACCAAACTAACTATTCCAACGCTTTCAAATAGGTACATTTATGCTATGCATTGTCCTATTTTTCACCCAAACATGTCGAAACAGTCCGAGTTACACTGTACCAACGATATCCCTGAAGAGTCCAAAGTGCAAAAAGGCAGCAATATTTGACGAGATGTTACTCAAAAACTGTGTCACTTAGAAACATTTTGTCTAAGGCAACGCAATCACATAGAGTCCCTCTATAATAACCTCTCTCAGTTTTTTATATCTCTTAGGCGTTTGCCTGTGGTGAAAGGTTTTCTGCTGCCCAAAAAAATTGTCAGAAGGAGGCAATGTAAAGTTGCAAAGGGGTGTAACTTTTGTTCTTCTCCTCGTGTAGCCAAATTGACAATTCCAACGCGTCCGCATGCATAGCTTTACACTAGGCATGGTCCTATTTTTCACCCAAACATGCTGAAACAGTCCGAGCTACATTGTATCGATGATATCCCTGAAGAGTCCAAAGTGCAAAAAGGCAGCAATCTTTGACGAGATGTTACTCAAAAAATGTGCCACTTAGAAACATTATGTCTGAGGCAACGCGATCAGTAGAGTCCCTCTACAATAACCTCTCTCAGTTTTCTATATCTCTGAGACGTTTGCCCGTGGTGAAAGGTTTTTTGCTGCCCCAAAAATTGTCAGAAAGAGGCAGTGTAAAGTTGCAAAGGGGTGTAACTTTTGTTCTTCTCCTCGTGTGGCCAAACTGACAGTTCCAACATGTCTGGATGGGTACTTTTAGGCTAGGCATGGTCCTATTTTGCACCCAAACATGCCGAAATAGTCTGAGCTATATTGTACCGGCAATATCCCTGAAGAGTCCAAAGTGCAAGAAGGCAGCAATCTTTGACGAGTTGTTACTCAGAAAATGTCACTTAGATACATTTTGTCTGAGGTAATACGATCATGTAGGGTCCCTCTACAATAACCTCTCTCAATTTTTTATATCTCTGAGCCGTTTGCCCATGGTGAAAGGTTTTCTGCTGCCCCAAAAATTGTCAGAAGGAGGCAGTGTAAAGTTGCAAAGGAGTGTAACTTATGTTTTTCTCCTCGTGTGGCCAAATTGATAGTTCCAATGCGTCTAGATGGGTACGTTTAGGTTAGGCATGGTCCTATTTCAGACCCAAACATGCCGAAACATTCTGAGCTACATTGTACCGGCGATATCCCTGAAGAGTCCAAAGTGTAGAAAGGTAGCAATCTTTGATGGGATGTTACTCAGAAACCGTGTCACTTAGATACATTTTGTCTGAGGCAACGCGATCATGTAGGGTCCCTCTATAATAACTTCTCTCAGTTTTTTATATCTTTGAGGCGTTTGTCCGTGGTGAAAAGTTTTCTATTGCCCCAAAAATTGTCAAAAGGAGGTAGTGTAAAGTTGCAAAGGGGTGTAACTTTTGTTCTTCTCCTCGTGCGTCCAAACCAACAGTTCCAAATCATCTAGATGGGTATGTTTAGGCTGGGCATGGTCTTGTTTCACACCCAAACATGCCAAAACAGTCCAAGCTACATTGTACCGGCGATATCCCTGAAGAGTCCAAAGTGCAAAAAGGCAACAATCTTTGATGAGCTGTTACTCAGAAATTGTGTCACTTAGATACATTTCATCTAAGACAATGTGATCACGTAGGGTTCCTCTATAATAACCTCTCTCAATTTTTTATATGTCTGAGGCGTTTCCCTGTGGTGAAAGGTTTTTTGGTGCCTCAAAAATCGTCAGGAGGCAATGTAAAGTTGCAAAGGGGTGTAACTTTTGTTCTTCTCCTCGTGTGGCCAAACTAATAGTTCCAACGCGTCTGGATGGGTATGTTTAGGCTAGGCATGGTCCTATTTTGCACCCAAACATGCCGAAACAGTTCAAGCTACATTGTACCAGCGATATCCTGGAAGAGTCCAAAGTGCAAAAAGGTAGCAATTTTTTACGAGCTGTTACTTGAAAATTGTGTCACTTAGATACATTCTGTCTGAGGCAACATAATCATGTAGGGTCCCTCTACAATAATCTCTCTTAGTTTTTTATATCTCTGAGGTGTTTGCCTGAGGTGAAAGGTTTTCTGTTGCACCAAAAATTGTCAAAAGGAGGCAGTGTAAAGTTGCAAAGGGGTGTAACTTTTGTTCATCTTCTCATGCGGCCAAACCAACAATTCAAATGCATCTGGATGGGTACGTTTAGGCTAGGTATGGTCTTGTTTCGCACTCAAACATGCCGAAATAGTCCGAGCTATAAACACTAACTAGTCTTCAATCTTCAAACACTACAAATACCATGATATCTTACATAAAGTTATCTTTTAGCCTTTTATAAAAGGCATGCCCATCAAATTCAACCGCATAGAGATGATTGTTTGTATTCCAAATTCCTTTTAAATACTGACCTTCCAATCCTTTTTCCCGCCTTCATATCAGTTAAATATGACCTTTGATTATGATATGGCACTCCAATTTATGAGAGTTTACCAGAGACGTCGGTTGAGTTAAGTTGAAGGGATTGTGAACTAATGACTTAAAGACCCTTTAGTAGGTTGATTTAAGTGATAGTATCCTGTGATTATAAGTCAATATTAAATTAAAACAAAAGTACACTTTACACACGACAGACAATTGAGGGTTTTAAAGTCTTAAGAAAAGTAGATTCTTTTTAGGGTTTAATGCCCATTATGCAAACCCTAACTATAAATAAGAAAGACTTAAACATTCTAACTTTCATCAAGAGATATCTAGGACATGTTAGAGACCTCAGGGACATCAGAAGAAAGACATTAGAGTATGACACTTATCATAGGCTTAGGGTTCTAAGACATGAACAACTTCACATTCGAACCAAACTCATGACTCCCCTTGATAAATATAACTCTCCTTGATGATGACATTGAATTATGATTATGAAAGCTTGTGTCTTCTCTGACTTCTTATTGCATGAACAAAACCACATCCACCATGAACATGAACCTTGCATCATATCAACCTTCCAAGATAGACCTTATCATGAAAACCATATTCACAACAAAACCTTGCATGAATAAAACCACATCCACCATGAACATGAACCTTGCATCATATGAACCATGTTTGTCTTGTACAGCATCAACATGAACTGAGAGACCTTATCATGAAAACCATATTCACACATCATGCACCTCATTACCATCACCTACCTTGAATCATTGTATCACCTTATCAACATCATGGCATCAACCTTGACATCAATGACAAACAACCTTAACCCTTTGACTTCAATGACAACCTTGAACCTTGATTGTTGATGACTTATGAAAGCTTATAGCCCCAATGTTATGTTGCATACTAAAATTAGGTAAGACTCAATGTACTCTCATAACCTCACCTTATATGCAAGATGAATTACATTTAATAACCACAATGGTCATCAGGTGCTCATAAGCATATGATTTTGACTATCTTATTCAAAACAACAAACATACTCTTTGCATCCCAATATAGTATAATAACAAGAAATTAAGAAATATTTTCAATTGACCAACTCATAAAAAATATGGATCATCATACTCATTTGAATATTTTCAATTGAGCAACTCATAAAGAATATGAATATTTTCTATTCAACATGATGATTCATTTTTATTTTAAATACAACTTTTATCTTTTAGTTCCAAAATGAGGTTTAGGTGATATCTGAATAACAATAGCTGGCTTATTGTATCAACAAACATCCTATGTAATACAATTGGACTTTAAATATTTGAAGTAACCATCTACAAATATCCATTCAAACGTGGATTTATAATAAAAATATGGACCACATCAATAAAAAAGATTTGTATTAACCAAATATCCATATAGGCATACATCAATAACTGTTGATAGAAGTCTAACATATATACAAAATAGCCATATAGGCTTACAAGAATGCCATATAGGCATACAATGTCAACTATATGCAATACAAAATATATGTCCACAAATGCCATATAGGAATACAACAAAGGAACACAATAAAAAGTTATTCCCCTCTGTCCGGTGAAGAGAATAGATCACGGGCAACCTTTGATCTTCTAGGGGATGGAGACGCGCATGTGGGTGGTCTACTAGACGAACCTGAGGGTTGCTCCTCCTATTTAATTGTTCGTGGATCTATAGTTGTTATAATAAAAAGTATAGACATTAATATATAGAAATTACATGTTATAAAAAATAAAACATTTAACAAAATAATCACTTACCGCTACCATATAATCTGTCTTCTCATTTGCCTTAGTAGCAAGATTAGGCTGTGGTGATGTTATGTCCTATAGAAACCATCCAAATAGAAATTAAACTTCAAATCAATAATATTTCAATTTTTCAAAAATAAACAACTATAACAATGAATGTAAATTGAAATTTACTAATCTGCCTCATACCTCCGTCAATGGCATGGAGCTATGAATCACAGAGGATACACCATGCTCCATTGCCCTATGAACATCGGGAGGTGTCTCTGTAGCCTGCATCATCTGGAAATAAAACAACATTATTCAATTACGAAAACTATAATAGTGATGCAAATCATGGCTCCTAACATACACACACGTTCACCTAAACATGGAAGTACACACAATAAAGCACACAAGTCACATACAAAAATCTAGTAAGTACAATTCATTCATTAAACTATTTATTTTATTACCTCCGTGAAGCTTTGAAGTCCACCACCGCTAGCAGGTGTTGCCGTTAAATCTCCAATATTAACCTATTCAACATCTAAAATCAAATATTAGAATACCATTCATATAACAATGCTATTCACATATAATATTTATAATTGTTTACTAGTTACATACCCCGACAGTAGATGATGTAGTGTAATATGCAGGTGGAGAACCACTGAAAACTGCATCAACGCTATGACCCTGAAATTCATTAAAATCATCAAACTAAATTAGTTAATCTTGCATTTCAAAAATAAAATTTAATAAATTCAATTCAATGAACTTGGTAAGATTTCCCTGAGTATCAAGCCCGAAAGTCTCACTCAAGAGGGCATCTGTCATCACCATCTGCTTAGCTACAGATGTAGCCTACGCACCTGTGTCATGACTATCCGTGGGGTCATAACCACATGCTGACCCGTAAGTCTAACAACTATGGGGTGGAACCGTACTCGAACTCTCCCCTAGCCCACGTTGTGCTGCAGGACTAGCATGCTGTAAAATGCTCTGGGTCAAGGCACTAACGGACTGAAGTGTCTCGACCTCAACACTCTCCTTCACAATGGAAGGGATAGAACATGCTCATGGGCCGGTCTGGCGAGTGCTCATCTTGCTGGCTACTATGGGTCAACACGTGCCCCTGGTCTATCTTGTGCTGACCCCCTACCTCTACCTTGGAACTCCCACATATCAAATAATTTGACACTTTATTTTTGACAAACTCGCAATAGAGTTTCCTCAAAAAATATTGCAGGACCTCATTATTGTTGCATGGAGGATGGTCAAAAACCATCCACCACCTTTGCGCAAAATTGTCCCTTATCGCTTGGTTGTTACACCAATGGATAGGGAGCCTCTTGCATGTAAGGGGTAGAGATTCATTTGTTCGTGGGTCTGTGAAAATAGAACACAAATCAAGTTTTGTAATTTGTTCATTTTTCACTTGTTCATATGATAACTTGTCAGCATAATACTCTCTAAATTATCTCCTCTTTTCTATCCAACTAGTGATTTGCTTGCTTATTGAATCTACATTTGATAACATAGATTCAAGGGATTGAGCAAGCGTGGATCCATGCAAGGTTGAAGTTGTAGGTTCTTTCAACCTTGCAATTATGTCCTCAATTTCTTTTTTATTATTTTCAATTTTTCCCATTAGATTTTCTTGTGTTCCAGGGGCATGTTGAGGAATGGATGGAGGAGTTTGTTGTTTGGGTTGTTCTTCGGCAGGTATTTCCTCTTCAAGATTTTTTGGAGTTTGAGGAGGAGGTGCATTAACATTTCCTAACAATTAAGGAAATTTACATCAAAAATCAACTCAAACCTACATATTTAGAAACAAATTCAAACAAAAAATAAATAAAACTCACTCCTTTGGCTTGCTCGACATCGTGGCAGCATTTTGGCGATGAATTGGTGAGATTTTGGTGTCGAATTGGGTCTTCAAAAATGTGAGTGCGCTCCTTAGGGTTTGCAGGCCGCAGGTGTAGAGAAAAAAAAAGAAATCAAATGAGCAGAAATGCTCTTTTATATATATATATATATATATATATATATATATATATATATAATTAAACATAACGCGAGCGCGTTATAAACGCGGGCCCGTTATGGTTTGGTTTTGTCGAGCCGAGCGCATTATAACGCGCTCGCGTTATGTCTTATTTAAAAAAAAAAAATTGGCCACTTTTTGGCCCCCCAACATTTTGCACTTACCCACGTCATGATTTTGTTTGCACTCATGCATGCATGTCTTTCAGGAAACTTGCACCCTTTTGTGGCTACTTCATATTTTCTTTGGGTTTATATCTAGATTTGAATAGGAGGCTAGTCGTGGGCCAAGGAATCTATTTTACTTTAAGAACTCTTTAATCTAACAAATAGCCTCTATGATTTGGTGGTTGCACACCCCTTGTTTTCCAAACTCTCCTCCTGGTAGAAAGGATGTGACTTAAACAGTAGAATCTATCTTTCTGCCTACCGATTGCATTTGCTTGAAAGTTTCTAAAGCATGTTCAACACTCCATTTTGTGCAATCCTGCAATCATTGCATTCCATGAGATGACATCTCTTAGGGTTTTTGTCAAAGAGTTCGTGTGTCTAGTCTCTGCTTTTACATTTTGCATACATGTCTACCTCAGTAATTTCACTTGCAACAATCTAAGAAATAATTTTTATGTGGAGTGCATATTTGTAAAACCAAACGCAATTGCCAACTATTTGCTATGATGGAAGAGAAGTAATTCTCTTTCCTCCCCTGCACAACACCAAGTTAACACCTTCAAACCAGAAAGTTACCCAGCGAATGGTCCTTGTTTATTTTTCAGTATTTCTATATGGTGGTAATTCTTCTTATCTTATTTGTAGCAACTCTGCCTTTCATACCAAAGCCGAATTGTATTAATGACACCTTTGAAACTTTTGGGATTACTTATAACTGATACACCTCTTTTCTTTTTATTTTCATTGCATTACAAATTTGTATGTTTCACCACTTTGTTATAAGGGCTCACTTGAATATTATATTGAATAAGTTATATATTGCCTCTTTATTTATAGATACTTGAGTATTATGTCAAAATTTTGCACCTTTGTCATTGATATTTGGTAGTGGAAATGTATATTATTACACCTTTGTCGACACGCCTCTGTAGCACAATATTTTGCACCTCTGTCAACATGTAAACCTATATATTATGTCGATTCATTTGTTATCACATCCTTGAGAGTCCATCTTATACAGAAAGTCACTGTGTAAATCTTATAAATGGTCTATCCTTTCAAACTGGAGATAAACGTAAGTGTGCTCTATTTGAAGTAGTTTCTTGGACAGTAAATGAAGTATATTCATCTTACATAGGGGAACCCGGATAGGATTTGAGCTTAAGATAGAATGTGGAGCATAAATGAATGTCTCTTTGAATTATCATATAATCTTGGTATCAAAGATGTTATATTTCCTCAAAGGTTATGTACACATACAAATATTCTCAATCAAACAAAATCTATGCCAAATAGGATTGGGATTTGTAATATTGAATCTTTTTCCATTTATTAATGCTCTTCAAGCTCTATATATTATGTATATTGTTAGACTGGATATTGCAAATTGAGGTTTATTTGAGGGTGTCTTATCCATTTTAATCATTTTTCTTGAATATATTGAATATATGATGTCTAATATTTGCCTTCTTGAGATCTTGGAAGTCTTCTTTTCTTTAATCTATTAGGAATTTTAATATTTTGTATTAACAAATCTTGGGGTGTGTTGAAGACTATTATTCCTCTAGACCTACTAATGTGAAAGTGTAAATACATACGGGTTTGCATTATCTAATCATGGTTAGATTGATATCAGTAGAGTATTGTGGTTTTTTTTAATCTTAATGAAGAACTCTAACATGCTAGTTATGAAGGATCAATTGATGCTTTCCTACAAAATGAGAATATTTTGATTCAAAACTGTATTAATTAGTAGTCATAGAATATGACTCTAAATGTTTATTTAGCCTTGCTCACTCTCTACTCCACTTCCTAGAAGCATATGTATGAAGATGGATCCGAATAGTATTTGAAGTATAGTGTTTAGCTCATTGTTGTAAGTTAATATTGTCTTTTGGATTATTGATAAGGTTTTGGTAAACTTGATAGGAACTTTTGACTAAAAGTTAGTTAAATGTAAAATAGAGGTTTTATTATTGAACTATGTGTTAACTTGGTAATATATCTTAGTGTTTAAATATCCTTTGATTATACTTGTTTTGGAATATCGAGTGAATAGTTAAGTTTATGTTTTTTTTCAACATGAATAGGAAGTAGAGTTATATCATATAGATTATTTGTTTTTCTATAGACCTATATGTGTCTAGGAAGTCTCTTAATATATAAAACTATAGAATACAATTATGGTAAGGTTCTACTGAATTATTATTAGAACTTTCAAGGTAGTTGATTAAGAAAGATACATGCTTTGATAATATTTCCTCCTATGCATTTATGCATTTGACTTAGTCTTATATTGGCATTTGTCTGAAAGGAGAAGTGAGGTTGTGAGATTCATATGATTTTGAAACGAAGTAGTTAGATTTATTTTATGTCTCTTTCTAACATGGGGTATAATCATGAATTTGAATCTAAGATTAGGATTATAAAATTGGATAAGGATTAGTTGATTATAGACTATTGTATTGTCTAATTGAGACTTTTCATATGAATTGATGTGTTTAAGGTGATTGTTCATCATCGATGACATCATCTTAGGACTTAGATTGTAGATTGGAGACTATATATCTATCTGTTGATGACTTGTCTTCCAAATGAGTGTATTTGTATTGAATGTTCTTTAATGATAAAATAGTTAATTGCTTTCATTATCTAATGTTAACTTTTTACTTGCATGATTAGTTAAGCATAATTAGTAATTTGTATACCAGTTTGAAAAGAATAATTTATGTTTTGTGAAGTTTTATGAGAATGAGAAAGGTAAACCTTAATCTTCTTCTGCCCTCATGTATGAACTGAAATGCGAATGTGTATCTAAGATTGAGAAGATGTCGATATCATCTTAAAGGTTTAGATTTGTTTTGGAACCATCCTATGGTTGTAAGTTCAATGTCCCGAACTACGAAGTCTTTGCACTACGCGTATGTAGGCAAGGCCATCAAGAGCCCCCGAGACATCAGGTTGGCCCCTTAGGACCTTAGTCTCGTTATCTTGTGCAAATTTATATCTCTTTTTTGTATTTAATGACTTTGCGGAACTAATGTTTACATTTAGTGTGTAGATTTTGGTCTGATAACCATACAGGAGCTAAGAAAGTATTTTCCACCTTGTGAAAGGATGATCATATGACATTTATTTAAATGTGTATACTTGTATAAGAAATGTTATATCTTAAATTTTCATTTACGATAAATAAAATAAAACATATGTTTAATAGGAAGTTTGTTAAGTTAGATTTCAATGAATTTCCTCATGTCAACGTATTTATTTCATTATTTCTTACTAAATTAATTATTTATTGATATTTTTCATGGGTCGGCATTACAAATAAACAATTAAAAGAGGAGCTGGAGAGAACAAGATGATAAAGTGTCAATGTACAACAACACTCTACTTAAACATCATCCACTTCAATGGTCAAATAGTCAATAACAATTTTATACCTCATCCACAACAAAAAGTGGTAAATATTTGTCCTATTTTTATTGGTCAAAATTGACTTTTGACTATTGAAGTGGATAATTTTTAAGAATAGTTATACAATAAAACATATGCAACCTTTAACCATTAAAGGGGATTGACATAGGTTTGGTGGGGAAAGCAAATGCAGGTATGGATGGCCTTGAAAAGCATACATAATAGAGAAATTTGGGAGGACTGATATGGATCACAGAAATTGACTTCGATTGCAGAATGAAGATGGGAAAGCAAAGATAAGATGTAAAAAGTGCAAGCTTTTTGCCTCACCCTCTTTACCCTAAATGATAAAGCTTAGTGGCACGAGCCTGTAGCCCAAGTGCAAACGCATAAGGTGGAGAATATTGACCAAAATCAAGGCGCCATTGCTGCTATGAATGCTTTCTTCTTGCCTTCCATCTCAAGGGAGATTTTTGGTTGGGAAGATTCTCAGCGTGGAGACCTATGCCGCTATTGTTTTTCTGTCCATGACCATCACGTTTGACACTCTCTCCTCCTTGTTTAGGCACTTGGGTAATCTATTGAGTTTGTGTTTGCTTTGTCGATAAGCCAAAGGGAAGAATTATGAAGTTTCTATCTGCTCAAGGGAGTGTGAGAAGTTACAAGAATAAGCACTTTAAATAGACAACGCCATATTTGGATCTAAGAGTAGATTGAAACGTTTACACCAAAATATCTTCCATGTTGGTACTTTAGCCATTTGAGGTTTTTGATGTGTGTGAGCACCATGATAAGGTTAAGAAGTGGGCTTCACGACTACAAGATGTGGGATTCATACCTGCAACCTTACGTGCTCCTCTCAAACATTTACGCCACAGCTGGAAGGCATGATGCCACCGAAAATATAAAGAACATGATGAAAGATAGAGGCATTAAAAAGACTCCTGATAGTAGTTGGAATAAGGTCTAGGAAGAGGTGCACAGTTCTCTCACAAGAGACACGTAACACCCAGAAACTAATGAAATCTATGCAAAATAGAGAGTTTATGTTGGGAAAAGAAGGTGGCAGGATATGTTCTTGATACAAGGAGGGTGTTGAATGATGTTGAAGAAGAGGATAAAATTCCTATCCACCATAGTGAGAAGCTGGCAATTGCATTCAGACTATTAAAAACTTCACCAGAAATAACTAGTCGAGTTATGAAAAACCTTCAAGTGCACTGAAGAAGAACAGCAACGTGCGTGAGCTAGTAGTGAAGGTGACATTGAAAGGTAAGTGCAAGGAGGTGGTATTATTGTGCAAGCATCTCTCTGAAATAGCTTTATGACTCCAATCACCGCCGTACCGCACTCTGTCCAAACTCTTTTGAGTTTGATGGGGACTTAATTGGAAATTCCTGTCTATTTCATGTTAATCGGGTATGAATTTGCAATATATCATCTTAATAATAATCGCATTATCTCGTCAATTGGACATATATATATATATATATAATTAATGTTATTCAGGTATGAATTTGTAGTAATCATTTATCTCGTCAATTGGACAAAAAAGATATATGTGTGTGTTGTGAGAGAAATGTCCCTATGGATTATCAAAATATATGGGTTAGAATTATTTAGCCTTCATAATATGTTGAGTTATTTGGGTGTATAAGTTGTAGCATAACAACTTGATATATATCAAAACCATGTTGTCTTGTATGATTATGGCTTAATCTTTCAAGGCGAAATTGTTTCATTTCCTTAGTGTTTGGATTCTTGACTAGACAAAAGTGCAAGGTAGTATCTATCCTTACCTTATGATTTTACATGGAATATGGTGGCATGGGGTTTATGTTAAGTCTATAGCCGTAGAGATCTTATATTATGAGTAACGAATGAGATTTACTTAATACGAGTTTTGGCTTATAGTCACATAATAATGTAAGTGATGATGATTTCATTTAGTGGCATTAGAACTACATTGTATCGAACATATTTCTAATGTTGCATGTCAATATCTTTGGACACTTACTTTAGTTTTGGGGGTAACAACTTTATTTGAATGCATGATACTTAATTACAGCTTAAGTATAAGAACCCTAATATTGGAACTAATACGTGACCTAAGAGAAGGGTACCATGGTCATATTAGACTGTTGCTAAATGGAAGGCAATACGTCCTTTAACTTGATGATGTTTTTGAGATTGAGTTAAGAGATAAAATAGTTGTGATCATACTTTATACCATCTCCTGATATCTTATTAATGACCATTAAGGTCATATTTAATATAAATGGCAAGTGTGAATACTATCTAGACCATGATATGGACTATCATAAGAATATTGGTTAGTACCATACGGTAAATGAAATCAAAGGTTAAGAATACAATCATTAATAATATTACCGAGTGAACATCTCTGTATGGTGATTTATATTCTAGATCATAGTGTTGCCAACTATCTTGAGTATGACTCAGGTATTAATTATGCTTAAAGCATGTCTATAAGTAATGTTGTGAGCCTTCGAGGCCTTAGACATTGTTTATGTGAGTCCCTTGATAATGCATGTTGAGCTCCATCGAGAAGGATGTTATCATATAATATGGTTATAGGACAATGGAATTTGATAAGATTTGATATGAAGTGAGTATTAATGTCAATTGAGCGATATATATATGTTGCATTCATCAATGCCAACATTAATGATAATTATCTATCATACCTTGTTAATGCTAATAAGATATTGAGTTGATTATATATATAAAATTATCATTAACAAGGTATGATAGATAATTATCATTAATGTTGGCATTGATGAATGCAACATTTCATGTGTTGTGGGAAACTTGAATGAGGTGGTAAGGAGTTAGTCTGACTCCTTATTTATCCTATCGAGTATGTAAGAAGACTTAAATTGGATTACTTAGGCTCTATAAGTATTAAGTTACATGATGATGGTCACAAATGGACTCTCTAAGTAAAGAAAAATTACATGTTGATAGGTACTCTCTCTAATCTTTGTGTTAATAAGATGAGCCTATAAGGGTTCTAGTATGTTTATGCTAAATTATGAATCATAATGGTGAAGAGGTCAAAATTGAAACCTTAGTGTCCTTTGTTAGAAGTTCTTTAGTACACGCTTGCTAAAGTGTGAGATTAGCTTATTGAGTTTAAAGAGCATGCTTCTATATTGTTGTCATGTCCATTGCTTGTTGGCCAGATGATTTGGATATTAAAGATGTGTTGTAAGTAAATATGACTCAGGTCTTAATAATGCAATTTATGTAATTGAATATTCTTCATAGTGGAACTATGTAGTGATACACCATGGGCATGGTACTATTGTTAAAACACTTTGAGTACAGAAAATCTTAACTATAGATAGTTATTTTAAACTTGATTGGATAATCTAATTTCCTTTCCTTACGATAAATTTCATGGAAACAATATGTTAAGTTATGTCTTATGAATATGTAGCTCTCTTCTAGTAAGGTTGATGAGGTCGTCACAGATAGAACTGAATGTTATAATATTCCCTTGGTTACAAATAACACTATATATCGAGTACTTAATTGCAAGGAGATGTCATGATTCATGTGGTAGGTGATAAATACATGTATGGTGTTATCATCAGGGTACTGAATGTTGAATGATATCCTTGATATATAATTATTAGGGAATGACTATCGTGAATATGACTATGATATTGATATTATTGAACCCTATTATAGTATGACCTCATTGTGGAGCCATTTTAGGGCTTAGAATAATTATTGCATTATGAATACATTTGGTCTTCTCTCATCCTATGTTTGGATACGGTTGATTTATTTTATATTGATTATGTTGTTTTTTATTAAGATAAGCAACAAACCAAGGTGTTGAACCCTTTACACAAAGGCCCCTAGGGCAAAGCAAAACAAGCCACAAATAGGCCAGAAACAACACAGAAATAGTATAGAAACAATAGAAAAACAACAGCCTAGCTACAAACCAAAATAAGGGATCTAGACAACACTAGATCCCGAGGGCAAAAATCTAACTCCCTTAACCCTCAGTCGTGAAGCAACGATAGATTTGGGGAGTCCTTTCTTCTTTCTTTGAACAACTATCCAAGAAAACTCTGAGTCTAAATCCTCAAAGTGAGGTGAGAGGAGGGGACCCTCAATAGACACCACAGCCAAAGAGAAATCCTGCTCTGAGTCAGAAGCTGGTAGCGCAGAAGATGAAGCAGAGATCGACAAAGTAGTAATCCAATCTACGACAGACAGGGCCAATAAGGGAGCTGAAAGCCCAATAGAGTCAGCCAGATATGATGAGGGTTGGGCAAACCAGGCATGATTAGCAAAAATGGTCCTTGTCGCCATAGGCTCCACAAGAGGAACAGGCAACAAAGATTATTGGGAAAGATCGTTCTCCTAGGAAGAATCACCATCCTAGGAAGGCTCGCACTCCTGGGAGGAACCATATGTTAGGGAAACACAAACAATCAAATGATTAATAAGCGCATTCTTCCACCAAGTTGTTGTGCCCTTGCGACGAGAGTGAGGGCAACCAGAGGCTAGGTGACCTATAGAGAAACATCTCTTGCAACTTAATGGGAGACCCTCATAGTCCAACAACTGCATCCATGGCCTGTCCTTAACCATCAAAATAACATCTCCATGGAGGGGTTTGGAGATGTCAATATCCACTAATATGCGAGCAACCATAGTATGCCCTAAATCTGAGGTCGTAGAGTCAACCTTCAAGAAATGACCTATAGCATTGCTAGTGGCTTCATAGCAAGAATCCTCCCAAAACCGAAGAGGGGGATTTGATATTTGAACCCATATTGGTCTGGTATTAAATGGCTCAGTGAGAGGATTGAAGGAGCAAGCCCATGGTTTAATGGACAACGAATGATCGCCCCACATCCAAACGCTGTCCAACACTAAGTCTCGCTCCTTAGAGGAAGCAAAAGTTGCTATGAAGAACCCCCTTGCGCTAGGATAAAGCTTGATCTATCCAACCATAAGAGGTTTACAGGATTCCATGACCTAGCTATGCAGATTGGGGAGAGAGGGCCATAAACTATTGAATCTACAGATCACCCCACACTTCATATAAAAACCATCATTTTCTGAGACCTCAAGGCCACACATCACCACTGGAGAAGAACGGGCACAAGGCATAGGCCTAACCCTAGCTTGTGATGGGCATGCCTAAGATCTAGAATTTATTACAGCCTTAAATAATGACTTCATAGGGCGACCCAAAGCAATCTTAGTAGCGTAGGACCCAACATTGTCACAGGAAAAGAACTTCCAACTGACAGAGTTGTCTGATGTTATATTGTCCCATTTAAAACAATCAAGTTTTCTCGCTTAGAGGGAGAAGACCCCACCACCACGCTCAGGGTTTTCCTTTACTCACTCGCATTCAGGTGCTAGACTCTTGTTTTCATTCCCAGAACCGATACACGGATGCCCGCTCCCAGACTCAATCTCCACACTCGGATGCACACTCGGAAGCCCACATTCAGACTCTATTGCCGCGCTTGAAACGTGCTCAGACAACCTTTCAAAAATGATAAGAAAGTAGAATATATTGATTATCGTGTTATGCATATTTTTGTGTATGGATTTGATTATGAGAATATTAATAAGTGTTGGTAGAAAATTGGGATGACACTGAAACCCTGAGGGTAGGAACCTATAGGTATAAACCTTGAGGATTTAAGGTTAGAACTACATGTGACTTTGATCCCATTTGGATGTGGGTATGTAGGCAGTTATTGGGTGAAGGATGCCCCTAGACCTCAAGCTCGTAGGGAGAGAGATTTAGGGAATGACCCTAAGGTATGGGGTGTTCCTAAACTTGATCAACCTTCCCTCTTTGGTATGTTTCAGATCAAGGCTAAACTACATTAGATGGCTATGAACTCAACTTCCAATTAATAAGTCCCCACTATATAGGTCTGAGCCAAAGAAAGACACTCTATCGGCACTAATCTCATCTACCGTGAGGTTGTTGGGTTAGGTTCTTTGAATCTGCTCCAATCTTGGATGAACTTTTAGAATCGCCATCTTCACACTTTGTCTCTAATGTGAATGTATAAAGGGGTCTTTA
Source organism: Cunninghamia lanceolata (assembly GCA_027924645.1). Lineage (NCBI taxonomy): Eukaryota > Viridiplantae > Streptophyta > Pinopsida > Cupressales > Cupressaceae > Cunninghamia > Cunninghamia lanceolata. The sequence continues at coordinate 868,972 of BSBN01001859.1, read as the reverse complement.
GACTTGTCTGGACTAAAATGATCAAATTTTTGTGTATTAAACACTGTGGATAATTAATGGTGAGAATTACCAACTATGTATGTTGTTTTGTCTTAACTCCTAGTTGGTGGATAATCATATGCTAAGATTTGTGATTGGTGTTATGCAAATGTTAGGCACTTAGAAATATAATATTGTCTAGGATTACTATTGTGGGTTTGACTTTTGTATAATGCATATTGTGTTTCCAAGTAACAAGTTGAATGTATGGAATGGACTTGATATTACTTTATGAGTCTATATGTATGACGAGATAAAAGCTAGACCATGTTGGCCAAGGTGTTATTTGTATGTTGACCAATAAGTTATACCCTAGGACCTATAAGACCATGTATAGGTTCATGGATTACTTTATGTGGCATGTATCCTAGCCAACTTGACCGATAATTGTGAATCCTTGTGATACCCTGATTATATGTATCTAGCTATAAGATGACCCCACATGTTGAAACCGAGTCTAATACAGGTGCAAATAGCCGACTATCACTAGTACTATGCAGGTGACGGAGGCTGAGTGCTATCCATCATATCTTAGGATTAGCCGACTGTTGCTAGTAGCATGAAGGTGATGGATGCCAAGAGCTATCCATGTTATGATATAGAGGCAGTTTAGCTAGTTGTTACCAGTGTCATGTAGGTGACGAATGCCAAGTACTATCTGTCGTACATCTTAGGGTTTAGTTAGCTATTGCTAGTAGCATGGAGGTGACAGATGCCAGAAGCTACCTAATGGTATGACAGGGCTTAGCCAGCTTTCACTAGTGCCATGCAAGTGGTAGATGCCAAGGTCCACTAACTCAAATGGTTTGGCAGGCTGTGGAAATATTATTAATGGCCTCATGTAATGTATGTTGTTACACTTACTCTTTAGCTAGTGATGACAACAAGTAGTATGAGATGCTTGTTTGTCATCATAGTTGGTTGTGAATCGAGAAAAAGGTTGGGATCCAATGTGTAGCATGAGATGCACCTATATTCTTTTTCCTGTTAAGAGTTATTTATGAGCTTATGTGTTAGTGAACTAGGCAATGGGAAGATGCATGTAGTAGGCTGCATCCACTTCCTATTACTAGTTGGTCAGTATGTACATATTTGTATTAAGGACCTTATGTGTTGTGCATTGTTGCACTCGAGCCTTTGCAAGTGATGATTGCTAGTATGGGATGCTTGCTTGTCATCATAGTTGGCTACAAATTTTGAAAAAAAGATGGAACCCACGATGTACCATTAGATACACCAACATTCCTTTCTCCGGTTGAGATATATTTGAGGACTTGTAGGCTAGTGAATTAGGCAAAGGGAAAGATGCTTGCAATATAGTTGCAACCATTCCTTTTACTACCTGGTCATTATGTGTAACTATGATGTGCATATGATCCACTCACATTGTGTATATGATAATTAGTCACATTATGTATATATGATGCCTACATGCATGAATTATTATCCATGTGTATATGTGTTCTTTGCATGAGCTAGTCACTCTGTGTATGTAACACATGCATAAATTTATTCTCCCAATGTATATGCATTGTATGCATGAGAGTCACCCTAGGTGTATGTGACGCATGTATGAGCTATTCACTCTATGTATATGTGATATGCATGTGCTAGTCACATTGTGTATATATGACACATGCATGAGTTATTCACATTGTGTAAATGGATTGTGCCCCTGAGCTAGACACACTGTGTATGTGTGATGCATGTGAGAGTTAGTCACATTGTGTACATGTGGTGTATGCTTGAACCAATCGCTATGTGGGAACAAGTGATGTTTATATGAGTGGATCATTATGTGGTTTTGTGTAGGATCATACACTGATGTTGGCATTAAACTACCATTTGATTAGAATATTTATGCTATCATACTATGGCACGTATGGATTGAATTGGAAGCATAAGATTAACTAATGGTTGTGATTTAAAGTGAGATCAGAGATCTCATATTAGAGGAGAGGATGAAACCTCTCTATTGTTGATGAACAAACTACGGAGCCTCTGATTCCCATGAAGGGATACGTAGGCAGGGGGACTACAAATGAACTCTCAAGATTTAGGTTTGAATCTAGGGATGACCCTGATCTTGGGAGCTTACCATACTCTAGTGCGAGTATATGAGTTGTGGTATAGTGTTGTTACCATGACTATGGTTCGTAAGTCTTCGAAGTTGGTAAGTTTTTAAATCAAATATGAAACGCTTGGTTGATTTAGTACTTGATGTGTAAAATAAATTAATAGTAACCAAGGTGGTTATTACATTCCTATACTCTAGTGCAAGTATATGAGTTGTTGCCATGACTATGGTTGGTAAGTCTTCGAAGTTGGTACTTCTAAATCAAATAGGATATGCTTGGTCGATTAAGTTAGTACATGACGTGTAAAAATAAAATTTAATAGTAACCAAGGTGGTTATTACACTATTATTGGCCAAATGTCAACCATTTTATTTTGTTCTTGAAAGCAATGCAAAAACTTGACATAAGCAATTTTTTCCATGTCAAGGCTTCCTTAGCATATGTTTTCATCCTCCAATTCAAAATTCTTTTTTTAGCTCTTGGAGTGCAACTTGTGTCACCTTTAATTTTATTCTTATTAAAACCCCCATATATGCTAAAATTAAACCATCAATAAGCACTTTCCATTCCACTTCATTATTAGTTTTAGAACCAAAATGTCAAGATTTGCTGAGTGAAAAGGATCTACTATCACGCAAAAAATAACCAACACCTGTTGTATTTGGATTCCCTCTAGATGCACCATCAAAGTTCAATTTAATACTTATAACAAGATCAAACCAACCATAGCTTCTATCCAATTTATTTCTTCTTTTAAACCTAATAATAGTGAAATGTTGTAATATTTACCAAAAATTTGTAGCTCAATTGGTTAAGCACAATTGGTGAGGATGGAGGTATGTTCCTTGAGGCGAGATCATGCCTTGGGTGACTTTGGCAGAATGGATACACATTAGTCCTTAGCTCTTAACCGAAGAGGTAGCAACATAGGCTCATGCTCCCTATCAAGTAGCAAAATGATCTAGGTAGCAAAATGATCTCTTGGATGATATAAAATCTTCCATTAAAAAAATAATATTAATTTTAAATTTCAAATTTAGATTTAATTTTAGTATATAGCATTTATTAAAAAAATTAAATAACACATAATTATAAGAAATTATTAGACTTCTTATGTGCCATGGTATTATAAATGGAATGTAATGAATAAAATGGTTACAGAAATATAATTAATTGATAATAGATTGAATGTCATTCATTGGCCAGAATCATTTGGGAAATGTGTTAACACTATTTTTAAGCACATTATGTTTTTATATGACATTTGCCACGACCTTCAAATCTTTAGAATGTGAGCAAGCATACCAAGCGTAAAACATTTGATAAAAAAATATAGCAGAATTAAATGACAACAAAGTTACAGAAGAATTAAATGACCACGTGTGAAATCATAAAATAGGTGGTAGAGTAGTATTTTTTCAACTTTCAATGTCCAAAGTAAATAATAAATATAGGCAAATAATGAAGTATAGTTCAAAAGTAAATAATAAATATAGGCAACTGAGGAAGTAGAGTTTTGAAGCATATAAAGGTTCTGTTTTTTAGAACAGTAAAAGGGAAGCATTTTGAACCAAAATTTTATAAAAGATTATATTAAGAAATATGGTGCAGCGAAGCATTTTGAACCAAAATTTTATAAAAGATTATATTAAGAAATATGGTGCAATGACAAGGAGGTATTTTTTTTTCCTTGGAAGGCTAGAAGTTAAGTGGATTGGATTTGATTTTGGAGGAAATTTTATGATTAAACGTGCTTAAGTCAAAATAGTAACTTCATAGGAAGTCTTGATGCTTCATTCCTTGAGCATCATCTAGATGCAATGAGTGTTAAGTGAACCACGTCACCTAAATGTAATGAGTGTCAAGTAAAGCATTTATGCTCATGAGAGATGGATTTATGTGATGCACTATTCATGAAATATGGATCAATAAGTTTAACTAAAAACTATGCAGCTGAACTCTTAAAAAACAACATAAATATATTATAATGTTAAACCAAAAAAATTCAAAAGATAAGTTCAGAATAAGGTGGCAAAAGCAAGCTACTAAATAGAAAGATTTTTAACCCTTTTCCTTTAACATAACATTGAGAGGCTCTAGTTTAAGATTGGAATAAAGAGTGTAAGAATCTCATATGTCATAATTTGCTGACCAATTAGAGCTCATACAAATTGACTTGAGAGGGTTTGTGTAGTGGATAACTTGCTAATTGGAGTAGTACAATTGATTATTTACAAGAAAATAAACCCTCCTATCAACCGCAACATCAAAATGTTTCACAGAATTGAAAGAAAAATCTACTGGGACTTTGAGATTTTATGCAACTCCATTGATACTCTTGGTGTACAATTGGTAGTAGATATTATTCTATAAAGATAGCTTATGGCAAGGTGATACACAAAAATGACAACTAAGTGGGAACTAGATAATACGTGCTGCCATTGTTAGGCTTAACAAGCTTCATAAGTGAGCAAAATTAAGATTTCACATCAGTCTTTTGTTCTCTGCAGGCATACATTGATATTAACTTTTTAAAACTATTAATTTTAAAAAATTATTTTTTAACATCAACAATTAATTTAAAAAGAACATCATTGCTCGATGGTATCATTTCAAAGCACATGATTGTAAATTTCTTAAACAATTTTTTAGGTAAGTAGAGTATTATCATTAGTGCTTGTATGCATAGAAAATATATTATTGCAAGTCATTGCTTAGTTGCTGGTCCATGCAATCAAAGTATATAATTGTACATACGAATGATCTATTCAACACCATACATTAAATACACAACCATTTGAACGATGAGATGATAGAAAATGACTACAAATCCCTAGACAAATTGGTATGTAAAAGCTTTTAAAAGCGTATCACTTGGTCTTTTACACAAAACTTGTACGATCTATAAAAATTATCTACTCAATTAGAAAATTCTTCTTCTTGAGCACTTATATACTAAACTTCTTTTTTTTCGTCTTTCCAGATTTCAAATATTAGATTGCAACTACAAAGATCTATGAAATTGTGCCCAATGATCGGCAATCAAGATTCCTCTCTATTTACGAGAAATGTGACTTCTATACAAAAAACATACGCTTCAACCATAAGTATATAACTAACACTTTCTGACTTGAGAACTTGAAAAATTATTTCTGTAGATTTGACCCAAATAACAAAATCCATTCAAAAACACATACACATAGATATTGAAATGATCACTGCTCTTGACCGCATTCCAGGAAATGATTATAAAGGAAAAGGGTAGTCAATATATTACAAATTGTGCACCGTATCCTTGGGTTCAGTTTGTTGCCATGGAAGCCCAAAATGTCGAGCAATTGCAGAGTAAAGAAAACATTGAATGCTATGTCAATTGAAATGGGGGACAAAATCTACTTTTAATTGATTGCTTTCTTAGAAATATTTGAAAACATCTAATCTAAAAATACCAGCAAATGAACGTGCAAGATTAAAGATGAGGGAAGATCATCGTTTCTTGAATACAGAATTGCATTTTGTATTTCAAGTTAATGCGTATCTCTCATTTAAAGCAACGTGTATTTATACTCGTGTGCATGTCTTTATAGAGTAACTTCCAACATGATATAACTTGACAATAATTTCTTTCATACAGCCATGGAAATTACTTATAGAATAACTTCCAAACATTAAGGAACTTGATACAATTCCTTTCGTACAGACATGGGCATTACTCTAGAATAACTTAATAACATTAAGTAACTTGACAACAAGTCCTTTCCTACAAACAACCACTATGTTTCACATATTTGGGCCATAGATTTATATTCCCATATCAAAAAGGGACTCTTTTCAGAACATTCTCAAATCAAATGTATACGTACTATTACAAAGAAAATCATATCATAAAAATCAGGTTTGGAAACTTTTAAATGATCTTTATTCCATTTTAACTTTATGAATATTAATTGTGATGGGCATACAAACGATGTTGGACAAGTAGGATAAATTTGATTGAATGCTGGAAAGGTTCATATAGCCTAAGCAATATCCTCACCTGCCAGAAAGCTGTTTTTTGGCCATCGATACTCCCTTCACAGTCCCTCCTCTTAATTATCAATTTGGGTCCTTCAAAAGTTATGGTGTGTGGAGTTATGTGGATAGCAAAAATCTCAAAATTTAAGCACAATAAACCTTAATTTGAAAGGCCAAATAACTCTGAAGTGAATACACAGTGGCATTAAACGAGAAAAAAGACAATGTCTGAAACTTCTAAACATCCCGTATGCAGCCAATTTTTTAAAACAAAAGCATAATATGTGTTGTATGATCCACACTAAAGGTAGGGAGCTCCATATGACAAAATTAAAGTGTATTTTCTTCCCCTACTCCTTTATTTGTCTCTCCATATATTAATACTAAATACAGAAAAACCAGGTATAAAGGAAATGAAGTAAGAGCCAATTGTTCATCACATATTTCAAGCTTCTACCTTCAGTTCAAGGTCAAGGGTCTATATAAATTATATCATGTGTATGGTGCCATCTACTAAGGCTCGTTCAGAAATCTGCACTGACTGGCTTACTTTTACTACTCCAATACCATATGATTGTTTATAACCAAAGCATAAATTTATCTACCATCCATTCTTAGATATACAAAATATGTACACAAACACAAATTGATATAGTTGGTGGAGAGCTATGCGTTTTTCTACACCATAGCAATTAATCTTCTATAACAAACCAAGATGTTTAGCAATTCAATGTAACAACAGGATCAACTTTCTTCGTAAGGTAAAGGTACCTGAAAATGTATAGCAAAGGTGTTAGGCTGACCTTCACAGTGTCAAAACAAAAGCATCCTACCAGCAACAGAGCATTCGATTTTCATATAAAAAGAACAATTTTTTAAGCCAAAAGAATGTATTCAATGTACACGGCGCCATTTCCAGTTATTTTATATGAAGCTCGGAACACACTTTAAAATGCAACAATTAATATGGATCGATAGGTTCACACTGAAAAAGCTCATAACATGCATTTGCCCCTAGGGCTGGAGAGGTGGTCGGAGAGAATAAGATTGAAGTCGATGACAGGGAGCTGGGCCACACTGTAGGGAAGAAACATGACCATAATGTTGGGGGGGAACCTGTTAAGGCAGAAGTTGTGAGAGACACAATCTCACAGGCCTATATACATCTATGTAAGAAGTAACAGTATCCAAATGTCATTTAGGGATACTGATCTCCTGGATGTGCTGAAAGAAATCTATGTAAGTAATAGTATCCAAATGTCTTTTAGGGCTACCGATCTCTTGGATGTGTTGAAAGGAAGAGGTGATCAACCTGGGGACTCTAGAATCCCAAGAAGCCACATGTAAGGATCTCTGTCGAAGGATGATGGCCTCCTAGAGATAAGAGCCAAACACCGCTGGTCTAAATATCTAAAGAAAGTAGAGAGATTATTGCCTGAGTCCCTATATAGGTAGTAATATCTCCCACAGATCTCATAGTAAATGGAGCATCTCTCGGAGGGAGCAAAGATGATAGATCCAGTCAGGGTGAGAAATATGATGATCTGTCTCAAACCGTAGCTAATGGGAACAGGCTCTCATTTGAGGGAGGGGGAACCTCAAGCCATGTGACCAAGGATGCTAGAGATAGTGAGGGTGGCAAAGTATACCATCTTCGACTTATAAGAAATGCTCAATGTAAAAAGCAAGCTTTGGGTTGAGTGGCAAAGGACGGGAGGTCCAAGTGACTTGGATGTACTGATTGTAAATGTCCCTTCTAGAGCTTAAGGGCAGTTTTTTTTAAATGTGTATTTTTTATAGAAATTCCCTTAAAGGTGCTGCACCGGATGATGTACATGCAATCCAAGCTCTCTAGAATGAATTTACACCTTACATTGTCCGATAATTTGGGTCCTTTAGCTCTATATGTACTGATTGTAAATGTCCCTTCTGGACAGGGCTTAAATTTGACAGTTGTATAGCTGTATTTAGGTATTTTTGCTGTAAAATACAATCCAAATTTTGATATCATATGAAAGGAGAGATTTTGGACAAACTGTCAAAATTTATATAGGATTATGACGATATATATATTTAATTTTTATATGATTTATTTATACTAAGGCATGTCATAGTATTTGAAGGGTACCATTGAATAGATAACTGTCATAAAAAAATTGCTTGACAAGCAAGGTCGACTATCAAATTTAAGCCCTGCTTCTAGAGCTTAACTCTAAATTTTTTTAAATGTGTATTTTTTATAGAAATTCCCTTAAAGCTGCTGTACGGGAAGATGTACATGCACGCCAAGCTCTCTAGAATGAATCTACACCTTATATTATCCGATAATTTGGGTCCCTTTAGTGAAGGCACATCTTCAGACGAGATTCCAAAGAGATAAGAGACTGCAAATTCCTCCTGAGTTTGCATCCTATCAAGCATATGCGGGATGGAGCTTAACTAAGTGGAGAATGAGCACATTAATGGAGGAGGCGAGAATCTATTTTCAAATGTGAAGCAAAAAGAAAAACTCCTTACGGTTGCCCAAATTTCAGAACGTGAAAAGTGCAAATTCAATCCAAAGAGCTTGGAGAGCATTCCATAGAGCTCAGAGTATGTGTACACTGTCCCGTACAATATTTCTGACAAGGAAATTTGTGCAAGTTTAATCTCTTCCAAAAAACCATTTTTCATGAAAGAATATAGATTTAGGAGAGAATCTATTTTCATATGTGAAACTAAAAATTAAAAAAATTCCTTAAAGTTGAGCAAATTTCCAAACATGAAAGGTGCAGATTCAATCAAAAGAGCTTGGAGTGCATTCCATTGAGCTCGGAGTACATGTACACCGTCCTGTACAATATTTCTAACAAGGAAATTTGCACAAGTTTAATCTCTTCCAAAAATATATTTTTCATGAAAGAACATAGATCGAGAAGGAGAGAATCTATTTTCATATCTGAACTTTAAAAAAACGCCTTAAAGTTGAGCAAATTTCCAAACATGAAAGGTGCGGATTCAATCTAAAGAGCTTGGAGTGCATTCCATAGAGCTCGGAGTGCATGTACACCGTCCCATACAATATTTCTGACAAGGAAACTTGCATAACTTTAATCTCTTCCCAAAAAAAAATTCATGAACATAGATCGAGGAGAGAATCTATTTTCAAATGTGAAAAAAAATTAGAATTTTTAGAAAAATAGCTAATTGGTGACAAATAACCCACAAATATACACTGCATTATCAAATAAAATAAAGCATTCATGGAGAAAGATGTAAACTCAGGTGCCAAACAAGTCATTATTTGCAGGGAAAAATAAACCGCACCAGACCAGATCCTACACGATAGTTTGCAGAACAAATCAGATAGTTCACACACATGCAAAGCATTATAACCTATTCTGACACCACGCCACATTTTCTTTCATAAGGTTTGTGTCTAAGTTGTAAGATGGCTTGGGAAATCAAAAACTGCCTCATAGTCTGCTTTGAGTCTTTCCTGTGTTAAATTTAAAGTGCCATCAAAGCACATATTTGTCCTATAAATGAAGATAGCTTGCTTTCTGTTCTGTGATGTGCTCTAGGGCCCGTGCTTTTCATCTGTTGAAACTTGAAAAGTAATTAAAGCATTTATGGAGGAGGAAATTTAGGTGCCAACTGTATGTCATGATCTGCATGCCAAGCCAACCAGACCACACAAAATCAACCAAACCATGCCCTACACAATAGAGTACAAAACAAAACAGAACGCTCAGAAGTCTTTACACATGCAAAGCATTACAAGGCCTTACATGACGTCGAGATGTATTTTACTCCCTAAGGTCTGTGCCTAAGTTGTTAGAGGGCTTGAGAAAGCCAAGACTGCATCAAAGTCCACCGAGAGGTTTGGATGATTGAGCGCACCTTGTAGGTAAATACCTTTTTATCTTGCAGTTAAAGGGTTTTTGTGGCCATAAATTTAGAAACTTAATTACCACATAGCATTCGATTTTACGATAATAGTTGTCTATAAGCTTTAAAGCAGTTCACTCTAACTCTATATTTATCATTTTATTCAAATTTTGCCCTGTATTATTTTCCCTCTACTTGTTAAAGCTCCGAGTTCAAAATTGAAGTTGATTCATGAACTCATAGGGAGGGCACGCATTCAAAATGAGATCAATTTATATGCAAGGCATTCAATCTGCATCTTGGAAAGTCGCCATACTAATATTGGAAAGTTGAATCTCTATTTTTAATAAATTGAACATATCTTCTTGATTGTGGTTTCTCTGCTAAGATTTCTGTTATTCAGTAAGTTGGTATCTTTGATCAGGAATGCATTCTTCACTACATATTTCAGTAAAATCTGTTGAAAGGCTTATGCTATAGTTTGCAATGGTGAATACATAGTAAAATGCTAAACATATATAATTTATCCTTTTACTGTCTCTTTTGTGTTTATGATTTTTTTGGTGCAGGTCACTTTACAGGATCTACTGCAAAGTTTGAAAAGGATGAACTAAACATGTTATGAAGTGATCAATCAATTAGAATTATTAATAGGGTTTACTAAATGTTACAATATAAATTTTCAAGAAATTTTAATTTTTAACGATTTTGACAAACTAGAAATTTGTTTAGGCCATATAATGAAAGACAGATCTAAAAGATCTAGCCATCATGTGATTTATGTTTGACAAGCAAAGGTGGCTGTCAAATGCCAGGCCTACTATAGGACTTGATTATACAGGCCTCCAAGAAGAATTTCATGCAGCCTTGACTTGCCGAAGTCAACAACAACAACACTCAGTTCAATTGTTATCTGGATAATTGCAATTTGCCTCTACGCTCGAAACATGCAACAAAATAAAAACTCTCCAAACTAAGGCAATTGATGAGTAATATGTTCAAGGTTAAGGTTGGTCTGTGAACCAATTGAGCACTACAACAATGCATTTATGATAGGTGTAAAACAAAGGTGTATAAGGGTAAGCATGCACTTTTATCCCCTACAAATATTTATATACATATACATAAGTAGGGAAATAAAAAACACACCCCACATTTAGAGTCTAATGCTCAAGTCTCATATGCCAACTCTTGTGCAGAAACACGCCACTTGTACACTAGGCGATGCATTAGGAACATCCCAGTCAAAATGAGTCCAAAATAACAGGGAAAAGTGCGAGGTATGCAATTTTCACCATTACATTAATATACACAACTTGATGTATATCCACATAGTAACATTAAATAACAACAGGACACTCAATTGGTTTTCAACTCCATCCAGTCCAAATTTGCAACCAGTCCACGTGAATAGACCCTTCTTTTTACATACATTTTCATAATGTCATGGAAATCTCTTGTATCAGGTAATGCTAAGAGTGTTACATGTATTTCTACAGATACATATTAAATGGTAGATGCTAAGAGTGTTACATGTATTTCTACAGATATATATTAAATTTTTATATAAAACTAGAGTGTCAGGATTCTAGCGAGATTAGAATACAAAATCCAATCAGAAAATTTAAGCTTTAATGGTTTTTTGGGTTGTAAAATACAGTACAAAAAGTTACGAACTTACCTAACATGAATTTCAAGTAAGGAAAGCAAGCAATCCCACGTCACATGTTAAAAACCACAATCAATGTACGTTGGGAGATGATGCCAAAAAAATTGGTGTTCACCAAAGGAGCTCAAATAGAATTGACTAAAGCGGTCCACGTTTCCTGTCAAAAATATTGTAGGGATGGTGTACATGCACTCCAAGCTCTTTGGTATGAATCTGCACCTTACACGTTTGGAAACTAAAGTATCGCAAATTTCCTGTCAAAAAAATTGTATGGGGTGGTGTACATGCACTCCAAGCTCTTTGGAATGCCCTCCAACCTCTCTGGAATGAAACTGCACCTTACACGTTTGGATTGCACCAATTTAGGCAATTCTGTTCCAGAGAGCTTGAAGTGCATGTATACCATCCCGTGCAATATGCCTAACAGGAAATTTGAGCCTCTTTAAGCAACTTCAAAAAAACAGGTCCCAAACTTACATGTCATTAATACTAGCACTTGCACCCATAGGAGGTTCAAGGAATACGCCGATAGGAACAACCGACGAGTTTAGAAAGTTTTCCGGCGTGAATTTTTTTTACGGCATGAGACAATTTTCCGAACACTATAATACTCACATATAAAAGCCTATCAGCTAATTAGTAAGGAAAGCACACATTCTAACATCGCATATTAAATGCCACAATCAATGCAATTTATCACCTATTTTGTGCCCTCATTACCCAATGCAATGTTCTCAATGTACCTGTGCTACTATTTGCCACCTCATTCACCTCTCTATACACGTATGTATATATACTAGCACTTGCACCCATAGGAGGTTCAAGGAAAATGCCGATAGGAACAACCGACGAGTTTAGAAAATTTTCAAGGGTGAATATTTTTTATGGCGTGAGACAATTCCGAACACCATAACCCCATGTCCCCATGTGGCTGTTTAAGTTATTTTTCTGCTTAAATTGAAGCAGTTGGATTGGGCCCATGGAAATTTACAATTATGGGAAAAGGATAATATAGAATCTTTCCCTGTTGTTGTGGAGCAGCTATTGTTTAGGAATTGCAAATAAGCTGTGGAAAAAAAGGGGGGGCTGGAAATAAGCAGCCACTGCATAATGAAAAATATGCCATGTGGTTGCATATATTTCCTTCCCTCCTCTTTTTTTAAGTTTCTTCTAAATTAAGATAATTAAGATAATTTATTTTTATTTTTTTTATATAGTAAAACTAAAAACTACAATAGAAGGCATGAGTTTTCCACAGTCCATAATAGTAAATTCGAGAGTGCTTCTGGATTCAACTGTGTATGTTTTTGTTTCAACGTTTCAGATCATACAAAATGATCCATCATCAGGATAAGCAGAAAAATAAAATATTCACTAGCTCCACAAATATCTCCTAAAAAAAATTGAGCAATGGCTGCTAGCCAAAATAAGCTAAGCAGCAACATGGGGACATGTCCTAATGCTCACATATAAAAGCCTATTGGCTAAATTATATAACTATAAATATAAAGATAAACAAATGTTGCCTAGCGACTAGTCCCTCGCATAGCCACATGTTAGAAATTATTGTTGATAATAACCAATTAAAAGTATTCCCAAATATTGATTGTAATTTTTTATTTTATCTTTGAGGCTTTGCTTATTAACTAAGTTACCGGTTCTTCAGGAAAATCCCCAAAGTACTGGTCCGGTACGGCCCCGGTCCTGATCCTGGTTCAATCCTCTCGAGGATTCGGCCAAGGTCATGCTTTGGGCCTATGGGTCGTTCTGGGCCGAACCTGGGAGAACCCAGCCAAAACCTAGGGCGAACCTAGAGGAAAATGCTGGGAAAAGCACTTTTTTGGGCATTTTTAAGACATTTTAAGTGATTTTATGGTAATTTTGTGCCTAGCGAAAAGGCGAATTTGGTCTTTCAAAGAAACATATCACTTTAAGAAAATCATGATGTCCTTAATTCTAAAGATGGTTATGCTCAACATTCCTTGTATCAACTCGTCTCCCTTTAGTCTCAAGTGAATTTTTGGATGATTTCTATGTCTCTCATAAGAGGAATAAGAGAATTTGTAGCTGCTTCAGAACTTAACTAGATCCATATCTATGTTAATATGAGCCTTGGAAAGCCTCTACCAAATATAATTTTCTTTGAACAGTGAGGGCCACTGAATGAGAGCAGTCCCATTGATTATCAGATTATCCCTTTCTGCTGTCAATTTTGTTATGCCATGGACATCTAGCAAGGGTTTGCTGAAAACTATAAAAAGACAATCCACACCCCTATAATTCCATGAATGCAGATGCACTAAAATGATAATTTGGAGGTATAGATTCCTCTATGATAGAGAAAGATGACAATAAGCATTCTCAGTCATTTTCAGTAGCATATGATCAGATTCTTGAATGATAGAAGCAGGTTGATATATAGTTTATTTCCTCATGCTTATTTTGCTGAACCCAAAGATGGTCATTAATGAGAGAATTGGGAAAAACATCAAGGTTTATAAGGTGTTCCATATGAAACTTGTAATAACTAATATATATCATGACATTCGTATTTGACTAATTGACATTGTAGTGTTTTTAATTTCTAATACTACTGTGGTTTTGTTTATTATATGATCATATTCATGATACTATGGTATTCTGAACTTAATTACTGCTGCAAATATGAATATTTTTACTGATTTTATATGTTTTTGAATGGATGAACCCAAAACGAACCCACACCCAAAAAAAATTTGACTGAACCTGCAAACCAAACCCAAACCAGTACCAGAACTGGTAACTTAGCTTATTAAGTATAATTCTGCAGTTGTTTATCGGCAGTTTTATCATAAAATCTGGTCAATTTTTGGCTTTCCCCCTCATTTTCATCAAAGTTTTTGAAGCTATTTACCTCGATTTGTTTGATAGACGAATTAGACGTCACTCAATCCACATTAGACCAGATTTAGCTTTGCTTCCCTAAATTTTGAGACCAAAAAAGACGTATTGTGTCAAGGCTTTAGAATGCAGAAACACGAACAGTAATACTCTTCTGCATTACGAACTACTTCTCACAGGCCTCTTGAGAATGAAACCATAGGAGGTTGATTAAGCATATTTACTTACAAATTTCCTTGATGAAGTTTGTGATGTTACATGAGTTGGAAAAATATTGATGAAAGAATAACTATTTCACATTTTCTTGTGTTCTAGATGTGGCGTATGAGGGGAAACGAGCAACATCAAAAAATCTAATACAGTTGACACAAACATAATATACTTCATAGAAAGACTTTGATATAGTATAGAAAAGGAAATCAAGCAAGCGTGTATGTGAATAGGTTTAAAGTCAAGTCAAGAGAACTTGCTACACAAACATCTCTGCTAGGAAAATTTCTCTCTACACCTTTTCTAATGAATGATATTAACTACTGATTGTCGCATAGACAATTATGTTATATTTATCTTTATTTTTTATGATTTAGATATTGATAAACAATAATTATTCTCACAATGGCAAGTTGACATTTATGGATGCCATCAATATTGGATCTAAAAAGAACAAACTATACACTCTTATCAAAAGATTTTTTTATAATTCATGTTTCTTGCAGGCCTCTTTGGACATATTGTGTGAGATTAAAGCATAGTTTCAGAAAAAATGAAGGCAATTCTCAGTTCAATAGCCCCTACTGCAAATCTTTATTGTCGATTGGACAGTAAGATCGCCCTATTTCTCCAACCATAGTCTGCCACGTCCATGGATCCATGCAAAATCATGGGTTCTCTGTTGACTACTGTTGCATTTTGAGTACCAAGCAATTAAATTCTAAGTTCTTTTTGGCTTAAGTGTAACATTCTTGAACAAGGGCAACTCTTTTTTATGTACAAGACAGTTCAGCAGAACATCTAAATCAATTTAAATATGATCTCAATTTATAAGTATGCTGTAAACTGTAATAAGATCTCGATTTTGTGAACCAATAGCATTTGAGGTAAATGGTACTTTTGTCATTTTTCATTAAAAAATGTGCAGCTTTTAATTTGTTAATATTAGACCGATAAAATAAATAATAAAAACTTGTGATTGGCTGAATAGTACATGTTGATGATTGTTTTTAGACAAGTCAACAATACAATAAAATACTGAGTATCCAACTCTCTCTTGAATAAAGCTCTTCAAAGGCTGAACTATGTGATCCAGTGAAGTAACTACAAGGTTCCTTATTTATGACTCATGATGGGTTAACTCAATGATTACATGTGATCTTGCCGATAATCACAAAGGGACTTACATTAGACTTCTTCATACTTCCTTAGCTTATTCCTCCTTTAGTGTGGATGAAGTATGTACAATGCATCAATGATAAAAAAAAGGGAAAAAAGATAGGGTTTAGGGAGCTAATCTAAGGTCAATGAAGGAATGATGATGCATGAATAGACAAACTCCTGAATTAACCTAACTCCACTTCACCAAGGATGCCTACAACTACATGAAGTTGGTGCGATCTTCTAAAGTATGCGCATGGTTTTCAAATCATGAAGGCTCATATAAGCACCCATTGAATGGTGCAGCTCAAACAAGCATCCACAATCGAACTTAAGCAAATGATAAGACTCAGACTAGCTTTACACAACACTTCACCAACGATGAATGTTAAAAGCATAAGCTAGGAGTTGATCAAATATTCAATACAACATACATAACATCAATGAGCTCTAATCTACTTCTAATCTACTTGAAACATCTCTCTACTTCAATCAAGATACAAGAAACCATGTGATTCCACAAGACAACACTTAACACCAAATGAATTCCAATGTCTTTACATTAATCTTGAGAAATATTTACAACAATCTCCAGCACTCTCAAAAAATTTCGAGTCTCTTCCTACTCTACTCCTACTAGTCTATTGCCTACTAACTACTTTCTAATAATTTACAAATGAGGCAACAAGGCCTTTATATAGAGGTCCAATATTACAATGAATGGCTTAGATTGATCTAGATAGCCAAGGGCTCAGATCATGCCACCTCAATAGGTAGTTACAACAACTTGTTATTTTTAGTACATGAGAGAGGCAATGAAGGCACGTTTTCCAAGAAGATAAGATAAGATGGAATCTTTGGAACATCTTCCACATGGACATCCTCTTTGTCTTCTTGCTTGTCGAATGATGTGGTGGCTTGTGATTGGCTTGATGATTAGTGTCTGCCACGTAGGTGCCACCTTAACATATTCCCAAATTCTATCATCTTGTATGATGTCTTCGATGTGATCGCTCTGAACTTGTATGTTTGGGAATGCTTTGTTGATCTTCTTGTAAACTGGATGTATGATATGTGTTGCTTCATTTGACTAACCCTGTGATTCTTTCTTCTTCTTGTAGGATATATGATGATCTCCTTTGGATACATCTGCATCTTGTAGGATGTAGTATAAAGTAGATGATGATGATGCTTCCTTCATGTAAGAGTGGATTGATGATGATGACATGAAGTAGAATAGATGACGATGCTTCATTCATGAATCGGAGTAGGAGATCTCTCTTTAGACTTGAAGATCAAAGAGTCTTGAAGTTGAATGGATGATGCCATTGAAGATGAACTACTTCCTTGTTGATGATCTTGAAGTGGTCCTTTGGAATGTAGAAATTAATGACATCTTCCTTATATGTAGAGTAGACTTCTCAAAGAGACTTGAATGCACCGGAAGTACTTGAAGCTTTGTAGATGTTTTTGGAATGCTTGATGATGGAGTGTTCTGACTTGATGATCTTAACATGATGCCATTGATACTGAGGTATGCCATTGATACTGAGGTGTTGCGACATGATGATGATGAAAGGCTCCTTTGGATCAACTACATGATGACTCTTCTTCAAGATGGCAACTTGCTGATTTCCCTCCTTACCTGAAAGTGATTCCAGCCCTTAGCTCTTGCAACACAAACAAGGAAGCAATATCAATCCTTTGATAACATAATTTCATAACACATAAGAATCGTTTGCTTAAGCTTTAGAAAGGATCAAAACATGAAAGCAATTATAACATTCAAACCAAGCATCACATTGAAAGTAGCGCATTGGATGGAGGTCTAGTTGTTTGGATAAAGGACTTCTAAAACTTAGATTTAACCTCATATAGGAGTGGCGCACTAGATAAGGATTTGGTTCGCCACTTAAAAGATTTCATAATGCTTGCAATTCATCCCTCTTCGAGTAGCGCATTAGATCATATTTTTGAATCCTCTTGTTCCTCAATGACTTCCCAACAAATCAGAAACTTGAAAGTTTGTCTTTAAAGGTTTGGCGCAGCAGGTGAATATTTTAAACCTGCTTACTCTTCATGTCTTAATGCAGCAGATCACACTTTCATCCTCCTCATGAATGATCCTTGTGGATGCATTAGTTCAAGGTTTCAATCTCTCTCTGATTTTGAATGCTGCATTTGAAGTAAACCTTCATCCTAAGCACACTAAATGTGGGTTTTGGATCTTCTAGGTATTGGCGCTTTGGTTGAGAGTTTTAGGATCCTTTGAAAGGTGTCACAAACTTAAACCACTTTAACATCAGGCGCAACAGATAGGGATTTTGGATCCTTATTGAAAATTGCCTAAAACTTCAATCAACACCTCTTGCCATCAACTTCCGAAGTGGCGCAGCAGATGGGAGTTTTAATCTCTTCTCACTTCAACCTCATATTAGAATGGCGTTTTGGTTGAAGATTTCACTGTTTGGTTGTTCGCTTGAAGCTTGCCTTGAAACTCCCAACAAGATATCCTCTTCCTTAGGCGCATTGGTTTGGGCGCATTGGATTGGCATCTTGAATCCTCTAAAAAAACACTTAAAACTTCAATCAACACCCATCAAAATTGGCACATTGCTTAAGGCGCATTAGTTCATGATTTTGTTCTCCGGTTGAAAGTGGCATAGTGAACCAAAATTTTGCGCTCCCCTTTTATCTTGTCGCACTGGATCAAGATTTTGTGACCTTCTTTAGTGCTTAGCCATTTTTTCAGTCTCCTTCAGGGTAAGGTCTATTGAAAAATATATTTAAGTATAAGTTCAATCTTCCAACTTATACTTTAAATATTTTTCAATATACCTTTCAGGATGTTTGAGATAGGTCTCGAATCCACCGAATTTAACATGCAAAATCTAGAATTTGGAGGATCCACCAGATTTCAAACTTAGTCAATTTTTCAGGATTTTCAAGATATCAGGCTACCAGACTTAGTCATTTTCAGGATCTCAAACATACATCAGGATTGATCTCAGTGTTCATTATTTGGATGGAATTTGATCAAGACTCTTCATTACTGCAAGTTCATGTTCCAAATGAGACCTCCAGTTATAAAGCAAAACCTTCTAGGAGAGAGACTCATTGTTGGATTAGCAGAGGAAACGAACCTAAGACATCATCAAAAACTAAATGCAAAGCATCAGAGATGAAAAAAAAGGGGGTCCCCATTTGCAATGGGGCGATGTGTGATTAGGTCACAACAGTACATTCAGTAATAACCACTTAGCACTTATCTCTCACAATAGTTGCCCTACTAGGGCAGGGAGTAACACATATTTCATTTTGAGTTTTAGTTCTTATTAATCCCTGCCTCAGAAGGGATAATAGAGTGATTATATAAGTGCAATGTTCAAAAAAATTATTCAAACCACTTTATAATTTCCTTAAGTTTTTACTTAAATTTTTATTTTTCTCTAAAGTCGGTGCTTCATATTATTGTGATGTGACATTTAGTTCTTATTCTCAATCCATTCCAGCTTCAATATTATTGCGACTGACAAGACCATTTATTATGACCGATCATTTATTGTCCTGCAGGTACCTATCAAGACCGATGTCTGTAGTGTTCAAATCCATGAATTCCAAAAATTCAAGAAGACCAATCACCATTGATGTCTCCTGCCTTCACCATAAGCTAGAGCTCTTGTTCTGTTGCATTGCCTCCCAAATAGCTCATAACCTTGCCAGCTTCCAACCATGAAATCTTTTTGTTGCCATTGATGAGAATCGGAAATCCTCCAGAGCAATGCATTTCTTAACATGCTCTGAAACGGCCTCTGCTACATCATATCCTGTCATATTGTAATGGAAATGCAAAGTCTTAATCCTTTCAACAGATATTAGAAGCTCACAAATGGCTATGGCAGCTTCTCTCGAAATAGCACAAACAACGAAATAAAATTCTTCCAGCATTTTCTGAGATTTCAAGTGGTCCAAAAGCTCGAACACCCTTCTCTCCTAATGGATTCAATGAAAGATTCAAGGATCTCAGTGTACACCCTTTTAAAACAGATGAAAATATGGACATAACCTCAAGAGCCTCAGCCTCGGGCCTTTCCTCAATAAAACCTTGAAGGTTAACTCCATCAATAAAACCTTAAAGGATCACATCTATTAGTTTTTTTTCTGAAGACCCATCAAGATGCATTCTACAACATGGGCAGCCTTGAGAACAAACTTAAGTTTCTGAAGCATATTTTGGTATAAGAATTCCCAGGCTCTTCTAACGACCTTAAGAGCTCTGTGGCTAAAGGGTCATCAACACAATCCCCTTCTCCCAATATATCAAAAACAATCGATCCTCGCTTAAAGGTATCCAACATTAGTTTGCTTGCTTCCTTCACATAAAGTTGTATAGTAGAGGTACCATCTGGATTTGGGTATCTACTAGCATGGTCATTTGCAGCAACAAATGCAATATCTTCTATTTTTTTAGCATTTTCCACAGCCTCTACTTTGCTCAGAAGACCACAGCTTCATGAAAAATAGGATTCCCAAGAAAGACTACTGATCATGCACTCTACCAAAATCAAGTTATCTCCCTCGTTATCCTCCATGAATTAATATGGATGCATTGCCTATTTGAAACAATTGTGTCTTGCCAAGAGCAACATGCAAAACACATAGCCTTGTTGATGATTGTTTTTAGACAAGTCAACAATAGAGTAAAACACTGAGTATCCCACTCTCTCTTGAATAAAGTTCTTCATAGGCTAAGCTATGTGATCCCGTGAAGTAACTTCAAAGTTCCTCTTCTTAAGATTTGCGATTTGCATTGGATAGACTCAGTGATTTGATGTGATTTTGCTAATAATCACAAAGTGACTTACGCAGACTTCTTCTTACTTCATTCAATTTATTTCTCCTTTCAGTGTGGATGATATATATACAATGCTTCAATAATAAAGAAAAGGAAAAAGATAAAGGTTTAGAGAAACTAATCTAAGGTCAATGAAGCAATGATGATGCATAGATAGACAAACTCCTTAATCAACCTAACTCCACTTCACCAAGAATGCCTACAACTACATGGAGTAGGTGCCATCTCCTAAGGTTAGCGAAAGGTTTTCAAATCATGAAAGCTCATATAAGCACCCATAAGACGACGCGGCTCAAACAAGCATCCACAATCAAACTTAAGCAAACGAAGCTCAAACTAGCTTTACACAACACTTCACCAACGATGAATGTCAAAAGCATGAGCTAGGAGTTGATCAAATATCCAACACATACATACATAACATCAATGAGATACTAATCTACTTTTAATCTACTTAGAAACATCTCTTCCTTCCATCAATATACAAGAAACCATGTCATTTCACAAGACAACACTTAACACCAAACAAGCTCCAATGTCTTTGCATTAATATTGAGAAATATTTACTTCAAGTACTATCAGAGAATTTTGAGAGTCTCTTCCTACTCTACTCCTACAAACTATCTAACTGAGAACTATATATAAATAAGGCAACAATGCCTTTATATAGAAGTCCAGAATTACAATGAATGGCCTGGATCAATTCAGATAGCCAAGGGCCAGGATCATGCCACCTCAGCAGATAGTTACAACTTGCTATTTAGTACATAAGAGAGGCAATGAAAGCACGTTTTCCAAGAAGATAAGGATAAAATGGAATCTTTAGAGCATCTTCCACATGGACATCCTCTTTGGGTTCTTGCTTATTGAATGATATATTGAATGTAGTCATATGATGTGGCTGATTATGATTGAACTGATAATATGTACATGCCACATAGGCACCACCTTAGCAAACTTGTGGATTTCAACTGTTTATTCACTTTGCTCTGTGGGCATATTCCCAAATTGTATCATCTGTATGATGTCTTCAAACATGATTGCTTTTGAATGAACTTGTATGTTTGGGATGTATCTTGTTGATTCTGCCTTGTTCATTGTAAGTTGAATATGTATGATGTTTGTAACTCATTTGTCTAACTCTATACTTCTTCTTCTCTTACAGGATGTATGTCTTCTCTTCGTAGAGAGTAGTGTAGAGATGATGATGCTTCCTTCATGATATAGAATAGATGATGATGCTCCATGAATAACATGGAGTAGGAAACTCTTCTCAAAGACTTGAAGATTGAGAGAAGAACTTGAAGTGATAGATAGATGTCTTCTCCGATATGGCAGCTTGATACTTGAACCTTGAAGTGGTGTACTAGCAAGTCGAACTTGAAATGATGATATCTCCTTTTGAAACAATGCTTGATGACTCCTATTGATGACTCCTCTTCTAGCCTTGACCTCTTCAACTCATAATACACCTACAACATGGACAAGAAATACATTAAGTCATTGATAAATTATAGCATATAAGAATCATTAAAACAAAATCAGAATTTGAAAGGCAATCTGCTGCAAAAGGAAGGATATTCGGGCACTCACATGAAGAAATGTGTTAGCTGACCTCATTAAATATTTAATGCTTTTTAAATGTTTGAAATCAGACATTAGCTAACTTATGTTCTAGGCACTGATTTGAATAGGCACTGAAATTGGATGATTGAGGCATGAAGTACACCTAGTTCCTAAGGCTGTCTTGTAAGGATTTTAAACATGTTTTCATGCTCCAAAACTTCTATGCTTCCTAAGCGCATGTTGAGAGTGTTGCTGATTTAAATCAGCGCCTTGGTGAAATTAGTGCTCTTCAAGTCTAGGCGCTGCCTTAAGTACTTAGTCTATTGCTTGACCTTCAATGATCTTAATCTTCACCTTGCAAATCAGATTTAATGCTCAAATGCTCCTCCCAATCAAGGCGCTAATTTGGATAGAAATTATCATGGATGGGCGCCTTGACTAGATAAATGCCTCCCTTAAACTTAGGCGCCAACTAGAAGCAAAATGGAGTAAAAATTGTGCCTAAGAATGCTTCATGTTTATTGTTTATCCTTAATGACTTCAATCTTCATACTTATGATGTTTAAGAACTTCCTACCTTAGGCGCTGAAATTGGTGCAAATAGACTGAAATGTGCACCTTTTATGCTTAGTTTGCTGTTTAACCTTCAATGATTCCCAACTCCTGTTTATTCTTTAACTGCAATCAGATTTAGTTATGTCAGATTTGATGCTCATTCAAATGAGGCGCTGTTTTGAATCTGAATGGACTTCTTGATTGCTTAGGCGCTCATTTAGATGACATAAAGATAAATATGTGCCTAGATTACTTAACTTAGTTTCTTAGCTCTTTTAACTCCCTCAATGACTTGTCTAAACTCCTATGAACCTACATCATTCCCATGGCTAAGATTGATGATTCTAACCTGATTTCATTCTAGGCGCCCAAGATGAACTTCTCAATGGTGGAAGTGCCTCAACCTCCTTAACTAACTCTTAAGCATTATGAGGATCTCTAATCTCTTTTCACCAAGACATTGGTGTTTGAAAACTTTTTTATTCAAAGTGACATTACAACTCAAGCTTCTTGATCTCCTATCTTCTAGACACTAATGTGAGGTTGTTCAAGTGCAGATTTGCGCCTAACCTTAAAGTAGTGCATTCATCAAATTTTGAGTGATTTTTACTAAGGCGCTACTTTGGGTAATAATCTCCAACACCTATCCTTCAAGGCACAAGTTGATAGCTCTAGAGATGAAAATGAGCGCCTAGATTTACTTGAAGGAACTTGATTTAATTCTGGGCGCACTTTTGTGATCATTTGAACATGAATAAGCGCCTAAGGTTTAAGAGCATTTCCTTGTCAAATTTTCAATGTTTAAAGCTTTCCGACATCAATTTCAATCAAGGCGCAATAGCTTGGAATGGTTCAACGTTTGTTCTCCTCTAAGCGCACATCTGAGTTTCTACCTTAGGCGCTGACTTGGGTTGGCAGAGGTGGGAAAGTGCGCCTAACTTCCTGGAGCAAATTCGCGCCTAGGAAATGGAAGTCTCCAGGGTTATGTATATTGAAAAATATATTTAAGTATAAGTTTGAAATATTTTTCAATATACCTTTCAGGATGTTTGAGATAGGTCTCGGATCCATCGGATTTAACATGTAGATTCTAGATTTTGAGGGATCCACCAAATTTCAGACTTAGCCAATTTTCAGGATTTTCAGGATATCAAACTTAGTCATTTTCAGGACCTCAAACATGCATCAAGATTGATCTCAGTGTTCATTTGAACCTTGACGGATGACTTCCTAGTTTCCATTTGAATGTAGTTTGATCAAGGCTCTTCATTATTGCAAGTTTCAGGAGAGACTCATTGTTGGATTGGCAGAGAAAACGAACCTAAGACATCATCCAAGACTAAAGAAAAGCACTGGAGCTAAAAAAGGGGGGTCCCCATTTGCAATGGGGCGATGTGTGATTAGGTCACAACAAGCCTCACTAGGAATATACATGGCATGAAGCAAAAACTGGAAGGGCTACCAGTGCCCTAGTATTATTGCTATTTGTCAATCAATAAATATGGTGGAAACAAGTGAGGTTTAATTTAACAATAGAAGTTTGCTAATTATAATGTAATATACTCAACATACAATGTGGTCATTAGAGATTTCTTTTAGTAATGTATTGGTCACTTTTGTGCATGTGAGTTTTGTTTTATATACTACTATTAAGTGAGGCCCTTTACATCTGGGTAATGTTGGTGCATGATTGTGATGCCATTAAATATGGCACTTTCACAATTCAACATTCTACGAGTCCTTTTGTGGCTAATTCTTATAATCCTATATTTGAGAGGACATTCACATGCCACCATCAAAGACTTTAATTCTATGGTTTTTAATGTTTGTGCATGTATCACTTTTGAATCTAATCATGTAGAGAAGATAGAAGAATGTCGTATCCCACATTCCTTTGATATGCCTTTTTTGTCCATTCAAAATCCTTTGAATTTGTTCTACGTGTCCTTTTGTGGCTAATTCTTATAATCCTATATTTGAGAGGACATTCACATGCCACCATCAAAGACTTTAATTCTATGGTTTTTAATGTGTGTGCATGTATCACTTTTGAATCTAATCATGTAGAGAAGATAGAAGAATGTTGTATCCCACATTCCTTCGATATGCCTTTTTTGGTCCATTCAAAATCCTTTGAATTTGTTCACGAAGTGGCTCCTCAAATTTCTAAATTTTATAGTGAAGATTCATTCCAGAGAGCTTGAAGTGCATGTGTAGAAATTTTATAGTGAAGATTCATTCCAGAGAGCTTGAAGTGCATGTGTACACCGTCCTGTACAATATTTTTGACAGGAAATTTGTGCCACTTTAGGCAATTATATTCTTAAATGTTTCAATATGTACCTAGGAAAATACAATAATAGAAAGTACAACTCAAATAGTGTAAAAAATTACCTCATTTCAATTAGATTGTTTTTTAATCGTGAGTAGCTTAATGCTTTATGTAATTGTTGTTGTTGGGACTCTCGGAGAACTTCAACCACTAAGACACCTTTTAAGTTTCTCAATTGCTCCCCTCCATTAGTTTATGGGGACTTATTTTTTCAAAGCAATTATACTACTAACGAGACATTCAAACTTTATTTTTGCTTTCAAATGAGTTTTAAAGTCGCAAGCAACGCATCCAACAATTATAGAGCCAGATAAACTAATTAACAATAACCAGTAGCACATTATTTTAGCACGTGTCTAAGCATTTAACTAGTTTTAGAGGCGGCAGCAAATGCGGTCACCATTACGTTAGCACAATCACCTGGTGGTTTCAGAGCGCATTCAAAATGAGATCAATGTTGTATGCAAAGCATTCAATCTGCATATTGGCAAGTCATTAAACAATATTAGAGAGTTGAAAGTCTATCTATAATAAATTGAACATATCCTTTTTATTGTGGTTTGTTTGCTACATTATCATGTAAGTCGATGCCTTTGTTCAGGAATGCATTCTTCACTGCATACTTCAAAAAAATCTGTTGAAGAGCTTATGCTATAGTTTGCAATGGTGAATACATAGTACTAGCACTCGCACTTAATGTGCAATAGGCATGCCTATAGGAATTTATTATGAGTGTAATTCTTAATTAACCTAGAAATTAAGAAGCAATTTAATAAATATGTTTTTAGTAGAGAATGTATTTTGTTCAATACCTTTTAATTGATGAACTGAGTTTCAATGGGCCTAGTTGTTGATTTGCATTGGCAGTTGCTTGCATGAAGCCTCTCCCATGGACAGTCAAGTTCCTTTCAATGGTCACTCTATCATCCTCATTCTTGATTGGGCAACACCATGGCACAACTTTAACACAATTGAGTATGAGAGCTTTTGGATTCAACTATGTAATTTTTTTGAATCTTGAAAAAATTAGATAATTGAATCCAAAAGCTCTCATACTCATTTTCATGGACTGTGAAAAACTCATGCCTACTTTTAACACAGTTGTTAAATTGAATGATATTTTTTCGTCAACTTGGATTTCATAACCTTCTTGCCAATATCAAAATTATAGAGCCAAAAGTTTTTGGCTAGGAACTACTTATATCACTCTCTAATCCTTTTCTTGGCAATGATGAGCAGGCTGCATTCCAGTTCTTTATACATTTGTTTAAATCAAATGACTTGGTGGCTATGCATAATAAACATATGTTGCACAGTGTAATGCAAAACAATTGATGGGGAGATCCTCTTCAAATCTCAAGGACATGAATTGCATACAAATTGGTATCTTCAAATAAGCTCACAAGATAAGCCTCTACAACTTTTTTGGAGTGTGAAAGCAACATGGCTATGGAAACAAAAGTCCATCTACAAGACAATACAATGACAAGGGTATTTTTGACCATGGTGACACAAGGGCTTGTCAAAAAAACAGAAAGTGTGTTGCTGCACAAGAAATCCCCGCCATAATCTGATGAAGGCGGCAGTAAAATGAGCCAGCATGTGTAGTCAAAGCACAAATACATATTTTAATTGCTACCCCAACTCCTAGCTCATCCACCATAAGTTTGGTGTTGAGGCCCTACTTGACATAAACTTCATCACTTCCACCACATAACTCCAGCCTTAGTGGCTCAAAAATTCCCCCACTGATGGATATGACAAATTGTGGAGCTATGGCACCCACCTCATGTAAATAAGACTCTGTTCCCATGTTCGAGACTCAAATCTCTCTAGTAATATCACCCATGCCCTTGTTCGCTCCTCCAACATGCTTTCGTGACAAAAGCGAGGGCAACACAAACACCCACAAAATGGGAAACCCATTGCTTTGAGGCCAAATGCCATGGTAGCAGTCTACTCTTTTGAGAAAAACCACTTGTTTCCAAATGCCAATGGTCCTTGCACTGTTAACTTTGTTTCTAATGAAAGCCCTTTGAAATTCCCTAATTTCGATCACCATCAATAGGCCACTCTCAACAAACTTCCATCTACCTCTATTCACAACAAACCTCCCTCTACCCTTCTCATGAAAACCCTTATATCTCTCACCAACCCCATTCTCCCTCAGTTCCCTATCATACAAGGAAGTTCTTGAATGAAGAGTCCCTAAAAGGTTTAGGTAATCCCTTACCCCCTTTTTACTAACCCGCATGACCTTACCTCTTCTTATCATCCCTCAAGCTCAATGAGGACCCACTTCCAGTCTTCCTCTCAGGAGTGTCTTCCCTAGGGAGTTGTCATGAATGCCACCATCTTCACCTTTAAATTAGTTTGGTGTCATGAATGCCACCATCTTCACCTTTGAAGATTAGTTTGGTGTACTTCAACTAGACAAGGACACCTTGCCCACCTTTCCCCACTGAAGTGTCACATGCAATCATGGAATGTAAGAGGCCTTTCCATCGCCTCCCATAAGAATTAGGTGAGACATTCTATTTGGAACAATCTCATGGATGTTCTTAGGCTTCAAGAAGTGAAAATCAATGTTGTCCGCTCGGATGTCACTCTAGTCGCCAATTCTTCCACATTAATCACCCCGAGGGCAACAATGGAAGCGTGTTGGGCCTTGCACCTCGAATTGCTAAATCTATTATTGCTTTTGGTACTGACCCAAACAATTACTACATTTACGCTATTGTGTTATACCATGGTGGGCTGCATGGGTTTTGTTCTGAGTATGCTTTAAATTCCCCGCAAGATAGAACTCAGCTCTAGGAATGCACCTACCCACGGTGGATTGGGTGGTTAGGGGTGACTTCAACATGGTAGAAAACCACTCCAATCACAGCCGGGAGAGCTGCTCCCACCTATCTCAATTGGAGTTTGGCTTGTGAACCTTAACACACAAGCCTCTAGAGTATGATCCACATTGATTTACTTGGAACAACTCTCACAAAGCATTTTTGAAGAAAATGAACAAGACCCGCTATGGTAAGTCCAAACCAACATGTATCAACACCAAGTTAAATTCATGTTTGCACACAAAACAAAACAACCAAAACAATGGCTAAGAAACCAGAAGAAAAAAATACCATGGCCTAAACAAAAATCCATCACAAAAAAAAACACAAACACAAACACACCAGAAGCATGGTTTATTCCAACTCTGAAATGGAAGGATCGGCTAAAGTGCCGCTAAAATAGAGGGACAAAATCTTGAACAACACAATCCAAATGCTCCTCCTTTTCTATCCATCTTCCCTCTTGAAAGGGAGAAAAACTTGGTGCCATATTTAGTGAAAACACTACGACTTTCATCAAGACCTAAATTTGATGGTTTTATGGC
Source organism: Cunninghamia lanceolata (assembly GCA_027924645.1). Classification (NCBI taxonomy): domain Eukaryota; kingdom Viridiplantae; phylum Streptophyta; class Pinopsida; order Cupressales; family Cupressaceae; genus Cunninghamia; species Cunninghamia lanceolata. The sequence continues at coordinate 840,355 of BSBN01001859.1, read as the reverse complement.
CGTATCAAAATTTTAAAAGACTAACATGAAAAGAGAGATTTTAGATAGACCGTTGTATAGAATTATGCGGATATATATATATATATATATAATCTTATTTATACAAAGGTATGTCTTAGCATTTTAAGGGCACCTTTGAATGGATAAACGTCATAAAAAATTTCCTTGACAGGCAGGGTCGACAGTCAAATTTAGGCCCTGAATCCTCTTATTAACAACCCCTCATTCTGCTATTTGTCGCAGATCTGCCATGGCTACTGCTTGTCTGATAATAAAGTAAACCCAGTATATATCCCTTTCAACATTATTATTGCCCAGGACCCCACAGCGCCCTTGCTAACTTAGCAGGCGATCATATTACTCAACAAAACATAATTTTTGCCGGAAAAGCTCCAGCTCTCTGCCTCCCCACCCATTTTTAGATCCTTCAAAAGCCTGTTACTCCCAAAGTACCATTTTTAATTAATAATAATAAATCTGAGTCAGAGTACCCATGCCTAGGGACTCGAACCAGTGACCACTCACAATACAATTTTGCATCCTACAAGGCATATTCCACATGGGCAGTTTATCTTCCAATGGTGTACGCACACATGGAATACACCGCAACAGCCCACTTTCTATCTCTGTATCACCTTTTGCTTTAGGTACCTATCTGATTTCTTTCTCCACAAGATCTAGAGCTTTTCCCCATCTGTTGTCGTAGCTGGAATTGGGAAACTGTGGCAGATGGTGCTGTCAAATGACGCTAATGGAGCTCGGATGCAGTGCAAAAAGGCTTAAACATATATACATTTGCTTACATACACACACTGCCCACTATCTATGCTTTTCTTCTCATTTCGTCTCTGAACAGATCTCAATTCAGTCTCCTTCGGATCAAAGCATTGCCACAGGTGCCTCTGTAATGTGACAGAAAATCTATGGGCTTTGGAAACGTGAGCAGCATTAGAAGAAAAATGGTTTGGTAGATGTTAATTATTTTTAACCAGAGGTCTGCATTTGTATTTTTCTTTGGCTGCTTTACATTTTAATAGATAATAAGTGCGCCAGTATTTTTGTGTGCGGTGGGAGGTACTGTCTTTGTTTCAGAGGTTTATGACAGCACATGGTTGTCCACCTCCCATATGTAAATACATACAAACCAAAGGTGTGGCACAGGTATGTAATTGAATGCCTACAAATGTGTAGTACGTTAGCACGAGGTGGCAGTCTTTGAGCCCCTGCAAGTCACTGTTTCTGATTTTGACATTAATGATAGATCATTTCTGTGGTCGTCCAATGCCTATCTTGCATTTAAAACCGTTGATTCTCAACTGTACATGTACAGGAGCTCACAGCCTCCCAGAGGGGCATGCCTATTGGCATAAAAATGCCATGTATAATTTTTCCTTGTATAATTTGTCCTTATACTGGCTCTTCTGAATTTATGATTTTTTGCAGGTAACTTATAGCAAGGTTTAAGAATGAAATAATTATGATATATAGTAAATTATCAATTAAAATTATTAATAGGTTTTAAAAGATTTTTTAATATACAGTAAATTTTAAAAGATTTTGACACACTAGAAATTTGTTTAGGCCAAGTAATGAAAACTAAAAAGAGTTATCTTATGAAATTTCTGTTTGACAAGCAAGGGCGGTGATCAAACTCCAGGCCTACAATAGGACATGACCATACAGGCCTCCAAGCATAATTTCATGTGGCCTCGGCTTGCCTGAGCCAACAACAATGTTCAGTACAAATGTTATCTGTATATCATATTACTGTAAGCTTCGAATATGGTATACACTATACCGTATTTGATTTTTTATGCTTATCTTATCATACCAAAAAATCAAATGAAACTTGCATTACCCATACACCTGTGTATCTGGACAGTGTTCATGCACTCCAAACTCTCTGGAATGTATCTGAACCTTAAATTGCCTGGATTGTTTTATTTAGAATTCTCTGAAGAGGCTCAAATAACTGCTGCATGGGATGGTGTGCATGCACTCCAAACTCTCTGGAATGAATCTACGCCTTAAGTTGCCTGGTAGAATTCCCTAAAGAGGCTCAAATAACTACTGTACAGGATGGTGTGCGTGCATTCCAAACTCTCTGGAATGAATCTACACCTTACATTGCCCACTTATTTGAGACCCTTTAGTGAATGCAATGTTATTTTGTTAGATATCAGAGACTTGGAGGCAAAGTACAATATCCTCTGAACTGAATGTTGTTATTATAGCGATGGGCAAGCCAAGGCAAAGTAGGTTATCCTTTGTACTGAATGTTGTTGTTCTGGCCTTGCGCAAGCCAAGGATTCTTAAAAGTATGCTTGGGGGCCTGTACGATCAGTCCCTATGTCAGTCCCACAATTTGACTATGCCACATTTTAGAAGCTACATCTTTGTTTATAGTAGCTCGCAAGGAACTTGTCATTTTTGTGTTTAACGGTCCTTTTTCCTTTGCAAAGGATTTTCATTTTCTAAGTTTGTATTCTGTAGATCCAAATGCCAAGCTATACATTGCAAGGATAGATAGTATGTGCTGGGGCGAGAAAGAAAAAAGAGTGATACAATTACACATAAGGTGGTTAGAAAAAAAAAATCTTCCTTTTCAAGCTGCCTGAATTGAAACTGAGTGAAAATTTGATGATTTTCACTTCACATTATTCTTCTATCTCTTAGCAACATATGAGCTTCATCTCTTAAGATTCCATATTAAGATGGATCTAGACATATGCATGTGAGCATGGATGTCTGCATATAACATACATATACAAAAGTTATATACTTGTCATACATGTCTACAGGTTTGGCCCTGTGCCTCCCAAGTGCATTTGCTTAAATATCCACCACAACATTTTCACCAAGCAAATTTGTAGTTCAAGTTGATGTGCAATCTTGAAAGTCACAGAAATCTTAGTTGATTGTCTAAACAATAATATGGCAATCACTTGCAATTTTAACTTTAACAGGGTATTCTGAATACAAATCCGCTGATTCCTCACTGAGAGGCAATTTGTATTTACTATATGCAGAATTCTTAGAAAAAATTCGGCATCTCTTGAAACGCTAGCATTGCAGCTTACCCAATACATGAGTATTCTCACAAGGCATTGAGATAATTTCACCCATAGTTTAAAAAATTTTGCAGGCAAGTAATCGCCCCGATAACTCACGGCCAATTAAATAGTAAAAAATGCTGCGATTTTTTGTCCAGAGCTCACGAGAAAACCCTAAAAATCGTGCCGGCTCGCCTAGAGGGAAAAAACTCATCCAGTTTTTGCTGTAAAATGTATTTCACATTTTTTTTTTCAACTTCATTTTGCGGCAGATAAAACCCTCGTAATTTCTGGAAGACCTCGCGATTTTAGGCAATTTTCGTGGTCGTTTTAAAAGATGTTAGTTGTGTATATAGGCGAGACTCGAGAGTGTGTTTTTTTTAATAAAATAAATAATTAATTTATTATATATAAATAATATAAAATAACTGTTAAAAATATATAAAACATAATATAAATATTAAGAATATATTAAAAATATATATATGTATTGAAACTTTAAACTCGTTTTTTCATTTTTATATTAATATAATAAATAATTAATATATATAAATAAAATAAAATAATATTAAAAATATATAAAAACATAATAAAAATAAATAATATTAAAAACATATTATAAATATCTATAAAAGGATCCATTTCCATTTCCATTTCCATTTCCATATAGAAACTTTAAACTCCTTTTTCTTCATTTTTTGGTCTATGAAGTGTATTCAATGGAAACTTAAAACTAGTACTATGGTCATAAATTCAGTAATATGCATGTTTTTAAAGCATATTTTTAAAAATTAATGTATTTTGTAATGTTCCATAAATTTCCCGAGTTTTTGCCTAGTCCCTGAGTTCTCAAAAAATTGTGTTTTTGCCTAGTCCCTGAGTTCTCAAAAAATTGTGTCAGCGAAGTAATTGCGGAGTCCCAGTTTTTAAACTATGGTGTCCAACATGATCAGTTGGTAGTTTGGTAGCATACTACCAGCCTATGCTGAAACATAGTCATGGACATAGTCATGGACATCCAGCATAAAATTAAAAGAAAGGGTATTTTTCCAGTGTTTCTCCACATCCCTTGGAAGGGGAGGCAGGGGTGACATGGATTTAGGGATGGCAAAAACATTTCCAAATTATGGGGACAGCTATTAAAAAATTATAACAATAAGAGACATCAAATTTCCACAGTCCATAATGATTGTAGTTAGATGCTTCAGGATTTAACTGTGTGCAAGTTTATACCTCAACGTTTCAGATCACACTGCATAATCCAGATCACACTCCATAATCCATCATAAGGAGAAAGAGCAAGAGGAGAAATAGAAAAGGTAATTTGCAGACCAAGAACTCTAAATAGAAGGAGGGAGGGGCGCGGGAACCAATAAACTACAGGGAGAAAGAAATAATAAAAACATACTTCTATTCAAACAATAAGCTACAAACTACCTTGCACACAGTTAAATCCTAAAGCATCTAACTACAAATTATAACAAGATAAATATCTGAATTAAAAAACAGATTAAAAACCACTCTTTTTCTTTTTCTTTTTCTTTTTTTTTGCAAGCAGGTGAGGAGGGCACCCCGCCATCCCTACTAGGGCCTAAATTTGACGGTTGACCCTGCATGTTGAGCAATGTTGTCTTTCAAATGCTAATGCTAAGGGATACCTTATTTTTAATAGATAATATTATAGATTAACTATATATAGTTATACAATACAATCCTTTAAAATTTTTGAGGGTGTGCTAAAAATCTTCCCTTTCAGGTGATACAGTTTTCCTAATATTTTGATTGTATTTTAGGGCAAAAATGCATAAATATGGATATACGAGCATCAAATTTATCTAGCCCCTGAATGATTCACCAGCATGGCCCAGAAGATGCCCAGGTAAACAGGGTGCAACCCTCTAATTAGTTTTTGGCGACAAAGGAAGAATTCCATCACCATACTGGCGTCTAGCAGATGAGGAGCAGGATCATAAATGATATAACTATCAAGTTCTTAACATTCAAGGTCTAACAAAAGGATTTTATGCATTACTTCACAATTTTCTCTTTTCAAGTATAAAATCTTGTCACAAGATGATCTGAAGAAATTACATATTGTTGATTATCAAACTAGCAAACAAACATTTTAGCATCGCAAAGCAACCATCTAATCGTCAAGCAAGTGCAGGGCACTGAAGAGACAACAGATGAAATGTGTGATGCAGAAGCTGGAGGCAGTGAAGAGATTTCCAGTCAAGGCACAACAACTGTATCAGACAATCAAGGGGCTGCGGCAGATGATGGCTGTTCTGAATGCCTTCACAGCTGCTGAAAAGAGAGTCAACAGCTAGATAGATTGACATAGGTTGAATACAAAACTCTCATTAAAAAGCCGACTAGAAAATTAGCCCAAAAGATCCACTGCCACAAAAATAAGGAAGCGGTCCCATGGAGGGGGGCTTCCTAAATTATCGCAGCAGTGTGGCTGAAATTTTTTAGGAGCATTTTAAAACAAGCGGTCCCATGAATTTTGGAGTTGCAGGTAGGCTTAAAACTTTAAGCTCTGAAATTTATGGAAGCTCGTGGTCTCATAAGGTTTTTAGTTTAATGCTAATTGATTTAGCAGAGATTCTTTTGGACCTACAGATAAAAAGATTAAAAATCATCAAATAAAAGTTTTTCCCTCCAAAATAGAATCTAAAAACTGGTAGAAAAATCCCTACTTATGCCGTAGCAATTTTTTTGGGGTTTCATGGGACCTTTTGCTCCTTTTGCTCCATGAAAATAGATCCTCTAGCAGCTCCATGGGACCCCTTCCTAAGAGAGCAGGTGCCAACTGATCTTTTAAGCTCGTTGGAGAAGCCAGGGTTTCCTAAGCAAGACCACATATGTTACTCAAAGTCCCCACTTTTGAAACATAAAATGTAGATCATATTCCATACATCAAGAGCACATCTTGGCCCATCTGTACTCAAAGTCCCCACTTGTAAAACATAAAATATAGATCATATTTCATACATCAACAGCACATCTTGGCCCATTCGTACAACATGCAATTTGCAGATGATTTTCATATATCAATAGCACGTATCTTATTTAAGTGCCGCTTTGGTTTTAAATGCAATGCAATTATCAATAAATGGGGGTAGACAATCATTTGTATGTTGTTTACCTAAGGAAATAAAACAACCTGGTCTTTCATTATAATGCGTACAAAAACTGAACACAAGTTACAAAAATGTAAAGAAAGTTTATCAATTATTTCAAATTGCCAGTTTTGTGATGCAATTAGGGAGATGGCAGCTTTCAAATGCCTCATTTGGACGTAATTGTAGAATAAATGGCATTTCCCCCAACGCTTTTTTAGGATTTTGATAGAAATGCCTCAACCAGATGTCATGCCACGGTTGCAGGATATGTACGGTATGGGTTTGTTGAGAAGGCTTTAGAGGCATTTAAGCAAGCAGTTCACAGGTTTAAAGCTGAACTCTACAACCCCTGACAGCATTCTCCCGGCTTATGCCAAAATGAAGTCTACAACTAGCTCTAGTGTGCACACTAAAAATAATTTGCAGTAAAAAAGGGTACCTTAAGAAAATGAGAACAGACACAGTAGCATGAATTTGTTTTAACACTAGAAGGCTTCACGGCCTAAGCAAGGAACATATCCTTACCTGCCACTCAGATACTTTGAGCCATCCACTCTTTGTTGAACTGAAAAGAAACGAAAAGCAAAAGCCCCCAAAATTTAGAAAATAAAAATAAAATACAAATTAAGTATGAAAACAAGGTAAAATAAGAACTAATTTCAGAATGAAAGATTATAGATGACAACACTTTAAATAAAAAACCCAAACTATGGTTGTGATAACCAATAAAACAGCCAGCCAGCAAGATTTACCTGCCATATATTTGCAGTGGTCTCATTGTGATTTTCCATACTTCAGCGTAGAAGAGATTTAGCTGTTCAAAATGAATACAGTTAATGGCCATGATGTGTAGTATAACCCACAAAGAAAGAAGGTGAAAAAAAAAGTTTGTTCAAAAATAGTTGCTTCCACTATATATCGAATTCCATAGAGCTGCAGAACTTTTCCATTTTCGCTTGCATCCCATGCATAGAATGCCCTATGAGGTTCTTAGGGCTGCATTACCAGCAAGGCAACAAGTAAAAAAGAGGCGATAGAGAGAAGAATGAGGTCGCAGATAAAGAGAGAGTTCACATGTACAGCATTGGTAATGAGGGCACAGAGCAGGTGGCAAATTGGCGCCATCATTTTGTGAGTGGCCTTGCAAGTCGCCAATAATACATCTCAATGTGCACTAATTGTAGCACTGATAGTGCCTAATCACATGTAAGTTTGTAGCCTGTTTGGGTTGTAGGTACTCTATTTTGCGCAAAAAATTTCCAGGCCCGTAAATATTTGCAACCTAAAAAGTCATTAAAGCTAAAAAAATCATTGCAGCTGTCGTCCCTGCCTGAGATTGCAGAAACAGTTTGGGAAATAGGGTGAATGTAAGACATCTAGATCTAATGAGAATTAGAAAACATTATATTGCTCTGCTTTTACAATCCAGATAAGCTATTCTAAAGAACGAATAATATTTAATTGAATATGTATATGGATATAATTGATGTATTTAAATTTTGCAAATTGCAATAGTGAGAGGTTCTTTCATTTCTACAGTTCTAATTTGGCCTCGTCAGTGCCAACCACATTGGTGAAGGCTATGCAAGTGTCAGGCACCTCCTTCAGCCAGCGAAAAAATTAAGGGACTTTCTTTTTAAACTATATATATATATATATATATATATATATGAAGAACTGAAGCTATCTCTGCTTTATATGCAACCAACCATAATTCAGTGGTGTACCTTCCGAAATCCCAGACCTGGCAGCACTAAGAATCTTGTTTGAAGCTAGTTGCCACTATTAAAGAAGGCTGTCTTGACAGATCATTGTCCCCAAAGGTTGCTCTCTTTTTTGCTGCTTTGCAATTGTCGTGGTGTTCAATGAAGCTCTCCAATCTGCAACACCAGCAGTAGCAAACAAAAGCAATGATTTTCAAGTTTAGTTAATTTACAGCCTGATCATTGCCACATATTTTCTGCACCCCACTGATAGTAGTCCACAATGCCATTAGATTAACCAGTATTTGAACCTATGCTGAAAACACACACTAGAAATTTTCACTTAAGTACTAAGTTATTCCTACATATTTTCATTAAATTCAGTGAATATTTAATTCATTTTTTAGGAGTGGAACAAAATCCACTTTCACTTAATTATCTCACACATATTACTCAGACAAGTGATAATTCTTCTAAACTGCATATGCAATGATAAGAGATTTATGTTATTCAGTTGCAGCAAGCACAATCTTTTAGTTAATCTTAGCGGCCTTATATCTCGTCCAAATTGATAGAGGTTCTGAGCGACCCATGCTTTCATGTATTGACCACCAAGAATGAGGGGGACACAGTTTCAAATCAATACGATAAATAAATGAAAGGACACATATGTTACCAAAATCAGTGACAGAACAGGAAACCTAAATTAGGAAATATATAATGATTCCTAACAGCTAAGTAAGATCTACTTGGTTAAATCTATTCATGGTGTGCCTTTGAGGTGTGTCAAGGGGTTGCTGGAAGGATGAGTGGAACGGTTCATCTCTCTCCTGTTGTGTCTAAGGGGTCACTTCAGGAGGCAGACCGCAGAAAAGAAAGACATAAACGCATTTACATGGTCTTTTATTCCCATACTAACAATGATCACTATACAGATAAGCATGTGAATCTGTGATTGGTAAGCAGGTAAAGCTTCCAAAAATCTTTAAACATTTTGTAACACACTAAGAGGGTCTTGCCAAAGCAATGATTTCCAAATATTTGTGACATTTTGAAAGGGTTACAAACTTATATCCCTTCTTGAAGAGGGTTGATGTTCTGCCTTGCTTAGTAAGATTTAAGAACAGCGGTTGCCTTTCAATAATATGTTCCTCCCACACACAGAAACATGATAAAAACAGGATATCAGGTATCACTTGCAGCTGCCAAGTGTTCTACAGTCTTTATTTGATAGTTGTCATGGACCATTGCGGAGCACTTACGACTGAAGAACTTAATGAGATAGAAGAGAAACAAAACAAAAAAATATCTAACATCAGTGTTAAACTTATGAACCTCAACACTTGAGACACCATTAAGCATTCAAATGTAATGTAACTTCTCCCCACTATTTTTTCAAAGACTTACATATTTGGTATTTAATGTAAGATACTTATTCTTTATTTATTTATTTCTCCTTGAGATCTGCACTGTATGAGAGAGTTATCCTTCTAACTCAGATGATAGATCTGAGGGTTATATATTACCCCTAAGCTGCCAGGGAAATGAACTTAGTCCACTTTCTTTTACTAACATGTCATTTGGGTGGTGCAAACTTGGTGCAGGAGCACCTAGGCCTATTTTGGCTTGGTTAATAAAGCAAAAATGTCATAAAAAGGGGTCCTAAGACTTCATCCATGTAATAAAGATCTAACAATGATAAAATTTCATAAGTCTAGGTCATAGAAGTATAAGTCTTGGTTAATCAAGTAAAAGCATATTTGTAATACCTTGTAAAAATTGTGTATCTCTTAACAAATCAGGGAGTTTAGGGTTCCCAACGGTCATGCTTATTTAAAAATACAGTAACCACTGATGGGAACCTACTCAAACATATACATATAGCCTCCAAACATTCAAAGGAAGGCAGAAAAAAGAATTGTAACATACATTTTTATCAATAAAATGGTTCAATTTTCTGATTTTCTGCACATTTTACTGCTCCAGTCCGTACCACAAGCAAGTACAGTACTGTCATGATTGGGAGACACCTGTGATTGATAGTTCATTTGATACTCTTCCTTTCTAACTTGATTTGTATCGATTTCATGAAAGTTTAAAAGAGAATAAGACTGTTTTCCTAAAACTGTCACTGTTTCTTCAGAAAAATTGGCTGTTACAGACCGTACCCTGCCTCAGTACGGTCCAGTCAAGAGGGGAAACTGATTGGAAGTTGAAGAGGAGTGAGGTACCTATCTAATGCACTTTGTTTGAGACATTTTCATTAAGGTAGAAGGGAGAAACCAGTAGTTTTCTAAAAACTGCCTAAAACCCTGAACTAGGGTTTGGAAAGTAGGAAAAAATGTAATTTTGGCCATTCCACTAACCCAATAACCTAAAAATCAGTGGAATGGCATTTATTAGGGTAGACTTAGACAATCCAACACCTTTCAAGTCAGAAGATGCAACCTTGACCAAGTTTGACTACATTTTGGCCTAATAAGCCCATGTATTAGGCCTAAAAAGTGAGACAGTCATAAATTTGAGGGTTAAAATCACTTACTGAGGGTGTGGTTGAACAAATTTGATCATTTGTGATATAACAAAGAGTTCCCAAGTGGTTTGGGAGGTTAAGGAGTGAATGTGATATAAGTTTCTTCACAAAGGTGGCCTAATTAGGCCTAGTTGGCAGACTGAGTTTCTCAGTTTTGAGTTCTACATCGTGGAACAACCCTACCTCATTTTGAGGTATGTTGAATAACTTGATAGAGGGTACTCCAAACACCAATCAGATTTTCAAGTGGGCTATATCCATGAAAGTTATGTCAGAAAAACAGCCTGGGTAGGGCTACAAGGCTTTAGGCCTGTTTTCAAAGCAAGTGCATTCAAAACTTGAAATTGGTGAAATGAATCTACATGATTGAGTAAGTTACACCCTGACCACACCCTCTATTGCATCAAAACTGCAACTGCATTGGAACTTGGTAGGCTAAATCAACACCGTTGAGATGTATTGCATGTTTCTCATTGACTGGAAAAACTAGGTAGTTGAATCAAATTGGCACACAGTGCTAGGTATTTCATTCTTCCAAATTTTAATAAATACTCAACTTAAAAGAGTTAATGCCCAGCAAAGAGCTTAACTAACTTTCCTTTTACTTAGCCGAATGACAATCGGGCTATATTTTAGATAAAAGCAAAGAATACAAGGCTCAATCATAAAAAGCTAGCAATCCAAACATATAACATTTGCAATGAATACCAATTCTTCCCTTGAAATTCAAATTCAAAAGATAACACACAATCGTACAGTAGAGAAGGTATAACAGAAAGAAGCATATAATCTTTCTTGACATGCAAACTTTGCTTCAACTATGATTTGAAAAACAAGGTTTAAAATCCATAAAAGGGTCATGGAAAGTGCATAACTGTTTAGGATTATATCTTTGAGGCATTAGCAAATGTCATTTCCTCCACTTCCTTGTGTTGATGTACGTGGACTATGTGCAGTCCAATCCTTTATTCTTTATAACCGTTCTAACGCCCACTTCTCCCACTCTTCTTTGTATTGTCCTTTGCATGTGCTCTGCTCCCACGATGGGGCTGTAATTCCTTCGGAGGTTATTGTCTATTATTAGACTTGGAGTGAAGTGTATTTTTGGCTATAGGATGGAGTATAGATATATATTGTATTTTGCAGAGCTGTAGAGATGTATGTGAGTTTTATTACTGAAGCAATACAAAGAGGAATCCCTTGCTCATGGTGGATGTAGCCAATTGGTGAACCACGTTAAAAAAATTTGTTTTTTGTCTCCTTCATTTTTCTAAGTTTATTTTCTGTGTTTGTTTCACCTATTCTTCGCTCAACAATTGGTATCAGAGCTTTGGTGAAGCAGCTCAGTGGTGAAGCTGGTGAAGAATTTTTGGAAGAATGGACGAAGCAGACAAGTGGAAATCGAAAAGTTTTCGGGACAGAATTTCGGTTTATGGAAGCTCCAGATTCGCGCTTTGCTGATTCTGAAGGATCTTGCCATTGCGCTGCAAGGGAAGTCTAAGAAGCCGAAGAAGATGTCAGATGAAGACTAGGATATCTTAGACCAAAAAGCAGTTGCAACCATCATTCTATCGTTGTCCAATAATGTCCTCTTCAACGTTGCCACGGAGACTTCAGCTAAACAAATTTGGGATGAGCTATGTGACATGTACGAAAGGGCATCAACAACGAATCGAGTGTTCATGTTGAAGAATTGGTAAACCTAAAAATGAAAGAAGGTAACAGCATGTCAAATCATTTAAATGAATTTAATATTGTTATCAATCAATTACTTTCTGTTGATGTCAATCTTGAAAAAGAAATGAGAGCCATGCTGTTGTTGTGCTCTCTTCCTGATAGTTGGGACAGTGTAATCATGACCATAAGCAATTCGGTATCTAGTAAAAGTCGATCTGAAGAAGGGGAGGATAAGAGAAAACAAACAATGTTGCGGTATGATGATGTAGCAGCCACTCTTCTCAATGAAGATATGAGAAGAGGGCAAAACAAAATAAATGGTGATGCATTGACTGCCGTAAGTACTGACAATAGAGGAAGGGCTCAAGACAGAGGGAAAAAAACAATAGAGGAAGATCGAAGTCCAGAACTAGAAATGGAGAATGTTGGTTTTGTGGCAAGCCAGGTCACACAAAAAGGAACTGTTGGAACTACAAAAAGGCACAAGAAACAGTGAACAGTAACGAAGCCAACACAACATGCCAAGAAGATCCAAGTGTCCTTATTTTAACTGAAGAAGAAATTCCAACAAATGTTTGGGTGCTTGATTCTGGCTCATCGTTTCATGTCACTCCACGCAAGGAGTATTTCAAAAATCTGCAACTTGGTGACTTCGGTAAGGCTTTTCTTGGTAACAATAAATCTTGTGATGTTGTTGGTATAGGGGATATTTCTTTGAAATTGAAAAATGGATATACTTGGTTGTTACGTGATGTTAGATATGTTCCCCAGCTCAAACAAAATGTCATTTCGGCTGGGCAGTTGGGTTCTCAAGGTTGTGAGATTAGTTTTGAATCCAATAGATGCAAAGTCAAAAAGGGGGCCTTGGTAATTGCAAGGGGTAGCAAATTAGGCACCCTGTATGTCATAGAGAGTCATGCTGAAGTGGGAGTTGTTAATCCTACTTCAGATTCATCATTGGGGACTGCCAAGCAAGGGTCTTTGGATCAATTAGATGTTGATTCTGTTATTAATAATTTTCTTAACATTTTTGACAGTGACAATTTTGGGGATCAGTTAGATAATGGTCTGTAGGTTGATTGCAGAAGATGTGTTTGAGGTGCTCTTCACTTCTGGCGACACTCATTTAGGTGAAAGACATAATACACCAAGTATCACTAGGACTTCTGTATGCAGCGATGATGTGCTCTTCTCTTCTGATCTTAAGAGGAGTTTGTTGATTCAGGTTCTACTGTTTGTAATGGCAGTTACACTCCTACAATTTGTTTATGTGATGGTGGAAGAAGGGGCCTGCCATGAGGGGTAGAGATATTCTTTTATGGATTTGAATCCACTAGGTGTTGAACAAAAGCCCTCCAAAATGCCTTGTCAGGCAATTCTGTCGGAGGAGCATTTAGTTGTCGTCTGATTCGGCCATGACTGGGACGATACTTGCATACAGATGGACAAAGTTCTGGCCAGCGTGGCAAAGTCCATCAAGAATTTTACCGTCATTTATTTGGTGGACATAATGGAGGTCCCTGTTTTCAACACCATGTATGAGCTCTATGACCCCTGCATTGTGATGTTTTTCTTCCGCAATATGCACATTATGATCGATTTGGGGACGGGTAATAATAACAAGATCAACTGGTGCAGCAAACGGATGGTGAAGGTGGCACTGCAGGTATTGGAAATGAGCAAGTCATCGTTATTTAATGAAGTTGCAGAGGTGTTTGTGGGCTCCAGCAGAGGTGGAGAATTTGATCGTCCAAGGTTTAGATTCCATCCTACAGAAGAGGAGTTATCAAGCTTCTATCTCAGAAAAAAGTGCAAGGCCAACAGTTCAGCTTTGATATAATTGGAATCTTGGATTTGTATCGGTGCGATCCCTAGCGGCTCCCAGATCTTGCGTATGTTGGAGAAAGAGAATGGGATTTCTTTGTTCCTATTGATAAAAAATAGGCTGCAACCAGAAGAAGCAGGCTTACAGCGTCTGGTTATTGGAAGGCTACCGAATTGGATAGACCAGTTTGAGATCATATGTCTCAGTGTATTGGCCTTAAAAAGACTTTGGTGTTTTACAGAGGAAATAAACACTCTGACTATAAAGTTTTGAGGAATTTCAAAGATGGAGTTGTTATGTATGAAGGAGCAGATCGACGATCTGCTGAGAGACGGGCCACAGGATAGGCCTGTCGAATTTTCAAACAAATGATCGCATTGGAAGTGCAGGGGATTTCTCGGTGCAACTCTTGCAGCTCGGATTGGACCACAAGTGGGAGATTGTCGGTGTACGTGGACTATGTGCAGTACAATCCTTTATTCTTTATAACCGTTCTTTATTCTTTATAACCGTTCTGACGCCCACTTCTCCCACTCTTCTTTGTATCGTCCTTTGCATGTGCTCTGCTCCCACGATGGGGCTGTAATTCCTTCGGAAGTTACTGTCTATTATTAAACTTGGAGTGGAGTGTATTTTTGGCTGTAGGATGAAGTATAGATATATATTGTATTTTGCAGAGCTGTAGAGATGTATGTGAGTTTTATTACTGAAGCAATAAAGAGAGCAATCCCTTGCTCATGGTGGATGTAGCCAATTGGTGAACCACGTTAAAAAATTGTGTCTTTTGTCTCCTGCATTTTTCTGAGTTTATTTTCTGTGTTTGTTTCATCTATTCTTCTCTCAAGACCTTACAGTCACTCACAATTTCCATTTTGTTCTGAAAATGAGGATGAAGAATAACAGTATCGATTGATTAACATGAGTTTTTGCTTTGATGAGGAATAACAGTATCGATTGATTAACATGAGTTTTTGCTTTGATGACATTCTAATTTCTAGTTGTTGCTTTTCACTTTCACTGCCACTGTAACTGTAACCATGATATGATCCATGAAGCAAGCACTAAGGGAGACATTAGACGAATGGGCTGCTTGAGAGTGGCACAAAGCAAAGGATACAAGGCTCAATCATAAAAAAACTAGCAATCCAAACATATCACATTTGGAATGAATACCAATGCTTCCCTTGAAATTCAAATTCAAAAGCTAACATGCAATCGTACATGAGAGATAAAATAACAGAAAGAAGCATATAATTTTTCTTAGGATGCATGTTGCTTGGTCTTGAGCTATGATTTGAAAAACAAGATTTTAAAATCCATAAGGATCATAGAAAGTGCATAATTGAAGCAAATTTAAATGTTCAGGAATATACCTTTTGGGCATTAGCAAATGTCATTTCTTCCACTTCCCCGCAATCACTCACAATTTCCATTTTGCTTTGAAAATGGGGATGAGGAATAACGGTATGGATTGATTAACATGAGCTTTGCTTTGATGACATTCTAATTTCTGGCTGTTGATTTTCACTTTCACTTTCACTGTCACTGTCACAGTAACCATCATCCATGAAGCAAGCACCAAGGGCGACGTTATACGAATGGGCTACTTCAGAGTGACGCACCATCTGTTTACCAAACCCTGAGAAATTTTTTTTTTTTAAAAAAGGTAAAACCAGGGCCAGAAGAAAAAAATAAAAAACAATTAAAAAATTTAAAAGTTGGAATTACAATGGCATAAAACATTAAGCATATAACTCATATTTAGTGACAAAACCAAAGCTGGAAAATACTTTAACATATTGAAAACCTTATTCCAAATTTTGTTCCAAAAATAGAGCAAAAAGAAAAGAAAAGTGAAGGGATAAGAAGAAAAGAAAGGTGGAGAGCTCTTTTGTGTCAATTAACCCAACAAAACAATAAATAGAAAACCTTGAAAACACTCATTGCAGTTCTCAGCTTCTCCCCCTATCTCTGCCTATCAGGGCCCTACTCTTTGTAACTGGTAGGGAAGAAGATATGGTAGGGCGCTAGGCAAGGCTCTTCTCAAGGCAAGGTGTCTCTATCTGCTCGCCAAGAATTCGTTCATGTTTTGTCCCACCTCGTACAGTAGGCTTGTTTTTATCAAGTGGGCTACCAGATTTCGGCCGCAGAATCTCTCATTTCCATGGTTTCTGAGGTGTGCTGAAACGCTATTCCAAGATGTAGAAAAGCTTAAAATTGTTGTGGGTGCCGTAAAATTCTATCAAATTCTATCCCCAAGACATAATAAAGCTTAAAATGTGGCAAAGGAATCTAGAACATGGTGCTGAAAACCAATACTAAGAATACGAGAGAGGAAAAAAAAGTGTTGTTAATTTGACAATCAGCTAGATACCACCCAACAACTGGACAAACGAACCAAAAAAAAAAAACTACCAAACTATCAGAAGCCAAAAGTGCTCGGGAATTTCTGAGTCGTTTACCTCAGATAGGAAAGCAGCAAGCCTGGATAGAAAACATGCCGAGCAAAATGTCTGAACTTCTGAAGCCATTCAACTCAGCCGCTTGCAAAATAATTAACATTACTTGAAGCAACAGACCGCACCAACAATAGAGCATGTGGCTCTCCATTAATTCTGAAAACTCAACACCTATCATTAGCGTGTCAAGAAACTGTTTCCCTATTGCTATGGCCGCCAAATTGACAAATAAATTCTAAATATTTTAGAAATTGAAAATGTAGAAACTCCCACCAAAATAGTCCTCGTGAATAGTGAAAAGGCATAAATGTATTTTAAATCCAAAAATCGGCACACATTAGAAATGGGCATAAATTTTTTTTTGAAAATAATTGTCTCCTAACCACACACGAGGACTATCTAAGTACTTATTTAAAACTAGCAATTGTACTTAGGTGTGCAATGGGCACGCCGAAGAGTTTTGAAAGTTCAATTGCTATAAGTGAATGATAGTTGTCTTGTATCCCTATGGTCCATGTCTTTTTTGTTTTGTCCACTGTAATGAATTAATTTGCATAATCTTAATGGTTTTCAAGATCCTTGTGTTTTGTGTAGTATCTAGTTCAAATGTGTGAGCTTTCATGTTTGGTGTCTAGTCTTTATTTGCATACATCTCCTTTTTAAATTCTTGTTCATGAACTATACATGGGTTCACCTTCATTCTATTAGTCATCACCTATGCACTATACTTGGATGACACAAGATAGAAAGATATATCAAACTTAGTGTAGCTAAACCAAATCACCTGAGAGGATGAGTGAGCGAGCACAAAATGGGATTTGATTATGATTGGGGAATGCTTCACACAATGAGTTGTCAATGTGTTCTAACAACCTTGGCCTGACAAAACTCATTTCATCAATTAGAACGTACTGACTGAAAAAACGTGCTCTCTTGGAATGTTGGTAGTGTGTGCCACTATAGAGGTTACATATTTTTTCATTGAAATGCGAAGACCAAAATGTATGATGGTTGCATGTATGTTGAAAGTTGCCATGATAGTTGGTGTGAGAATTAATAATGGTGATATGCCATGTGGTGTTGTTCCGGAAAGGGATGATCTTATGTTGGTTATCATGTATGATTTCCTTGTACCTCTAGTTCCTTGTATAATCATCCTAAGTGGTGGTTGCATTTCCATGGTAGAAGAGTGTGTTACAATTATATCAAAGGTTTCACATTGTCCAGTAGATAAATTTTTTGGTGTAGGGCGAGTTGTTCCAACCTGTGGGAGCTAGTATGTTGAACAATTGGGATCTAGGGAATCAATTGTTAATACCTGCAATAATAGGTTGATGGTTGGTGGACCCCAATTGTGGTTACAGTCAATCTCATGTTGGCCAAGCATGTCAAGCTTATTTGGTTGAATAGGTAAACATGGGTACAATCCTTATAGGACCTACCATTCTTCAAGATTATTTTGGTGGATTGCATATTATTTTTCACAAGGAGACTCATCATTGGTATTGGTAGATGACTCTCGAGGTGTATGGTTCACATAATAATATTTAAACTGACTTCATTTCATGTTGATGATATTTATAATAAATCTAAAATAAAATAAATGTAAATTATATTTCAACAGAATATAGTGTCAATGAAATAGAAATTTATTGTTATATACTATATTTCATATAATTTTCAAATATATATATATGGAATTTATATTTTAATTATATATGTTATTATACATTATAATAATATAAAAAAATAAAATTTAAAAATAAAATAAATCATATTTTCTTAAAAAAATAATATATTATAAGTTAAAATAATGATATGTTATCTTATATTTATATTTAATAATATAAAGTAAATAGAATATATTATACAATTTTATATATATATAAACATTACACGTAAAATATATTTTTAATATATGGTTGTAACTTATAATAAAATATTAAAAATAAATTTAATAATTTATAATATATAAAATATAATATCTAATAATAATGAATATAAGTATGGTGGGAGGTAGGGAGGGAGCCTTGCCACACCATCATGGGTGGCAAGGCCGAGGCATTCATTTCAGAGTGTCGATCCGCGATGACACGAGCCGATGGGAGTTGGTAGTTAAGACCCCACAGTGATGACATTTAGCGCAGCAGGTCATCATTTGGTGAACGCCTTCAAGATCCTTCGGTGTTAGGCTATTAAGGAAGGTGGTTTCCAAAGTTCTGCAAATCCTTTCTTCGTTATTGCAAATGTTGTCCCACTTTGCCATAATCATCTCAGCCTATGCCATACGTTGTGGAGGGATGGACACTCCCATTCGTCTGGTCAGCACCAAGCGGCAAATGGCTTTCCTGGGAGGCATAAGTGATCTTCGCTTGCAGAGGATGCTGAGACGGTCGGATGGGTTGCTGGTGGACGTAGTGAAACTGTTGCTAGGAAAGGCATTCTTGGAAAATGACGAGATATACCGCGTAGACACAGACATCTCATCGCAGGTCCTGGCTATGCTAATGGAGCTGGAATTGGTGAAGGCAAAGGCGAAAACAATTATGCGAGGATTGTTCTAGCCTGAGCATCTAGGAGAACTAGGGAAGACTCTATAGTTTGCTCGCCCGGGTGTCGATGTTCCTTGCCCTAAGGATTGGAAACTCATGGCGGATCCTGGGGCAGTGATCAAAGTTTATCCCTTCATCTTGGATGCCAAGGGCTTTGACCTGTTCGTGCTGAAGGACTAGGCTACGACTATAGTGGAGTTCATCAGGAGGCTGGTGGAGACCGAGGACTTCCAGTGGATGGAAGAGTTCAGGAGGAAGAAGGCAGAGTATGCCAGTTAAGTCTCACAGGGGTTATAAAAGTATGGCTTCCTTTTGGTTTTTTGAAGATGTTAGTTTGTAGGGTCCAATCGTGGTTTCAGTGTATGTTTTAATTTGGCATACTTATCTATATCTCCGACCCTGCGTGGTCACCTGGTAGAAGTTTATAGGCAAGGATGGTAATGGTCTGAAACTTTTTGGCCAGCCATGGAAGGGCTGTGGACTGTAACCTTTTTTAAATAATATAATAATATCTCTGATTATGTAGCAAAAAAAAATAATGAATATAAGTATGTATATATATATATAATATAATTTAATGATATAAAATATTAATAAGTATATAATATATTCCAAATATATAATTTATAATATAATAATAAACTTAAAAAATATAAATACAATATATTTTATAGTAAGTATAATTACTTTCTTTTTTTATTTGTAATGAAGATTTGCTATATTAAACTGCTGGCAAAAAAATACATTTCCTCAGCGCTTTCTTGGCTGGCAGTTTGATAGTATAGTATCTACAACCACTATTTGAACCCTATAACCAGAAGGAGACCACGCAGGGTCTAGACTACTATTCCCTTATGGATTACAAGGACTGTAAATCCTCCTATGACTACCTATACATATTAAGGCTTCAACTAAACAAAATGAAGCCAAAGCATTATAAACATAATAAGCAAAACACAAGACCAGCTACTTATCATACTCAATCAGCTTCAAATTGAAATCATCCACCCACTGAGAGCCTTTGAATTCATCCGAGCCCAGCATCTTCCTGATAAAGTCAACCGCCACCTGGGCCTACTCCTTCAAGATCATGAGTTCAAACCCTTTAATGTCCAATATGAAAGGATACATTTTTACCACTTCACTAGGGTCGCTAAGGAGATGCATATCCCTTGGCCTTGGGATACCAATACCAACATTGGCAGCCTGCAGAGTCACTTCCAATTCGCCCAAATGCTCGGGGTTGAAAATGCCTTTCATTAAGAATTTCACCTCTGCCTTTGGGGTGTTCAGCTCCAACAATGTTGCCAGAACCCTCGAGGAGATATCAATGTCCACACAATATCTTTCTTCATTCACCATGAAATTCTTGCCCAAAATCATTCTAACTGCACCCACCATCAACTCATCCGACCTGCGAAGCATCCTTTGAAGTCTGAGTTCTATAATTTGGCTGAGGAAGGCCATTTGCCTTTTCCTACTAACCAATCTGATTGGGGTGTCCATTCCCTCGCAGCGGATGGACTCTGCTAAGAAGATTGCCACAAAACATGAAGGCATTTACCGACGACCAGAAGAAGAAACTGCAGACAGAAATCGCCCTCCTTCCCAAATAACATCTTTTCCAGACCCCTCTGCGAAGTTTCTCGAAAACAATACTAGAAATGATTACCTGACGATGCCAAAGCTTGGTTATTATGGGAAGATAAATGTGTATGCCTCCAATCTTCACATGTCACATCAAATCAATGAATACTCCCTCTGCCCCCTCTACCCTGGCCTTGCCTTCCATGATGAAATGGCAAGGCTCCCTCCCATCCTCCCACTCGAGCCTTGCTTATGATGGTATTGATTCTCTTAAGCTGAAGATTTCTTTGACTGAGATGCCATCTGCCCTGATGTTAGATAACCTGTCTACTTCTTGGTTTCCTTCTCTCAAAATATGGTTGAATGTTACTCTGTCAAAGCCTTCCAACAAGGAAAGAGCATGTTCTAGTTTTGCTTGAAGTCTCCAATTTATTGATTTTTTGGCTCTTAATCTATTGATGATGATCATTGAGTCTCCCTCTATGGCAAGATTTCTTATTTTGAGATCCCTACACATCTTGATTCCTAGGATTAAAGCCTAAATTTATGCATCGTTGTTGGTGCCAATCTTGAAGGGAACATCCAACTTGCCCAGCACTTCTCCATTCAAGTTTCGAATAATGCACCCTACCCTAGATGGGCCTGGGTTACCCCGAGAGGCCCCATCAAAATTTAGTTTCATCCAACTGGCCTCTGGAGGTGACCATCGAATCTCTTTCCTTGCTTCATGTGTTTTTTGTCCTCCTTCACCTACCTGCAGAGCAGGGGAGAGCCCCTTCCATCTTTTCAACATCTTTGCATCCCATCATGTGAGGATGAGGTGAGTCAGATCCTGCTTTGCTAATCTGGAATTTACTATCTCCACGATGCTCGTTTAACCTTACTAAGGAGAGATTGCCATGGCATTTCTTTTTCCCGATAAATCCTCATGCTGTGTTCTTTCCAAATTTCCCAAATTAGAATGGAGGGTGCTAAAATCCATAGGCCCCCAAACATCGCTTTCTGTTTCATTAAAGGCTAGGCAATCAGCCAATCCAAAAGACTTCTGGGAGGTGATGTGCTCCATTGGAGCTTATTGCAAAGCCACTGCCATCCTCTTAAGGTGAAGGAACAATGGAGAAATAAGTGATCCCCATCTTCCTCTACCTCTTTGCAAAGAACGCATCTCGAAGGACCTTCAAAACCCATCCTTCTCAACCTATTCGATGTTAAGGCCTTACCTTGAGCAGCCACCCACGTAAAAACTCCTGCCTTAGGAAGACATTGTTTGTTCCAACAGAGCTTAGTTGGAATCATTCCTGTAGTTTCGTTTGTCTCATTCAGAGCCCTATATCCTTCTTTGACCGAGTACTTCCCAGAAGCTGATGCATTCCATCTATGAGTGTCTCTTCCCCTTCTAAAACATATGACCCGCTTAGCCATTTCTTCTTCAAACCTTTCCACAACTCCATTGTCTAAGCCAAGCCCCTGCACACTCCTCCATAAGGGGATCTCTCTGTCTCCTGCTGGAAAAAAGAGGTAGTTTCTGACCTTTTCTCCCCACAATTGCTTGGTTACATTCATAATAGGGGCTAGGTCTTCTTTTCTTGCTAAAGCTGGGAGTCCTTCCCACGAGTCCTCCCAAAGCCTAGCTTCCCCGCCTTCCTTGATCTCCCAAGTTAGATGATTAATTATTAGCCCTCTGCTCTTCTTGATGAAGTTCAAAATCCTAGATCCATCTGGAAGCAACCTTGAAGTGAAAATGTTGTTTTCTACTTCATCTAGGTATTTATTCTTCAATAACCTTACCCATTCAAGGTTTGGTTTGTCATGAATAAGTCATACCAACTTGGCACCTAGAGCTTGATTCTGCCTTAAAAGGTCCTTTACACCTGCCCCATCCTTTTCCTTCTGTTCACAAACTTGTTTCCACTTGATGAGCAGGTATTTGAACTATTCTGAGGATCCTTTCCAGAAGAAATTTCTCATTTTCCAAGGAAGATCCTTGTTGATTTTGCTTGCCAAAGGTAAACATGACATCATATAAATAGGAATTGTTGCTATAACTGCTTTGATTAAAGTCAATCTCCCTGCCCACGAGAGCCATTTGCTCTTCCAAGCCTCTAATATGGTCCTTACCTTATCTAAGAGAGGATCCCAAGAATTTCCAGGAATAATTCCTTTAACCAGGGGCAATCCAAGATATTTACATGGGAGTGTTCCTTTCCCAAAAGCCAGAATCCTCAAAATTCTTTCCTCTCTTCCAAGGGTGGTGTTGAAAAAGAACACTTTAGGTTTTTCTTTATTGACTTCTTGCCCTGATGCTCTTGAATATAGGTTCAAGATATTTTTGTACTTGGGAGCCTCCCCTTCTGGAGCTACCCCGAAAAGAAGTGTATCATCCACGAACTATTGGTGAGAAAATCTTGGCATATTTCTTGTGATTTGAATACCTGCTATTTGACCCTCCTGACAAGATTTTGCTATGAATCTTCCCAGGGCATCTGCCATTATAATAAAGAGGAAGGGGGATATGGGATTCCCCTATCTTAATCCCCCAGAGATGTTGAAGAAACCCTCTGGAGAGCTATTGATGAGAACTATAAATGTTGGGCTCGAGACCCACTCAAAGATCCAATTGAGCCACTCTTGCTTGAAGCCAAACGCTTCCAAAAATTTAAAAAGAAAACCTCAGTTCGCTTTATCATATGCCTTACGAATATCTAGTTTAATTAGCATTAAGGGGAATTTGTTCTTCTGAACCGAATGAATGGCCTCCTGGGCTATTATTACTCCATCAAAGATTGACCTTTTCAGGTACAAAATTGGTTTGTTCCTCCACTATGATGTCTGGGAGAATTCTTTTGACTCTATTGGCTACTGCTTTAGCCATGATTTTGTAGACCACATTGCAAAGAGATATTGGTATGAATTCATCAAAAGATTCAGGCTTGTCTTTCTTGGGGATTAAAGCTATAAATGTATTGTTGATTTCTTTGAGTTCCTTACCACATCTTCTGGACTCCTTGTAAGCCTCCATCAATTCTTTGCCAACAATGTTCCAACACTTCTGCAAGAAGGCAGCTGGGAACCCATCAAGTCCAGGGGCCTTGTTTGGGGCAAGTTGGAATAGAGCTTCTTTTAGCTCTGCTTTTGTAAACTTGCTATTCAGCATTTGATTTTATTCCTCTGTCACTATCTTAGGGATATTTTCTATGAATACCTATTGGGCCTGTAAATCTAAGCCTTCATCTCCATTCCAGAGCCTTTGAAAATAATCCATCGTTGTTTTGCCAATTTCTTCTGGACTCTCGGTCACCCTACCCTCCCTTGTCTTGATGGCGGAAATTATGTTAACCTCTCTTCAAACCCTAGTTGAATTGTGGAAGAATTTTGTATTTGAATCTCCTGCCTTGAGCCAAACCTCACGGGATTTTTGCCTCCAAAAAATTTCTTCTTTTGCAAGGATGTCTTCTAACTTTCCCATCAATTCTTTTTCCCTGCTGTATGATATATTATCCATACCTTCTCTTATGACTTTTTTGCTCAACAATTGAATGTCTGCCTCAATCTACCTTTTGGATTTAAAGATGTTCTTAAAATGATATTTATTCCACTGCCTTGAGTTTGTTTTGATGATTTTCAGCTTGGTGGAAATATTGAATAAGCCCACTCCACCAGGATTACAATTTGTCCACCAATCTTTTATCAAATCCATAAAATTACGATCCCTAAACCAAATGTTTTCAAATTTGAAGGGGCATCTTATTGGTCTCCTTTCACCCTTTATTTCTAAACTGATTGGAAAATGGTCAGACCCAGATTCTGTTAAAATCTTGCTTTCCAGACTATATGGAAAGTTCCTTAAAACTCCTTTTACTAGAAACCTATCCAATATTTCTGCAATATTGCAGAAGACGGACCTTCCATTGTTTCGTGTATAGTTACCATTGCTTGTATGAATTTCAATCAGTTCATTCCGATCTACAAAGTCTTCAAAATCCTTTTGTGATTGGAGTTTCCTACCCACCCCTCCCAATTTATCTTCCACTCTCAAAATAGCATTAAAATCCCCTCCCAAAATGATAAAATCCCAGACATTATTGTCACATTATTATTGGATGTTTGGAAGACAATATATTATTTGAAATTAAATAATATATTAAATGAGATAATTGCATGCAAATATTGTATTGTATTTCTATTCTTGATTTATTAAATAGTTGTTTTAAATAAAATAGTTAAATAATAATAGCTTTATTAAATTTAGAGTTTTGAAGAAAACTATTAAAATAACTGTTCCTACCACACATGCGACTGTAAGTGGAATTAAACAAATGTTATTTATGTTTTAAATGGTAAAAATAGGAGTTTTATAATATTATATCTCATGCCAAAGACAGGGAGAACTAGAGTTTTCAAACACTTGATTTGGCTGACCGCTAATTTCAAAAGGAAATTTTGGAGTAAAAAGGGGATCGTGGGAAGAGAGTTTTACCACCCACGAATTGCAGAGAGCACAGATTTTGGCAGAGAGAAACCACGATCTAGGAAGGAAGGTTCTGAGTTTTGGGGACAAAAAATTGGAGTGCAGGCGACAGGGGAAAAGAGAGAACAACTGCAGATGTCACTAGCTCAACTCATCATCGTCGCCATCATTCTCCAGGTTCTCTTCTGGTTTTGTTATTACTAATTAAGTCAGAAGTTTGCAATTTAAAAGGTGTCACCTTTTTTCTGTAATTAGGCGTCTCTTCTGTGCTAAATCAACCCATGTATTATGACCATCCTGACCTTGTATCTCTAATTGAAAACTTATCTTTCTAGTCACTGTTCTTAATCAGTCTTTCTGTATTCTATTCAAATGCTTCTCCTAGTCTCGATGTCTTATTACATTAAGCAACAATAAAGTATCAAATCAATAATGTATCATCATTTGAGTATCAAAGTATCTGAATATGCATAAATTAAAACATCTATTCTATTTTTCCAAATGCAGAAAAGATCTGTCAATATCAGAAGCATCCTCCCAAGTGGCACTGTCCACTGAATATTGGTCCCATTGGACCTTATACTACACTATGTCTCGACTACACAACTTAACGTTACACTTCTCCAAGACTCGAATGGGCTCCACTAGCACCACTCCTGGATCCTATACCTATAGAGCATGCCAATCAAGAATATGCAAAACATCAAGATGATAAGGTTTGAGCAAAGACACATGAAAAACATTATGGATCTTGGTGAGAGCTAGTGTCAATGCAAGTCTGTATGCAACTGGATTTATCACTTTGAGAACATCAAAAGGTCCTACGAATCTTGGAGCTAGTTTAGATGCTTTTCCAAACGAAATCGAACTCTTATGAGGCTTGACCTTCAGAACACCTTGTCACCTACTAAAAACTATCGAAAAGTCACGTTCTTGTTTGCATAACTTTTCTGTCTATTCGAGGCTTGCTTCAATTTCTCTTTGATTAGCCTCATTTGATCTTCCATCTCTTTCAACATATCTGGTCCAACTATTATTCGATCTTCAACTCTGTCCCAACTGATTGGAGTTCTGCACCTACGTCCATAAAGAGCCTCAAAAGGTGCCATTCCTAAAGATGCATGGTAGGAATTATTATAAGCAAACTCTACCAATGGTAGATATTCCTCCCATTTGTACTGCTGATCCATACAATACATCCTCAAAAGATCCTCTACTACCTAGTTGACTGTCTCCGTCTGACCATATGTTTCAGGGTGGTAAGCTGTACTAAAGTTCAACTTAGTCCCCAAAGCTGCATTAAGTGTGGTCCAGAATATAGGGTTCATGCGAGTGTCATAATCTGAAATGATCGTCTCTAGCACTCCATGTAGTCGAAAGATCTCTTGGACAAACTTCTTTGCTAAGGTCAAGGACCCATCCGAAAGATTTCCCGGAATGAAATGAGTCACTTTCGTCAGTTTGTCAACCACTACTAAGATGACATCATGCTTGTTCTTCGACATGGGCAATCCCTGAATAAAGTCCATGCTAATCACCTACCACTTGTACTTAGGTACACTATGCAGATAAAGCAATCCTGCAGGATGGACATGTTATGCCTTAACACATTGACACTCTAAACATCAAGCGACAAACTATATCACATCCTTCTTAAGCTTAGGCCAAAAGTACAATGACCTCAATCCTTCCATCATCTTGGTCACACATGGGTCTCCAGAATATGGAGCATTGTGAATCTCCTCGAGAACTAACTTTCTTAATTCACCTGAATCTGGGATATACATTCTCCCTTGGTATCTCAGAAGCCCGTCTGATTCTATGATATATCCATTAAATCGATGATCTGTGGAATCTGCTTCTAATGCTTGCTTAATCCTTTCATAGTGCTTATCTCCTTGCAAGTTCTAGATTACTTGCTACCTCAAATTGGTTCTAGAAGTCACTATAGCATTCAGATGTCATCTCCTGCTAAGAGCATTTGCTACTATATTCTCTTTACCTTTTATGTACTCAATTCTGAAATCATATTCACTAAGGAATTCAAGCCACCTTCTCTGTCGAGCATTGAGATTAGGTTGGGTGAAGATATATTTGAGCCCCAAATGATCCGTTTAAAGCTCAAATGGTTTACCCAAGAGATAGTGCCTCCACATTTGCAGTGCGTGAATAATGGCAGACAACTCGAGATCATGAGGTGCATAATTTGACTCATGTTGTTTCAGTTTTCTCGATTCATATGCCACTACTTTTTCATTTTGCATCGACACTCCTCCCACACCTTCACCAGAAGCATCTGTAATCACAGTGAAATGACCATTAGGATCAGGTATGGTCAGAATAGGTGTTGATGTGAGTTTTTCTTTCAACAACTGAAAAGCTTGTTCACATTTGTTTGTCTAATCAAACTTGTTACCCTTCTTCTACAACGAGGTTATGGGTGTTGCAATTGTCGAGAATCCCTCTACAAATTTCTTGTAATATCCTGCAAGCCCCATAAAGCTTCTAACCTCAGTTACAGTATGCGGTGCGGGTCATTGCATTATTGCCTTTATCTTTTTAGGATCTACTGCTATCCCATCTGCTGAAATTACATGGCCAAGATAGTGCACTTTACTCTAATAGAACGTGCATTTAGACAACTTGCCAAAAAGTTTCCTTTCTCTTAAACACTGCAAGACTATTCTCAAGTGTCTTTCATGCTCCTCTACAAATTTTGAATAAATCATAATGTCAGCTAAGAAAACCAACACAAACTCATCAAGGCAATCTCTGAACACACTGTTCATCAAGTTCATGAATGTTGTTGGTGCATTAGTTAACCCAAATGGTACTACTGTGAACTTGTAGTGACCATATCGTGTTCTAAATGTTGTTTTAGAAATATCCTCGTCCTTAATCCGTAATTGATGGTAACGGAATCTAAGGTCTATTTTTGAGCATACCTTTGCACCTTTCATCTGGTCGAACAATTCATTAATCCTTAGAAGCGGATATTTGTTCTTAATAGTTGCCTTGTTAAGCATTCTGTAGTCAATGCACAACCGCAACACTCCATCCTTCTTAACGAAGATGACTGGTGCTCCCTAAGGTGATACACTAGGTCTAATAAACCCTTGCTTTAACAATTCTTCTAACTGTGCCTTGAGTTCATACAATTATGTTGTGGTCATTCGATAAGGTGCTTTAGACTGTGGTTCAATTCCTAGCATTAGATCTATAGAGAAATCAAATTCTCTTTTAGGTGGTAGTTCTGTCAATTCATTAGGAAAGAAATCTTTAAACTCTCTAAGGATAGGATACTTGTCAAAAGATGGTTCTTGATTATCTAGATCTCTTATATTCACCTCATAGATAGAACAACCTTTCCTTTTAGCCTTTTTCAATTGCATAGTTGATATCTGCCTTAGCTTAAGGGGTGTTCTAGATCCATGTAACTCTACTCGATTCCCAAAGTCATCAAGGCATTTCACTACTTTCTCTTCGCAATCTACTAAAGACTTATGTTCTGACAACTAGTTGATCCCAAGAATCACATCGTAAGATCCTAGTGGTGCAACATAAAGATTGACTTGTGTTTGGAAAGTAGGAAGATCTAATTCGCTACATACAAGACATGAATCTATCTTTTCTCTATATTGTTACCATACTGCACCATCCATGAATTTTCCATGTGTCCAGGTTTAATAGTTAACTTAGCTACAACTTTTGGATCAACAAAACATTTTGTAGCTCCTGTATCAATTAAAATAGAAATTGGAAGGCCAAAGAGCTTATTGGACATCTGTATAGGTGTAGCTTGGAAATCTGCTTGTCGATGATCTACTGCTGCATGAATCTGATGTTGAGGAATTCCTTGTCGATTTCCATCCCTCTGATTCTCTATTTGACGGGGACATGCACTAGCATAGTGCTTTCCTCCACAATTATAACATCCATCTCTAGGTCCTTTGTGTCTAGCTGGATTATCTCTTTGGTTATTATTACCATTATTGCCATAACTACCTCTTTTATTGTTATTTCCACCTTGGTTCCCATTGTTCTTTTCTTGGTAGTTATTGCCTTTCTTAAGATTCCTTATCTGGCACTTACTGTTTCCTTGATTTCCACTATCATTCTGATACCTTTTATTTCCATTCTTCATATCTCGACTCTTACGGTAATTTGAGATCTGCTGCAGCTTCTGTTCTTGTTTGGTAGGCTTTTCAAACACTTCATCCATGGTTAATGGATTATGCATATCAACATCTGATTCAATCTGTGGCCTTAACCCAAAAAAAACTTACGAATCCTAAACCTTACGTCAAGCTGATACTGTGGAACATATTTCAACAAGTGAGAATTTCTCCCAATACTGAGTCACAGTCATACCTCCCTAAGTGAGGTTTTGGAATTCTGTCATTTTCCTGTCAAAGTAGAGCTATGGCAACCACCTCTTCCTAAAGAGCTCAAGAAAATGATCCCATGTGACTTCACCTGGTAGCAGTTTCTTTTCAGTTTTCTCATTGTCTCACCAAGTAGCTGCTTCCCTAGTAAGCTGATAGGATCCTCATATAGCTTTAGTTTCGGTAGAAAAATCACGGAGATCAAAATATTTTTCTATGTTGATTATTAATGCTCTTGCTCCATCACCTATAGTCTTACCATCAAACTTAGGAGGTGTAACCTTTTTGAGATCCTTCCCTAATTCTTCAACAATCTTGTTTCTGTTGTTTCCATTCACTTCACCTTCAAGACCTCCAGCTTCTTCTCTCCTTTCCTCATTATTATTTTCTCTTATTCCTCGGATTTCCTATTCCATAGTATTCATTCTGGTTCCCTACCGAGTCAAGAGGGTTTCTTGCTGAGTTAGAAGAATTAGGATTTGAGTCAATTGGTTATTCTGTCCAACATCAACATTATTGTTTACCTCATTGTTTCCAGCATTAACCCTTCCTGCATTATTGCCAGCATTGTTACCAACATTGGCTTCTTCATTATTTCCAGTTTCGGGGTTATTGCCAGATCCTAGGGTTGCTCCCCTACGTCCAGAGTTTCTAGTGTTCATGATGAACTATCTAGAAAATGATTTAACAACTTTAGCGTAATAGTTCTATAAAGTCCTAGAGTAGAACCATCACTCTGATACCAAAATGTAAAGTACCCAAATTTCACAACACACAAAACTGAAGTAAAACATAGAATTACTGCAAGTAATTTAAAGTAAGGTAAAATAACTTCTTCTATTCATTCATAAGTAAAGAAATCAAGATATTTCAAGAGACTAAAATAACTTTCCATTTCATAAGTTGAAATACAATCAAGATTACAAATTAAATGTATACATCTGAAGTCATTTACAGAGTATATAATAATCAACAATATTACAAGAGTCAAATATTGGCGTCAAGCCTTATAAATATTTAAAATAATAGAAGTATAAAATGATCAAATATCATAAAATAATGACAAAAAGTCCTCGACTGCCATCGACCATCTGACCATCTGTTGAATCAAAGGACAAGAACATGGTTCAGGTGCTTTTCTGCCCAACCACGAAGCTTGCGCTTCCCCGGTATCCTTCAACCGAAGGATGCCTGACCCTGCTCTAAGAGCCTAGCAATCTGTAAACATATGCAAGGTGGAATATGGTGTGTGCCTATCAATCTACATGCATTACTATCATGAATGCAACATCTCATCAATAGGATATGGCAGTGAAATATAAAAACTAGGCAATTAACCATTCATTCTATAATGGTAAACATGTCTATTTCAACATCTCATTAGCTTTGGCCAAAGCATTAATCCGTAAAATGACATATAGGTTTTGAAAAAGAAAACCTACTTCCCTGTTATTCCATACTCGACACCCGTCCTGGAATGCAATCTTTCCAAAATACACAATAAAGAAGAACAAACATAGCACATGCAAGCATCTATTTGCTTTCTATAAATCAGATAAACAAGTTCACCATAATCCATTCTTTCTTCTTTCCAAGCATTAAATATGTTGGGACCTAAAATTTTTTGCAATTTTTTGCAAAAATCTTAGGGTTCCCATGATGTAAAGTATAGTTTTTGCACTCTGAAATATATTTGCTAAATCAATCTCAGGAACCTATTTTGGAAATGATGGCCTCGATTGTTAATACACATAGTCCACTACGTATTGCCTACGTCAAACTCCCTTGGTGTATAATGCTTGGAAGATTGCAGACTATGTACAAAGCAGAGATGGGGACTATGGCATAGGAAATGAACATCCATCTGAGCACACAAAAAAGAGAAATTTAACAAATGTATAAAATATATTGCAAAGCACCCTACATTCTCGCCAAAATATACAAAGTTAAAAAACTCAGTAGAAAACCCTAATTGGCAAGATATGAATGATCGGAGTGGATTTATTAAGTCCTTCCGATTGCATAAGTCACTTCGATAACTAGAGCTACAGAGATTTTGGTAAGACTCTTGCCGAGGGAGGATGTATCAGAAGGACATATATTATCGGGAAGGATCTTGTAGGTCTCACCGACGATGAAGATTACTCCGATAAAAAAAACCTGAGAGGTACTTTGGGAAGAGTCCTGCTGATGGATAAACTAAGAGGTGAGACATGTCGAGAAGACCTGTATGATCGAAGCATAAGCTTTGGGTCCTGCCGACTACACGAGTTAAACCGATCATGAAAACCAAAGAGACTTCGGTGACAGTCACACCGATGCATTAAGTAGTGAATGAAACATGTCGCAGAACCGAAATGTTTATAAAATAAAAAGTAATTGTTGTATGTTTCGTGCCTTGTATGTATGTTTCGGGTTATACATTGTGGTACACATACAAGGCGAAACTCGGGAGAGATTTAAATCTGGTTAAAGGGATGCATCGGGACTTAATGTATATTGGAGGATGCATTTTCAAGGTATATACAAGTCGGAGTTGAAAATGAATGAACTATGGTTCATAAAAGCAAGAAGTCCGGAAAGGAGATACAATTGAGTTTGTATATATCGGGCATTGTATATGAAGGTTGGATACAAGTAATGTTGTAACATGGATTACGAGTAAGGAATAAGGTGGGTCCCAACGCTTGCACATTGGGTTTGCATAATAACAATGTATGTCTTCAAGATACAAGTCGATGTACAAGCGAAGATACAAGCCGGATGTCAAAAGAAGTTCAATATAGAAAAGTCTTTGTATGTTTAAATGCTTGTATGTATACAAGATACAAAGACAAATGCATACAAAGGAAATGTATATACAAATGCACGAAACACCACGTGGGCCCCATCGCCAATGGATATACAAGTTTATACAAGCCTGGATTTGAATGACAGATTAAATATTGTGAATTTTAGCTAGGGTCCACTATTGTATATAAAGCACATGCATTCGATATACAAAAAGGTGATACAAATGCAGATTCGAAGGAGATTTCAAATTCATTTGATAAATCTAGTTTGGCCCGCTCTTGTATATGGAAGAAAATGTATGTGATATACAAAAGATTTGTATATATAGAGTCACAAATCCAATGATTCCTTAGGTGTATGTTGCAAATACATAAGATATACGGATACACTACAATACAAAGGCAAAGGGCATCCCACCTGCAACGACCAAAGCATTTTAACAGTAAGAAGGTCAAGATTAAAATTTTGTTATTAAAGTAACAAAAGGTTGCACCGGATGTATGAAGATTCATAACCCTACAACTACAAAACATATATAGGGGGGGGGGGTTTCGGGATCATCAGTAGATTAGTAGATTAGAAAAAACATCATGATCAGAAGTAGGAGTTAGATAATTGGATGGATTGATCAATTGCCAAAATAAAACATTATGTTGTACATTGTAAAATCTTTTGAAATTGTATAATGGAGAAAAATGCATAAATTAATGATATAATATTGGTGTCTATTGTTTGTTGAGCCGAACAATTATTTGGTTGTCTCCACATTGTTATTTCTCTATTATTTGAACCTATGTTTCCAAGTTGATGTTTTAGTTTCATCGAGACACATTTGTTGTTTTTGTGTCATCAAATTAATTGGTTTCTATTAAAGATATAAAATCCTTTTGATTGATTATAGTAACTTGGAGGTAACATTTGGATCAGTAAGAAGAGCCCTATAATTGACAAGATTGCCATACTGTCTCCAACTTGATATTGTCTCGTTATTCAAATTGAGCATCTACTCCATTTGTCAATACACATCTGTTATCATTGTGTGATTCTGTTGATTGGTTCCTTCAAGCAAGGATTTAAAATCCTTTCAATAAGTCATAGTAACCTGGTAAGGATCGAGTGGATCAATAAGTAGAGTCTGTCAATCACATTCTTGCACGTCTATACAAGGTATAAATAAACACAAGTGCCAAACAATCAGAATTGTAACCAGTAAGTAAATCATATACCATATACACCTTGACTCCATTAGCCCAATAGAAATTGGCACTGGTCATACCCATTCCACTCTAGGATTCCATAAAATCTTAATCAAACAATTTCATCTCAGATCTTTGTATTAGGAGAAGAAGTAGTTTGCAAGCTTTTATCTATTCCACACTTTATGTCATTGTGAGTAGATACCTAAATTCATTTGAGTCATACATTCCTTTTATCTGCTTCAGCTTTCAAGGTTCACCCGCCTAGGTTTAGCAGAGCCTAAAGTGCAGGGAGTCTTCAACCATTTAGGTTAACTCCATTAGTTGGTTCAAAAACGTTGCAAGTCTGATCATAGAGCCTGCCATCCTCTTAGGTTTTGTAACCTACATTTTTGAGACCTAACAAAATGGCGACTCTATTGGGAAGTAATCCAGAATCCAGTTAAAGATCATCTCATTACAGAGTCAGTAAACTTTTGAATTCTGACACAAATTGGTAACTCTACTGGCAAGAAGGACCCGGAAAAGAAAAAATCATTCCTCTTTTGATAAGAGGTGGCGACTCTGAAAAGGAATTCAATGAAGAATATAAAATACAACTTGTAAACAGCACCATCTGCAGTCAAAATGAATATGTCAGAAGAAGAGGGACTGTTGGGGTTATTAAAAAAAAGGTTGATTCAAGAAATACAACGATTAAAAGCCAAACAAGCTTCAAGTTCATTACAACATATACCAACAACTAATGAGAATGGGTATAATGATCCTTTGAACTTGCAAGTGTTCCATGATTTAGGCAATAGATATAGTGCATACCATGCACAACAAAACAATTATTTACCGCAAGCCTCATGCCAAGTAAATGTTTATCTCGTATTCCTTGACCAAAGATCAATCATCTACCAAAACCCATATGGCCCTCAAAACTTTATCTCAGACATCAATAAACCATTTAACTGCAATAATATCCCAGGCTACCCAAATCCTTATCCCTGCGAGCTGACAGAAATACTAAAGCATCTCCCTAAATTTTATGGAGAAGGGTGTGAATTAGTTTATTATCATATACAATGATTCTGGGATTTCATTTTGGAATTTCAGATTTTTCCAGAAGATGTCATTATGAGGTGTTTTTCAAGATCTTTGAGGGATGACCCAAGGGATTGGTTTATAGACTTACCTATGCAAAGTATCTCTTCATGGGAAGATCTCAAAAGACTATTCCTTAGCCGCTACAGTGACTCTTATGAAGATGAATATGAGGAATTTGATCAAGCAATGCACCCAGTAAACGAGACATATGCAAGTGAAAATTTTCATGATGATATTTCAAATTTAAATAGAGAAGTTTTAAAGGATCAATTCTTCACCTGGGATCATGATTGCAATTATCAGAATTTTGCGCAAGACTTGGAGCCACAGCATATACCTAAAAACGAGAGTAATCTTCAGAATATGGAGTTTCCTTTTGTCCCAGGCCACCCACTGCAATACCTAAATCAAAAGTTTGAGGAGGAAGAGGATGATTGTTCTCAGCAAACAGGGCAACCTCATGATGAGGAGGAAATGCACATATCTGAAAATGATTTTCAGATTTTTTCAAACCCATTGTATGATGAAAAAGTAAAAGAAGATCAGATGACATTTTGCCAGGGTATGTCAGAAAATGAATTCCATGTGTATGCAAACCCATTCTATGAAGAGGATGAAATGTTCTCAGATAGTTAGGAAAATGAATATGCTGATAACGCTGATGATGAATCCATAAATGAAGAAAAGTCATATGATGAAATGAACATAGTTGATTATTGTGATGATGATGAAGAGAACAATGTGCACTCCCAGTTTTCAGATCAGCCAGGAGGTCAATTCACAATGCATGACAATAAGAAGAATAATGAAAAAAGTTACATTAAAGAGGGATCCTCTTCATGTAGAAAAGATGTATCACATGGAGGTGAGATTGTTCAGATTATACCTGACTTCCAGATGCATGATGATGAACAAAACACTAGCAATATTGAGCATGGAAAATTGATCAACAATATGAATTCATTCAATCAGATAAGCTTTAAAAATATTGACAGATGGCTTCACCACAGCGTGATGAGAATTGGATTTTTGACAGAGGAAAATATATCTTTTTCTTTTTATGGTGTGGTTTTTTAAACCTTATCATTTTAGGGCAAGAAGTGATATTTGGACTCTATTGCCCAATAGAGTAGGCACTGGTCTGCTCCCCAGAGATCTAGAATCTTGCTATGCCCATAAGGGGCATACATCCCCAGACAGAGCCACTGTTGGGACCTAAAATTTTCTGTAATTTTTTTGCAAAAATCTTAGGGTTCCCATGATGTAAAGTATAGTTTTTGCACTCTGAAATACATTTGCTAAATCAATCTCAGGAACCTATTTTGGAAATGATGGCCTCGATTGTTAATACACAGAGTCTACTACGTATTGCCTACGTCAAACTCCCTTGGTGCAAAATGCTTGGAAGATTACTGACTATGTACAAAGTAGAGATGGGGACTATGGCACATGAAATGAACATCCATCTAAGCACAACAAAAAGAGAATTTTAACATATGTATAAAATATATTGCGAAGCACCCTACATTCTCGCCATAATATACAAAGTTAGAAAACTCAGTAGAAAACCCTAATCGGCAAGATATGTTCGATCGGAGTGGATTTATTAAGTCCTTCTGATTGCATAAGTCACTCCAATAACTAGAGCTACAGAGATTTCAGTAAGACTCTTGCCGAGGGAGGATGTATCAGAAGGACATATATTATCAGGAAGGATCTTGTAGGTCTCACCGACGATGAAGATTACTCCGATAAAGAAAACCCAAGAGGTACTTTGGGAAGAGTCCTGCCGATGGATAAACTAAGAGATGAGACACATCGAGAAGACTTGTATGATTGGAGCATAAGCTTTGGGTCCTACCAACTACGTGAATTACACCGATCATGAAAACCAAAGAGCATTCGGTGACAGTCACACCGATGCATTAAGTAGTGAATGAAACATGTCGTGGAACTGAAATGTTTATAAAATAAAGAGTAATTGTTGTATGTTTCACACCTTGTATGTATGTATGTTTCGGGTTATACATTGCGGTACACATACAAGGTGAAACTCAGGAGAGATTTAAATATGGTTAAAGGGATGCATCGGGACTTAATGTATATCGGAGGATGAATTTCACGGTATATACAAGTCAGAGTCGAAAATGAATGAACTATGATTCATAAAAGCAAGAAGTCCAGAAAGGAGATACAATTGAGTTTGTATATATTGGGCATTGTATATGAAGGTTGGATACAAGTAGTGTTGTAACATTGAATATGAGTAAGGAATAAGGTGGGTCCCGCCGCTTACACATAAGGTTTGCATAATAACAATGTATGTCTTCAAGATACAAGCCGATGTACAAGCGAAGATACAAGCTGGATGTCAAAAGAAGTTCAATATAGAAAAGTCTTTGTATGATTAAATGCTTGTATGTATACAAGATACAAAGACAAATGCATACAAAGGAAATGTATATACAAATGCATGAAACACCACGTGGGCCCCATCGCCAATGGATATACAAGTTTATACAAGCCCAGATTTGAATGACAGATTAAATATTGTGAATTTTAGCTAGGGTCTGCTATTGTATATAAAGCACATGCATTCAATATACAAAAAGGTAATACAAATGCGGATTCGAAGGAGATTTCAAATTCATTTCATAAATCTAGTTGAGCCTGCTCTTGTATATGGAAGAAAATGTATGCGATATACAAAAGATTTGTATATATAGAGTCACAAATCCAGTGATTCCTTAGGCGTATGTTGCAAATACATAAGATATACGGATACACTACAATACAAAGGCAAAGGGCATCCCACCTGCAACGACCAAAGCATTTTAACAGTAAGAAGGTCAAGATTAAAATTTTGTTATTAAAGTAACAAAAGGTTGCACCGGATGTATGAAGAGTCATAACCCTACAACTACAAAACATATATAAGGGGGGGGGGGTCCGGGGATCATCAGTAGATTAGAAAAAATATCATGATCAGAAGTAGGAGTTAGATAACTAGATGGATTGATCAGTTGCCAAAATAAAACATTATGTTATACATTGTAAAATCTTTTGAAATTGTATAATGGAGAAAATGCATAAATTAATGATTTAATATTGGTGTCTATTGTTTGTTGAGCCGAACAATTATTTGGTTGTCTCCACATTGTTATTTCTCTGTTATTTGAACCTGAGTTTCCAAGTTGATATTTCAATTTCATCGAGACACATTTGTTGTTTTTGTGTAATCAAATTAATTGGTTTCTATTAAAGATATAAAATCCTTTTGATTGATTGCAGTAACTTGGAGGTAACATTTGGATCAGTAAGAAGAGCCCTATAATTGACAAGACTGCCATACTATCTCCAACTCAATATTATCTTGTTATTCAAATTGAGCATCTACTCCATTTGTCAATACACATTTGTTGTCATTGCGTGATTCTGTTGATTGGTTCCTTCAAGCAACGATTTAAAATCCTTTCAATAAGTCATAGTAACCTGGTAAGGATCGAGTGGATCAATAAGTAGAGTCTGTCAGTCACATTCTTGCACGTTTATACAAGGTATAAACAAACACAAGTGCCAAACAATCAGAATTGTAACCAGTAAGTAAATCATATGTCATATACACCTTGACTCCATTAGCCCAATAGAAATTGGCACTGGTCATACCAATTCCACTCTAGGATTCCATAAAATCTTAATCAAACAATTTCATCTCAGATCTTAGTATTAGGAGTAGAAGTAGTTTGCAAGCTTTTATCTATTCCACACTTTATGCCATTGTGAGTAGATACCTAAATTCATTTGAGTCATACATTCCTTTTATCTGCTTCAGCTTTCAAGGTTCACCCGCCTAGGTTTAGCAAAGCCTGAAGTGCAGGGAATCATCATCCATTTAGGTTAACTCTGTTAGTTGGTTCAAAAATGTTGCAAGTTTGATCATAGAGCCTGGCATCCTCTTAGGTTTTGTAACCTGCATTTTTGAGACCTAACAAAATACACAAAATATATACTGAAGCAGTCCATTAATTCATATGTTTAATTCTTTATTTAAATAATTAATTTAGTTTAAAGTTCTGCCTTCCTGTCATTTCTGTGACAGGAGGTTTACTTAAACATGACTAAAACATACTATAGACTTCCTGTTGCTGTGGCGATAGGAGCTACTACAGGAATTAATACAGAGACATAGAACAAGAAAAAATGTTCATTCTCAACATAAAAGAAGTAAGATAATTTATTGTCTCAGATTTTGCAATAAGTTGTTTAATCATTGTATTCGTTTTGATTAACATTTATTTCAATTTTTATAACATTCTAGCAAGTTACTAATGGTTTTAATTTAGCTATAGGATCTATTGTTTTGCTACAGGAGCATAGTAGTTTCCAGTTTAAGTAATATACAAAGTTTACTGTCAAAATTAATAGTTACACAACTAATTTTCTACTCAGACTCAGAGATCTTAGTAACACTGCTACAGGAATAACAATTTATCTAAAGTCAGAGTTCTTGTTGTTTAACAAAAAGCGGTCGATTGGTGTAACTCGCTATTCATTTCCAGCCAGAATGCAAATTAAATATCAGTCAATTAAATATGACTTAAGAGGTTCTAATTCAGTTTAAATTCATGATCTGAGAGATACTGGACTAAAGTCTTGTTCGACGTCTGAAGATCAGCATGTTTCAGAGACAACAAGAAGAGGGGTCGATCTACTTGGTTCGCCCAAGCAATGGTCGAATTGGTCAGATAGAAATCAGCAGCTAGGTATACGAATTCCTTAGAACTAAGGAGAAACCATCAAAAATAATTTAACCAGCCTTGGTTAGACATCGGCCAGGCAACACAGGCGGCCAAAAACAAGTTTACGGCCATAGAAACAAGGTAAGTGGTCAAGAAAAAAAATGACCATCACCCATAGTTCGATCTAATTAGCAAGTCGCCATGTAGGAAATAAGAAGACGACACAGGCTTGGATCAACAACCAGACAACCAATCTATTTACTTAACATGAATCAGCTAGAAAGGGAGATGGCAACCAACACAACAAGCAATCTGATATTTGAATTGCCAGTTAGCACAAGGAAATGACTCAGTCTAAGGAGTGATCAGGCCAAGAAGATAAGCGGCTAGGAGAAGCATTCGAATAGAATACATAAAGACTGATTAAGAATGGTAACTAGAAAGATAAGTTTTCAATCAGAGATACAAGGTCAAGATGGTCATAATACATGGGTCAATTTAGCACAGAAGAGATGCCTAATTATAGACAAAAGGTGACACATTTTAAATTGCAAACTTCTAACTTAATTAGCAATAACAAAACCAGAAGAGAACCTAGAGAATGATGGCGATGGTGATGAGTTGAGCTGGTGACGTCTGCAGCTGTTCTCTCTTTTCTCCTATCACCCGCACTCCAATTTTCTGTCACCCAAAACTCAGAACCTTCCTTCCCATATCGTGGTTTGTCTCTACCAAAATTTGTGCTCTTTGCAATTCGTGGGTGGTAAAACTCTCTTCCCACGATCCCCTTTTTACTCCAAATTTTCCTTTTGAAATTGGCGGTCAGCCAAATCAAGTGTTTGAAAACTCCAGTTCTCCCTCTCTTTTGCATGAGATATAATATTATAAAACCCCTATTTTTACCATTTAAAACATAAATAACATTTGTTTAATTCCACTTACCGTCGCATGTGTGACAGGAACAATTATTTTAATAGTTTTCTTCAAAACTCTAAATTTAATAAATCTATTTATTATTATTATTATTATTTAACTATTTTATTTAAAACAACTATTTAATAAATCAAGAATAGAAATACAATACAATATTTGTATGAAATGATCTCATTTAATATATTATTTAATTTCAAATAATATATTGTCTTCCAAACATCCAATAATAATACTTATTATTCAATTTAAAATACAAACACAGTTATCCTCATTTAAATATAAAGCATCATTTAAATATAATTCGAAAACAATTTAACCAGACACGCTAATTCATTTAAATCCATTTCATTATGCATATGCAACTATGTGAAGTGTGTGAAGTAACCAGATAAAACCCATCACATGTTTGCCAAAAAGCCAGATCTCTTCTACCTGAGCCATGCTCTTGTCCTTCAACAAGACCTGTAAAACTCAAACTCATCACGCTATCCATAAGTTAGCTCAAAAATATAGCCAAGGCAATAAAATTTTTAATGAATAACATATCATATCCAAAGTAATTCTACTATTGTTCCATAATTCCACTTGTAATTAACTAATGAGGTAAATCTGTAAAGTCTATGAAAGTTCGAGACGTGACATGACTGTGGTCTCCAAAGGGTCATTAGACCCCCAGAAGGTCATGTTGCTTTGACACTAATCATTTTCCATTGCTTCAGATTTTTGGCAAAATTTTTGTTTTCACTTTCCTTAAGCTTGGTTTCCTAAATCATACAAATATCTGGTTGAATTGTCTTCAATCCGTGCCTTAAAAGGCACTTTTTGTTAGGGGCATTCATACCCCTAACATTCCAAGACAAAATCCTCATTGTTGTTCAGGAAGGGGACCCCCCTTCCCTACTTTCAACAAATCATGCAACTTCAGCTGACCACTTGCCTCTCCGTTCCACTTCAATTTTTCCCTATTTGGAATTTGGCCCCTGGATTTCTGGTCACCACAATCTGGAGAAGTTTTATCAGTTTCTCTTTGACCAATACCCAAAGATTTTGTGGGCTTGGGTGATTTCCTTTCTCCTGCTAGTTTGAGAACCGAAGAGTTAACTTCATCCTCTTGCCTGAGTTCTTAAATACCTTTTCCTTCATGAATCAACCAATCTTCCTCCATATCTTCCTCTGTTGTTCTAATCGATCCCTCCTTTGTGGCCCTGGCTAGTTGCACTAATTCGCTGCCTACCTCGATTAGAGATTCGAAATCTTCCATTTGCATGTTTGGTTTAATTGCCGCAATTATCTCTAGAATCTTGTTGTTAATGCTTTGGGAGATATTAACAAATTCTTCCGACCTTAGGAGATTTTGTAACCCTTCTTCCATTATTTCTTCAAACCTCTCTGCATTATTTCCATTTTTAACATTATTCTCTGTTGGTTCTTTATCATGACTTGTCTCAAATACCTCTAAATGAGGATTCCGATCCTCCTGGGGGATGTTTTCTTCCTTCTCTGTTTCTTCGTTATTCTCCAAATTATTTCCCAATTCCTTATCCAGAGCCTCCTCTTCTTCTGTTAACTTTCCTTTGCCTTTGACTTGAGCAGGATCCCAGGATCTCCATCCTAAACCCAGCTTCCTTGAGGCTTGGGTTCATAAATAAGAGGTTGTTTCAAAATGCCCCTGTTTATGAAAATTTCAATCTCTCTCCATCGCTACTCAGAAGGCCGATTTTCAACACAAATTCTGACATGCAAACCTTCCTCTTTTTGATCCCTCCACTCCTTCGCACAAATA
The DNA here is from genome assembly GCA_027924645.1 of Cunninghamia lanceolata. Taxonomy (NCBI): domain Eukaryota; kingdom Viridiplantae; phylum Streptophyta; class Pinopsida; order Cupressales; family Cupressaceae; genus Cunninghamia; species Cunninghamia lanceolata. The sequence continues at coordinate 798,449 of BSBN01001859.1, read as the reverse complement.
AACCTGCCCAAATAGTTCCCTATCTCTTCTAAAAAAAATTGGTCCTAAAACTCTAGCGGTAGATTTGGCATTTTGTACCAATCCTGAACTCGATCCAATTTGTGTTTTTTTGGATCAAAACCCACATACCAATCACATAAATAGAATCTGAATCCATCCATGAGCCAAATACCTTCCAAAATTTCTGACCTGATCTTCACAGAGGGACACATCACAAAGAAAAAAACATTTGCTAAGGCTTTTAAGGTTAATTCATTACCCCATCTTTCCTGCCACCAATTTTTCAATTCTTCCAAATCTAGGTTAAGTCCATACCATTTACCAATAAGCCCTCGACTTTTCATGCGATCAATGGAAGGATTTAACAAATTTGCTCCAAGCACCATGGTTTCTTTATTTCCATACCTAAATTCTGTTGATCACTTACCAATACCTCCCTCTCCAGAATTGGGATGTCCCCATCGGTAGCACCCTTGACCCCTTCGATTTCTCCCTTGTCCCTTCCATTGCTCCTGTCTATCCCGCCTTTTCCATGGACGGCTTGAAAATTTTTCTTTGTCCTGAAAATGCTAATTCTATTGTCTTGTGGTCGATCTCCATGGTTTTGACGATGCTCTATCTTGGATTTTCCTCATCGATATTTCTTTCTTCGCTTCTTCGGCCCATGTTTGAGATTGCCCAACCTCCTTTCCTTCTACGGTTTCCTCCTTTCTTTCACCACAACCCTCTGCCTCCCTTGCGCCTGATTTGAATCCTTCACTCTACTTTTTTCGCATTTTCGCTCCATTTGCTCCATATCCAATTAAATTTGTGAAAGTTTTCAATAATAAATATAATTGCTTTTATTATTATACTATAAAAAACAAAATAACTGAGATATAGGTTAAACATATATTACATATATGTAAGAATAGAAAAGTACCCTTTTAAAAAAAATGAGTCCCAAAAATTAAATAAGGTTGTTCAAGAATACAATGCCCATTTAAGTTAATTTTTTCCATGGGCTCTGCCACTTTTATTAATGTTAAAAGGTATTCATTAGTTCTTTTCTTAATTTTTTAAAATTCATTTATTACAATTATCAATTCCCAACTAAATTATTAGTTAAACCTAAATTATGTATACTTTTATTGCTTGCATTTATTTAGTTAACCTAAAGGTGATGTGCATACCCTATAAGGGTAGACCTCTGATTATGTCTATAGTGTACCCTATAAGGGTGGGAGTTCATAAGTATAAATACCCTATAAGGGGAGACTTAATTTCCCTAGATGAAATTGTTATATGACTTCTTAAGTATTTCACTTCATGAGAAATCAAATTTGATTTAATCTTAAATATTTCTACTGTGGATAATGTCTTAAGGTTTCCTTTGTATGTGAAGGGCTTAGAAATTGTGTTGATGGTGGCATTCACGGTAAAATGAAGGTTAATAAACCAAACAAATTCATTGGTGTAGTCATGATGAATTATTGTACCTTATTTCTATCATAAATTTCCCTCCACAATCATTGCCTCATGCCCCTGTAATACATCTCACTCCTTTTCTCTGTAAGGGGACCCATACTCCACATCATGATGAGAAATTGTCAACTTTTGAATCACCATCACTATGTTTTAACCACCATTGTTAACTTCATAGTTATCTCTCTCTCTCTCTCTCACTTCATCTTTATCTCTCTCTATCACCCTCTCCCTTCTCCTCTCTCTCTATATTAATTATGGGTTAGAGATCCGTTAGTTGAGGTTGATTATTTCTAGATCTAGATCCTTAAGGCAAAGGTGATGTGCATACCCTATCAAGAGTTCTCACTATGCATAGTATTATATGTATGACGTGGTCACTTCAAATCTTGTTGGCTCCCACCCAAGGCCTAAATTTGATGGTCAACCCTACCTATCAAGAATTTTTATGATAATTACCTATTCAAATTTGATGATTAACACATAAGCTAAATTAATAATGGTAAACACAAGCAAGTAAATGAAGCCACTAATTATATAATCCTATTAACAATGTATATAAATTATAACAAATGCCAACACTTAGTAACAAGAAATCCTTTCATATTCTTTTGACCACCTTCCACTCCAAACAATTTCATCCAATCAACCTATACAATGACAATGTTCTACTCCTTTTATTCTTCTAGAAGACAATATTCTTCTCAACCTCCTTAATGACCAAATATAAATCTTGACTTATTGTAATATTTTGAGAGTTCTCCATAATCCATATCAAAAAAATCAAATGTTAATCATAGTTCAACAAGATTGCGTACTCCACATTTGATTAACAATTGGCCAAGACCGTGTCCTTCATATTGCATGTATCAACATAAGACAAATGTGAATGAACATTTGTATTATACATAATTTAGTAAAAACCATCAATTACCAAGATCAAATACTCTCTTAACGCAATTGTTATAAGGAAAGAAGAATACTATAACAAAGTTACTTAACATGTATATGACTTTGAGGAAATGATTGTTTATTTAAGTATATTGACACTACAATTAGTGACAAATATATTATTCATCACCTTCCACATCCTAGATAACAATGTTCTATACTATTATTTTCAACCACCAATTGTTTTCCCTTAAACCCTTGACTTTGATAAAATAAATATTTTTAAATAAAAAATTATCCATTTTTATATTAAAAACTTTATCTAAAAAATAATATTAATAGATACATGAAATTATGTGACCTTGCTTTCATGCACTCTATCTACTCACGTTTTCAACTCTAGGGTTTCATTTTCAGATCTGATCACTTACCACTCTTTCCAATTTTACAAATCTAAGAGTCATTTATAGTGCTTCATCCTTTTATTTCTCTTAGTCGTATTGTTTTGTTTAAATACCACAAGCTACTCAAGATCCTAATCTTCCTTTGTAAAGTAGTGTTTGTCTAAACCTGAACATGGCTATTGAATTCAATGATAATGAGGTATTTGCTAATGCTTGTGTTGGGAACAATTTAGAGGATCATGAAGAACAACCTAATAATGATCATGATGGATATGTAGGTAAGAAAGAACTTGCTCTTCCTAGACAACTTTATCTCTCTATCTCTATCTCTCCTTTATCTCTATATCTTCTCTACCCTCCCCCCTCTCTCTTTGTCTCTTTTCTCTCTTTCTATGCCCCTCTGTCTTTGAAAAAGCACATAACACAATCACAATAAATGCAAAAATTAAAATTCAAACTGTATTTTTCTAAACAACTATACTCATGCACAAATGAGTATCTATTTCCTAGCCCTAACAGACAACTCTACAATTCATAGAATTCCCAAACCATATTTTATGAGCAATCTATTGGTGCAGGAGCACCTTATGGATTTCATGCCTCCATAAGGCAATCTTGGAATTTTGGTCTTAGGTTGAGTATTTGGTGTTTTGAGTCTTTAATCATGTAATAGAGTCCTAAGAGACCATCTTTCATGATTATAATGTGTTTAGGCAGTCAAGTTGTCTATTTGTTCAAATTGTAAAAAGTTGCTAAATTGTTGCATTGTTGCAAAGCAACTTTTCTTAATTGTTGTCAAAAGGTGTAAAAGTGGGTATTTGTTAACCCAACATCTAAAAACAATTGGTAACTATTGTAATAGGCTTGGGAAGGCATAAATAAGCCTCTTTTGTACAACCCAAGTGTGGGGGACGAGCTCTTGGTGTTGGAGATGAAATTTATAGTGTTTGAAGCAATAAAATAAGCCTATTTTCTGCAATATTGTTGTTCTCGTGCATGGTACGGCGATGTACAGCTATTTAATGGTCTGAAACTAATTGGGAATGAAGTTTCCTTGAATCTACTTTCCATTAAACTTTATTTCATCAATTTTCATTAAGATTAGAGAAAGTTATGGTCATTTTTCTAAAGACTAGTCAAAGATTTTGCACTTTTCTCACGTTTTCTGTTGTTCCTCTGTTTGGTACGGCCTCGTACAATTGAATTTTGATATGAAACCACTTGGAGAAGAAATATGAGTGATTCTAGTTTAATTTGGTTCAAATCTCATGAAATTTCATGTTGTATAGTGAAAGATATTGTAAGTTTATTAAAAACTGCCTGAAACCCTCTGTTAGGGTAATAGTGGGCATTCAAAATTTTATTTCTCCAAATTTATCTAATGGAAAATGCTAAAAATGGGTGAAATGGTACTTATACGTGTGTTTTCTCAGATTCTAAAGGTGTAGAGTTATTTGATGAAGTTTGGTCACATTTATTGGATGCCCTAGTACTGTCCTGCCCCCATCTCAGACTAGTAAAGGGCATAAATGATGTGATTTTTGATGATTTTTGTGTGGATTGAATACCCTTTATGGTGTTGTTAGTTGGGAAGGGTAATAAGTGAAATCTTGTTCATATTATTCAAGTTAAATTTGGAAAATGATGAAGGTTTATACCCTCAAACAAGTCTGCCCTGTTATGACTGGTTATGACAGTCACATACTTGACTGAGCATGAGGCAATTTTGTGTTCTAATGATGGTTGTAAAACCTAGAAGGAGGTTAAATAAGATGTTTTAAATGTTTTAAATCCATTGTAAAGGTTGCAAGTTCCTTGTATTGGGAGAATACCTAGAAAATCACAAGGTGATAGTTTGGAATGCATAAATCAGGCTTATAGGGCAGACTGCGAGTAATTTTTAGGGATATTTGTTACAAGACAATATATGCTAGTTTTCAAATATGTTTTGAATGGTTCAAAAATGTATTGAAATGTGTATTTACTTCTTGGGTTCTGATCTTAAAATCAAAATTATGGACTGACTGTCTTGAGTGTAGGACTACTAGTTTGTGAGGGCAGAGTTGTGGAGACTCTTACACAAAGTTGTTAAGTCTAAGTTCTTGATACATGTATGATCTTGTCATGACACATACATAATTTCAAAAGGTATTCCATGTGTTTGTTAGCAAGATATTGAGGGGTTGAAACAAATATTGGTTTTGTAGTCATTCAAGAGCTCGTGACAGTTGAAGAAAGAGATTGATATAGTATCAATGTTTTGATTGCCTCCTAGTATTGCATCATCTACCAAATACAACAATAATACACATTAATTTGTCTCAAAATAAATCTCTAATGCCAACACCACCATATGTTTAACTCGACATCCTACACAAATATAATAGTCTTCCCTTACACAATAATTATTCCCAACTAAAGAATCCAACATTGTCCTTTCCCTTTAAATAATCCATAAAATAGCATGAATTTTACATTTTCCTTTAGCATTCACAAAATACAAGAGAACATTTTCATTGACTCAACAGAGTTCAATATTCATACAAACGGCACTCATCGGTCTCGGGGTTGTCCTTACAAAAAGACTCCAAGGAATCCTCTTTCTATGCACGCTGGCGAAAGTGGGCCTTTGCCTGGATGACCTCCTCTACTTCATCCCATGCCACTTTACATTCATCATAGCTCTCCTTTCCCTCACACACTTACTTTGCTTCCCTAACTTTCTCAGCTATAAGCTCCGACAACTTCTATTTCCTCACTTGAGTACCCTTAAATTTTGGGGCTCCCTTGCACAAAAACCTATTTCTCTTATTGGGCACCCTTAAATTTGGGGACACCATAGAGGCTGAGCTAGAAACATTGTCTTACGCGGGCATGGAGCATAATCCTTTGGGAGGAAGAGTGACATGTGCAGAAAAAGCCATTATAGGCACCAGAATACAACTTAATTTTGTCGATAGAGAAAAGATTTTAGATGCGTAGCATTGGACAAGGCGTTAGAGTGATCTAGAATGCTTAACAAAATCATAGTTTTATTAATTTTTGTTTCACCAAACACAGTGGTGTCCACGCAAAAGGTTTTTGTATGCAATTTTTTGAGGATTTCTTGTGCATAGATCTCTCATGCACTACATGTCAAGTGATCAAAACTGACGTGTCCTTTATGTGACTTAAAAAATGCCTAAGTTAATCAAATTAATTTTCTAATCTGATTGACTATATATAGAAGATGAGAAATGGAACGACTTATTTATAAGCCGTCAATTTATTTGTTGTTTTTATTGGAAGGAACGTGAGAACAATCAGTGAAGAAAATCAGAAAATGGCAGGTGGAAAAAAAAATGACAAATGAACAAAACCCAATGATCAGAAAATTGAATGACAGATGGTTGAGATCATTTCAATTGTCTTGCAAACGTATAAGAAACCCTTGACTGTTGATCTTCCGCCCCAGGCCTCTCTTTGCCAAAGGGAATGCCTTTGGCGTAATAAAATAAAACAAATCACCTCCTAAATCTATCCATCTATCCATCCATCCTAAATCCTTCCATCTATCCATGTATCTCTCATCCATTCCATCCATTATTGGCGATCCTTTAATCTATCAATCCAATCCTCCTTTCATCCTTGCCTCTACTCCTAGTTTTTCCTTGTCATCAGTATCCAACAAAAAAGCTATCTAAATGCAATGCCATGCAACCAATTTATCAAAAAATCCAAGCAATAAATCCAAATGTAAGCCATCCTTAATCCAGGCCAACGTAGCCACGTAATTTAGCCAGTTATCCAAAAGCATACATGGTTTTGTTCCTGATATTGTTGCAATCATGATCAACTCAATTTATCATCATCAATCATCATCCTCAGGTAATATCGTTCTCAATCCTCATGTTGTTCTAGGGAAATATCATTTCCCACCACAACAACACTATCCTTATCCAATCAAATCAATCCACCAATCAATCATTAGTTTTCAACTTAATAGGGGCAACGACCTTATTTGTTTTTGAATTATTTGTACATGTTTTCTTGCTTCCTTGTGTGTGTTATCATTTTACTTGCATTTTGTATTAGTCCTTATAGCATATTGTCACAACAACATCATGGTCTTCCATATCATGGTGCCCAACGGCATATGTTTGCTTAAAACCTTTTTCATTGAGTCAGTCCTTTATGCACAAGACACATCGTCACCCTGGTTTTTATACCTTGGTGCATAATGTCTAGTGCTGTATCAAACTATATGGTTGCTCACCTAATGTAGCATAATGTATCATTCATCCATCCCTTATCTTTCCTCTGTCTCCTTAACCAATATGTTTCATCCATATCGAGAGCATACTTGTGTTCTTCAAACCCACCTATCCTCTCGAGGGGGCATCCCATCCTACGTTATTCCTCTTTGTCACTCCATTGAATGACTAGGGCATCCAATCATCCATACCTTATCTTCTTTGAAATTATGTTACTTCTTTTAGTTGCAACATCATCTCAAAGAGGAGCAAAATGTAGACACCTGAAATTGACCACACCTCCACCATCACTTTCAACATGTCCTAACCCCACTTCCAATACCTTTCAACATCATTCATCCTAGGATTCCCTTTATCATTCCCCCTTTCATTAGCTAATTAATTAAATAAATTATATTATTTTATTAATCAAGATTATCCCTTCCACCAAATCAATTAAATAAAATATCCATTTATTTAATTAATTTTAATCCATTTTACCTATTTCCCAAAATCATTTTCCCCTCTAGTCAAATTATTTAAACAAATCTTATTTATTTAAATAATTTATCCTCCCACATCACCCCTATGCAATAATTATTATTTGATTAATTATTTTCCATTTGTCCTCGTCCTCATCCCCTTGCCACAAATAATAAATGAGAGGCACAAAAGTCATACTAGTTTTTTACATCTCAACCATCCATTTCACATTACATCTCCAAATCTCAATTGTTCACATAATGATATGCCCTAGAAGCCTCCATCCTTTCCATAATGTTGTTTCATCAAATCTTAACCATCCATTGCACCTCTTAATCCTAGCCATCCATCCTATCGCTCAAAGATCTATAAATCAATCCTCAACCAAGCCATTATCACAAAAGACCACACAATAATCTAAAGTTATGCTGTTGGTGTGAGCAACCAACATATTATTATCAAGAGCATATCTAATGGAGCTAGTGTGCACTCCATTGTCAGTCTATCAAAGGAGAAAGGATGGTTTGAGGTGAAATGTTGTGTCTATTGCATCGTCTTTCTATTATTTTCCTCTTATCATTTTCTTGTCTTCAGGTGGAACTCGTTCTCTATCTCTATCTCTATATGAAAAGGAAGTTTGCACATGCTATTAGATATGATTCGTCCCGTTATGCCATAGTCGTATGAATATGAACTGAAATATGTCCTCACTACATGGCTCCTATTCTAATCACATGCTATGTCATCCCACTCACAACAATCTATTTCATTTATCCCTAGATTAGAGAAATAGTCCAAAAGGAACGTGATGTTGAAGGAAAGAAGAGCTTCAGATTCTTGTCAAGGACACCTATGCATAGACATACAGATGGGTTTGTGAAGAGGATGATTAAAAACATAGTAATGGTATTAAACTTAATTAGCCAATAGGCTTTTTATAAGTGGGCTTGTCTTTATACAAATAGATGGTAAACCTGTCTCGTGCCACCAAACAACTTTACGATAGTCAAAAAATAGCCTTAGCCATCCAGAAATAGGAAATCACAGGAGATTGTTAGGATGAATCGCCAATTTTTTTTTAGTGGCCAATTTTTTCTAAGCACATTTATTAGTTAGCTTATAAACTGTATTAGTGGTAGCTCTAGCAAGTAATTTGTCTTAAGTTGGAGAATCTTTCCATATTTTCTTTTCAGTTGCCAATTTTTCACTCCATATCAAATCTTGTATCTATATAAAATTATATCAAATTTGCCAAAATATTATAGTTGTATAAAATTGTATCAAATTTGTCATGGGAATTAATTATAGGAAATATCTTTACTGCGTTGGTGGATGTATATGGCTATTGCTTCTTCAGTTGATTTGAAGGAGCCACTGCCATGAAAAAACCCCATCCTCTCTCACCCTTGCAGAACATAAAGTTTATACACATTCAATAGAGAATCACATCACCTAATGGTGCACTATATTCTAGAAGGGTGCTTCACGAGCCTAAAGGAGATCTACAATGCCATGCCATCCTTGGTGTTGTTGTTTTCTTAATTTTATTAATGAGAGGCTTTGAATCATCAGAGCTGTCCTGAATACTAACATTACAAACATCATTTTTTTCAAAAAGGGTTTATGATTTTAAAACAATCAACCTAGTACTTGAGTAAGAGGGACCCACCTCCAAGATCAAGTGGTTTTTCTTGATAGCCAATTAAAAGCTTCTCACAAAACCACCACTCACGTGTTTTTGGAGCCCTCTAAAGATCTTCACCGCTTGGACGCATGATAATTCACCTCAGTGGTTGTGCACTTTTTTCCTCTTCATACCCATTTTATCCTTTATCGCCACCTCCGCAAGCTCAAGATCTTCCACCTTTCAAGTGTGCAATCTGTAGATGCTCTTTTGTGGGCCAAGGGAGGGTAGAATTAAGAAATTAGATTGTAAATATGTTGAAGGAGAAGTGTCTTGGGTACCAGAACCCTAGGAATGGATTGTGTGTGAAAATTTTAAAGAATTTTAGTCAGATTTTGCGAGGAACGAGCTATGGAAGGTAAGTATAATGGAAAAACTTTTGTTATTCTTAAGTAGTTCCTAAACTATGGTCATTCAAAGATATAAGTAGAAAAACGAGGGCAAGAAATGAAAATTTAAGGCTACTAATGAGGTGTGAAGGATTTCACAATTTGATTGACCTACAAGCATCTACCATGACATGTAAATATTAAGAATTCTATTAACAACTATATGTACAAATTACCCAACAAGGCGAGACTATTTCGACCACTCATTATACATTTTGTCATGGTCTACAACCTTCTAAAACTTTGGAATATTTCTTTTAAAATACAAGAATGGTACCAACAAAAAGCCAAGGGACCTTCCAAGTTCCATGGAAATCCACACTAACTCCAATAATCCTCCCAGGCAACATTCTCTTGTACTCTTGACAGAGAGCCAAGAAAGCCACATGAGGTCCTCCACAACCCATTGAAATGCCACCAACAACAATATCTACCATGTGAGATCTATAATCATTTTGCCCAAAGTGAAACCAAAACATTGATTTATTTATGTGTCATCATCCAGGCTACATTTGCCAATCTCAGGCATGTAGATATGCCACTTGTTAGCAGTTCACAACCAAGACAACAACTTACTTATAGTGTGGTTTGGTTCCTCATCGTGTAGTTGTATGTGTTTGTATTTTTTCATTCCAATGGAAGATAATTTATTTATTTATTGAAGTCTCAATTTTTATGTATTATTTGTCTATGACTAATTTGTATGGCCTTCTTGGTGACTTTGTTTCTTAGATTTATATATTTGTTGGGTATCTAAGTGACAGCTTCTTATTTATTCTTCAAAGCCATAGAGCAAAGCATTTAGAAGGGGACTTGAAGTTGCATATGTGTGCCTCTCAACAAGTGGGGATATTCATCTTTACCTTCCAAATGTTCATCCATGAGGAGATGCAAATCTTGTTTAGTTTGCAGCTATCAAAGCATTCACCATGATCCCATCTCAAAGTGAATGAGAGATAATTTGGCCCTTTTTGTGTATTTGGTCATTTATGAAGAGTATTGTTATGGCTTTGGACATTGTAAAAGTGTTTGTGATTGTATGATACACTTGTCTAGGATTTATGGATTAGGACTTTGGTCCACTGAGTATGCTCTAGTGCAAGTTTCCATAGATAATTGCATTTGGAAATGTTTGGTTCTGTATCCGTTTGTATGAGTTACAAAAGGATTATGGTTTTGAGTGAATGATGTGATTAGTTATATACATCACAAGATGGTGAATATAAGAATTTCATGTACATCCCATATGAACAAACATACGCTACTCTCTCCTAACGGTGGTTGTCGCATAATTTGTATCCAATCCCCTTACTATAAAGGAGGCAATTGCTTCGAGATTTAGACTGGTAGGGTGCAATTCGTATTTATAGATATTGGAATAGTTTGAAGAAATCAAGCACTAATTAACTAGAATGCAAGGGACTTGTATTACCTCAAAAATAGATTCCTATATTCATGTTCACATCTTGGAAGTTCTAAATAAATTAGATTTTCCTCTGTAATGACATTAGCAATATAATGTCTTGTAATCTTCTCAAGGTAGGCCTGGACTTTGCCAGTACATATCCTCTTGTTGAGGTTTGAGATAGTATATGGCAGCACAAATTTTTTACCCACTCGATCGAATTTGTATTTGTTAGTTTTCCACATAACTATATATTTAAGAGCGGAATTATCTATAATTGTAGATTTGGCTAATAATAATAGCCATTATAATGATGGAGAATGTTTTTGGTACAAAAAATTCTAAGTGTTTCTTTCATCAACATTTTAGATTTCTCTGTGATGTATCATTAAGATGAAAAAAATGAATATCTCACACTTCATAAGATTTTGATTCTTTTATATTTAATTAACTAAATGCTAAAATTATGTCTTGTTAGATGTTATAAAGTGAATAATTTACTATTGATTTCAATTTGCAATTTTCAAGTATATATATTTATAGCACATTGCTCTTCATATCTTTTTATTTAGAGGTGAAAAGTGCATACTCTCCCAAATTTTCCTCCTATTTTACACTACTTTGGGCACAAGTTGATGTTGAGGGGCTCCTTCTAGAATTAGCTATTTGGACACATGTTTATGTTATTGGAAGTGTGATAACAAGCCTCAAGTTATGTGTCTAGGGTGTGTACTTAAATGAGTTATATGTGGGTCATTTACATCAATCAATCATCAAGCAACATATGTTATCCATCAATTGCCAAGAAGAAGCATCTAGGACCTGCATATCACTAGATCTTTGTTTTAATACTTTAATTATCCAAGACCTACTTGATGTAATACTAAAACATTAATTCTTAATATTTATAAACTGATTTAAAAAATACATTTAAATATTACCTTCAATTTCCTATCGGCATATCCCTTGAACCTCCTATAGGCCACAACCATCATGGGAATGATATGTTGCAAAGGAGAGGAACAAAAATAGATAAATGATATATAATGTTGGGTCGTGGCTATTCAATAAGAGATATGATAGGCACCATACTATGTATGGGTTTTCCCTCTTTTGATAGAAAAACAAGATTGAAACATTAAAGTTACTGGTTGTTATGGGTCCCATAAAGGCCTAAGTTTGATAGTTGACCTTGCTTGTTAAGCAATTTTTTTATGACAATTATCTATTCAATGGTGCCTTTAAAATACTATGACATACTTTAGTATAAGTAAATTATATAAAAACCATATATATATATCATCATCATCATCATCATAATCCTATATAAATTTTGAGAGTTTGTCCAAATTCTCTCATTTTATGTGATACAATCTTTTTCAAATTTTGATTGTATTACAACAAAAATTCCTAAATACAGTTATACAACTAATTTAAATCCTGGGTCCCATCACCGATGCTATTTTGTTGGATGAATATGATCATCAATAATATTTTGTGTGTGTGTGTGTGTGTGTGTGTGTGTGTGTGTGTGTATCATCATAATCCTATATAAATTTTGAGAGTTTGTCCAAAATCTCTCATTTCATGTGATACGATCTTTTTCAAATTTTGATTGTATTACAACAAAAATTCCTAAATACAGTTATACAACTGTCATATTTAAACCGAGGGTCCCATCACCGATGCTATTTTGTTGGATGAATATGATCATGAATAATATTTTGTATGCTATGATGTGTTGGACATGTCGTTTTGTTGGGAGAATAGCCACTTCCTCAGATGAATGGATGATTGTGCGTAAATATAACCAAATATGATATGGGCATCTAGTATAAATGGTCATTGCATTTACCATCCACACACACTGACGGCAGCGGCTACGGGGCATTCACGATGCACCAGATGCTGGATGGTCATGGATGTTGCATCCATCCAATGTACAACATACTACGTATAACGCTGAAAACGAAGGCCTGCGTGAGAATTTGAACCGAGCACGTTGACAACGTAGTAGTCTTTTCCATGCTGGGCTCAACCACCACACTCTAAGCGTTGACCCGCTGACGTGGCAACGTGGGCTCTTCAGTTTCCGTCTATTCCATTCTGTTCCTGTTTTCCATTTAGGCAATCCTGGTTTGGGCTTCGCCAGTCACAGTTAGTTAAAGTTTAACTTAAAATAGTCTCCCGCCTAATTAGTTTAAAATTGTCTCCCACCCAGTAGCGATGCATTCAAAATGTGGAAGCATAAACAAGACACGCGAACTGTCTGACCGGATGGCGTGCAGAGAAATCTGGTCTCCTCTACTGTTCTGATTGCAGGATATATACAAAACAGGTTTGTTGAGAAGGCTTTAGATACTTTCAAGCAAATGCAATTGGCAGGTGTAAAGCCAGATTCCTCAACCTTTGCCAGCATCCTCCATGCCTGTAGCAAAATGGGAGCTTTAGAACAGGATATGGACATCCACCACAGCATAAGGGATACAGGAATTTTATCAGATGTTGTAGTTGTAACTGCCCTGGTAGACATGTATGCAAAATGTAGGAGTTTTGACAAAGCACGTTAACTGTTTGGCATAATGCCTCAAAGAGATATCATCTCATGGAGTGCCATGACTGCAGGATATGCACAATGTGAAAGCATCGATAAGGCACGTGAGCTGTTTGATATAATACCTCAAAGAAACGTGTTCTCATGGAATGCATTGAATGTAGGGTATTCACAAAATGGATTTGTTGAAAAGGCTTTAGAAACTTTCAAGCAAATGCAATTGGCAGGCGTAAGTCCAGACTCTACAACCTTTGTCAGCATCCTCCCAGCCTGTGCCAGATGAGAGCTTTGGAATAGGGTATGTACATCCATCAAAGCATAAAGGATAGAAGAATTTTTTCATATGTTGTAGTTGCAACTGCTCTGGGAGTCATGTATGCAAAATATGGAAGCATAGACAAGGCACGTGAACTGTTTGACAAAATGCCTCAAAGAAATGTGGTCTCATGGAATGCCATGATTGCAGGAATATGCACAAAATGGATTTTTGCAAGGATGCTTTATAAACTTTCAAGCAAATGAAATTGACAGTTTTAAAGCCAGCATCCTCCCCGCCTGTGCCAAAATGGGAGCTTTGGAACAGGGTATGGGCATCCATCGAAGCATAATGGGAGTGGGATTTTTGTAGATATTCTAGTTGGAAATGCTCTGGTTGACATGTATGGAAAATGTGGAAGCATAGACAAGACATGTGAACTATTTGACAAAATGACTCAAAGAAATGGGGTCTCATGGAATGATATGATTGTAGGATATGCACAAAATGGATTTTGCAAGGATGCTTTCAAAATCTTTTAATTAATGAAGCAGCTTAGAACATATCATGACATTATCAGTTTTGCTTGTGTTCTATGTGCATGTAGCCATGCAAGTTTAGTGGATGAGGGCTGTACATACTTCAATCATACAAGTAACCCTTATTGCATTACACCTACAATTGATCATTATGTGTGCATGGTTGACCTTCTTACCCGTGCTAGTTATCTTCAGGACACCCTAAACTTTATCATTAAGATGACAGTTAAAGTTATGGTGGTTGTGTCGATGTGTTTTCTTGGTGCCTACAAATCACATATGAACATAGGCTTAGGAGTATTTATAGCGATGTTGCTTTTTTATTTGGATCCTAATAAGATGAGGGTTTCAATGTGGACTTCCAAATTGCAATAGCTCTATCAAATGGAAATGTTTGAACATTATATCTGGTCGTATAGAGCCTCAAATAACTCTTCAATTTTTTTCAAGTTTGTTTCATAACTTTGACTTCAAAAATGATAAGGCACTTAAAATTATTTCACCCTCCACTAAATCCAAAATCATTATTTGGCACATATCTACAAGTTTGAAATATACTGAAATAAAATATCACAACATTTCACTCAAATTTAAGGTTTTCCATAACCTAGTTATTGAACCATGTTTGAAAGGATGATGAAAGAATTTAAAGTGTTTAATCATTATTGATGCAAACTAAGTAGGTTGTTCTACCAACTCTATCTTATCTATTATTTCCTCTATTTGTACTTTATTTATTTCTAACATTCTATTAAAACAATCCGCCAAGTACCTCACCTTGCTCTAAAAATCATGTGGTGAACTAATAGAAGACATGCTAATGGAAAATTCTAAGATTGAGGATAAACTATAGCCATTTCTTCCAAAAGTTTTTGTAGACACCAAAAATTGGACTGCTCTACAAACCAATTTCTCGTACCTCTACACTAATCCACTCTCCCCATCTGCATATCCCTGGCGATCAATTAATTCACCTAATTAATCAATTTAACCTTACAATCCTATCTTATCAATTGAATGAATATTCCTAATATTTATTTAGTTGATTTATTCATTTCCCTAATCCCTGTTAATTAGATAAATCATGCTTATCTGATTAACCTAGACTTAAGTTAATTAAGATAACACTTAATTAACCCTGCTTACCTCATCATCCACTCACTGAATTTAAAATTCAGTTGTCTCCCACTATCCTCCACTAAACTGAATTTAAAATTCAGTTGTCCCCCACAATCCTCCTGTTGGGACCTAAAATTTTAGGTTCCCATATGTGAAAAATCAATTTCAACACTTAGAAATGCACCTGCACAATGTGCTCAAGTGGCCTACTTTGAAGAATTGTAATTCGAAGCCTGTTCATTTTCTTGCAAAATCAATTTGCAAGCATGATTACTTATCATATGTGAACACACATATTTGATTACAGCTTCCTGTGACACGATTTAACTAGGTTTTGAAGAACCAAGTTGGGGGGTTCTGGTAAGGTTTGTTACTTGCACAATGTCAAATCAGCCCGAGAAGCCAACTTTGGAGGTTGATATCTAGCAGCTAAATGATGATCTTGACAAACTAATCAGTGTTCCATATTCCTCTCATAATAATGTACCTTTATACCAATTTTTGGGACCCCAACATATCGTTTGCTATTTTTTCAAAATCAAAAGCAAATGTAAAAAGTTCAGTTGCCATATCTGCATTTCCAGAAAGTTACGGAGAGGTCAACTTTGGCCCTTAACATTTCATAACAGAAGATGGATGGCGAAGAATCCTCTTACACACGCACTCATCAAGCCTAAATGAAATCAACTTCCCAGGAAGAGATTTAATGGGTTTTTTAAATTGCAAGTTGGTGAGCTCGAATAAGGTTTTGACAGGGGCATTTTTCAAGGAGGTTAATTTGGAAGGTAATATCTAGCAATCGGGTCATGTTCATAAAAAACCAATTGATGTCTCAAATTCTTCCCATGTTAATGTGCTTACATGCCAATTCTCAAGGTACTAGCACTTTGTTTGATATTTTTCAAAAGCAAATCCAAATGGATTTTACACAGTTCTGTGACTGCATTCCCAGGCAGCTTCAGAAAGGTCAACTTTGACACCCGATATCTTATGAAGGAAGAGGAATGATGAAAAATTATTTTGCACACATGTTCACGTGACCTAAATGAACTAATCCCCAGGATGGAAACTTCTCAAAATTAGATTTGATATTTTTCCAAAGAGGCAAAATGATAGGTTTCAGTTGAGTTTAAACAAGTGCAAAACATGCTGAGTGAGCTACTTTGATTGCGAGAAGCTTTTGATCCCAATAACTTCACGCCGAACCGTTTGTTGCGTTGAATTCTCGGGTCAAAAATCTACAAGTTTGTGCATTTTCGTGGCTCCGGGAGAAGTTTTGATCAGTTTTCCAGGGCAATTTTGGAGACTACCTGGCCTGTTTTGCTCACTGTACAAGGTGCTAGAAAGAAGATTCTGATGAAAAACCATTTCATTTTCACACCTCATGAACACACAAATGCATTGTCAGGACAATCCAAGACAGGAACTTATTTCAAAATGAAAATTTTTTAGTTGGACCCACATAGAGGATCCGACTTGTGATGCACAATGGCTGTTGTAGGAGTGGCAATTCAAGTTGTGCAGCATATTGAAACATTAGGGTTTTTTCATTGGTGTCAAATATGCAAGGTATGCACAATTGAGGCTCTTTTTTATGGAGGCGAAAGAGCATGATGAGTCCGTGTCCCAATATACACCAGAAGGCATTGCAAAGATAAGGGGTTTGTTTGAACAAGCACTCATTGTTGCAAGTTTGCATAT
This sequence comes from Cunninghamia lanceolata, assembly GCA_027924645.1. NCBI lineage: Eukaryota > Viridiplantae > Streptophyta > Pinopsida > Cupressales > Cupressaceae > Cunninghamia > Cunninghamia lanceolata. The sequence continues at coordinate 781,328 of BSBN01001859.1, read as the reverse complement.
GTTAGGAGATGGAAAGTTGTGGACAGCATATTAAGAATCTAAGCGAAGCTTTCATATGGATATATCACAAGGCTTTATACTTCATAAATTGATTGAGCTGCTCGTCAAATTTCTTGAGGTACCTAACAACCATTCAAGATTTATGAGAGATGGATTTCTGTCTCAAGTTACAAGAGGTCTCATTGTATAATAACAAAGCTGATAAGTGATGGTAACCGTCTCCTAAAAGAGATTTTGGATAGCCTTCTAAATGAGAGTGTTGAGAACAAGTACCATTTCATATGGGCATGCATATCTGCTCTACAAATTTCATGGTTAGGAGAGGAAGGGACGGACAATTCTGTTCATTTTGGAGTAGCTTTGCAATATAATGCACATCCAGTGTACTTGTTGAATTTGAGCAAAGCTCATACACAGGAAGAGTTTATTGGGGGATCAATGGCAATATATCCCTATTCCAGTGCAGAAATTGGGCCACTAACGCGTGATGTTAAAAAACAAAATCTGTCATCAGTCAGACTTATTGGGTCTTTTAGAAGATGTTGAATTAAATAGAGTAGAGTTAAAATGGCGTTGTTGCACATTCGCCAGAATCCTGGCTGCCTATGCCAAAACTAGCAAACCTAAAAAAGAATGAAAAATAAAACAAAGAACCCTAGATGTCATCGGGGAAACATGCTCAATCAGAAGGAAATGTTTAACTCACACTGAATTCTTATGTCATGTCGATGAATACCTTATCGGTGAGACATATGTGATCGTAATGAGTTCTCAAAGTTTCTCCGATTGTGTAAATCACTCCGATACATAGGAAGAATATATTGTTGGAGTTCTCCATTCAATGAAATGCAATACTGAAATAGAAGAAATAGAACAAAGTTGATATAAGTAGTAAAGCTTTGCACTCAAAAGTGTAAAATGCAACTACATGTTCATCGAGGGATGAAATATTTTCACCAAGATAGTTAATTAACAACAACAATTATTTTGGTGAGTCATTACTTCTTACCCGAGGGATAAAATGGATGTTATTAGCAAAGGAGAAATAATATTTCTTCACAAGAGTATCATGGGCAGAAAAATTAAGACGGGAGTATACTCGGAATGAAGACACATTATTAATAAACCCTAACTGTTTTCCCAATGAGCACAATCAAATGGAAGTCTTTGATGAAATCATATTAATCTGGGATAAAAAATTATTATTAAAATAATCTTAGTGTGGGATTATTGCTTTAGGAACACACATCTTATCAATGATATAAAAGATTTTCACCGGGGTATGAAGTATTTCTATGGGGTAAATAATTATTTTTTCCAAGGAAAGATTTTAAAATACTTTCATTTGCATGAAAATTAATCCAAGAAGTAATTATTTTACTGGAGAACATTTTATGCAAATAAAAATATTTCACCAAGGAGATAAAGGAAGGATAATCATATTCACCCGAGTGAATACTTTTGTTAGAAGTGAAAGTACACAGGGTAATATAAAGGAGTTAAAGATCAAAGTATGATGAAATACTTTATTTCTTGAGGGAATGCAAAAATAAAGAAAGTTAAGATTAAATATCTAATTACTGTAGAAGACAACTAATTAAATGTGAGCTGCATGCCCAGGGTAAAATATTAAAATGCAATATGAAATATTTTACCAAAGGGGTTATAAGGATGAAAGAAAAATATTTTCCAATGAATTCACGAGATAGGTAATTACTTTACCTAAAAATATTTTTGAGGAAGTATATGCAAAAGGCGAGAAAATATTTTCACCGAGCAATTCACAAGTGAAGTAATTATTTCTTACCAATTGAGTGAAAATATATATTAAGAAGGAAATAACAATAGTTACTTGAAGAATTATTTTCATGGGATATGAAGGCAGAAAGAGGTTAAAATAAATATTTGTAAAGTGGGGAACAAAATTAAATAAAAGGTTGCACCAAATGGACGTGCGGAAGGGTCACAACCCTAAAAAATTACAAGGTATAAAGGAGGAGCAATAATCAAGCAAGAAAGAGAGGACATAATTAGGTTAGATTAGAAAGACATCAGCTAGATAACTGGACGGATTGACCAGTTGCCAGAATAAAATATTATGTTGAACATTGTAAAATCTTTCGAAATTGTATAATGGAGAAAATGCATAAATTAATGATTCAATATTGGTGTCTATTGTTTGTTGAGCTGAGCAATTATTTGGCTGTCTCCACATTGTTATTTCTCTGTTATTTGAACCTGAGTTTCCAAGTTGATATTTCAGTTTCATCGAGACACATTTGTTGTTTTCGTGTAATCAAATTAATTGGTTTCCATTAAGGATATTAAATCCTTTTGATTGATTATAGTAACTTGGAAGTAACATTTGGATAGGTAAGAGCAGCCCGATAATTGACAAAGATTGCCATACTGTCTCCAACGATACACATTTGTTGACATTGTGTGATTCTGTTCATAGTAACCTGGTAAGGATCGAGTGGATAAATAAGTAGAGTCTATCAATCACATTTTTGCACGTTTATACAAGATATAAACAAACACAAGTGCCAAACAATTAGGATTGTAACCAGTAAGTAAATCATATATCATATACACCCTGACTCCATTATCCCAACAGAAATAGGCACTAGTCATACCCATTCCACTCTAGGATTCCATAAAATCTTATTCAAACAATTACATCTCAGATTTTAGTATTAGGGGTAGGAGTAGTTTACAAGCTTTTATCTATTCCACACTTTATGCCATTGTGAGTAGATACCTAAATCCAATCAAGTCAGATAGTGTTTAAGTTTGCTTTAGTTACAAAGGTACACCCGCCTAGGTTTGCAGGACCTGAAGTGTAGGGAGCTAATAGCTCTGTCAATTGGTCCAAAAATGTTGCAAATCCAAACATAGAGTCTGGCATCCTCTTAGGGTTAGCAACCTGCATTTTTGGAAACCAACACCTCTAATCACTAAATTTAAAATTCAGTTGTCTCCCACTATCCTCCACTCACTGAATTTAAAATTCAGTTGTCCCCCATTATCCTCCACTCTTCCCAAAATGAGAATTTTTAATTCATCCTCTAGGAATAAAAGATTCACTTTTATTCCTAGCCCTTGATCTCATCAACTGAATCCTCACCCTCCATCCTCATCTCCAAAATTCTATAAATTGGACCCCTCTCTAAGCCATTAAGGGGGACCTCTGGATGCATCAGACCTCTGCCAAAATCACTCTAGCCATCCCCCATCTCCATCTCAATCAGGTATCAAACCACTTGTCTCTCATTTACATTGTGTTGAGCACTTGAGCAATCCACATCTACACACTAATCATGGGTAAAATCTGAGGAGACTTAATCGGGTGCATCTCCTTCCCACATGGATTCGTGAGTCAGAAGGAAGGTATAATCGTTTGTTATTTGCATTTGATTAGTTTTAATCTTCGTTTTGATTTCACTTATTACAGTTTTAACATGCACTATAGATGTTTTAACATTCAATTAACCTTCCAATGGCCACCATTAACTACCACTATGTTTCCATTCACAACTTCCATCTTAATTTGCACACTTATCTTATTAAGAATCATGTGCACTATGTTACCTTGTTATTTTTGCACACAAGTGTCTTCTTCATCTTTCTTCTTTTTTTATGCTTCATAATTATGTGATTCGTCAAATCCCATAGGCAATTGGTTCATGCATGGCTTCACACTTTTGGGTGCTAGATTGTATTAAACTACTCAAGTAGAGAAGAATGGGCCATGATCTCTCACTCATGAATGTTTGGTTGGTTCACCATCACCTTGTTCTAGCCAACTAACTCTATTTCACTCATCAAAGTCACTTCTTTAGTCCATTTTCCCTTATATTTAACTAGATACTCCTTGTACTTCTTTTTACATGTTTTCTTGACTCTAGTATTAGATACTTGCTTGGCCTCTTCACATGTCTCTTTTGGAAACTATTATCTCTAGTTGATCATGAATTCATTGGCACATTTTTCTTGGCCATAAAATAGTCCATCAATATGTCAATCCCCCCTAGCAATTCTATCTTGTTGGAATTCTTCTCAAAATTTCACAAGGTTTTATAGGGTCGTATCTTCTTCCAATTTATTTTGGTATATATTCCCCTTGGGAACCTTTCTTGCACAAATGTGCTATCATTAAGTCATTGAATTGAAATTCTACCATTATTCTCTTCTTATTTGTGCATTCTTTGTAAATTGCATGTTACTTTTCACCATGTACCCATGCACTCATTTTTGCATATTTCTCATATAGTTTAGGAAACCTTTTTCTTTTGTGTCACTCCTTTCCCCTCTATTCATCTTATGTAGCTCCATGACTCACCTTAGACTCTATTGATAGATGATCAGGAACCTACTCCTCCCAATGATATGATTTACAAAATTATCCTAAGGGATCACATTGATTTTGACATAATACAGACCAAAGTGAAGAGGCTCACTTTTTCAATTAACCCTGAGCGTATGATGCAGAAGCATCTAGAAGCAATCAAATCAATTGGGACAGTTAATATTAAGTTACAAAGTGCTAGGGAGAGCGACATTGGAGATTATTGCATTTTACTGCATTATCACATTAGAGCTTGTGGAGCTGGATTTAATTTCTATAACATGTCATCTACATCTTATCCAAAATTTAGATCATTTGGGTTCATTTCCAGAGAGAGATATCACTATCAAAAGATTACCTGTTTTCACATAGCAGAGCAGATAGTGTTTAGTGAAGTCTAATTGGTTTGCGAAGTAATTCCATGACTTGTGGAGCCTGAGGGAACATCATCCAAGGTATTTTAGCACCTGGATGACCTTCATGGAGATCTGCACAAAGTTCCATTCACCTACAGAGCAATACCATATGTTTAGGTCCGACCTATCTGTGCCTACACATTTTATGTTAGCAATTATAACTAGGCCGACTTGATCATGTAATGAAGGATTGCAGAAGATATAAAGGAAGAATAGAAGTTTGTTACAAGTAGCATAAGAGGATGTGCAAAGATATGAAGGAATAAGCTGAAGTGTTTGATCTAGAGAAGTAGCAGAACAAAGCAGAAAGTAGAGCAGTGAACAGATGAAGTAAGAAGAAAATGAAATTGTGTTGTACGAATCTTTTGTAAACCTGGGCTGTGGCCTAACATATGAAAATTCCTAATGGCATATGTAATGTTATTTGAGATTATAATATAATGAGGAATAAGCTTTGAAGGTTGGGTTTTTCCCTTTTAGGGTTTTCCTAGGATATATCTTATGTCATGTGTTTATGGCTATAGATCTTTTTATTCTATTGATTGCATATTTCCATTGCATCTCTGTTATGATCATGTTGTTAGTTGTTTAAGGCTACAAGGTGGGACAGTCCTTCATTGGACCCTCCTACCTTGACCGCATCAAGTGGTATCAAAGCTAGTTGTGCATTTGCTAGGAAGGTTGCGAGTCTATTGGGAAGATTGCGAAGGTTGTGGATTTGTTGAGAAGATAGAAAGTGTCATAAGAAAGTGTGAAACCCTAGAGTGTAGAAAGTGCTAACAAAAGTAGAAGAATGGCCATAGAAGAAAGATCAAGGCACTTGAAAGATCTAGCTAAGCTTTTCATATTCAGTTGTTTGTAAGATTTGTTTTAATGGGGAAGATTGGAAAAAGGATGAAGAAGGAAAATGAAAACCTAATATGCGAAAAGGATATTATGAAAGAAGAATTGTGTGAAATCAAAAGGTGTAATTCAGAATTGATGGAAAGGATAAAAGAACTAGAAGACAAATACGATGCTCTTCAAGAAGAATTGAAAAATGTAAAAAGGAGGAATGAAGAATTAGAAGTAGAGCTAAAGTTGTTTGAGTATGTTGAAAAGAGTTTTGAAGAATTGGAAGAAGGATTCAAGTTGTTTGGGAAGGTGGAAAAGAGGAACATAGATCTGGAGGAAAATTTGGAAGAGATGAAAAAGGAAAACAATCTACAGAAGAGTGAAATATCAGGATTGAGAGAATATGTTAATCAGTTAGAGCAGTCACTTGTAGCATGTAGAGAAGAGAATGAAATTTTGAGATCTAAGCCTGAACTTTGAAATCTTTCTTGTGATACTAATGATTTGTGTGATACTATAGAAGCTTCTTTGAAAAAGGAGATTGAAGATGACAATGTGACTGAACTTGCAGTTGTTGATGATGGTATTAGTTTCTAAATCATGCAAAGAATGGGACATGCAGGAAAAGGATTGGGAAAATGTCAACAAGGAATTACAGAGCCTATTGAACCAGTAATGAGATCAAGAAATGAAGGCCTTGGATATGATAGAGGTTAAGATGTTATTACAAGTTCAAACAAGTCAACTCAGGGAAGAAAAGGTATGCATTGTTCTTATTGTAATAGACATGGATATGAAAAGGAATTGTGTTGGGATTTATACCCTTGTAAGTTTTGTGGATTAAGGAATCATTCTAAAAAGATGTGTTGGAATAAAATGAAGAGGAGAAAACCTATGACAGATTTTATGCAGATGGATTATGGATGGATTGATGGAGTAAAATGGAAACATGTTACTAGTATGTTTAGAAGGTTGTATATATAGAAGTATTCATGTGTTGGAAAGAAAAGAGGATATGGAGAGAGAAGACCTTATGTGGAGTAGAACAAGGATAGTAATTCAAACTACAAAGGGGGAAATGACATGAGTCGTAATTATCACAATGAAGGATACTGGAGGAATGAAAGAGGATTTTCTAGAAGGGGAACCTAAAAAGTTTGAAGGTGAAAAGAATCAAGCAGTGAATGTCACCAAGAACCTATTACCGGAGAGACTAATGATGAGGAAACAATAAAGAATGCAGAGGTAGTTCATGCAGAGGAAGAGGAACCTTTTGAGTCATCAAATTTAATATAGAAACCAGAAGAGGGTGAACCATTGATCTTAAGGAGAGTTGTGTTATAGAACTGAGAAAGCAATGCACAAGAAAGTTTGTGTGGACAAGTGTGAAGCATAGCAGGGAAAGGAAATTCATATTGTAGAGGAAGAGGGAATGGCAAGATATTCTACCAGAGGAGAAAGTTTGTATACCAAAGTAATGAAGAGAACTTGTGTCTCAAACTACTGCTTGAATCTCATGTTTAATTGTTGTTCTTCATTGAACCATTCTGGAAGTTCATCGGGTTCAATGGTTACAGGTTCAAGGTTCAATGTGAACAATCATTGCTGTGATAGAACACTATCGGCGTATCCTTTGTTAAGCTCTATCGATTGCATGTGTTTCACCGAATATGCATTTTATGTGTATACTACAATTGTATGTCAAGAACATTTCATGAGTATATCTCTATTGTACCTGAGTATCATTTCGTGTGTATACCGCAAATGCATGTGAGAACAATTTGTGTGTATCTCGTTGTTGTATATCGCGATTGTATGTAGTGAACATACATTACGAATGTACAAGTGTATCGGCATACAAAGGAGGTCAATGGTCGGGTCAAAGGTCGAATGCATCTTTAGAATGTATGTTGTTAGATACAAGTCACGAATGTACATTGCCAAGATACAGTGAGTTAGATACAAGGGATGATCGACTGTATCGGTGACATTGGGGTAAGATACGTTGGCTTACTGGCTATAGTAAGTCATCTCATGTATATGCTAAGTTGGTTGAAGACATCGCCGAGACATTGAACTATCGATGTAAGAAGTGAAGCGTCGATGGAGCAGGTTATTCCGATGAGGCTATAGTTTGGTATCGTCGGCAACAAAATTACTGAGCGTTCGAAGACATAAACTGAAATGTTGTCTGCGACCCTATGCATGTGGGATTAAACATCTCACGAGAATTTGAACAGTTATGACGGTTTGATGGCAGTGGCGCTAGGGAAGTCAGATCGATCAGTTAGGGTAAAAGTTGAATAACTATCTTTGCTCTTGAAAACTAAAAAAAAAAAAAAAACAAATAGATCTATGGGTGTAGTTGATGTTTTTTTGATGAAACGATTTGAATTATACAGATTATTCTGTAGATGTGTACGAATTTGTATAATTGTAAAATAATCGATACCTGAACAAAAGGAGCTGGGATCTTATTGTAACCTTTCAGTTTACTATAATAAAGATAGTCTCTCTTGTGGTGGTGGGTTTTTTACCCGAAAGGGTTTTTCCACATATAACTAGTGTCATTCTATGTTGTATTGATTGTTTATTCTATTTTTCTTGTGTGTTTAACTTTGTATTTGAATAGAAAGTAACCTGTCTATGATATCCTCTCTGAATTGACATTAGGGAAGTTGTATTCCACACCTTTGCTTTCCTTACAAGTAAAGGAAATAAGGATAAAGAAGCAGATAAAAGTATTGGAGCAGTATATGCAGAACATAAACTATAAGATTTTGAAGTGTGTGGAAGAAATTGTATCTAGAAATAGAGATTCTAGAAAGTGTTGTATAGAATGTAATGGCTGAGTCAAGGAAGTCACATGATTGTTCCAGAGGATGCAAGTATGTATTTATTAACTCTTAATTGATCGAAGTAGACATTGAACTTGAGTTAGCCTACAAGTGTTTGACAATAGAATGTTGGATTGAGGGGCAGTTGCAACATTGTAGCCAGACCATCGAACCTAGACCAGGGTAAGATGAAGAACTTGAGGCAGCTTGTAGAGAAGACTTTCTCAGACTATCGATCATTGAGCCAGTGCAAGGCTTGCAAGTAGACGGCCGAACCAAGATCACTGGAAGATGAAGAACTTGAGGCAGCTTGCGGAGGAGACTTGCTCTGACTGTCGATCATTGAGGTAGTGCAAGGCTTGCAAGTAGATCGTTGAACATATCCTAAGGGATCACATTGATTTTGACATAATATAGACCAAAGTGAAGAAGTTCACTTTTCAATTAACCCTGAGAGTATGATGCAGAAGCATACGGAAGCAATCAAATCAATTGGGACAATTAATATTAAGTTTCAGAGTGCTAGGGAGAGCACCATTGGAGATTACCGCATTTTACTGCATTATCACATTAGTTCCATTCACCTACAGAGCAATACCATATGTTTAGGTCTGACCTATCTGTGGCTACACGTTTCATGCTAGCCATTATAATTAGGCTGAATTGATCATGTGTAATGAAAGATTGCAGAGGATATAAAGGAAGAATAGAAGATTGTTACAAGTAGCAGAAGAGGATGTGCAAAGATATGAAGCAAGAAGCTGAAGTGTTTGATTAAGAGAAGTAGCAGAATAGAGAAGAAAGTAGAGCAGTGAACAGAAGAAGATACAAAGCAGAGAATTGAGAAGAAGAAGTAAGAAGACATGAAATTGTGTTGTATGAATATTTTGTAAACTTGGGATGCGGCCTAACATATGAAAAGTCCCAATGGCATATGTAATGTTATTTGAGATGATAATATAATTAGGAATAAGCTTTGAAGGCTGGGTTTTTCCCTTTTAGGGTTTTCCTAGGATATATCTTATGTCATGTGTTTATGGATATCTCTTTTTATTCTATTGATTGCATATTTTCATTGCATCTCTGTTATGATCATGCTGTTAGTTGTTTAAGGCTATAAGGTGGGACAGTCCTTCATTGGACCCTCCTACCTTGACTGCATCAAGTGGTATCAAAGCTAGTTGTGAATTTTCTAGAAAGGTTGCGAGTCTATTGGGAAGATTGTGAAGGTTGTGGATTTGTTGAGAAGATAGAAAGTGTCAAAAGAAAGTACAAAACCTTAGAGTGTAGCAAGTGCTACCGAAAGTAGAAGAATCACCATAAAAGAAAGATCAAGGCAAGAAAGATCTGGGTAAGCTTTTCATATTCAGTTGTTTGTAAGAATTGTTTCAATGGGGGAGATTGGAAAAAGGATGAAGAAATAAAATGAAAACCTAATATGCGAAAAAGATATTCTGAAAGAAGAATTGTGTGAAATCAAAAGGTGTAATTCAGAATTCATGGAAAGGATAAAAGAACTAGGAGAAGAAAAATATGATGCTCTTCAAGAAGAATTAGAAAATGTAAAAGTGAGGAATGAAGAATTAGAAGTAGAGCTGAAGTTGTTTGAGTATGTTGAAAAGAGTTTTGAAGAATTGGAAGATGGATTCAAGTTGTTTGGGAAGGTGGAAAAGAGAAACAAAGATTTAGAGGAAAATTTGGAAGAGTTGAAAAAGGAAAATAGTCTACAGAAGAGTGAAATATCAGGATTGAGAGAACATGTTAATCAGTTAGAGCAGTCACTGGTAGCATGTAGAGAAGAGAATGAAAGTCTAAGATCTAAGCCTGAACTTTGTAATGTTTCTTGTGATATTAATGATTTGTGTGATACTGCAGAAGCTTCTTTGAAAAGGTAGATTGAAGATGACAATGTGACTAAACCTACAATTGTTGGTGATGGTATTGGTTTCCAAATCATGCAAAGAATGGGACACAAAGGCAAAGGATTGGGAAAATATCAGCAAGGAATTATAGAGCCTATTAAACCAGTAATGAGATCAAGAAATGAAGGCCTTGGATATGATACAGGTAAAGATGTTATTACAAGTTCAAACAAGTCAACTTAGGGAAGAAAAGGTATGCATTGTTCTTGTTGTAATAGACATGGACATGAAAAGGAATTATGCTGGGATTTATACCCTTGTAAGTTCTATGGATTAAGGAATCATTCTGAAAAGATGTCTTGGAATAAAATGAGGAGGAGAAAACCTATGATAAATTATATGTAGATGGATTATGGATGGATTGATGGAGTAAAATGGAAACATGTTACTTGTATGTTCAGAAGATTGTATAGATAGAAGTATTCATGTGTTGGAAAGAAAAGAGGATATGGAGAGAGAAGACCTTATGTGGAGCAGAACAAGGATAGTAATTCAAACTACAAAGGGGGAAATGACATGAGTCATAATTATCACAATGAAGGATACCGGAGGAATGAAAGAGGATTTTCTAGAAGGGGAAACTATTTTCAAGTTTGAAGGCAAAAAGAATCAAGCAGTGAATGTCACCAAGAACCTGTTACTGGAGAGACTAATGATGAGGAAACAATAAATAATGCAGAGGTAGTTTATGCAGAGGAAGAGGAACCTTTTGAGTCATCAAATTTAATACAGAAACCAGAAGAGGGTGAAGCATTGATCTTAAGGAGGGTTGTGTTATAGAACTGAGAAAGTAGTGCAAGAGAAAGTTTGTGTGGACAAGTTTGAAGCATTGCAGGGAAAGGAAATTCATATTGCAGAGGAAGAGGGAATGGCAAGATATTCTACTAGAGGAGAAAGTTTGTATACAAAAGTAAAGGAAATAAGGATAAAGAAGTAGATAAAAGTATTGGAGCAGTATATGCAGGACATAAACTATAAGATTTTGAAGTGTGTGGAAGAAATTGTATCTAGAAATAGAGATTCTAGAAAGTGTTGTATAGAATGTAATGGCTAAGCCAAGAAAGACACATGATTGTTCTAGAGGATGCAAGTATGTATTTATTAACTCTTAATTGATCGAAGCAGATATTGGACTTGAGGCAGCCTACAAGTGTTTGACAATAGAATGTTGGATTGAGAGGCAATTCCAACATTGTAGCCAGACTATTGAACCTAGATCAAGGTAAGATAAAGAACTTGAGGCAGCTTGCAAAATCTCTGTTGGCCTCCAAAAAGTGATGAAAAAATGAGTTTTATGCATTTTGGAATGCATATCGGGCTTGTCAAGAAACCTAACAATTGGGTGCTTGCCATGTCTTTGTATCAAAGTTAACCCTAGTAGATATGTGTTCTCTTTAGATAACTTTAGAATACAACCTTAGGATCCTAGAACCGACTTACAATTATGTCATCTTTAATATGACTCACATCCACTGGGCCATCAAGTCTAAGGCCATTAAATTTTTAGATCTAGACACCCGATTAAATCAAGTTGTATAAAATGCTTTCACATCCATAAGCATAATTAAAGTATATCAAAGATGCTTGGGATTTCATGAACATGAGAATGTACCAATTGGAGTTGGCCATGTGTTCCCATACTGAGTGTTGAAATTTGATGCTTCAACCTAAACTAAATCTTGTCTTAAGGCCTATCTCTCAATTGTCACCCTACATTAAGATAAAATAAGGATTTTCTTAGACCTAGACATGAATGCCTAAGCTCAATGTTATTATCTAACCCAAGAAGCCAAGTATGTCTATCTAGAAGAATTTTTGGGTGACTTTTCATAGGGATTTATTGATGTTGTAAGACCACAATCTTTTACATGGTTTAAAAGGGCCTAATGAGCCATTAAGGATAAAATTTTAGGTTTAATTTTGAGATTGATCATGCAACTACTCTATTTATGCAAGTAGTAAGAAAGCTAAAGTTCGAAAGTTAGTCTTTTGTAGTGTATCAATAGGCAATCATTGTTATCATTGTGGTTTCACAAGTTTAACTTCAACCATGAGGAAGACAAAGAGAGAAGTTGACAAAAGAAGGAAAAAAGTAATTCATATATGAGTTGAAAAGCTTTGAGATGGAGGGAAAAGAGCAAGAGTGATGAGTGGAGAGAGACCCCAACAAAATGGAAAATGAAATACTAAAATCAATTGCAAAAATAATACTCATCATTTGGCATGAAATAAGAGACCGAATGGTTCCAAAGAAACTAACAAATTTTACAGTTGGATAGCATTGGAATGAACAAAAAAGGAACCAAGAATTTTTGTGTGACTTTTCATAGGGATTTATTGATGTTGTAAGACCACAATCTTTTACATGGTTTAAAAGGGCCTAATGAGCCATTAACGATAAAATTTTAGGTTTAATTTTGAGATTGATCATGCAACTACTCTATTTATGCAAGTAGTAAGAAAGCTAAAGTTTGAAAGTTAGTCTTTTGTAGTGTATCAATAGGTAATAATTGTTATCATTGTGGTTTCACAAGTTTAACTTCAACCATGAGGAAGACAAAGAGAGAAGTTGACAAAAGAAGGACAAGAGCGATTCATATATGAGTTGAAAAGCTTTGAGATGGAGGGAAAAGAGCAAGAGTGATGAGCGGAGAGAGACCCCAACAAAATGGAAAATGAAATACTAAAATCAATTGCAAAAATAATACTCATCATTTGGCATGAAATACAGACCGAATGTTTCCAAAGAAACTAACAAATTTTATAGTTGGATAGCATTGGAATGAACAAAAAAGGAACCAAAAAGTGGGATGGGAACTAGAAAATTCTATCTATGGAAGAAGCCATCTAAATAAATTGTGAAGAACACATCTAACATTGGGGATTATGAATAAATCAAGTCAAATAGATGTGGCGGTATCAAGTGGTAGGAGGAAGAACATAACACCTTTTATTTATTGAGGACCTCACTTCACCAAATGCAATCTATGGGATTATTTTATAATTATTTTTTATTTATAATAACAATGGAGTTGCTTCAATTCAATTGTTTCCTACTATTATAATGCATACACAAAAATATGCATTTATAATTTTTAGATGTACCTTGGGACCTCAAGTGTGATACTATTAATGATAGTTACAAAGTGATGTAGCTTTTATAAGAAAAGAAGGTACTTCATAACAAATTCCCTCTTCTATTGTAAACATTAAAAACACTCATTATAAAGACTTATAATAACTTAGAAATATATGTTCTCTTATAACCATAAAGTAGTCAAATGCATTTGCATGAGATGAAGAATTGAAGTTCATCAATCTAGATTCTTTCAAGAAAACTATTTTTATTGCTTTCATTGCATACAAACATGTATGCTTATGATAACATTTCATTTTTAAATCAACTAAACAAGAATTGTTAGCTATGACTCATTAGTCTTTGGATATTTTGAGATGAATCTCCTATTATAAAAATTTGACATAAATCAAGTACAAGAATTCAAGATTTTAAATACATTGTGATTAAGGATTGTAAACAAACATTAGATGTGGCAAATGGAATTTAGTCTTCACTAGCATTTGCTAGGTATGCAACTAATGCAAAATTATTCAATTCCTATCTTAGCAAACAGAATTTAACTTTACTACCATTTGTTAGGTTTACCACAAGTGAATAAAGTAGTCAATTTGACCATATTATGAATGTAATTATAATATTCATTTCAAACCTATGATGTCTCCCATTGTGTTTCTCTAAAATTCCCCTTATGCTTTTGACTGCCTCTAGTTTTAAGTCCTATTGTGACTCCAAACACTTATGAAATGTCCTACTTAGCTCTCCCCTAGCCACCTTGAAACCCTCATCTTATTAGGATCCAAATAAAAAAGCAACATCGCTATAAATACTCCTAAGCCTATGTTCATATGTGATTTGTAGGCACCAAGAAAACACATCGACACAACCACCATAAATTTAACTGTCATCTTAATGATAAAGTTTAGGGTGTCCTGAAGATAACTAGCATGGGTAAGAAGGTCAACCATGCACACATAATGATCAATTGTAGGTGTAATGCAATAAGGGTTACTTGTACGATTGAAGTATGTATAGCCCTCATCCACTAAACTTGCATGGCTACATGCACATAGAACACAAGCAAAACTGATAATGTCATGATATGTTCTAAGCTGCTTCATTAATTAAAAGATTTTGAAAGCATCCTTGCAAAATCCATTTTGTGCATATCCTGCAATCATATCATTCCATGAGACCCCATTTCTTTGAGTCATTTTGTCAAACAGTTCACATGTCTTGTCTATGCTTCCACATTTTCCATACATGTCAACCAGAGCATTTCCAACTAGAATATCTACAAAAATCCCACTCCCATTATGCTTCGATGGATGCCCGTACCCTGTTCCAAAGCTCCCATTTTGGCACAGGCGGGGAGGATGCTAGCTTTAAAACTGCCAATTTCATTTGCTTGAAAGTTTATAAAGCATCCTTGCAAAAATCCATTTTGTGCATATTCCTGCAATCATGGCATTCCATGAGACCACATTTCTTTGAGGCATTTTGTCAAACAGTTCACGTGCCTTGTCTATGCTTCCATATTTTGCATACATGACTCCCAGAGCAGTTGCAACTACAACATCTAAAAAAATTCTTCTATCCTTTATGCTTTGATGGATGTACATAACCTATTCCAAAGCTCTCATCTGGCACAGGTTGGGAGGATGCTGACAAAGGTTGTAGAGTCTGGACTTACGCCTACCAATTGCATTTGCTTGAAAGTTTCTAAAGCCTTTTCAACAATCATTTTGTGAATACCCTGCAATCAACGCATTCCATGAGAACACGTTTCTTTGAGGTATTCTGTCAAACAACTCACGTGCCTTGTCGATGCTTTCACATTGTGCATATCCTGCAGTCATGGCACTCCATGAGATGATATCTCTTTGAGGCATTATGCCAAACAGTTAACGTGCTTTGTCAAAACTCCTACATTTTGCATACATGTCTACCAGGGCAGTTACAACTACAACATCTGATAAAATTCTTGTATCCCTTATGCTGTGGTGGATGTCCATATCTTGTTCTAAAGCTCCCATTTTGCTACAGGCAGGGAGGATGCTAGCAAAGGTTGAGGAATCTGGCTTTACACCTGCCAATTGCATTTGCTTGAAAGTATCTAAAGACTTCTCAACAAACCTGTTTTGTGTATATCCTGCAATCAGAACAGTAGAGGAGACCAGATTTCTCTGTGCGCCATCCGGTCAGACAGTTCGCGTGTCTTTTTTATGCTTCCACATTTTGAATGCATCGCTACTAGGAGGGGGAAAATTTTAAACTAATTGGGTGGGGGACAATTTTAAACTGATTGGGTGGGAGACTGTTTTAAGTTAAACTTTAACTAACTGTGACTGGCGAAGCCCAAACCGGGACTGCCTAAATGGAAAACAGGAACGGAGTGGAACAGACGGTAACCGAAGAGCCCACGTTGCCACGTTAGCGGGTCAGCGCTTAGAGTGTGGTGGTTGAGCCCAGCCTGGAAAAGACTACTACGCCGTTAACATGCTCGGTTCAAATTCCCACGCAGGCCTTCATTTTCAGCGTTATACGTTGTACGTTGTACATTGGATGGATGCAGCATCCATGACCATCCAGCATTTGGTGCATCGTGAATGCCCCGTAGCCGCTACCCACACTGACCTACCCCTATGAACATATGCCAATCCCATCATAGTTCACATCAAACCAAATCATTATGCCAATAGGCGTTCACTCATGGAGTGAGTCAAGCTCCGTGCAGTTGCAGAGTTAAATCAATGACCTACCACTAGCGCAAGTACAAGGATGATCATAAGAACCATCTAAGTCGTTGGCATCATATAAGTGAATAGTGATCTTGACATACAACAGTAGAAGGAGATTGACGGTTAGGAGGGGTTGAAATTTATAGCTTATTATGTTGATAGGCATTCCCTTGCAGGTATGCCTGTAAAACATTCAATGAACGCGACAACCGTATTCTTCGGGATTAAAGAAGCATGCCTGCAGTGATTGCCTTGAAGAAAGGGAAGCTTGCCATGCAAGCTAGCGAAGTAGTCTTGGGATGAAAGTTTTTTGTCTTGTCATTTTTGAAGATGATCAGGCTCTATAAATTTTGGTTGTGGTGTACTATATTTCACAGGTAGAAAACCATAAATGGGATCGACCTGGAATTGGTGTTTTGGTTTGAAGTGCAGGTAATCTAGTTTTAGTTTTGGTTGTTTATAGTCAAATAAATGATAATATTACAAATTGAGAGCAAATGAATGTTCAAAGGTTTTCTATTCTATAATATGTGAACATGAACGGGTTTCAACTTTGCCAACTCAATGATTTACAATTCTTTGGTCCTATATAGCCAAACTTGTAAGGTGGAGATTCATCCCATGAAGCTTTGAGCTATTGGCTGGTTTGACGTGGGCACTAGGTGATTTGTTAGCTTTAAAAATATCCATACTATGATGTGCCATTGATAGCAATTTGTAGCTCTGAAGTGGAAACAGTCTACCATGTGGAATTTGGAGGAGTCCAACACATAGAGAGCACAAGTGCTTGTCCCTCTGCTATGCACAAGGAATCTTTTGAGAGCCCTAGCACTCCCTCTGGTGCATTGAAAGCAAATAGTCCATGACTATCATAGGAATCTATCCTCACATCTCCTCTCCACGCCACTAGACAAAGACCGCTTGCTGGGTCATATATAATCTGGTACCAGAAGTTGATGGTTGGATTTGTTTGGCGGTTAATAGATTTTTGTTTCACCTGTTGGCCATCGAATTAAATAGAGTCATCTTTGTCAATAGTGTTATTTGTATTCTTAACAGTGACATAAGATGGTTATAAACATAGCCATTTTGTCAGGTTTGCTTCAATTCGTTGCTATTGGGGCTTGCAAGTAAAAGTTTTGTAAATTCGAATGCTGATAGCTACTTGCGAGTAGAAAATTAATAACCTTCCCCAACCTATAATTCTCTTTTGTTTGAAGATGCTTAGCAATAGATTCGTTGAGAAGCGTATTGTGTTTTTGAAAGGAAGTACAAAGAGATTGTATCTTTGCACCAATAACTTCCACTTGTTCACTTAAATCAAAGCATTGAAATTGGAAATTTCATCATTCTTTGTCTCCACTCTGAAATGACAATCACTAATAGTCCTTTCTCTTATTCTTTACTTATAAAATCTCCCACTTTTCTTTAAATTTTGTTTTAAATTGTAAAATTCTATGTTTGCAAGTAGTTGCACATATCAAATAAGGTTCGTTACTATCATGTTTAAAGAAAAAATGCATTTTCAGTGGGCTACTTTTTTTTTTTTTCAAATTTTGTGATTCATACTAAAATTTATGTACTTGAACTTGAATATCTATAATCCTGGGAAATGTCTAGGTTTTACATTTTTTTGGGGCGTTTGTGCCATTTTCATTTATGCCATTGAGATCAAATGCATGGTTAGTATGCTTGCAACATATGGTCTATCTATCATTTTAGATGGACATTTGACCGTAATTATTAATTAATTGAAATTCTAAATATAAAATGGTTTTGAATCGAATTCATTGAACTTCCACAGTCCGTAGTTGTTGCATGAGTGCTTCTGGATTTGACCGTGATGGCTTTGAATTTCAATTAATTAATAAATATGGTCAAATATGCATCGAGAATGCTGGATAGACGTTGCCTCTATGTAAACCTATGAGTTTTAGACCGAAAAATCAGTTTGTATAGATTATATTGCACAGTACATTCTTATAGAAATGTGGAATAATTAATATTTCTTACATGCAGTTGTAATTTTAGAAAACCTTGTCAACCTGCATTTTTGTATTCTAGGTAGAAGTTTTGTGTTCTCAATTCAAAGAATTATTTCAAATATATCATGACAATGCATTTTTGATAAAAAAAAATATGTGTGAATAATTTGTTTGAGCGACTGAGTGTAAATTTACTTTCAATTGACACAATTTTTATTGGTTCAAAACTTGACACTAAGCATTATATCAATCGTCTAATATAATATTGTACTATGTCGTTTATTATGTGCCTAATATATCAAATCTTTTTATGTTTGTCTTATGGAAGGCTAGAGACTACAATTTGCTTGGTTAAAAATGTATTCTTATGAATATAATTGTATTACTTGGTTCTAGTGACGCCCTCCATTTAATGTAATACATCTTATTGCACAATCTAGCAAGTGCCATTATAGATGTAATGCATAAATTTGAAATAAGTAAAAGGATACCATCATATAGATAATTTTTCTTATGAAAAGCTACGTGAGTGTTTTAAACCACTTTCTTTTTGAAATCCTCCACCAATGCTTTACTAAAGCATCTATTATATGAAAAGCTCCAATTGCTTTATAAAACTACCTCTTTGATGAAGTTGAAAAGCTCATCATTGTTATGAAAGCAATGTGAAACTATTGCCCGTTTTTGGGTAAGTTTTTTAATTTCTTGTGTTATTTCTTTCTGTCACTCCAGTGTAGGTTTAAATAGATGTCTTGCTTTTGAGTAAATTGTCATGACTTGCATTATTTGCATTTGTATTTTCTTTCTTAATCTAATTTACTCTAATTTATTTTCTCTCTCTTTGTTGGATAAATGGTGGTTAGAAAATTGGGCTTTGTATTAAATACATTAGAATATAGCTAGGCAAAATAGTGATTGTTTATGTTTGTTAGGATAGGTAGTTTGTTTTGTCTATTCACTTGTCTAATTTTACACTTGTTACATAGTTATGAGTTTTGAAAGAGCCCAATAAACTTAATTAATGTAAAGTTTGGGTTTACAAACATCCAAACCTTCTAGGATTGAAAAAGACTTTTATTAAGCAAAATCTAAAAGGTTTTTTGGGCCTAATATTCACTTGTCTTATTTCTTACAAATCCAACTTGTCATATATAATTGAGTTAAATGGATGTTTGAAGTCCAAAATATCAACTAAATGTTTGTGGGGTTTGCATTTGGTGGACTCGAGAGATTCATTAATTAGATTCTAGAGGACGCCTCCTATCTAAAGTTCAATTTGCTCCATGCTTGTATTCTCGGTACACCCCAAAAATGTTATGCAATAGAGCTCAACAAATGGTCTCAAGTCATGGTATTTATACTCTCAAGTCTATGATTGTAAGGTGGTGCTTGGGTGAATCAAGGTTTGACATGTGGCTTGGTGTTGTAGACACTTAAAAATGTCTTGGGCCTGTGAACGACATTTTCACACATAATTCGTCTCAATCTCATATTATTCTATTAATTAAATAATTTTCAATTATTTAATTAATTCATTCCCTCTTATGCTTTTAATTAAATAAATTTTATTTATTTAATTATTTAAGTGATTTCCTCCAAGTTTCCTCTATAATTAAATAATTTAAGTATTATTTAATTATTCACTAATCTAATGTCCATATTCCCCTTCTAATTTAAATAAATACTTATTTATTTAAATTATGAACCTTACCTTGATTAAATAAGTCTACACTTATTTAATTAAAACCCCTCTACATTACCCTTTCCTCTAAAAAATTAAATAAATGCATACAATTTATTTTATTTAATTTTAAAATCATTTCCCACCTCACCATTTCTTCAAATAAAAAATGTCTTTTGTCCTCTTGTGGCTGGAAACCCTAATCATTCTCAGCCCTTGATCTTGGCTCCAAGTCAACTTCTACTCACAGCCCTCCATTCCAATTTCCTCTTCTATAAAACCACCCTCACCCTCTCATTTTCACATCTCGCCATTTGCATAAGTCAACTTTGCCATTGTCAACTCTAGAGCTCTCCATAGCATTTGCAAACCTACAAAATATGAGTGCATTAGTTAATCTAAGCATTATAGGAACAATGGAGAATTTGCACTATTAGCCTAGGGTTTCATGTTTACTTGCTTTGCTTGCTTGGTTCTAGGTTTTTAGGGCTCCATTGGGTAGTTAGGGTTTGAAAATTCTATTTGCAAGGCTTTTTCAACGTTTTTACCTGACTTCATCTGGTGAACCCGATGTGAACGACTGTACATTCTGTGAATTTTGTGTTTTTAAATTTGTAGGAATAGTGCGACGCATAAGATGATTTGGGCGACGCTTGCGCCGCTCCATGTGATGCTTGACCCGTACAGTGTGATGCTTCTGTGGAGTTTGCAATGCACCAAAAGGATTCTGCAACACCTGCGACTGTGTTTAGGGCTACACTTTGTTATTTTGTTATTACGAGCCTAACCCAGTTGGTTTTGCAAGATTCTAACCCGTTTCTGATGCTCTGTGTGTTTTGTTAACTCTCTAGTTTATGTGGGTTATCTCATTAGGTTTTTTTAAGAGCATTAGGGTTTGATATTTCAAGGGTTTCTATCTAGGGTTTATTGCTAACTTGTTTAAACATTTGGGCATATCTTGTTAATGTTTGAAAGTTTACCATCTTTATGGCATTTAGGAAACAACCTTATAGCCCTAGGGTTCGAGATTTATCATTGAAACATATTTTTTATTCATTGTTAGGGTTTTTCTGTCAAATTTTTGTTTGCAAAATATAGTGTGACACTTGTGTAGGTCTATGCGACGCTTACGAAGGTTAGTGCGACGCTTCTGTTGCAATGCGTGCATGTCTCTGCATGACATAGTTGCCTCTCTGTGTGACGCCATCGCCATTCTGTGCAACGCCTCTGCTGCACCGCTTGCGCTACTCTGTGTGACTCTTGTGAGCCTTACTGCACCGCATGCGACTGGTAAAACAACAGAAAAATTTCAAGTTTCTTTCATTCGGGTTTTTCTATTTTTTCACAGTAGGGTTAGGGTTTATTCCTTGTTACTAATATTTGGTTTGCAGTCTGTGGCATTGAAGGGAAACTTTGATTCAAATCACTAACTATTTTTGTAGGGTTTTATTTTATTTTATGTATGTGTGTGGTTACTTTAGAAACATTTTGATTTGGATTTAACATACAACTACAATCTATTTGCAACCTACATATCTCACTCATTTGGATTTAAAATAAACCACTCATTGGTTAAAAAGAACAAAAAATTTGCATCTTTCACACATTGGTTAAAAAGAACCACAAATTTGCATATCACACTCATTTGGTTTAAAAAGAACTTGCATATTTCACTCATCTAAATAAGATAAAAAGAAATTACATTTTGTTTGCCATGTTTTGTGATTTTTGTTTGTGAAGTGGAGAATCGTAGGCTCTTCCCTTGCACCATTGGTCATCTTGGGAATCAAAATCTCTCTACCCCACTTACATAAATCACACCACACCTAAAAAATACTAAAAAATGAACCTCATGCTAGTGTGAGCAAGCTGTATGTGTATGCTCTCTCCTTGCGTCTTAGTACGAGCCTATAAATCAAAAACATGTACTTGTCTTGCCTTTGTAACCCTTTAGAGTGGGCCTACTCTTGAGACACATCCGCAAGGAGAACTCATTTGTGACCCCAAGCGGTACTTTCATATGGTTCGCTATACAAAATAGGATAAGGTGAAAGCCAAGTCCAAACCGGTATCAACAGTTACTATACGGTGCTAGCTCAAAAGGAGGCATAGCTTACGTATATAACACTCCTAATAGGGTTAATTAAAGCTTTAAGTAGCTTGGTGGACACTCGTAACGTGCCGGTCCCCAGATATTTACTAGAAACCTTTGTTTAGTGGCCAAAATCCTTCTATTTGCTGGCGCAGGAGGTCAGACCTCTGAAGCTATCCCACATTCTCACAGTTCAAAGTAGAGATAGCAAATTCCTTGAGATCTTTGGACCTTTAGGAATTCAAAGTTTGGTGCATCGGAGAAGTGAGTGTCATGTAAGGGGGAGCCAATGCCACCAAACTTCTAAGCTATCTGCTTTGAATAAGTGCGGCTCAAATTTATCCACAGTGGGAATCCAACAAATATTGTCTTTTCCAGCTAGGGTCGTGCATGTTTTCAAAAGTGTTTTCAAAACTCATCAAAAACTGCAAAACAACAAAGAGTCATAGCCAAAACTGAATGCTGAGTGTTTTTATGACTGATTTGTTTTATGATTTACACGACAAACTGCCAAATGGTGTAGGGCACCTAGGAGCACCTTGGTTCCTAAAGGCATTTTGATGCATTTTGAGAAGTTATGTATTTTTTGTTCAATGTGTTTTGTAATAAGGCTTTTAGCCATTGTTGTTTGGTCCATTTTGTATGGTTAAGAGGTTTGGGGTGGCTATATAAACCTCAAATCCTTCTTAGTCCATTTGGACCCTTATTGTGCCAATTAGGCCTAGAAGGTCTAAGGATTGGTTTTGAGTTTTTTTTTGGTTGTTTTATTGTTTTAGTATGTTGGAAGGAGTGTGTTGATCATTTGGACTCCATTGGACAAGCCAAACAAATCAACCTCCTTGTGTTAATGCAAAACACCATAGTTGTCAAAGGTGTTATGTGTTGGGTCGGTTCAAAAAAACCATTTTGGGCGGTTGAATGCTATTGTAGAAGTTGGAAACTGACTTGGATGGGTTAATATGGTGGATATCTGACTCCAGTATGGAGGAAGAGTTTTTGTATGCAATTTTGGGCACAAAAATCAAGAATTTGACTATTTTTCTGAAGAAAACATGTTGCTGTATAGACTGTACAGATTTTCCAGGGGTGCAAATGTACTTTTTCTGAAAGTGCTTGGAGTCAGGGTTCCAATGAAACTAGTTTGAGGTCCTGAAGTGGTCAGGATCAAAAGTTATTGATTTTTCTTTCAAAAAGGTCTAGAAACCTTGTTTTCTAGGGCAGCCATAGAAATCCGGCCCTAGAATGCATTCCCACAAGTGAAAATTCACAAAAACTGGTGAAATGCAGGCTAGGATATGTACTATAAGATTCCAAAAGCTTTTTGTCGGGAAATGCAGTCTTCTATTTTTAATTTGATGCCCTGGGTCAAGTATTACCATGTATTTGGCCTGTTTTATGCTATTTGCTGTTGTAGGTGACAAAATCCAGACAAGGTGAACGAAAGAATGGTGGTTTTGTGTTGTAGGGACCTGGTAGAGACATTCTAAATTCCTGCCCCTGACCTATGAAGCCAATTTGAACCCTTTGCTTTGTAACCCAGGCCTAAATTGATCAATTAGGCCTAGAGACCTAATGGGGGTTTTGAACTGCTGGAGTAGAGTTGGGATTGGAGATTTGGAGGTTTGTTAGGGTGCCCTAAAGGGTGTTCAATTCCATCATTTGTTTGCCTAGTCCTTTGGGATTTTGTCATTTGGTGTGAAGAAAACTAGTAGAAGAGGGCTAGTAGCCTCACTAGGCCTAGTCAAGGTTAGAGGGTTGTGTGAAGTTGGGAACCAAACCAACTATTGGAAAGGTGTTTGCAGACCTTCCATAAGGTGTAGAAATAGTCTCAGGGGTTAGACAATAGCCTAGACCATAAATCCATAATTTGCACTTGGTGAGTGGCTTTGCTTGGTTGAAGACTAGGTGAGTGGGTGAGTGGGCTAAGGAGAACAAACCAAACTTATCTTGTGTTGATACCTTCCCTTGTGCCACTCTGCATTAGGTGGTATCAGAGCCATCAAAGAGATGGGAGATAGAGAAGAAGAGGAGGAAGTCCCTTCAAGAGTGACTAATGCCGAGTTGGCAAAGATAGTGAGAGAGCAAGCAGCCAAGAACAAAAGGATGGAGGCTGAGATAGAAAAGTTGAAGAAAGACAAAGACAAGAAGAAGAAGCCAGAGGTCATCTTGGATTCAGATGAAGAGGATCAAGATGAGGAAGAAGAAGTGCCTATGGAAGAGCCACAAGGAGGCATGTCAGAGAGACAATTCCTATATGCACTTGGAAAGTTGAGTAGGAAGGACACTAAGGCAGACTTACCTATGTTTCTTGGTAAGATGAATCCAGAGGAGTGCCTTGATTGGATTGAGGCAATGGAGAGCTATTTTGAATGTGAAGAAGTGGCAGAAAATCAGAAAGTGAAGATTGCCAAATCAAGAATGAAAGGGCCAGCCTTGAGTTGGTGGAATTTTATTCAAAATGAGAGGATAGAAGATGATAGGAATCCTATCTCTACATGGAGGAAGATGGTACTTGAAATCAAGAAGCAATTTGTCCCTGAGGATTATGAAGTCAACTTGAACAAGAAGTTGCACAACTTGAGACAGAAGGACATGGACGTGAGCACCTACACAGAGGAGTTTCACAAGATTACATTGAAAGCTAAGATGCATGAGAATGAAAAATAGAAGCTTGCAAGGTATCTCAATGGCCTCAAGTTCTCCATTCAAGATGAATTAACTCTCTTTAACCCGGAGACAGTCCATAAGTGCTTTCAAATGGCACTGAGGATTGAGGATAAGTAGAGAAGAAAAGGGGATTTTGGCAGCAGCAGCAGAGGCAGGGGAAATCAGAACTTTAGGGCCAGGGGCAGATTCCAAAACATAGATAATTTCTCTAGACTCCAAGGTGGCAGATCACAAGAAGGCAGCCAAGGGCAGGCTGATAAAAATAGTGCTGATAAGGGTCAGTTTAGGGGCAGAGGAAATGGCAGAGGAAGAAGTGGGGGCAGAGGTCCCAATGTGTTTACTGGAAGGTGTTTCTCTTGCAATCAGATTGGACATCAGTCCTTTAGGTGCCCGGAGAAAATGGGAAACACTGCTGCAAATTAGAAAGAAGGAAGAGTGCAACTCCTTCAAGAAGAGGACTGTCAAAGCACCACAAGTTACCAAACAACCTCTTCCAAGTCTGCAGCACCTGAGAGTGGAGAATGCATCATGTTCAACAGGTCACTCATCATGCCAGCCACCAAGGAGCAGCCCCAAAGAAACAACTTGTTCAGAACCACTTGCAAGGTGAAAGGAAAAGTTTGCAAGGTAATAGTAGATTCAGGTTCCTCTGAAAATTTGGCTTCTAATGAAATGGTGACTAAGTTAGGATTGGAAAGAATGCCTCATCCTAACCCCTATAGAGTCTTTTGGCTAACCAAGGAACAACAAATTGTGGTGAAAGAGCAATGTTGGGTTGAATTCAAGGTAGGTGAATATCATGATAAGGTTCTTTGTGAGATGGTGGATATGGATGCATGCCACCTTCTTCTTGGAAGGCCTTGGCAACATGGCACAAGTGCCCAACATGATGGTAAGAACAATGTGATTCATTTGTCCAAGAATGGTGAAAATTTTACAATGACTCCTTTGATTGATGATTGCAAAGAGAAAGTCATTTCTAGTTCAGTTATGTTGGTAGGTGAAAAAGAGTTTTTGGCTAACCTCAAGGAAGAGAAAGTGCCATGTTTTGCAGTAGTCATCAAGCCGAAGGATGTGAATCCCAAGAAGGTCAAAGTGCAGCAACCTCTTAGGAGGATTGGACCAAAGGAAGTGGAAGAACTATTGGAGAGGTTTCAAGATGTGATAGCCGATGAAGGCAAGGATGCCCTTCCACCAAAGAGGGGGATTAGTCAATGCATTGATCTCATCCCTAGATCCACCCTACCAAACCAAGTAGCATACAAGTTGACCCCAGAGCAAAATGCTGAAGTGGCAAGACAAATCCAAGACTTATTGGATAGAGGACTTATCAGGAGGAGTATTAGTCCATGTGCAGTACCTGCAGTACTTGCACCCAAGAAGGAAGGAACATGGAGACTATGCACTGATTCCAGGGCCATTAACAAGATTACTATCAGGTATAGATTTCCAATGCCTAGAATAGAAGATTTAATGGATTGCTTGGGTAGGGCTAAGTATTTTACCAAGATAGATCTAAAAAGTGGTTATCACCAAATCAGGATAAGGGAGGGGGATGAGTGGAAAACCGCCTTCAAAACCAATGAAGGACTATTTGAATGGGTTGTCATGCCTTTTGGCTTGTCAAATGCATCAAGCACCTTCATGAGATTGATGAATGAAGTGCTAAAACCTTTCCTTAACAAATTTATTGTTGTATATTTGGATGATATACTAATTTTTAGTGACAGCAAGGAAGGCCACATAAGGCATATCCATCAAGTGCTCAAGAGGCTTCAAGAGGAGAAGTTGAGAATCAATCTTGACAAATGTGTCTTCCTACAAGAAGAGTTGATATTTTTGGGGTTTGTCATCTCCAAGGGCAGCCTAAAAATGGATCCAAGTAAGGTTGCAGCCTTCTTAATTGGCCAACACCTACAACAGCCTCGGAGGTAAAGAGTTTCCATCATTTGTGTAGCTTTTATAGAAAGTTTGTTAGAGGGTTTAGTGGTATTTGTGCTCCACTTGTTGACACCATAAAAGGGGGCAAGAAATGTGTATTTGTATGGACAAATGAGGCCACTCAAGCCTTTGAACTGTTAAAGAAAAAAATTTCAGAAAAACCAGTCCTAGTGCTACCTAATTTTGACAAGGTCTTTGTGGTAGAGTGTGATGCAAGTAAGAGGGCTGTTGGGGGAGTCCTAAGTCAAGATGGGAGGCCTGTAGCATTCTTTAGTGAGAAGTTAAATGAGGCAAAACAAAACTACTCCACCTATGATCTAGAGTTATATGCCATGGTTCAGTCATTGAGGAAGTGGAGACACTACTTATTGCCAAAGGAATTTATAGTTTTTACTGACAACCATGCATTAAGCTTCTTGAACAGGCAGCAAAAGTTGAATCACAGACATGCCAAGTGGATGGAGTACATCCAAGCATACACCTTCTCCATAAAACACAAGAAAGGAGTGGCCAATAAGCTAGCCGATGCCTTAAGTAGGAGGAATCTTGTTGTGCAGACCATACAGTTGGAAAGTACAGGTATTCAAGCCATCAAAGATCAGTATGTAGCAGATGAGGACTTCAAAGAACCATACCTCTCTTGCAAGGCCATGACAGGAAGGTATAATACTAATTTTTCTGATTTTTTGTTGCAAGATGGATATCTTTTCAAGGGTAGCATGTTGTGTATCCCAAGAGGGTCTGTTAGAGAGAATATAATAGGGAAAAGCACTGTGGTAGCATGTCAGGCCACTTTGGTATTGATAAGGCCCTAGAATTGGTTAGGAGGTACTATTTTTGGCCCAAATTGCCAACTGATGTAAGGAAGTTTGTTGAAACTTGTCAAATTTGCCAAAGAGCAAAGGGGCATACATCCAATGCAGGTTTATACACTCCTCTACCTATTCCTTCAAATCCTTGGGATTCCATCAGCATGGACTTTGTACTTGGTTTGCCTAGGACAAAGAATGGACATGACAGCATTTTTGTGGTTGTAGATAGGTTCTCAAAAATGGCTCACTTCATCCCATGTAAAACCACACATGATGCCTCACACATAGTAGGTCTTTTCTTCAAGGAAATAGTCAGGTTACATGGTTTACCTTTGTCAATCATCTCAGATAGAGACCCCAAGTTCATAGGACACTTCTGGAGGACACTGTGGAAGAGACTAGGTACAAACTTGTCATTATCATCTGCCTACCACCCTCAATCTGATGGACAAACAGAGGTGATTAATAGGTCACTTGGCAACCTCCTAAGATGCCTAACAAAGGAGCAGGGTGCTAGTTGGGATTCAATTTTGGCTCAGGCAGAGTTCTCATACAATGACACTGTCAATAGAAGTACTGACCTGTCTCCTTTCCAAATTGTTTATGGCACTCACCCAAGGGGTATTTTGGAACTAAGGGAGGTTAAAGGACTGGAAAACAGCAGTGCCTTGGCTGAAGACTTCGTTCAAGTCATGAAAGATGTCCATGAACAAGTACAACAGAAATTGATGTCCACTTCACAGAAGTACAAACAGTTTGCTGACAGGAAAAGAAGGGATTTGCAGTTCAAGGAAGGTGATTTGGTAATGGTCCATCTGAAGAAGGAGAGGCTACCTGTAGGTAAACATACCAAGCTACTCATGAAGAAGATTGGGCCTTGTGAAGTGCTCAAGAAATGTGGAGAAAATGCCTACAAAATCAGACTTCAGGATGGCATTGCTTTGTCTCCAATTTTTAATGTTTCAGACCTTTATCCCTATAAAGGATCTGATCCTCAGACTATTGTGGAAGAAGATCAAACTGATCAGACACTCCAGGAACTCATTCCTTCATCTCCAAATCAGATTGAGTGCATTTTGGACAAGAGGATTGCAAAACAAACTAGAAGGCACACCTACCATGACTATGTGGTGAAGTGGCTAAACAAACCTCAGGAGGATGCGACTTGGATGAGCAGGGTAGACATTGAGAAGGCAGGTTTCACATTTGACAGCATTCCAACTCAAGAGACTTGAGTTCTCTTTGATAGTGGGTGTATGGTGCAGGGCACCTTGGTTCCTAAAGGCATTTTGATACATTTTGAGAAGTTATGTTTTTTTTTGTTCAATGTGTTTTGTAATAAGGCTTTTAGCCATTGTTGTTTGGTCCATTTTGTATGGTCAAGAGGTTTGGGGTGACTATATAAACCTCAAATCCTTCTTAGTCCATTTGGACCCTTATTGTGCCAATTAGGCCTAGAAGGTCTAAGGATTGGTTTTGAGTTTTTTTTTGGTTGTTTTAGTGTTTTAGTATGTTGGAAGGAGTGTGTTGATCATTTGGACTCCATTGGACAAGCCAAACAAATCAACCTCCTTGTGTTAATGCAAAACACCATAGTTGTCAAAGGTGTTATGTGTTGGGTCGGTTCAAAAAAACCATTTTGGGCGGTTGAATGCTATTCTAGAAGTTGGAAACCAACTTGGATGGGTTAATATGGTGGATATCTGACTCCAATATGGAGGAAGAGTTTTTGTATGCAATTTTGGGCACAAAAATCAAGAATTTGACTATTTTTCTAAAGAAAACATGTTGCTGTACGGACTGTACGGATTTTCCAGGGGTGCAAATGTACTTTTTTCTGAAAGTGCTTGGAGTCAAGGTTCCAATGAAACTGGTCTGAGGTCTTGAAGTGGTCAGGATCAAAAGTTATTGATTTTTCTTTCAAAACAGGTCCAGAAACCTTGTTTTCTAGGGCAGCCATAGAAATTCGGCCCTAGAATGCATTCCCACCAGTGAAAATTCACAAAAACTGGTGAAATGCAGGCTAGGAATATGTACTATAAGATTCCAAAAGCTTTTTATCGGGAAATGCAGTCTTCTATTTTTAATTTGATGCCCTAGGTCAAGTATTACCATGTATTTGGCCTGTTTTATGCTATTTGTTGTTGTAGGTGACAGAATCCAGACAAGGTGAACGAAAGAATGGTGGTTTTGTGTTGTAGGGACCTGGTAGAGACATTCTAAATTCTTGCCCCTGACCTATGAACCCAATTTGAACCCTTTGCTTTGTAACCCAGGTCTAAAGTGATCAATTAGGCCTAGAGACCTAGTGGGGGTTTTGAACTGTTGGAGTAGAGTTGGGATTGGAGATTTGGAGGTTTGTTAGGGTGCCCTTAAGGGTGTTCAATTCCATCATTTGTTTGCCTAGTCCTTTGGGATTTTGTCATTTGGTGTGAAGAAAACTAGTAGAAGAGGGCTAGTAGCCTCACTAGGCCTAGTCAAGGTTAGAGGGTTGTGTGAAGTTGGGAACCAAACCAAATATTGCAAAGGTGTTTGCAGACCTTCCATAAGGTGTAGAAACAGTCTCAGGGGTTAGACAATAGCCTAGACCACAAATCCATAATTTGCACTTTGTGAGTGGCTTTGCTTAGTTGAGGACTAAGTGAGTGGGTGAGTGGGCTAAGGAGAACAAACCAAACTTATCTTGTGTTGATACCTTCCCTTGTGCCACTCTGCATCACCAAACAAACTTAGAAAACTAAATTTAGGCTCCACATAAACTGTGCAATGCATCTGCAACTCAGTGAAACACATAAGAGGCTTCTTGCAACTCATAAGCAATATTGAAACGCCTCTGCCAGGTTCTGCAACGCTTCTGCAAGCCTGTGTAATGCATGTGCCTGCAAACAAATTGAAAACCTTAGGGGAACCTTTAAAACATTATTCTCCCAACCAAACTTAATTGCAACCTTCTCAAAGACATTTCAGACCTACTGGTTTCCTATCCCTTTTAGGATCCATTTGCAAAATCATTTCATCATCTTAGGATTAGGTTGCATACTCAAACCCCATTTAGAATTAGATTACACTTCCATATTGACCATACCATCTAAGCAACCTTAGAACATTAGGATTTTAGACTTAGACATCAATAGAGGATTCCAAAAATTAATCTTCCCAAAGTTGAAACATAAGGAGAAACCGTCGAAGTGTGACTACTTCCTAAGTACAAAATTGGACCAAAATATCTTGGCATCATTTCCACCCAATCAATCATAGCATGGGACTAATACTCACTTGACTAGTGTAGGTCCACTTTCCAAAGTGAACTCCCATACTCACGAGCTTGCTTTAATCAACCATTCCTCTCGCATCAAAATTCCAAGGTCTTGATAAAACCAATTAGTACTTTGAAGGTCATTAGTAGACAATAGTATCCTATTGGAGCTAAACTTTGAGAAGATTAGAATCATTTGCCTCTACTATAATCTTGGGTGTATTCCCCTAGTTGCATAGATCATTATCTGTCATTAGTTGAATCCCCATTTGCATAAGTGTAACCTTAGTGTCCTAAGAAAATACCAGCATTATCCTTGCATTTTCATCCTTAGCATCACTAGGCATACTTATATCTCAAAAAGACCAAAAATATTGCATAGTGCTTTTTCATTTTGCATCTCCATACCATCCCAATAATAACAAAAAACATAGCATAGAAACATTGCATTCTCATCCTTAGGATAAATTCATTTTCCCTTTCCACATAAACTAGTAGGTCTTATATGGTTAAGACAAGGTTGCAAAAGAAAAGGAAGGGAGAATCCTTAGAACACCCCGCAAACACCATGAGGTTTTCATCCAACATGGGTAATACCTTTGAGCACATCCTTTTGTAAGAACAAGACCAAGAAATAATGCAACAAGAAATTGAAGAATCTTCCCAAGACCCTAGGATGTTGCGAATCTTAGATGAGATGATTCACGCAAATGCCCATAGTTACCTCATGAAACTCTTGTAAAATGGTACTAGGCTTCCCCCAGGGTAGATATCAACATGATTGTAGGGTCACCATCTGATAATGCTGCTCAAAGCCAAGGACAAATGACACCTTCTTCTAGCCATACCCATTCAACACAAGAAGTTGCTCCCATTCCTGTGGGACAAACATCACAAGATTCCATGATATCCCATGCAGCATTTGATACCAATAATTTGAATGTTGTGTCCCAACCATTGACCTTCCCAAATACTTTTGCCTCGATGAACATGAACCAAAACAAAAGGACACGAAGGATGCACATAGTGACTTCTAGGGGACAAAACACCACATCAAATACAAACTTGAATCTTGGATCTCAAAACAATCTAGGCAATCAAAGTATAGATCCCCTTAGTCAAAAACAACACAAATGTCTTGAGTCAACAATATGTTGATCCTAATGGCCAAAGCACAAAATTTGGGTCTACACATGGTAATGTTTTGAACCATCAAATTATAGACCCACAAAATCAAAACAACAACATCTTCATGCACACCAATGCTACCCATAATAGTGCCTTGAATCAACACTATGTCATGCTTAACACTCACACAAACATTGGTACCACTTACGCCGTCCCCCAAAATCATCAACACGTGAATCAAAATGATAGTGCTTTGCATCAAAACACCCATCATATCCAAAACACTCACCACATCTTTCAAACAAACCCTCATAATATCCAAAACCAACACACCACTAATGCTTCATCCCATTATCAAAATATCAATCCTCATACCACATATGTACCTATCAACCAAAACTTAAACTCGTCTTCATCACACATCCCTTTCAACACAAACACCAATCCAATTGTCACAAACTTGGGACCGCAAAACACATCGGCACTAAATATATGTAAAATGCATCAACACATGATCGCAAACACCGTCAACACACTCATTGAAGCCCTCACTCAAGAGTTGGACAAACTAAAGCAACAATTCTTGAGCTTACAAGTTTCGGGGACAAAGAAACCATACTCCAGGAGGACTTATGCCCATATCCATTTGACATAAGCATTTACATGCCTCCTTTTCCCCCAAATTTCACTGCACCAAACTTTAAAAATATAGGGGAAAGGGGAGTCCCGTTGAACATGTACGTGAGTTCCATATTACTGCTTGCCTCAAGCTTGCTTATGACCACACATACTTAATGAGACTCTTCCCAAGGAGCCTTATTCGTCAAGCTCTTGAATGGTTCGCACATCTCCCCACAGGAATACAAACATGGACCGAACTTGCAAATAAGTTCATATCACATTTTTCCTACAACATAGAAACAGACGTAAACATTGCCACCTTGTGCCAAACAAAACAAGAGGATGGAGAAACCTTCATCTCTTTCTTTCAAAGATGGAGGGGGCCTAGTGAGTAAATGCCCTTGTCACATTCCTAAGAATCAGCTAGTGCCCATCTTCATAGAAAATCTCAATAAAGAGCTTATGCATCAATTGCAAATCCATTGCTGCACCTCCTTCGGAGAAGTGTCGAGAATGGGACTGCCATCGAAAAAGCTCTCATCACCAAGGGTACGATTAAAATTTTCAACAAGAATCAAAACACCTAATGCACACCTTATGACAAGAGCAAAACTTGGGCCTAAAACAAAAATGTTACCAATGATGGGGTGGTAGATGCTAAGGCATTTAGGGTTGGTCGCGTCATTACACTGAAGGCACATCTCGCAACAAACAATCAGCCACATGTCCAACAACAACAACCGAAACCACAACAACAATCAGCCAACGTGATCCAAAATAATCAAAGGAGACAACCTCCTAGGAATAATGCCCCTCGACACAACTACACACCTTTGATAGAACCAATCGAATCAATCTTGAAGAAGTTATTGCAAAACAACCTCATTCAACTGCTAGAAATCAAACAATACGACCCAGCTTTTAAGCCTCCCTCATGGAATGACAATGACTTCTATGATTACCATTGAATCAAAGGTCACAAGACATCAAACTGTTACAAATTGAAAAACATCATTTAAGACTTCATTGACAGGGATGACATAGTTGTAGATCAACCATCCAGTTCCTACAACACTAATCATACCATCTTCATGGACCCATTACAAAATCATGGATTAGGAAAAGCCTCCTCATCAAGTACCAAACCGCATGATAGTGTTAACTACAATAGTTTTGCCTACGACTACACCATCAATAGTATCTGTGCATACGATAATATTATTTCCATGATTACCGTTAAGGCTAGTCCAGAATGTGCAGTCACCACCCGCAAAGACAAGATAATGCTACAAAGTGCTCCCTCCAATCCTACCAATACATCCATCCCACAAGCAAAAGGCCAATATAACCTGTATATGCCTAAAAATGACACAAATCATCCTAAATAAATATTCTAAATATTTATTCCCTTCTTCTATTAATTAAATAAATATTCCAAATTTATTTAATCGATTCACTGTTCCATAATTAAACAAATTCTATTTATTTAATTAAAATCCTTCCATTCGTCCTTCACAATTAAATAATTATAAATTATTTAATTAAGCCTAATTCCTCTATCCTAAAGTTCTAAATTCCAAAATTCCACATCACCTTTACACCTCACCTTTTCCACCTCACCTTGTCCACCTCATCAGGTTGCACATGTAATTAAATATATTTAATATTTAATTATCTTATTTTCCCTCACCCACATGGCCTATTTCTTCTCCAATCAGAGGTCAGTTAACCAATCAATCAAATCTGTTAACTAACCTGTCAGTTGAGTCAAATCCTCAATCAATCCAGTCAGTTCCACAATCCACTCTTCTAACTGATCAATCAATTCTGTTAACAGACCAGTCAATGGAGTTAACTCTCCAATCAGTTTTGTCACATCCCACCTTTCATGATGGAGCTGGGACACTTGGCACGTTTCCACTGGTTGCACATTCCTCAACCATCCTCAACCGTTGATCTTCATATCTTCTCTCAACCGTTGATTCCTATTCCTCCGGGTCTATAAATGAAGCTTCATCCCTTCATTCTAATCATCCAGGCTTTTGACATCGTTACTCTGCAGAAATATCACCAGCGCGCCTTTGGCACCCATTTGTCATCCACAAGCTTGAGATCACCATTGTTGCATTGGAGCTCACCTTCATTGCATATCACACTACAGCCGTTCACCATCGACTTCCTCCAACAGCTTTTAAAAGATTGCACTCTCTGAGGGCTCATCTCATCTGCGAAAGGACGATTCGTGATAGGCGAACAACAGAAGTTTCGAAACGGAAGAGGTTTGTTGTGTTTGTTCATTGCTTTGTTTACTTGAATCTTCTTTGTTTCTCTATTCTGTTGATGTTTGGGTCATTTGTTATTCATTTGATTGATGCACTATTTTACCCTAACATTTTTGGCGCCCACCGTGGGGCCGTTGCCCCTTTATTTTACCGTTTTTGAGCTTTTTTGAAGGCAGGTTCCGTACAGACCCCGCAGAGTCACGCACAGGTTCTTTCGGCGCATCTGTTCATTTTTACGGCACTTTTGAAGACTGTTACGGCGCTTTTGTAAAACTGCGCATTTGTTGACTGTAACGGCGCTTTTATGTACTGTTGCTGCGCTTTTGTTTAAACTGCGCATCCGTTGATTTTTGCTGCGCTTTCATATAATATTGCTGCGCATGCGTTAAAACGGCGCATCCGTGGTCTGTTACGGCGCTTATGATAACTGTTACTGCGCATACGTTAAAACCACGCATATGCTCATTTTAACGGCGCATCTGTTCATTTTTACGGCGCATTCGTTAATGTTGCGCTTCTGTTGATCACTTCTGCGCATCTGATCACTGAAGCTGCGCATTTGTAACTGACTCAGGTTTTGGTTCTTTTCTAAGGTATTTTGCTAACGCTAACCCTTTTGCAGGTGTTTGCCGGAGCGGTTTTACAGGTTAGGCTCGGGTTCAGTTACATGTAGTTGCATCTAACTAGCTCACCTTTCATTTTCGGGGAAAGAGTAAAATGGTTGTTCATTACAAATCTTCATCTAGTCTTAATTAGGGAGGAAGTAAACTTGTTTATTTCATGCTTGCATTGCAAACAAACTTCCAAGTTATTGCTATCTAAAACTTAAAATTGAACTCACAACTGCATTCTGGAGTTAAAATGAACCATTGCTATATCGTGAGACCCGAATTTCAAAGTTAACAATCTCGTGCAACGTGGACTTAAAATTGAACTCACAACTGCATTCTGAAGTTAAAATGAACCATTGCTATATCGTGAGACCTGAATTTCAAAGTTAACAATCTCGCGCAACGTG
Source organism: Cunninghamia lanceolata (assembly GCA_027924645.1). Lineage (NCBI taxonomy): Eukaryota > Viridiplantae > Streptophyta > Pinopsida > Cupressales > Cupressaceae > Cunninghamia > Cunninghamia lanceolata. The sequence goes on along the minus strand of BSBN01001859.1, from coordinate 745,671 downwards.
GATTTAAAATTGGACTCACAACTGCTTTCTGGGACTTAAAATTGAACCACTGCAATATTGTCAAAATCACTTCAAAGTTTTGTTTGACTAGCTTAGCCCATTTAGTTTTTATCTTTTTAACTAGGGTGGATTAAATCAGTGTATTCTGTGTTTGCGAATGACAATAGGCCTATGCTCTCCCCTCTTCTGGGTGATCAGAATGCCAGACTTGTCATTCTACTTGTCTAACCTTTAGGAGGGGCCTGCCCTTGGATGCACGCTTGTCCAAGCGGGAACGACCCTGAGTGGTAACAGGCTAACGCCAAGCCCTACCGAGCCACTTAAAATAAATTGTGCTTGAGGTGAAAACCTCCTGCAACGAGTGTTGTTATGTTACACCGACGGCCAACCTCCCCCAAAACCCTCTCAGGCGCAACCCTGTGAGGCTGGGAGACTCCATAACGGAGAGTAGCGCCGCCGCATGTGCAACCACTTGAACGGTTGCCCGAATTACAAACCTCTTGTTTTAGTGGCCCAAATCCCTTATAATCCATTTCTCGCCTAGGATTTTGTACTTGCTTTTGTCCAAAATAGAGTCGAAAAACTACAAAAACAATGAAAAACTACAAAACATTTTTTGTGCTTGCTGTGTTTTCTTGCTAAATTAATTCATAAAATCATATCAGGAAGACTTATTCCAGCCAAAAAATACCCAAAAACAGAGAAAAATCCCAAAAATTTGCCCAAAAATACCAGAGCTGCGCATATACCCATTTCTGCGGCGCATATACAGCGACTTGCTGCGCTTTTGTACCGACTTACGACGCTTTTGTACTTTCTGCTGCGCATATACTCTGTTCTGTTGCGCTTTTACAGCGACTTACTGCGCATGTACGCCGACCTGCTGCGCATATACTTTTCTGCCGCGCATTTGCATACTGTTACTGCGCATACATACCTCACCAGAGCGGCGCATTTACAATGACTTACTACGCATTTGTCTATTCTTGCTGCGCATCTGTTCCTGCGCATGCGTGACAATGAGCATAAGCCCTATTTTTGAGAAATTTTCGTCAGCTGTTCGGAGTACCCATTTCAGCCTAGTTCCATTTTCCGAGGTCAGAATCAACCTTGCAGTCAACTTTCACACATTTCACCCGTTTCTCTCTCTTTCGAAGGTCCTCCCCATCACCTTCTGTCCTAGTCACTCTTACCCCATCGTCATTCTGTCCCATACCGATTCGACATAGGTCCTTCTTTAGTGAGTTCACGTAAGCCTAGTAGGTCACAGTACCTTTTGCTAGTAGTCTTGTTGAACGACTAAGCCCTACACAGTGAGACTGGTATCGACTACCCTTGCTAGTGGCTGGAGTCTTGTGTCAACCGTCTTACCTGAAGTCATTGAGCGAGAGAACCCTTTGTCCAAGTCTTGTCCTAGATATCCCATTCATTACAGTCTTAGTCGGCATCTTGCCAAAAATTCTAATCCTTGTCCATTCCGTCCCACCCCACCTTGCATGGTTCTTACTCGATCCCAGTACAACAAGCTAACTGAAATGGCCGACCCTTCCGATCACATCGCCCCACCACACGATGATGATGAAGAATTTTCTCGTGAAGAATTAGTGGCACACATGCAAGATAGCAAATTCCAACGCCTAGTGGAGCGAGTACTCCTTGAGGATCCCACCAAGTATTTCCATCATCTTGCTAGTCTCGGACTCAAACTCCCCGCAGACTTTGACATTAGCTCCATCATGGAAAATGCAGACAATGAACATGAGAGGGACACAACTGACACAGTCCCAAAGGCACATGAGAGAGGCACAAATGACACGGTCCCCCAAGCTAATGAAAGAGGAAAACAACACATAGATCAAAATGCTCCTATAGCGGATGTGAGACAACAAATTGAGAGTCTAAAGCTAGAAATCTCCAACCTTAAGATCGGCACCAGCTCCAAGAACTACTCCTTGGAGGATATAGCACCGTACCCCTTTGACAGAAATTTGGTCATGAAACCATTCCCCTTTCAGTTCGGAATCCCGAAATTCGACAAATACAAAGGGAAGGGGGACCCTAGAGATCATATCAGGGAATTCACTGCAGCATGTTTAGAAGTAGCTCACAACGAGACCTACTTAATGAGACTATTCCCAAGATCTTTAGGAGGTCAAGCTATGGAGTGGTTCTCGCGTCTTCCACCAGGAATCAAAACTTTTGATGAGCTTGTCAATAAATTCATAACGCACTTCTCTTACAACATAGAACACGAAGTATCTATGCTAGACCTATGCAATACCAAACAAAAGGGTGGTGAGTCTTTCGCAACCTTCTTACAACGATGGAGACAGCTAGCTAGCAAGTGTTCTTACGACATGCCTGAGAAACAACTATTGGAAATGTTTGTCCACAATTTGAATCCCGACCTTAGCTATCAGATTCAGATACAATGCCCTACCTCATTCACCAAAGTCATCGAAATGGGGCTATTCATTGAGAAAGCTATGATCGCTAAAGGGACTCTCAAGCTCTACAAGGACACACCTCCTTCCAATTACACAACTGACAAGTCAAAGTTTTGGACCAAGAACAAGAATGTGGTCAACGATGGAGTAGTGGATGCCAAGGCGGCAGCCCCTAAACAACAACCCATCTTCACTCTTAAGGAAGAAGCAAATCACGGTGCACTCAACAAGCCATCCCCTCGGGAATCTAGACCTTGGTTCAATTCAAATCCAAGGAGAAAATTCACGCCGTTAGGAGAATCTCAAGAGTCCGCTCTCAGGAAATTGTTGGCTAACAATGAAATTTCTCTACTGCCAACAAGTGACTATGAGCCCATAGTCAAACCTCCCTATTGGAAGGACACAGACTATTGCGAGTATCACCGAGGAAGGGGGCACACAACCAATAATTGCATCCGTCTTAAGAACGTCATACAGGATATACTGGATCAGAATCAGGGAGGAACACAACATCATACCTCCAATGAATCTCATGTGGCCTACCGGGACCCTCTCCTAAACCACAACCGGCCGTATAACAACAATCACAACAACGGTCACAATAACAACAATGGTCACACTGGCAACAATCCCAATAGTCATAACAATAATGACAACAATCGCAACAGGCCGAACCAGAACAGTGGGTCGAGTAATGCTAACTATGCAAGCGTTCCCTTTGAGTACACCATTAACTGCATTTCTGAGCACATTCCGCAAGTCAACGTCATATCCCCCAACCAACAACCAGGACCTAACGGAACTGGTTGTAGTATACTTACCCACAGTGGTAGAGTCACTATCAACAACACTCCTCCCAGGTCGTCGCCATCTTCGTCCAACCCCCGCCCATATAATGTTATCGACCAATTGCAAAAGACTCCGGCTCATATCTCTATATTGGAGCTCCTGCGTCTATCTCCTTCTCATAAGGAGATTCTTGAGAAAGCCTTAGTGGAGACTACTGTCCCCACTAACCTCGCCCAAGAAAAGTTTCAAACCATGGTGGGTAACTTGACATCCTCCCCTTCCATATCATTCACGGAACAAGATGACCTTTCCATGTCCCAACCCCACAACACTCCTCTGCACATTGTCGCATTCGTGCACAGGCACCGCATCAAGAGGGTTCTCATTGATGGGGGTGCCGGTTTGAATATTTGCACTTTGAAGCTAGTCCTTGCATTGGGGTTCTCTGAGCAGGCAGTGGATCCACGGAGGAAGATTACCATAAAGGCCTATGACGAGGAGGAACGCACCACAAAGGGCACGGTTGTCCTACCCATTCAAGTAGGACCGGTAATTAAAGATGTGGTGTGCCAGGTCCTTGATCGGGAGCTGGCTTACAATATTCTGCTAGGGAGACCATGGATCCATGCCATGAAAGCTGTCCCCTCCACCTACCATCAATGCATAAAGTTCCCACACGATGGCAAGCAGGTCACCATACACGGCGACCCCGATCCCTATCAACACTGCAATTCTTTCCAAGCTAAACCTGAATGCGTCATTCCCAACAATAGAGCCCATATCTCCCCCACTCTACCACAAGACCATACAGCCGAAGCTTCCTCTTCACAGCCCAAACCAATGAAAATCACTATAAAAGAAAATGGCGTGGGGGAATACCAGATTGAGCACAGCCTCAACCTTGCAAAAATGCCCTTGTCTCCTCGCTCCTTTGGTCAGCCCAAGCATCAACCCAAGCATTTTCCAAAGCCCTCTGCTCCTCCTACAACTCCCGCAAACCCCTTTGTAAAATGGGGGACCTTATCCGATGAATCAGAGGAGCGAGATCTCTTACAATGGCTCTATGCCGAAGAAGAAAACACATCCCAAGATCCACCCAAACTCCCTACAGAGCTCTATGGGCGAGGTGAAACCATCTTGCATAGGATGGGATATGAAGGACAAGGCCCCATCGGCCTCAAAAAAGAGGGGATCATCGAACCTATACAACCCTCTTCCTCCTCTTCGGCTAGAAACACGACTGGCCTAGGCTACAAAGGTAAAGGTAAAGCCAAAGAAAATGCCTGCCTAGTGGAGACAATTCAAACACTCCAAGGGGATAGTGATGCAGATTCAGATGATTCCAATCAGTATGAATGGGACGAGCTGACAGAACACTCCTACGACGATAAGGAGATTGATACCATCCAAACCCTTAGCCCATATCATGAGAGACAAACGCAACGGGACAGACCGCTGGAGTCTGATTTGCCCCTCCCCGAAGTTATGGCTTTCGAGGAAAGTATCGATTCCATTGCGATCAACAACCTGGAAGAAAGTACCACCCAGAACACTACCCCCACCTGTGCTCCTAGTATTTCCATCCACACTATCAACGAATCAGGTCTTTCATCCGACTCCCTTCCCCTCTTGCACCCTGAGCTTATTGACTGGGACCTGAAAGGGACCCCTCAATTAGATGTGTTCCAGAACGATGATGCCTACATTGACTATATGGAACTTCAAGATCACTTACCAAAAGGAGATCATAAAGCCGGCTTCGCTATCGAACTCAATACTGTAGCTTACTTTGGGGAGGGTGCCAAGCCTTCTAGTCGCAAAAATGTAAAGATCAAAAAGGGATCTGACGGTGAAAACCGCCATGCGGCAGTGTCAGATCATAAAAAAGTAAAAAGAAAGGACGTATCTGAAGGTGAAAACCCAACTGTGGCACCTGACGATGGATTGCTTGACACCCTCCCAAGTGACATGTATCAAGAAAGGTCACAGATCGTGGTAGAGCCAACAGAGCCAGTAAACATTGGAACCGAAGAGCAGCCTCAGATAATCCACTTTGCAAAATCTCTCACGCCGCCTGAGAAAACCAAGTTTGTGCCATTCTTTAAAAAGAAGAGAGGCAGCTTTGCTTGGTCATATGCCGACATGCCAGGTTTGGACCCAAACCTGATTCTACATCACTTGCCATTGGATCCAGGGGTGAAGCCCGTAAAGCAAAAACTGAGAAAAATGCATCCCCATATTGCCCTCCTGGTCAAGGAAGAACTCAAGAAATTGTTAGACGTGGGGTTCATCAGGGCCATTGATTACCCCGAATGGATATCAAACATCGTGCCAGTGTCTAAACCAGATGGCAGGGTGCGACTATGCAACGATTTTAGAGACTTAAACAAAGCATGTCGCAAGGATGACTTCCCCTTGCCTAACATCGATATCATAGTCGACCTCACGGCGGGACATACAATGCTGTCACTAATGGATGGATTCTCAGGGTACAACCAGATCAAAATAGCACCAGAGGATCAGCACAAAACCGCTTTCACTTGTCCTTGGGGTACCTTTTGCTGGAATGTCATGCCGTTTGGGCTGAAAAACGCAGGTGCTACATATCAGCGAGCCATGACAACTATATTTCACGACATGATGCATGTGACCATGGAAGATTATGTTGACGACATCTTGGCAAAATCACTCACCAGGGACTCACACCTGGACACATTAGAGAAAGTCTTCCAACGGCTGGACCAATTCCAAGTAAAGTTGAACCCGAAGAAATGTGTGTTTGGGGTCACATCAGGCAAACTGCTAGGCTTCATCGTGTCAGCAAACGGCATAGAGGTAGACCCGGCCAAGGTCAAGGCAATCATGGACATGCCTCCGCCCAAAACTCTAACACAGTTGAGATCCTTACAGGGCAAGCTACAGGCCATCCGCAGGTTCATCTCACAGTTGGCCGACAAGTGCCATCCTTTCAGCCACCTTCTACATAAGAACGTTCCATTTAAATGGGATGAGCAGTGCGAAGAGGCATTCCACAAGCTCAAGGAGTACCTCACGAATCCTCCTATACTCATGCCTCCGATCCAAGGAAAATCTTTGATCCTCTACATATCCGCTACACCTACTGCTCTTGGGGCTCTCGTAGCGCAGCAAGACTATGAGAACAAGGAAAGAGCTGTGTACTATATCAGTCGAACCCTAGTGGGCTACGAGTTGCAGTACTCACAGGTGGAACGTTCATGCCTTGCGGTGGTTTTTGCCTCACAAAAACTCTGACACTACATGTTGGCACATCCTGTCAAACTCATTGCCAAGATCGACCCACTAAAATATCTTCTCAGCAAAGCGGCTCTCACAGGTCGACTAGCCAAATGGGTTATGCTTCTTAGCGAATATGATATAGAGTATGTGGACAGAAAAGCCGTCAAGGGGCAAATCATCGCGGACCAACTAGCTGAGGCACCATTACAGGACACTTCACCAATGCAGTTTGAGTTCCCCGATGAGTCTTTATTCACTCTGTCCACATCTCCTTGGAAACTCTACTTCGACGGGTCTTACACCAACCATGGATCGGGGGCAGGTATCTTGTTTATCACTGCCCAAGGCGACACAATTCCAAAGTCTTACAGGTTGTTATTCCCATGCACTAACAATATAGCAGAGTATGAGGCTTTGGTAATTGGTCTCAAGATGGCCACGGAGTGGAAAATTCAAGCACTATGTGTCTATGGTGATTCGCAGCTTGTCATAAACCAGGTCAACGATGAGTATCAGACCAAAGATGAGAAGCTCATCCCATACAAGCGAATGGTCGACGATCTCAAAGAACACTTTGGGACCATCTCGTTTGAGCAAATACCCAGGATCGAGAACAAAGCAGCCGACGCAATGGCGACCATAGCCTCTCTTCTTGAGATATCTGAACAAGAGTCACGGTATGAGTTCTTAGTAGAAACAATTCGACAGCCGGCTTATGATCTCCTTGAAACCCATTCCATCTGCCACCTAGTGGGATCTGATTCACCTTGGTACGGTAAGACCTACACTTACCTCAAGGACAATATCCTTCCTTTGGACCTCTCTTCCAACTAAAAACGAACCTTCATTCGACAAGCCTCCCGTTACACCATTATCGCCAATACCCTTTACCGACGTGGTCTGGATGGTACTTTACTCCGTTGTCTAGAACAGGAAGAATCTATTACTGCCTTGCGAGACGTGCACGAAGGGATCTGCGGAACACACTCCAGCGGTCCTTCCTTAGCTAAGAAACTCATGCGTTTGGGTTATTACTGGCCCAATATGGAAATGGATTCATATCAGTTCGTCAAAAAGTGCAGACAGTGCCAGATACATGGGAACCTGATTCATGCACCTGCTCAGGAGTTGAGACCTCTAACGACACCCTGGCCCTTTTGCCAGTGGGGACTAGACCTCGTAGGAAAGATCCATCCGCCTTCTTCCAACGGCCATAAATTCATCATAACCGCTACTGAATACTTCACAAAGTGGATTGAAGCCGTTCCCTTATCAACCGTCACAGGAAAGCAAATTTCCTCTTTCATTCTGAATTACATTATCTGCCGATATGGCATCCCTTCATCCATCATAACAGATAACGGGAGACCTTTCAAAAATTAAGATGTCCAGGAACTTTGTGAACGGTTCAAGATCCAACATCGCTTCTCCACCCCATATTACCCCCAAGGTAACGGCCAAGCTGAGGCATCAAACAAAACCATTCTGAAACTCTTAAAGAAGACTGTCAATGAAGCCGGTCGCGATTGGCACGTCCAGCTCAATCCCGCTCTGTGGGCCTATCGAACCAGCATACGCACTCCCACAGGTGCTACACCTTACGCCCTCGTCTATGGTTCCGAAGCCATCCTTCCCATTGAGGTCGAACTCCCATCCCTTCGGGTGTCGTTGAAAGGTCTCATATCAGACGAAGAGTACAGAGTCTCCCGACTGCAAGAGTTAGAACTGCTAGAGGAACGGCGCCAGAAAGCTTTTGACCATCTCAAAGCCTATCAACAGATGATGTCAAGAAGCTACAACCACAAGGTTAGACCAAGATGCTTCAAGGTTGGGGACCTAGTTCTAAAAGAGAACCCTCGCAACCAGCAGGACAGAGAAAAGAAAGGTAAGTTCGAGCCTAACTGGCTTGGACCCTATGTAATTGTAGCAGCTTATGGATCGGGGGCATATCAGTTGGCCACATCGGAAGGTGAGTTGTTTGATGATCCAATCAACAGCATGCACCTTCGCAGGTTCTATACCTAAGAGAACCCCAATGCAAGGGGGCACAATAAAATCAAAAAAATCATAAAATCCAAAAAAAAAAAAAAAAAAAAAATCGTCCTTTGGTGAAAACCTGGCAAACAGGCGCCTTGGATAGGTATCATGGGGAAAACCTGGCAATCAGGCGTCATGTTACTTTCTAGCTTCTCGTGCAAATAAAAGCAAGTGATGAAAACCTGGTAAACAGGCATTACTTGTGACAAACCGCATTCTCCATCTTTGGGAATCCAATCACCTTGAGCCCATTCTCTCTCTATTTTCCCCATTCGACCCATATCCATCCCACAGTAAACACTTGACAGTTACCTATCATGGCTTGATACTCAGCTTGTGGCCTTATCAACCAAGGTTTTGTCCCATACCGTCTCCTCGCAGTAAGCCTAGCGTAGTGTCTCTCGTCAATGTCTATGGTCCAAACCCGTGAACTACGTTGCCTCTGCGCCGTCACGTAGGCAAGGCCATTATTCTAATGCGCCCCCGAGGCTTCCATCTCTCCCGAAGTCCCATTTGTCTCCCCTCTTGTCTTCATTCTTGTCGTCTTTCTTCTAGTCCATCCATGGTCCATTAGGGTTTACCCCGAACTACGTTGCCTCTGCGTCGTCACGTAGGCAAGGCCATTTAGCAATGAGCCCCCGAGGCACTAGGTCAGTCCCTTAGGGTCCGTCTTCTCAATAAGGATAGTGCAAATCTTCTCACCAAGCAAGCAAATGCGAGCAAACACCCGCGCTTCAAGCAGAAACCTCGACTATGACCATCTTAACCCATCCAATGCAAAGCAAATACCCAAGGTCTTCTAAATGATTTTATGAAAATTAAGGCAAGAAATAAACACGTATCAACGCACATATGCTTTTGTAGATTGGAAACTAGGGTTAAGATACAGAGTCTTGATTTTTGCTATCATACCTTCCTATGCAACTCAAGGACGCCAAAAGCTAGAGATGCTATGATGGGGGCATGATTACTTTCTTTGTTTGCTATTTGGGGATTAAACTTTAGTAATGTGAAGCCTTGTCTTAGGACGTGATCGGCAAAAAATCACCGAGGACATCAAAGGTCTAACATGAACGGGGGCAATCCTTGCTTGTTGACACGCAAGAGGTACTCAGGTCATCTAGATTCAATTTTGACTAGATGCTTGTCTTAACTTGCTAAATCACAATCCATGTAAGCGATACTCAGGTCGTCTCGGTTCAATTATACCTCGATGCTTGTATTCACTTACAACATTTCGGAAAAATACCAAAAAACAAAATGCCCAATGATGAAATAAAGCAATCTAAAAGCAAAGCATCCGTCCTCTATCCATACACCCATCCATACAATCCTCATTATTCAAACTATGCAGAGTAACGATATCAAGAAAATTTCCTACGTCATTCTTTCGCAACCATCCCTCTGTCCATCATGTCATTCTTCTGTCGATAGCGTACATTTGGACATCACAAAAACAAGGCATATAAGAGCATATCATATCATTCGTAGAAACTAGTCATGCACATGATTAGGTTAGTAGAATACATCATCCAATGCATTAGGTCACCAATACGTTTGCAAAAGCCCAGAAAATCAAACAACATAGCTAAGTGCATCACATATATAGTTACATCACCCCATAGTACTCATGTTACAAATGCATACATTCAAAGCATTACATCATATAAATATCCAGTAGCATATCTATACCACATCATAACATAGAAATCATGTTCCATACACACATCTGCATTAGCTCATTTACACATATCTATACAGCATCATAACATAGAAATCATGTTTCATATACGTACATTTGCATCATCACAAGAACATCATATTAACTTTGCATTCATTTGTCACATTAAATCATATAGACATCATATAGCAGCATATCAAAGTATTTCTCATATAGCATCATATAAACCATCTAACTATGCAATAGAACCACATCATGCAATAGAAGTAATCATCTCATAAACGCATGCAATAAATACACAAAGCTGCATCATCATCCATACTATCATATACAAGGATGTCCAAATGTACAATATCACCATCTCTCTCAAAATCAAAGTGTCATATACAATATACGTCTAAATAGACGGTGATACATGTCCCAAAATATACAAAATCTGGTCTCTGACTACCCCTGCGGCTGTGAGCCACCACTGCCGGCTCCTGACTGCTGAGGTCCCATAACAGATGCCCCTGACTGGGATGGACCTGCTCTGTGAGCCACCCCAGACTGAGTCCTGAAACTCCCTGCCCTCTGGCTCGCCGACACGGCACCATGGTACAAGCCTCGGTAGTACTGTACCTGCTGCTGTGCTCTGGCTAGGTCTGTCTGTGCCTGTGCCAACTGCGTCTGCAACTGGCCTACCTGTGCCTGTGCCTGCTGCACCTGCCCCACCAAAAATGTACTCGCTGCATCTGTGCCCATGGCAGCTACTGCTGTGTCCCTCTCTACTCGGATCAGATGTACCCGGGCATCTGCCATGTCTCGCTCGCGAGTCAAGCCAGCGATCACTGCTGCATCTGTATCTCGCATCCTCTCCACTCTCCTCAGCTGTGCCTGCAGCTCCCGCACCTGTCCTCTCAGGCTGGCTATGGTCCTGTCGTGTGCCTCACCCTGCACTGGCCCCTGTGCTGCCTCTGCCTGTCCTAGCCCCTGCTGCTGGGGCACCTGCTGCTGGGACACCTGCTGCTGTGGCACCTGCTGCTGTGGTACCTGCTGGGGTGGTGGCATCTGTGCCTGCTGCTGTCCCTCCCCCTGTCCTGGCACTGCCTGCCCAGCCCGGTCTATCCTCCTCCGCTGCCTCGGCCTCTCTGCAGCTCGGCCACCGCGCCCTCGTCCTCCTCTAGCGGCCCTCCGCCCTGGGCCAGCCTCTCCCTCCTCCTCTGAGTCCGCCTCGTCAATGCGAGGCACCAGCATACCAGGTCCTGAATATCTCGGAAATGGATGTGCAGTAATCCAGTCCTCATACTCCTGTGTAACCCCAGCATCTGCAATCTCTCGCCTCATATCCCAGGCCACATAAGGCAACTGCCGGAACTCTGCCAGAGCCTCCTCGTAAGAAGCCATCGGCCCCCATCGGACCCTCTCTGCATGTGTCCGTGCAAACATGGCCTGTCCCTGCGGCATGCCCTGTCTCCTGCCGAACTGTCTCAGTACTCGGCCCACCATCTGCCTCTCCAAGATATGCCGTGTCCGGCCAATCAACCACCTGGTCTGGAAGCAGAAAGGCAGCTCATCTCCCTCATCGTCCCAAGGCTCGCAGTCCAGATATGGTCGCCAGACGACCACATCTATCCCATCCAGCGTGTGCCGCCAATACTCCAGCTTCCCCAGCCTGTGCTGGGAAATCACTCCTGCGTAGCCATAGCTGTACGGCTCTCCCCTCTGCCTAGCAAAGACACATATCGGCCTGGTCACCGCTATGTGCTCCCACAGCCAAAACTGTAGCAGCAACACCCCAGCCGATAGACTCGTGCTGCGGTGGTACACCACCTGATGCATGTCGTGGTATAGGTGAGCTAACACGCAAGGTCCCCACGCGTATCGGGTGCCCTCAGTCACCATCCGCTCCATAATCCTGCCCCATCCAACGGGGAACCCGTGCGATCTCCTGTCAGGGCATACAACGCCCGCAATCAGTCCAGCCACGATCCCAGGGAAGTAGTCGTAGCAGTCATAGATATCCTGCCAAGGGATGACCTGTCCCACCAGCTCGGGATCGTCGAATACTCGCTGACACTCGGCGAGTCCCGCGTCCCGCTGTGCGTCGTACTCCACCAACTCGCCTACCACGGGCAAGTGCAGTATCCTATAGACGTCCTCCAACGTCACAGTCATCTCTCCAGTAGGGAAGTGGAAGGTCCCGTCCTCGCTGTGGAATCTCTCCACGGCAGCTGTCAGCAGTCCTCGGTTCGCCCGCACCTCGGGCATGAAGCAAACATAATCTAGGCCCATGGCACCAAGCGCCACCCTGTCAGCCTCCGTCAACATATGTCTCTGCAATAGAGGCATAGGGAACGTCTCCCTCGACTGCAGTGTCTCTCGTATCTCCTCCTGCAAACACGCAAAGCAAGGCGTCAGTCTCAAACCGCATATACCATACTCAACATATCTATTGGACTATATCAACTAAACTTAGCATTTCAAATTGATCAAAACAGCACACTACATCTCTTGACTAGATTCCTGCAATCTCGGAGATAGCTCATCGATTCCTGCGTCAAACAAGACGCTAATCGAGTCAGTTTGGCTAAGTAATTTGCCATCCCAAGCAAAAGTGCCACTACAGGTGGTAAATGCGCCATTTCTGGTATATGCGCCGCAACAATCGACGTATGCGCCGCAAAAATACATATGCGCCACTACATGCCACATATGCGCCGTTCTAACGCATGCGCCGCATAACGCAACATATGCGCCGCTAAATTACGGATGCGCCGCAGGAAGTCACATATGCGCCACTTCGGCAAATGCGCTGCTACATTTCACGCATGCGCGGCGCAAATACAAAAGCGCCGCTTAATTACGAAAGCGCCGCCAGAGTAAACACATGCGCAGCTTTCACGCATGCGCCGCCGAAACGGGCATATGCGCCGCGAAATCACAAAAGCGCAGCTTCGCGGGGCATATGCGTCGTTCTGCGTTTCGGCGCATTCATTTCACCTATTTTCTACGAGCATTTATGACACCTAAACTCGACCCTAGGAGAATTTTTTCGAAGCACATACCGGGGGTCCTGCCTCTGCTGGCCGCCCGAATCGTCGGACTCGCTCGAATCGATGCTCCTCGCGTGGAATGTCTGCTGCTCTGGCTGCCATGCTGCTCTAGGTTTGCTCTGAGCTCTCCTTCTCCAATCCAGATCAACCAAGTGTGCAAATGACTATTCTTGTGGACCCAGCTCCTATTTATAGCCTCCAAAACCCTAATTTTGGCTAGGTGATGACTGTGACTACTTCCCGTGTCCGTTTTTCCTCCCGTTTTCTTCCCGCGTCCCTGACCGCATCCCTTTTCCTCCAACCTATCCTAACCCCTTCCTCGTCGTGAGATCGTCCGTCTCCAAAACTTTCGCCGTTTTTCCCGTCCAATCTCTCGAGGGGGCATCCTATCGTCATTTAACCTACACCAGGGGCAAACTGGGGCATGTATCATCATTCAGACTATCAATTTCTTTGAAGCAACGCTGTAAACTGCATTGCATCAAAGAGGGGCAAAATGTATATGCCTAAAAATGACACAAATCATCCTAAATAAATATTCTAAATATTTATTCCTTCTTCTATTAATTAAATAAATATTCCAAATTTATTTAATCGATTCACTGTTCCATAATTAAACAAATTCTATTTATTTAATTAAAATCCTTCCATTCGTCCTTCACAATTAAATAATTATAAATTATTTAATTAAGCCTAATTCCTCTATCCTAAAGTTCTAAATTCCAAAATTCCACATCACCTTTACACCTCACCTTTTCCACCTCACCTTGTCCACCTCATCAGGTTGCACATGTAATTAAATATATTTAATATTTAATTATCTTATTTTCCCTCACCCACATGGCCTATTTCTTCTCCAATCAGAGGTCAGTTAACCAATCAATCAAATCTGTTAACTAACCTGTCAGTTGAGTCAAATCCTCAATCAATCCAGTCAGTTCCACAATCCACTCTTCTAACTGATCAATCAATTCTGTTAACAGACCAGTCAATGGAGTTAACTCTCCAATCAGTTTTGTCACATCCCACCTTTCATGATGGAGCTGGGACACTTGGCACGTTTCCACTGGTTGCACATTCCTCAACCATCCTCAACCGTTGATCTTCATATCTTCTCTCAACCGTTGATTCCTATTCCTCCGGGTCTATAAATGAAGCTTCATCCCTTCATTCTAATCATCCAGGCTTTTGACATCGTTACTCTGCAGAAATATCACCAGCGCGCCTTTGGCACCCATTTGTCATCCACAAGCTTGAGATCACCATTGTTGCATTGGAGCTCACCTTCATTGCATATCACACTACAGCCGTTCACCATCGACTTCCTCCAACAGCTTTTAAAAGATTGCACTCTCTGAGGGCTCATCTCATTTGCGAAAGGATGATTCGTGATAGGCGAACAACAGAAGTTTCGAAACGGAAGAGGTTTGTTGTGTTTGTTCATTGCTCTGTTTACTTGAATCTTCTTTGTTTCTCTATTCTGTTGATGTTTGGGTCATCTGTTATTCATTTGATTGATGCACTATTTTACCCTAACATAACCTTTTGGATCACTTAAAAAAGATCCAACCCAAATATCCATCTTCGAATTACTTCACCTTTCACTGGTACACAAGGCCATTCTAGACAAAGCACTTCTAGAGTCCTCTGTCCCAACAGACCTAAATGTAAACCAATTTCAGGCCATGGTGGGACACCTAGCCACCATTAACAATGTCACATTCATAGAACGTGACCTACCACACTAATCTAACCACACTGATCCCCTACATCTTGAAGTTTTCATGAATAAACACAAAATTCGATGAGTCCTGGTAGACAGTGGAACATGATTAAACATATGTTCTTTAAAGTTAGTAATAATACTAGGCTACTCTGAGCCTTATGTCGATCCAACCAAAAGAATTGTTATCAAGGCATATGACGATGCTGAACACTCTTCAAAAGGAGTAATCACCTTACCCGTAAGGGTTAGACCAGCCATACAAGATACCGTATTCCATGTCTTGGATATCGAGCTTCCATATAACCTCATCCTTGGCCGACCATGGATCCACGCCATGAAAGTCGTCCCCTCCACATACCATCAATGCATCAAATTCCCTTATAATGGCATGTAAATCACTATCCCAGGTGATCCTGATGCCTTTTAATATTGTAGTCACCTAAGAGAGGTACCCCAACATCAAGTAACTTTCAATACAGGAATCCTACCATCCACTTCATCCAATTATGTTGATCTGTCCACATTATCCAAATCCACCACCAGTTTCACTCTACCTATCAACCCTAAAATTCAGATCCAAGACAAAGGATGTGGTGAATACAAGATGGCAAGATCATATTGCACCAGAAAATTACCTACATCACCCAAGTCTTGAGGAAAGCCCGACCCCATTCCGTCAAAGCAAACTATTTCCGCTACTTCCACCACATTCACAAAATGGGGTGAGTTAAGTAAAGAGGATGTCAGTGAAGACATCTCTACATGGCTCTATAAGGAAGAAGAAGAGGTCGAACATATCAAATTACCTATAGAGCAATATGGTAAAAGGTATGAATTTATCAAAAAGCAAGGATATGATGGACATGGTGGTCTTGGACCCAACGGAAATGGACGATATGAACCTCTTCAACCATCTATGCGGCCATACAATAAAGGGTTAGGATATACCTCATGAAGAGAAAATGCTCCATGTACTAAGTTACTTCTCAGAGGGGATTCCAGTACCTCCAAGGATGGTGAGACATCGAGGGATCCTCCTAAACCTGAACCATAATCATCCCACCCCGAATTACTTGAAGGTGCCACCTAGATTATCATTTTTTGGGATCCGGATAACACCTCCATTTGCACTCTTACCCCCGTTTCCCTAAGCTTCCTTGACACTAATGATGACTTATCTATTGTCCATCCTGAACTTATAGATTGGGACCAACAAACAACACCTAACTTAGATTTATTTGAGAACGACGAAGCTATCGTCAAGTTCATGGGACTTCGTGAGGGCATACCACTAGGGGATCACAAGGTTAGCTACGTCATGGACTTGGATAACTTTGCCTACTTTGGGGAGTCTACTCCACCCTCTAGTCGTAAAAGTAAAAATGAAAAAGAAAAAAGAAAATAGGTCTCTAGGTGAAAACTGAAAGGTGCCCTTAGACCATACAAAAGTAAAAATAAAAGATGTATTCGAGGGTGAAAACCTCTCTGAGGTGCCTAAGGATGGAGGGTTGGACGTGCTTCCCATTGCACACAAAAGATCACCATTGCTCGTGGAACAAACTGTTGAAGCCAATATTGGTACAAAAGATGCTCCCAGGATTGTTCACTTTGCCGCATCACTCACTGAACAGGAAAAGCCAGAGTTTACAGACTTCTTCGTTACAAGTCAAATTAACTTCACCTAGACATATGCTAACATGCCAGGACTTGATCCACAACTTGTTCTGCATCACTTACCATTGTTGCCGAACGCAAGACCAATCAAGCAAAAATTGAGAAAAATGCATCCGCAGATAGCCCTTTTGGTGAAAGCAGAGTTGAAGAAGTTACTTAGTTCATTGGATTCATTCGTCCTATTGACTACCCAGAGTGGATATCCAACCTTGTGCTAGTTATGAAACCTAATGGACAAATCTGAATTTGCAAAGACTTTAGAGACTTAAACAAGGCATGTCCAAAGGACGATTTCCCATTGCCAAATATTGATATCATAATGGACCTCACTGCTGGCTTTGAAATGCTTTCATTAATGGATAGTTTCTCGGGGTATAATTAGATAAGAATAGCCCCTGAAGATCAACACAAAATGACTTTCACCTGCCCTTGGGGAACATATTGTTGGAACGTCATGCCCTTCAGACTAAAAAATGCAGGAGCAACATATCAAAGGGCTATGACCACAATCTTTCATGATTATATGCACACATTCATGGAAGATTATGTAGATGACTTGTTGGCTAAATCAATGACAGGAAGAACTCTCTTAGAAGTTCTAGATAAAGTCTTTATGCGACTCGACGAATACAATGTCAGACTGAATCCCAAGAAATGCGTATTTGGAGTCACTTCAAGAAAACTACTTGGATATATAGTCTCTCGCCAGGGAATTAAGATTGACCCTGCTAAAGTCAAAGCCATTATGGACATGCCTCTGCCAACAATTTTAAAGCAATTGCGCAGCCTACAGGGAAAATTACAGTCAATAAGGAGATTCATTGCTCAACTCGCTGATAAATGTCGACCATTCCAACACTTTCTCCTCAAAGGATTCCCTTTTGTATGGACTGAAAGTTGTCAGGATGCTTTTCAAAAGATCAAGGATTATCTAATGTCACCACCAGTTCTCATGCCCTCGATTCTGGGACAACCTTTGCTATTGTACATATCAACCACACCTTTAGCTCTGGGGGCATTATTGGTGCAAAATGATGAACAAGGAAAGAAAAGAGCCATTTATTATATCAGCAGAACACTAGTGGGTTATGAACTTAACTACACCTCTATTGAATGCTCATGTATGGCCGTGGTATTCGCCACTTAGAAACTGCGCCACTACATGTTGAATCATAAAACAAAGCTAATCATGAAGATTGACCCTCTGAAGTACTTGCTCAATGAGGCGGCCCTCACAGGATGCTTAGCCAAATGGGTCATGATACTGAGTGAGTTTGACATAGAGTATGTGGACTGAAAAGCAATAAAGGGATAGGTTATTGCAGATTAGTTAGCAGAAGCACCCACAACTATCGATCATCCTGTAATTGTAGATTTCCTTGATGAGTCTGTGTTTGCCCTCGAGGTGCCTAATACATGGACACTATTCTTTGATGGTTCTTATACCAATCATGGCTTAGGAGCAGGTATCTTGTTCATTACACCTCAAGGTGATGCCATTCCTAAGGCATTCCACATAGCTTTCTCATGCACAAATAATATTGTTGAATATGAGGCTCTACTTACAGGATTACGTATGGCCATCAGTTGGAAATTAAAGAAACTACAAGACTTCGATGATTCGCAATTGGTCATCAAACATGTCAACAATCAATATGACACCAAGGATGAAAAACTTATGCCATACAAAAGAATGGTGGATAGTTTCAGGCTCTATTTCAATATAGTTCTCTTTGATCAAATTCCCAGGGTTTAGAACCGAGCAGCTGATGCAATGGTAACGATTAGATCTCTCCTAGACATTCCAAGTAATACAACTCATTTCGAGTTCTTGGTGGAACAACTCTTAGTCCCTGCCTTCAATATCCTAGAATCTGAGTTAGTCTGTGAAATTGTTGGTCCCAGGTCACCTTGGTACAATGACATTTACACCTATTTGCATGAACATACCTTACCCACTGACCTCTTGTCTAACCAACGAAAATCCTTCATCTGCCAAGTTGCCAAATACGTCATCATTGGTGACACCCTCTATCATCATGGCTTTGATAATACCCTTCTAAGATGTCTCGACACTGAGAAAGCACAAACAACCCTATGCGAAGTACATGAGGGTATATGTGGAGCTCACTCGAGTGGTCCTACCCTTGCCAAGAAGATTATTAGAGCCGGTTATTACTGGCCTACCATGGAAAAGGATGCCTACCATTTCTTGTACATGTGCCAGCTCATGACCTATAACCACTCACATCTCCATGGCCTTTCTCTCAATGGGGACTTGACCTCATGGGCAAAATCCACCCTACTTCTGCTAATGGCCATAAATTCATTATCACCGCCATTGAATATTTCACAAAGTGGATTGAAGCCATTCCTATGACATACATTACTGGCAAAAAAATTGCCAAGTTTATCCTTAACTACATCATATGCCAGTATGGTGTCCTGCAATCCATTGTAACAGACAATGGCCGCCCCTTCAAAAACTAAGATGTCCGAGAACTTTGTGAAAAATTCCACATTCAACACCACTTTGCCACTCCATACTACCCATAAGGCAATGATCAAGTCGAAGCATCGAATAAAACCATCATAAAAATCTTAAAAAAAGACAGTCAATGACGTTGGCCATGATTGGCATATACAACTTAACTCCGCTCTTTGGGCTTACCGCATTAGCATTCGTACACCCACCAGAGCCACCCCATATTCCCTTGTTTACGCCTCCGAGGCTATCCTGCCCATAGAGGTCAAGTTGCCCTCCCTGAGAGTGTCACTACATCAATGGATTGATGATGAAGAATATAGAGCATCCCGGCTACATGAATTGGAGTTACTAGATGAAAGGAGACAAAATGCATTAAACCACTTACAAGCATATCAAAATCGTCTCCGCCGTAGCTACAACAAACGGGTCTGAGTCAGACACTTCAACATTGGAGACCTAGTTGTAAAAGAAAACCCTAAAAATCAGATGGAATGGGAGAAGCTAGGAAAATTTAAGCCGAATTGGCTAGGGCCTTATGTCATCACTACAGCTTATGGATCTGATGCATATCAGCTAGCCACTCCTGGAGGTGAACCATTACCAGAACCCATCAACAGCATGCACCTTCGACAGTATTATACTTAAACAAAAAAATCAATCAAAAAAATAAAAAAATAAAGAAAAAATAAAAAAAAATAGTAAAGAGAAATAATCCATCCAAAAGTGAAAACCACTTCGGTGGTGCTTTGGAGAAGTACCATGGTGAAAACCTAGCAAACAAGCGCCATGTGTAGTTGATCCTTGCTCCATTGTCTACCATCACTCTATTCGGATGCCTTTCACCTTCTGCAATACACCTCACATAATCCATGTATACACCTAAATTGGCTCATGTTGAATTAAGTAAATATTTTAATATTTATCTTAATTCTTATTCTTCCATCAATTAAATAAATATTCTAAATTTATTTAATTGGTTCCTTATCCCATAATTAAATAAAAATCAATTTATTTAATTAAAATCCTTAAATTCTTCTAATGTCTCATACAATTAAATAATTCCACATTATTTAATTAGTCCTAAATTCCTCTATTCCAAAGTCCTAATTTCATAAATCCACCTCACCATGTTGCACACATAATTAAATATTTTAATATTTCATTAGCTAATTATTCCCTCACCCACATGTCCTATTTATCCTCCAGTCAAATTAGTTAACTCATCAATCAAATCAGTTAACTAATTAGTCGTTTGAGTTCACTGATCAATCAATTCAGTCAACTCCCTAATCAAATCAGTTAATTGATTAGTCATTTGAGTTAACTCCTCAATCTATTTAGTCAACTCCCTAATCAATTCACTTAACTGATTCGTCTATTCTGTTAACTCTTCAATGTATTCTGTTAACTCCCCTGATGCATGAAGGAGCTTGGACACTTGTCCTCTTTTGATTCGTGCACATTCCCTCAAACTTTCTCAACCATACACAACTCAGGAAATTCCTCCAATTATGGATCTGTTGACACTTGGATTTGGTCTTCCCTCAGCCTATATAAACAAGGTCGTCATACCCATTTCAAATCAATCTAAGCTTAAGCAAACTTACTGTGTAGGAGTCATTACAGCATGCCTTTGGCAAAGTTATCATCCACTTGCATTCATACAACCTCGTTACAAATCCATTATCATCACCATGTATCAATTATCAATCACCTTTCTCCATTATAGTTGCATTGTAGTTTAGTCTCCATTGCACATTCCATATCACAGCCATTCTACACTTGTCATTTTCAACAACAAGGAAGTGCACACTTCTGAGATCTCCATTACCATCAAGATCAAGAACAGATAGGCAAACAATGGAAGCACAGAGGTAAAACGGTCTTCAAAGTTATATGCTTTGTTTACTTGTATTTACATCATTTTCCATTGAGTTATTGGATGCTTAGTTGTTTAATACTATTGTTCACATTTTTCACTAACATTTCTAGCGCCCACCTTGGTCTAACCCATCTTTTTTGTGAGCTAATATCAATTGTATGGAATTTTTAGTTTCATTTCATAGGTTTTTAACTCTTTTTTTATGAGAGACCCGAAGATGATTTGTTAGAAGGTTAAAATAAACAATATTTTCCAAGTTATTGCTATCTTGTTACAAATTCTTGTGCTTGATAGAGTTAACACATTTAGTTATTTTTCTTTTAACTAGGAAGATAAAGATGTTCTCTATGCTTGAAAATGATAATAGGCCTATGCTCTCCCCTTTCTTGGGTGCCTAGAAGCCAAACTCATCATTTTACATGTGTAACCTTTAGAGAGGCCTGCCCTTGGAATTCCTTTCTTCAAAGTGGGATAACCTTAAGTGATAATGGGCTAAATCCAAGCCACCTCCAAGTCACTATAAATAAATTATGTTTGTGACGAAAGTTGCAAACAACAGGTGTTGCTATGTTACACCGACAAATGTTTCCCCCAAAACCCTATAGAGCGTAACCTCTGCAGGCTAGGAAGCCTCCTTATTGGAGTGAATTGCCGCATGTGTAACCACCTGAACAGATGCCTTGACTAAAACCCACTTGTTGTAGAAAAGCCAAAAACCCCTATTTGGTGACACACGAGGAAAATCCTCTGGAGCCATCCAACGCCATACACTCGTTTAGTGTGGAGACAAAAAAGTTTAACTCTTCAGAGGAACTATAACTTGATATGCGTGAGAAGTGAGTGTCGTGGAGGGGAGCCGATGCTACCAAGTTACTAACTGTCACACCTTTATGCAAGTGGTTGGAGTAAAATCCAAGTTGGAACTCATCAAATATTGTCTTTGCCAAACCTTAGGATTGTGCTTGCTTTTGGTCAAAAAGTTGTCATAACAACATGGAATCTTCTTGTCTGTTGTGTTTTCTTGCAACCAATTAATGCAAATCATCAACAAAAATACCAGACTTGCTTCAACAAACATTTTGAAAACAAGCCAAGATCGAAAAACTAAAACAAAAAGGCAAACCTTCTGCAGAACTTAGAAAATAGAGAGCACTTCCACTCATTGAGAGAAAAGAAAAAACATTTCTTGCTACCCATTACTGCTTAGATTCAACTCCACCGGCATCAAATCTTTATATGGTTGAAACTAGATCACAATTCAAGAGAAGAAAAAGAAATGGGTTCACTACATGGTAGTCACTATACTTCTAGTGATGAGGACGAGGACATTACCCAAGACAAAATTATTAGTGCTCAACAAGACCCCAAATTCCAAAAACTAATGGACAAAGTCATCACAATGAATCCCAAAAAGTACTTCCTTATGCTAGCACAACAAGGAGCAAAGTTATCTTCCAATTTTGACACATAAAAATTGAGAGAAACAAAGCAAACAAACAAAACTGAAGCTCCCAAAAATAAGAAAGTTAAGGATGTGACAAATCCAAGCTTTACAACAACAAGTTAGGGATTTACAAACCGAATCTTCCACAAAACAATGTTCATTAAAGGACATATCCCCTTATCCATTTGATAAAAGTTTGGTTATGACACCTTTCCCCTCTAGACACCAAGATCACACATCCTTAACCCGTCTTAATGATCCTATTGACAAGGGAAATACCACCTTAAGTTTAGAATCATATACCCTCCATCTACTAGTCCTCCATAACCATCCCATAAAAGGCCTATCCCGAAGCATACTGTCCTACACCAACACCTCCATTAAACTTCCCAAGCGCAAAGCCAACCAAAGAATCCTTGAATGATTTTCTCTAAAGACTCTTCCCAAAATCTAAAAGCAAAATAAAAGCTATGGAGAAATCCAAACCCACCCATCCATTACCTCATTCATCTACCCATACACCTACGAAGGATGTGATCCAAGGGCTACTAGCAGGGAGTCAACCATGTCCCCAAATTCCTATCCTTGAACCTATAAAAGATCCTTCCAACGCCATGTCCAATCCTACAATCCCATCATAAAGTCCACAACCCCTTGAGCCTATTAAAGAATCTCCACCAGTGAATCCAAGTCAAGATCCTTCATCCCTTCATGTTGATAACCCTCAAGAACATGTCAAGCTTATCCAAGATCCTTTCACTTCTATTCAGGTAACTCAAGAGGTATGTCAAGAACCTGATCCTAAGCGTGTGAAAACATCAAGTCCTAGTCCTAATCAAGATTAGATCACTTTCACTCCACCCATCCATAACATTTATATTTTCCATGATCAAGATATTACCTATGAAGAAGATATCCATGAGCAACTTGATCCTATACCTATACATGAGAAAGAAATCCAAATCCAACCCATTCATAACCTATATCTTTTCTATGATCAAGATCCCATCTATGATCAAGATCCTATCTATGATCAAGCAAACCATGATGATCCTCTTAGCCAACTTTATGCATCCCATGGTCACAAGCTTATTACCCCATCTATCCATAACCCCATAACCATCCATGAGCAAGAAACCTCCATTACTCCTATCCATCCTCCACCTAGTCCTATCCATGATCTAACAACACACACTTTCCTGGATGAGACAATTGCCTCCCAAGTGCACATAGATGATCAAACCAATAACTTGGATCTTAGTGAGCATAATGATAATCAAGATCCTAATGATCCTCCACCATCCATTATCAACGATGCTGCAAATCCCCCACCATATACCCTTGGTCTTACCACCTTCATCCATGAATGTTCCTCATTAGGAGAGCAAAAACCATTATCTACCACTTCACCTTCCCCATCAAATAATGAACTCGCATCTAGTTCCCAAATCACCCATAATCCCATTGTCCACCGCATACTCCAAAATATGAACTATCAAGGTAAAGGCTTAGGCCTTCATGAACAAGGTATCTTGGAGCCTATCCATGTCGAAGTCCCTTCAACCTATTATGGCCTTGGTTATACTCCTCGAGAAAAGCCATCTCATGATGTTGGTACTTCCTCCATGCCTTCTAAATCCACCACTTCCCATCGCAAACCCTATCATATTCCCAAAACATATGTCGCCATTCCACCCCCATCATCCTACAAATGTCAAAAGCATGTGACCATACACCTTCCACTGTCCAATTTACCTCCACTACTTCCAACTCCTAACATCCCTCCATCCATTTTACAATTACTTCTCCCAATGCCAAATTCATCCATCTACATATTTCCTCACATTTCGAATCATGATCGACAAATGCACATATTGTCTAAACATGAAGCTTCCACTCATTCCACCAAACCTATGGGATTCAAAAATAAACATTGGGATGCCTCCTTTCATAAAGTCAAAAATCCTAAGGGTTCTAATACCTTAGGAAATCATTCCAAAGAATCAAAGACAAACCCATCTCAAAAGCTGCATATACCCACACACCTTAAAGCAAAAATGACAAAGGTGTGGGTCCCCAAGCAACAAGTATTAACCTCAGAAGCTGCACAAAAGCTGCATATACCCAAGCCCATACCTTCACAAGTAAAGTCTAAAAGCAAAATGGTTTGGGTACCTAAGCAAAAAGCCATCAAGTTAAATGAGGCATCCACCTCTTAAGAATCCCAACCATCCACTTTCTCCTTTTCCATCCAAAAGTCTCAAATTCTTCCATCCCATGTGACAAGAAAAAATTAGAAAAATACTAAGTCTATATGGGTCTCTAAATTCCTAAATCACTCATCCACTAGCAAACATCTTCATTGATTCCTACACCACCTTCCCATCATAAGATTCAATGTTTATCACAGTATGTGCAACCGTTGGTCATGGTTCCCTTCCATCCCACGACACTTCCACATACCTCCATCTCCCATTCCTTCCACTATTATCCTACATACCTTCCCCATCCTATTCCTATGGTCCATGATTTTGCATAAGCCTTCCCTCCATCCTTACATAAGTCTTACATAATCCACATCATAATCCACTATCACACCTTCCATAATCCGCTATCTAACTACTCCGTCTTCCTTTCATGAGATTCTTACCAACATCTATGAGCATAGAGACATTTGACATGATCCATGTGACGGCATGCATCTCTAACAGGACACTATCACCTTCATGGAACCAGACACTTGAGTCCCTCTCGTTCGTATTCCACCTATTCTATCTAAATATTCAAAAAAAGGAAAAAAAGGAAAAAAAAAAAGAACAAGAAAAAGAAAAAAAAAAGTAAAGAAAAATCCTTTCATCTAATGGTGAAAACTTGGCAAACAGGCGCCTTGGATAAGTACCATGATGAAAACTTGGCAAACAGGCGTTATGTGTAGATTGATCTTCTATGACACTTACACTTGGGGGCACATTGTCTCATCCAACCTGTTGGTTTTTTCCCAGACTGGATGCTTGTTCCCAGTATCCCTACAAGGTAGCCATCATTGATCAATAGGATATCCGGGTCAGGGGCCAATAGTGTAGGAGATAGACTCTATAGATATCTCCTCTTCTTCTTCAGGCTCTACAAGACCTAGTGGGGTATTCCCTATTCAACATCCATAAAATATATCTGTGGATTGTGGGATGCTGATATAAAGCAAATTAATCCTCCTGTATGTAGACCAAAACTGTAAGATAAATACAAAGGGGCTAGCTTTGGGCCTATGTTCAGTTGTGAGACAGAAGATTCTGATCCTAAAACTAATTCTAAGGTCCTAATGGTTTGGTTTTGAATTTTAGTTTGATTTGGTATTTGGATGCAAAACTAGGACCTGAGGTGTAACCTCAATGCAAGATTAGATTGGTGCCTATCCAGGGCTTGGAGTCAATAGACATACACATGTGAATGGTCACCATGAACATATATCAAAGATTGAGTATCAAGGGGATTTTATGATATCTACCTTACAGATACCTCCCAAAATAGAGTATTTAGTTACCTCTACTTACAATATCCTTATTGCATTATGTTCTTCCCAACCCTTAACCTGAAACACTTTAATCTACCCCTTGAGCAGAAGCAAAAGATTAAGTTTTCAATATGGTAGAACCATATCCTAGAATCCCAGACACCCCTTAGATGTCTAGATTCAGAAGAAGAGCATATTCAGTTTGGAGACAGAATAACGGAATACATGCAAATAAAGCATTGTTCATATAAAATCAATCATGAAACTAGTAAATTCACACATGAAACATACAATATGAGACTCATAAACTCACAAGACATCCAAATATGATCACCAATGGAGTTGTATCTTATTACAGCACCCAGACTTGTCTAGTTTTCAACAACCATACAAATGAGCAACACAGCCTGCTATATATAGCAGGAAGGTACTTAGAAATAACCACTGGGCCACTCAAAAATCACCAGACACATGCATATGAGAAATGGTGTTCAAACATTGAATGCAGCAGGTGGAGGAGGACACAGGAAATGGTCTTGAGCCTTGCGCTGCCGCTTGGGGATTCACATCTTCAAATGGGTACTAGATCCATCCACATCTTTGCCCATACCCTGTAACATCCGCCATTACTGCTCAGCTACCCGTAGATCCTCAGTGGCGTGCCAATGGAGTTTTTCTGCTCAAAACAATGCATGCGAATGCGAAGAAAACCCACACTACAACTTTAAACCTTGGCCGTCGATCCACTCCCATCGCTAAAATCCAACAGCTCAAAAACCTGTAGAAAAGATAAGAGCCAGTGATATCACGCCATGTAGGCGGCCTTTTCCTCTATCACTGACTTTTCCATTCACTATTTTGCCATCTTCGCCCTTTGTATATGCATGTTTGAATGCATATATAATCGCTACTGTTCACCCTTCAAAAATCCCTTGTATATGCAAAATGCATATACATCTATTTGATATACAAGGCGGACCCCAAACTTGTTTAGAACAAATTGAAATTCAATTCAGATCCCGCAGCATATTTCCTTGTATATGTACATGTACATTTGCCTCATACATACAAGGCGGATTTCAAATTTTAATGAGGCATGCTAAAGTTGCTTTAAAATCGGGCTTGCATCTTAACCCTTGTATCTTTTGAATGTACATGTACATACAAGCGCCCAACATACATGCTGCGGATCTAAAATATTATTAACTGCATTTGATTTCTCCTTCGGCTCCGGAATGTATATTTCTTAATTGTATAATGGCTTGTATGTGCAAACATACAAACGAATGCACATACAACTGGTGGGCCCCATCACTTGTATCTCCCCTGCGGCACTGTAGCAAATGTATATTTGCACCCCTTTGTATATGCCAATGTACAAACACAAATATACAAACCCTGATATACAACTACAGAATATGCGACGGAATATTATAGGAATGCATCTTTTCTTTGTATGTGCGCCCGAATGTATATTTGTTTGTATGTTTGAAATGCATGCTGGCGGCTGTGTATGTAGCTTGATATACAAGACCACTTGTACATTGCACTGTAGCAGAAGCATGTCCGCCACCCTTGTATATTTTTCCTTTGTATCTCCACATGCAACCAGATATACAAAGCGGGAATATTCTCAAGAATCTGCAAAAGATTCCCCCTTGTATATGCAACCCGATATGCATTCAGAAATGCATCTAACACATTTTTCACCATTTTTTGAAGGCCGATGGAGACTTTTGCAAGCCCTCCAATGCACATTTTGACCTGTATGTATATACAAACATCTTTGTATATACAAAGACACTTGCACCTTAACTGATTTTTTGCATTTTTTACAACTACAGAGGCCAAAAGTGTTAGAGTTTTTTGGATTTTTGGGAAGGTGCCTACAAAATTAACTGCTTGAAACCTGAATATCTATGCAGGCACCACCACAACCTATCATTTCCATCCTATTGTATCCATCCTTACCCATTACATACATATTCTTATCGAATCCATTCATCCTCCCTTCATCCTATTGATCTTGATAAAGATAGGGGTAAAATGTTGAAACAAGCTTTGGACAACTCTTGATGTATCTAATACTTCCAAACGTGTCTTCCCATCATATCATTGCACACATTGTCACACTATATCCTAAGTCCAATATCTTGAATAAGACGTGTTATTCCTAAGCGACATAGTCCTTGGAGATCATATCCTGAATTCTCCCATCCATCTTTCCTTCATGCATTTCTGATCCATTATCTCCTATTTTTCATCCTTCTACCTAACCATCCATTATCCACTATCACCTATTCATTTACCTATCCATGATGTTCCCTTATCATCGGTATCAAGCATTTAAGCTATCCAAATTGCCATCCAAATATCCCACAAACATCAAAACATTAGCAAAATCCAGAAAATCCCAAAAACATCAAATCGTCTTGAACCAAATCCATTAAATCGTTGTCGAACTATGTCGCCTCTGAGCTATCACATAGGCAAGGCCATCATCGATGGGCCACCGAGGCTTCCCATCCATTTCATCCCTTATCACCCATCCTTTTGTCCATCTAGATCCACACCATTTCCCATCACCTAGGTCTTAGGGCCACAAAGTCCACCCCGAACTACGTTGCCTCTGCATCGTCACGCAGGCAAGGCCATTTATCAATGAGCCCCCGAGGCACTAGGTCAGTCCCTTAGGGCCCGTTTCATCGTGTCTATTGTTAGTGTTTCATCCATAATAAACTAGGAACCTCTACTTGACTGGGGGCATTATCCTTGACCTAGTTGGAGAATTGGATTCTTGAATGTCACGCACCTCAGAGGATAACAATAAGGATCACGATACTATTGCCAGACAGCAGGTAGCAATATAAGCACACTTTTTTTCAGCAAAACACTTGAGGCAAGAACTAAACCTCTATCAAGACACAATGAGCCTCAACTACCATGATGATTGTATCTGTTTTCGTTGCAAGAAAACATAACTATGGCAAGAAAGTTTGTGCTTATTAAAAGGTTTAAGTTAAAGAGTGTTGATTTTTGTTATTATGTCTTTTTTATGCTACTCAAGGATGTCTAAAAACTAGAGGAGCTATGATGGGGGCATAATTATCTTATTTGTTTGTTGTTTATGGATCAATCTTTAGTAATGTGACAAATTTGTCTAACGACATGATCGACAAAAGATCATTGAGGATGTTTTAGGTCTGAACATGAAACATGGAAATCCTTGTCTGTTGACACATGCAAGAAATACTTAGGTCATCGAGATTCAATTTTGACTAGATGCTTGTATTAACTTGCTATATCAAAATCCATGTAAGTAATACTCAGGTCATCATGGTTTAATTATACCTAGATGCTTGTATTTTCTTACAATATTTTAAAAGCTTAATGATGAAACAAAGTACTTAAAAAACTTGTATACGAAGATGACAAAATCCCCATCCATACATACCAAATTTGCATTTCACCTCATTTATAAGCATTCCATAAATACCAATTATCCAAGTGTCTTAAGATCCAAAGTCTTTTCTTTCATTTTATTCTTCTAATTAGTTCTTCCATCAATTCATTCAAACCCTTATCCAATCAGTCCAAGCAATGATCCAAATGCAAGTCCATCCTTCATCCATACCAATCAAGTTAATCAATCGTGTCAAATAATCCAATCATAATCAATGGTCTCGATCCTAATCTCGTCGTAAACCAAATCAGTCAATCATCATTGACAGTGTTAGTAATCATTTTGGTCAGGGGTTTGAGCTTGGATATTTGCAGATTTTTCATTCGAACTCTAAATTTTCTTGTCCATCGGCATGAGTTCGCATGTGTTTTGGTGATCAGGTTGGTAGCAGTGATGTGCCATTGGGATGACTTGTGTCATCGGCATAGCTTTTTTCTGGCCCTCTAATGTTTCTGGTCATACCGATGGGAGTGTCATCGGTGTGTGTATTGCTATCGGCGATGAAGTTTGGTTTGTATGTGCCATCGACATGACATGGTGTATCGGGCGGACCGTGGAGAGTTTAGCCGACAGGGTTGTTCTTGCCGATGGCAGATGGTTTGAAGTTTTTTAGGCTATGTGTTCATCGGGATGACCGAAGGTGTCGGTGGGAGGAGTTCTGAGTTGGCCGATAGTGCAGGTGTCGAGATCGGGTTGTATCGGCGTATCAGGTAGACAGGCAGGTTATTCGCCAATGGTGCATGTCTTGCCGAAGGTGAGCTCATCGGTGAGAGTGGTTGTATCGGCGAGGGAATTTTCGTTTAGGCCGATGGTGTGGGTCTTACCGACGAAGGTAGTATGGAGGGTGCCATTGGAATGACTTTGCTTGTCAGGCAGATCGCAGGACGTTGGTCCGATGGAGTTGCTCTGCCCGATGGATTGGCTTGTGGGCGTCGGCGTGACTTTCTGAGTCGGCGTTGGTTTGAAGTGTTGCTCCGACGATTCAGGTTTGGCCGACGGGGGAATGTGAGGTGGTGTTATGCCGAAGGGTGTTCATCGGGGAAACATGTGATATTGGTAGGAGAGTTCGCAGGTCCGCCGATGGTTGGTATCTGGCTGACGGGGGAGTGCAGAGGCTTCATCGGTGAGATCGGTGTATCAGTGGGAGAAATTTTGGGCGAGCCAACAGTCTATGGTCTCGCCAAAGATTTGGAAGTGGTGTAGCGATCGGTGTGACGCAGGATGTCAATGAAAGGTCTTTCATTTGCTCCGATGGTGTATGTTACACCGATGTTGGCGGGAGTCAGGGCGATGGGCTATTGGCGGATGGTTCATGGGTCAAGCGGGGCAAAACGCTCAACACTTGGTGTGCTCGCGGCCATGCTTATAAAGTGTTAGGAAAGTCTCCGCGGGGTGCATGTGGGACTAATGCTTCCTGCATTTTTGAAATATAAGCATAATACATTTTGGCGGGAAGTGTTCAAAGGCACAGTTGCTTAATTTTTTGATGGCTGCGGGTGGTTGAGGCCTTTAATGACGGTTGTGCAGAGGTGTGGGCGATGGCGTGAATGATCAAACTGCCCGATCGTGGATGAGGATTTCTAGGTGGCGACGCAAGGCTTGAGGCCTCCCCTGTCTCTTCCCATACCTGTTGCATTTACTTTTGATAAGGGCCATTGTTCTCATGTACTGTATCTAGCAAATTTTAAATGGCCATGTAATTAATTGCTGGGTACAGTTCCCTGTGGTATTGGAGGGACTTTGTTACTCATTTTGGTTGTTGGAAACTTGGACAAATTTTGGTGGTGCAATAGGAGTACAACTTTCTGGTGATCCTAATTTCAGGTTTCTCTGGTAGTTTATGAGTTTTTTGTTGTATGTATTATGCACAGAATTATCGATTTCATGTTGACTTAAATGAATAATGTTTCATAGCATGTGTTTTGTTATTTGTCTCCAGATTGAATGTGTTTTTCTTCTGATTTTGGACATCTAAGGGGTGTTATAGATTCTAGAATATAGGTTTTCTATATTGAATGCTTAGTCTCTTACCTCTGCTCAAGGAGTGGATTGAATGTTTTGGACTATGTGTTGAGGAAAATACATTGCAGAAAGGATGTTTGTAAGAAGAAATAACCTAATACTCATTCTTGGGTACTGTCTGTAAGGCAGACAATTCAGAACCCACTTGAAATCTGATGTTTTATCTCTGTGGTAAACATTCACATATATATGTCTACTGACTCCGAGCCCTAGATAGGCACCGATCTGGCTTGGTATCTCTGTTGTAACCCAAAGTCCTAGTTTCACATCCATATGCAAATCAAACTCAAACTTCAACTCCAAACCATTAGGACTGTAGAATTAGTTTTAGGATCCAAAATCCTCTGTCCACAACTGAACATAGGCCCAAAGCTAGCCCCTTTGCTCTTATCTCACAGTTTTGGTCTACTTACAAGAGGATTTATCTGCTTTGTGTCAGCATCCCAATCTTTGCATAGTTGTATCTCATGGGTGTTGAGTAGGGAATACCCCCTAGGTTTTGCAGAGCCTGAAGAAGAAGAGGAGATAAAAATAGAGTCTATCTCCTACACTGTTGGCCCCTGGCCCAAAGATCCTGTTGATCACTGATGGCTACCTTGTAGGGAAATCTGGGAATGAGTATCCAGTCAGGGAAAAAAACAACAGAAATTGGTGACTCTGCTGGGGAGCAGAATAGAAAAAGTGATATCTTGCAGCCTCTGGTGAAGTTTTGCCTGGCTCTGCTGGTGGAATGAACCTGGAAGAATAGCTTTTAGTTATTGAAAATTTTGTCCTCTCTAGAGAGGTGGCGACTCTGCAAGAAAGATTCAATTGCACATGAAAGTTGATGTGTGTGTTGTGACAAAAAATGTGCTATTCAGACTTCAGCATCTAGATGAGAAAAGGTACCTTGTTTCTTCCCACTTATATTTGTTGTTTTGCTGCATAGGCTAGATGCCAGGGGAGGTTATAGGTCTTAGGTAGACGAAGGATGTCTAAGATGGAAAATTTAATGAATCCAAACATGTATTCACCCATACTCAGTGAAAGGGGGATGATATGTTGAGTAAAAGAATGGAAGAGATAAAAAATAGGTTGATATTCTTAGAAGCTAGGCAGCCTCAGTTGAATAATGATAACCCTATTATGTCTGCCAGTTAGAAAGCTAAACCTCTTGTCAGCCCTTTTGATCCTTTGTATGACCAACTCGATTTGTCATGGGTTGATTATAAAGTAGAAAGTATGCCTACTAGGATATACTGTCAGATGCCTAGATTTAGTGGTCACAGTGTATGTGATGGGGATGCACATATCCAAAAATTTCATGAGTTCATGGGAAAACATTCATTTAGAGATGAGGATATGTGGATGAGGTTTTTTTGTTAGGTCCTTTGATGCAAAAGCAAAAGACTGGTATTTGAGCTTTCCAAAGAGATCCTTTGCCTGTTGGGATGAGCTTGCTGACTGTTTCAAAAAAGAATTTGCAAGAGAACCTGCTGATCTTTTTACAGAATTAATGAAAATCAGCAAACAAGATGAAGAGCCATGTGTTGTTTTCAGTCATAGATTTGCAGTAGCCCTTGCACAGATCCCTGAAAACTTCAGACCTGATATTTCAGCCTGTGTTGGCATATATTTTGAAGCTTTTGAGGAGGGCTCTAGTACATTACTGAGGGATTTCAAGGTGACAAGCATGCAAATGGCATACATTTTTTTAGAAAATATAGAAGAAATGAGAGATGAGCACCTGCAGAAATCCCTGTCTCCAGGCCTTGGTGTGAGAAATAGTTGTGAAGCTGCAAATGACCAAATGATTAAGGCATCATGTGAAGATGCCAGTGAAAGGATTAATGAGGACTCCCATTGCAACGTTGAGGCAACTGGCCATGAAAGCAATAATGAGGTTGTGGACGGCAATGAGCATCTTTTTGAATGGATTTGTGGAGATGATTGTGAGTATTGTACTCAAGACATAGAAGATATAAGCAAACAGAGAAGCAATTCCATGTGTGAACCATTGCCTTCTTTTCAAACACATGGAGATCATGAAGAGCAGTCAGAGATTGAAACAAGTGCTAGTGCAGAGCATGATTGTTTTTCATTTGATGACTGTTTTGCTTATGACACACAGGTTGATACTCCTCCACAAAGGGAATCCATTGGTGATGAAAATGCATGCTCTGCTGCCCATGAACAAATGGCATATTATGATCAAGCTGATACACCTGGATCACCCATTTTTGACACATATGGTGATGAGGATCTATTTGAGTATGGTGAAGGTTTGAGCACTATTTTTGACTTGGATTCTATTTCTCATCCTAATGAAGGAGAAAACAACATACATCAGGTAAGTGACTGTAAAAATTTGCCTGATTGTAAAGTGGTGCCAGAGCCTAATCTTTTCTAGTTTGGTGCTATTGTTGGTTGTGTGCATAATGTGCACAATTATGAATTTGAAAGCTTTTCTTTTGATAGGCCAACTGATGAAATGAGCCCTGGTGTTCCTAGTTGCATGGACTTTGAGTGCTTTCAAATTTCAGTCTAGCTAGGAAATCATTTTGCAATGCATAGTGATGATAACCTGTGTTATGTACTATATGAACATGCATTGCTTGATAAATACTGCATCCACTTGTTGTTTAATGCTGAAGGTTGCTTGCATAGGGTTGACAGTGACAAGCTAAATCAGAGGGTTGAATATGCAAATAACCAAAGTTGCTTATGGATAGATCATGGTAGCATTCTTAGGCTTGACCCAGTGTATGCAAATGAGAACAAGGTGTTTGATAAGGGGAAATATTGGTTTTTCTTTTTCTTGGTGGCCTTAGGCCATCAAGTGTGTTTGGTGATGCAGGTTGGTGCTTCATGACTCTATTGCCCAATGGATAGGGACTGGTCTGCATCCCAAAGATTTGAGGTCCTCGCTACAATCTTGCACCTGCACGTCCCCAGACAAAGCCTATGTTAGTAATCATTTTGGTCAGGGGTTTGAGCTTGGATATTTGTAGATTTTTCATTCAAACCCTAAATTTTCTTGTCCATCGGCATGAGTTCGCATGTGTTTTGGCGATCAAGTTGGTAGCAGTGATGTGCCATTGGGATGACTTATGTCATCGGCATAGCTTTTTTCTGGCCCTTCGATGTTTCTGGTCATACCGATGGGAGTGTCATCGGTGTGTGTATTGCTATTGGCGATGAAGTTTGGTTTGTATGTGCCATTGCCACGACATCGTGTATCGGGCAGACCGTGGAGAGTTTAGCCGACATGGTTGTTCTTGCCGATGGCGGATGGTTTGAAGTTTTTTAGGCTGTGTTCATCAGGATGACCAAAGGTGTTGGCAGGAGGAGTTCTGAGTTGGCTGATAGTGCAGGTGTCGCTGATCAGGTTGTATCGACGTATCAGGTAGACAGGCAAGTTATTTGCCGATGGCGCATGTCTTGCCGAAGGTGAGCTCATCGGTGAGAGTGGTTGTATCGGTGAGGGAATTTTTGTTTAGGCCGATGGCGTGGGTCTTACCGATGAAGGTAGTATGGAGGGTGCCATCGGAATGACTTTGCTTGTCGTGCAGATCGCAGGACGTTGGTCCGATGGAGTTGCTCTGCCCGATGGATTGGCTTGTGGGCGTCGACGTGACTTTCTGAGTCGGCGTTGGTTTGAAGTGTTGCTCCGACGGTTCAAGTTTGGCTAACGGGGGAATGTGAGGTGGTGTTATGCCGAAGGGTGTTCATCAGGGAAACATGTGATATCGGTAGGAGAGTTCGCAGGTCTGCCGATGGTTGGTTCTGGCCGACGGGGGAGTGCAGAGGCTTCGTCGGTGAGATCGGTGTATCGGTGGGAGAAATTTTGGGCGAGCCGACAGTCTATGGTCTCGCCGAAGATTTGGAAGTGGTGTAGCGATTGGTGTGACATGGGATGTCGGCGAAAGGTCTTTCATTTGCTCCGATGGTGTATGTTACACCGATGTCGGCAGGAGTCAGGGCGATGGGCTATTGGCGAATGGTTCATGGGTCAAGCGGGGCAAAACGCTCGACACTTGGTGTGCTCACGGCCATGCTTATAAAGTGTTAGGAAAGTCTCCGCGGGGTGCATATGGGACTAATGCTTCCTGCATTTTTGAAATATAAGCATAATACATTTTGGCGGGAAGTGTTCAAAGGCACAGTTGCTGTATTTTCTGATGGCTGTGGGTGGTTGAGGCCTTTAATGATGGTTGTGCAGAGGTGTGGGCGATGGCGTGAATGATCAAACTGCCTGATCGTGGATGAGGATTTCCAGGTGGCGACGCAAGGCTCGAGGCCTCCCCTGTCTCTTCCCATACTTGCTGCATTTACTTTTGATAAGTGCCATTGTTCTCATGTACTGTATCTAGCGAATTTTAAATGGCCATGTAATTAATTGCTGGGTACAGTTCCCCGTGGTATTGGAGGGACTCTGTTACTCATTTCGGTTGTTGGAAACTTGGACAAATTTTGGTGGTGCAATAGGAGTACAACTTTCTGGTGATCCTAATTTCAGGTTTCTCTGGTAGTTTATGAGTTTTTTGTTGTATGTATTATGCACAGAATTATCGATTTCATGTTGACTTAAATGAATAATGTTTCATAGCATGTGTTTTATTATTTGTCTCCAGATTGAATGTGTTTTTCTTTTGATTCTGGACATCTAAGGGGTGTTATAGATTCTAGAATATAGGTTTTCTATATTGAATGCTTAGTCTCTTACCTCTGCTCGAGGAGTGGATTGAATGTTTTGGACTATGTGTTGAGGAAAATACATTGCAGAAAGGATGTTTGTAAGAAGAAATAACCTAATACTCTTTCTTGGGTATTGTCTGTAAGGCAGACAATTCAGAACCCCCTTGAAATCTGATGTTTTATCTCTGTGGTAAACATTCACATATATATATGTCTACTGACTCCGAGCCCTAGATAGGCACCGATCTGGCTTGGTATCTTTGTTGTAATCCAAAGTCCTAGTTTCACATCCATATGTAAATCAAACTCAAACTTCAACTCCAAACCATTAGGACTGTAGAATTAGTTTTAGGATCCAAAATCCTCTATCCACAACTGAACATAGGCCCAAAGCTAGCCCCTTTGCTCTTATCTCACAGTTTTGGTCTACTTACAGGAGGATTTATCTGCTTTGTGTCAGCATCCCAATCTTTGCATAGTTGTATCTCATGGGTGTTGAGTAGGGAATACCCCCCCTAGGTTTTGCAGAGCCTGAAGAAGAAGAGGAGATAAAAATAGAGTCTATCTCCTACACTGTTGGCCCCTGGCCCAGAGATCCTATTGATCGCTGATGGCTACCTTGTAGGGAAATCTAGGAATGAGTATCCAGTCAGGGAAAAAATCAACAGACAGTGTGATATATCTTTCTTGCATCTTTGTGTTGATCTAGGGATATATTGTTCCCTGCAATGACAACACTATCATCATCAATCGTTATCGATTAATAATCAGTTTACAGCTAGACAGGGGCAATACCTCATTTGTTCTTGTATCATTTGTGCACACTTGCTTGCTTTCTTGTGTGTGTTATCGATTTATCTTGCATAGTGTGTCATTTAGCTCTTTCATCCATCCCTTGTCTTGCATCCTCCATTTTCTTCACCCTAACCTGTCATTCAACCTGTCTCATCGTGTGATCATCCGTCATCCTGTCGTCACATTCTTCCCATCCAATCTCTCGAGGGGGCATCCTATTGTCGTAAAATTGTACCAGGGGCAAACTGGGGCATGTATCAATCACAGAAAATTTTTATTTCTTTGAAGCAACGCAATAAAACACATTGCATTAAAGAGAGGCAAAATTTATACACCTAAAATTGGGTCATGTCAAATTAAGTAAATTTTTTAATATTTATCTTAATTCTTATTCTTCCATCAATTAAATAAATATTCTAAATTTATTTAATTGGTTCCTTATGCCATAATTAAATAAAAAGCAATTTATTTAATTAAAATCCATAAATTCTTGTAATGTCTCATACAATTAAATAATTCCACATTATTTAATTAGTCCTAAATTCCTCTATTCCAAAGTCCTAATTTCATAAATCCACCTCACCATGTTGCACATATAATTAAATATTTTAATATTTCATTAGCTAAAATTATTCTCTCACCCACATGTCCTATTTATCCTCCAGTCAAATTAGTTAACTCATCAATCAAATCAGTTAACTAATTAGTCATTTGAGTTCACTGATCAATCAATTTAGTCAACTCCCTAATCAAATCAGTTAATTGATTAGTCATTTGAGTTAACTCCTCAATCTATTCAGTCAACTCCTTAATCAATTCACTTAACTGATTGGTCTATTCTATTAACTCTTCAATCTATTATGTTAACTCCCCTGATGCATGAAGGAGCTTGGACACTTGTCCTTTTCTAATTCATGCACATTCCCTCAAACTTTCTCAACCATACATAACTCAGGAAATTCCTCCAATTATGGATCTGTTGACACTTGAATTTGGTCTTCCCTCAACCTATATAAACAAGGTCCTCATACCCATTTCAAATCAATATAAGCTTAAGCAAACTTACTCTGTAAGAATCATTATAGCGTGCCTTTGACAAAGTTATCATCCACTTGCATTCATACAACCTCATTACAAATCCATTATCATCACCATGTCTCCATTATCAATCACCCTGTTGGTTTTTTCTTCTGAATCAACATTAGGGTTTGCCAGTTCCTATGCACGTGCAGATTCAGCCAACTAATACAGGTGGTTGCGTGAACTCCTCCCCTTCACTTTTGGTTCTGCCACACCAAGGGGGGTATCCCTATAGCTAAAGATGTAACCTTGACTAGCTTAATGATAGAAAGATCTAACTTGACAACAACAGGCAGAATACTCTCATGTATGGACCAAGATCTGCATGATAGATCACAAGGTTGGCAACATTCTTGGACATATGTGTCTGGTTGCATATGAGAGTATGCAGGGGTCCTAATCCTACTCCTACAACTAACGGGTTGAAATTATGGAAAGGTTGGAAGTGATGTTTGGATGCAAGACAAGGGGGATGTGGATCATAACTACTAACCCAGAAGTAGACCGGTGCCTATCTTAGGGCAAGGAGTCAACTAGATGTATACAAGAGATGGTTTGCAACTGGCATTCAAGTTTCATGGGGTTGAAGCTGATGCTTGCCTTACAAACATCACCCAAGAATGGGTATTTAGCTGCCTATACTTACAGACATCCCAACTGACATACATTCTTCTCCATACATTGACCTAAAACAGTTTTATCCACTCCTTGAATGGAAGTTACAGATCAAGCATGCAGCATAGAAATCTATACCCTAGAATCTATGAAACCCTTAGCAACCAGATTTAGAAGAAGAATGATATGCAACAAAGGAGACAGACAGGTAAACACATGCATTACAACATTTTTCATTGAAAACAACAATGAAACTGAACATATGTACAAAATACCTTCATCATGCAACACATAAACTCCAAAATGGGATAAAACAACCAGGATCATGCCCTGTCTTTCTTTATTTACACAAAAATGCCCCAAGCCTTCAATAACCAACAAATAAGCAACACAACTTGCTATATACAGCAAGGCAGGTACTCAGCATTAACCACCAGGCAAACTCCAAATTCGCCAGATACATGCATCACGCGAAAATGGCACTCAAACGTTCAATGCAGCAGGTAGAGGAGGGGACAAGAGAGGTTCTTGAGCCTTGCGTCGCCGTCCGGGGATGTACATCTTCAATCGGGTACTAGATCTGTCCACATATTCGCCCATACCCTGTAACATCTACCATTAATGTCCACCAACTCATAGCCTCGGGATGCAGCAGTTGCGTGCCTTACAAACCCTCTCCCGCCTTGGGATGCTACTGTGGAAGCATGGAAAACCCTCCATTTGAATATTTAAATAATAACCATCGATCTCCTACCTTCCCGCCGAGATTTATGGTGTTGATCATGTTGAAAAGTTGGCCACCATTGATATCATGACACACAGCTGCATCCCGCTGACTTTCCCATTCAAACTACATGAAGATATATTATCCCACATGCACCTCGCGACAACCTCCTCAATACTTTATAAACTGGGCCGCGAACATATATGATGTCGGTGATTTTTCTCCATACGGCACCAGTATAAAACTTTGTCATCATCTACCTGCATGATAATTCCCATCAACCAGATCCTCCTCATCGGCAAACCTCATCTTTGTCCTCCCGACATCACATATCACGCCAATGGAAAGAAATCACCCCATCATCCAAACCTTCGTCGGGAAGACCCAACACATCGGAAGAATACATTTCGAATACGCCGATGACCAAAGTCATGCTGACGGCCTTCCTTGCATACATCCTTCAGTATGTAAAATATCACGCTGATATTTCACATCACCCCGATGTGTAATATCACCCCGCGGGAAAGTATGTCTGTTCGCATCACCTGATAAAAGATATCACCCTGATGTATGAATATCAACCTGATGACCAACCTTGCCTTCATGTGAAATATCGCCCTGATATTTCACCCTCATCGACATAACCAGATGCATCGGAGGAAGATCCTCTTGCTTTGCCAATACCATATGTCTGGTCGATGAACTTACCTGTATGTTCACTAACATCCTGATGACATCACTGTCATATTGCAATATCGGATCGGATTGAAAACTTGAAATATGACCCCCTCATATCTGGATGAAATCATCGGGATGTTGGCACCGGGGTGATATTCGGAAGATCACCAGATATTTTGAAATATCACCCCCCGCAGGAATATCGGGTTGCACTGTAGCTCCATTGTAACATTGGGGTGATGTTTGAATATGACTGATATTTGGGAATATCACCCCTTCCTCTGGAAAATGATGAAGCCAGCAGATAAGCGGATATCACCCTGACAAGAATATGACGTCAGCAGCATCGGGTGATGAAAGAACATGAAGTGATAAAGTAACATCAGGATGATCTTAACCAAGATCACCCGATGTTCAAATATGATGACCCTGCAGAAGATCGGGTCATACTTGGATCTTTGCAATAACAACATTAAGATGATCTTAACTAAGATCACTCGATATTAAAATATCACCCGCCGAGCAGAAGATCAGGTTGGTATGAAAAATGACCCTTGCAAGAATAATCAGGGTGATGGAAATATGATGATGATGACCTCCTCTCCAAAGAAAATATGATGCTGATGCTGAAACATGTTGAGGAGGTCCATGGACTTAGAATTTTTTTTGGGATTTTTTGGGAAGGTACTTGCATATACATATTTAAGCACCAACACAGGCTCTGTCTGGGGATGCATGCCTCTTGCAGGCATGGCGAGAACCTCAGATCTTTGGGATGTAGACCAGTCCCCTATCCATTTGGGAATAGAGTCATGAAGCTACAATGATCTGCATCGCCAAACACACTTGATGGCCTAAGGCCACCAAGAAAAGAAAAACCTGTATCTCCCCTTGTCAAACACCTTGTTTTCATCTGCATTCACTGGATCAAGCCTGGAGATACTGTCATGACCTACCCACAAACAAACCTTGTCATCTGCATATTCAACCCTTTGATTTAGCTTGTCACTATCACCCCTATGCAGACAACCTTCAGCATCATGTGACATGTGGGTGCAATGTTTATCAGGCAATGCATATTCATATGGCATATAGCACTTATCATCACTATGCATTGCAAAATGATCTCTTAGCTGGACTGAAAACAGGAAACACTCAGAGTCCACCACACAACTAGGAAGATCAGGGCTCATTTCATCAGCTGGCCTATCAAAAGAAAAGCTTTCAAATTCACAATTGTGCACATCATGCACACAATCATCTGGTACACCAAGCTGGAAAAGATCAGGCTCTGGCACCTCTATACAACAGGCCTCATGATGTAAGTTGGGCTCTCTTTCATCAGGATGAAAAATAGAATCCAAATAAAAAACAATGTCTAGATCCTCACCATACTCAGACAGATCCTCACCACCACATGTGTCATAAATGGGTGATCCAGGTGTTTCAGCTTCATCATGGTATACCACTAGTTCATGGGTAGCAGAACATACATTTTCATTATCTTCTGAACCAGACACCTCAACTTGATGATCAACCCATGACAAATCTAGTTGGTCACACAAAGGATCAAAAGGGCTGACAAGAGGTTTAGCCTTCTGACTGACAGACATAACAGGGTTACTGCTATTTAACTGGGCCTGCCTAGCCTCTAAGAATATCAACCTATTTTTTTATCTCTTCTATTCTTTTATTCAACATATCACCCCCTTCTTGACTAAGTATGGGACAATACATATTTGGATTCATAAAAATTTCACTCTTAGACATCCTTTGTCTGCCTAAGACCTAAGGCTTCCCCTAGCATCTAACTTATGCAGTAAACAACAAATATAAAGGGGAAGAAGCTAGGTACCTTTTCTCATCCAGATGCAGAAACATGAACATCTCTCATCACATAACATACATCTACCTTTCATGTGTACTTAAATCTTTTTGCAGAGTCGCCACCTCTCCAGAGAGGACAAAATTTACAATAGCTGAAAGCTTACCATATATTTTTCTGAGTTCATTCCACCAGCAGAGCAAGGCAAACTTCACCAGAGATTGTAGGATAACACTTTCAAATCAGTCCCTAGCAGAGTCACCATTTTGTTGGTGACTCGGATGGATAAAATATAACAATTCTTTTTTCATCAATCCGTCCCCAGCAGAGTCGCCATTTTGTTGGTTTTTTCTTTTGATCAACATCAGGGTTTGCCAGTTCCTATGCACGTGCAGATTCAGCCAACTAATATAGGAGGTTGCATGAGCTCCTCCCCTTCACTTCTGGTTCTGCCGCACCAAGGGGGTATCCCTATAGCTAAAGATGTAACCTTGACTAGCTCAATGATAGAAAGATCTAACTTGACAACAACAGGCAGAATACTCTCATGTATGGACCAAGATCTGCATGATAGATCACAAGGTTGGCAACATTCTTGGACATATGTGTCTGGTTGGGTATGAGAGTATGGAGGGGTCCTAATCCTACTCCTACAACTAACGGGTTGAAATTATGGAAAAGTTGGCAGTGATGTTTGGATGCAAGACAAGGGGGATGTGGATCATAACTACTAACCCAGAAGCAGACCGGTGCCTATCTCAGGGCAAGGAGTCAACTAGATGTATACAAGAGATGGTTTGCAACTAGCATTCAAGTTTCATGGGGTTGGAGTTGATGCTTGCCTTACAAACATCACCCAAGAATGGGTATTTATTTGCCTATACTTACAGACATCCCAACTGACATACATTCTTCTCCATACATTGACCTAAAACAATTTTATCCACTCCTTGAATGGAAGTTACAGATCAAGCATGCAGCATAGAAATCTATACCCTAGAATCTATGAAACCCTTAGCAACCAGATTCAGAAGAAGAATGACATGCGGCAAAAGAGACAGACAGGTAAACACATGCATTACAACATTTTTCATAGAAAACAACAATGAAACTGAACATATGTGCAAAATACATTCATCATGCAACACATAAACTCCAAAATGGGATAAAACAACCAAGATCATGCCCTGTCTTTCATTATTTACACAAAAATGCCCCAGGCCTTCAACAACCAACAAATGAGCAACACAGCTTGCTATATACAGCAAGGCAGGTACTCAGCATTAACCACCAGGCAAACTCCAAATTCGCCAGATACATGCATCGCACGAAAAGGGCACTCAAACGTTCAATGCAGTAGGTAGAGGAGGGGACAGGAGAGGTTCTCGAGCCTTGCGTCGCCGCCTGGGGATGTACATCTTCAATCGGGTACTAGATCTGTCCACATCTTCACCCATACCCTGTAACATCTGCCATTAATGTCCACCAACTCACAGCCTCAGGATGTAGTAGTTGTGTGCCTTGCAAACCCTCTCCCGCCTTGGGATGCTACTATGGAATCATGGAAAACCCTCCATTTGAATATTTAAATAATAACCGTCGATCTCCTACCTTCCCCCCGAGATTTACGGTGTTGATCATGTTGAAAATTCGGCCACCATTGATATAATGACACGCAGTTGCATCCCGCTGACTTTCCCATTCAAACTGCATAAGGATATATTATCCCACATGCACCCCGCGACAACCTCCTCAATACTTTATAAACTGGGCCGCGAACATATATGATATTGGTGATTTTGCTCCCGACGGCACCAGTATAAAACTTCATCATCATCTACCTGCATGATAATTCCCATCGGCCAGATCCTCCTCATCGGCAAACCTCATCTTTGTTCTCCCAACATCACATATCACGCCGATGGAAAGAAATCACCCCCATCATCCAAACCTTCGTCGGGAAGACCCAACACATTGGAAGAATACATTTCGAATACACCAATGACCAAAGTCATGCCGACGGCCTTCCTTGCATACATCCTTCAGTATACAAAATATCACACCAATATTTCACATCACCCCGATGTGTAATATCACCCCGCGGGAAAGTTTATCTGTCTGCATCACCTGATAAAAGATATCACCCTGATGTATTAATATCAGCCTGATGACCAACCTTGCCTTCATGTGAAATATCGCCCTAATATTTCACCCTCATCAGCATAACCAGATGCATCGGAGGAAGATCCTCCTACTTTGCCGATACCATATGTCTG
Organism: Cunninghamia lanceolata; assembly: GCA_027924645.1. NCBI lineage: Eukaryota > Viridiplantae > Streptophyta > Pinopsida > Cupressales > Cupressaceae > Cunninghamia > Cunninghamia lanceolata. The sequence continues at coordinate 701,544 of BSBN01001859.1, read as the reverse complement.
GCCGATGAACTTACCTGTATGTTCACTAACATCCTGATGACGTCACTATCATATTGCAATATCGGGTCGGATTGAAAACTTGAAATATGACCCCCTCGGATCTGGATGACATCATCGGGATGTTGGCATCAGGGTGATATTCGAAAGATCACCAGATATTTTGAAATATCACCCCCCACAGGAATATCGGGCTGCACTGTAGCTCCATTGTAACATCGGGGTGATGTTTGAATATGATTGATATTTGGGAATATCACCCCTTCCTCTGGAAAATGATGAAGCCGACAGATAAGCGGATATCACCCTGACAAGAATATGACGTCAGCAGCATCGGGTGATGAAAGAACATGAAGTGATAAAGTAACATCAGGATGATCTTAACCAAGATCACCCGATGTTCAAATATGATGACCCTGCAGAAGATCGGGTCATACTTGGATCTTTGCAATAACAACATTAGGATGATCTTAACTAAGATCACCCGATATTAAAATATCACCCGCCGGGCAAAAGATCAGGTTGGTATGAAAAGTGACCTCGCAAGAATAATCAGGGTGATGGAAATACGATGATGATGACCTCCTCTCCGAAGAAAATATGATGCTGATGCTGAAACATGCTGAGGAGGTCCATGGACTTAGAATTTTTTTTTGGATTTTTTGGGAAGGTGCTTGCATATACATATTTAAGCACCAACACACCCTTCTCCATTATAGTTGCATTGTAGTTTAGTCTCCATTACACATTCCATATCACAGTTGTTCTACTCTTGTCATCTTCAAAAGCAAGGAAGTGCACACTTTTGAGAGCTCCATTACTATCAAGATCAAGAGTAGATAGGTGAACAATGGAAGCATAAAGGTAAAATGGTCTTCGAAGGTATATTATTTGTTAAGTAGTATTTACATCGTTTTCCATTGAGTTATTGGATGATTAGTTGTTTAATACTATTGTTCACATTTTTCCACTAACAATCTACATTCCAAAACCTGTCATAAATCCCATCGTTCCTCCCATGGCCTAGAAATAAATTAACATTTGGTGTCTTCACATTTCCCCCCACCTCACCTTTGTCATAACGTTATCATGTACTTGACTGGGGGCCATTCCTGATCCGGAAATCAATATTGGAGGACACCTATTTCCAAAAAATCTAAAAACATTCAAATATTCCTTAAAAATCCAAAAACATTCAAATATTCTAAAAAATCCAAAAACATTCAAATGTTCCTAAAATTCCAAAAACATCACAAAACATCAAAAACACAACAAAAAGAATCAAATAGTCAACTGAAAAAATCCCAAGCAATAAACAGTGTCAAACCAGTAAACTGAGCTACGATGCCTCTAAGCTTTCACATAGGCAAGGCCATCTTTGATGCGCCCCCAAGGCACTCCCCCTAGGTTTTAGGTCATGTCACCCACCCACATGGTCAAACTACAACGCCTATGAGCTTTCACGTAGGCAAGGCCATCTTCGATGCACCCCCGAGGCATTCCCCTTAGGTCCTAGGTCAACCCAAATCCACCCTTGTTGAACTACGTTGCCTCTAAGCTTTCACGTAGGCAAGGTCATCTTTGATGAGCCCCCGAGGCACTAGGTCAGTCCCTTAGGGCCCGTCACATCAAACCGTCATAATAAGTTTTCCTTTAACGAGATGGACACTTTGAGTAGACAACACAAATCAATCTTTCACAAGACGACAAACATCCAAACAATCAAACAAGATAGTTTAAAAATATCACCAAAACATGGTCATCGTCGTTCCCATGGTGACGATCAAACATCACTATGTCCAACCAACAAATCCCAATCACATGTCTGACAACAAGTATTAGACATGGTCGAAACCAGGCTTTACGCCTTAGATGACATGTCTCATCTTTTGGACACTATCAAACATCACAAGCTAACCATTTCCCAACATGCAACATTCTCGAAACTGGACCACACGTCTTATACGAGATGTCCTGATCCTATCATCTGCCATATATAGGTGGTCGCAATATCGAAACCAGACTAGACGTCTTATACGACATGCTTCCTGTCCTGAAACCAGGCATTATCCAATCAATCATCATCAATCAAACAAATAGATATACACTCAACAAGTGATCTAAAGGTTGTTGACTCTATCTTATCTTTCATTTTAATTGTTTTCTTCGATCTCATTCTTGTGCTTCTCAAGGTAGTCCCTAAGAGATGAAGAGAAGCGAGGATAGAGTGAGATCTCTTTTGTGATTGCTGCTTGTGGTTTGTCTTGGCAAGATGACTAGGGCAACTAGGTTCCTTGTGTGTGATTGGGATACTACTGGGTGTGAATCGAAACATCCTATGCATTGGAACGACTAGACACTTCCATGTATTAGGACTTGTACACCTTGGGTTTTTCTCATCACCAAATCTGACAAGGTGCCTTAGTGACTTAGTTTGAGCCTGAAAATCCTTGTTTGTCATGTGTTTGTCTCACAAGGGACCACACTTTATGCCTTGGCCTTTGACATGCCATGGCATTTGTCATCCTTTGATATAATAAGCACTATGATGATAAGCGGTAACTGCATAAAGAAAGCTCAAAATCTGTCATGGCAAAGTCTGAATCCATTCTTCTAAGTCGATCTTCATCCTTCGTACATTCTTCATCTCCATTTCTTTTGATCCTCCTCCATCCTACTGTGACACACCAGAAAATTGCATTAGATCACATCACTTGCAAACACCCACGTTAATCCATCAATAACATCAGTGTCATAATTATCATCCTCATAATAAATCATCATTATCATAATTATAAACATTGCATTAAATCACATAAAATCATCATCATCCGCATAAAACCTTACATCTAGAATATAAGTATTTATCACATACACATTTGCATCCATTCATGAGCATCACATAGAAATAAAATACCATCACATAACATCTATCACATCAACATATGCATCTAGGAATAACATCATACATCACATCATAAACATCATATAAACAACATAGTATCTAGTACTGCATCATCATGAATCATAAATTCTAAAACATCCATCACATCATGTGCATATAGGAATAATAGGATCAATCAGAACGGTCCATCTCATATATATATATATATATAATAAAAAATGTATCACAGTACTATTTGAATGAATATATGTGTGTCAAAAATGGAGCTCGTAGGCACAATCATTAAACAAGAGCACGCATGCTCGATCACATGTATATACATCATGACTATCAAAATGGCCTAGCTAGCATTGTCATGGCTTCCTGGTCTTGCTGGCCCTGTGGGAGGACCCTTGTGCTCTGATCCGGCCCTAGATCTTGATGGCCTATCATATGGCGAGCCCTGCCTCTGAGAGAGCCCCATGCTGCTATGTGATCTACATGAGTGGGATCGGAGTCATCCCACAATAATGGGTTACACTTTTTGGCCAAACATGACATTGAAATCAACATTTTGAACTAAATCTTCACTTTCTGACACCTATAGCTGCTAAACAATTAGGAATTTGAAGATGATGTGAACTAGTGATTTGTGAGATTTTGTTTGTAGATTCTAAATATATATATTTTTTAAAAATTGGAATTAAATTGTTGATTTTTTTGCGTTTCCTTTCATAACTAGTTTTTAACAGTAAACAACATTTTTTAAAAGTGATGTGTATTCTGTAGCACCTAACTTTTTTTCTACAAAGGATAAAATTTTGATTCTTTTGAATTTAGATTGGTAACACCGATATATAGGGCATGCATTTGGTTTCATAATGTTTTGTTAAATATTTTTTTAATTAAGTTTTGAAGTCAAACCAATTACAATTTAGACATATGCGTATTTTGTAAAACATAACTTTTTTTGTTTGTATCGAAATTCAATTTTTTTTTGGTTGAAACAAGGGCATCAATACCTAGAGCATAAATATTTTTCATAATTTTTTTCACTAATTTACTAATTTTCCATGTGTGTAGAACAAAGAACTTGATGTTCGATGAAAAACCTACATTCACAAGAAATAAAAAATAAATATAATAATCAAATTAAATATATTTAAAATTGTAATTTTTAGAAACTTATAATAAGGACTACGTACTTACAAAACATAAATTTTAAATAAATTCATTTGATCCCCCAAAAGGTAAATAAAAAATGTTTTTTTATTAGCATTTTGATAGGTGTAGAGGAGACTCCATTATAGGTATGGTTTAAAACTAGCAGGGTTCTATCCAAGGGGGTTTGATCAAACCCTCTTCAATTAAAATCTTTTAAATGGAACCTTTCAAGGCTTAAATCATTATATTTTCTAAAAATATGTGATTTCAACAAAAATTGAGATGTCCCAGAAAGTGTAACCCATTATTGTGGCAGCACCCATCGACTAGCACTCCTGCTCTAAAAACTGGGTGCCTTCTGGTCTGCTGGCACCGAGCCCTCATAAAGACTCCTATAATACTGTGCCTCTTGCTCTGGCCTGACCAAAGCTTGTGCAAAATCTGCTATTGGCCCACCCATCCTCGCCGCAAGATCAATACTCTGTTGCTCTGCCCTCTAAGCTCTGATCATAACCATATCCCTCTCGACCATCCTCTGGGCAAGCTGACCCTCTACCTCCTGGATCCTTTGCCGCATACCCTATATCTGCGCCTGCATAGTCTCCATCTGGGCCTGCATTGCTACCATCAGGGTAGCCAAATCCTCTCCTCGACCTCTGGCATCCTCCTCCTTGTCATCCCCAACCTCCATAATCGGCACATCCTATAATGCTTGCTCCCTGATCTGCTCCTCCTCATCAACCTCCTCATCAGTCTCCTCAGCATCCTCCTCCTCACTCTCCTCCATCTCCTCTCCCCCGCCACTGACATCCTCCATCCTTACATCCTCCTCTCCACCCCCACCTACATCTCCCCTATGGCAACAACTACCCTTCCTACTGCCTCCTCTCCCTCCTCCTGAATCGGGGCAAGTCCAACACCCCTACCCCGTCCATCTCTCCCTCTACCACCATCTCCTCTACCTTGGCCTCCTTGGCCCTTGTCTCCATCGCCACCACCTACTCCACCATCATCTCCTCCTTCGTCGCCACCACCCCTACCACCATCTCCTCTACCTCTGCCTCTGCCCGTCCTCTAAACCAACCTCTCGGACCTCGCCCCAACCTCTCCACTGGTGCTAGTGCATCAGGATGTAGATATGAAACTAGCCTATGGGTGGCCCACCATGCATCATATGCAGGAGTGGTACCTACATCGGCAAGATCATCCGTGCCCCACTGTACTAGTTGTAGCTCGACAATCTCATCAATGGCTATCTGAACTGCAATCATTGGAACCCACACTGGAACCTCCTATGTAACCTGAGCAAACTCTGCAATGCCAGTTGGCTCATCCTGCCGCTCTCTGAACTGTCTGAGCACCCGCTTAGGTAGATGGCACTCTATAACGTGTTGTGCCTGCACGGTATGACCAATCAGATATCTAGTGTGTCGCAACAAGGTAAATGCTCGGCATCATTTGCCCACCTGGGACACCCCCTGTATGGCCTCCAAATAAATGTGTCCATGTGATCAATAACATGCCTCTAGTATCCAACATCACCCATCTGTACCTATGGAACTATCCCAGTGTAACAAAAAACATAAGGCAACTCATCTAGGATCTCCTGATCCACTAGTGGCCTGCATACGGGAATATGATCCCAAGACCATATCATCAGTAAGGTTATGTCACAACTAATAGACTGCTCACCACGGTAAACAATGCCATGCAACTGGTGATATACTTGCACCAGGAGGTAGGGTCCCCATGCATAAACTATCGCATCTATCATCATGCCTTCTAACATCTCCCCCCAACCAACATGAAATCCATGGCCACACCGATCTAGACACATGAGGCCTCCGATACAGGTGCATAAGACCACAATTAACCAATCATACCGATACGTCAAAATTTCCCAGGGAATCTCATGCTCCTCAACTCCCAAGGTTGCATCGTCATCAATCTTAAATAACTATTGAAGTGTAGCCAACCTGGTCTCCAGACTATATACCACTGGATCCCCGTGAATAGGTAGTTGAAGGATCCACCAGACATCGAGCAAAGTCATGGTGGCCTTTCCTATTGGAAAATGAAATGAACTCATCTCAAAATGGTGTCTCTTGACCACTGCAGTCAATAGCCCCATATTAGCCTAAATCATGGGCATAAATGCAACACCATATAGTCCTAGAGCATCTAGAGTATCTCACTTTGCCATAGATAGAGAGTCTCGTAGCTGATATCCATTCGGACGGCTCTCTCGGGTGTAAATTGGTGGCAACCTCTCTTGTATTTACATAAACAACACACCACTTCAATTTGACAACCCTAAAATGCAGTATTCATAGCCAAACAGGGGCCAAAAATTAGGGCAAAATTTAGTGGCTAAATCGACACATGCGTCATACTGTTGTGCCCATGCATGGCGACTAAGTGCATGCGTCACGCTCTGCCCCACACGTCAAACTTTGGCGCAACCGTCACACTTTTCAGCCCAGGCGGTAGACCTAGCAGAAGCGTTTAGCCTAAGTGCAGGCAGCACACTGGTGAATGCATGCAGTCCCAAAAATCGCATGCGTCACACCAGATTGCATGCATTGTGCTACTAAGCGTGCACATTGCACGTGATAGCGCAGGTGGTGCACAAGAGTGCACCGCATGTGTGCCCTCTTTTCGGGCCCTAAAATCTACCCAAAAACACATAAAATAACAAGCTAGGGTTAGATACATACCGGTGTGCCTGTCCCATGGTGCTAATGAAGCGATACAGGTGACATTTCGGCAAGAGGTTCGCAAGAACACTGAAAAATCACCTCTCTACTCTCTCTGAAAATTCTAAACTCAAAGTGCACAAATGAGGAGTATGGACCCCCCAAGGGTTATTTATAGGGCATTTTTGACCTAGGTGGGCTCCCTTTTCACAAAATTGACCAACCGACGACTTCGTTTCATGCGCTGACCACCTTTTATGGTTGTTTTCTCACTTCTAGATCACTTTGGGCATCTCACACAACTTTTCGGAAAAATTTTCAAATTTTTTAAAAGTTTTTTAGAAAATTTGAAAAATTTCCCGAGAGGGCATAAGGCCATCACGCTTCACCTGGAATACACTGGGGCATGTTTAGAGCATATTTCTCAAATTTTTCTTTGATACAACGCTGGATTCGACATTGTATCAAAGAGGGGCAAAATGTAGACACTTAAAAATGTCCTGGGCCTGCGAATGACATTTTCACACATAATTCATCTCAATCTCATATTTTGCTATTAATTAAATAATTTTTAATTATTTAATTAATTCATTCGCTCTTGTGCTTTTAATTAAATAAATTTTATTTATTTAATTATTTAAGTGATTTCCTCCTAGTTTCCTCTATAATTAGATAATTTAAGTATTATTTAATTATTCACTAATCTAGCGTCCATATTCCCCTTCTAATTTAAATAAATACTTATTTATTTAAATCATGAACCTTACCTTGATTAAATAAGTCTACACTTATTTAATTAAAACCCCTCTACATTACCCTTTCCTCAAAATAAATAAATAAATGCAAACAATAATTTAATTTTAAAATCACTTCCCACCTCACCATTTCTTCTAATAAAAAATTGTCTTTTGTCCTCTTGTGGCTGGAAACCCTAATCATTCTTAGCCCTTGATCTTGGCTCCAAGTCAACTTCTAATCACAACCCTCTATTCTAATTTCCTCTTCTACAAAACCACCCTCACCCTCTCATTTTCACATCTTGCCATTTGCATAAGTCAACTTTGCCATTGTCAACTCTAGAGCTCTCCATAGCATTTCCAGACTTGCAAAATTTGAGTGCATTAGTTAGTCTTAGCATCATAGGAACAATGGAGAATTTGCACTATTAGCCTAGGGTTTCATGTTTACTTGCTTTACTTGCTTGATTCTAGGTTTTTAGGGCTCCATTGGGTAGTTAGGGTTTGAAAATACTGTTTGCAGGGCTTTAGCAGCGTTTTTACCTGACTTCAGGTGTTGACATAGTTTGTGGGTCGAGGGCATCAATAATAAACAAGTGGTGAGCTTTGTCAAGTTTTATTGTTTTTCAAACCAATTTACAAGTTGAATAGATGAAGGGAAGCAGATACACTAAGATTGATAAAAGAATTTGGGTCTATTGTGGCCTATAATTCATGGCTTTAAGATCTTAAATGCAGGCTTAATATAAACTTTGACCTAAGATTCTTTTGGGACCATCCAACAATAGCCTTAGACCTCCAAGCTTAACAATGTCAGACATGAGAGAGTTCCTTAATCAAGGTTGCTTGGGTCTTCCAAGACCTTAAGAAAATATCAAACACCTAACTTGAATGTTTGCAAATAAATTTTGACCTAATGGAACCCTTTCTTTGAACAAACTCTATAGAATTAAAACTTTGAAATCCTTTGCACGAAGCAAGAAAACTGGACTAACAAAACTGGGTGTTTATTAAGTTAAATCTATAAGGCTTTTCATGTTCTCATTTCTTGTGGACCTAAGCATAATTGAGTTGAGTGAACATTTGAAGTTTTAAGTATCAAATTGAAGTATGTGGGACCTACATTTGGTGGACTTGAGAGTTTCATTAGTTGGATTCTAGAGGGGACCTTGCATCTAAAGTTCACTTTGCTTCATGTTCATGTTTGTAGTGAACCCCAAAAACCTTATGCAATAGAGTTCAATGATTGGTCTTGGATTTGCAGTATTTATAATCTCTAATGCATGATTATAAGGTGGTAGTTGAGTGACCAGGGGTTTGACATGTGGCATTTATACTCTCGAGGCACTGATTGTGTGGTCAAATAGGTGGAGAGGAAAGATTAAAAAATGCAAGCGCAACCATTGATTGCCCACTATGAATGTACCCAATGAGCGAGTGGTAGAGATATCTTCAATGGTCGTCCCCTATCTAGAGAGATGCAAACCTCTTTCAAACGTCTAAGATCCTTCGGGGTCTATCCAACAGTCTCCCTAAGCCTCCAAGCTTGACATTGTCGAAGGTAAGAAAGCAACTTAATAAAGGTTGCCCAAGTCTGCAAGAGACATGAAAATCAAACTTGAACACAAGAACAAACTTTGACCAAAATGAACTCTTAGCTCTAAAAGGACTCTATGAATGAAATATTTTGAAGTCCTCATGCATGACAAAGTGTAAAATCTATGATTGGGTGGCTCCTTTAAGATTGCCAGCCAGTCAAACCTTAGGGTATTTTAATAAGCTCAAATGCAGATAGGGAATTACAACAAACTTTGAAAGCAATTTGGGTTTGGAAATAGTGTGGCCCAATTCAGTCCAAAATATCAAGTTGAAGTATGTGGGGCCCACATTTAGTGGATTCGAGAGTTTTACTAACTAGATTCTAGAGGGGGACTCACATTTAAAGTTCACTTTGCTTTATGCTTATGTTCTTGGTGGACCATAAAAACCTTATGCAATGGAGCTCAAGGAATGGTCTTGGGTTCGTGGCATTTACACTCTCAAGTGCAAGATTATAAGGTGGTAGTTGAGTGAGTAGGGGTTTGACATGTGGCATGGTAGTGACATGGACTATGGCCCAAAGGAATCAAGAATATGTGGTGAGGTCTATTGAGTTTTGTTGCTCTTTCAAACCAATATGTGAGTTCCTTAGATGCATGGAAGCAAATACAATTTCATTGACCGAGAAAAATTAGGTCCACAATGGCTATGAATTCATAACTTTAAGCTCTTAGATGTGGACTTGATATAAACTTTAGCCTAAGATGCTTTCAAGTCTATCTAACAGTCTCCCTAGACCTCTAAGCTTGACAATAAAAGAATGTTACTTAATAAAGGTTGCCCAAGTCTGCAATAGACATGAAACATCAAACATGAACATGAGAATAAATTCTGAGCAAAATTGACTCTCATATTTGAAAAGACTTTGCAAATGTGATACTTTAAAATGCTTAAACATGAAAAAGTGAGAAAAATATGACTAGGTGGCTCCTTCAAGGTGCTAACCACTCAAACCTTGGGATATTTTAATAACCTCAGATGTGAATAGGGAATTAAAACAAACTCTAAAAGTAATTTGGGTCTAGAAACCATGTGGGATTGAGTCCAAAATATCAATTTGAAGTATGTGGGGGCTGTGTTTGGTGGACTCATGATTTTCATTGATTGGATTCTAGAGGGGGGTTCACATCTTTAGTTAACTCTGCTTCGTGCTCATATTCCTGATGGACCCCAAAAACCTAATGCAATATAACTCAACGAATGTTCTTGGGTTTGTGGTATTTATACTCTCAATTGCATGATTATAAGGTGGTTGCCGAGTGCATAGACATGTGGCAAGGTAGTGACATGGATTGTGGCCCAAGAGAATAAAGAGTATTTGGTGAGCTCTATTAAGTTTTGTTGGTCCTTTAGGCCAATTTGCGAGTTCCTCAGATCCATGGAAGCAAGAATAATTTTATTGACTGGGTGAGTCTAGGTCCATTGTGGTCTATGGATTCATGGATTTAATCTCTTAGATGCAGACTTAATATAAAATTTAACCTAAGATGCTTTTGCATCTATCTCATAGTCTCCCTAGATCTCCAAGCTTGACAATGGTAGAGGCAATAAAGCAACTTAATAAAGGTTGCCCAAGTCTACAAGAGACATAGAACATCCACCTTTTAATACACAAGAACAAATTCTAACTAGAACAAACTCTCAACTCTAAAAGGACTCTATGGACGTAATAATTTAAAATCCTTAGATGTGACAGAGTAAGCAAACTATGACTAGGTGTCTCCTTCATGGTCACTAGCCACTCAAACCTTGGGATATTTAATAAGTTCAATGTGGATAAGCAATTAAAACAAACTGTGAAAGTAATTTGGGTTTAGAAATAGTGTGGTATTGAGACTAAGATACACTTGGCAAATTTGTGCATCTCTATGGCCTTCAGCTACCAAGGGTATGCCTACATGAAAGACAATGCATGTCTTCCTTAGGAAGAGGGAGGAGGATCATCTAAACATGATCACCACCTCTTCTTGTTACGCCGAGAGGCATTCCTACATTCACAACACGATGGGAGTTGAAAGATTTTGGAATTTCTATGTAACTTATAATATTCCAATATAGAATCTTTATTTTTTCTAATTTTTTTTTCTTTTTATATTTATATTTAAAAATATATCGTCGAGGATATCTTTTTTTCCATAGTCTCTTTGATTTTCTCACCTTTTTTTTCCTTTTTTGTTTTTATTTTTTAATATTTCCAAATTTTTTTATTTTCTCCACCTTTCTATCTTTCATAGTTTTTATTTTTTATTTTCTCCAAGTTCTTTTTTGGTTTTTATTTTTTATTTTTTCTAATTTCTTTTTTGTTTTTATTTTTTATTTTTTCTAATTTCTTTTTTGTTTTTATTTTTTATTTTCTCCAATTTCTTTTTTGGTTTTTATTTTTTATTTTTTATTTTTTCCAATTTCTTTTTTGGTTCTTTCTTTTTCTCCACATGGTTTTTATTTTTTATTTTCTCCAATTTTTTGTTCGTTTATATTTTTTATTTTTTTAAAAAGCCACAATTGACATAGGACAAAAAGAACAAGATTAACATAAAAGTAGAAAAATAAAGGATTAACATAAAAAATAGGGTAATATAGGTATACTAGTTAGACATTTCAAACAACAATATGCTCTAACTCCTTCCTAACTACACTTTGTATGCTACTTTATGTTGTCAAAATTTAACAATGTTCGTGTTTCTCTCAAATTTCATGTTTATTTATATAACTGTAAATACCTATAGGCATGCCCATTGCACAATAAGTGTGCGATTGCTAGTTTCTAACATCTGGCACTGCGACGACAAATAGTAGCATTTAAAGCCACACAGAAAGAGTTATGGACATACCTAGCACATGCTGGATAGACGCTGCCATAAAATAGAGTTAAAAAAATAGAGACAAGGAAAGCACACACATTTCAACGTCACATACCTATTAAATACTACAATCAATCCACATTTGGAGACGACGATTATTGACTTGGAGAGGGTGCTTCACAAAATGACGGTGCTACTTTGCCAACTTTTCTGTGTCCTCATTAACCAATGCATTGCGCTCAACGTGCCTTTGCTTTTCATTTGCCACCTCATTGTCTTTTCAACTAGTGCCCATGTCCGTGCTACAACCCAAGCTCACATGGAATCCTATCAATGCCATGCAACTTTAAATGGAAGAGATTTGCAGCTCTGTGAAAGTTGGTATATAGTGGAGAAACTCATTTTGAACTTTCTTCTCTTTTCATGCAAAAGATCATCTATCTCCACTGGAGCCTCACAAAATGGTACTTTTCATGCAAAATATCCAACGATAGAGACAAGAGAAAGTGAATTTCAATCAGTCATTTCATGCCAACGATCCAAAGATGCTATTGTTAGAGACAATGGGTACACTAAAGATGTCTTCAAGGTGAATTATTAGGTCCTTAAGAAAATGATGTGATTCCCTAATTGTAGTTCCCAATGGACACATCATCTTCATATTGTTGGTATGAAACAACTAATTGAAAGTCTCTCTCTCTCTCTCTCTCTCTCTCCTATTCTATCTCTCTTTTTCTATTTGTCTCTCTTTGTCTCTATTTTGGAGTTAGATTGTAATGTGTCGCACTTGTTTGTAGTTTTTTAAAGATCTTTTTATGTGTTATTTTAATTTTTTTAGAGCGTGTTCTTTCAAACTAGATAGAAGATGCAGAAGGGGTTTTAGTTTTCTTGCAGATGTGTGTTGCCGGAGCATACAATATATGGTATATAATGCAAACCCAAAAAATATACAACAGATATGAAGAAAATAACATATATCCAAATGGTTACATGGCCAAATAACAATTACTATCACATACCCATGTTCAGATTTGCAACTTCATATTTATGCTGTTGCCGGACCAACAAATGGGTACATACAGATTCATTCAAAACTCCAAGGAATAGTAAAGATTGTGCATACAAGTAATAGCAGCAACAATAGAGGCTATAGATGCCTCAATATGAGAGATAAGATGGTTGTCACTGAAGTAGGATGAGCTTCTACCAATCCCACGTCTTCTCTGGCATATGTACGACCAAGGCTAGAGGTACAAATGCAGCAACAAACAGTCTTAAATTTGCTCAAATACCTCTGATTAGTATCTACACCCTTTGATAATAGCAAGGTGACCCAAGATGGAAGGAGAAACCAACACTAAACAACTCCAAAATGTCTCCACAAATGGTATGGCCTCCCTGTAGATGGTACGACCAACAAAAGGAAAGTGCGCAATCCTCAAACTCCCCACAACTAACTCAAATTTGCAACTCATCAATGTTATCAGTTGCTGCAAACAAATTCTCATAATGATATAACCTTCGAATCCTCAAAACCACAAACATCAACTCCAATGAAGCCCAAACGCGAATACTGGATGCATCCACCAATATAGTATTTGCTAATGGAGGTTTTCATCCCCATAAGCCAAGAACAACACTATCTTGTAGAACTTTTCATCTCAGCAAGACATACCATACCCTAGAGCCAAGCTCCAAAACCCACACAGGGAATATCTCAATAAGAGAAAAATCAATAGTCCAATCATATCCCAAATGACTCACTTTTCTGCCTTTTTATAAACTCCCAAGAGGGGCATTGTACTTTTGGAGGGAATATTTCTTTTTAATTTTATTTTAATATTTCCCAAGGTGAGCACTCCACAATATAACTTAAGTGACATTCAAATATTTTATTTATCATCACTTAACCATTAAATCCCAAAGTCCAATATTTAAATAATAATATTAATTTATGGACTTTAAAACGGAGACCCAAATGAATTCATAATTTAGTGATCTATAGCTCGCCAGAAAGGTCTCAACGAGACACTCCATCTCCAACACTGAAAATCTTGAAACGAACAAAAACCCTAATTTTCCAAAAATAGCAAGTTCAGGCCCAAAGTCTGAAATCACCTGGAAAGACATCACCGTAAACCATCTGATATCACTGAGCTCAATGCAAGGCTTGGGATAGCCATCAGCTGATTGCCAAGTCTCCAAAATAGTGCCAGACTGACACTTACTAAAAATAGCAGTGTTCTCCGAGGACTAAAGAGAACAAACCTAGAAAAACCCAGAAAGATTATCACCATGCAAATACTTACTATAAATAGTAAGTACAAACAAGTTATCTCAAATCTCTCAGGAAAGTGTCATACAGCTCCACTGGATCACCCGAACACATTGGTGACATCGAGATACTCCTCTGATTAGGCTGTCACCAACCCAGAAAGTCAACTCCGACTGTGCTAAAAAAGAACCCGAAAATGGGAACATTACATAGATGATCTGGACCAACTCATACCAAGCTCCACTTTTTACATTATAAAAGTACCCATAGCTTTAGCTTTATCTTTAATGTAGGGTTTTCCATTAGAATGCTTGACCATAGGGCCCCAAGTATATCACATAATAAAACATTTTTTCCAATATGTTTATGCAATTAAACATAGTTTTATAATCCCATAATGGCCAATGACTTTTATTTTAGGAAATGTCTCTTCAATTGTCATGGATGGCAAAGGTAAAATCTGAAAATAATTATTCATAGGAAGGTTGTGTATGTAGCCATGTTTTCTACTTGAAACTGAAAAGTACTTCGAATCCACAAAAATTAGTTCAATTTCATACATAAATAAGGATATGGTCTTTCCATACACCTTTTGGCATGCTATACACATTCATAGTAAAAGTATGGTGCGGCTTGCTCAAACTCTTTAAACTTCCACTACTGACCCATAAGGTGATCTAGAACTCCAAATCCAACCAATCCTTTAACATGGTGTAGAAAACAAAAATTTATATCCTTATTTTCTATAGGCAAGCCTTTTGAAGACATACTTTCTTTGAGATTTATCTTTTGAAATGGTTCCCTATGATGGGTTTCATAGTATTCCTTTTTTTAAATATAAAGATAACCTAGAGAGAGAGAGAAAGAGAGAGAGAGAGAGATGGTCCATCTGCCTATCTTCCACATGTCAGTTTCTATTTTTGAATGCCTTAGTGTCAATATTTAGGGTTTTCAAAGAGATATATAATAGGAGAGAGAGATAAGTGATATAGAGGGAAAGATGGAGAAATGAGGGAAAGAGACAGAGGAAGAGGGAGAGTGAGAGACACAACAAGGGTATGAGAGAGAAATAGAGATATTTCTGATGGCTCATTTGTCGATCTTCCACATGTTAGTTTCTATTTTTTAATGCCTTGATGTCAATATTTACGGTTTTGGATCATTAAGGAAGAGGAACGTAGAAGGAGATGGGGAGAGAGAGGAGGGAGAGATAGAGATATGAAGAGATAGGGAGATGATAGATAGGGAGAGGGTGAGGGAGAGATAGAAAGATATAGATATAGAGATAGAGATAAAGAGAGGGAGGGATAAAGAGTTAGATAGATAGATAAGGGAAGAGGGACAAGGAGAGATAAAGATAATATAGAGAGGGAAAGATAAAGAGGGAAAGGGAGAGATAGATATATAGAAAGGGAGAGATAGAGAAAGGGATGGGGAGACAGAGAGATGACTTGAGACAAGAGAGAAATAAAGAGGGACACATAGAGATATATAGAGAGAGGGAGATTGACAGAGACAAAAGAATAGAGAGATATACTACCTTTTGATTAGTCATTTCATGCCAACAATCAAAATATGACACATTTAATGAGCATTCCAAAATTAAGGTTAGTACTACATTAAAGATCATGGAGCTTGGTATGGGCTAGTCTAGATCATCTAGCTCCACTGGAGCCTCAGGAAATGATACTTTTCATGTGAACAATCCAATGATAGAGAAAAGAGAGAGTGACTTTCAATTGGTTGTTTCATGCCAATGATCCAAAGATGCAATGAACTATTCTGAGAGATAAATGGTTGATAGTTTACTATAGGCCAACAAAGATGATTCTATGAAAAGAGATTCTCTTTTCAATTCCTTATGCAGTCCTTATATTGCTTCTCTTATAGGACATTTAATAGAGCACTCCATTTTTTATCCATCAAATGCTTTGCTAGACATCCATCATACGTAAATAATTTTGGTAGATGGTACCCTGGACTGGATATATATTGAGCTTGTACTGATGTAAAATAGGCCATAGGGATATTGAACTTATATATAGTATACCTAGATCACAATTAATGGAATGCAAGTGAACTTCACGACACTCAAAAACAAAAAATAACATGGACTATACGGATACAAGACGATCATCATTCGCTTAAAGACATAGCAATTGAACTTCCACAACTCTTGGGCGTACCCATTGCACACCAAGATGCGATTGCTAGTATACATGATTGTTGAATTTACCATCCACACACACCGACCTGTCACTATAAACATATGCCATCACAGTTCACATCAAACCAAATCATTTCCAATATCTGGCACTGCCACGGCAAATAGTAGCATTTAAAGCCACACATAAAGAGTTATGGACATACCTAGCGCTTCACAAAATGACGGTGCTACTTTGCAACTTTTCTGTGTCCTTATTAACCAATGCATTGCGCTCAACGTGCCCTTGCTTTTCATTTGCCACCTCATTGTCTTTTCAACTCCTGCCCATGTCCGCGCTTTAGCCCAACCTCACATGGAATTCTATCAATGCCATGCAACTTCAAATGGAAGAGTTCTGCAGCTCTGTGAAATTCGTTATACAATGGAGAAACTCAATATGAACTAACTTTTTTCTCTCTTTTCCTTGATTCGTTGGGGATTGGCCACTATGAAACTCATTATGGTATATTATTCTTAACCCTCCGTTCTCTTCCCCACTCAGCTATGGATCAATCACAAATGCATGCCGTCGCTGCTGGCTCTGGTATTAATTCCAAAACCCATACTTTACTTCTTATTTTCCGTTCCTTTTAAAACAGAAGTTAGGGTTTCATTTTCTTAATTTTAGGGTTTTTTCGTTTTTCAGTTCAGCGAGAGCTGGGTGGTACGAAGCATTTGAGAGGCAGCAGGTAAGGATATATTTGAGTCCTTGCTTAGGCTATGAAGCTTTTTAGTGTTCAAATAAATTCATCTTACCCTGTCTGTTCTCGTTTTCGTAAAGCACCCATGCCAATGCACACATCAATGCTAGTGTTAGACTCCATTTTGGCATTGTTGGCAGGGGTTAAACTTGCGAATTTCATTTGGTTACATGCTTTTAAAGCCTCCTTAACAAACTCATTTTGTACATATCCTGCAACCATGGCATGGCATCTAGTGGAGGCATTTCATTCAAAATCCTTAAAAGCTTTGGGAAAATACGATTTATCCTACAATCACGTCCAATGTGGCACTTTAAAAGTCCCATTTCCCTGTTTGCATAAAAAAAAACTGGCAATGTAATAAACTTTGATAAAGTTTGCCTACATTTTTTACATATCCTTACCTAATAGAAAACCTAATAGAAACAATATATAAAGAATATTGAAGAGCAAACAATTTTACATCAACCCAGAGTCCTCCATTTTATATTGAAAGTAACCAACAAGGGGATCCACTCCAGCTGAGATGCCCCAAACCTCCTCTCTAGACAGAGTAAAGTTTAGATCCCCGCCAATAATGAAATTATCGGATCTGAAGAAATCCTCCATCAGTAGCGGCTCCCAGAAAGCTTTTTTGTCATGAGTAGGTCTATATATGTTTGCTACAACTAGAGAAATCCCCAATTCCATGGAGAAAACTCTAGTAAAATCATATTTTATATGCTTAATTGAAATTGTATAGGATTCAAATGCAAGTGGTTTTGAAATTAACAAGAAACTAGGAACAGTTGGAACGATTCTTCACAATTCTTCATAAAAGTAAGATGCTACTTAAATTTGAAACAAAATTTGGTTACAATCCATTTTGAAATTAATAAGAAATTAACAGTAGTTATATTTATATCGATGCTCTTGTTACAATCCATTCTGAAATTAACAAGAAATTAGCAATAGTTATATTTATGTTGATGCTCTGGTTACAATCCATTTTGAAATTAACAAGAAATTAGCAGTAGTTATATTTATATTGATGCTCTGGTTACAATCCATTATGCAATTAACAAGAAATTAGTAGTAGTTATACTGGGGATTCGTCGGGAGAGATTTTTCTGATTAGATTATAAACGGAGTGCCCTACCAACGAGACGAGGTGGCCCCTATCTATATATCTGCTAACGAGTTGGCTAACGCTCTATCCATTCTATATATATGCTAACGAACCGTCAGATTTTTCAAAAATATAGGAGCTACTAATACTTCTTCAAAAATATAGGAGCCTACTAATACTTCAAAATTCACCAACAGAGGAGCCTACTAATATTTCAAAATTCACAGACCTATCAAAATGCATATTAATACTTCAAAAACAGAGGAGCCTACTAATACTTTAACAACAAATAAAGAGGCAACAAATGTTTCTCATCTCCTCCTCAATACCAACCTAATTACCCTTCGTTTGTAAGGAAACCTTACTATTCTTGGTCCCCTCCTGTCATACTCTTTGCACTCTTCCCCTCTTGAGAATAGTAAGGTGAAGAGTGTAAAGAGCGTATGACAGAAGAGGACCGGGAATAGTAAGGTTTCCTTACAAACCAAGGGTAATTAGGTTGGTATTGAAGAGGAGATGAGAAGCATTTGTTGCTTCTTTATTTGCTACTATTGAAGTATTAGTAGGCTCCTCTGTTTTTGAAGTATTAGTATGCATTTTGATGGGTCTGTGAATTTTGAAGTATTAGTAGGCTCCTCTGTTTTTGAAGTATTAGTAGGCTCCTCTGTTGTGAATTTTGAAGTATTAGTAGGCTACTCTATTTTTGAAGAAGTATTAGTAGCTCCTCTGTTTTTGAAGAATTAGCCACCTCGTTAGCAAATATATAGATAGGGGCCTCTTCGTCTTGTTGGTAGGGCACTTCATTTATGATCTAATCAGAGGGATGTCTCCCGACGAATCCCCAGTATAACAATTGCTAATTTCTTATTAATATCAGAATGGATTGTAACTAGAGCATCAATATAAATATAACTACTGCTAATTTCTTGTTAATTTCAGAATGGATTATAACCAGAGCATCAATATAAATATAACTACTGCTAATTTCTTGTTAATTTCAGAATGGATTGTAACCAAATTTTGTTTCAAATTTAAGTAGCATCTTACTTTTATGAAAAATTGTGAAGAATCGTTCAACTGCTCCTAATTTCTTGTTAATTTTAGAACAACTTGCATTTGGATCTTATACAATTTTAATTAAGCATATAAAATATGATTTTACTAGAGTTTTCTCCATGGAATTGGGGATTTCTCTAGCTGTAGCAAACATATATGGACCTACTCATGACAAAAAAAACTTTCTGGGAGCAGCTACTAATGGAGGATTTCTTCATTTCCGATAATCTCATTATTGGCGGGGATCTAAACTTTACTCTGTCTAGAGAGGAGGTTTGGGGCATCTCAGCTAGAGTGGATCCCCTTGCTGGTTACTTTCAACATAAAATGGAGGACTCTGGGTTGATATAAAATCGTTTGCTTTTCAATATTCTTTATATATTGCTTTTATTAGGAGTAGAATGTACACACTTTATTTACTGAGATTATTTTAGTTTTAAAATTGTGTGTGTAAATAAATCACATTACACATTTACAAAAGACTTTAGTCCCCATATAGACTAATGTCAGGGATCATAGGGAATTCACAGGGGTTTCTAGTTGACCTCCGAATTTCTATTGGTCATGGAAGGTATCTGCACATCTCAATTGCACACATCAATTTGTCCAATAAACATATATACTCATAGTCGAAGCAACTTGAATTAAATTCTAACTATAATCATACTAAATGCAACATATCCACTCTAATGATAATTAAAAACCATATGAATGTCAATTACTTATCAATAAAATTTCAATCACTATTTCACAATATCTCCTATGTCATCACATATTCATCAAAATGATCTATCAACACATATATTCAATTTCAATTCATCTCAACTCATCTAATAACATAATTCATAACACATGATTAAACAACATATATGATCAATCAAAACATATCTCCATCACATAAATTCAACTATGATAAAGCTATCTCATGATTAGGTCACCATCACCAAATGCAAGTAAATAGCTAATATGATCAATGAACAATGTCTACTATAATCTATCCAAACATCATAATCCAAAATCCATAGTCTAGTGTCTAGGTAACTCAATAATAATAAGTCCAGTGTCCACACATAGCAACCATAACATGTCTAATAGAGTAACTCAGTAATCATAAATGAATGGGCCTCACAGTTAACTACGACAGACAGATTGATCATCGAACATTCTCCTGCCCAATCATATAACAATGCCAACAACAGTATCCATGTCTTAATAGGGCTGTATGGATTTAATTTACGGTTGTCTAACCTATCTCATGCTATATTTTTCTTCTTTTTTTCGGAGTTTTTCATTCAGTTTCATTAAATATGTCGAAATGTGAATGCGGGGGGCTTTTGAGAGATCGTGGCAGAAACGTCACAATAAATCTAAACCTGTTAATGATAGGCTGCACGCTTATCTGCTGCAATATGTGACTCCCTGAAACTGTCATCATCCTTAGGAACCCCAAAATCCAGACCCGCATCATCAGAAAACAAATCCAGCCCCTCCAGTGGGTTTTCTGACTCATAACAAGGTTATACCCACCTCAGAAAACTTACCCACTTCATCACTGTCCTTGAGCAAATCGTTTGACAGATTTTTACCATACCCAAGTCCACAATTTGCATGTTCATCTCTGGGGAATCTATTATTTGCACTGCCCAAACCACCATTGATTATCAGATGCTCAGCATTGGTGATAATGCAGAATTATCATCTCCATTATATACAAAAATATCATCACTCTATAAGAGATTGAATATTATTTTGAATTTTCCATCCCCATCTTGTTGTCATCTGAGCTCGCTAGAGGTTCATAAAGACCATATTCATATTGTCTCCCAGCAGGCCTGCAGAGACTCTTATGTCCATCATCCTGAACAAACTTCTGCTCTTTGGCAGCCCTCTTCCTTCCATTGCAGTTCTCAGACAATCCGATATTTATGCCTGCAGACAAAAGCACTATATTATGCACAAATAGAAATAGAAGCACTCACTACTCAAGAGAATAATACCCGGGAAATCCAATATAATACATGTCAGAGCTCTCCTCTCATAAGAGGTGTCCTATTGAACAACAGACCTCACCTTGTGATTTAAGGACAAAATGGCTTGTGTGGCTGTCGCATCTGGTTTAAATGTATAAACAGGTAACAACTACCACTTTGTTTGTGATTCCATTGCTCTTAAATCTCTCTATGTACTCTCACCCTTGCATGAAATGATACAAACACTAGAATCAAAGTACATCAGAAGAGCAGTAGTGGACAGATGCACAACCACAGGCCACATACCGTACATGCCATCACCTTTATATTTTCCTAAAATTGAAAGAAAATTTGATGCTTTTCTTAATTTCATTTTCTTTTTCTTCAATGTCTACGAAAGATCACTTTGAATTATTTGAGCCCACAGACCTGGATCAATCACTTTCTTACCAAGGCAAAGTTCCTATTCATGCAAATATGATATAATATATGTTGGTCACACTTTTCTTCTCAATTCCACAACTTTGCCCCCCTTCAACCATATAAAAAGATTGCCCTAGGAAGTGCCATCAGAAGTTGTTGTATATGCAGCTTGGTTCATCATTATAGAGGTTGATAATAAATTAATGTGTGGATTATTCTAGACTCAAAAGAAAGGACAGAGTGGATGTCTTTATGGGTGGGATTCCCATATGGGTGGCCAAGGCAATAGCCCATTCAGATTTGTTTGCTTTCCATATGAAGAAGTTGGCTTCTCACCAAAAAGATTGTTGGTAATGATCTCCAGTTCCCAAATTTGTCACGTCTTACACGGAACTAATGATAGAATCAACTTTGTTTTCATCATTAATATTTTTTATTTTCCTTTTAAAATTATGTCTTAATCAAGATGGCTTCTTGAAGATATTGATGAGGGAGGAACCCCATACCTATTCTCTAGATGGTAAAAGGGTGAGGAAAAAAACATAGTAATTCATCAAATGAAAATACTGCACAAGAATGTTGTTGAGAAACAAAGCAAAATAAATATTAAAATATGTATGCTTATTCTGAATAACAAGATTGTTGGATATGCTTATTATGAAGAGCAATAAGGGCTAATTCAAGTGGCTTTGAAAGCATGAAATCTGTCTATTTGCTTTATCTTTAAATTGATGTGGACATTCTTCGTGGAATACTCTGCCCATCACAGGAATCAAAGTGAATTAAAGTAGCATGGCAATTTGAGATTCCCAAAAGAATTGATCATTTCGTGGTTATAGTGAAAAAAAGCTGTCAAAACACATCTCAAATTTGATCATTTGCCATGGGAGATGTATTTAAGATATCTTTACTAGTTATAGTGAAAACAATTAATATGGCTTGAATCAACTAAGAGAAATTGAATAACTAGACAGAGTATAGGTCCACAGGAATACCCTTGCAAGGAGAAAGCATTGAGCAGTATGACTCTTATGAGCTGTTGATTACAGTTAGTTAGTAATCTTGATAGATGCATGGTCATGGACATTTGGAAAGTGGAAACAAACCCTTGTGCTCAACGAACTGTTCAACAATGCACGCTGCTCTTGAAGCTTTACAATTTGCTACTTGCCAAGGGCTGCAAGGTTGGAGCAGAATTTGCATAAGACAGAGAACTATCTTTTGCTTTAAATTTTGGTAGTCCGCTAGACATATTGCATTCAAGTTTATAACCCGACACATTGTGCACATTCTGCTTACTACACACAATCTCCCTGAAGACTACTCTACATATTTCAATTATTGCAGACTAGTATTTTCAAGAATGTGCTTTCACAAGGCAAAAGTCCACTCTTTCATCACCTGCAGGCAATTCGTATTTGCTACAAGAACGTGTATGCCTGTAAACTGTTTGACCACATGAAAGAGTGAGACAGCATCTCATCGAATATGATTATTGCACCATATGCTGGCCACAGGGGCTAAATCTAATTGCAGCACATAATGCTCATTTTTAATTTTGTGCACTGTTGTTTAGTATAAGGTAGCCGCTAACCATAGCATAAAGCGGTGAAACTAAAGCTTTGGAACAGGTATGGATATCTATCAAATCATAATGGAAGGGGGATTTTTGTCAGATATTATAGTTGGAAATGCTCTGGTAGACATGTAGGCAAAATGTGGAAGCATAGAGAAGGCAGACAAATGTCTTCCTCAATAATGTGCTTTCACAAGGGGAAAAAGCTTACTCTTTCATTGCTCACAGGGAATTTGCATTTGTTACACGCACAACTTTTCATAATAAGCGTATGAAACTAAAGCTTTGGAACAGGTATGGATATCTATCAAATCATAATGGAAGGGGGATTTTTGTCAGATATTATAGTTGGAAATGCTCTGGTAGACATGTAGGCAAAATGTGGAAGCATAGAGAAGGCAGACAAATGTCTTCCTCAATAATGTGCTTTCACAAGGGGAAAAAGCTTACTCTTTCATTGCTCACAGGGAATTTGCATTTGTTACACGCACAACTTTTCATAATAAGCGTATTTAGATGTATGTCAAGAGCTGAAGTTTGGTGGACGCCTAGTTCAATTCTTTGTTGCTTTGAACCTAGTAAATGAGCATATTATGAAAAATTGTGCGTAGTAAGCAGAATGTGCAGCGCCTCCTTTAATATAATGCAATGGCAATGAATTTTATGATTATAATTGGAGTGTGGAAAATGTACAGTGTTATCTAGTCTACGTTTACTACAGTGACTGAGTGCACAAAAATGACTTTTCAGCCAAACTTTTAAGTCACGCTTTTAGTTTCGCTGCTATGCGCTGCGGTTAGTGGCTACATTATACTAAGTTACTAACCACCAGTGCACAAAAAAACGGCCCAGCAGCTAAACTATTAAGCCATGCAATTAAAATGAGCATTGTAGGCTGTGACTAGATTTAGGCCCTGTGGTCAGTATACATATTGGAGTGGATCAGGCAAACCTTAATAGTAGGTGTTTGAGGCACGAATAAATATGGGGATGTCTATGGAACATTTTGGAGAAAGAGGGGAACTCAAGTGTAGAATATTGTTAGTGGATTTTTTTTTCTCCTACATACTAGTGCTGAATGGTGATACGTTTATTTCTTTATTTCTAGCAAATGCAAAATATAATCTTTAGCCAGAATGCAAAAGATTTCTATCTCCATAGTTAGTTCATTATTTTACTGTAAAGTGTGATATGCCACTGTGCTTTTATTGCAGAGATGACCCTTTGTTATCCGTCATAACACATTCTTCGCTATTGCTCCTAACCACAATACTATTAACTTTGAATGTGATGTATTGCAAAAGGAAAAGTAAAACTAATACAAGTGCAGTCATGTTCTGGCTTTGTTGCCAACAAAATGGATAACCTCAGTTTCCTCTCTCTATTTTATCGTGTTTACTTTATTTTGCCTTGTGGACATGAATATGATATAGCGAATCCCCCAACTTTGATGAAGGGCACCATGATTGGAGGGTATACCTTCTTCATTATGGTGTCTGTACTTTATTGATTGTGTTCTGAAACAGTAAAAGTGTGAACCTTTTGATCCATATTGATTGTTGCTTTTTTTTCTAAAGCTTGTTCCAAGCTTCATATGAAATAACTGGAAATGGCACTATGTATACATTGAATGGATTCCTTTGGCTTAAGAATTTGTTTTATAATATGAAAATTGAATGCTTTGTTGCCAGTAGGATGTTTTTGCTTGAACACTTTGAAGGTGAGCCTAATACCTTCACCACACCTTTTCAGGTACCTTGACCTTACAAATAAAGTTAATCCTGCTGTTATACTGGATTGCTAACATCCTGGTTTGTTATAGTGAAGAAAAATGGATTGCTGCACCAATTGTATCAGTGTGTATATATTTTGTATATCTAAGGATGGGTGGTAGTGGTAACATATTTTGTATGTTTTGTGTACGCCTGGTTGGGAATGATCGTAATATTCAATACTATGGTATTGGAGTAGTAAAAGTCAACCATTTTTTTATTTGATATGGTGAAGAAAAATGGAGTTCTGAACCAATTTTATCAATTTGTGTTTGTATATATTTTTTATATCTAAAGATGGATGGTAGTAGTAACATATTTTGTATATTTTGTGTACATGACTGGTAGGAACAATCTTAATATTCTAACACTATGGTATTGTAGTAAAAGTAAGCCATTCATTGCAGATTTCTACCTGCTATGGTGAAGAAAAATGGAGCTCTGCACCAATTGTATCAATTTGTGTTTGTGTATATATTTTGTAACAATAATCTTGCTTGACACAAATTTTTTTAAGCTAGAGATCTTGCATAAAGCTGCAGATAATGATCTTTCCTCATTGTAAATCCTGTACTTTCATATGCTGATATTTTTAAACTAAAGTGTCATTAATCCCAATATGCATCAAATCCCAGCCAAAAACTGTGAACGTGTCTTAAATATTTTAAAGAAATCAATCAATCAAAAGGAATTTTTGCCTTACATTTCAATTGACAGCTGTCGATGTCTTCTTTGCTCTGCACTTGCTTGACTCTATTGGATTTGATGCTAACAAACTGAACCCTAGAATATGGTGTGCACGATTTAGTGAAATGTATCGACTTCCCCTGTGTTTCCCGTGTTCTGTATTTATTTCTTGGAAAGCAGTCAAAAGCAATGATTAATTCATTTCAATATGGTTGTGTATGTGTTCTGAATGGAAATAAAAAATATGGCTGTGTATGTGTTCTGAATGGAAATAAAAATGTCTGTACAATCTATACAGAAAATTGTTAGTATTATGAATTGATAGTTATATGCTTGTGGTTTTACAGAAAATTTGTGTTGTAAATTGTTAACTATATACTTGTGGTTTTAGCATATGTTTATGCACAGAAGCAGAAAATCTGTAAAGGGAGGAATCTCGGTTTTTGACCATTAGCCACAACCATAGATATTTGTAATTACAATCTAATATTTAGATTTACTTATGGTCATAGCATATGTTGATGCACTGAAAACATAAAATCTGTAAATAGAGAGGAATCTCCCTAGCCAACTATTAGCCACAGCTACATAGATATTTGCAATTACAATATAACACTAATAATTTTTTTGCAATTACAATATAACACTGATTTTTTTTTGATTAAGGGTATACGTGGGTTTTTGAAAGGGCCCATACCTTTTTACTAGTTTAGTTTAGATAAAGCCATGGAGCTCAAGTGAAAGAACAATGAAATGTCTAGACTAGGGCCAAATAAAATGATAGACAGCAAGGAACAACCAGCACCAAGGTTGACAACTAGCAACAACCACTCAAAACCCCACAAGAAGGGGGCTGAAAACAAAAACAAAAGACCAACCACCTCAAGGTGGCTTGAATCCAAGAGGCTCTGCCCAACCCTATCCACCAAATTATTAAAGCACATTTCCTCGTAGATGGAATTCCTACTTTTAATGGACTTAGGAGGAGTCAAAGGGCTACTAGGACATTGATATTCCTGAACCATCTTCTATTTTTTGTTGTTTAAAGAAGCTGAACAAAATGAACATCGATGTCCAATAGTCGGGACAAAGACCTTACAAACTTGGGTATATAGGCGGAGTCCTCACAACCAATATCCTTCTCTCTCAAGTCCCTCTCCACAGTGTTAAGCATGGTAAAATTGGGATTAGTCTTTAACTAAGGAGGGAAACCCACCACCGTACTGCTAGACACAAGCAACACCCTTGGTGGGGAGAGACAAGGCACATTTTGATCCTTAAACATTAAGAATCTGAAGTCACAAAGACAATCAAACTTTGTTGTTTAGCTTTCATATGATGAATAATTCAATTAAATTGCAATGGATAACAACTTTCTAGGATTAAGATTTGGAATTGCAATGATGGGTCTTTGATAGAGTGGCAAGTCCAGAGGCTAGCTCTCCAAATAACAAAATAACATTAGTAACATAGAAGGTGCCCTTGCTCTCATACATTATGGGAAAGGGTGAATTGGAAAATTGTGCTAGAGTTGGGAAACTTTGGGTTGTGGCCAACTACAACTATAGTTGAATTGTTGTTGAGGGTATGGTATCAACAAGCAACAAATGAGCTATAGAAAGGTGTGGTCTCAGAGCAACAATTCTCCTAGGGTGTTTGGTTGGAAGTTGGAAATAATAGTAATAATGATAGTGAATTGACATTGTTGTCATCAATAGTTCAAAGCTCTACGTACTCGATTTTCAGATGAAGATTTGGAACTCTTAATTTTTTGGAATTGTGATGTAGGAAAAACTACTCAATTGAATGTATCAATGAAGGGAGCTTTCTACTAACATTGCATTAGGATTCTATTAACAAAATTTGTCTACAGAACCACTTTATGTTTTTTATTACAATGTTGGAAAACGAATAATAGTAAATATAATTTTGAGAAATGAAGTACAAAACTGTAAAGACAAAATAAAAAGAAACCTAGCACTAGGCGGACAACCTCATTGTCCAGGACGATAGTGCTCCACGTGGATGTTTGTGCACCATGCTGTAGTCTATACGGTGTAGGTATTGTATGGATTTGCGATCTCGATCCTCATGCCAGTCTTTTCAACCATTCCTCTCGTAAAAAAGCTTCTTGACCAAACCTGCAAATGCACAAATGGAGAAGGGTTGGGTTGTATAGGAGTTTGCCAAAGATATAGATTGATAGATTGATAAAAAGTGTGTGCTCTAATTTTAAGTGCATCTAGAATTGTTGAGTAGTGACAAGCAACAATGCAATACTGATAAATAAAACCCCTTAGTGATTTAGAGAGGATTCATATAATAATCTCTATATGACAAACAAAAGAAGGAAATGTATTCAATCCACAAAGATAAGAGATATATCTAAATAAGCTTGTGAATAAGCGTGTGAGATGATCTTAAGAAACTAAGTTGTAGCAATGGTGGCTCTTGATTTTGGCAGAGCTTCACTATGAAAGAATTCCATTCATTTGCAATGGCAAATCTACTTGCTTAAATAAAGAGGGAAAAGGCAAAAAGGAGCCGTTTGGGTGCGGATAAGATCAAGGAAATCTCGGTGAATCGCTCAAGTAAAAGGACAACTTCTAAAATGATCATAAGATTGACAGATGCTTTTAGGACGTCAACACGTGGCATAGACGTCCACACTAAGCGTTAGTCTTTGCAATTCCGGTTCTTGAAAGGTCTAGTCAATTTGGGATGTAGAGCCAAGATTTAGGCACTTTTGTAGAATTTAGATAAGCTGAGCAAGAAGGGATGAAATAACATAGGAAACAAGCGCTGAGCACCATGGGAGGGAAAAAGGCTAATGCAAGGGCTAAAATGAACCTACAAACAAAGGGAATGTACATTGAAGGAAGGCAAAACACATCGTGAAATTGTGAGGGTACACAATTTATGACGTTACATTTAGCCCCTACTTTAGCGGGTGTTTGAACTTGCATGCATATGCATGCTAAAGTAAAAGGGAAATATTGAAAGTAAATAACGTCATGAAGGATACCCTAAAAAGGATATTGTAGAGGAAGCGGATTCTACAAATAGAGGAACTAAGCCCCCTAAGACTAAGAACCTACAAAACAAGTATGTTAACAACAAAATTTTGCACAAGGCAACAATGTCAAAGCATAAACCTGCAAAACCACTATGTCAAAACATCACAAGCATACATATAAATATAAACAAGACATATACATAAAAGAAACAAACACATGATAAGCAAAGAATTTTTTTGAGGCAGCATATTGAAAGAGACCTCAATGTGAAAAGTGTCTCAACACTATTGTAACATCACATCTCATAATACCCATTAAGTAACACAAATATTCATCTTAATCAAGAATAGATTACTTCATGATTATCCAAATCAAAGTAAACAAAAATGAATCATTATCATTTGATAATTAAGCATGTTATTCTAAATTAGAATATAACAAAGCTTACAACTACAATATCCATTTTCAATATCATTAGTGAATAATCTTTCAGTAAGCATTTACAAGCTATGTTCAAGGCATCAAATATCAATTTATACATAGTAATTGATTATCAAGTCATAAAATGAAAAGCACTTCATCTGGATCTCATGACATCTAACTTCATAAGTCTCAGCTTGTCTCATGCTTGGAGAGGAAAGTATCATCCGAGTGCTTTTCCTCCAACCATAGACTAGTGGTCCCCGCACAACTTCCTACTTGGAAGTGACCCTACCCTTCACGGAAGGTATAGATATTAGGAACCATTAGGTACGTCATCTGAGTATCTGGTGTTGTGTCCTTCATAATGCCTCTCAGTCACACAACTATAGATCCACTCTAACTATGCATGACACTACTGGAGACATTGTGCCATCTGGAGCACTGTGGACTGACAATGCATGCAAAGACGGATGCATTACTTTGGCGAAAGATTTACATACATGTATGTTACGCAATGAACGTTGTTGTATGTCCACCACCCTAACTCGACTTAGAAGCTGTCTTATCGTATAGTATGTTATATTAACCTCTCTCTAGGTCTAGACTGAATGGGTTTTATACGATTCTTAGTCCTATACCAGGACAATCATCTCCCAACTTAGGAATTTATCAAACATAATGGGTTACTTTCATAACGAGGAACCTGTGACTCCTTGTCACCCTATTCCATTAGCTATCATCTTAAAAATTAAACCAGGTTTTCCAATCTAGGTTTATCAAGTTGACCATTCCATTGATCTTCCATACGGGTTAGATTCACGATCATGATACCCTAGGCATACGTTGCCTTATCTATTAATTAGGGTTTAATATTAGTCAATAACTCAATACCCATGTGGGTCTTTGTAAATATAAATACTCCCCTCATGGAGTTCAATCACAAGTAAAGTATAAGGTTTGATTCACACAAGAATAATCATATAAGTCTTGAGCTATATATGTTTCCCATTTCTCAATGTTATCAATAGCAAGATGAGAATCCTCTCTAATGATTCGGCTAGCATGCAAAGCTACCATTAAATAAAACAATGATCTTTTGCAAAGCATACCTCCTTTATCGAGGGGTTTGAAAGTATTGCCTTGGTTATCCTAATAGCCCTTTGGACAACAGTTGGTTTCCATGCATAATAATTCAAGTTTATGGTCAGGTGCTACAAGCACAATTTAGAGTTAAAGTCTTACAAAAACCATCACCATAGTTCGTGGTTGCCGCCTTGGCCACATGCAGGCTGAGCCTTTGAGTGCATACATAATACAATAGTTTAACACATCTTGCGCCATGAGCACTATTGGCTCGACTCATCATACGAGTCATGGCATTATCTTTAAATTATTATCAAGAGCCACATTGATAATCAATATGTAATTGCTATAGTGGTTATGTGCTCAACCTTTTAACGGCCTCGAGCTGTTGTTGTAATAAAATCTACAGAGGTTTTGAGCTTGACCTTAATGGCCTTGAGCTACAGTTACAATAAAGTCTTTAATGAATTAGAGCTCGGCCTTATCGGCCTCGAGCCTCTGTTATAAAGAAAACTTCAATGGTTTAAAGCTCGACCTTAACGGCCTCAAGCTACTATTTTAATTTTTTTTTAAAGGTTCAAAGCTTGGTCTTAATGGCCTCGAGCAAATGTTATCAAAGCATAAAGCTAATAACATAGCAATCAAATAATGAAGTAGTCGACATAGTCGACCCTTGTAATTCCAAAGCATCATAAGATGAAAATAATGAAAAGCTAAGTTCTCTCAGACTTCCATTCTACCCGAATGAAGTCATTTCAAGTTGTCTCCCAGTTCCACTGATTGTATTTTCCTTGCTCTATTCTTGCTCTCGAGCGTAGAGAGCTCCAACAACGATTAATGTTTTTCTTCTCCAAAAAAAAAAAGGATAGCAAAAGTGATAACACTAACTAGCTATCACCCCTTCTTGGCATGCCGTGCATGTAGGGAACTACCCCCTGCGCCCATGGCATGGTGGGTAGTTTCCCCACTATGCCAACCTGTGGCTTCTTAGGAGCCCGTCGTCCCAGTACTTGCTATCTGCAAGTCTTTTGTGAGCACGACGCTCCCCAATAATTCAAATAAACAAAATATCACTCCACTATCGTGGATGATGTCAGCACAAAAACAAAGAATTTAACTATATTAATATTGCAATAAATTTGAAATAAGATTATATAATCATAGCATAATATTATTTCATGCATCTACTTGATGTATGTAAATACTTATGTCAATCAAGATGTCGTCTTTTGACATCACCACCTTCATGGTGGCAGGGTCAACATGCGATTTAGGGGTTGAGCACCGCTCCCCTTTCATCGCTAAAACCCAAAGCATAGCAGACCAAGAATAATAGACTCATATTCTCGGTTCGTAGATAAATAGAGTAAATAAGAAGATACTCTACCACATGGTAAGGATAACTCTCGACTCGCTATGACATTCTAACGACGTCATTAGGTCAAGTCGATGCAACATTGTCGAAATGACTAAATCGACAAAACGACGCAAATAGAAAATCAACTAGCAAGGAAAAAATGTAACTTACGCCAACTTACACAGCTCATAAGGACATAAAGTCTGACACTCAGATGGCATTTGACCCCATTTCCCGACATCTATCTCTTCCTCCTAGATGATAGTCTCCTTCCATCTTCGAAGGATGATTACTTTCCTGATCCAATCTCACCACCCGAAAATTGTGATTAGTGTATCATCATATGACCAATAAATAATAATAATTAAATATTCATTTCAATCTTGAAATCTCATATCTAACTTGCATTAGTTAGTTTTCCACATAAATAATGATTAATCTGACATTTTCCACAAACATCTAATCATTCAACTCTTAACTAATCATCCTAATTACCATGCAAAAGTAAGATTAAGCTAAATCACACGCTAGGGATGTAACATATCTCCCCCATAAGAATCATCATCCACGATGATTAATTGTCTTAAAAGTTAATCAACATAATAAGAAAATGTTTCAAGAGCATAGTATAAAGTTTTTCAAAAAAGATGAGGAAATCTCGCATAGAAATCATCATAGTTTTCCCAGGTGGCATTTCCCTCTGTATATTGGTCCCATTGGACTTTGCACTGTGTTATCTCTTTGTTACGTAAGCGTAGCTTACGCATTTTGAGCACCTTGATGGGCTCGATCACCACCACCCCTGGGTCCTTTCCCTGTAAAGCATTCCAATCAAGCATAGGAATTTGATTATCTGCAGTGTTAAACTTTTTCAAGTAAGAAACATGAAACACATTATGCATCATGGCAAGACTTGACAATAGAGCAATTTTGTATGCTACTGGGTTGACTTCTTTGAGAACTTCAAAGGGACCCACGTATTTAGGTGCCAATTTGGACATCTTTCCATATTTAATGGAACTCTTTTGAGGTTTTACCCTTAGGAGAACCTTCTCTCCCACTGTGAAATGCCTTTCGATGCGCTTAGCATCTGCATAGCTCTTTTGTCTATCATTGGCTTCTACTAGCTCTCTCTTAATTAGATGGACTTGTTCTTCCATCTCTGATAGGATTTCTGGACCAAGGCTAACCCTATCTTCTAACTTGTCCCAACTTATAGGGGTTTTGCACTTCCGTCCATATAATGCCTCAAATGGAGCCATCTTAATAGCTGAGTCATAGGAATTATTATAGGCAAATTCCACCAGAGGAAGATAATCCTCCCACTTATATTGCTGATCAATGCAATACATTCTTAATAAATCCTTCGGCACTTGGTTTACCCTTTCAGGCTGGCCATCCGTTTCAGGATGATAAGTAGAGCTTATATTCAACTGGGTTCTAAGTGAAGAGAACAAGGTTTGCCAAAACCTCAATGTATTTCGTGCATCCCTATCTGAGATAATCTTCTCAGGAATGCCATGTAGTCTAAAAATCTCTTGAATAAATTTTTGGGCTATGACAGGTGCCTCATCTGTCAAGTTCCTAGGTATAAAATGAGCGGCTTTGGTGAGTCTATCCACCACAACCAAGATAACATTGTGCATATTCCTAAACATAGGAAGCCCTTGCACAAAGTCCATGCTTATAATCTGCCATTTCCACTCAGGTATTTTATGAGGGTATAATAAACCTGCCAAGTGATGGTGTTCCGCCTTCACCCTCTGGCATTCCATACACGTAGCTACAAAATTTGCAGCATCCCTCTTCATTCCTTTCCAACAATATAGGGGTTTCACATCAGTAACTTTGTTACTCCAAGATGTCCAGAATATGGTGCAGAATGAACCTCCTTCCACACCATGTTCCTTAACTCTACAGAGTTTGGTACATACATCCTTCTTTTAAATCTTAGTAACCCATCTAGTTCAAATTTAAGTCCTTCATATCTCGGATTCTGGGGATTTTCCTCAAGGGCTTGTTTTACTTTCTCGTAAAACTCATCTCCCTTAGATTTCTGTAGTACCTGATTCCTAAAATTAGAATGTATGGAGATCATTGAGGAGATGTGTCTTCTCCTACTCAAAGTATTTGCCACCCAATTTTCATATCCTTGAATATTTTTAATCTCAAAATCATAATCCGAGATGAATTCCAACCATCTTCTTTTGCCAAGCATTAAGATGTGGTTGAGTGAATAGATATTTGAGTCCTTGGTGATATGTTTTTAGCTCAAAAGGTTTCCCAAGTAAGTATTGTCTCCACATATGAAGTGCATGAATGACTGTTGCCAGTTCCAAATCATGTGGGCCATAATTTTGTTCATAATTTTTCAGTTTACGCGATTCATACATCATGACTTGTCCTTCTTGGAATAGTACGCCACCTAAGCCTTCCCTAAGGCGTCGGTGATGACTACAAATTGACCCTCTGAGTCAGGGACCTTCAAAATTGATGCTGAAGTCAATTTTTCCTTCAGTAGGTCAAAGGCCTCCTGACACTTTTTTGACCATTCAAATCTCTTGCCTTTTCTCTGCAAGGAAGTTATAGGATAAGTAATTTTAGAAAAGTTTTTCACAAACTTCTGGTAATAACCTGCAAGGCCCATGAAACTTCAGACCTCATGAATATTTTGCGGTATTGACCATTCCAAAATAGCCTTAATTTTAGCTGGGTCCACAGCTATTCCCTTAGCTGATATTATATGGCCCAAATACTGCACTTCCTTATGAAAGAAAGTACACTTAGAGAGCTTGCCATACAATTTGTGCTCTCTCAACCTCTCAAGAACAATTATTAAATGCTGCAGATGTTCTTCCTCATTCTTAGAATAGATTAGAATGTCATCAAGAAACACTAGGACAAACTTGTCCAAACAATCCCTGAACACACTTGTCATTAGATTCATAAATGTTGCCAGTGCATTCATTAACCCAAAAGGTAGGACAGTGAACTCATAATGCCCATACTTTGTTCTGAACGCTGTCTAATGGATGTCCTCATCCTTCAACTTCAATTGGTGATATCCAGACCGAAGATTATCTTTGAAAACATGGTTGCACCCCTCATCTGATTGAAAAGATCATTGATGCAAGGTAACGAGTACTTATTCTTAATGGTTTCTTTGTTCAACATGTGGTAATCTATGCATAACTGCAAGGTACTGTCTTTCTTTTTCACAAAAATGACTGGTGCTCCCCAAGGCGACACACTGGGTCTAATCACCTCTTTATCTAACAATTCCTATAATTGAGCTTTTAGCTCCATTAGTTTTGTGGTGGTCATTCTGTAGGGGGCTTTAGAAATGGGTTCTGACCCTTGAATTATATCAATGGAGAAGTCAAAAGTTTTTTTAGGAGGTAATCCCAGTAGCTTATTTGAAAATACGTCCTCAAAATCTCTAAGGAAAGGATACCTGTCCATATCTAATCTTTCTTGACCTATGGACTCCTTCCTAACTTCATCGAGTTTCTGAGATTCATAAAACATTACGCCATCTTGGAAATGGGTTTCCTCAGTCTCATTAAGTTTTTCCATTTTGACAGCGAAAAGCTGAAATCCTTTTCTTTGAGCTCTTTTCATTTGCATAGTAGAAATTTGTCTTAGTTTGACTTCCCTAGGGTTCCCTTGAAGAAGACTTTGTTTCTTTAATCATCTAGACACTACTGTTTTGGCATAACTGTTGGCAAGAGACACTGCTTTGTTTGATAAGTGTTGTCATTGATGGCAACCAAGATCATTCTAATCATCTGCATAACTCAAATTGTTCATACCGGAAGTCAGATTCAAAATTTGTTTAAGTCTGAGCAGTTAGAAACAAAGTTGTAACAGGGTCTGGTATTTTGGTCTGGATCTCTCTGGTGGAAAGTCATGATTAGCTGTGGATCTAGGGGAGTCATATACATTATCAAGACAATCTCAACCCAGATTTTTGCTCTCCGGTGATGAAGGATTCAAAAGATTTTAGCCTTTGAGTTCCGGGTTGCAGTTTGACAGAGCAGACAGAAGAAGAACATGCTGACCTTACAGAAGATCTTGATTCTGGATGTATGGAAGTTGTTTGTTGGGCAAATTGTGATGATCAGTGACAGTGGCCAACATGAGTGAGATGTTCAAGAAAAGGTTTTGGTCCGCACCTTAAGTTATGCAAAGATCTAGCCGACAGAGTAGAGCCAATCACAAAAGTTCTAAGTGTTGTTGAAGCCGACCGGTAGAATGATTATAGATCTTGTTGTGGATATATAGTCGATGAAATTGGTTGATTTAGTGTGTGTGGTGTATGCGAACAAGGTGTATGTGAGAAGAGCAGAAATCTAAAGTGCGAATGAGGGAGAATAGTAAGAAGAATAGAGCAAGGATGAAATGTGTAAGATCAATTTTTGTACTTAACTAGAACTGAAATCTCTGCATGAGTAGATGCTATCAATCAGTTCAAATCTCTATCTTTCTCTTGTAATATTGTTTTAGGCAGTGAGCCTCTTTTTGAGCAGTGAGCCCGAATGCATGTGCATTCCATTTTGTAAACAATACTTTTAACAGGGTATTAATTCTTGTGGGTTAACCCCCACCATGGTTTTTCCCTTAACCGGGTTTCCACATCAAAAATCTTGGTGTCAAGTGTGTTATTTATGTTTCTGCTTATGTGATGCTGAAATGTTTATCTCATTGATTTGATTATAGTTGTAAAGACAGAAAAAGTTACAAATGTGTGACAACTGATTCACCCCCCCTCTCAGTTGTCCGGACTATTTCCAACAATTGGTATCAGAGCAAGGTTCCTTTGGAAAAGTTTAACAGTTTAAGGAAGATTCGAGAAAGCAGTAAAATGGATGAATATGACCTTCAAGGGCAACTTAATCTCGCTCTAGATGATCTTGAGCAGTCTAAGGCAAAAGTCCTAGAGCTGCAAGATAACCTCAAAAATGCTGAAGACTTCATTGAGATTTTAAAAGAAAATTTGAGAAAATCCAATGCAAAAGGAAAGGAGCAACCTCTTCAATTGGAAGACAAGGCCTTGGAAGAGAAGGCAGAAGAATGTGAAAAGTTAGTTAAAGAAGTTGTCCTAAAACATGAGATGGAAACTGGGGTGATGAAACTAACCAAGGAAATTGAAAATAGAAAGAAATCTGAAGAAGAAATAAGGCAAATTCTGAGAGAAAGAACTAAAGAATGCTGTAGATTGGATGGAATAACTGGTCTCCTAAAAACTAATCTACAAGGAAGCAGAAATAGTGAGAGAGAACTTGAGAGACAGATTATCACTCTCAGAAATGACCTAGAAATTGCAAATGAGTATAAGGATAAGTTCAAAATAAGCTCAGCTAAACTTGAAGCACTAATTGAAGAACAAAAAAAGGATGATGACAAGCATAATCTTAAATATGAGAAAGGTGAAAGCTCTGGATCTGGTCAAAGAAACTCTCAACCAAGGAATAGAACTAAAAAATGTCTGGTAAGATAGCCTAATGCTCAAAGATATCCATCATTCAATGGTAATTGTTTCAATTGCAGTAAATTTGGTCACAAAGCTACTCAGTGTAGAAGTAGAGCAAATGAAAATGGTCCATCCTTCTTCGGTCAATGCTTCAAATGCAAGAGGTATGGTCATAAATCTAATGATTGTAGAAATAAGATAATGAATAACTCAATTGGCAATTCTTTCAATGGCTACTGCTTTGCTTGCAATGGATTTGGACACATGGCTAATCAGTGCAGATCAAGAAGCAATCAAGTGTGCTTTAATTGCAATAAATCTGGTCATATTGCAAGATTTTGTAGAAGCACGAACAATGGGAGAAGAGGTCCGGTAAATAGAAAACCGGATGAACAGAGTCAAGATAAAGTCAAAAGAAAAATTGATGTAAATGAGATACAAAATGAAATGAACAAGACTTGGGTAAAGAAAGATACAATAAACAATGGAGATGGGTCTGCGCCGGAATCTGGTGTAGAAAATTCCTCCAGGAATTGATTTGGAGCCTTGGCTCAGGGGGAGCAGCATTGGAAATCAAATTCCCCCAGCCAGGAAGTAAGTGCCTAAATTCGGCACATTGAGGAATGAAATCATTGATTACTTCATATCCATTGGAAGGATTTCCAGAAGAAAAGACATTGATATGAAATCTTGGGGAGTGATTTATGATGAACTGTCTAAAACAGAGTAACCAGATACAGTTAGGGCAATGCATTTATTACAATGCCAAAATTAGGTTTGGCAAAATATAAAAGGACATTCGGTTACTCATTGGAATCACTTTGCATACGAAGAAGACAAGAAGAAGAGCAATTGAGTTGTAGATCTAGAGACTAAGGCACAAAAGGTGAATTCAACTGGAAATTGATCAATTCTAACCCCACAAAAGAAAAAACGTACCTCTCTGTAAAAGCTTTGAATTTGAAATCTATAGAAATGGCTACTCCTCATATTGTTAACGTTACTGAGAGACCTCGACCCAAATTTAAGAAGCATCCTGACAAGTCAATAGAAGTCGACCCATTAGGTGCTTTTTCAAGTGTTCCGTATGGTGTGCCACATGTTGAAGACATTAGGGTTTATATTCATGCAAACATAGATGAATTTGAAGACCCAAGGTATGCAGACTTATATGAGAAACAACTTATGGTTGAAAATCAAGAACTTAATCCTGAGTACAAGGCACTACAGGATAAACACTTTATTCAGATTTTGGGGTTTCCAACATTTGATGAAGATGTTCAAATGGGTCTGGTATGTTTTGAGTAGGATGCATGACGAATTCATTTGGTTGTTAAAACCATTCAAGATTACCATGGATGCTATCAGAAATGTAACCAGGTTAAACTCAACCAGAGGATTGCCCATGCTGAAAGCCGTGAAAAATCAGACAGTGACTGATGTTACTGGTGCCAAGTTTGACAGAAGGGCGATGACCATTAATGATATTGTTTAGGGTAAAATGTGGATTAATCAATAACAATAATGAACCCAAACGTCAATAGAATATGAAGGAGAAAAGGATATTCAAATAACAAACAAATGATACTTACAACCTTTCACCTTTCGTCTTCCATTGCTCGCCTTTTCTGTCTTGATCTTGATGGAGATGAATATGGCCCTCAGGAAGCTTCCTTCCTTGCTTCGAAGTCCTCAAGATGACAAGATGAAGTTGGCTGTGATACTTTGTGTGATTGAAGATGAGCTTCAACACACTATTGATGGATGATACATGATATGGAGATGGGGGTGCCAAAGGCATGCTTGTGTTTCTGCAGCATAAGTTTACTCAAATGATGGATGGATATGAAGAAGAAGAGGGTTGCATTTATAGAAATATGTGAGAGCAGATCAACGGTTGAGAAGAAATACGAAGATCAAAGGTTGAGAATGGTTGAGGAATGTGCGCGAATAGAAAGAGGACAAGTATCCAAACTCCATCATGCAACAAGGGAGTTAACAAAATTGATTGAATAGTTAACAGAATAAACCAACCAGTTAAGTGAATTGATTGGGGAGCTGACTGAATTGATTGATCAGTTAATTGGGTTGATTGAGGAGTCAACAGAATAGATTGATCAGTGAACTCGAATGATTAATTAGTTAATAGATTTGATTGATGAGTTAACTGATTTTGATTGGAGGATAAATAGGACATGTGGGTGAGGGAATAATAGCTAATTAAATATTTAAAATATTTAATTTCATGTGCAACATGGTGAGGTGGAAAAGGTGAGGTGGAAAGATGAGGTGGATTGATGAGGTGGATTGATGAAATTAGGACTTAGGATAGAGTAATTTGGGGATTAATTAAATAATGTAGGATTATTTAATTAGGTGAGACATTAGAAGAATTTAGGGAATTTAATTAAATGAATTGATTTTATTTAATTATGGGATAATGAACCAATCAAATAAACTTAGAATATTTATTTAATTGACAGAAGAAAATAAGAATTAAGATAAATATTAAAATATTTACTTAATTCAGCACGAGATAATTTTAGGTGTATACATTTTGCCCCTCTTTGAAGCAATGTGTTTTATCACACTGTTTCAAAGAATAAGATTTTTTCTGACAATGATACATGCCTCGGTTTGCCCCTGGTACAAGTTTGACGACAGGATGCCCCCTCATGAGATTGGACGGGAAGAAGGCAGAAGGGCGTGAGACGGACAATCTCACGAAGAAGAAGGTTAGGTTTGAAGAAAAATGGGTGAAGAAAGAGCTGAATGATATGTGAAGCAAGATAGAATGATAACACACACGAGCAAATTAGCAAGTATGCACAAATGATACAAGAACAAACAAGGTATTGCCCCTATCAAGTTGTAAACCTCCTGGTTGATTGACAACGATATACAACAATGTTGTCATGGTGGGGAATGATATTCCCTAGAGTAACACGAAGGACAATGTTTGGTTTTAGGAAAATGAAACATGTCATGTAAGACACGTGTATTGGTCTGATTTCGACAATGTTACATGCTATATAAGACAAATGTTTGATTATAATTGATCGAGTTGGTTTACGACCAGACAAGGATCCAGACCACTGAGGGCACTTGGATAATTTGACAAGATTGACTTCGATTTGATTGGTATGGATTAAGGATAGACGTGCATTTGGATCAGTGTTCAGATTGACTAGACAAGGATGAAAGATATGATGATAGAAATTTGATTGATAGAAGAATGACTCGACAGAAGAAATCACAAGCTTTTCTTTGTAAACATTGATACGCTACATAGAATTTTATTGCATGGGATATGGATATGGATATGGATACGGATATGGATATGAAATGCAATTGGATACGTTATGGATATGGATATTTGTCATCATTAGAGCGCAAGTACTTTGCTTTCATCATTGGGCACTTTTTGGTATTTTTCTCTTTTTGAAATGTTGTAAGAGAATACAAGCATCTAGGTATAAGTAGACCGAGATGACTTGAGTATTCCTTACATGGATTTTGCTATAGCAAGTTGATACAAGCATCTAGTCAAACTTGAATCTATATGACCTGAGTATTTCTTGCGTTTCAACAGACAAGGATTGCCCTTTTTCATGTTTAGAGCTCCGAAGTCCTCGATGATCTTTTGCTAATCATGTCGTTAGACAGAAAGTCGTCACATTAGTAAAGTTTAATCCACAAGCAGCAGACAAAGAAAAAGATTATGCCCCCATCATAGCATAATGGCAAAAATCCCAGCCTTTGTAAGTTAACCTACTCACAAAACATTCTTGCATTAGATGTGTCTTTTTTCCATAATCGATATAGAATTAGTTTGAGTGTTTTGGTACGGTGTTCTACTTTGGACAGGTTGATGTCTTTGTGTCAAGAATTTTTTCTTTGGGAAGCTTGTTTTTGCTGCGCTTGTTTGTCTAGTGAAAGTATCAAAATCCTTTATTGGTATCCTCTTAGAACATGCGGCATTCAAGAATCCAAATCCGTAACCAGGTCGAGGAGTTGCCCCCAGTTTAGACAAGGATCGACTTATTATGGGTGATGGGATGAACAAAAATAGAGAGACAGAACCTAAGGGACTGACCTAATGCCTCAGGGGCTCATTGCTAAATGGCCTTGCCTACGTGACGACGCAGAGGCAATGTAGTTCGAGGCGAACCTGATGGACCTAAGACCTAGGCAATGGCAAAAGATGAAGAAATAGAATGGACTTAGATTGATAGAAGGACCAGATATGGGACAGATGGGACAGTGGAGTGGAGTGAAGGGGAGCCTCGGGGGCGCATTAAGAATGGCCTTGCCTACGTGATAACTCAGAGGCGACGTAGTTCGACAATGGTTTGAATGACCGGTTCAAGATGAACGATATGGAAGATACAAGAGACATGAAGTCACAACAGATGGAGGAAACGGTTTGTCGCAGAATAGCGCTTGTTTACCAGGTTTTCACCACTTGCTTTTTATTTGCATGGAAGCTAAAAGTACACATGACGCCTGTTTGCCAGGTTTTCACCATAAGACAGTTTTTTTTTGCTTTTTTAATTCTTTCTTGAATTTTTGCCTTTGATCATTTTTTTGATTTTTTTTTGAAATTTTGCTTTTTTTCTTTTTTTGCTTTTGATCATTTTTTGATTTATTTGAATTTTTTGAGGACTCACTTGCATTGGGGTTTAGGTGTAGAACTTTCGGAGATGCATGCTGTTGATAGGATCATCAAACAATTCACCATTAGATGTAGCCAGTTGATATGCTCCTGAGCCATAAGCTGCAATGATGACATAGGGACCTAACCAGTTGGGTTCAAACTTTCCTTTCTTTTCTCTATCTTGCTGATTTCGAGGGTTCTCTCTGAGGATGAGATCACCAACTTGGAATACTCGGGGCTTTACCCTATGATTGTAGCTTCTAGACATTCGCTGCTGATATGCTTTTAGATGGTTAAAGGCCTGTTGCCTACTCTCTTCGAGCAACTCCAACTCTTGAAGTCTGCTCACTCTGTATTCTTCATTAGATATGAGGCCTTTTAACGAAACTCGCAAGGATGGGATCTCGACTTCAATGGGCAAGATAGCTTCAGATCCATAGACCATGGAGTATGGTGTTGCACCTGTGGGTGTGCAGATGCTTGTGTGGTAGGCCCACAACGTAGGATTTAGCTGGACATGCCAATTGCGACCGGCATCATTGACAGTCTTCTTTAGGATTTTTAGTATGGTTTTATTTGATGCCTCCGCCTGACCATTACCTTGGGGGTAGTACGGGGTTGAAAAGTGGTGCTGGATATGTAATTTGTCACATAGTTCCCTGACATCTTGATTTTTGAAGGGTCGTTCATTATCCGTGATAATGGACGAAGGGATACCATAGCGACAAATGATATAGTTCAAGATAAAAGAGGCAATCTATTTGTCTGTGATGTTGGCTAAGGGCACGGCTTCAATCCACTTCGTGAAGTACTCAGTGGCAATGATTATGAATTTATGTCCGCTGGATGAAGGAGGGTGAATCTTGCCCACTAAGTCGAGTCCCCATTGACAGAAAGGCCAAGGAGTCGTTAATGGC
Organism: Cunninghamia lanceolata; assembly: GCA_027924645.1. Classification (NCBI taxonomy): domain Eukaryota; kingdom Viridiplantae; phylum Streptophyta; class Pinopsida; order Cupressales; family Cupressaceae; genus Cunninghamia; species Cunninghamia lanceolata. The sequence continues at coordinate 658,965 of BSBN01001859.1, read as the reverse complement.
TGTAGCTCCTGTGCTGGTGCATGTATCAGGTTCCCATGGACTTGGCACTTTTTACACTTCTTTACAAAATGATAGGCATCTTGTTCCATAGTTGGCCAATAGTATCCCATGCGTATGAGTTTCTTAGCCAAGGTAGGACCACTAGAGTGGGTCCCGCATAGACCATCGTGCACTTCGCTCAGGGCGGTTTGATATTCCTCACTATCGAGACATCTAAGGAGAGTACCATCGAGACCTCTGCGATATAGGGTGTTGGTGACAATGGCATACCGGGATGCCTGACGGATGAAGGTTCATTTTTGGTTACAAGAGAGGTCAGGTGGGAGGGTATTCTCTTTAAGCTAGGCAAAGATTTTTCCGTATAGGGGAGAGTCAACTCCAACAATGTGGCAAATGATATGGGATTAAGGGGTGTCATATGTAGAACAAACAATAATGAACCCAAACGTCAATAGAATATGAAGGAGAAAAGGAGATTCAAATAACAAACAAATGATACTTACAACCTTTCACCTTTCATCTTCCATTGCTCGCCTTTTCTATCTTGATCTTGATGGAGATGAATATGGCCCTCAGGAAGCTTGCTTCCTTTCTTCGAAGTCCTCAAGATGACAAGATGAAGTTGGCTGTGATACTTTGTGTGATTGAAGATGAGCTTCAACACACTATTGATAGATGATAGATGATATGGAGATGGGGGTGCCAAAGGCACGCTTGTGTTTCTGCAACATAAGTTTACTCAAACGATGGATGGATATGAAGAAGAAGAGGGTTGCATTTATAGAAATATGTGAGAGCAGATCAACGGTTGAGAAGAAATACGAAGATCAGGGGTTGAGAATGGTTGAGGAATGTGCGCGAATAGAAAGAGGACAAGTGTCCAAGCTCCATCATGCAACAGGGAAGTTAACAAAATTGATTGAATAGTTAATAGAATAAACCAATCAGTTAAGTGAATTGATTGGGGAGCTGACTGAATTGATTGATTAGTTAACTGGGTTGATTGAGAAGTCAACATAATAGATTGATCAGTGAACTCGAATGATTAATTAGTTAATAGATTTGATTGATGAGATAACTGATTTTGATTGGAGGATAAATAGGACATGTGGGTGAGGTAATATTAGCTAATTAAATATTTAAAATATTTAATTTCATGTGCAACATGGTGAGGTGGAAAGATGAGGTGGATTTATGAAATTAGGACTTAAGATAGAGTAATTTGGGGATTAATTAAACAATGTAGGATTATTTAATTATGTGAGACATTAGAAAAATTTAGGGAATTTAATTAAATAAATTAATTTTATTTAATTATGGGATAATGAACCAATCAAATAAACTTAGAATATTTATTTAATTGACAGAAGAAAATAAGAATTAAGATAAATATTAAAATATTTACTTAATTCGGCACAAGCCAATTTTAGGTGTATACAGATATTATAGAACCGGATGTCAAATTCACCTCCATGGTGATTGAGTACAAGATTTACCACTCTAGCAGAGAAAATTCTATCTCAGGAACAACCATATATGCTACATACTAGATGATAAAGGAAAATACTGATTATACTTGTGTGAATTACTACAGACTCAACTGATTGAAAACCTGAACAAAATAAAAAAGGATAAGAACACTTTCAAGTATGGTACATTAGTTCTATGCCTATTCTTTTACTTTATGAATGAGGTACATGGGGTTAAAGGTGTGCACTGGACTAAGGATGAGCCAGTTGCCATTCAAATCAGAAATCATCTTCGCAACATTGGTGATTTCCAGGCTCAAAAAACTACTATATGGGGTTACTTAAAAAAATTTCAGAGTATGATGCACCTAAGGGAAAGAATTCCTAAATCAATTGTTGAAAAGTACAAAAATGAAATATGCTTCATGGTTGATATCGATTAGTGTCTAATGGAAGCAGTGGAACCTAGGACCGCTTGGATCATGCCCATGGGGTATGAAGTAGATGAAAATATCTTAAATATGTATGCTCAACACCTTCTAAGCAAGCCTAAAGACATAACTGTTGAAAGATTTGGAACTTATGAGGAGCTTGATTCAAAATTGCATACTAAGCTCAGAGAACCTGAAACCAATAGGAGAGTAAGAAAAGAAGTGGAGCAGTTAGCTGAAAATCTGGGTCTGACTAAGGAAGCTGTGAAGAAATTCATAGAAAGAACTGAAAAGACAGAAAAAGAGAAACAAGACAAGAAGCAGTCAAGTGCTCCGGTGGAACCCTTTTCCACCTCAAGAACTACCAGGAGCTCTGTTACTACCCCTGCTCCTCCCAAATCTGCAAAACTGGAAGCAAAATCTTCTAGAAAATGGGAGAAAAGGAAGAAAACAAAAGCATCCCGGACCTATGAAAGCATAAGAGAAGAGGTAGAAGATACAAACTCTGACATTGAAATCAAGGAACTAAAGGCAACTGGAACAAAAGCTACAAAAATAGCCAAAGAAAAATCCTCAGAAAGCAAAAGAGCCAGTAAGAAGCAAAAGACAGAGGCATATGAGGAATATGTTGAGAAGCCTACACTTTCCCTGGAAGATTGATTAAGTCAGTCACTGTGGATGATAATCTAAAACCCACGATTGAGTTCTATGATGATTACAGTGATGCAGATAAAAGGGTCTTGGAGGAAGCAACTCTCAGATATCTCAACATATACAACAAAACACTAATTGAGATAACTTCTGAGTTGCCACAAAGTTTGGCAAATATTCTGGAGTTGAGAAAAGAAAATGACAAGAGAAAGGACATAGAGATTAGAGAACATGAGCTAATAAATCTGTCCTCAGATATCACCTAATCAAATAGATATGATTTTCAAGGAAGTCAAAGATGACTTTAGAAGCAAAAAGAGGATGAACAAACTTATGCTTGGAGAAACAAGTGAAATTGTCAAAGAAACCCAAGAAATCCTTTCGAAAGCACTAAAAAAGCACAATTTTCCCATTGTCATAGAGAAAGTTTTGGATTATGAAGAGAACATCATTGAGCAACAATCTGAGATGGGTGAAGCCTTTGTTCCGGAAGAAGCAAATCAGGAGGATACAAAATTGATGGACAAAGTAGTTGATGTAGGAGATACTCCCAATCCACTGGATATGTCAGAAAAGGAAAATAATGTTACTTCACAGAGTCCTCCGGATCAAGCAGCTAGTGGTGAACAAACAGTAAAGAGTCCCTCTGCAGAGAGCACACAGAAGAATAATGCAGAAAAGAAGGAAGAAAGAGAAAAGAAAGATAAGGCAGAAGAAGATGGTGCGAATGTTGAAGCACCTAAAGCAGGCATTGAGAAGTCTAGTGAACAAAAGGAAAGTTCAGAAAATGTTGCAAGAGACACTGCAAATGCAGTGAAAGGTCTTCTTGAAAAGAAGTGTATGAGCGTGATGAGCCTGAACTACTCCAAGGCCTAGCTAATCTAGATGCTCTCTCTCCAATTCAACTAATGAAAATAGCATCATTCACTCAAGTAAAGACTAGAGAAAAGATGTTAAAGTTCCACATGTAGGACAATGAGCTACTGGTGCTTGCATCTAAGATTCTAGAAAAGCTAATGCCTACTTAACCAAAGAATCCATCTGATTCCCCCTCCGAACATCTAAAAAAGTCTTGCAAGTTCTGTAAATACCCACTTTGAGTACCTTGAGAAGTTTGCGGAGGCAAAAGTTCAACAAGAATTCTTGGATAAGAAATTTTGTGAAATAAAGAATCTGATAGGAAATGATAGAAAAATACTTGGTATCAGCATAAAGGGTATTCAAAATGCTCTAAATGATGGAAGTGATATGTATAAATTCTATTTATCATGGCCCAAAGTAGATGAGGATATTGAGAAAAAGATAAAAGAATAAGAACATAAAATATCAGTTCTTTTTCAAAATTTTGATCCTCTAACTGCCTCTCTTATAATCCAGGAGTGTCAAGTAATTAGCCTGACAGATGAGATTAAAAGGCTTTGTAAAAAAAAGGGTAACATTATGAAGAGAATGTGCGAGCTCTGGGGATTGATTGCCCCTAAGTTAGAGACAATGTATAATGCCCTATCTGAAGCTCGGACTACAACTTAGACTAGTGATCCATTTGATCTACCAAACCAGAAGCATACTCATTTTTGTTGAATGGGCACATCTTAATTCTCGATGGAATGAAGAGTACTTGGGCCTCCGAATTTGTGCAGATAAAAGCTAGTTTTGCAGACATCCTAAAGTTTATGTAAGTAGAACTTGAAGATTAATTGTACACATGCGGCAGTACAAACAATATTTTTTGAAGAATTTTGGCTTGCGGACCCCACCCTTTGCCATTGATGTCAAAGGGGGAGTGAAGGGTAGTGAAAAATGAGGTATTCAACAAAGGGGGAGAACCGGAATAAGTGAAGGGCACAAGTGTATAGACAAAGGGGGAGTTGCTCTAAACATTTAGTCATTTTTCACTAAGTGTTGCCATCAATGCCAAAAGGGGTGATTGTTGGCAAGAGACACTGCTTTGTTTGATAAGTGTTGTCATTGATGGCAACCAAGATCATTCCAATCATCCACATAACTCAAATTGTTCATACCGGAAGTCAGATTTAGAATTTGTCTAAGTCTGACCAGTTAGAAACAAAGCAGTAACAGGGTCTGGTATTTTGGTCTGGATCTCTCTGGTGGAAAGTCATGATTAGCTGTGGATCTAGGGGAGTCATATGCATTATCAAGACAGTCTCAATCCAGATTTTTTCCCTCTGGTGATGAAGGATTCAAAAGACTTTAGCCTTTGAGTTCTTGGTTGCAGTTTGACAGAGCAGACAGAAGAACAAGCTGACCTTGCAAAAGATCTTGATTTCAGATGTATGGAAGTTGTTTGTTGGGCAAATTGTGATGATTAGTGATAGTGGCCAACATGAGTGAGATGTTCAAGAAAAGGTTTTGGTCCACACCTTAAGTTATGCAAAGATCTAGCCGACAGAGCAGAGCATTCACAAAAGTTCTAAGTGTTGTTGAATCCGACTAGTAGAATGATTATAGATCTTATTGTGGATATATATAGTTGATGAAATTGGTTGATTTAGTGTGTGTGGTGTATGTGAACAAGGCGTATGTGAGAAGAGAAGAAATATAAAGTGCGAATGAGGGAAGAACAGTAAGAAGAACAGAGCAAGGATGAAATGTGTAAGATCAATTTTTGTACTTAACTGAAACTGAAATCTCTACATGAGTAGATGCTATCAATCAGTTCAAATGTCTATCTTTCTATTGTAATATTGTCTTAGGCAGTGAGCCTCCTTTTTAGCAGTGAGCTCTGGGCAGTGAGCCCGAATGCATGTGCATTCCATTTTGTAAACAATACTTTTAACAGGGTATTAATTCTTGTGGGTTAACCCCCACCGTGATTTTTCCCTTAACCGGGTTTCCACGTTAAAAATCTTGGTGTCAAGTGTGTTATTTATGTTTCTGCTTATGTGATGCTGAAATGTTTATCTCATTGATTTGATTATAAGTTGTAAAGATAGAAAAAGTTACAAATGTGTGACAACTGATTCACCCCCCCTCTTAGTTGTCCAAACTGTTTCCAACAATAACAATCCACTTTGGCTTGATGTCTCCATAGCCAATTTATCCCTAGGATAACATCATACGAGCCTACTAGTGGGGCTACATAAAGATTTACTTCCATAGAGAAGTTCGGAAGTTCAGCCCTAGCCTCAAATAGGCATTGCTCTACCTGAGCCTTGGTTTGGTTTGCATATTCTACAGACCATGTGTTTGCCATGAATCTAGCATTTCTAGAGATTTTTCTTACAATTTTAGGAGAAACAAAGCATTCAGTAGCACTAGTGTCAATTAAAACTAAAATCGGAAGACCAGATAAAATTCCTGTTGTCTCAATGGGAGTTATTTGGTATTTGACTTACCTGTTGTCCAATGCTGCATGAATGTGTTGCTAGAATGCCACTTGTTGAGAGGATAGAGGGTTTCCTCTTGGTTGTGCCCCTTGAGTCTTGCTAGGACACTGGTTGGTGTAATGATCTCTGCCACATGTGAAGCACCCCCCACTAGTCCTAGCCTCTCCTGAGGTTTTCTACAATTGTCTCCATTCTTCTTGGAGTAGTTATTGCCCCTTTTCTCTCCCTTAGACTCATTTTGCTTATGCTTGGTCCCCTTATCATTTTTCTCACTAAAATCTTGTTTCTTTCCCTTTTTCTTAGAGGATCTCGAGGATTGGGACCAATTGTATCTCTTTCGATTCCTTTCTCTATACACTAACATAGCTTGTAGTTTATGTTCCTATTTGATGGCTTTTTCATAGACCTGGTCCATTGTAGTAGGACCATGAACATCAACCTCACCCCCAATCTGGGCGTTCAATCCCATTATAAACTTCCGAATATGGAATCTCTCAACCTATTGGTATTGGGGCACATATTTAAGCAAGCGGGTGAACTTTTCCCAATATTCATTCACAAACTTGTTAGCCTGTTTCAGATTCTAAAAGTCTATAAGCTTTTGGTCATAGAACAGTTGTGGCAACCATCTTTGCCTGAAGGGTTCCACAAACCTGTCCCATGTAAGGCTTGTAGACCTCAAGCCTAGTTCCATCTTTTTATTCATCCACCATACGGATGCTTCACCTTCTAGGTGGAATGCCCCCATACTGCTTTAGTGACCTCATTATAGTTCCTGATTTCAAAATACTTTTCCATTTCTGTATGCCATGCCTCCACGACATCTCTACTTATAGATCCATCAAATTTAGGAGGCATAAACTTTTTCATGTCTCAGGATAGTTCTATAGATGTATGGCTCCTTCTATCTGTTAGGTCTCAGAAATGCAGGTTGCCAATCCTAAGGGGATGCCAAGCTCTATGTTTAGATTGGTAACGTTTCTGAACTAACTTGACGAAATCAACCTTCGAGGTTTGATGATTTCCTTCGCTTTAGGTCCTGCTACACCTAGGTGGGTAAACCTTGGAAAATTAAAGCAGATTGAATGTGAATGCGTGGACTAATTAAATCTATCTACAATGGCACAAGATGTAGGATAGATGGAATGCTTGCTAACTGATTTTAGGTTTAATGTCTAATGAGTAATTGGTATAAATTGTATAAGTAATATCAAGGTAAAAGGTTTTAAGTAAAGTAAGACTAGTGCCTTGTTGGGTAACAGAGTCAGTTTGAAGGACCAGGACTAATGGTTTCCTAATGGCAATAATTCTTGTTGTTTGGCACAGTTTTAGTTTATAACTTGTATAAACGTGCAAGTAAATGACTGACAAACTCTTCTTGATAATCCAACCAAATAAAATCAGATATCTTATAATTCACCAGAAGGTATTTTAATCCTTACTTGAAGGAACCAAATGAAATGAATGAACAAGATTAATAGATAATATTTTACTGGAGACAGGATGACAATCTAATTGTATGGCCCTACTTAGTAATCCAAGCTTAATACTTCCAGGCTACTGTAACTAAATCAGAAGGGTTGAATTCCTCAAATGGATACCAACCTATTTAATTACACAGATACAGCAAATGTGTATTGACAGATCAAATATATACTTGATATGTTTTAATCTGAATATCAAGGAAATGCAGAAATGGAGACAGCCACACAATTGAATAATCTTAACAAACAACTAATACCAAAGCAGAACCACTGAATCAGAGAACTTCAAACTTCTTCTTCAAATAAAATATGCAACATAGTTATTTTGAAACATTGTATATATGATGTATCTGAATATATTCTACTGCTCATGATCTTTCAGCATCGATTGTTTGGACTTATATAGATATTTCTATGAAGAGTCATAACTCTTCAATAAGTTTTTTGGGAACTTAACAAACATTAACAACTATAACATAATTATGATTAGGCTCTATTTAGCCACAAGTAGACTTTAGCCAAGTAATCCAAGTAATTCTGCTCACAATGAGAATCAGTAAGGTCAACAGCACTTCTGGTAATTATATCAAGTGTGATCATGCTCTCCAATTGTTTGCAAACTTCTTTAGACGCAGAGGCTTTGTCTTTCAGATCTCCTGTGGCTTTGTGTAATATACTTTGACAATCAATAATCTATTCTTCCTTGCTCTTTACCTCTCCATTGTCTTTAAATATCCTGGGCACTCCTGCATTTGAGGCATCATTTCCTTCCTTAGCATCAGCTTTAAGTTTGTCATAATAATTTTGGTGCTGTTTGAGAAATGCTTTTGCATCAGAGATATCTGTACTATCAGCAATACTTTTGTTTTGTAGCTCAGTCAATTTTTCTCGTATTCTCTTTTCAAGTCTTTCATGTTCTTGAACTGCTTTATGATTCTCTGAGAAATTATCCCAAAACTGGTTTAACCACCGCACCATGTTTGCATACCTGCTCTGCAGTATTGTAACAAATGCATCTATCTGAATTTGGGTTGCCTGATCAAGGGATAACACTTGAATGCCCTGTGAGCTCTCACCTTGAGTTATTCTTTTTGTGGACTGGCCAAAAGTACTCTTAACAGCGTCCTTCAAGTAATCATTTTCTTTTGTCAGTCTTTCACAACTCAATTTGTATGCATCTCTTTCTTTGATCAACATTTGAGCTTGTGCTTTATTCAATTTTGCAACATTGATACCAATGTCTGCTGTAATTATAGGGTCAGTTTCCCCTACTTTCAAAGTCATAACGTGGCCAAAAGTCTTTTCAGTATCTATGATGGCCGTCTTCTTATGGGGAGGGTATAACACCCATATCATCAAGGAATTTTCATCATTATTATACCTTGTTCCCATATATACTTCATTAACTCCTTCTGGAGTAAGTTTATACTTATCATCTGAGTTATTCAGAAAACTGTCAAAAACCAAAGCAGAATTTAAATCTAGACCAGGAAAAATCATGACCCCTGCATCTTTAAGTAACTGTCTACCCTTGCTAGGTGTCATGTCTTGCATCTCTTTATCTATTGTTTCCTTCAGCATATCTAATAATTGTCTTTCATTATCAGCAGAGACATCATCTACTGACTCTCTGATTTCTTTCCCTTTGTATTTATATAAAAATGATTTAAATTCTTTTGATTGAATAAACTTATCATCTGAAATGAAAGAATCATAGGCTGTTTGGTGTGGATCCTCATCAGCAGACCCCTCCTCATCATGTAGTACAATAGGAGGCTGATATTGTTGCATTTTCCTCTTTGACATCTCTACCTTTTTATCTGGTGGCTGTTCTTGCCCTGTCAGTTCTTCATCTTCAGAGGATACAACCTCAATTTCTGCTAACTGCTTTTTCTTTTCATCTAGATCCCTGTTATATTTTTCTACCACCAATTCGACTTCTGCTTCTTCTAAATTTCTAATGACATCATCATGTGGGTAATGTATATGCATGTATCCACTGAGATTCTGTTTTCTTCTTGCAGAGTCAATAAAGCCTTCAGGGTCAAATCCTTTTCTCATCTCAGCAGTCATCATGTTATAATGCATCAATTTATCCAGAATGAGATTGTAACCTTCTTTTGAAACTACAGTAAAATCTCCAAAACATAAGGTGCTGGGCATAAACGATTGTTTGTCATGTGAACTCAAATGCATCACATTTGAACAATGCATTTGCCTGATTATCTCCAGATATGCAAGCCTGTCAGGGACAGTCTTGGGCAATATGAATGGAGCATCCTCAAAACCATAAACTTTGATCATAGTAGCATCTTCAAAGCAATACCAGTCTCCCCAATTATGAGTGACAGTAGGGGGGCCACCAAAATCTTTTGGTCTGAGGAATCTTTTTATTTTAGTTGAAATTGAATATTCATAGGGGTGATTAAAATACCTATACAGTACTTTTACACAATGCTCTTCAAATTGAGCATAGATGGAATGGGCATATCTACTATCCCAAATTCTGGTCCACATTTGTACAGGTATCTTTTCCCCTTTCTTATCTGCAGCAACAACTTGAAACTCACTTGGCCATAACCCTACTTCCTGGCCATAATATAACACCATGTGCATAAGCATTGAGTAATGCTCAAAAGAGCATGCTGGAGCACTGTTCTTTATTGCTGATAGACCAGAGTCCATTCTATTAGCAATATAGGAAGCATAATCGAATTGCCTTGCATTATGACACTGAATGTCAGATGCTATGACCATCAGAGGAATAGTCATGAACTCGAGGACTTCTGAGCCAAGGACTTGGCCCACAGAAAAATAGGTATGCTGTATGTATGGTTCAAATATGGCTACATGAAAGGGAGGGCCATCATTTTCAGTTAAGGGCATCACTTCTCCTTCAACCCTGGGCCTATGAATGGGCAACCTCCATCCATTATAAGTTGTGTCCATTCTCCAATACTCTTTATCCAGATCTTTATAAATGATAGGGACAGTGCATAAATCATCTAAATCAAAAACCTCACAAATAGCATTTTTTGATAAATGCACAATTGGTTCTCCTTGTGGGTTGCAGATGGCTTTCAGGTTTGAATTATAATGTCTGGAAAGCAATTGAAGGAGTTCCACATTCAGGAATACATTGGGTACAACCAGTTTTCCTAAATTCATGTGCCATGGGTTTGACACAGAAGCATTCCTAAACCTTCTATTATAGTGGAATCTGAAAAGTTCATATCCCCAAATTGGGGTCCAGATCTCCCAGGCGTTTGTGTTTATCTTCTAATTTCTCCACTTCTGCCCTGAGTTGGGCAGACCTTCTGGCCTTGGGAGTTGACCCAGGCAATTGGTCAATTAGGTCCTGATTCAGTTTTCTTTCTTTCACTTTCTCCTCAGGGGTTTGTTCAGTTTTTTGTTTCTTAGGCTTACTGGTTTCCCCTTGTAACTTTCTTCCTTTTCCCTTTCCCGGAGTTTCCATTTTAAAACTTTGGCAGAGAATTTAAATACAAGCTATACAGTGGTTTGTGTATATGTACCTGTCGTTCGGTGGCTGGAATTGGAATCCTCTGCTTTTGCCTTAAGAGTTCTTCTGTATTCTCTTCTCGGATGGTTTTTTGCAACTATAATGATCATATAAATTTTGTAGCCGTTTGTATTTAATTATCTGATCAATTCAATGTTCATCGCTGTGAAATGTCACATCGCCATAACTCTTCTTATCGGCGTGAGTTTTAAAATGTATGGGCGACCTTAATGCTTTTATGGCGCGAACAGTCCATCGGTGTGACCCCTCAATTGTATTCCCGACGCTATGTAATGTCATATCTTCAAGTGGGCGTGACCATCGGCATGACTTCCTCCATCGCCATGTGATTTAGATTTCGCTCCGAAATAATGAGTCTTATCGATATAATTTGTTTATCGGGGTGATTAATACTATCGGGATAACATAATTATGTTTCCCTGACTTTTGTTGTCCCACCGATAGTCATGTTACTTTGGATCGGAATGACTATTTTAATGTCTTGCGGCTAGAGTATACCCATCGGAATGAAACATACTATCGGGATAGCTTTCAAAAGATAACCCGATCCGAATCATCTCACCGATGGTTCTTTCACATTCTTTATCGGACAGAGTATGTTAAAGTATCATCGATACCTTTTGATCGCCATGACTTGTGAATCGGCGAGACCTAATTCCCCTGTCCCGATATGTTAAGTCGTCCCGACAGATAATTGTATCGCTGTGAGTCTTGCCGAAAGCTCCCTTATCGCCAAGACATTGAGTATCAGAAACTTCTTTGTGTCTTATCCCAATAGTTTACTTCTTGCCGATGGCTATTTGCTTCGTTACCCCCACAGGATGTTCGGTGAGACTCTTGTCGAAATACTTCATCGATATGATATATACCGTCGGGGCAACTTTCAAAAGGTCATCCGATAGTTGTCTGTCATACCGATCGGTATGACCACTCGCTTCTCTTGCCGATGTAAAGTCATCGGCATTACTTATTCCATCGGTGACTCCCATAGATCTCCTTCTGATCTGCCTTCTCACGCTGATGATTATTTTGAAATGATTCCTTATGTATCGGTGTAGACAAAACAATATATTGCCGATGGATTGACTTTGAAGAAATTTGGCACTGCTCATCCATACCTTGTGAGATACATTTTTATTATGGTCTTTTGGGGTGTTTTTTTAGGATTTGTTCAAGTATAATGGAGTGAAAAGACAGTAAAATTTTTAAAATTTTTACTGTCCTAACACTATCCACTTCTTGCCTAGCCTTGGAGTTATTTTCTCCGTGCTCGCTTTGGGTGGTATCATTATGACGTGTCTCGTCATAACCCCCATCATGGGCATCCTACCTAGGTCCTTACCGACCCCTAACTTCCTGTTTGAGAGTTCCTACTCTCGCTCTTGTGTTTTGAAGCAAGGCAATAATTTGGTCAAGTTTAGTTTCAAAGTGCCCTGAAGGTTGCCCTTCATCCTGGCTATCTCTCATCCTGGTTCTTATCTGAACCTTTGCTGCAATCTACTTCTTCCTGAAGTTTGCAGATTAATCACGGATTAGTTTTTCCATGTCATTTAATTCGTTCATAATACAAATCTATTCTCATTCATGTAATCTTTAACAAGAAATCAGAATTTTCAATTGCATTGTATCAAAATTACAAAATTCTATTTACACCTTGCTACTACAAGTCATTTACAGTTTGGGATAACTTCCCATACTAATTTCTCAACCTTGAGATTTATCATTTCAGTTTTAGGAGGTGAGGGTACACGCAGGTACTCCTTCACATCCTCCCTGGGTACATTGACATAATCCCTAGGATTATTCGCCATAGCTGGTGCTTTAGGTGCAGAGGGTTCTGCTGATGCATCAGTAGAGTTAGGGGCAATCATCCTATCTGCTTTCCTTAACTCCTTCTTGATGCGTTTCACGACATCAGCGAAGGTCTCCTCATCAGTCAACCATGCTCCTACTAAGCAGCCAGTCTGTTCAAGTCTTCTCATTCTTGAGGCTCGTTCTCTCAAGACCTTTTGTTGACATAGGTAACGTCCATATTTTGTTACCTTCTTTCGGGGTGTTGTTCTAATTATTACCATTTTGGCATAGAACACCCAATCATTAGCATAAAGTAACCATCAAGTAGTGAGCTCATAGGTCCATGTATTGAACCTGGTAGCTTTGATACGATATGTAACATCACATCCCATGATACCCATTAAGTAACACAAATATTCATCTTAATCAAGAATTAGATTACTTCATGATTATCCAAATCAAAGTAAACAAAAATGAATCATTATTATTTGATAATTAAGCATGTAATTCTAAATCAGAATATAACAAAGCTTACAATTACAATATCCATTTTCAATATCATTAGTGAATAATCTTTCACTAAGCATTTACAAACTATGCTCAAGGCATCAAATATTAATTTATACATAGTGATTGATCATCAAGTCATAAAATGAAAAGCACTGCATCTGGATGTCTTGACATCTATCTTCATAAGTCTCGACTTTTCTCATGCTTGGAAAGGAGAGCATCATTCAAGTGGTTTTCCTCCAACCACAGACCGATGGTCCCCCGCACAACTTCCTACCTGGAAGCGGCTCTACCCTTCACGGAAGGTATAGATATTAGGAACCATTAGGTATGCCATCTGAGTATTTGGTGTTGGGTCCTTCATAATGCCTCTTGGTCACGCGACTATAGATCCACTCTAACTATGCATGACACTACTGGAGACATTATGCCATCTGGAGCACTATGGACCGACAATGCATGCAGAGATAGATGCATTACTTTGGCTAAATATTTACATACATGTACATTATGCAATGAACGTTGTCATATGTCCACCACCCTAACTCGACTTAGAAGTTGTCTCATCCTATAGTATGTTATATTGACCTCTCTCTCTAGGTCTAGAATTAATGGGTTTTATTCAATTCTTAGTCCTATACCAGAACAATCGTTTCCCAATTTAGGAGTTTATCAAACATAATGGGTTACTTTCGTAACTAGGAACCTATGAATCCTCATCACCCTGTTCCATTAGCTATCATATTAAAAATCAAACTAGGTTTTCCAATCTATGTTTATCGAGTTAACTCACAATATAATGTAATAACAATATTGAATTATAAAAGGCTCACTGCCTAAAGGACTCACTGTCCAAATGCTCACTACCAGGGACTCACTGTCCACAAGAAGAAGAATAAGAAGAAGAAGAAGAAAGAGATGGCTCACTGCTAGACATGAACTGATATTATTACATTTAACACATGCATGAGTTCAGTTCCATTAAAGCACAACTATCATCATCTTCACTGCCACATTACAATTCTACCTCTGATTCACTTTTGCATCAAGGATATCATCATTCACGCACATCACACTCATACACATGATCCTTCACACTTATTTATATCATCATAAACCTTGAAACATTCACCAAGGTCGACAAGCCACATTACAATCCTTGAAACATTCACCAAGGTCGATAAGCCACATTACAACCCTTGAAACAATCTTTAAGGTTGACAAACATACATAATTCGAATTAGGTCTGGACCTAAACATCCCGCAACACAAAGGAATTAAGGTGACCTACTTTACACATTAGCTTAGAACTAAATCTATCCAAGAAGGCTACACAACACTTACAAGATCACCAAAACATCTCATTAATTACTGCATCCATCTATGTCGGCCAAAACAACATAAACATGAGAGATTCTTGATCACATGATCCCATTCATAATTTGCAGACCTTATACAATGCTTTAACACAGTCTCAAGACATCCAAAAACAACATAAATTCACCTAAGAACCAACAATTTTAGGTACAACAAATCTCACTTGATGACAATTCCTAGATTGTTCTTACACAAACACTGTCAAGCTCTGCTACTCAGGAAAACCAACTTTTGAAGCACCAAAACAATTATCCTTTGGAATGAAGATAGATATGGACCTTATAAACATTCATCCAGAACCACAAGACCTCAAACCAAACTGTGGAGAAATGTGGAGCAAAATATTTTCTCCCAGTCACTTTGTAATCACTATTAGGCACAATCTCCAAACTAGTGAACACAACTTTCACTCCAGAATGTTCTGGAGCACCAAACTCTAGATTTTGCATCTACAACTAGTTCTTTAACACATATCCAAATCTCATCCTTCGGTCTTCAACACAGAAGAAATGTGGAGTAAAAACTCAAATAGTATCCTGTAAGCCAGAATACTTCTTCACAACTCTGTCTTTAGTATAAATCAAATTTTCTCAAAAGTACTTGGAAACTCAACATCAGGAACATATCATCATCATCTTCAACACTTATACAAAACAATACAAAGTAACTAACTCATCACAAGAAAGCAGCTAAACAAGAGCATAGTTGACACTAATGACAACACAGACATGTTGACATCAATGACAACACCGATTAGCACATACTTGCAACAATCTCCCCCTTTGTCATTGATGGCAACATGTGATGTGAAAAACCATCAAGACAAGATTTTGCACTAATCACATTCCCCCCCTTTCTCTTTACACATCTAAGCTCTATCTACCCCTAAGTTTTTCACATGATCTCTCTCCCCCTTTGACATCAATGGCAAAGGGAAACACTTGCCTTCCACTACACATACTTGCACACTACTGCTCTGATCAAATTGGAATAATTCTTTACTCCCTCTGACTGTAACAATCATCTTCCAACATCAGTCCAAAAAGGAATGTACTTAGAAGCACATTAGACTGATGCATCTCCTTATGCATCTAGTTCAATGAAGGAGGGGCAACAACCCCTAATTTCTCTTGGAGATACTGAAATGTATCTTTTGGAAGAGCCTTAGTGAATATATCAGTAACTTGATCCTTTATAGGCACATACTCAAGATTCACTTCACTCTTTGCAACTTTCTCTCTCAAAAAATGATACTTAATTGAAATATGCTTTGCCTTTGAATGCACCATTGGATTCTTTGAAATATTTATGGCAATTGTGTTATCACAAAGAATGGGAATTGGCTCATCATACTCAACTTTGATATCCTTCAAGGTCTATTTCATCCAAAGCATTTGAGTGCAACATGATGCTGCAACAATATATTCTACCTTTGCAGTAGACAAGGAAATTGATTCTTGTTTCTTTCTATGCCAGGACACCGCCCTATCTCCAAGGAAGAATGCACCTACACTTGTGATTTTCCTTTCATCAACAAATTTGGCCCAATCTGCATCTGTATAGGCACTTAAGGAAAAGTCATTGTTCTTAGGATACCACAAACCATGATCCAGAGTGCCCTTCAAATACCTGAAGATCCTCTTTACTACCGCAACATGTGATTCTCTAGGATCTGATTGAAATCTAGCCACAAGACAAACTGCATGCATGATATCTAGTCTGGTAGAAGTTAGATAAAGTAGTCCTCCAATCATTGATCTGTACTTGCTCTGATCAGCCTTGGGAGATTCATTATTCTTTCTCAACTTACAACCAGTGGCCATAAGAGTACACACCGGTTTAGAGTCCTCCATTCCAAACTTCTTCAACATCTCCTTAACATACTTGGATTGAGAAATGAAAATACCTTTATCAGTTTGATTGACTTGCAGACCAAGGAAGAAATCCATCTCACCACACATAGACATTTCAAATTCTTTTTGCATCTCATCTACAAATTTCTTATACATCCCTTCATTTCCACCAAATATAATGTCATCAACATAGACCTCAACAATCAG
Organism: Cunninghamia lanceolata; assembly: GCA_027924645.1. NCBI lineage: Eukaryota > Viridiplantae > Streptophyta > Pinopsida > Cupressales > Cupressaceae > Cunninghamia > Cunninghamia lanceolata. Next base: position 642,301 of record BSBN01001859.1, on the reverse strand, counting down.
GATCTGTTCTCCACTTATCTTGATGTATAAATTACTATCCGCATACCCTTTACTGAATCCTTTCTACAAGTACTAATCTAATCTTGCATACCAGGCTCTAGGTGCTTGCTTCAATCCATACAAGGCCTTCTTCAACTTGCATACCATATCCGGTTTGTCTAATAACTGGAACCCATCCGGTTGCTCTATGTAGACCTCTTCTTCTAACTTACCATTCAAGAAAGCAGACTTCACATCCATTTGATATATCTTTAAATCTTTATGTACTACAAATGCCAAAAATAGTCTGATAGCTTCCAATCTTGCCACCAGAGAAAATGTCTCTTTATAGTCTATCCCTTCCAGTTGTGAGTAGCCTTTACACACAAGTCTTGCCTTGTTTCTCACAACTTCCCCAACTTCATTCAATTTGTTCCAAAATATCCACTTTGTTCCAAAATACCCACTTTGTTCCAATCACATTCTTGTTTGCAGGCCTAGGGACAAGTTCCCAAGTTTTGTTCTTCTCAATTTGCATTAGTTCCTCTTCTATTGCCTCGATCTAATGCTCATCATTGCATGCTTCATTTAATGTTTTAGGTTCAACCTTTGAAAGTAAATAGAGATTTACTTGTTCTTTTGCAGCTTTGCTTCTTGTCAACACAACTTTTCTTTTGTCGCCAATAATTTAATCTTCAGAGTAATCTCTTTACACATACCTGGGGGTTTTTGGAGCTCTTTCTGGAGCTTCAGCTTGAACTTCTTCTTCTAGAGCAGCTTGCACTTCAACTTAAACTTCTTTGTTCCTGTCCTCTTCAACTTTTTTTGTATCAGCAAATCCATCTAACTCATATCCAATTGGCTCTGAGTTTTTCTAAATGTCTTCATCTACATTCACCTTTGCACTCTCAATGATCTTCCTCAATATTTTATTGTAGCACCTGTAAGATTTTCTCTTAGTAGAGTACCCAAGGAATATGCCTTCATCACATCTAGCATCAAACTTTCCTAACTCTTCATCTCTTATGATATAGCATTTACTTCCAAAAACTTTAAAATATTTGACAGTAGGAGTTCTTCCATACCATAGCTCATAAGGTGTCTTTGTTTCTTTTTCTCTGACTTGCACTTTGTTCTAAATGTAGACAACAGTTTGTATTGCTTCTTTCTGATATACTTTTGGTAGGTCTGCTTCCTTGATCATTGTTCTAGCAACTTCTTGAATTGTTATATTCTTCCTTTCAACAACTCCATTTTGCTGAGGAGTCCGAGGGGTAGACAATTGTCTCTTTATTCCATGTTCTTCATAGAAAGCATTGAATTTATTTTAAGTAAACTCACTACCTCTATCAAATCTCAAACACTTGATTCTTAAATCCAACTCATTTTCAACCATAGATTTGAATTCCTTGAACTTGTCTAGGGCTTCTATTTTTTCTCTAAGAAAAGTAACCCAAGTCATTCTTGAATAATCATCAATAAGAAGCATGAAATACCTATCACTTTGTAGACTTTTTGTTCTTGTAGGACCACACAAGTTTGTATGCACCAAATCCAATAGAGTGGTAGAGGATTGTTCTTTGCTCTTGAAAGTAGTCCTTGTCAACTTCCCAAACTAACATTCTTTACACATAGCATTAGCAGGCTTTACCAACTTAGGCAGGTCTCTTACAACTTGAACTGTGCTTATTATCACTAGATTGTCAAAGTTAATGTGACACATTCTCCTATACCATATCCAACTTTCATTCATCTGAGCCAACAAACAATAATTATTAGTATCTCTCAATTGATAAACATTACCATGAGTCTTCTTAGCAGCAACAATTATTATTTCAGAGCTTTTCCTTATCTCACATCCATTATCTTTGAATATAAGATTATATCCTTTGCTACACATCTACCCAACACTTAGAAGTTTATGCCTTAATCCTTTAACATAAAGAACATCATTTGTATTATGCTTTCCATCAAAAGTAATTGACCCTTTTCCATAAATCTTACCAACAGCATCATCACCAAACCTAACTAGTCCTCCATCATACGTTTCCAAGTTAACAAACTTACTCTTGTCTCCTGTCATGTGATTTGAACAACCACTATCAATGATCCATTCATCTTCCTTTTCAGTATGAAATGAAAACATCACTTTTACTCCTTCTAGACCTCCTTCCTTCACACAACTTGCAAGCTTAGCAGAAATAGGTTCTTCTCTTAGGGAAATAAACAAGAATTCACTAGCATTACTATCTTTAAAATTAGGTTCATCATTAGTTACACCATCCTCATCTCTAACATAATAAATTTTCCTTACCATCTTACCCTTACCTTCATTGTTCTTGTTCTTCAAAGCTCTGTCAGGACATCTTGAAACATAGTGACCAATCTTACGGCAACTAAAACATTTGAAGGGTAACTTATCTCTAAACTTTCCACTACCTCTTTTCATTCTGCTCGCAAAGTTTGCCTCAATCTCATCAAAGTCTTCATAATCTAATTCCATAACATACTTGTCTAATCTTGCAGTCTTTTCTCCCTTGGCTTTAAAAGCAGTCTCATTTTTCATAGGGCCATTAGTAGTACCAAATTCTCTCATCTAAAAATTAGTCAGTTTACCAAGCAATTGATCTTTTGAGAGCTTACCCATATCAAATAATTCTTCAATTGCAGACACCTTGTGACTATAGGATTTGGGAAGAGTTTTGAGTATATTATCTACAACACCCTTATCATCTACCTTTCCACCAAGACCCTTGATGCTGCTGACAACTTCATCAATCTTTTGTATGTAGCTTGTTATGTTCTCATCTTTAGACATTCACATGGTTTCATATGTGGTCTTCAAGTTCTGCAACTTATCCTTCTTAACAGATTCATCACCTTCATAGATGCTTTTCAATTTCTCCTAGATCTCATGAGTAGTTTCCGGATCCACAAATTTTGTCCATTTCAAAGTTAAACAAAGCATTTAACATAGCATTTTTAGCTTTGTGATTAGTCTCTTAACTCCTAATCTCTTCATCAGACTGTAGACCATGTTCAGGTACTCTGTATTTGTCTTTAACTATCTTCTAGACATTATAACTAATAGAAATAAGATAAATTTGCATTCATACCTTCCAGTAGACATAATCAGATCCATCAAACTGAGGAATGTCTTTCTTGTGCACCATCCCAAATCTACCTTGAGTTGTTAGGCTTTCTTCCAAGGAACCTCGCTCTGATACCAATTATTGAAGGCACAAGACAACTAAGAGGAGGGGTGAATCAGTTGTATCAAAAAATTTAAACCCTCTTAAACAAAATCACATTCACATTCACTTACTTTAAGCCCTTAATCTGTTATGAAGATTAAACATGAAATGTAGAAATAAAAACTTAAACACTTCAACAATATACACACATGAACACTAGAGTTTTACCTAGAAAACCCTAAAAGGGAAAAACCATGGTGAGTGTTAGCTCACAATATAATGTAGTAACAATACCGAATTACAAAAATCTCACTACCAAAAGGGCTCACTATCCATATGCTCAATGCAAAAAGGCTCACTGCCAGGGACTCACTGTCCACAAGAAGAAGAAGAAGACGAAGAAGAAGAAGAAGAAAGAGATGGCTCACTACCAGACATAAAAAATCATGGTGAGTGTTATCTCACAATATAATGTAGTAACAATATCGAATTACAAAAAGTTCACTACCAAAAGGGCTCACTACCCAAAGGACTCACTATCCAAATGCTCAATGCAAAAAGGCTCACTGCTAGGGACTCACTGTCCACAAGAAGAAGAAGAAGAAGAAGAAGAAGAAGAAGAAGAAGAAAGAGATGGCTCACTACCAGACATGAACTGATATAATTGCATCTAATACATGCATGAGTTCAGTTCCATTGAAGAACAACAATCATCATCTTCACTGCCACATTACAATTCTGCCTTTGATTCACTTTCGCATCAAGGATATCATCATTCACACACATCACACTCATACACATGATCCTTCACACTTATTTATATCATCATCAATGGGTGGGTGCAAAAAATTGGGGGGCCAAAAAGTGGCCAACTTAAATTTTTTTTAGAAATAACACGAGCGTGTTATAACACGCTCGCGTTATGGCATGGTGTTACCGAGCCTACACCAAGCCATAACGCACTCATGTTATAACACAAGCGCATTATGTGCTGTTATATATAAAAAAAGCAACGTTCTATTTCATTATTGCACAACAAATTGCAAGAAACCCGCGGCTTGAAGAAAGAAAAGAGCGCGCTTGTGTTATCTAAGGTCCAATCGTCAGCTATTTCTCACCGATTCATCATCAAAATGCCGGGATGACGTCGGGGAAATCGAAGAAGTAAGTTTTATTTGCTTTCTTGTGTGAATTTGTTGCTAAATAGGTAGGTTAAAATAGTTTTTGATGTAAATTTCTTAAATTTATAGGAGTCGATAATGCACCTCCTCCTCCTCCTGAAAACTCTATCAAATGAACAACAAATACCTGCTGAAGAAGAACCCCAACCACAAACACCTCCATTTATTCTTAAATATGCCCCTGGAACACAAGAAAATATAATGGGGCAAATTAAAAATAGTAAGAAACAAATTGAGGACATAATTGCAAGGTTGAAAGAACCTGCAACTTCAACCTTGCATAGATCCACGCTTGCTCAATCCCTTGAATCTATGTTATCAAATGTAGATTCAATAAGCAAGCAAATCACTAGTTAGACAGAAAAGAGGAGAGAATTTAGAGAGTATTATGCTGACAAGTTGTCATATGAACAAGTTAAAAATGAACAAATTACAAAACTTGACTTGTGTTCTATTTTCATAGACCCACGAACAAATGAATCTCTACCCCTTACATGCAAGAGGTTCCCTATCCATTGGTGTAACAACCAAGCGATAAGGGACAATTTTGCACAGAGGTGGTGGATGGTTTTTGAAGATCCTCCATGTGACAATAATGAGGTCCCACAATATTTTTTGAGGAAACTCTACTGCGAGTTTGTCAAAAATAAAGTGCCAAATTATTTTGATATGCGGGAGTTCTAGGGTAGAGGTAGGGGGTCAACACAAGATAGACCATGGGCACATGTTGACCCACAATGACCAGTGAAATGAGCACTTGCCAGACCAGCGCATGAGCACGTTTCAATCCCTTCTATTGTGAAGGAGAGTGTTGAGGTCGAGACACTTCAGTCCATTAGTGCCTTGACCCAGAGCATCTTACAGCATGCTAGTCCTGTAGCACAACATGGGCTGGGGGAGAGTTCAAGTACGGTTCCACCCCATACTTGTCAGACTTGCGGGTCAACATGTGGTTATGACCCCATGGATAGTCATGACGTAGGTGCGCAGGCTACATCTACAGCTGAGTAGATGGTGATGACAGATGCCCTCCTGAGTGAGACTTTCGGGCTTGATACTCAGGAAATCTTAGCAAGTTCATTGAATTGAATTTATTAAATTTTATTTTTGAAATGCAAGATTAACTAATTTAGTTTGATGATTTAAATGAAATTTCAAGGTCATAGAGTTGATGTAGTTTTCAGTGGTTCTCCACTTGCATATTACACTACATCATCTACTGTCGGGGTATGTAACTAGTAAACAATTATAAATATTACATGTGAATAGCATCGTTATATGAATGGCATTCTAATATCTGATTTTGGATGTTGAATAGGTTAATATTAGAGATTTCATGGCAACACCTGCCAACGGTGGTGGACTTCAAAGCTTCACGGAGGTATTAACATAAATAGTTTAATGAAAAAATTGTACTTAATAGATTTTTGTATGTGACTTGTGTGCTTTATTGTGTGTACTTCCATGTTTAGGTGAACGTGTGTGTATGTTAGGAGCCATAATTTGCATCACTATTATAGTTTTTGTAATTGAATAATGTTGTTTTATTTCCAGATGATGCAGGCTACGGAGACAACTCCTGATTTTCATAGGGCAATGGAGCATGGTGTGTCCTCTACGATTCATAGCTCCATGCCATTGACGGGGGTATGAGGTAGATTAGTAAATTTCAATTTGCATTCATTGTTATAGTTGTTTATTTTTAAAAATTCAAAAGATTATTGATTTGAAGTTTAATTTCTATCTGGATGGTTTCTATAGGACATGACATCACCACAACCTAATCCTGCTACTAAGGCAAATAAGGAGAGATTATATGGTAGCACTAAGTGATTATTTTGTTAAATGTTTCATTTCTTATAACATGTAATTTCTATATATTAATGTCTATACTTTTTATTGTAACAACTACAGATGCACGAATAACTAAATAGGAGGAGCAACCCTCAGGTTCATAGTAGACCACCCACATACGCGTCTCCATCCCCTAGAAGATCAAAGGCTTCCCGTGATCTATTCTCTTCACCAGCTAGGGGGGAATGACTTTTTATTGTGTTCCTTTGTTGTATGCCTATATGGCATTTATGGACATATATTTTGTATTGCATATAGTTGACATTGTATGCCTATATGGCATTCTTGTAAGCCTATATGGCTATTTTGTATATATGTTATACTTATATCAACATATATTGATGTATGCCTATATGGATATTTGGTTAATACCAATCTTTTTTATTGATGGCATCCATACTTGCATTATAAATCCACCTTTGAATGGATATTTGTAGATGGTTACTTCAAATATTTAAAGTCCAATTGTATTACATAGGATGTTTGTTGATCTAATAAGCAAGCTATTGTTATTCAAGTATCACCTAAACCTCATTTTGGAACTAAAAGATAAAAGTTGTATTTAAAATAAAAATGAATCATCATGTTGAATAGAAAATATTCATATTCTTTATGAGTTGCTCAATTGAAAATATTCAAATGAGTATGTTGATCCATATTCTTTATGAGTTGGTCAATTGAAAATATTTCTTAATTTCTTATTATTATACCATATTGGGATGCAAAGAGTATGTTTTTTGTTTTGAATAAGATAGTCAAAATCATATGCTTATGAGCACCTGATGACCATTGTGGTTATTAAATGTAATTTTCCTCTTGCATATAAGGCGAGGTTATGAGAGTACATTGAGTCTTACCTAATTTTAGTATGCAACATAACATTGGGGCTAGAGGCTTCCATAAGTCATCAACAATCAAGGTTCAAGGCTGTCATTGAAGTCAAAGGGTCAAGGTTGTTTGTCATTGATGTCAAGGTTGATGCCATGATGTTGATAAGGTGATACAGTGATTCAAGGTAGGTGATGGTCATGAGGTGCATGATGTTGTGAATATGGTTTTTATGATAAGGTCTCTCAATTCATGTTGATGCTGCACAAGAAAAACATGGTTGATATGATGCAAGGTTCATGTTCATGGTGGATGTGGTTTTGTTCATGCAAGGTTTTGCTGTGAATATGGTTTTCATGATAAGGTCTATCTTGGAAGGTTGATATGATGCAAGGTTCATGTTCATAGTGGATGTGGTTTTGTTCATGCAATAAGAAGTTAGAGAAGACACAAGCTTTCATAATCATAATTCAATGTCATCATCAAGGAGAGTTATATTTATCAAGGGGAGTCATGAGTTTGATTCAAATGTCAAGTTGTTCATGTCTTAGAACCCTAAGCCTATGATAAGTGTCATACTCTAATTTCTTTCTTCTGATGTCCCTGAGGTCTCTGAAATGTCCTAGATATCTCTTGATGAAAGTTAGAATGTTTAAGTCTTTCTTATTGATAGTTAGGGTTTGCATATTGGGCATTAAACCCTAAAAAGAATCTACTTTTCTTAAGACTTTAAAACCCTCAACTGTCTGTCATGTGTAAAGTGCACTTTTGTTTTAATTTAATATTGACTTATAATCACAAGTTACTATCACTTAAATCAACCTACTAAAGGGTCTTTAAGTCATTAGTTCATCGGCCCTTCAACCTAACTCAACCAGCCTCCCTGGTAAACTCTCATAAGCTCAAGTGCCATATCATAATCTAAGGTCATATTTAATTGATATGAGGGCAGGAAAAAGGATTGGAAGGTCAATATTTAAAAGGAATTTGGAATACAAACAGTCATCTCTATGCAGTTGAATTTGATGGGCATGCCTTTATAAAAGGCTAAAAGACAACTTTATGTAGGATATCATGGTATTTGTAGTGTTTGAAGATTGAAGACTAGTTAGTGTTTGTAGCTCAGACTGTTTCGGCATGTTTAGGTGTGAAATAGGACCATGCCTAGCCTAAACATATCCATGTAGACGCATTGGAATTGTTCATTTGGTCGCACGAGGAGAAGAACAAAAGTTACACCCCTTTGCAACTTTACACTGCCTACTTTTGATGATTTTTGGGGCAGCAGAAAACCTTTCACCACAGGCAAACGCCTTATAGATATAAAAAATTGAGAGAGGTTATTATAGAGGGACCCTACATGATTACATTACCTCAGACATAATGTATCTAAGTGACATGGTTTCTAAGTAAAAGCTCGTCAAAGATTGCTGCCTTTTTACACTTTGGACTCTTCAAGGATATCATTGGTACAATGTAGCTCAGACTGTTTCGGCATGTTTGGGTGCAAAATAGGACCATGCCTAGCCTAAATGTACCCATCCAAACATGTTGGAACTGTCAGTTTGGTCACATGGGGAGAAGAACAAAAGTTACACCCCTTTGCAACTTTACACTGCCTCCTCTTTCGGGGCAGCAGAAAACCTTTCACCATGGGAAAACACCTCAGAGATATAAAAAATTGAGAGAGGTTATTGTAGAGGGACCCTACGTGATCATGTTTCTTTAGACAGAATATATCTAAGTGACACATTTTCTGAGTAACAACTCGTCAAAGATTGCTGCCTTTTTGCACTTTGGACTCTTCAGGGATATCATTGGTACAATGTAGCTCAGACTGTTTCGGCATGTTGGGTGTAAAATAGGACCATGCCTAGCCTAAACGTACCCATCCTAATGCATTGGAACTATCAGTTTGGTCACAAAAGGAGAAGAACAAAAGTTACACCCCTTTGCCACTTTACACTACCTCCTTCTGACAATTTTTGGGGCAGTAGAAAATCTTTCACCATGGGCAAACACCTCAAAGATATAAAAAACTGAGAGAGGTTATTGTAGAGGGACCCTATGTGATTGTGTTTCCTCAGACAGAATGTATCTAAGTGACATGGTTTCTGAATAACAGCTCGTCAAATATTTCTACCTTTTTACACTTTGGACTCTTTAGGGATATCACTGGTACAATGTAGCTCGGACTATTTCGACATGTTTGGGTGTAAAATAGGACCATGCCTATCCTAAATGTACCCATCTGGATGCGTTGGAACTGTCAGTTTGGCCACACGTGGAGAAGAACAAAAATTACACCCCTTTGCAACTTTACACTGCCTCCTTCTGACAATTTTTGGGGCAGCAGAAAACCTTTCACCACTGGCAAACGCCTTAGAGATATAAAAAATTGAGAGAGGTTATTCTAGAGGGACTCTACGTGATTGCATTTCTTTAGATAGAATGTTTCTAAGTGACAAGGGTTTTGAGTAACATCTCATCAAAGATTGCTGCCTTTTTGCACTTTGGACTCTTTAGGGGTATCGCTGGTACAATGTAGTTTGGACTGTTTCGTCATGTTTGGGTGAAAAAAAGGACCATGCCTAGTGTAAATGTACCCATCTGGACATGTTGGAACAGTCAGTTTGGTCGCATCAGGAGCAGGATGAAAGTTACACCCCTTTGCAACTTTACACTACCTCCTGACAATTTTTGGAGTAGCAGAAAACCTTTCACCACGGAAAAATGCCTCAGAGATATAAAAAACTGAGAGAGGTTATTATAGAGGGACTCTATGTGATCACATTTCTTTAGATGGAATATTTCTAAGTGATACAGTTTTGAGTAACATCTCGTCAAAGATTGCTGCCTTTTTGCACTTTGGACTCTTCAGGGATATCATCGGTACAATGTAGCTCGGACTGTTTCGGCATGTTTGGGTGAAAAATAGGACCATGCCTAGCGTAAATGTACCCATACAGATGTGTTGGAACAATCAGTTTGGTTGCATCAAGAGCAGGATGAAAGTTACATCCCTTTGCAACTTTACACTACCTCCTTCTGACGATTTTTGGGGCAGTAGAAAACCTTTCACTACGGGCAAACACCTTAGAGATATAAAAAACTGAAGGAGGTCATTGTAGAGGAAGCCTACATGATTGCGTTACCTTAGACATAATGATTCTAAGTGACACAGTTTTTGAGTAACATCTCATCAAAGATTTGCTATCTTTTTGCACTTTGGACTCTTCAGGGATATCGTCGGTACAATGTAGCTCAGACTATTTCGACATGTTTGGGTGAAAAATAGGACCATGCCTAGCATAAATGTACCCATCTAGATGCGTTGGAATAATCAGTTTGGTCGCATCAGGAGCAAGACGAAAGTTACACCCCTTTGCAACTTTACACTACCTCCTTCTGACGATTTTTGGGGCAGCAGAAAACCTTTCACCACGGGAAAACGCCTCAGAGATATAAAAAATTGAGAGAGGTTATTGTAGAGGAACCCTACGTGATCATGTTTCCTTCGATGGAATGTTTCTAAGTGACACCGTTTCTGAGTAACAACTCATCAAAAATTGCTATCTTTTTACACTTTAGACTCTTCAGGGATATTGTCGGTACAATGTAGCCTAGACTATTTTGACATGTTTGGGTGAAAAATAAGACCATTCCTAGCCTAAACGTACCCATCTGGATGTGTTGGAACTGTTAGTTTGGTCGCATCAGGAGAAGGACACCAAAAATACAAAAGTTTCTTTGTGCAACTTGATAACATTGACACTTTTTTGCAATAAGACTCAGACTCAAACTGACCCCAAATGACTCAAATTGACTCAAAAACATATGAAATGGTCTTAGAAGACCTTATTACATACAATTGACTCAATCAAAATAAAATTTCACTTTTTGACCCCTCTTGGGGGCATGACAACTTGGGTGCCCCTGCACCATTAGTGCAATTGAAGTTGATAAAGTTTTCCTTTTAAGAAAAAGAGCTTCCCTTAGCTTCAAGAAATATAAATATTCTATACTGACAAGGCCAACCACGTGAAGGTGGAAGCTCATGTGGCCTCACCTAAGACCTAAGACACATGTATTCTAGTAGACATAGGACACCTAAGACACCTATTGTATAGTATGTATCTAGATTTTATAGACATAGTAGACCTAAGACACCTAGTATTTATACCTTATCATAGTCTAGACATAAGTCAACTAGACACCTAGATTATAGTTCTACCTAAGACACCTATTATGGTGACCTAGTTGACATATAGTACCTACCTAAGACACCTAGATTAAATTATAGAAGACACCTACCTAGAAGACACCTAGATCATTCTAGATTACACCTTATTCTAGTCTCTAGACAGGTCGTTGATATGTAATATCTACCTAAGAAACCTAGATTAGATTAAATACGTTTTTTCTAGTCTCTATCTACCTAGTTGACATATCGTATATACCTAAGACACAATTAGAGACACCTATATTTTATACATTATTCTCAGGATCAACTTCATCCATCACTTCGGTCTAACCCCATGAAACATAACATGATGATGTAAAAATGTGTATATGTGTAAAAAAGCAGCAACAAATAAAAAAAAAAAAACCTTACAAATTAATGTGCATACTTACAACTCAATGTAACATGACTTTACAAAATCGATGTGAATACTTACAAATTAATCCAATAAACCATCTGGGTCTGCTCTACTCTTTATTGTGTCAAGTATTGCTTCATGGTCAGACTCATGCACCTTCCACAAGGTCTTGTTCAAAGGTCTACCCTGATATTGTATCAAATGAACATTGGATGCCACGACAAGGTTCAAGTAATGAAGAATCTTTCGATGCGTGTCAAAGTCCTAAAATAGTGAAACATTAACACTCTTATGTGGGTACTGTAAACACCTAAAAATGTCTTCTACCATCAAACCGACTCCCAACATCCCTAATCATGTCAATTCCCCTCCTAAACCAATTAATTAAATTTTATTTAATTAATTATCCCTTCATTACCCTATTTTTTCATCATTCTATCGCAACAATTGAATTAATTTTATTAATTCAATAGTCCAAACCTTAGCCAATTGATTTAACAAATATGTAATATTTATTAATTCAATTCCCCCCTTTTCACTAAATCCAAGTAATTAGTTAAAAATCATATTAACTAATTAACCCAGCCTACTAATTGACCTATCCCTACCCTAGACAATTAAATAGCTATTATTTAATTGCCTACCCTAGCCTACCTCATCCTAGCCTTAGGATTGATTAAATATAACCTATATTTAATTAATCCTAACCTCTCATTTGGGTGGTCAAACCTTGTTTAACACCTTTCCCCACATCCTCCAAATAAAAAATTGAAATAAATCCACCTAAGTCAATTTTTTATTCTAAAACATCCCACATCACATTTAATTCTCCTTACAACCCCTTACCTCACCCATACTCATTTATTTCCTCTCTTCCCCAAATGAATTTTTAATTCATTTACATTCCCCCATATGAATCTTTTATTCAAAAATAATCCTTCACCCCCATACTCATTAAATAACCCCTTCTCCCAAAATGAATAAAAGATTCACTTTTATTCCTAGCCCTCCATTCATTCAAGATTGAATCTAGGCCCTCCACATCACTTTTATTCTCCACCGTTGATCTCCCAAATCAATCTCCACCCTTGGATCAAAATCCCTTCCAAAAATCTATAAATAGAGCATTTCTCCACTCATTCCACAATCCAAGTCTTATGCAAAGTTATAATGCCAAAATCTCCCTTGAGCTAGAATAGTGAGTTGCAAATTAGAGTAGCATTTCACATTCAAATCTATTGTCTAGGGATTATCTTTTCTTAGGAGTTCTTGTGTGCATGCTCCTACTTCCCTTGATGAGATTGGATTTTGCATGTGAGGTATAACATTTGTGTCTTATTGCATTTTGTTTAGCATTTCCACCTCAAATGTTTATCTAATCTACATTGGCACGCCCGGTGGGACCCACAAGGTCCAAGTCTAATATGTTTTGTGAGTTTTTGGTGTGAGAAACATGTTTTTACAGGTCTGGCGCCATCCTACCTACGCAGCAACGCCATCACTGGCTCCTTTTAGCGCCATTATCTGTTTTAGCACTATTCCGTGTAGCATATTGCTCTTTCAAAAACTCCTTCACATATATCTTCTCTCAAACAATCGTCCTACTGTTTTCATGTCTTGTTGCTCTTTGTTTTTGTAGGAATATCGATTGAACAAGGGGAGGTTATGCCAAAATTTTGCATAAAATCTAAACATGCATGCTAGTGTCTAATTTGGCTTATTTTTTGTTTGCTAATGACTAACAAGACTTCAACTTTGCTATCTGACCCTTTGTGTTGCTCAGAAAAACCACTTTTTTGTAGGTTAGACGCGTTGAGTCCCGTATCAGCACTATTCCCCAGATTGGCGCTATCTGCAGGCATAACCAGACTCTCTAGCAAATTGCGCAGTGACGCATTTGTAGACCTAGTTTAGCGCTATTCTGTTCTTTAACGCCTTCTCTATGTTGTATTAGCACTAAGCATTGTATTAGCACCTTCATTGTAATTTTGTAGCACGATCTTCTATTTTGGCGCTTTCTGAGTATCATATTGGTGCTATATGTCGAATTAGCGCTATCTATATAGGGTGTCAGGTTCTATCTATTTTTTGTCTGTGTCGCCATCTTTCTATCCGCAGTGGCGCTATTTTACCTCTGTTTTAGCGCTATTTTGAAAACTGACTTTGCTGTCTGTGCAGGTACTAACAAGTGTTTTTGTAGGTCTTTGCTATCATTTCGGGGATACTAACTAACTTTTGCAGGGTGATTTTATTTCTATTTTAACAAACAAACACTTCAATTTGCAACTTAAAATGAACCTTTTGCATGTTAGTTAGGCAAACACTTTGATTTGGTGCAATTAAAATTGAACAAACAAACAATCAAACAAGTCTTTGTGTGTGTGTGTGCCTAATATTTAATTTGGTATTCTAAAATTTACAAATTGTGTGCCAACAACAACAATCCAAACACTTCAATTTGGGCTTTAAAAAGAACCACAAATTGCATCAATTGAAAGCATTTGGTTAAAAAAACAACAACTTGCATCTTTCATGCATATGATCAAGAAAATCATTTTAAATTGTGTGAAGTGTCTTGTGGTCTTTTGCTTGTGGTGTGAAAAAGTGTATGTTCTTCCCTCGCACCGTTTTGGTGACCTTGGGAATCAAAAGCTTCTCACAAAACTTGCATCAATCACACCCAATTAATCCAAAGATCTAAAAATGGACCATGTTTAGTGTGATGCAATCATAGAAAATACGTATGCTCTCCCCTTGCATCTTTGTATGAACTTGGGGATCAAAAGTGTTTTTATGATTGTATTGCTTTTGTAAACCTTAGAGGGCCTGCCACCCCGCTTCGAATGGTGGGAACGACCCAAGCGACAACAAGCTAAAGACAAGCTCTTCCAAGCTGCTATATAAATTAATGTGTTTGTGACGAAAGTCATAGACAACAGGTGTTGTTTAGTTATACCAACAACCAACCTCCCCCAAAACCCTCCAAGGCGTAACCCTTGGAGGCTGGGAGACTCTATAATGGAGAGTAGCACTGCCGTACATATAACCACCTGAATGGATGCCCTTACTACGAACCATTGTTTAGCAAGCTAAAATCCTTCTATTTGTTGGCACAGAAGGGAAACCTTTGAAGCAACCCCGATTCATGCGGTTCTTAGCTGAGGTAGCAGGGACAATCTAAAGGTTTGGTGAGGGACAAGCCTTATAAGAGACCTGGATCTTGGCATGCGTGAGAAGTGTGTACAATTGTAAGGAGGAGTCGGTGCTACCAATATCCTAGAGCTACCCGCTTTGAATAGGTGTAGCTAGGGGATTCAACAAATACTGTCATATCCTTGCCTTAGGTTGTGAAAAGTGCTTGTTTAAAAAAATCACACGTCATTTTACAAACACAAAAATCTTGGTTATTGTGTGGTCATATGCTTAATGGTGTGTTAAATATACTCAAATTGATTTCAAACACCTGCCAAGAGACAAACTAAATCATTTGATCAAATCCAAATCAAAAACAAAATCTAAAATCTATCTTTTTCAGGACCTCAACCAACACTGCCCTGTTTTAGCGCCATATCTGTTTGATTGTAGCAGCATTTCACCCGTGGATTGGCTCTATTTTTAGATTGACTTGCCTGAAACAGAGACCCATTTAGTTGTGATCTTCACCCTCTGCTCGGCCATAATCCATATCCACCTTCCAAAAATCTGACAACAGTCCATTCATTTTTTCCTCAAAATCTTCCACATCATACCTTCATTTTGACCTTAGAGGATCAATCACTATCATTGTTGGACCCTTTGCTATCTCATTTCATATTCACCCATCCTCTTTTTTTCATGTCTCCTTGGACCAAAACAAATCATTTCAAAAAATCCAAAATCCAAATCAAAACATTCATCAAACAAATCATCATCAACCAAAGCTTGAGCCAAAGTTCGATCTAGATCTCATCATTCACATCACATTTTCTTTGAAAAGTCATTAGTCTACCTTTCAAGAAAAACAAATCACCTCTCTTTGCATAAGGTCATTAGTCTACCCTAAACAAAGAGAAACATCCCTTTGTGCCAACACAAAATCTAGATCTTACCTAAAGCTCAAACATTGTCGACCATCAAGTCCTTCCCAAAAACATCATCCTAATCAATCACATCAAAATAAAAACCCCTTTCATCAAATCATCCTCAAAACACACATCGTCACCATCCATCTTTGGTCCAAAATTTTGTGCAAAAATCAATATCATCCTTTCTTATCATCCTTAGGTTAACACCTTTTTGCTTGTCACCCTCTCCATCTCATTTACCACATCCATCCAATGCAATTAATCAGATTCTCTAAGGTCTCATCCCCATCTCACTCCACTTCTAGAAATCAAACCCATACGCGTATGCCCATCATGAGATCACAACATAAAAAGAATCAAGAAATGGCAGAACAGTGGAAATTCAACATGCTTAACACCAACAACAACAACATGCCCATCTATCAAACATACAACCCAACTACATACACATTCATCCCCCCATATGGCCCCAACGAAAACCCTTTTCATTACTTACAACAAATACAAACCCCACCACCACCACCACAACCAACACAAAACGCCCCCACCATTTCCCAAGATGATCTAGATGTCTTGAGCTTTACACAAGACGCCAATAACATGGACTTACTTGATAAAATCCTAAGGTTGGACCCAAAGAGATACCTTGATCATCTTCTCAAAATCGGTGCTCAACTACCCCCCATCACGATATCATCACAACCATCCACCTCTACAATCGTTCCTACCACATCAAATACCTAAGCATCTACATCAAATACCCAAGCCACCACCTCTCAAATGTCAACACCTTTTGTATCTACCACCTCCATAAGCTCAACCGCTACCACATCCACAAATCTCACAAGTATCGCCATCCCTACTGTCTCCCAACCCGTCATCACCTTCACCACTACAACTACCATAAACCCTTCCATCCCACAAATCACCCTAAGCGTACCAGGGAGCACCACAAATGCAAGTACCTCCACGAGTGTGCCTCCACCCAACCCTCAAACCCTTGCATACCTACGACAACTATTCTCACAAACATATCACAATGCGTCAAACCCATCCAATGTCCACTTATCCAACGTCAATCCACATAACCCCCTAACTACATCAACACAACATCAAACCAATCCCCAAATACCACCACACATTCTCCAACAACTCCACACATATCAACAACATTAGGTACCAGTCAATCAAAACACCAACCCGCAGTATCAACACCTCAACCAAACACATCTCCAACATCAAATCCCACCTCATCTCCAACACCTCACCAATCAACAAACATACATACCACAACCACAACCACCACAGGATCTCACAACCGTCATACAAAGCTTGATCCAAAAGGTAGACGACCTACAAACTGGGGGCAAATGCAAACACTATTCCTTTGATGATATTTGCCCCTACCCATTTGATCGAACATTGTACATGCCCCCCTTCCCCAAGAACTTTGAAACACCAAAATTTGACAAATACAAGGGGAAGGGAGACCCTAGGGACCACCTTAGAGAGTTTTACATCACTTGCCTAGAAGTCTCAAATAACGATACATATCTAATGAGACTATTCCCACTGACCGCTGCTGAATGGTTCGCACATCTTCCACCAGGCATTAGGACTTTCCCTGAGCTTACCGAGAAATTTGTAAACCATTTCTCCTACAACTTTGAACATGAGATGTCTATGACAGACCTTTGCAACACCAAACAAAAGAACAGAGAAGCCTTCGCTTCTTTCTTGCAAAGGTGGAGAGGCTTAGCAAGCAAACTCCCATGGCCCATTCCTGAAAAACAACTCGTCACCATGTTTGTGACCAACCTCAATCAGGAACTAGGGTTCCATTTACAAATTCTTTTTGCATCTACCTTTGAAGAGGTCATTGACAAAGGTACCACCATCGAACGAGCCCTCATTTCCAAAGGCTCCATCAAATTGTATGACTACAAGTCCAACAACAACAACAAATCCCATAACAATACCCCCAATACAAACAACAATGCCAACACGCAATCAAATGACAAGTCAGGCTATTGGGGGAAGAACAAGCACACTTTGAATGACGGCATCACAGATGTAAAAGCTGTCCAACATGTACAGAATCTAGCACCTGCGCATACCTATGCCACCAATGCAAATAACCAAAGAGGGAAAACTAAACCACGCAAACCTCGAAGACAATTTACACCCTTAGCAGAACCCATTGAGGACGTCCTCGACAGATGTCTCAAGCAAGGTTTGATCACACTCCCACCTGTTAGACCCAGACAAGAGAATGAGCTCAAGGCCGCGTGGTACAATGAAAATGACTATTGTGAATACCACCGCATTGCGGGTCATAAAAGCGCTGACTGCATGCAACTAAAACATTGCATCCAAGACCTCATAGATCAAAATCAAGTCAACTCGATCAAAGTGCCCAACCGTCACCAAACGCCAACCTCAGAGCTTACAAGGATCCTTTACCTAACCATAATAAAGCATCCCCATCCAACCAAGCATACAATGTCACCCCACCACCCACATCTTATGACTCTATCGTAGGGCAGATAGAACCATCATCCCACCATGTTAACACAATCACCATTCAGGCACAAGCACCTGATTGCATTGTCACAACCTGCCGTGGCTGTGTATGCATTCGCACAGCCCCTCCCACTGAACCAACACCTGCATCCACATCTGATCCCCTACCCCCTTGTCCAACCACGTGTCCATCACCTACCAATCGGTACAACCTCCTAGAGCATCTAGGAAAGACACCCGCACAAATATCCATCCTTGAGCTGCTTCGCACATCACCCCTCCACAAGGACGTCCTTGACAAAGCCCTCTTGGAAACACAAGTCCCTACAAACTTGAATGTAACTCAATTCCAAGCCATGGTCAGACATATCGCTGCACCGTACCATCTCACCTTCTCTAAAAAAGATCTCCCCGCTTCTGAACACCTACACAACGATGCCCTACACATTGAAGTCCGCATCCATAAGCACATCATTAAAAGAGTTCTAATAGATTGTGGCTCCAGCCTCAACATATGCACTCTAAAACTATTAAAACACTTGGGATACTCTGATGTGGCTGTAGACACCAGTGAATGCATCATAATAAAAGGCTATGATGACACCGAACGGCTATCTGAATGCACCATTAAGCTTCCTATTCAAGTAGGACAAAAGATACTGGAAACAAAATGCCAAGTCCTTGATCTTGACCTCCCCTACAACATTCTTCTTGGCCGACCATGGATCCACGCCATGCAAGCCGTCCCATCCACATTCCACCAATGCCTCAAATTCCCTCACAACGGCACGAAAGTCACTGTCTATGCCGATCCTCGCCCCTTCCAATACTGCAGTTTCTTGGAAGGTCACAACCATACCTTCTGCCCTTACAACAAAGCTACCACTAAGTCCAACTCAACGGTCTCCACCTCATATATCAACCCCGCAAATATTGCTACCACTTCATCCCAAGCACCTCCACCACCCGAGGTCAAGATCAAACTCACAGACATGGGATGTGGGGAATACGACCTACACGGTACTTTTTGTGTGGGCACATTATCCAATCCTAAAACATTCGGCATCCCAAAGACAAAAGCCGCTAACACCGTTGTCATCAAATGTCAACCATCCCCTGTCTTCGAAAAGAAACATCTCCTGGATCAGGATGTGCTCGAAAATATATCTTCCTAGCTATACAAAGATGAAGAAGACAAACAAGAAGCTCCCACCATACCCACATAAATCTATGGAAAGGGGTCTGAAATTGTCAAAAGCATGGGTTACAAAGGACAAGGCGGTATAGGCCTTCATGAACAAAGAATCGTGGAACCACTGCAAGCAACAAGGAACCCCTACACTCAAGGGTTGGGATACGGTCAACAACAACGTATCCTCACTACTGGTGAATGTATCTTAGCTGAGGTTGCTACTCTCCCCCTTGATGTCGACAACATTAATGAAACGGGCCTTCAGGACTCCTTTAGTGACTTCATTGATTTCTTCAACTCCTCCATTTGCACCATCTACTCAGTCACCACTATCCCCTCATCATCCAACAACCTACCACTGGTTTACCCTGACCTCATTGATTGGGACCAATGAGGACCTCCTGTCTTCGATATCGCACCAAATGACGAAGCCATTGCTGAAATGATGGGAGTTAGAGACAACTTCCCCTTGGGAGATCACAAGGCAGGATATATCATGAAACTCGACCCGCATGCCTATTTCAGGGAGACAACCCGTGCTTCTAGTCATTAAAACATAAAAATAAAGAATGGATCTGACGGTGAAAACTATTTTGCGGCAGTGTCAGATCCCAAAGAAGTCAAAACAAAAGACATATCTCCTAGTGAAAACCTCCACGAGGCACTAGGAGATGGAAGCATGGGCCTTCCCAAGATAGACAACGTTTATCCAGACAGATCACCTATCCTCGTCAAGCTAGCACAAGATATGAATATTGGGACAAAAGAAGAACCAAAGATCACTTTCCAGGCAGAATCCCTCAGTACATAAGAACATGAAAACTTCTTGGCATTCTTCACACGCCCAAATCACAATTTTGCATGGACCTATGTAGACATGCCAGGGCTAGACCCCGCGTTGGTTGTTCATCACCTTGCAGTATGCCCTGATGCGAAACCAATCAAGCAAAAACTCAGAAAAATGAATCCTCAGGTGGCTCTCCTAGTCAAGGCAGAACTAAAGAAGCTACTGGATGTTGGGTTCAATCACCCAGTTGATTATCCTGAATGGGTTTCAAACCTCGTACCAGTAGCTAAACCAGATGGCCGAATCCGCTACTGCACTGATTTCAGAGACCTCAACAAGGCCTGCCCGAAAGATGACTTCCCACTACCAAACATTGACATGATCGTAGATCTCACAGCAGGACATGAGATGTTATCCCTTATGGATGGCTTTCCAGGATATAACCAAATCAAAATCGCCGAAGAAGATCAGCATAAGACAGCCTTCATCTGCCCATGGGGAACATATTGCTGGGTTGTAGTGTCATTTGGCCTGAAGAATGCCGGAGCTACATATCAAAGAGCTATGACTGTCATCTTCCATGACCTCTTCCACCATATTATGGAAGACTATGTGGACGATTTGCTAGGGAAATCAAAGACAAGAGAAGAACACCTGGATGTATTGGCCAAGATCTTCGACCGCTTAGAGCAATATAATGTTCGCCTAAATCCAAAGAAGTGCGTCTTTGGCGTCACCTCAGGCAAACTCTTGGGATACATAGTTTCCAGGAGAGGAATTGAGGTAGATCCTGCAAAGGTCAAGGCCATCACCGAAATGCCTCCACCAAAAACATTGAAACAATTGAGAAGTCTCCAAGGAAAACTCCAATCTATCCGTCGGTTCATTGCCCAGCTTGCTGATAAATGCCAACCATTCTAGCATCTCCTCCGAAAAGATACAGCTTTTGTCTGGAACACTCAGTGTCAGAATGCCTTTGATCAACTAAAAGAATACCTGGCTAATCCTCCTATTCTAACTCCACTAAGGCAAGGAGAACCCCTCTTGTTATACATCTCCGCAACAGAGACAACCATCGGAGCCTTACTAGCATAACACGATGAGCATGGAAAGGAAAGAGCCATCTACTACATTAGCCGCACCTTAATCTCATATGAGCTCAACTACACAAAAATTGAACGAGCATGTCTAGCCCTGGTCTTTACGTCACAAAAGTTAAGACATTTCATGCTTTGTCACAAGACCAAGCTCATCACCAAGATTGATCCATTGAAATACTTGCTAAATAGAGCTTCTCTTACTGGGAGGATGGCGAAATGGGTCATGATTCTCACTGAATTTGACATTGAATACATTGAGAGAAAAGCGATCAAAGGACATGTTATAGCAGATCAACTGGTTGAAGCATCGATTCCTGCAGAGCATCCTACACTGGCAGAATTCCCTGATGAAGCTATCCTAACAATCACACCAGCCACAGACACATGGAAGATGTACTTAGACAGATCATACACGCACAAAAGCTCGAGGGTAGGTGTCCTATTTGTTACTCCTCAAGGCGACACCATCCGTAAGTCCTTCAAGATCACATTCCCATGTACCAATAACATGGCAGAATATGAGGCCCTCATCACAGGTCTTTGCATGGCAATAAAATGGAAAATTGAGAACCTGATTGTGTATGGAGACTCTTAACTAGTCATCCGGCAGGTAAATAATGAATACAAGACCAAGGATGATAAGCTCCTACCATACAAAAAGATGGTCAATGATTTCAAAGACTACTTCAATGACATCCACTTCTAGTAAATCCCAAGGCTCAATAACAAGGCTGCCAATGCCATGGCCACCATTGGATCTCTGGTCGACATGAAAAAGGATAGCAAGAAATGTGAGTACCTGATAGAAGAACTCCCCATCCCATCATACGATGTTCCTCAAACCGAACTAGTGTGTGAAGTCATTGGTCCCCTATCTCCGTGGTATCAGGAAACCTACCTATACCTCCACGATAATATCATCCCACCTAACCTATCCACATCACAAAAAAAATCATTCATCCGTCGCACCTCCCGCTTCATACTTGTAGGTGACACACTGTACAAAAGGAGTCTTGATGGCACACTTCTACAATGTTTAGACTCTAGGGAAGCTGAAGTAGCCTTGGAAGAGGTACACGTAGGCATCTGTGGGGCACATTCAAGTGAACCCGCCCTCTCTAAAAAGATCTTGAGAATTAGATATTATTGGCCAACAATGGAAAGAGATTCCTATAGGTTTATCAAGAAGTGCCTGCCATTCCAACAACATGGCGATCTCATCCATGCACCAGCACAGGAGTTGCAACCGATCACGACACCATGGCCCTTTTCACAATGGGGACTCAACCTCATAGGGAAAATCCATCCACCCTCATCTAATGGCCATAAGTTCATCATTACCACTACCGAATACTTCACCAAGTGGGTGGAAGCAATACCACTCACCTTCACCACTGGCATCCAAATCTCCAAGTTTATCCTCCACTACATCATCTGTCGCTACGACATCCCCCACTCCATCGTCACCGACAATGGAAAACCATTTAAGAACCAAGAAGTCCGCACTTTGTGTAAAAAATTTGATATCAAACACCATTTCTCCACTCCATATTACCCACAAGGGAATGGTCAAGCAGAGGCTTCTAATAAAACCATCCTCCGCATCCTAAAAAAGATAGTCAATGAAGCTGGTCATTACTGGCACCTCCAACTCAACCCTGCCCTATGGGCTTACCGCACAAGCATCCGCACTCCCACAGGAGCCACCCTATTTTCCCTAGTATTCAGATATGAAGCCATTTTACCTATTGAGGTTGAGCTCCCATCTCTACGAGTGTCCTTGCAAAACATAATCTCTGATGAAGAATACAGAGTCGCAAGGTTGCATCAACTAAAACTACTGGATGAGAAACACATGAATGCGTTGAACCACCTGCAGACATACCAAAACTGTCTCCAAAGGAGCTATCAAAAGAAAATAAAAAATTGACAGTTTGAGGTCAGTGACCTTGTCCTCATAGAGAATCAGAAGAACTTGCAAGAGCGCACTAAGAAAGGTAAGTTTGAACCCAACTGGCTAGGACCGTATGTCATCACAGCTAACTATGGATCAGGAGCATACCAGCTTGCAACACTTGAGGGGCAGCCTCTGGATGAGCCAATGAACATTCTGCATCTAAAGAAATCCTACGCATAACCCATCGACTATCCCAATCAAAAAAATTAAAAAAAATAGAAAAAAAACAAAACAAAAAAAATCAAGAAAAATCTAAGTGCAATAAAAAACTTCCAATGGTGAAAATCACTTCAGTGACGCCTTGGATAAGTACCATGGTAAAAACCTAATTCCAGGCACCATGTGTAGTGGCCGGTCCTACCATCTAATAAATTCTCTTTCCATCGCCACACTCCATATTGCACACATCCCATGGCTTGGAATTATGAAACATCAAGTTTTATCGCCCATTCCGCACTATCTCACCCAAAACCCAATCCATGGAACGAGGATCTTTGTAAGCTTTGCCCTGTATAGCTTGTCAAAATTAGAAAAATCCAAAAAATAATATAAAATCAAAAAACCCAAAAATAATAGAAAATTTCCAAAATGATCCAAAACAAAAGTCTTTCCACTGCAAATCACCCCTCCCATACATCGATCTCACCACAACTCGCTACCATCAAACATCAATCAAATCATCACATCATACCCATCCTAAGCCATTCCCATATCATCAAGTCTTGCTAGAACTACATATTCATTTCGCCAACATCTTGAAAGTACCTTGATCCCATGGACACAGGGTATGTAGGTAGTGTTGACACTCATTTTGACCAGGGGTTGATCTGTCATGATCAGGAGGTTTCTTCATTTGAAGCCTTTATCTTCTTGCCCATTTTTTTTCTAAGTGTTGGACCTCCTCAGCATTTTTCAACTGCAGCATCATATTTCTTGAGGAGGAGGTCATCATCATCATGTTTGTTTCCATGAAGGTCAGCATCATCATGTTCTCCTTCGACCGGTTTCTCATCGTCATCATCATATTTCGCTGTCGGGTGATGTTCGGGTTTTATCCTGATGATGCTGACGAGCTACAGTGCGCCCTTATCTGCTTGCGAGGGTGATTCTTCAAAGTCTCCGGTGATCTTCCATTTATCACCTTGCGCAGGCATGATGATGATGTTGCTTATTCTTTGAGTTGCTCGACCTAACTTGTTTTATCCTAAGGGTCGTCATCATCATCATTTTTTCAGTTGTCATCCTGCTGCTTGCGGTGGTCATCATATTTTCTGCCTTCATGATATTTCGCCGGGGTGATATTTCTATCATCGGGTGATCTTGGTTAATATCATCCTGATGATGCTGTTGAAGAGTTCTAAGTGCGACCCGATATTCACTAGGGTCATCATATTTTGAACGTCAGGATGATCTTAGTCAATATCATCCTGATGATGTTGTATCACTTCTTGTTCGTTGTTTCTTCATCCTGATGATGCTGACGTCATCCTTATCTCAGGGTGATATCTTTTTCTCTGCCTATCTGCATCATGATATTCCGAAGGAGGGGGTGATATTTTCATATCACCCGGATATATGCTTGTTTGTTCGAGCATCATGATGATGCTAATATTAAGGAGATATCCGCCTGCTAGCTTCGCGCATTATCTACTGGGGGTGATCTTTTCAAGCAGCATCATCATATTCAGTTATCGCCCCGATCTTATAGAAGAGCTACAGTGCAACCTGATATTTGAGCATCAGGAGGATATTTCCAAATATCCGGTTGTCTTCCGAATATCATGATGATGTTAATATGATGATGACGTCATCAAGGTCCGTGGGGGTCATATTTCTAACAGCTGATCATCTTGAAGAGACCTCCTGATATTTGCAAACATGATGATGACGTCATCCGGATATGAGGAGGTGCGCAGTAGGCAGATATGATGATGACGTCAGCAGTAGATGATGATGACGTCATCAGGATGTTCATCGGCCAGACTTTTAGAATAAGCTCAGCAGGAGGATGTTTCTCCGATGGATCAGGTTGAGCCGATGAAGGCGATTATCATGCGGTTTGTATTGCGAGATGTTGATGACGTCAGGGTGATATTTCGGGCAACAGGATATCATGCTGCTGAGGGATGATGATGATGAAGTCCTATACTAGTGTCGTCAGGAGCAAAAGCGCCGACATGATATATGCTCATGACCTAGTATATAAAGTGTTATTGAGGTCATCGCGGGGTGCATGTGGGATATTGTTATCCTGCATTTTCAAATATCATGATGATGAGTCTCGGCGGGAAATGCTTGCGAATGCAGAATTGATGTTCTTCCCGAGGCCGCGGGTTGGTGCGCCATCAATGGCGATTGTTGCAGAGGTATGGGCGATGGCGTGGGCTGATCTGGTACCCGATTGAAGGTGTACATCAGTGGCACAGGGCTCGAGAAATCTTCCTGTCTCCTCCCCTACCTGCTGCATTCAAGTTTGGGCGCCAATCCGGTTGTGTTTGAGCGCCATTTTCATGATACTGTGCATCTGGCGAAATTTTGGTCAACAATGTAATTAATTGCTGAGCACCTACCTGGCTGTTATAAGCAGGTTGTGTTGTTCATTTGTGGTGGTTGAAAGTTGTAGATTTTTGGCTCTGTAATCGAAAACCAGCTGATCTGGTTGCTCTGTACAGTTTTTCTTGTGAGTTTATGTATCTCCTGTTGTAGGACTTGGCATGAATCCACTGGTTTCATGGTTGATCTTATATGAGTAATGCTACCTTAGCATGTGTTGTGTTAATTCTGTCTCCAGTATTGCATGTATCCTTCTTCTGGATCTGGATGTTTGCTTATGTTTAGATTCTAGAGCATAGAATTCCTATGTTGAATGTCTGATCTTTTAACCTCTGCTCAAGGGGCAGATTAAACTGTTTTCAGGTTGAACATTGGGAAGGGTATACTGCAGTAGGGATGCCATAAGTAGAGATAGCTCAGCACTCTATATTGGGAGATATCTGTAGGGCAGATATCATGTGTATCCCCCTGAAATCCAGTTTTAGCTATTCATGCTGATCATTCACAGGTGTATGTCTACCGACTCCAAGCCCTAGATAGGCACCAATCATGCTGTGTTCTTGTGTTATACACCATGTCCAGCTTTGCATCCAAATTCATATCAAACCATTTCACACCTCCACCTGTTAGTTGTAGGAGTAGGATTAGGAACCCCCTGCATGCTCTCATACCCAACCAGACATCATGTCCAAGAATGTTGCCAGCCTTGTGATCTATCATACAGATCTTGGTCCATACATGAGAGCATTCTGCCTGCTGTTGTCAAGTCAGATCTTTCTATCTTTGAGCCAGTCAAGGTTACATATTAAGTTATAGGGATACCCCCCTTGGTGCGGCAGAACCAGAAGTGAAGGGGAGGAGCTCACGCAACCTCCTGTATTCAGTTGGCCTGAATCTGCCTGTGCATTAGAAGTGGCAAACCCTAATGCTGATTCAGAAGAAACGTCAACAAAATGGCGACTCTGCTGGGGAAGTTAATGTAAAGTGATATCCCGCAGTCTCTGGTGAAGTTTTGCTCTGCTGGTGGAATGAACCTGGAGAAGTAGCTTTCAGCTACTGTAAATTTTATCCTCTCTGGAGAGGTGGCGACTCTGCAAAAAAGATCCCAATGCACATGAAAGATGGATGTATGTGATGTGACAAAAATGTGTTGTACATATTCCTGCATCTGTATGAGAAAAGGTACCTTGTTCCTTCTCCTTTATATTTGCTGTTTTATTGCATAGGTTAGATGCCAGGGGAAGCCTTAGGTCTTAGACAGACAAAGGATGTCTAAGAGTAAGATTTTTATGAATCCAAGTATGAGTTATCCCACACTCAGTGGTGAAATGTTGGATAAAGGAATAGAAGAGATAAGAAATAGGTTGATATTCTTAGAGGCTGAGCAGGCCCAGTTAAGAAGCAGTAACCCTGTTGTGTCTGCCAGTCAGAAAGCTAAACCTCCTGTCAGCCCTTTTGATCCTTTGTATGACCAACTGGATTTGTCATGGGTGGATTATAGAGTAGAAACTATGCCTGCTAGGATATACTGTCAGATGCCTAGATTTAGTGGTCACAATGTATGTGATGGGAATGCACATATCCAAAATTTTCAAAGTTTTATGGGAAAATATTCATTCAGAGATGAGGATATGTGGATGAGGTTTCTTGTTAGGTCCTTTGATGCAAAAGCAAAAGACTGGTATTTGAGCTTTCCAAAGAGATCCTTTGCCTGTTGGGATGAACTTGCTGACTGTTTCAAAGAAGAATTTGCAAAGGAACCGGCTGATCTTGTTGCAGAATTGATGAGAATCAGAAAACAAGATGAAGAGCCATGTGTTGATTTCAGTCATAGGTTTGCAGTAGCCCTTTCACATGTCCCTGAAAGTTTCAAACCTGATATTTCAGCCTGTGTTGGCATATTCTTTGAAGCTTTTGAGGAGGGCTTTAGTGCAATACTGAGGGATTTCAAGGTGACAAGTATGCAGATGGCATACAGGTTCATAGAAAAGATAGAAAAAACCAGAAATGTGTACCTGCTGAAACCCCTGTCCCCAGGCCTTGGTGTGAGAAATGGTTATGAGGCTGCAAATGACCAAATGATTATGGCATCATGGGCAGATAAAAATGAAAATAAAAGCATAGAGGTTGAGACTGCTGTGTTTGAACATAATGCTAACAATACTGCTCAACTGGATTGTTTACCAGTTGAGGATGCCAGTGAAAGGACTAATGAGGATTCCCATTGCAATGATGAGGCATCTGACCATGAAAACAATAACGAGGTTGTGGACAGCAATGAGCAATTTTTGGAATGGACCTGTGGAGATAATTGTGAGTATTGTACTCAAGACAGAGAAGATATAAGCAAACAGAGAAGCAGTCCTATGTGTGACCCATTGCCTATCTTTCAAACACATGGAGATCATGAAGAGCAGTCAGAAATTGAAATAAGTGCTAGTTCAGAGCATGATTGTTTTTCATTTGATGGCTGTTTTGCTTATGACACACAGGCTGATACTCCTCCACAGAATGAATCCATTGATGATGAAGAGATGTGCTCTGCTGCCCATGAACAAATGGCATACTCTGATGAAACTGATGCACCTGGGTCACCCATTTATGACACATATGGTGATGAGGATCTGTCTGAGTATGGTGGGGATCTAGACACTATTTTTGGCTTGGATTCTGTTTCTCATCATGATGAAAGAGGAAACAACATACATCAGGTAAGTGACTGTGAAGATGTGCCTGATTTGAAAGAGATGCCAGAGCCTGATCTTTTCCAGCCTGGTGTACCAGATGGTTGTGTACATGATGTACACAATTGTGATTTTGAAAGCTTTTCTTTTGATGAGCCAGCATATAATACAATGAGCCTTGATCTTCCTAGTTGTGTGGTGGACTCTGAGTGTTTCCTATTTGCAGTCCAGCTAGGAGATCATGTTGCAATGCAAGATGATGACACAGATGATAAACTGTATTCCATACCATTTGAGTATGCATTGCTTGATATATTCTACACCCACATGGCACATGATGCTGAAGGTTATCTGCACAGGGGTGATAATGACAAGCCAAACCAGAGGATTGAATATGCAGACGACAAGATTTGTTTGTGGGTGGATCTTTGTAGTATCTCCAAGCTTGACCCAGTGCATGCAGATGAAAACAAGATATTTGATAAAGGGAGATACATGTTTTTCTTTTCTTGGTGGCCTTAGGCCATCAAGTGTGTTTGGTGATGCAGGTCAGTGCAGTATTTGACTCTGTGCCCAATGGATAAGGGACTGGTCTGCATCCCAGAGATCTGGGGTTCTCGCTGCAGGTTTTCACCTGCACGTCCCCAGACAGAGCCACTGTTGACACTCATTTTGACCAGGGGTTGATCTGTCATGATCAGGAGGTTTCTTCATTTGAAGCCTTTATCTTCTTGCCCATTTTTTTTCTAAGTGTTGGACCTCCTCAGCATTTTTCAACTGCAGCATCATATTTCTTGAGGAGGAGGTCATCATCATCATGTTTGTTTCCATGAAGGTCAGCATCATCATGTTCTCCTTCGACCGGTTTCTCATCGTCATCATCATATTTCGCTGTCGGGTGATGTTCGGGTTTTATCCTGATGATGCTGACGAGCTACAGTGCGCCCTTATCTGCTTGCGAGGGTGATTCTTCAAAGTCTCCGGTGATCTTCCATTTATCACCTTGCGCAGGCATGATGATGATGTTGCTTATTCTTTGAGTTGCTCGACCTAACTTGTTTTATCCTAAGGGTCGTCATCATCATCATTTTTTCAGTTGTCATCCTGCTGCTTGCGGTGGTCATCATATTTTCTGCCTTCATGATATTTCGCCGGGGTGATATTTCTATCATCGGGTGATCTTGGTTAATATCATCCTGATGATGCTGTTGAAGAGTTCTAAGTGCGACCCGATATTCACTAGGGTCATCATATTTTGAACGTCAGGATGATCTTAGTCAATATCATCCTGATGATGTTGTATCACTTCTTGTTCGTTGTTTCTTCATCCTGATGATGCTGACGTCATCCTTATCTCAGGGTGATATCTTTTTCTCTGCCTATCTGCATCATGATATTCCGAAGGAGGGGGTGATATTTTCATATCACCCGGATATATGCTTGTTTGTTCGAGCATCATGATGATGCTAATATTAAGGAGATATCCGCCTGCTAGCTTCGCGCATTATCTACTGGGGGTGATCTTTTCAAGCAGCATCATCATATTCAGTTATCGCCCCGATCTTATAGAAGAGCTACAGTGCAACCTGATATTTGAGCATCAGGAGGATATTTCCAAATATCCGGTTGTCTTCCGAATATCATGATGATGTTAATATGATGATGACGTCATCAAGGTCCGTGGGGGT
Organism: Cunninghamia lanceolata; assembly: GCA_027924645.1. Classification (NCBI taxonomy): domain Eukaryota; kingdom Viridiplantae; phylum Streptophyta; class Pinopsida; order Cupressales; family Cupressaceae; genus Cunninghamia; species Cunninghamia lanceolata. The sequence goes on along the minus strand of BSBN01001859.1, from coordinate 612,116 downwards.
CATATTTCTAACAGCTGATCATCTTGAAGAGACCTCCTGATATTTGCAAACATGATGATGACATCATCCGGATATGAGGAGGTGCGCAGTAGGCAGATATGATGATGACGTCAGCAGTAGATGATGATGACGTCATCAGGATGTTCATCGGCCAGACTTTTAGAATAAGCTCAGCAGGAGGATGTTTCTCCGATGGATCAGGTTGAGCCGATGAAGGCGATTATCATGCGGTTTGTATTGCGAGATGTTGATGACGTCAGGGTGATATTTCGGGCAACAGGATATCATGCTGCTGAGGGATGATGATGATGAAGTCCTATACTAGTGTCGTCAGGAGCAAAAGCGCCGACATGATATATACTCATGACCTAGTATATAAAGTGTTATTGAGGTCATCGCGGGGTGCATGTGGGATATTGTTATCCTGCATTTTCAAATATCATGATGATGAGTCTCGGCGGGAAATGCTTGCGAATGCAGAATTGATGTTCTTCCCGAGGCCGCGGGTTGGTGCGCCATCAATGGCGATTGTTGCAGAGGTATGGGCGATGGCGTGGGCTGATCTGGTACCCGATTGAAGGTGTACATCAGTGGCACAGGGCTCGAGAAATCTTCCTGTCTCCTCCCCTACCTGCTGCATTCAAGTTTGGGCGCCAATCCGGTTGTGTTTGAGCGCCATTTTCATGATACTGTGCATCTGGCAAAATTTTGGTCAACAATGTAATTAATTGCTGAGCACCTACCTGGCTGTTATAAGCAGGTTGTGTTGTTCATTTGTGGTGGTTGAAAGTTGTAGATTTTTGGCTCTGTAATCGAAAACCAGCTGATCTGGTTGCTCTGTACAGTTTTTCTTGTGAGTTTATGTATCTCCTGTTGTAGGACTTGGCATGAATCCACTGGTTTCATGGTTGATCTTATATGAGTAATGCTACCTTAGCATGTGTTGTGTTAATTCTGTCTCCAGTATTGCATGTATCCTTCTTCTGGATCTGGATGTTTGCTTATGTTTAGATTCTAGAGCATAGAATTCCTATGTTGAATGTCTGATCTTTTAACCTCTGCTCAAGGGGCAGATTAAACTGTTTTCAGGTTGAACATTGGGAAGGGTATACTGCAGTAGGGATGCCATAAGTAGAGATAGCTCAGCACTCTATATTGGGAGATATCTGTAGGGCAGATATCATGTGTATCCCCCTGAAATCCAGTTTTAGCTATTCATGCTGATCATTCACAGGTGTATGTCTACCGACTCCAAGCCCTGGATAGGCACCAATCATGCTGTGTTCTTGTGTTATACACCATGTCCAGCTTTGCATCCAAATTCATATCAAACCATTTCACACCTCCACCTGTTAGTTGTAGGAGTAGGATTAGGAACCCCCTGCATGCTCTCATACCCAACCAGACATCATGTCCAAGAATGTTGCCAGCCTTGTGATCTATCATACAGATCTTGGTCCATACATGAGAGCATTCTGCCTGTTGTTGTCAAGTCAGATCTTTCTATCTTTGAGCCAGTCAAGGTTACATCTTAAGTTATAGGGATACCCCCCTTGGTGCGGCAGAACCAGAAGTGAAGGGGAGGAGCTCACGCAACCTCCTGTATTCAGTTGGCCTGAATCTGCCTGTGCATTAGAAGTGGCAAACCCTAATGCTGATTCAGAAGAAACGTCAACAGGTAGTCTGGAATACGAAGGAAGTTTCTAGTACTCAGGTACCTAAGATGCACCCATCCAACCCGTTTGGATGGTCCCCATTCACTAAGCTTTCTGGATTTAATAAATGATACACATGCATGTATACACTCGAAACATGTCCCCTAAATGCAAAAATCATCAATCAACATACCAACCATAATCATACACATGGCCCGACTGTTCTTTTGCCCACCTTTCAAAAATTCCCCAATCAAACCCAACTGATCTATGTCCTAGGATATATCTTTCCCGCAACGGACAAAAATTTGTCATCCTATCAACACGTCTCTTGGCAAGAGTACACAAAGGCTATTTGTATCTTTTTCTTGGTCTTTTTTATTATTGATTTTTATCTTTTTTGTCTCACTCTAAGTTATCTCCAAAGCTACCTTGATCCCATCATATCATGGTAAGTTGCGGACGACACCTGGAGTAGACATCGTCATTGTTTCTATATGCCGTGCTTGTGAGTTGGTTTCATTACTCTAGGAATAGTATTCATATTTTGAAGCCTGGGTCAGTTCTAGCATGAGGTGTCATATTTACATATACAGGCATCAAAACCTTATATGTACTATTCGCACTCATTACTATGAGTTCCCTTCCTAGGCTAGGCAAGATTATACTACCTTGGGCACGCATGAAATAAACCTATTGTTCGTGGGTCTAGTCCATGCAATCGCGGGATATACATCATCACCTAGGTCATTTCATACCTTTGTGAACTGTATCCTCCATTGCTATAGTAAACTAAGAAATGCTCTTAATTAATCTCATGCAACTATTGTTACTAGCTCAAAATCATCATCCTAAACAACTATCCCATATCGGCCAAGATTTAATACACATTCCCCCACCCCCAACATATCCAAACTCCTCACTAATCCAACTCTCACACTCCACATATCCTACACCAAACCCCCTAGAGACGTGGTGTCTTATGACCTAACAATCCTCTCGTCTTCCCACCCCCGTCCTCTAGACACTCCCAATCCTATCCATACCCCAGTCATATACCCCTATCCTTTCCCCACCTAGCCTCCTCACCCAGGGCTGAGTAAAGAACATCATGTGTATCAGGACTTGATCATATCACCTACCACCTAGTTTGCATCCCACCTATCACCTCACATTCATTTTGTATAATCATTTAGGTTGATTTTAAATTCATCTTGCATAAACATTTAGGTTCATTTTAAATTCATCTTGCATAATCATTTAGGTTCATTTTAAATCATCTTGCATAATCATTTAGGTTCATTTTAAATTCATCTTGCATAATCATTTAGGTTCATTTTAAATCCATTTGCATAATCATTTAGGTTCATTTTAAATCCATTTGCATAGTCATTTAAGTTCATTCATCTTGCATAATCATTTAGGTTCATTTTAAATCCATTTGCATAGTCATTTAAGTTCATTCATCTTGCATAATAATTTAGGTTCATTTTAAATCCATTGGCATAGTCATTTGAGTTCATTCATCATGCATAAACATTTAAATTCATCTCGCATAATCATTTAGGTTCATTTTAAATCATCTTGCATAATCATTTAGGTTCATTTTAAATTCATCTTGCATAATCATTTAGGTTCATTTTAAATCCATTTGCATAATCATTTAGGTTCATTTTAAATCCATTTGCATAGTCATTTAAGTTCATTCATCTTGCATAATCATTTAGGTTCATTTTAAATCCATTTGCATAGTCATTTAATTTCATTCATCTTGCATAATCATTTAGGTTCATTTTAAATCCATTTGCATAGTCATTTAAGTTCATTCATCTTGCATAATCATTTAGGTTCATTTTAAATCCATTTGCATAGTCATTTAAGTTAATTCATCTTGTATAATCATTTAGGTTCATTTTAAATCCATTGGCATAGTCATTTAAGTTCATTCATCCTGCATAAATATTTAAATTCATCTTGCATAATCATTTAAGTTCATTTTAAATCATCTTGCATAATCATTTAGGTTCATTTTAAATTCATCTTGCATAATCATTTAGGTTCATTTTAAATCCATTTGCATAATCATTTAGGTTCATTTTAAATCCATTTGCATAGTCATTTAAGTTCATGCATCTTGCATAATCATTTAGGTTCATTTTAAATCCATTTGCATAGTCATTTAAGTTCATTCATCTTGCATAATCATTTAGGTTCATTTTAAATCCATTGGCATAGTCATTTAAGTTCATTCATCCTGCATAAACATTTAAATTCATCTTGCACAGTCATTTAGGTTCATTTTAAATCCACTTGCATAATCATTTAGAGTCATTTTAAATCCATTTGCATAATCATTTAAGTTCATTTAAATCCTTTTGCATCACATATCATTAGGTTCATTTACAATTTCATAATCATTAGGTTCACTTAAAATCATCTTGCATAATCATTAGGTTCATTTTAGAATCAGTTTAAAGTGCATATCATATCATTAAACTCATCTTAGCAACAGATTTAAAGTGGCATATCATATCTTTAGGATCATTATAGAATCATTTAGTGTCACACTCTACATAATAGCAAATCATCTCATACTCATTTATGTTGTCATCACATAGGTGCATGTTAAAATTAGTATCATCCCATTGCATACCATATATATCATCTCATAAACATTTAGTCACATTACAACATCACAATCATAATCATTGAAACTGCATTTAACAAATCATCTAGTGGCATATACATTTTTCCATACATAACATGTGTTTATTTCAAAAAACATACATCACATTGTCGCATCCATAATAAATATTATTAGTCTAAACATTCATTTGCATTATACATCATATAGTCCATAAAATCACAAACACCAGGCATATACCACAATAAATCCATCACCAATGCACTCATAAAATCAAAAACATAATTGCATCAACATAACACATCCATAGCATAAAAATCCATAAAGAATATTGCATCCATCATATAGACATCATCATAATAGGGCATCATAAACCATCAAAAAAGTATTGTATCATATACAATCACCGCAAAAAAATGTACATCACTCATCAAAAAAATATATAGTGTCCTGATACAATGCCTCTAAGGGCTAACATGATATAACCATCACATAGAGGATCCTCTCTCCGAGGGAGTGGGAGACCCTGACCCTGGTCGAGGCTGTGATCTTGTCGGCAGCTGTGGCTGTGGCTGTGCCTGCACCTGTGGAACCTACTGGGGCACCTACGAAGGAGGGGGCATCCCCTGCTGAACGCTCTGCACTAATCTCGATCGATGTGACCTGGATGCCCTCGATCCACTGACCTAGCTATAACTCAGTGCTTGTTGCTCTACTGGCACAGGCGCATAATACAACCCCTGATAATACTCCATCTGCCCCTGGTCTCTGTCAATTCTCCTTGCACTTGGGACATTTGTACCTAAGCCTGAGACAACTGTGTCTGCATCAATGTCAAAATCGAGGCTAGTCCAACCCCTGATGCCTGTAGACTACCCACTGTAGTCTCTGCCTGCTGAGCCCTGGCGAGTGCTGCATCTCACTCCCCTCTTAACGTGACTATGTCACCCTGAGCCTGTGCTAGTTGTGCCTGTAACGCAGCCACCTGCCCATCTGATCCATCTAAAAATGCTACTGTAGCCCGCAGGTGCTCCAACTCTGCCTCGTGGCTCTCCAATGCCTCCTGCAAGCTCGCCACCTGTGCTCTCAGAGTCTCCATCTCCTCCTCCTCATCTCGTGGTCACCGACGAGGTGTGAGCCTCTCAACCTCTGCCTCCTCAGCTGTCCCTGAAGGGCTTGCCTCTGCATCATGCCCTGCAGCCTGATGCTGCGCTACCTATGGCAGAGGTAAGTCACCCATATCCACCCTCGGTTATCCCCCACGCCACCGAGGTCCTCTAAGCTATGTCCCTGCTCCAACGTGCCCCTACTCAACAGGAACCTGCTACACAGGTACCTACTGCCCCACCTGCCCCTGTCCTATTGCCACTGCCGCCAACACATCTATCAGCTGGCTATCCCTACCAACCAATCTCTGCTCTCCATCACCTCCAACCTCCACGAGGAAGTCCTCCACAATCTCCTCCCCCTCCCCATCTGGGTCATCTCCATCACCATCTGAATCATCCCCCTTGAACCTACTACCTCTTCCGCTGGATCCGTCAACCGAGTGGGCTGGTGCATCTGCCACCATATATCATATGCAGGTGTAGTACCTGCATCTCTAACAATGCTCCCCCAATCCCACTGCACTGGTGGTAAAACTCCAAAGTCCGCTAGGGCAACTTGTGGCTATAGGGCTGCAGGCCAATAAGCACATCTCGAGGAGTCCGTGCAAATATGGCCATCTGCTGCGGAGTGTCCTGTCTCAAACTAAACTACCACATGACCCATGAAGGTAGATACATCTCTATTGTACAGTCTTCATGACCCATCATGTACCACTGCTGAAACGTAAATGACAGATGAATACCATCATCTGGCCACGGCTCTACACCGATATACGGTCGCTAGGTCACGCTAATCACATCATCCAACATCCTCCTCCAGTACCGCACCTATCTAGTGTACATGTACTCTGCATCCTGATATAAAAACACAAAGGCCTCAAAAGGCTGCTGATAATACCCGCATGTCGGCCAGGTAATAGTGATGTGCTCCCAAATCCATACATGAAGCAGGGTAACTCCAGCTGACAATGCTCTGTCATGCAGATAGGCCACTGTATGCATCTCATGGTATAATTGCCCTAGCATCGCCAGTCCCCAAGCATAGACGACCTCATGACTCGCCATCCCCTCTATCACCCCTCCCCAGCCAACCAGAAAACCCCTCCCTCGCCTATCAGGCATCACAATGCCTCCAATCAACGCACAAAGGAATAAGGCAAATTGATCTGCACCCGCAGCCAGTGTCCCCTCATAGTCCATCTCTCTCCCGTCTGCTAAGAGAACAATATGGTCCGCTACAAACACCCTGACCAATGCACTCTGCCCTCTCCTCGTGTCATATCTAACACGCTGGCCTTGGATAGGTAGCTTGAGGATGCGACAAACATCCTCAAGTGTGATGGTAATCTCTCCAGTGGGTAACAGAAAGCTGCACATCTCTGAGCGGTACCGCTCCACAACTGCTGTCATCAGAGCTCGATGAGCTTGTAGAATTAGCATCGAAGCCACTGTCAGAAGACCTAACCTAGCCAGTCGAGCCCGCGTCGCATCATCAAAACCTTCAAAAAGTGCCACCGTCGCTCTCGCGAAGCGAGTATAAATCGACTCGTATCCTGGATCCACAACTTTCTGGTTAGATATTAACCTATCTTTTTCTAAATCAAGCCCTTTCTTCTACTGACTAAAAGCCAAAATGATTGGCGCTAAAATAGGCAATCTTTTGCGCTATTCCAAAAATGGCGCTACGATTTCTTCTCCATAGCGCTATTCCAGAGAATAGCGCCAATGAGTCCCTCTTTCACGCTAAATCCCAAGATCACGCTACTGCGCAACACCTTTGGCGCCATTTTGAAAAATGGCATCGAAATACCCTTTCGCGCTATTCCAATTAATAGCGCCAATTCCCCCAAAAGCGCTAACATAGCGCCACTCCCGTAAATAGCGCCATTCCAGAGAATCGCGCTACTCTAACCCAAGTTTGGTGCCACAACGCTCAAACCTATTTCTTCTAAAGAATCGCGCTAATCCAGATGATAGTGCTAAAATCCCCTCTAAATGGTGACAAACCGCCCTAACTCTACCCTAGCGGATAGCGCCAATCCAAAGGATGGCGCTAATCCGCCTTACTGTTGGCGCTATGCGCTCCAATCCTAAACCCCAAAAAATGCATGTAAAACAAAAAAATTACAAAGTCAGGGTTAGGCTTTACCTGGGGTCCAGCGTCCGGTGCCCAACCAAACTCTCGGAACCGCTCTGAGATGTGTCGAAATCGCAGAAACTGGGGGTTACGATCAGCCATCTCTCCTTCGCTCTTTCTTCTCCAAAGTCAAAAGTGTACAAATGTGGCACTCTTTGGGCCCACTTTGCCTAATATAGTGGGCCATGTCATCCTTCCACCCCCTCTTTTTTCCTCTAGGGTGCAGATCTTAGCCTTTTTCCCCCGTTTTTCTTCTTGCCATCTTTTTTTTCCGTCACCTATCCAACTTTCACTTCTGTCACATCGTTTCAAGAGATCACCTGGAAAATTTTTATTTTCCTACCAACCTCTCGAGGGGGCATCCCCTATCCATCTTATTCCTTTCTGGCAGTTGGGGCATTTTTTTTCTTCGACCTGACACCACTTCCCTCCTAGGTCCTGATGCCACGTCAAAGAGGGGCAAATGTAAACACCTAAAAATGTCTTCTACCATCAAACCGACTCCCGACATCCCTAATCATGTCAATTCCCCTCCTAAACCAATTAATTAAATTTTATTTAATTAATTATCCCTTCATTACCCTATTTTTTCATCATTTTATCCCAATAATTGAATTAATTTCATTAATTCAATAGTCCAAACCTTAGCCAATTGATTTAATAAATATGCAATATTTATTAAATCAATTTCCCCCTTTTCACTAAATCCAAGTAATTAGTTAAAAATCATATTAACTAATTAACCCAGCCTACTAATTGACTTATCCCTACCCTAGACAATTAAATAGCTATTATTTAATTGCCTACCCTAGCTTACCTCATCCTAGCCCTAGGATTGATTAAATATAACCTATATTTAATTAATCATAACCTCTCATTTGGGTGGTCAAACCTTGTTTAACACCCTTCCCCACATCCTCCAAATAAAAAATTGAAATAAATCCACCTAAGTCAATTTTTTATTCTAAAACATCCCACATCACATTTAATTCTCCTTACAACCCCTTACCTCACCCATACTCATTTATTTCCTCTCTTCCCCAAATAAATTTTTAATATTCATTTACATTCCCCCAAATAAATTTTTAATTCATTTACATTCCCCCATATGAATCTTTTATTCAAAAATAATCCTTTACCCCCATACTCATTAAATAACCCCTTCTCCCAAAATGAATAAAAGATTCACTTTTATTCCTAGTCCTCCATTCATTCAAGATTGAATCTAGGCCCTCCACATCACTTTTATCCTCCACCGTTGATCTCCCAAATCAATCTCCACCCTTGGATCAAAATCCCTTCCAAAAATCTATAAATAGAGCATCTCTCCACCCATTCCACAATCTAAGTCTTATGCAAAGTTATAATGCCAAAATCTCCCTTGAGCTAGAATAGTGAGTTGCAAATTAGAGTAGCATTTCACATTCAAATCTATTGTCTAGGGATTATTTTTGTCATAGGAGTTCTTGGGTGCATGCTCCTACTTCCCTTGATGAGATTGGATTTTGCATGTGAGGTATAACATTTGTGTTTTATTCATTTTGTTTAGCATTTCCACCTCAAATGTTTATCTAATCTACAGGTACCTTCTAAGCCATGTTCCAGTAATAACCACTGAGCCTATAGGGTATTCGACGTTTTCTCCATCTGTAACTAGGGCCTCTAATTTTTTTTGGCCTCAACACAATGACACAAGTAATAATCTATTCCCTCTTCGTTATCTTCATCTGCAATAACTATATATACATGCCCTACATTGATATGTGTAGCAAATTAGATGAAATTAGTCAACATTACAAAAACACTACAAAGTAAGATGACATTAGGAATTTCAAAAACTATGCAAATAGATATATTACCTGGTTGAACTAGATCTGATATGTGGTCAAAGTCAACTGATGATTCCATCTGTGTTAGTTCCAGTGCCATCAGGGCTCGATACATGTCAAGTGGGCTAAGATAACTTAACTGCCATTCGTCAACCCACTCCTTTGACTCATACTCATCCCAGGCTTGAATTGTACAGGAAGAACAAAAGCATGACATCTTTCACGTATGGATACTCCATGAACCTGCAATTGAGCTTCTAAAAGAGTGCATCTCACTTGATCCTGTCAGTGTAGAACAATCCTCATATGGTGCAATGTTAGTATCATCTATCAAACAAAAAAATCTACGAACTGAAGACTTACCTTCATTACCTGGACCCATGGAAGCATTACACCACTCGATGATTGATTTTGCATCTGTCAACTTTGCATTGTCTTTATACTCTAACTCTTCTCATGCTATGGCTCTTTTGATACATGCTCTTGCACCATCATGCTCCCCCTTTCCATGCCCGGCCTCATAAAAGTTCCACATATGCTGAATACCTGTAAAATTATGCCTCTTGCTCAGCCAATAGAAATTTTGCGAGTTCTTGAATTGTGACGCACAGTTATCTAACCATATGATATGTTGACTAAACGATATGCCCCTTCTAGCCAAATCATTGTAGAACACCTGAAAGTAACCTTCAACGAAATCCGTATAATGCGTGCGATCATCACTGATATATAAATGATACTCCCTTATGATCTTTCTGTCATCCTCTGTACTATCATTCGCATGAATGAATGCGATGTGCACAAATATAGAAACCTGTGTGGAGTTGTAATATTGTAATTGCACCTCATGCTATGGCTGTAGACTGTAGTTCTCTACAAAGTCGACGACTGAAACAATGCTACCAACTAGAAATGTGTCCTTGCATAAATTGAATTGCAACTCCAACCATCGAGCTCTATGGACATGTCTTGCATACTCATACACTATGCTATCACCAAATATAGGCATAAACTGATACACTAGAATCTTTTCAACAACCAATTCACACCTCTTTACTTCTTTACCATCTTTTCTATTGTATGCCACTATTTTATACTTACCGAACTCTACTAGTTCGTTTCCAACCGCATGTGTTCTTTCCATGTGTTCACATATTGGTATACGTTGCAAGCCACTGCAACGATGACATGTGCCATTCAAGCATAATTTCTTGTAGAATATTTGACCTTCCTCTATTTCACATAAAATTTTTGATATGAAGTCTGTTGAAGATGTTGGTGGGGCACATATGCCACAACCTTGTAAAACATTGTTAGTATGCAAATCTAAACATATAGACCTATAAACATCAAAATGGTTAGAAAATTCAATATTTAATCTACAACAACAAGTAGTGTGTGTGTGATTTATCTTGACATAGAAAGGTTTTAGCATTTCAAAATATTTTTGAAAATTTTTAATTTGAGGATACTTCTCTAGAAATTTACTATAAAGCTGTGTTTGAGTCTCATCCAAAAAAATACTTTGGATGTGGCTTACGGTTTTGACTACCGATTCTACTTCTTACCACATCCCTTTGATTCAGAGATACCCTTGTGTAATTCTTCCAAAAGTCTTCAATTAGTGATCTCAATGCTTCAACAATTGGTTTATCTTTTCGTGGTAGTCTCCCTGAGAATGCCCATAATTCATTGGCATTAGTGTCCTCAATTCTTTGGTGTCTTCCAATAGCTCTTGATAAATTTTTCCTATTAATTTTCAATTCTTGACTCGTCTTTCTAATGAGACGAGCTTTCCTCATTTGACTACTTACTATAGTCGATGTAATCACACGCCGTGTTGTATTACTATATTTTGTGCATGAGGTGTTACCCACACTCTCATACGCACTCATTAGATTCTTGACAATAGTTTTTTCACTTGAAGCCTCTGATGTTCTCAACCCAAGAATCTTCATGATGGACCTATACTTTATACTTCGCATCATTTCAACGAATAGTTGACATCTTGCGGTCTCATTTAACTTTTCAAAGAACAATCTCCAAATCTTATGAGCATATCTTCTACAAGTGAATTTTGGAATCTTACCTTCCATTGGCTGCAAAACATTCTCATCAATATCAATCAAATACTTTGGCTTTCTATGTAAAATTCTAGGTGGTGTTAAATTAGGTAAATTCATCTCAACATTAGGAATTTCATCAATATTTAAATGAGATGGGCTGGATGGCATACCTTTGATCGAAGATGGAATAGATGACATACCTTGAGGTTGAGGTGGGAATGATGGTGTACCTCCTTCATCACATGTGAGTGATGATGTAATCTCAACTTGAGATGTGGTAGATGGTGTCCCTGCATGTTGACTTGTGGTAGAGGATGTGTCTCCAACTATGGTATTCAAATCTCTCATAGCACGAAGTTTTTGCATTCATTCTCTTTGTGCCACCAATACAATATCTCTTTGTGATGGTTGCAGTTCCTCTTCAATTGGCATGTCTTCATTTATCGTGTCCAATTTCCTCTTCTAACGAAGTTTCCTCATAGCCACTTCTTTCTTTACATTCTTAGCTTCTATCTCTTCCTGTGTTGGTTTAATTCTTGATCGTTTCCTTAGCATGATGGAGAATTTGTCTATAGCATGATAAAGAGACCAATATTAGTTCCTAAGAAATGAATCCATACAAATAACTAAAATATATGTCATTTAACCCTTCATAGTAAATGTACATACAATCATCATGTAAAAGAGTAAATATCACTCAACCAAAATAGGTACAAAGCATACAAAGCAAATTATTGGAGCCATACAAAGCATTATTGCACAATGTTATTGCAGTCATACAAAGCATTATGGTACAAAGTTCACTTCAGTCCTAGATGAGGATAAGGTCAAAGGAGTGTCACCTATTGAGGCTACAAGTGAAGAGTACATGGGACTTCATGCTTGAAAAGGTTGAGGAAGACCCAATTTGACATGTTTGTTGTTACTAGGGCTACTAGGATTTGGGTGGCTTGTGAAGGAATAGACAAAAATTGAAGAGTGTAGACTTGAGTAAGGGTTTAGAATGGTTGTGTCTATGTTCCTGAGGGGTAAGAAGACCTCTAGTAGCCTTGTTAGGTTTTGAAGTATTGAAGACGCTCTTTGTGCCTTTGTATAGGGAGATGGCTTAAGAGGAAAGCTTATGAAATTTGAAGAAACTATTAGTATGAGCCCTTTGGATTGAGTTGAACCCTACCTCTGCATCACATACCTAGGATTTTCATAAAAATCATTAGACTAATCTCTATAATTTAGGGTATTGAATGGTATATAGTCGATCAAGGTAACCACCATCATGTGCTAACAAAGGACAATTAGGAAATTTTGAAATATTGTTGTGTCATGTGCATACAAATCATCATGAATAGGCGCATAAGGAATGTCCTAGCCCAAGATATGTGCATACAAATCATCATGTCATGTGCATACTTGTATGATCTTGGCACCTATTCATTTGTATTTTAACTTGTTAATATGACAAGATAATAGTGGGATTGTATTTTTATTATGTTGCAAGGATTTATTCTTGTATAGTTTGACATCATGGTATGTTAAGGTCTGTTTATTACACATAATTATTAAAGATCCCAAGTGTAGAAAATATACATGGCATCATGTGAGATTGTAGGCTGCTTTCTTGATTGGGAATGTGTCTATTTTAATTAATGTTGACCTTTGAGATATCTTTTATTATGCATACTGGATACAAGTGATATAAACATGTATGATAAAGCATGAAAAAGTAATTCAAATAGAATTAAGGAAAATGTAAAGAACATGCATGTAAAGACTTGACATACCTAAAAAATGAACATTTGAATGGAGAGAGTACCCAATTATGTAGTGTTTTTTTCTTCTTGCATCAAACTCCTCAACAACTTGAATTTTTCACCACTTGCTTCCTTTTCAATGTTAAATTGAATAACACTCAAATATAATTAGTAACAACAATACTATTAACCAATCTATAATGTTAAATTCCTAAAATTGAATCACAATTAACATTGCAACAATACAAAATTTGAAACTTGAATAGATATATATCAAATTTGATGTGAAAAATATGTTATTTCCTCCTTCTCAATTTGACAAAGCAGAAAAGCTGGTGGAAAGATCATGCAAAGGTGGTAGAATGTGTAAAATGTGCATGTGAACTTCCCAACAACATGAACTTAATCCTAAACACTAAAGTCTCAACCCTCAACCCTAAAGCCTCAACCCTCAACCCTTAAACCTTAAATCCTAAACCCTATCCCTAAACCCTCAACACTTTACCTTAAACCCTATTCCCTCAACCATAAACCCTAATCCCTCAACCCTAAACCCTACACCCTATCACTAAACCCTAAACCCTATCACTAAACCCTAATCCCTTAACCCTTAGCCCTAAAGCCTCAACCCTCAATCCTTAAAACTTCAACCCTAAAACCTATCCCTAATCCCTATACCCTCGACACTCTACTTTACCCCTAATCCCTCGACCCTCAACCCTCAACGTCAATCCCTAATCCCTTAACCCTTAACTCTAATCCCTCAACCCTAAACCCTATCCCTAAACCCTCAACACTATACTTTAAACCCTAATTCCTCAATCCTAAACCCTAAATCATATCCCTAATCCCTCAACCCTCAACCCTCAACCCTAATCCCTCATCCCTAAACCCTAAATGCTATCCCTATTCCTAAACCCTCAACGGGCTCGATACTATACCTTAAACCCTAATCCCTTATCCTTAAACCCTCCAACCCTATCCCTAATCCTTATACCCTTGACAGTCTAATTTAACCCTAATCCCTCGACCCTCAACCCTATCCCTAAACCCTCAACCCTATCCCTAAACCCTCAACCCTCGAACCTCAACCCTCAACCCTCAACGTCAAACCCTAATCCCTCAACCCTTAACTCTAATCCCTTGACCCTCAACCCTATCCCTAAACCCTCAACCCTAAAACCTCAACCCTCAACCCTTAACTTTAATCCCTCAACCCTAAACCCTATCCCTAAACCCTAATCCCTCAACCCTCAACCCTAATCTCTCAACCCTCAACCCTAATCCCTCATCCCTAAACCCTAACACTATCCCTATTCCTAAACCCTCAATGGGCTCGATACTATACCTTAAACCCTAATCCCTTATCCTTAAAACCTCCAACCCTATCCCTAATCCTTATACCTTTTACACTCTACTTTAACCCTAATCCCTTGACCCTTAACCCTATCCCTAAACCCTCAACCCTCAACCCTCAACATCAAACTCTAATCCCTCAACCCTTAACTCTAATCCCTTGACCCTCAACCCTATCCATTAACCCTCAACCCTAAAACCTCAACCCTCAACCTTCAATGTCAAACCCTAATCCCTCAACCCTTAACTCTAATCCCTCAACCCTAAACCCTATCCCTAAACCCTCAACACTATACCTTAAGCCCTAATCCCTAAACCCTAAACCCTATCCCTCAACCCTAATCCCTTAATCCTTAACCCTAATCCTTCAACCCTCAACCCCAATCCCTCATCCCTAAACCCTAAATGCTATCCCTATCCCTATACCCTCAACGGGCTTGATACTATACATTAAACCCTAATCCCTTATCCCTAAACTCTCCAACCCTATCCCTAATCCCTAATCCCTATACCCTCGACACTCTACTTTAACCCTAATCCCTCGACCCTCAACCCTATCCCTAAACTCTCAACCCTCAAACCTCAAACCTCAACCCTGAACGTCAAACCCTAATCCCTCAACCCTTAACTCTAATCCCTAAACACTAAACCCTATCCCTAAACCCTCAACACTATACCCTAAACCCTAATGCTTATCTCTTGGATAATGAAAATAAAGTCTGTAAAACTACAGTATTTACCATCAACTAGCAAGAGCAAATGTCATCATCAATAAGTCTTTCAAAAATAGATATTAGTAACTATACATTTTAGATATCAGTAACTATACATTTTAGTACCGTTTCTTTCTTGATTTTCTATTTTTAATTAAGTAATTTTTGTTTGTTTTAGAGAAAATATTACAATCCTCATGAAGATCTTTTCTTGTATAATTTTATCCTTTTATCTTTGGCATGTCTTTTCCCTCCTAGAAGTTCTTTCAGAAGGATCCTTATTTTATCTTTCAAAAATATGCCCACCCTTCACAAGTAGGGCAGGTATATTGTTATGAAACAAGCAAATAATCTCCCTTGTTTACTGGCTCTATCCACAAGAACTACTAAAATTTTTTCTCTTGGTAATTGTAGAGGACATTCACCTATTTTTGGCAAGTCCTGCATTCCCAAACCATTACAAAAACTAAGTTTTTTTAACCCAATAAATAGCTGATTGCATTGATTTAATACTCTACAATTAAAGCTTAGCATTCACACAAATGCAGATGTTCATATTAATGAAGACTGCATTATATTAGACTATTCTAGAGATCCCTCAGAAAAATGTAATAACAAAGTTGCTTTGCCTTATGTTAGCTTACAATTAAACCCATTCTTTTTGACACTCTTCTCTTAATAAAGTAAGAGTAATAAGAATAGAAGGCAGAGAATTTGACCTTACTAGTATGCATGGTCGGTTTACATTCCCTGACTTCATTTTCATTAAATAAAAAGGTTTACACAATTAGATTTTACAAGTTCTTAACAGTGTACAAGAAATAAAAGAATAAAAAATAATGTATAGAGTTACCAGTTTTTGTGTAAAGTCTCCAAACATAACTTTGAAGGAGGCACACCCATTAAATGAATTCATTCAACAACTTGCTGCCCCTTGGTTGACTTAAACTGCATACTCTATTAGAAGAAGGGCATCTTTTATCTGTATAAATGTTGGTATTCATAAGCTGAAGAGCATTGATGTTTTTCACACACCCTGTTCTTTGAAATATCTTAACCTTAAAATATGACTTGAATATGTACTTGAATCTCCAATCTCCAGCTCATGATGATTCACAAAATTTTCCCAACCTTGCCTAAATTCTAGTTTATTTATGGTACCCCTTAATTGTACATCCCTAAACCCTAAAACCTAATCCCTTAACCCTCAACCCTAATCCCTAATACTTAAACCATAAACCCCTAATCCCTAATTATAATTTATGGTACCCTAATCCCTAAACCCTAATCCCTTATCCCTAAACCATAAACCCTATCCCTAAATCCTCAACCCTCAACACTTAAACCTTAAATCCTAAACCCTATCCCTAATGCCTCCAACCTAAACACTATCCCTATTCCTAAACCCTCAACCCTCGACACTATACCTTACACCCTAATCCCCTATCCCTAAACCCTAATCCATAGCCCTCAACCCTTAACCCTTAAAACTTGAACCCTAAAACCTATCCCTACACCCTCGACACTCGACACTATATCTTAAATCCTAATCCCTTAACCCTCAACCCTAAATCCTTAAACCTTCAACCCTAAACCCTATCCCTAATCCCTCTACCATCGACACTCTACTTTAACCCTAATCCCTTGACCATCAACCTTATCTCTAAACCCTCAACCCTCAACCCTCAACCTTAACCCTCGACTCTCAACATTAAACCCTAATCTGTCAAACCTCAACCCTAATCCCTCAAACCTAAACCCTATCCCTAAACCCTCAAACCTCAACACTATACCTTAAACCTTAATCCATATCCCTCAACCCTTAACCCTTAAAACTTAAACCCTATCCCTACACCCTCAACACTCGACACTATATCTTAAGCCTTAAACCCTCATCCCTAAGCCTCAACCCTCAATCCTTAAACCTTCAACCCTAAAACCTATCCATAATCCCTCTACCCTCGACACTCTAACCCTAACCCCTTGACCATCAACCCTATCCCTCAAGCCTCAAGCCTCGAGCCTCAACTCTCAACATTAAACCCTAATCCGTCAACCCTAAACCCTAATCCCTCAAACCTAAACCCTATCCCTAAACCCTCAACCCTCAACACTATACCTTAAACCTTAATCCCTATCCCTCAACCCTTAACCCTTAAAACTTAAACCCTATCCCTACACCATCAACACTTGACACTATATCTTAAGCCTTAAACCCTCATCCCTAAAGCCTCAACCCTTAATCCTTAAACCTTCAACCCTAAACCCTATTCCTAATCCCTCTACCCTCGACACTCTAACCCTAACCCCTTGACCATCAACCCTATCCCTAAACCCTCAACTCTCAACATTAAACGCTAATTTGTCAACCCTAATCCCTAATCCGTAAACCCTAAACCCTATCCCTAAACCCTCAACCCTCAACACTATACCTTAAACCCTAATCCATCAACCCTAAAACCTAATCCCTCAACCCTCAACCCTTGACACTATACCTTAAACCCTAATCTGTCAACCCTCAACCCTAATCTCTCAACCCTCAACCCTAATCCCTCATCCCTAAACCCTAAACACTATCCCTATTCCTAAACCCTCAAACCTCAACACTATACCTTAAACCCTAAACCCTATCCCTCAATCCTTAACCCTTAAAGCTTAAACCCTAAAACCTATCCCTAAACCCTCGATGCTCAACACTATATCTTAAACCCCAATCCCTTAACCCTCAGCCCTAAAGCCTCAACCCTTAATCGTTAAACCTTCAACCCTAAACCCTATCCCTAATCCCTCTACCCTCAACACTCTACTTTAACCCTAATCCCTTGACCATCAACCCTATTCCTAAACCCTAAACCCTCAACCCTCAACTCTCAACATTAAACCCTAATCCATCAACCCTAAACCCTAATCCCTCAACCCTAAACCCTATTCCTAAACCCTCAACCCTCTACACTATTCCTTAAACCCTAATCCATCAACCCTAAACCCTAATCCCTTAACCCTAAACCCTCAACCATCAATGCTATTCCTTAAACCCTAATCTCTCAACTCTAAACCCTAATCCCTCAACCCTCAACCCTAAACCCTATCCCTAAACACTCAACCCTCAACACTATACCTTAAACCTTAATCCCTCAACCCTCAACCCTAATCCCTCGACCCTAAACCCTAAATTCTATCCCTATTCCTAAACCCTCAACCCAAGACACTATACCTTAAACCCTAATCCCTTACCCCTAAACCTTAAAACCTATCCCTCAACCCTTAAACCTTAAACCATAAAACCTACCCCTAAACCCTCAACCCGATACCCTCAACAATATACTTAAGCCCTAATCCCTCAATCATCAACCCTATACCTTAAACCTTGAAGCCTACACCCTCAAACCCTCATCCCTAGATCATATAACCTCACCCTTATATCCTAAACCTTGAATATTGTGCCTCAACCCTATACTTAAATTAAACCTAAACCATATGTACTCTTAACCCAAGTCACCCTATGCATTATATACCCTCAATCCATATCATAAACCCTAAACCCAATATCCTAAACCCTAATCCCCGTGCCTTACACACGTAATCTTATACACTCAACAACCTGAATATTAACCCTCAACTGTAACCCTCAACCCTCTAATCTCTACCCTCTACCCTCTACCTATTACTTAAGCCCTAATCCCTCAACCCTCAACCCTCAAAACTATACAGGCTTAGGTCCTTATATACACTAAACCCAAAACACTTACATACATACATACATACATGCATACATACAAACATACATACATACATACAAACATGCATACATACAAGCATGCATACATGTACATACATATAAGCATGCATACATACCTACAACATAGATATAAACATCCATGAAACATACTTATCAAACTTGAACATAACTCATTCAAAGGAAGACATAACGTGAGCATGTTATAACGCACTCACGTTATGTCAAACTAGGAAAACACTGGCAAACATGCAAAAAAGGAAAAAAGCACAACATAATGCGAGCGCATTATAACGCGTTCCCGCTATATTGTGCTTTGGGAATCCCAAACCTTAGGCTTGGGATTTGCTTTGGATTTCCAACCCGAAGGCTTGGAGTGCCTTTTCAACATCCACAGACGTGTTTTTGCAAATTCTACAAGATTTCACATAATTTTGTTCATGCTAACCCCCAAATTTGCACGTGTTTCAAGGTTGAACAAATCAAACACCTAGGTAATGTTAGGCTTTCTCTTAGCTATTTAACGATGTAATTTTTTTCACATTTTGACAATGTTAAGCCTTTCATCTTTAATTTCTTTTGTTTGTGTGTCTGGTTTGGGCAAAAACCACAGTTTGGTCTTTTTTTCATTGTAAATTAACCATTCATTAAAATTTCAAAAAAATTACATATTTAGAAACTAGACTCCATTCTACACATATTAAAAAAAATTCAATTAGTTTTCAAAATTTATAGGGGTAGCACGGCCAAAATTCTATTTTTTAGGACGTGTCCACTTTGAAAATTATTAAAAAATTAAATATTCATCAAAAAATTATCAGAAAAATTGGGCATAAACTACATGCTATTAGCTAATTTCTCACTGAAGCAATTTTAAAAATACCAAAAAAAAGTTAACCTTTTGAGGGAGCCACAAAACATGCTATGTTATGTTTTTTTGACAGAAACAACACCAATTTCTGTGGCTCCCTCTTTTGAACCCCTTAATCTATACCATTTTTTAAAAAAATTAGTAGTTTAGAAAGTAGACTTGGAGCACTACGAACATTATTTTGGTTGCATCTCCAAATTTTGAGTGTAACTATGCTGAATTTCTCATCCAAGGTGAACATTTCCTGATTTCAAAAAAAAAGTAGCCACTTAAGACCCCTTTTTGGCCCCCCATCTTCTTGCACTTATCCCAACCTTGAAACATTCACCAAGGTCGGCAAGCCACAATACAACCCTTGAAACAATCTTCAAGGTTGGCAAACATACATAATTTGAATTAAGTCTGGACCTAAACATCCCGTGGCACAAAGGAATGAAGGTGACCCACTTTACACCTTAGCTTGGACCTAAATCTATCCAAGCATGCTACACAACACTTACAAGGTCATCAAAACATCTTAATTACCGCATCCATCTAGGTCGGCTGAAACAACATAAACATGAGAGATTCTTGATCATATGCTTCCACAATCCCATTCATAGCATGAAGACCTTATACAATGATTTAACACAGTCTCAAGACATCCATGAACAACATAAATTCACCTAAGAACCAAAAAAATTCAGGTACAACAAATCTCACTTGAAGACAGTTCACAGATTGTTCTTACACAAACACTGTCAAGCTCTGCTACTCAGGAAAACCAACTTCCGGAGTACCAAAACACTTATCCTTTGGAATGAAGATAGATATGGACCTTATAAACATTCATCCTAAACCAAAAGACATCAAACTAAGCTGCGAAGAAATGTGGAAAAAAATACTTTCTCCCAGTCACTCTGTACTCACTATTAGGCACAATCTCCAAATTGGTGAACACAACTTTCACTCTAGAGCATTCCAGAGAACCAAACTCTAGATTTTGCATCTATAATTAGTTCTCTAACACTTATCCAAATATCATCCTATGGTCTTCAACACAGAAGAAATGAGGAGCAAAAACTCAGATAGTATCCTGTAACCCAGAATACTTCTTCACAACTTTGTCTTTAGTATAAATCAAATTTTCTCAAAAATACTTGGAAACTCAACATTAGGAACATATTCTCATCATCTTCAACACTTATACAAAGCAATACAAAGTAACTAACTCATCACAAGCAATCAACATAACAACATCATAGTTGATGCCAATGACAGCACATACATGTTGACATCAATGACAACACTGATTAACACATACTTGCAATAGGTAATGTAGAGATGCATGTGAAGCACAAATCTAGAATGCACAATCCCCTCATAGTAGTAAACAAGTTTACCAGAATGCTCCAAATCTCCTCATTCTGAGAGAGGGAGAGTACAGAGATAAATAGGACGACTCTCTGAGATGGCATTGTCATCTATATTTTTCTTGCCCAGTAAAATCCCACACCAGCCAGTATGTGTAGAGGCTTCCTTAACAAAAAAAGTACATTTATTTTCTCTCAATATGTGGATGGCTAAATCAAGCAATAAATCATGAATTGTTAAACTAAATTCCCACCCAACATCTATTGGCTTTTCCACTAGTTGAAGCAGACATAGATTGGAAAGTTGATCTAACAAATGCCACGCCATATCAAACTGCTCTTCTCCTGCTGGGATGAATCCCTCTCCTATCCATACATTCATCAGATATTCACAGTCTATCTCCTCATCCTTAGGAAGGAAAGAAAAATAAGAAAAACAAGATTGAAGATGTGCAAGCAAGGAGTCATAACTCAATCTTAATATTTCCATGACACTGTCACGGTCCCCAATGGGAGTAACTACTCTTTCAAGCTGACGATGTTTGTACTCCCATTTTATGAGATCTGTGGTTTTGAAGATTAAGGTTTTCATTTTTTTTTCCTTTGATTTTTGTAAGTATTGAAGAAATATTTTGGAAGACTTAGGGGAAAGGGGCCAGTTGCATCCCACGCCCCAATAACTGCTATTTTATTGAGCACTTGACCCCCCAATTAAAACTTTAAAAAGAAACAATACATGTAAAATACCAACCTAATAAATAATTACAAATGCACCAATACATGTTCACAACTCCATGTGTATTTTACCATACAAAATGGACAACATACATGTCCTTCCATTTGCATTTACAAAACAGGTTGATGCAAATTGGAGGGGTTCCAAATAAAATATATACTTTATTGATTTCATTACAAAATTAATGTTTATTTAATAACCACCCATTTGGACATGGCTCAAAAGTCAAACTAGTCACATTTACATAACTTGGTGCACACTTATTGGTACCATGAAGACAAAACACTCCAATCCCAATTGGTTGTCAATCACACATTCTCCCATACTTGCTATCACATTCTCTCATACTTGCTATCACATCCACTTGCACCAACTCCATTTACAATAAGTACCTACACAAACAGAAAATGGTGTAAGGCTCCCCAACCAGACATAAAATAAAATAAAAAACAAGATAAAATCATTTTTATTATAGAATCATTAGAAAATCCACTAGTTATCAAAATCATATCATCAAATACAATAGCTTCTATGCATTTAATCAAATTCAAACTCAACAACCAAATTCAATTATCAATATCATATCATCAAATACAATAGCTTCTACACATTTATTCAAATTCAAACTCAACAACCAAATTCAATGCATTCCTTTTTCAAATTTGAATGGATTATAAGAGGAACATTATGTAGTGCAGACAATGTTGTTATGTCATAAATGTCCCCTAGGACTTTTACCTCCTATGTTTAGCTCCTGGGTCCTTTATTTTGCATCTTGCATGTTCATTTTAACTCCTGGAAGAAAATGGCCTAAAACCCATGTCAAATGGGGCTAGAGGGACATTGTGGCATTTGACCCTACCCTAAAATAGGACCTAGGGACATGGGCGCTCATGCCCTAGTCATGCCCTATTTTAGGTAGGTTCTAAATTTGAATATCAGTTATGTGACCATTATTTAGGTCCCATTCCGATATCTTAAATTTGAATTACGAAATTTGTAGTGGGAATGTGTATTGTTGCATATATAAGCATGTTTAGGTTATCATTTGCAAACTAGAAGCGGACTAGAATATGATTATGAACTTATGGCAAACTTTGGATTTGATAGCATTCAAGATATTCATTGTTGTAGAGCTGAGCATTGTTATTGTGTTTGTGATTATAGATTTAGCTTCATGTTCTCATGTGTTGAAGGATCTTCATCTATGTGAGAGCTACATATTGAGGTGATATCTATTTGTGTTTGAATCATTTGTCTATTTGTTTTTGCCTCTATCTTGCAGGGATATGTACTCTTTATCTGACAATGGTGTTCAAAAGACTTGAATGTCCTTCTGGGGCTTGACTGAGGCAAGCTCCTAAGCACCACAACCCCCAACCACACTCCTTATGATTGCAGGTTACAAGCATCAGATTTCACGAAGTGGAGTTGTAGAGGAAGGTTGCAAAGGATAAGGATTTTAGATCTGACGGAAAGAAGCAGTTTGGTGCACTTTCAGGACTAGGGCACTAGGGGTAGTGTCCTCCAAGGTTGTAGACATAGAGATCCTTGTGAAAATGATGATTAGCATCTAAAGAAGTCCTAACATCCTGAACAACATCTTGCCTTGTATTAGGGTGCTAGGGGCAGTGTCCTCTGCATCTTTCATGACAACAACAAACAAAATCGTGATTTTCAGTGTCGGAAGGAGTCTAGAACCCCCTGAAGAAAATTGTACCTTGGACTTGGGCACCTAGAGCAATGTCCCTGAATATTCTGAATCACAAACTTCAAAAAATGGTCAGTAACTAATCTCTATCTACTATCTTGATTTGCGAGCATTTGTCGTAATTTATTAGTTTGCTTATTATTTTGCATAATTAGGGTTTTGAGTATACTTGAGCATTAAATTAATACATTAATTGATAATTTCTAAATTTTCACATCATTCCAAGTGAGACCCAATCTGTAGGTGAATCCTCTTGCACAAAGTGTGATTCAACTCGGTTGAAATGTCCTTGAATGTTTGTAGTGAAAGGAGGATCTAGCCTATCAATCCCATCAACCCCTCTTTTCCTATAAAATATTTTGGTGAACCCATGTTTTTATTGAATTTTGTATCTTGCTGAGTGATATGCTTTAGATTTACATTCATTCATTTAATTTTCATCTTATTGCATTTGAAAATTTACAAAAAAATTGAATAAATTGAATTTTTTTTTTTTAAATTGGCATCTTAGGCTTGCATTTTCGCATAATTTAATTAAAATACATTTAATTTCTGATATTTTCATTAGATCTGATATAAATTATAGAAATTCATCATTAATTAATTATTTTCATTGCATTTTCATGCATAAATGGTTAAAATTTGCTTGTTCAATTGTACATTTTTCATATAACCTAGTTTTTGCATTAGCTAGGGTTGGTGGCTAAAATCTTATTTCAGATTTTACTACTATTTTAAAAACTCTTTCAAATATGATTTGGACTGTAGTAATTCATCATAGTGCATTTTTATATTTAGATATCAAAATAAGGGTTTAAAATACTTGCATCTGCACTATATTTTGACTTTTCTTTCATATAGAATTGCATTATAGGTATGTTGTGAAGGATATTGCTACATTATTGGATAGATATAAGGGTTATTATTTGCTAATCCTCATCAATTTCCTCACAACACTCCTTCTTTTAAGTATTTGTATTTAAAAATTGAGAAAAAAATTGAACATTTTTAGGTGTAATTTAATAAGCATATCTTATTCCTAGGGTTTGTTCTATTAGTTTTTGCATTGAGTGTTGTATAATCTTGCATGAGTCTTATAACCCACTTCCCAAATATAAATATCCCTTTAAGAAGAAGTATTAGACTAATGGGTTCTAGTGCTCTTGAAACAAACAATATTCCTACCTCTGAAAATCCATTGAGCACCTTCTTTACAAAAGGAGAGACACGAATTCTACAAGATATTATACCTCCTACAACTACAATGGAAGAACAAATATTTCATGATGTTGAGGACCCTATTGATGTGATAACACATGTACCTGATGAGCAAATAAACAAACTTGACAAATAATTAGCCGATTTTCAAGCATTTATGGAAAATGAAAGAATAGTGGACCAAGCTATACCTGCGATTCATAACATAAGAGAGTTACTAAAAGGACAAGATGGTGTTAATGAAATCTGAGACTTAATACATATAGTAGATCATAATGTCATGCCGGTGACTGAATGTGTGAATGTTATTAACAACATGTCATCACTGTCTCATATGCAAGTATCAACACCTATACCGACTACTAGAATGTCTACATATACATCAACAATTTTAACTACTAATGCACATTCTTGTAGTAATGCTACCATTGGTGTTGGAGTATCCAATGGTACTAATTCACAAAATTACAAAGTTGTGGGATTCAACTATCAAAACCTAGCACCTAGGGTGACTTCCTATCACCCTCAACCACCCCTTCAATCCACTTACTCTCAACCACCTTCCACCTACCATTATGTCCAACCACCACTCACTTATTCATAACCTTTGCTTGTCACTACTCATACTCAATCACCTCAACATTTTGGTTCTAATTCCTCACAACAAACTACATCCCCTAATGATGCCTTCTTAAACCAACTCTTGCAAGGCATGCCTTCTTTACAACAAAAGGTGACGAGCTTGACAAAAATTTCACAACCTAATATACCAACTTACCATGCCTATAACCCTTTATCCTATGCAATCTTAAGAACTCTTATTCTTGAGAATTTTGAAACTCCTCGCTTTGAAAAATATGGTGGAAAAGGTGATCCTAATACTCATGTGACAACATTCACATCTATGTGTAGTGATTTCTACTTTGAAGAGGACTTGTTAGCAAAACTTTTCTCATGATCTCTTAAAGATACAGCTTTAGAATGGTTTTGCTCTTTACCTCTGAATTCAATACACTCTTTTTTGTAGCTAGTTGATCAATTTTTACAACATTTTCAAGAAAACATTGGACCTCAAGTCTCTTTGATTGATTTAGTTCATTGTAAGCAAGGTCTGAAAGAGAAGTTAACTGAATTTATTAGGTGGTATCAAGCTCTTTATGCACAAATTTAGTATTAGATGAAGGATGAGGATGTTTAGAAGGTATTTATTACAAATCTACAAACTAACATCCGTGATAGGATTCTCTTGATGAAGTATAACTCTTTTTAACATCTATGCATTGCCCTTCAAGATTACCAGCTTTCCTCTAGTTAGTATTGAAACCAAAACTCATTGACTCAAGTTGGTCAATCCACGGGTGGACCTTTACAAAACAACTTTAAGAGGAATAATAAGAGTTTCATCAAGATTAATGGACAGAATTCAAACAATTTTTCACAAGTATCTGCTATCACTAATCCGAAGAGGACACCATTTCAGAATAGACAACAACAAAGATAATTCACTCTGATATCTGACTCCTTACATTCTATCATGAATCAAGCTGAGTAATAACCTCTTGAAGCTTCCTCTGATTAAACCATTGGATCCTAGTAGAATGCAAGGACCTTACTTCGATACTAATGCCTTTTGTCATTATCATAAACAACAAGGACATGATACTGAACAATGTATGTGTCTTAAACATGAAAGACAAGACCTCATCGACTTGAATGTTATACAGGTATCTAGTGCGAATGATAATTTGGAAATAAGTCATTTGCTCCTCCAAATCAAAATTTATAGATCTTTACTAATCCCTTTCCTAAGCATACTGATAACAACACGATGGAACAAAATACAATAGAAGTGGAAGATGACTATTTGGATTATGATGAAATAGTGGGTATGATAGAAGTGGATAAGGAAAAGTTTGATAACTCACCTCATCCATGAAGAAATGGTATTTATGCTAAATTTCCTCCTCTGTTATCCCTTCAAGGATTAGGAGTCAACCAAGATGCATTAGAAAAACAACTTGAACAACCAAAGCAATAGATCATGATACAGGAAAAAGATGCCACAATAGAACATATTCCATTTCTCTACAATAGACAAACTCAACAAAATAAGAGAGCTAAAGATCATAAATGAGTAAGATGATTATCATTAGTAGGAAATAACAATGGTTATCCTCCTCATAAACAACAAAAGATTTCACATACACAAGGATTGGACAAAAAAGCACTGCATGAACATCCCAAAAATAAAGACCAATCTAATATGAACCACTCAAGCTTCACACAAAACTTGATGGAGCATCTTTCTAAGATGCTCGCAAGTCATAAATTATAAATTGGCCATATCAACAGGTAAGTATTTCTAACCCTTTACCTTTGTGTTTTTTTCCCTCCGTGATGTGTTATGTGTTGTTTGGGTCTCCTGGGATGACCCTTGATACTCTTGTAAGGTCAAGGATACTAGGATACCATCTCTATTGTGATCATTCTTCTATTTGTATCATCATTCTTCTATCTTGCTTTTCCTCTATTTTATTGTTGTGTGGCGTGCCTTGGGGGCATAACATTGTGGTTGGTGACCTGGGAGCACCTTCCTACATGAAAACCCCAAGATACTTGTTCTCCTCTCTCACTTTATAGTTTACCTTCTTCTAGTGGTTCTATCTAGCTGGCGGACGACGAAAGACAAATAAGACTGATAAGGACCAAGTTTCCCTTCAACGAGTAAGAAAAAATGGACCTAGTCCATACATGACAATGGGGTTGATATATATTATTTGACGCTTGGCTAGTAGAATCACTCTATGGGATATTTTGATGATGTCTTATATTTGCTAACAAACCATAACAATATAGTAGCTCCGTGCACTTTGTTTATCTTGGGTCTTAAACCTTGGTTACACTCAGTTCTGAGATCTCTGCAGTATAGCCCCATGGTTATAATCAATTTTTGAATCCGTAGAATAGCCTTGGCTCTTGATGTGATTGTTTACATGCATTGTTACTTTTATCATGTGATGTGGTTATTATCTTAGAGAAATATTTCTAACCTCTCTTCTTGCAAGAAATTGTGTGTTTATGGGAACATTCGATGATCGTAAAGTATGTGTTACTTCTAGGGGCATGGGTTTTGCGAAAGCTCTTGTTCCCTTGTGTGTTTTCTTCCTACCTTAACGTGCTTGATATCGGTACACGATAGCAACCACCTTAAGGTGGGGGCATATAAAGGTAAGTTGCTTGATGATTTTGGTACTAATGAAGCATGTTTGTAAGCCCTTTGCAGAGGCAAGATGTTGTATCTCTGTGCAAGTACACATATTTATTCTATATTGCAATCAATAAAGCCGTCTACAGAGGTGTGATATCATATCTCTTGAGCTAGTGTGTATTCTTTTATTCAAATCCCTCTACGGAGGTGGGGATGGTGTATTTCTTGAGCTAGTGCACATCCTTTTATTTCAAAAGTCCTCTGAGTAGGTGGGGTTGGTGTATCCTCCCTTAAACGTGTCTTTGGTGGTTGTTGTGACATAAGCCCAACCATCAGGTGTGCCTATAATGTGCCTGAGATGGTGGTGAACTTAGCAATAGGATCCTTCCATTGTTTGTTTATTATGTTTAAGACGTATAGTATGTCTTTGGCATGCTATACGGTGCTCATGTATTCTATGTGTCTTCCATGTGTTTTCCCCTGTGTTGTAGTTTCAAGATGTGTGGCGAAATGCCCCTCCTACACTCAGGTTTTGTATGGCGTGTGTGTTCCCAAGCATAGTCTCAAGACATGTGGCAAAATGCCCCTCCTATGCTTTGAGATTTGTATGGCGTGTTTGTTCTCAAGTGTAGTCTTCAAGAGCATGGCAAAATACCCCTCCTACACTCTGAGATTTGTATTGTATGTTTGTTGCCCCATATGTAGTTTCAAGACGTGTGGCAAAATGCCCCTCCTACATTTTGGGTTGTGTGTTTACTTTCCATGTACTTACATTTGCATTCATATACATATGAGAAAACAAAAAAGAAATAATCACTGCATTCACTGTATTCATTATGTTTTGCATGTCTTTAATACTATATTCTCCATGTTTTGCGTGCCTGTTACTATCTTCAATGTGTTTGGCATGTCTATGGCGTGTTTTCTCTAATGTCTACATGAGACTAAGGGCTAGAAATAGTTCCTCAATCTTTGTGTATGCATTAGCTTCAAGTGCCTAACGTGTTTGCTATGTTTTGACCGTGAATGTATGGGCCTTGTGTTCATACATACATTAAAGTGGGGGCTAAATGTTATGTCATAAAATATCCCCCTAAGACTTTTACCTCCTATGTTTAGCTCTCGGGTCCTTTGTTTTGCATCTTGCATGTTCATTTGAACTCCCAGAAGAAAACTGCCTGAAACCCATGCCAAATGGGCTTGAAGGACATTGTGGCATTTGACCCTACCCTAAATAGGACTTGGGGACATGGGCGCTCACGCCCTAGTCCTACCCTATTTTAGGTAGGTCCTAAATTTGAATATTGGTTATGTGACCTTTAGTTAGGTTCCATGTTGACATCTTAAGTTTGAATTACGAAATTTGTAGTGGGAATGTGTATTGTTGCATATATAAGCATGTTTAGGCTATCATTTGCAAACTAGAAGTGAACTAGAAGATGATTATGAACTTGTGGTGAACTTATGATTTGAGATTATTCAAGATATTCATTGTTGCAGAGCAGAGCATTGTTACTGTGTTTGTGATTACAAATTTAGCTTCACCTTCTCATGTGTTGAAGGATCTTAATCTATGTGAGACTACACCTTCAAGGTGATATCTATTTGTGTTTGAATCATTTGTCTATTTGTTTTTTCCTCTATCCCGCATGGATATGTACACTCTTTATCTGACAATGATGTTTAGAAGACTTGAATATCTTTCCAAGGCTTGACGTAGGCAAGCTCCTAAACAACACAACCCCAACCACACTCCTTGTGATTGCAGGTTACAAGTATCAAATTTCATGGAGTGGAGTTGCAGAGGATAAGGATTTCAGATTCGGCGGAAAGAAGTAGTTTGTTGCACTTTTGGGACTAGGGTGCTAGGGGCAGTGTCCTCCAAGGTTGCAGACAAAGATCCTTGTGATAGTGATGATTAGCATCTGAAAAAGTCCCAACATCCCAAAGAACATCCTGCCTTGGACTAGGGCTCTAGGGGTAGTGTCCTTCGCATCTTCTGTGACAGAAACAAACAGAACAATGATTTTTAGTGTCGGAAGGAGTTCGAAACCCCCTGAAGAAAACTGTACCTTGGACTTGGGCACCTAGGGCAATGTCCCCAAATATTCTGAGTCGCAAACTTCAAAAAATGGTTAGTAACTAATCTTTGTCTACTATCTCTATCTGCGAGCATTTGTCGTAATTTATTAGTTTGCTTACTATTTTATATAATTAGGGTTTTGAGTATACTTGAGCATTAAATTAATAAATTAATTGATAATTTCTAAATTTTCACATCGTTCCAAGTGACACCCAACATATAGGTGAATCCTCTTGCACAAAGTGTGATTCAACTCTGTTGAAATGTCCTTGAATGTTTGTAGTGAAAGGAGGATCTAGCCTATCAATCCCATCATCCCCTCTTTCCCTATAAAACAAATGTTAACATCAATTTCCTGAAGGAGCGTTGCGAAAGGTGTTTGCAAGAAGAAGAATTTGTAGGCCACATTCAAGACTTCCAAATTTAAGTTTAGGTTGGTACATCACATTCCTATATTCCTTTGTCTTTTCCTACAAATGCTATGCATAAATCACTTTCCTATATTTTTTGTCTTTTCCTACAAATGCTATGTTTCCTACAAATCCTATGCATAACATTATTTGCAAAGCTCTAGTTTACATAATTTAATTCACTAATTAAAAACTTTCATGTTTTAACAATTTGGGTAAGGTTATCAATCTTCCTCTTCATTTTTGGATCCTTTTTGAACTTGAAAGTAAGGGCAATTCTTTCGTTAAATTTGTATCCATTTCTTTAGAAATTGAAAAAATTTCTCATTCAACTTTTGTACCATATTAGTTGATGGATTTATCTACGTGATTGCTAGTAGAAATTTTGTTAAAGCTAGACAATGGTATATGAAATCACCATTTTGATTATGAAAAACTTGGTTTTAAATGTAATTTTTTTTTTGGTATTGGGTATTTATTTACTTCTTGTCCAAGAAAATTAAGATACTCTTTTGGAAGGTATCTGGTACTAAAAGGTTAAATTGTGGCAGAATTTAGTGAAAGTCTCTCTAATTTGTAGTAGATGGCGAAGGAAAAAAAGCATGTATCTAAGATACAACTTAAGTAAATGCATACTAAAGAGTTAGTATGCACAAAAATTGAGCAAGATCTATCTCTTAAGTCTAAAGTTATTATTGGATCGGCAATGAAAACTTTGCAAGGAAATAATATGTGAGTAATGCCTCAAGAGTTTTAGATGGAGAAAGATTCTAAAGACATTGTTGGTTCTCCAATGAGTACTCTTGATGATAATAACAAGCAAGAAACTTCTCTAAAGGCAAAGATGGTGAATGGAATCAAATAAATACAACCATCAATGTTAAAGGCTTGGAAAGGATTACGCTTGGGAAGGATCTAGAGAATGTCTAAGTTTAGAGAATGAAAAAAATGATAAGAAGAATATGTTGGCAAGAGACATTGCTTTGCTTGATAGGTGTTGTCATTGATGGAAACTAAGATCATCCAAATCATCTTCATAACACAATTTGTACATACTGGAGGTCAGATCCAAAATTTATCTAAGTCTGGGTAGTTAGGAACAGAGCAGTAACAGGGTTCGGTATTTTGGTCCGGATCTCTCCGGTGGAAAGTCATGATTAGCTATGGATCTAGGGGAGTCATATACATTATCAAGACAATCTCAATCTAGATTTTTGCCCTTCGGTGATGAAGGATTCAAAAGATATTAGCCTCTGAGTTCTCGGTTGCAATTTGATAGAGCAGACAAAAGAAGAACAGGCTGACCTTGCAGAAGATCTTGATTCTGGATGTATGGAAGTTGTTTGTTGGGAAAAATTGTGATGATCAGTGATAGTGGCCGACATGAGTGAGATGTTCAAGAAAACATTTTGTCTGCACCTTAAGTTATGCAAAGATCTAGCCGACAAAGCAGAGCATTCACAAAATTCTAAGTGTTGTTGAGGTCGACTGGTAGAATGATAATAGATCTTGTTGCGGATATATATAGTCGATGAAATTGATTGATTCAATGTGTGTAGTGTATGTGAAGAAGGTGTATGTGAGAAGAGCAGAAATCTAAAGTGCAAATGAGGGAAGAAAAGTAAGAAGAGAAAAGCAAGGATGAAATGTGTAAGATCAGTTTTTGTACTTAACCAGATTTGAAATCTCTACATGAGTAGATGCTATCAATCAGTTCAAATCTCTATTTTTCTCTTGTAATATTGTTTTAGGCAGTGAGCCTCCTTTTGAGCAGTGAGCTCTAGGCAGTGAGCCCAAATGCATGTGTATTCCATTTTTGTAAACAATACTTTTAACAGGGTATTAATTCTTGTGGGTTAACCCCCACCGTGGTTTTTCCCTTAACCGGGTTTCCACGTCAAAATCTTGGTGTCAAGTGTGTTATTTATGTTTTTGCTTATGTGATGTTGAAATGCTTATCTCATTGATTTGATTATAAGTTGTAAAGATAGAAAAAGTTTTAAATGTGTGACAACTGATTCACCCCCCCTCTTAGTTGTCCGGACCTAATCCAACAATTGGTATCAGAGCAAGGTTCCTTTGGAAAAGTTTAATAGCTTAAGGAAGATCTGGGAAAGCAGTAAAATGGATGAATATGACCTTCAAGGACAACTTAATCTCACTATAGATGATCTTGAGCAGTTTAAGGTAGAAGTACTAGAACTACAAGATAACCTCAAAAACGCTGAAGACTTCATTGAGATCTTAAAAGAAAATTTGAGAAAATCCAATGTAAAAGGAAAGGAGCAACCTCTTCAATTGGAAGACAAGGCCCTGGAAGAGAAGGCAGAAGAATGTGAAAAGTTAGTGAAATAAGTTATTGTCCTAAGACATGAGATGGAAACTGGGGTGATGAAACTAACCAAGGAAATTGAAGATAGAAAGAAATCTAAAGAAGAAATAAGGAAAATTCTGAGAGAAAGAACTGAAGAATGCTATAGATTAGATGGAATAGCTGGTCTCCTAAAAACCAATCTACAAAAAAGTAGAAATAGTGAGAGAGAACTTGAGAGATAGATTATCACTCTCAGAAATGACCTAGAAATTGCAAATGAGTATAAGGATAAGTTCAAAATAAGCTCAGCTAAACTTGAAGCACTAATTGAAGAACAAGAAAAGGATGATGAAAAGCACAATCTTAAATATGAGAAAGGTAGAAGCTCTGGACTTGGTCAAAGAAACTCTCAACCAAGGAACAAAACTAGAAAACCTCCGGTAAGACAACCTAATGCTCAAAGATACCCATCATTCAATGGTAACCATTTCAATTGTAGTAAATTGGATCACAGAGCTACTCAGTATAGAAGTAGAGAAAATGAAAATGGTCCATCCTTCT
This sequence comes from Cunninghamia lanceolata, assembly GCA_027924645.1. Lineage (NCBI taxonomy): Eukaryota > Viridiplantae > Streptophyta > Pinopsida > Cupressales > Cupressaceae > Cunninghamia > Cunninghamia lanceolata. Next base: position 578,659 of record BSBN01001859.1, on the reverse strand, counting down.
CTGGTCAATGCTTCAAATGCAAGAGGTATGGTCATAAATCCAATGAATATAGAAGTATGATAATGAATAACTCAAAGGGCAATTCTTTCAATGGCTACTATTTTGCTTGTAATGGATTTAGACACATGGCTAATCAGTGCAGATCAAGAAGAAATCAAGTGTGCTTTAATTGCAATAAATCTGGTCATATTGCAAGATTCTGCAGAAGCAAGAACAATGGGAGAAGAGGTCTGGTAAACAGAAAACTGGATGAACAGAGTCAAGATAAAGTTAAAAGAAAAATTGATGTAAATGACATATAGAATGAAATGAACAAGACTTGGGTAAAGAAAGATACAATAAACAATGGAGATGGGTCCGCACCGGAATCCGGTGCAGAAAGTTCCTCCAAGAATTGATTTTGAGCCTCAGCTCAGGGGGAGCAGCATTGGAAATCAAATTCCCCTAGCCAGGAAGTAAGTGCCTGAATCCAACATATTGAGGAATGAAATCATTGATTACTTTAGATCCATTAGAAGGATTTCTAGAAGAAAAGATGATATGAAATCTTGCGGAGTGATTTATGATGAACTGTCTAAAATAGAGTAACTGGATATAGTTAGGGCAACACATTTATTACAATGCCAAAATTAGGTTTGGCAAAAGATAAAAGGACATTTGGTCACTCATTTGAATCACTTAGCAAATGAAGAAGACAAGAAGAAGAGCAATTGAGCTGTGGATCCAGAGACTAAGGCACAAAAGGCAGATTCAACCATAAATTGATCAATCATAACCCCGCGAAAGTAAAAGGTACCTCTCCATAAAAGCTTTGAATTTGAAATCCATAGAAATGGCTACTCCTAATATTGTTAACATTACTGAGAGACCTCGACCCAAATTTAAGAAGCATCCTCACAAGTCAATAGAAGTTGACCCATTAGGTGCTTTTTCGAGTGTCTCGTATGGTGTGCTGCATGTTGAAGACATTAGGGTTATATTCATGCAAACATAGATGAATTTAGAGACTCAAGGTATGTAGACCTATTTAAGAAACAACTTATGGAAGAAAATCAAGAACTTAAACATGAGTATAAGGCACTACAGGATAAACACTTTATTTAGATTTTGGGGTTTCCAACATTTGATGAGGATGAATGGGTCCGGTATGTTTTGAGTAAGATGCATGACGAATTCATTTGGTTGTTAAAACCATTAAAGATTACTAGGGATGCTATCAGAAATGTAACCAGGTTAAACTCAACCGAAGGATTGCACATGCTGAAATTCGTGAAAAATCAAACAGTGACTGATGCTACCAGTGCTAAGTTTGATAGAAGGGCGATGACCATTAATTATATTATAGAACCAGATGTCAAATTTGCATCCATGGTGATTATGTACAAGATATACCACTCTAGTAGAGAAAATTTTGTCTCAGGAATAGTCATATATGTTGCATACTAGATGATAAAGGAAAATGTTGATTATGACTTGTTTGAATTACTACAGAATCAATTGATTGAAAACCTAAACAAAATTAAAAAGGATAAGAAGAACACTTTCAAGTATGGTACATTGGTTATATGCCTATTCTTTTACTTTATGAATGAGGTACCTGGGGTTAAAGGTGTGCACTAGACTAAGGATGAGCCAGTTGCCATTGAAATCAGAAATCATCTTCGCAGCATTGGTGATTTCCAGGCTCAGAAAACTACTATATGGTGTTACTTCAAAACTTTTCAGAGTATGATGCACTTAAGGGAAAGAATTCCTAAATCAATTGTTGAAAAGTACAAATATGAAATATGCTTCATGGTTGATACTGATCAGTGTCTAATGGAAGCAGTGGAACCTAGAATTGCTTGGATCGTGCCCATGGGGTATGAAGTAGATGAAAAAATCTTGAATATGTATGCTCAACATCTTCTAAGCAAGCCTAAAGACACAACGGTTGAAAGATTTGGAACTTATGAGGAGCTAAATTTAAAACTGCATACTGAGCTCAGAGAAACTGAAACCAATAGGAAAGTAAGAAAAGAAGTTGAACAGTTAGCTGAAAATTTTGACCTAACCAAGGAGGCTGTGAGAAAACTCAAAGAAAGAACTGAAAAGGCTGAGAAAGAGAAATAGGATAAGAAACAAATAGATGCTCCGGTGGATCTCTCTTCCACTTCAAGAACTACTAGGAGCTCTGCTGCTGCCCCTGTTCCTTCCAAGACTGCAAAACCAGAAGCAAAATCATTTGGAAAGTGGGAGAAAAGGAAGAAAACAAAAGCATCCCAAACATATGAAAGCATAAGAGAAGAAGAAGAAGATACAAATTCTAACATTGAAATCAAGGAAATAAAGGCCACTGGAACAAAAGCTGCAAAAGTAACCAAAGAAAAGTCCTCTGGAAGCATAAGGGCTAGTAAAAGGAAAAAGACAGAAGCATATGAGGAATATGTTGAGAAGCCCACACTTTCCCTGGAAGATGTGATTAAGTTAGTCACTATGGATGGCAATCTAAAACCCATGATTGAGTTCTATGATGATTATAGTGATGCAGATAAAAGGGTCTTGGAGGAAGCAACTGTCAGATATCTCAACATTTACAACAAAGCACTGATTGAGATAACTTCTAAGCTGCCACAAAGTCTGGAAAATATTCTAGAGCTGAGAAAAGAAAATGCCAAGAGCAAGGACATAGAGATTAGAGAACATGAGCTAATAAATCTATGTCCTTAGATTTCACCTAATCAAATAGATATGATTTTCAAGGAAGTCAAAGATGACTTTAGAAGCAAAAAGAGGATGAACAAATTTATGCTTGGAGAAACAAGTGAAATTGTCAAAGAAACCCAGAAATCCTTTTGAAAGCATTGAAAAGGCACAATTTTCCCATTGTCACAGAGAAAGTTCCAGAGTATGAAGAAGAGAACATCATTGAGCAGTAATCTAAGATGGGTGAAGCCTTTGTTCCGGAACAAGCAAACCAGGAGGATACAAAATTGATGGACAAAGTAGTTGATGTAGGAGATACTCCTAATCCACCGGATATGTTAGAAAAGGAAAATAATGTTACTTCATAGAGTCCTCCGGATGAAGTATCTATTGATGAACAAACAACAAAGAGTCCCTCTGTAGAGAGCACACAGAAGAATAATGCAGAAAAAGAGGAAGAAAGAGAAAAGAAAGACAAAGAAGAAGAAGATGGTGCAAATTTTGAAGCACCTAAAGCAGACATTGAGAAGTCTGGTGAACAAAAGGAAAGTTCAGAAAATGTTGCAAGAGACACTACAGATGCAGTGAAAAGTCTTCTTGAAAAAGAAGTGTATGAGCTTGATGAGCTTGAACTACTCTAAGGCCTAGCCAATCTAGATACTCTCTCTCCAATTCAACTGATGAAAATAACATCATTCACCCAAGTAAAGGCTAGAGAGAAGATGTTAAAGTCCCACATACAGGACAATGAGCTACTGGGGCTTGCATCCGAGATTCTGGAAAAGTTATTGCCTACTTACCCGAAGAATCCATCTGATTCCCCCTCTGAACATCTAAAAAATCTTGTAAGTTCTATGAATACCCACTTTGAGTCCCTTGAGAAGTTTGTGGAGGCAAAAGTTCAACAAGAATTCTTGGATAAGAAATTTTGTGAAATAAAGAATCTGATAGGAAATGATAGAAGAATACTTGGTATCAACATAAAGGGTATTCAGAATGCTCTAAATGATGGAAGTGATATGTATAAATTCCATTTATCATGGCCCAAAGTAAATGAGGATATTGAGAAAAAGATAAAAGAACAAGAATAGAAAATATGAGTTCTTTCTCAAAATTTTGATCCTCTTACTGCCTCTCCTATAAGTCAGGAGTGTCAAGTAATTAGCCTGACAGATGAGATTAAAAGGCTTGGTAAAGAAAAGGGTAACATTATGAAGAGAATGTGCAAGCTTCAGGGATTAATTGCCCCTAAGTTAGAGACAATGTATAATGCCCTATCTGAATCTCAGACTGCAACTCAGACCAGTGATCCATCTGATCTATCAAAGGCAGAAACATACTCATTTTTGTTGAATTGGCACATCTCAATTCAAGATGGAATGAAGAGTACTTGGGCCTCCAAATTTGTGCAAATAAAAGCCAGTTTTGCAGACATCCTAAAGTTTATGTAAGTAGAACTTGAAGATTAATTGTACACATGCGGTAGTACAAACAATATTTTTGAAGAATTTTGGCTTGCAGACCCCATCCTTTGCCATTGATGTCAAAGGGGGAGTGAAAGGCAGTGAAAAATGAGGTATTCAACAAAGGGGGAGAATCAAAATAAGTGCAGGGCACAAGTGTACAAACAAAGGGGGAGTTGTTCTAAACACTTAGTCATTTTTCACTAAGTGTTGCCATCAATGCCAAAGGGGGAGATTGTTGGTGAGAGACACTGCTTTTCTTGATAGGTGTTGTCATTGATAGCAACTAAGATCATCCAAATCATCTGCATAACACAATTTGTTCATACCGAAAGTCATATCTAGAATTTGTCTAAGTCTGGGTAGTTAGGAACAGAGCAGTAACAAGGTCCGGTATTTTGGTCTGGATCTCTCTAGTGGAAAGTCATGATTAGCTGCAGATCTAGGGAGTGATATGAATTATCAAGACAATCTCAATCCAGATTTTTGCCCTCCGGTGATGAAGGATTCAAAAGATATTAGCCTCTGAGTTCTGGGTTGCAATTTGACAGAGCAGACATAAGAAGAATAGGTTGACCTTACAGAAGATCTTGATTCTGGATGTATGGAAGTTGTTTGTTGGGAAAAATTGTGATGATTGGTAATAGTGGCTGACATGAGTGAGAAGTTCAAGAAAAGGTTTTGGTCCGGACCTTAAGTATGCAAAGATCTAGCCGATAGACCAAAGCATTCACAAAAGTTCTAAGTGTTATTAAAGATGACTGGTAGAATGATTATAGATCTTGTTGTAGATATATATAGTTGATGAAATTGATTGATTCAGTGTGTGTGGTGTATGCGAAGAAGGCGTATGTGAGAAGAGCAGAAATCTAAAGTGTGAATGAGGGCAGAACAGTAAGAAGAGCAGAGCAAGGATGAAATGTGTAAGATCCATTTTTGTACTTAACCAGAATTGAAATCTCTACATGAGTAGATGCTATCAATCAGTTCAAATCTCTATTTTTCTGTTGTAATACCGTTTTAGGCAATGAGCCTCCTTTTGAGCAGTGAGCTCTGGGCAGTGAGCCCGAATGCATGTGCATTCCATTTTTGTAAACAATACTTTTAACAAGGTATTAATTCTTGTGGGTTAACCCCCACCGTGGTTTTTCCCTTAACCGAGTTTCCACATCAAAATCTTGGTGTCAAGTGTGTTATTTATGTTTTTTCTTATGTGATGCTGAAATGCTTATCTCATTGATTTGATTATAAGTTGTAAAGATAGAAAAAGTTTTAAATGTGTGACAACTGATTCACCCCCGCTCTTAGTTGTTTGGACCTAATCCAACAGAATATAGAGTCAGTAATAAGAAAATATCCCAAACACCATAAGAAATTGATATTATATGGTTGATTCATGTTTTGATTAGGTTGTTTATATTTAATCTATACTTTATATGGATGTATGCTACATTTAATATTGGTAGTTTTTATTTTTTAATTATATGTTCATCTTTTTAGATGGAGGAGGGCCCCTCAATTGAACCCTCATACTTCATCTATAAAAAATAAAGAATAAACATAAAAAACACAATTTCCACTAAACATTTAGAAAAAAAATAGGGGAGAGGGCCCCATAGTGGGTCGGGCTCCTATATTGGGTATAGGAGTTGACCAAACTAGGCCCATTACTTTTTAATTAAAAATATTTTACATATTTACTTTTTTTTCCAAAAATAGGACAATGGGGACCAATCAATGTTCCCATCACATTTGTTCACTTTTTAGTGTTTTTTAATTAATATTAGGTGACATACACAAATGATCAACAAGGATTTTAAAACATAAATGCCTCTGACATTATTTTCAACTTGTACACAAGTGGATGCAACATAACCCAAAATGTCACATTAAAGCATTTATATTAACAAGTAAACATCCATTTCTTCCAAGTACATGGCCAGCCATCAACCCAATTTAAGTTCCAATTTGCTTTATAATAAACAATTTTAAACACTTTTTCATTATAACATATCCCATCCAACATGGAGATCCATCCCAAAAGAAGTGCATATAATAAAAAGTTGGAGTCCCAAGTAAAATTTTGAAGTGCCCAAGTGCACTCAAAACAGTGACACATGCCCATCTACTGGTCCCTTTTCCTTAATACCTACAAAAAAAGCCCACAGATAACCATGTAAGGCTCACCAAACTAGCTGTCAAAACAAGAGGACAACAATTTATTAAAATCTAGCACAAACAGCCCAAAGAAGCATTCAACCACACCATCGAAGGTTTAAGGCTCACCAATCAAGCAGTAAAAACACATTAAAGGAAATCAACCAATTCAAAGAAAACAAGCATTCGACCAAATCAATCACCTCCCATATTTAATACCAAATTCAAATTTATAGACATCCATCAAATCATTCAAATGGAGTGCAATAAAAACAATTTGAACCAATCAAATGAGAGTCCACAGATCACAAACACCAAATTCCAAGTTTTCCTATATAAACCCCAAGTTTTCCTACATAAATCCCGACATCCCATACGCAAGACTCCTAGAGGCTTGGAATTGCAGAGTTCTATCAACATTCAGTTAAGTTCAATATTCCAACATTGCTGCAATGTATGTTTCCATTTCAAATATTTGTTGTTTAAGTTGAAACTCTAAATAGAGTTACAAATGTTTAGCTTCATTTCTAAACCAAACAACATAGATTTTAAACCAAACAACAATACAGTTAAAACACAAATATCTTTTAATGCGATAGTGTGTGAAAAAAGGTGGCGAGTTGCTCAGAAAAAATGTTGCTTAGAAAATTCTTCTGTAGCTAAGCTCTGAACTTAGACATCCTAATAAGCCTTGGTTATCATTTAATCCCTTAGCTTCACCAACTCAAAATGGGAAAAAGATTGCTTTTGAGTTAGTTTGGAATCTGCATTGTATGATATTTAGCTGGCTTTGCTAAATACTCTAGCCTATTTGCATGTTTTATTATTCTAGTTAGTTCGTTGTGTTTGTTTTCTCAATCTACCGAGCGCTACAGTGGTTTGTTAAGTGGACTGTATAGTGGGAAACTCCTATTCCACTGCAAAAAAGATAGTAACACAGACATGTCGTCTTGTTTAAGAATTGACTTGAACAGATAACCTTGAAGCAACTTGAGTATCAACATTGAATGCTAATGTTAGCTGATCATTGTTACAGACCTATCCTCGCTGTGAAAATTTTAGCAGCATTCTCAAATGTCAAACATTGTTATCTGATCTTGACGCATTTTACCAGCATTCTCAAATGTCAAACAGAGTATCCACATTGTTATCTCATCTAGACAAATTTTAGCAGCATTCTCAAATATCAAACCATAAAAAACAAACATACAACATACGAAATCATAACTACAACCAAACTATAAATTAAATTACAACATAGAATAGAACATCAAAATATGAAACTATCAAATCAAACATAAAACATCATAAATCAGAATGTGAAACAATCAAAACAAACATATAACATCACACATCTTCTATTCAGAGCATCACTGTGAACTCTCCGACTGAACTTACAAATTGAAATTACAAACTGCAATTACAGAGATGAAGAAAATGGAATGCCAAATGTTGCAATGTTTGTGATTAATATTAGTATAGTTGATTGTTGATCTTTGTTGTTATCTTGTTGTACAGATTTTACAATGCCAACCTCATTGTATGCATGCTCAAGTAATCTTATTTGTTGTATCAGTCACATACAAGCCCAAGTAGATCTTGATAGTTAGGCTGCACCACCTTGCAGGCCTCTCTACTAATCAACATAGGCAAGTGGGATGTCCAATTCAATGCTTTAGGCTCTTTGTTTCTTTAACTTTGTACTGAAGATATTAAAAAGATTCCAAATTACAAAATTGATGTTCAAAGGTGTTTGTTGACATGTGCAGATGAAGAAAAAAGCTCAAATGCGGACCCGCTGTGGCACCAAGAGACTAAAGACAACCATGCCTCTAGAAAAAAGAGGAGTGCATTTCCTGTCAGATGAAGACAATCAAGTTTTGATTCTCGAAGGTAGGTGAGAGAACCATTCAAGAGCTTGTCCCACTAAGCTTCAAGGGAATAGTCTCAAGAGATGTATCATCATGTGCAACATCGAGACATGCAACATAGAATGCTTTGAGATGGTCATCCAGATTACCTTTCCCTTTGTATTTGTCAAATTGTGGGATCTCAAAATATGGTGGGAAAGGTGTCATGTGAAGTGATCTATCAAATGGATAAGGGCATATGTCTCCCAAGGAAAATGTCTTCTTATTTTGTCCCACTACCTTGTGAACCATTTGTTCAATATCCGCTTGAGATAGTTGTTGTTGTTGCAAAGGGGGTTGATGGATCAGAGGTGGAATGTAGTATGATGTATATTGTTGCTGCAGTGAAATGTAGGAGGGTATGACCGTATGTTGAGGTTGAGTGCTCACATTATATGCTGAAGGATTGGTATATGACACATAGGTGTTTGATGATTGCTGTCCTTGAGACACAAGTGGTGGTTGGGTATATTGTGATGGATTGACTCCAAGATTTTGCATCACATGGGAACTAGAGGATGGATTGATGTTGATCAATGGTTGTGGGTTGGATGTTGGATTTGTATTAGGATTTGAAGTGACAACATTATGGTAACCAATGGTAGGATTGGTGGATTAAGAAGGATGGACATTTGGGTTCATATTTTGGGCAGCATAAGTACCTTGAGATGGATCGGTATATGTCATATGTTGGGTGCTAATGGGTATTGCTTGGGTTGCATAGGATGGATTGACATTTTGTGACAGATTATATGGAGGTGGAGTGAGTGATGCAAGTCGATCAACATAAGGGAGAGTGGTATTAGGATTGGCTTATGATACAATATGTTGATCACTCATATTAATGAGATTGAGATTGGGATTATACAGTGTGTTGGATGCATGCGTGGAAATCATGGAGACCATATTAGAAGTGGTAGGGATACTAGTTTGGGGTGTGGATTCCAAATGTGATGCAATAGGAGTGGAAACTTGTAATGTCTATGAGACTTGTGTGGCTTGCGATATTGGAATAACTTGTGGATTTTGTGATATTGGGATAACTTGTGAAACTTGCGGAGTTTGTGATATTGGGATAGCTTTTAAAACTTGTAGAGTTTGTACTTGTGAAACATGGACAACTTGTGATACTTGAGGCATGGATACGGTCATGGTAGGAGCGGGGGTATGTTGTGAGACATGGAAAGGTGGAAAGCTCAATTTTTGTGAAAGGTAGGGAAGTACCTCGGCTGGAGTTATCAAAGGTTCTATAGTATACTCCATACATGGTGGGCTTAATGGTGTAGCAATAGGCAACGAAGGAGATGGATTGGAAGATGAATGAGATAGCATGGATATGGTATGAGATGTTGTGGCTATGGTAGATGGTCCCTTTTCAACAACAGTAGGAGTGTTTGGATCTTGTTTACGAATGACAGATATGTCAAAGTTACTTGGTAACTTGGCTCCCATACTAGATAATTGCAAGAAATAGCGATCAGGATCAGATAAAATGAGCCTATCAACTTGGTCCCATATGTGTGTCTCTTGAAATTCAGATAAATCATCTTGGGATGGCTCATAATAAGTCACTATAGATGGTTGAGGTTGCACTTGTTACGAAGATGATGGTCCAACGGTGTATCCTTCGGGTACAAACATGTGAGGAGACGTACCAATTGTGAATTGAATTGCATCTTTGAGGGGAGTTGATCGAGATTGTTGCATTTTGGCTTCCATTTCAACGCGCAATTTAGCTTCCATTTCAGCTCTATATTGGCTCCTAGTTTGAGGCATGATGGTTGATGATGGAGATTGGACTAGTTTGTCAAGGTTGAGACCCAAAAAGTTGATGGTTTGTTGATTGCTTGTTGATGGTTTGCTTGAGACCCAAAAAGTTGATGGTTTGTTGATTGCTTGTTGATGGTTTGTTTTGCTAGTTTGTTGGTTGATTGGTTTGCTAATAGGTTGTTGTTGGTTTGTTGTTTTGGTTGTTGGTTGGTTGCTTAGGTTTCTTAGGTTGTTGTTTGATAGGATTGCCTTGTTGATTGGATAAACTTCCCTAGAGGATAGCTCACAAACTCAAGGGAAAATTGTTGAAGATGTTTGCTGGTGTTGCTAGGGTTGAGTAAAGCCAAAGAGACGATGTTTTCTATTGCTGGGTTGATTGTTTTGATGATTGGTTGCTGGCTGGGGTCTCAAGAGAATGAAAAGCTCAAAAAGTCCAATGATTTGGTATGCTCAAAATAGGAGATGATGTTCAGATGGCTGTAGATGACCAGAGGAATGTTTGGAAGTTGATGACAGGGCTAAGCAATCTGAAAATGAAATTGATTGGGTTGGCCTGATGCAGATTGATGATGTTTGACCAAAAGTGACAAGTAATAGCTCAAAAGCAACCCAAGAAAAGCCAAAAGCGATGACTAATAGTTCAAAAGTGATCTAGACAGTTTCAGGTGATAGAATGTAGTGCGAACCAGAAGCAACTAGGTTTACCAGAGGCGACATGTTTCAATTCAAAAGTGAGCTACTACTGTTTAAAAGCAATGCAATTTTGCTAAAAGTGAGCAGCTGTTGTTTAAAGGTGATGCAATTTAGCCAAAGGCGAGTAGTTTCAGTTCAGAGGCGATCTGCATCTGATAGAGGATGTATTTTGGCGAGTCTTGGCAAAAAAACAATGATTTCAGTGACTCACACTCACAACATTCACAAACATGTACATCTTGGGCTAGGAAAGGACTGTATTTGTTGAATCCCCTTATCGTGCCTATTCAAAGCGGATAGCTTCAGGATCTTGGTAGCCCCTGCTCCCCTCCACGGCACTCACTTCTCACGCATACCAAGTTCTAAGTTTCCCAAGGCTTGTAAACCTCAAGATTGTCCTTGCTATCTCTACTAAGAACCATGATAATCAGGACAGATTCAAAGGTCTGACCTTCTGCATCAACAAATAGAGGGATTTTGGCCACTACACTAGGTTGCTAATAAGGGCATCCGTTCGGGTGGCTACACATGCAGCAATTCGCTCCATTAATGGAGGCTTCCTAGCCCAAAGAGGTTGTGCTCAATGGGGTTTTGGGGGAAACATTCATCAGTGTAACACAACAACACCCGTTGTTTGTGGCTTTCGACATAAACACTTTTTTATATAGCGGCTTGGAAGAGCTTGGCTTTAGCTTGTTACCGCTTGGGTCATACCCCTTCTCACACCAAGAAGGTAGACCCTCTAATGATAATAACAAATTCTCATGCATCCAAGATCCATTTGATAGGCAAGGGGAGAGGATACTTTTGTTATTAAATTTGGGTTACACACATACACAAAAAGCAAGCAAAAAAGATAAAACAAGCATGGAGCAAACAATGGTTCCTTTTAAGCACCAAATCCAAATGTTCCTAAATTAGGGATAAAAATTATATATCTTGGACCAATCGAAGATGCAACAGATATGTTAGTAGTTTCACAACCTCCTTTTCTTAGACAAACAATAAGATGCTACACAAATGGATGATTAGTAGCCAAGAAAAATCAAACTATGACTAACAGAACTGAAAGTGGCACATAGTTACCAGAGGTGATCAATTATTGATCAAAAGCAATGCAAATTCTGCTAAAAGTGGTTGGCTATCAGTTAAAAGTGATGCAGAAAAACCAGAGGTGATCTGTTTTTGCTCAGAAGCGACGCAAATCTACTGGATACCTGAAAAATTCTCGTTTCTGCAAAACTAGGGTTAGGATGATGAACACAATGATAATCATAGATTGTAAGCCCCAAAATATCAAATCCAGTGGATGAAATATGATTAGATGAACACCTTGCAACCACAAATTGATCAATTGAAAACCCTAGAATGATAAATTGATGAGATCTTGCAAAATCAAGGATGTTAACTAAATAAAATCAAAACCCTAATCAAATTGATTGGCAAATGATAATAGAATGATCAGGATCATGAAAAAGAGAGATTAAAACCCTTGATTGATCAATAAAAATATAGCAAAACACCTTGCAAAATTAGATGTTAATAGAAAACCCTAGATTGCAGGAAGCGACTGAGACAGCCGGAAGCGACCCATTTTCGATCAAAAGTGATCCACTGTAGACCCGAAGTGATCATTGTTAGCTCAAAAGCGACTGATTTTAGCTCAAAAGTGATGCTGAAAAGCTTGAAGCAACTAGTTTTCGCTCAAACGTGACTACAAATTGCCATAAGCACTTCGAAAAATCTGAACTTCACCAAACAACTTCAAACAACAAAGTTAATCAAGGACGTGAGTCCCACTGGGCATGCTAGAATGTGGATAGGTAAAAATTAGGTCAATAATATCAAGCATGTAAATCAAAACCTAATCCTACCACCATCAAAGAATCTAATCTAAGTGAAATCAAAAGCATGCAATTCAAGAACAAGATCACCTAGATTGTATGATTCCTTGTTTGGAGACGTGGATTGCTTCTCAACAATGAATAATCATAAAGATCAAAGTTGCCATGATGGATGATAATGATAGTGATAATATGCTAAATGGATACAATGGGGGCTCAAATGCTCAATATTCTCAAGATGATAATATGGACGCTATGATAATGTTGGATTCTAGATGAAAAGTATGGAATGAGAGGGTGTTTATATAGACCTCAACCAAAATCAATCAACGACGGAGATTAGGTGGCTATGTGAATGGTTAAGATTAAAAGATGACATAGATGAATGTGTACAAGCCATGTTTCCATAGGTAAGAGCTATTTTAAATAATTGTAGTTGAGTTGTTATTGATGATAAGATAAGTTTACTTAAAATAGAGAGATGTTCTATTTTAAGAGCTTGATGATGAGAATAGCTGATTTTAGAACGAATTAGAATTTAATCTAGATCATTCCAATGAACAAAGCTGACTTGTACACATAGAAGAAAGTGATAAGATAAGAGATGATTTTAAATGAGAGAAGAAATAAATTAAATAAATTAAGAAATTTATTTAATTGTTTGGAAGAAAATATAAGAAATAATTAAATAATAAAAATTATTTAATTATGAGAAATAAAAGAATTTAGATGAAAATTGAGGGAAATTAATTAAATAAATATGATTTATTTAATTAATTAGAAAGATGGGTGATTAGATGTTTTAAGACAAGTGTGCTAGGACAAAGTTACCTAAATGGATGTAGATGGTGAAAATGCAATAAATTGATAAATGATGAAATGAGTCAATTTTGAGTGTCTACATTTTCTATATCCCAAGAAGTTAAAATCTGTTAGTGGTTTGGGTTCCTGATCAGATAGTGACAAAAAATAATCAAGGATGAAGTGTTGTTTTGTAACCAAAGGCTTATATCTGTTGCGATGAATAGTATGCACTTGTCCATTCAAAGGAAATTTTACACAGTTATGAATTGTTGAAGGGACAACTTTCATAGCTTTTAACCATGGGTATCCTAATTTTATACAAAAAAGGTTGGATAGAGGGACAACATCAAATAATTGTTATACAGATTTTTCAAATACCATGACCAATAAAGATATCTTCCTAGAAGTGTTTATAAAAGCTCCATTATGTGTCTTAATCATCATGTCGGAAGAGTCACAGAAATCTTGAATCAAACCATATGAATAAAGGAACTCTTCTACTTCCACATTAGTCATGCAACTAGGATCTACAAGTGTTCCATCCATAGGATTTTCCATTATCTTCACAGTGATATAAAGAGGTCCTTCAGTTTCTCTAATTGTTCTATAATGAAGTGTAAATACAATTTCGGGTTTAGGGACCTTTCTTTTCATATAAGGCCTAGGAGGGAACCTAGTGTTATTGTTGTGATTAGAAGCCATGTGTATATGTTTTCAAATGAATGTGAAATCAGATTTTAAAATATTTTCAAAATTTATGCAAGGAACAAGTGCAAAACTATGTAAGTTTATGACCTAAAATGCTTGATTTTTTCACTTTTTTCAATGTAAATGCCTAAAGGAAAAGGTGTTGTAAGGAAACTGATGAGGGGCAAGAAATAATAAGCTATCTATCAGTCCAATAATGTATAAATATCCTTCACAACACACCTATAGTGCAATTCTATATGCAAAATAAGTCAAAATCTAGTGAAAATGCAAGTTTTTCAAACCCTAGTTGTGAAATTAAGGCATGAATATGTGCAAAATGATATGTAAATGAATTCTAATTAGATTTGTGATGCAAAATAATTCATCTCAAATCTAAAAATGCTTTTAAAGTCCTACAATTCAAGTGCAATTTTAAGGATGATGAATGAAAAATGCTAGTTTTGTTGAAATTATCTAAGTGTAAATGCAAATTTTTAAAATATGAATACAAAAACACACTAACATGCAACACTACATACAAAATCAGATTTGAATGAGTGCTTAAGATGAGTAGTAAAATCTGAAACAAGATTTTAGCTACAACCCCTAGTTTTTGAAATCACTAGATTATAAGAAAAATTCAAAATTTCAAGCAAACCATAGCGATTTTAATATGAAAAATGTAATGCAAAAGATTATAATATGATGAATTTATGTAATTTATATTAGATCTAATTTAAAAATTATAAATTAAATGAATTTAAATGAAAATTAATTCAAATTATTTCAAAATGCAAGCCTAAAATGCCAATTTTTTTCAAAATTTTCAATTTTTTTTGTAAATTTTCAAATGCAATATAAAAATGATAAATAAAATGAATGTAAATCTGAAGTACAACACTCAACAAGGTGCAAGATTCAAATAAAATATGGGTTCACCAAAATGTTTCAGGGTAAAATATGGGTTTTCAATTTCAAAGGATATGTGGGTTAGATCCTCCTTTCACACCTTACATTCAAGGACATAAACTGAGTCAAACTACAACTCTTACAAGAGGGCTTTGCTACAGGTTTAGTGTCACTTGGAATGAAAAGGAAACTTAGAATTTGCTGATTAATTGATTAATTAAAGCCTGATTATGCTTAAAACCCTAATTTTGTAAAATCATAAATAAACGGACGAATCCTAACAAATGCTTGCAAACAAAGATGTAACTTTCAGAGTAAATACAT
Organism: Cunninghamia lanceolata; assembly: GCA_027924645.1. NCBI lineage: Eukaryota > Viridiplantae > Streptophyta > Pinopsida > Cupressales > Cupressaceae > Cunninghamia > Cunninghamia lanceolata. The sequence goes on along the minus strand of BSBN01001859.1, from coordinate 563,410 downwards.
ACGAGACTTTGAGATTTTGGATATGGGAGAGTCGGGGGCTAAAGAGCAAGCACCCATGCCCAAGGTGGTAACTTCTTTGGGGACTCCTAGAATTTGTCTGCAACTAATCACCATAGTCATGGAGGTTTTCTACATCGGGCATTTGTAGGGCTTCAGAGCGGGTGCCTAGGTCCAGGTCTTGCTTTTTCCTTTAGATACGAGATCTCCAAACTTTATGATGTAGGAGCATCCAGTGGTGTAAGGGCAATCCTGCATCACCCAAAAAAAGATGTGTTTCAAAATTGTTGATGTTCTTTCCATTTCTTTTCAAAATTTGTGGTTCTAGTTCCATAATCGCTTGAATAACGATGTATAACTTTTAGTTTTTTCAAACTACTAAAAATAGTAACCTGTTATTTTTAGAAAGTTTGCATTTGGGTATAGATTGAAGTGAAAATTTACAGGAAGTTACATAACAGAAATATAAGACCTTTGGTGAACAAATCACGTAAAGATCATTTGCGAGCTGAAAGATATTAAAGTTTCTGTTTCCTGAAAAACACCTGAAAATTATTCAAACTCAAGTTTGAGGCACTAAATGGCCCCGTATGGGCCCAAAAATGGTTGAAACCAGCAAAGCTGGTTCTTAGCGCGTAGAGCACTTTGCGAGCTTTTTGACGCATAAAATGGTTCGTTAATCAGACACCCAGATCAAAAGTTATGGCTCCCAGAAGTTGACCTATTTTTGGAGGGAGATGCAAATTTTGAAATTAGGTTGTTGGCTGCCAAAAAGGCTATTAATAACCATTTTTGGGAACCCTGGGCAGTAGTAGAGTTAAGGGGGCAAGTGTGGAGTCAAGAATAGGCGAAAAAAATAGAAACCCTAGCTGATTTGGGGTTACAGAAGGCAAGTGATTCTAGAGTCTTGTGACAGGAAGCTGTAAAGTGTTGCAGCCTGTGGAGGGTTGATTACTCTGATTGTAATTGAGCTTCTATAATGTAACAAGTTGTCCAAATCAATAAAGAAAGTTCTATTTTCTATGTGCAATTTCTGTTGTTGTGTGTTTTATGATTTACTCCCTTCATCACTCTACCACAGCCTCCTGCAACTCCACTTCCTTCTACTTCAACACCTATTACCTGCAATTATAGAAAAGGAGGTTGGGAGTTGTGGTGTCTAGGAGCTTACCTCAGTCAAGCCCTAGAAGGACATTTAAGTCTTCCAAACACTGTTGTCAGATAGAGAGTGCATATCCCTGCAGGATAGAGGCAAAAACTAAATGATAAATGATTGAAAACACAAATAGATATCACCTCGGAGGTGTAGCTCTCATGGAAGGAAGAAGCTCTTTCATGCCATGAGGAGATGGTTTGATGAAGCCAAATCAACAACAAACAAACAAAATAACAACACAATATTTCTCTGCAACACAATGAAAGCCATGAATCACCCTAGCATAAGATCACAAGTTTGCAATATCCATCTAGTTTGCAAATGAATTCCTAAACATGCTTATATATGCATTCCCACTTCAATTGTGTAATTCAAACTTGAGATGTCGACAAGGGAACCTTCTAACGGTCACATAACTGACATTTAAAATTTGGGACCCTACTAAATAGGGCAGGACTAGGGCACGAGTGCCCAAGCCCTTGGCCTAATTTTCAAGGTAGGGTCAAGTTCATCATTGTCCCCTAGGTTTATTTATCATGGGTTTTCAGAAATTTTCCATCGAGAGTTAAAATGAACATGCATTATTACACTTAGAGGACTTGGGAGCTAAACTTAAGAGGGAAAAAGTCCTAGGGAGACATTTTTCGACGTAACATAAACATCATGCTAAAATTAGTAGTAGAGATGGACAGTCACTAATTAATACATATCTCAAAATTGAAAAACTGGGTAGGTCTAATTTTTTTATATGATTCAAAATGCTTAGTTTCAAACTTTCCGTAAAAATTTAAGAGAAACCCAGTTCATAAAAATAAAGTTATTGATGCCGAAAGAGACTAAATTTTCTCACGACATATTTACCATTTTTTTAAAAAAATAGTCCACTTTTTTTAATAACTAAAAACAAACTATAAAAGATAAAATCATGAAAATTGGAGATAAAGTTTATCCCCTAATTTAAAACCATATATCCATAAATTAGAAATACTCAAATCACGGTTTAAGAGATGTCTAAATTAAGATATGTTACTATTTTTTTTTCAGTCTCTTCCCAAGTCTTCTATTTGGTAAATTTTTTGTCCTATACAAGAAATCAATATTTCAATATTCTAAAAATCATATTCAAATCAAATAACCTATCAAATCTTTCTACTAACTTTTAAGAATTCCCAACAAATCCAATTTAGCAGAAATTCTTTTCTAGTCTTCAAAATCAATGAAACTATAATTTGTCTAAATCTTTCTTTTTGCACAAGAAGCATATAAATCACAATTTCTTCACACAATCCTGTTGTGATGTTCACAACACACCCCATCTTACTCCTTAGCAAAATGAGGACCCCTGCTGTGGCTTTTGCTTTTGTTTTGTTTGTGTGGTCTGTTTGGTGGTAAAAGGGAAAAGAGAGTGAAAATTGCAAACTTTGTTAAAACTAGAGAAAAAATGCATTTCAATACCAGGGCAGAATATGGGCGAATTCCTTGTGAAAAATGAGCTAGGGTTGCTTTTTGAACCATGTTAAAATTCCAAGTATTTTGCAAGTTATGAGTATTTTGGTAAAATGTACTAGGGAAGGGTTTGCTGTTGCATTTACAATGTCTTTTGTATATCGAGTTGCATATACAAGGTCCTTTGTATACAAGTTCGCTTGTATACAAAGTCCTTTGTATATGCAAAGCCATTTTTATACATAGTCACATGGGTCATTGGGTTTGCATGTCACTCATATACAAGGTTGTTTGTATATCGGGTCTCATATACAAGGTTGTTTGTATGTCGGGTTGTTTGCATGTTGCATACAATGTCTTTTGTATATCGGGTCTCATTGTGCAAAGTTCTTTGTATATCCTTTTACTTGTATGCGTTTTGATAAAAGTTCTATGTATACATACAAGGTGGACTCGAAACAGTTAAAAGTTGAAATGGATAAACAGTTATGTCTGTTGCATGTACCTTATGTTTGTATGTTTGGCAAGGCAAAGCATAAAGGACAAATATACAAAGGCTTTATACATGTGCGGAACCCAAAAGTTATGAAACACGGTTAAGTCCTTGTATGTTTGCGGGCTTGTATGTTTCTGAACATATAAGTGAGATATACAAAGGGCTACATACAAGCGCTGGAACTCAAAGCAAATTAAAATCGGGATAATGCAATGTATCTTAACTTAATGTATATCCAATATACATTGCATTATATACATCGCGGAACCGAAAGTAAGTAAAGGGTGGTGTATAAAAAATTGAAGTCTGAAAGGTGATACAAGAGACTTTGTATGTTTCTAATATACAAACGAAAGAGGTAAGGTGGACCCCACCATTTGTATATCGGCTTGTATGAATTTCAATTTATGTTTAAGAGGTGCAAACCGATATACAAGCCGGATGTGAAGAAGGAATTAAATACAAGAAACTCTTTGTATATTTGAGGGTTTGTATATGCGATATGCAGTACGATACATACAATGCGATAGATGCAAAGCCGGATGCGAAAAAAGATTAAATACATAATATTCTTTGTATGCATGTGTTTGTATGTTGCGATATACAAGCCGATATGCAAAACAAAATGTACAAGATGGATTTCAAAGGGAAGTTCAAAATAGAAAAATTCTTGAATGTTAAAATGCTTGTATGTTGGCGAAGGATACAAAGCCCGATATACAAAAGAAATCAAGGCACCGTGGGAGATAAAAGGAAAGAGAGGGTTTGTATATGTTATTTGTATATGTGCTCATACAAGGCAAACATACAAAGCACGAGATACAGAACAAGAGATACAAGGATGTACAGTAAAGTGAAAAGGAGGAAATTTTAGTTCAATTGTTTGCATAAAATGCTTGTATGTTTAAAATATACATGCAGAACATACAAAGAAAACATACAAGCGGAACATACAAGAAAACATGCACAGAAATAGGATGTATGCAGAATTAAAAGTTTAAAAAATGCATGAACACATAAGTAGAAGGCCGAGCTGATGGTGCATTAATAACTGTGATTAATGCCCAACGAACTTTCTGACCAAGTAATAAATTGACGAAGCAACTTGATATAGTTTTTAATCCATTTTTTGTGTCTATTTGCAGGGTTGCAGATATCTGGAAGATAGAGCTGTAATGACGATGACATCACGAAGAACGGGTCAGATCACCAAGGAAGCAAAAAGAGATAAGGATGGCAATGAGAAGAAATATATAGACAGACTTGTAATGGCGATGACATCATAGAATGGCGGTGGATCACAGAAGAAACAAAAAGAAGTAAAGGCCTTCAATGAGAAGACAAAATGCAGTTGGAGAGAAAACATTATTGAACAGACAACAGAAGATATTTTGAGCTGTTAGGGTTTCCAAGGGGCATCCTTACACTCAGGTATGGGTATGTGGCTCAGATATTTTTGGCGGGATTCATTTTCCACCGATTGATGCTGCACTTGAAGTATGGACCGTTGATCAACTAGGGTTTTGGAGCCGTATTGGGGATAATCAGGGCTATATATTGAACCCCTTTACTCTGTAATAGTTTACACAGGGATTTGTAGAACTAAACTAAAAGTTGTAATTTAGCTTAGCATTTAGAAGTAGAGGAAGGTCGCCTGTGTCTGCAATAAGGAACGTGTGGAACATCTTGCTTCCTTACTGTATCTGCAAAGCTTTGTAAGTTTTCTGTAATTTGATTAATGAAGCTAAGAGTCATTCATACATTGTAAATCATATATGACTGTGTGTTTTGAATACAAATGAATCTAGAATTCTGCATCTATTTTCTGAGTGTCTTCTGGCTCTTCTTTGTATTTGAAACAATATCTCTTAAAGCTTGCAATCTTGACTGTATGTTTGTGAAAATGCTCAGAACTTACATTTAAAGGTTTAATCTGTGGATTTGATCAATTTGTTGTATTACTTGCAAAGTGCATAACAGAACATTTAGATCCTGTAGTAAGAATGAAGTTTAGTTTAGATTTCTCTAACTTTTCCCAACCCATCTGAAATACTTAGCTTAAAACACAGAAATTTAAAGGAAATTGTCTCATATTTGAAAAAAAAAAAAACATAAACAGCAGAGTTGATAGTAGACAGTTTCCATAATATTTGAAAAGGAAAATCTTACAATAATATAAATCATATAGAGCTTTGTAATACAATAACAAGTTTATGCAAAAAAAGGAATGAATAAAATGATGATATTTGTAATGTTTTGCATAGTTTGAGTCCAGTAAACCATCAAGAAACCCTAAATCATGTAAGGCCCCTTGCATATTACAGCTTCACATCAACCTACTGAATTTGTCCAACAGGTCAAGACCTGACCATACAGAAACTTGGGATTAAGCAAATCTTAATTGATTTCTTCATATCTTTCAAGACAATTAGGTTCATTTTGTGAATTTTAACTTTTGTTATGAATGTGTAAAAATAATCATCAACAAAACCTTGTGACATCTCCTTTCATCCCCTTCAAGAAATACAATGGCTTCACATCCGCTAACATCTTAGTAACACGAGGATGTCCGGAGTAAGGCGCATTATGAACCTCCTTCCATACCAAATTCTCCTTAACTCACCAATGTTAGGAGCATAAATTCTTCCATTAAATCTCAATAATCCATTAGGTTCAAAACTAAAACCTTCATACCTCTTATCTTGAAAATTATCTGTGAGTGCTTGCTTGACTTGTTCATAGAACTCGTCACCCTTGGATCCTTGCAATACTTGACTTTTGAAATTGATTTGAATTGATACCATAGAAGATATATGCCTTCTCCAACTTAAAACATCAGCAACTCTGTTCTCCTTTCCCTTGATGTAGTTAATGTCAAAATCATAGTTTGATATCAACTCTAACCATCTCCTTTGTCTTGCATTTAGATTGGGTTGAGTAAATAAATACTTCAAACCATGATGGTCTATTTTCAACTCAAAGGGTTTACCCATCAGATAGTGTCTCTACATCTGTAATGCATGGACAACTACTGCTAACTCCAAATCATGCGAAGCATAATTTTGTTCATACGGCTTCAGCTTCCTGGACTCGTAAGCTATGACTTGCCCTTCTTGCATTAACATCCCCCAATCCTTCTCCTGATGCATCTATGATGACAACAAAGTTACCATTGATAGTGTCAGATTGTCATTGATGTCAAAAGGGTCTTGCAGGATCTTGGGTTGGTATTAGTAAACATTTGAGTAGGAGACATCATCTCATGTGTTCTTTCTATTGTCATATCACAGCTTGTTCAGTATGGTAAAGTGTTGTGTCATTCAGACTGAGTTGATGATAATATTGATCTGTGAAAATGTTGCTTTAAGAATATCAATTGTGTTTGTGCAAAGTCTTCTTGAATAGATTCTCAAGATTGAGCTACATCAGGATGTCAGTGATGTGTTTGAGGATGTTGATCATACAGGAGCTAAAATGGGTTACATGCATGTTCATATTTACGCAGATTGATCATGTTGATGTTACAATGTATGATTGATCTTGGCTTGACAAAGTTCACTTGCTTCAGTTTTACAAGACCAGTGCAGATAAGGTATTTATGTTGGAGGGTTCTCTTTGTGTGTAGTACTTGATCAAGTCTTTATAATCATATTTATGAGAGGGCTTGTTTCATTCTCAAGGTTACATTACAAAGCAGTATTGATTGCAAGAGTTGATCAATCATTTCACAGAGATATGATTTTGGAGATCATTTGAGGTTTTCAATTGTCTAAGTTTTTATTATGATGGAGGTAATCTCAGGAGCTTAAATTGTATATGTTGAAGTATTAAATCTTTTTGCTCATGGCTCAAAAGAGTTTATATTTTCAAGGGTGCCTTGAATTTGATGTTTAGATAATGTGTACTGATTTGCATCAGACATGCTCGAGGGTAAGGTGATCAGTTTGACATGGTGTTTTTGACATTGCAATAAGCATGACTAAAGAAGTATTATCTATTCCAAATCATAATTATTTCTAAGTCTCTAGACCTCCTACCTGTCATACACTTTTAAATCTATTTGGGAGGTGACTTATTATAGCGGGTCTACAACTTAATTATTACCGCTTGGAGGGTCCTCAAGTCACGGTATTAACCGGCCCCATCTTTCTTTCACCGAATGCATTTGTTTTGATCTTTGGGCGGGCTTTCAAGCTTTTTAAATTTAAATTATCACCGCCAAATGTGGAGTGGGCACGGGGGATAAACTTTATAAAGTTTTTTTTTGGTTTTAAAATGGAAGACCATTGAATAGGTGGAGCCCGATGTCTAAGGTGAAACCGGTCGACAAAATAGTATAAATGGATATGGTTTAGTGTTTGGTGGAGCATAAAAAGGTTGTAAAAAGTATAAACTTTATGCATTTTAGAATGTTTCTTATAAGAAACATTAGTTGCTTGAATAGGTAAGTCTCTATTCTTATATAGTTTTTGGAGCCTATTTTTCATGAAGTTTTTTTTTACAAGGCATCGGTTATTTTGGTTCACATTTTATGAAGAATTTTTTAGAAACTCTTTTTCACCTAGAGAGATTTTTTGGAGATGAAAAGGAAAGAAGAGATTTTCTTTTTGAGATAGATATATTGTTATTGAAGTTTTTTTCAAAGAAAAGTTTTTTGTATAAAGAATATGAAGAGTCTTGTTTGAAGAAAATGAAAATTTTTATCAGAGCATTGATTAGATTTGTGGAGATAAAGACTTTATTATCAAGGAAGATTAAAGATTTATTGAAGAGTTTGAATGCAGGAATTTACAGAGAAGGAGATTGAAATGAAAAGTCATATACAATGTTTTTGCAGAAATATTGTATGTATGGTTTTTGTATGTTTCAATATGCAGGGTTGAAGAATATCTTGATGGGAATGAAATGTATTTTCTTCAAACGAATATGAAGAGACTTTTTGAAGATGATAAAATAGATTTTATTTTCTTCTACAAGGGAAGATTAAAAATATTGTTGTTGAAGACAATACAGAAAAAGATTTGCAGAAGATGAATTTGAATAGGCAGATTGAAAAAGCAGAGAAGAATTGAATGTGAAAGGATATATAATGACTCTACATGTATTTTGATATGAAGTTGTTGAGGGTGCAGATAAATGAAGAAATTTTTGTGAATACAGATGAATGTATAAAATATGAAAAACCAATTTGTAATTGAGGAGAGATGTTTTCCCTGATCAGGTGAATTAGATGATTTAAGAATAAAATTTCAGAGGACTGGAATGATGGAATGAATGTTGAAGATGAGTTGATTTGAATGGTGCAAATCAGATTGAGCAGCAATCACTTCTTGCACATGAGATTCAGAGTTCTGATTGATTGAAAAATGCCAGTGAGGCTTGTAGGTCGGTAAGACCATTTGTCAGTGAGACACTTACATCAGCCAGTGAGGCTTGTAAAGATATTTTCAAGGATAAGCCAGTGAGGCAATTTTTGGACTAGTTTTTATACCCCAGGAGGGTTTTCCACTCGTGCAAATTTGTGTTATGTGTTATATTGTTTTCATTTGTATGTATGTATGTTAATACATTGCTTATAAGGTTTTGTTCTCCTTCTTCATTCTTAGTTTTGTGCTTGACAAATCAATGATAGCTTTCTCTCCTTTGTGCTCTGCAAGTTAAATTTTGAAAAAGATTTAAAAATTCACACAACACTGATTCACCCCCCTTCTCAGTGTTGTCCTTGACTCCTACAACCATTTGGATCCGGCACCTTCAAAATTGGAGTCGCGGTTAACTTCTTTAGGATATCAAATGACTCTTGACATTTTTTCAACCCAATCAAAAATTTTCCCTTTCCTATGTAAAGAAGTGATAGGAAAAGCTATACTAGAAAAGTTTTCCACAACCTTACTGTAATATCCTGCCAAACCCATGAAACTTCTTACTTCAGAAACATTCTTCGGCACCGTCCACTCAAGCACTACCTTGATTTTAATTGGATCGACTACAATTCCTTTTTCTAAAATGATATGCCATAGATATTGTACCTCCTTCTGAAAGAAAGTACACTAGGCAAAGTTTTCCATACAACGTATGCTCTCTTAGTCATTGGAGTACCATTTCCAAGTGTCAAAGATGCTCTTCTTCATTATTGGAGTAAATCAGAATGTCATCTAGAAAGAACAATACAAACTTATCCAAGCAGTCTCTAACACACTATTCATGAGGTTCATGAATACTGCAGGCACATTTGTTAACCCAAAAGGTAAAACAGTAAATTCACAATGACCATACCTATTTCTGAAGGCAGTCTTGGATATGTCTTCACCATTGATTCTGAACTGATGATAGCCTGACCTTAGATCAATTTTGGAAAACACCGTTGCCCCTCACATTTGATCAAAGAGATCATCAATACGCGGCAACGGGTACTTATTCTTCACCATTGATTTATTAAGTATTCAGTAATCTATGCACAAACACAATGTCCCATCCTTCTTCTTGATGAAGATCATTGCTGCTCCCCAAGGTGAAACACTTGGCCTTATCAATCCTTTGGACAACAATTCCTCTAGTTGAGACTTCAACTCCATCAATTCAGTTGTCGTCATTCTATATGGTACCTTGGAGATAGGTTCTGACCCAAGAATAATATCAATGGAGAAATCAAATATTCTTTTGGGAAGTAATCTAGGTAATTCTTCTGGAAATACATCCTCAAAATCTCTTAGGATAGGGTATTTCTCCATATCTATTTTTCCTGCATTCTTGATCTCTCCATCCTCAGCTTTGCATTCTTCAAGTTTTTCCACTTTTACTACAAAGAGTTGACAACCTTTCTTCTTTTCTCTATGCATTTGAACAACTGAGATCTATCGCAACTTAACCTATCTAGGGGTCCCTTTTAAAGATACCCAGTTTCCAAGATCATCTAGGCATTCTACGATTTTTGCATGACAATATACCTTAGCTCTATGCCTCCATAACCAATTCATCCCTAAGATGACATCATAAGACCCTAAGGGCGCTACATACAAATTAACTTTGGTAGAGAAACTAGGAAGTTCAACCCGTGCTTCAAACAGACATTGGTCCACCTTAGCTTTTTGTCTGGTTTACATATTCTACAACCCAAGACTTTTCCATATAGATAACTCTTTTAGAAATTCTATTAGCTATTCTAGGCAAAACAAACTTTTTGGTGGCACCATTATCTATTAAAACTAAAATGGAAATGCTAGATAAAGTACCTGATACTTCTACTGGAGTAATCTAGTATTCGACTTGCCTACCATTCATTGCAGCGTGTATCCTTTGTTGAAACACCTCCCACTATGGTGGTAGAGAATTTTCATGGGGTCGTGACCTTGATGGCTTGATGGGACATTGACTTGCAAAGTGATCACCACCACAAGTAAAACATCCTTTAACCAGTCCCTTTCTTCCAGTTGTTCTCCCAAAGTTGTTTCTGACAGCATTGTGAGAATTGCTGCCAATATTTCCTCTATGATCCTTCCTTGGTCCATTCCAGTTATTCTAAAAACTCTTCTCATCATGCTTCATAAATCATTGCCCCGCATTGGGCTTTCCAGAAGCTTGCTTGATTTGTGCCCAGTTGAACTTCTTCCTACTCTTCTCATGAAAGTTAGCGATGGACTTCAGCTTCAACTCTTGCTTGAGAGTTTTTTCATACATAAGATCCATGGTAGTAGGGCCATGCATGCCCACTTCTCCTCCTATATGATTGTTTAACCCCATGATAAACTTTTTGATGCAAAAACACTCATCTTCCTGATACATAGGAACATACCTGAGAAGTAGGGTAAACTTCTCCCAATATTCGCTGACAGATAAATCTCATTGCCTGATATTTTGAAATTCTGCAAGCTTCTAATCATAGAAAAGTTGGGGTAGCCAACGTTTCCTAAAAATTGTCACAAACTCAATCTAGGTGATTTGAATAGAATTGAGTCCCAAATCTATTTTCTAGTTCATCCACCAGTTGGATGCTTCTCCAGATAACTGAAATGCTCCTCATATTCCCTTGGTGACTTTCGAATAATTTTGAATTTCAAAATACTTTTCCATTTCCACTATCCATGCCTTGGTTGTATCACCACTGGTACTACCCTCAAACTTTGGAGGTGTAATCTTTTTCATATCCTGAAATAATTCCTTTGCCATTCTCCTTCTTTTAGTCCCTTTAGAATGTGATTGAGATGAGGACTCAGATTGGGTTGGTGATCCTTCATCTTCATGCTTACTAGCTTGAGAATTTTCTCCTTCATTTTCTTTGCTGGAAATTTTCTGTTTAGATGGTGTTTCTTTTTCAACTTCTCCTTTTCCTTGTTCCAAAAGTTCAACTCTTTCTCTCGTTTATATCAACATTGCAAGGATTCGATCTAACTTAGTACCCATATTCTCACCTCCTTGTCCTACTTCCTCCCTTCCACTAGGGTTTGTTCTTGTTCTAACCATCTTGTCAAGGAAGTTCGCCCTGAAGGTTCCATAAGGTTAGCTTCTATGTTATCTCCTATTGTTTCAAAAACATTAACATTTTCAATTGAATCAATATTCATATTTCCAAACATTTGCCACATAAGAATACACAACTCAGATTTTGGTAAAAACAACTTTTCTTTTTTCATTCAAATAAGGATTTCAATATCCTTGATTTACATAGAGTAACTATTAAGATAGTCAAGAGGTGAATATCCATCAGATTCACTTTTAGATACATAGTCAAGTGGGGTATACCCCTCAGATGTTGGTTTGGGGTTATTATTATCAAGTGGTTGATAACCCTCAGATTTTTCCTTGGATACATAGTCTCAAGGTACATATCCCTCTGACTCATCACTAGAAGGTATTACAATAATCTCTGTTAATGGAGGAATACGTGGATCCCTAAACAACATAGCTGGGCTTACACTATTCTCAGAGGGCATATCCCTAGAGAGTGGTAAAGATGTGGATTTAGTTGGTGAGACCGATGGTAGATAGTTGAAGTACATGGCCTCTTTCATCATTTTCTTCTCTTGGGTTACCCAAGCAAGTGCATGACTCATAGTCTCCTCATCTCCTAACCAAAAGTCACTATCATCGTTGGTTCCTTGGATGGTTTGAACAATGGCTTCATTTTTTTTCTTGACCCTAAGGTACTGCTTGTTCCTGATAACAGACTTTCTAGTAGTCGTTATGAGTCATACCATCCTAGTACAAGAATTCCAAACATTAGATTCTCCTAATGTTGGATGGGAAAGACATAGTGAGCAAATAGGTTCTAGAGCTGAACCTATAGCTCTGATACCATGTGTAACATGCCAATTGTTCTACCAACTAAGATTTACTAAGTTTAACTCAAAAAGTGAAAGAAATAATTTTTTCCTTAATTTATTCGATAAAATGCACATTTGAAACATATTTCAAACTTCCATTGCATAAATCAAATTATATTTCCTCAATAAAATAATTGAATATTTTTCATTACAACTTTTCCTTAACATAGATACATACAAGCTTCATGAGCTAATAGAGATACATAATTTCACTTTTTCTGTCTTCAAATCCAGGCGACCAACTGCATGAGTGGAAGCATCACTCAAGTGCTTTACCTCCATGCACAGACTATCTGCGGTCCCCCGTACATTTACCAAACTAGTAAACGACCCTACCCTTCAATGAAGGGATTGGTATGGTAATCTCATAAAAGCCTATAATTGAGTAAGGTGTTGTGTCCTATATATCTAGTACTATCATACATTGTGGCTACAACCTACAAGCATGATTACCCTTCCTAGTATGTAAATATGGATCACAGTGAATTGACAATGTAAACAGTGGCTACTTACACTACTTTGGCCAAAGTTTCATCACCCCTAACTCGGAATGGACGTCACATGTTCACCCACCCTTCTATCTCGATTTGCAAAGACAATAATCTCTATACTAGGTTATCTACCTCTTCATTGGACTACATATCCCAAGGTTTAACCTATTCCAAGCTTTTAGAGACAAACGAAGAAGTAAATCTAACTACAGTTTACTATCCTTCTCCCTTTTGCCCATACTCAAAATAATCATATAAAATCCATCTAGTCACTAATTCCTTCTAAAGGAACTAAATCGTAATACAAAACTATATATATATATATATATATATATATATATATATATATATATATATATATATATATATATATATATATAATCTTCAAGTAAGCAATCAAATAGATAACATAATTTATTCCATCATAACAACAACACAAAATGCCTTTCAAAAATAGAGAAATATAATAAAGGAGAAATCCCCATGCCTGTGAAATTAGCTCCAACAAATCAATGAAGATTCCTTGCTCAAGCTCCTTCCAATGAACTAAAAACTCCTCCAAAGCAAAACAATTCTCCTTCTAAACTTCCAAAACCTCTCCTCAAAACTTCAAGCAAAAATGGCAAAAGCTCTCAATGCAAACTCAAAATGAAAATGGCAGAATAGAAATGCTCTTAGCAAAACTTGTGTGTATATAATGAGAAAGAGCTCCTCATTTTATACTAAAAATCCAAGAGAGAACAAGCTACAATTTTGCTTGCCAAGTTGACACAACTCCCCTCAAAATTAGAGGTGGCAAAGAAATAATAAAATATTGACACATATAAGGACACTTGCAAAAACAATGAACAAAATAGACTTCTAAAAGACTAAACACTCTTCATAATATTGCCACCTAAAATCACATTCCCAAACATATAGAAAAATTGGTTTAAATGGACACAGTCAAAAGCACGTTGGAAACAAAGAAAGCTTCTCTTAAAACTGATTTTCACCCACTCAAGAGTGCATAGGACAAAGTCAAAGGTGATAAAGAGTTTGTTTTCAAACTCACAAGGCATGGTTTAATAGTTTATGCGCTTCACGAGTGCTTTGAAAGTCTCTTTTAAGAAGCTTAAAGCTTCTAACAAACTTCCCCAACGACCTATACACATGGCCTCCCTTGTTGAGTGCTTCATGCATTGCCTTTCCTTGCTTTATGGGCCGCGTGCCTCTTATGAAATGCCCATCGTGCTATTTGAAAAAAAATTATATATATATATATATATAAAATGGATAAATAAACATAAGAATATAATAAAATGGATAATTTAGCAATATAATTTAATTTCTCCAAAAGCATTATAATTACACATATCACAAACATAATAATATAATTATATATATTGTGTATGCAGGAAAATTCCATTGTTTAAACTAGATTAAAACAACAAACATACACTACCTTCAAGAAATCAAACTAAATGCAAGCAAAACGAAGTAATATCACCTAGTTTATTTGATTTCTTGACTTTATTGTGGATTGCTCATCGAAGTATGTAACTACACTCAAAGAGGCTGCCATGGATGCTTAAGATGCAATGCAAACAAAGATAATTTCAATGCAATATGATTGAGGATGTGAAAATAAGAGAAGAAGGGAGTATTTATAGACTCTGAGGAAATAAGATCTACAGTAGAGGATGAAAAGAAAGATCAATGGCTGAGAATGATCGAGAGGAGAGGATGAATGTGCACGCACCATGTGTCCCCTCAAAAAGGCTATTTTTTTGAAAAAGACTTAGTGGGGTTTGAAGAGGATAAGTTTCTCTTCTCAAAATAGTGCGCTTTTTAACTATTTTGAGCATTGGAGGAGTTATGAATTGATTTTTGAATTCTTTTTGACTTTTTCCCACACATTTGAGTTTTCCTTTTTTTAGGGATGAAAAAGCATGCACGTACATTTATAGGAGAAAGTGGGGGAGTGGGATAAGAGTAGAGGGAATAAATGAATTAAATAAATAAATTTATTTAATTTACGTGCAAGTGAGAAATAAATAAAATATTTTTAATTTTATTTATTTATTGATGGAGAAAAAGTGGGAGGGATTAAATAATTAAAATTATTTAATCATAGGTGGGAAAATAGAGGAAAAAGACAATTAATTAAATAAAGGCAATTTATTTAATTAATAGAGGAATAATGAAATGATTAAATAATTAAATATTATTTAACCATAGACACGAAGAATAAGAATAAAAAAGATTAATTAATTAAATAAAATTTATTTAATTAATTAAGAAGAAAATGATTAAATTAAATTACAAGTATGTTAGACATAAATGATGTATGTGATGCAATATGAGTGTAATGCATAAATAATGAAATGGGTCAATTTTGGGTGTCTACATTTTGCCCCTCTTTGAGACAATGTCTAGTAGGGCATTGTTTTAAAGAAGATATGATGTGTTGAATGAACAGACTATGCCCCAGTGAAACTGGCGGATGATGCCCCCTCAAGAGGAAAACCAGACTACTCGAAAAGGATGGGTTGACTCACGATAAGATGACAGAAGGATGAAAAGCTAAGGTTGACGAGAAGAAAACATCGATTGGTGGGTGAAAGAGGGGATGAAATAGAAGAATTAGGGTTTGGCTCAGAAGAAAAGGATTAGGGTTATGTATGTTTAACACACTTGTTTTGAGATGATGAAGAGCAAGAGGGTGATGAAGAGAAGAACGATGATGAAACCGTTGATTAGACAAGTGAAGGATAGATGGTGAAAGGAAGCTTAAGATGGTTGCATACAAGATTGAAGATTTGCAATCCTTATGTTTGATATAGCACTAGATATTATGCACCAGGGTATAAAGACTAAGGTCTCAAGTATCCAATGCGCTATAGGCTAATACAACCTTGTCAAAATACAAGATATGAATATTAGCTATAGAGATATTGATGTGATACAAATACAAGATAAAAATATCACACACAAGCAAGCAAGAAAACATGCACAAATGATTCAAAAACAAACAAGGTATTGCCCCTGTCAAGTTGTAAAATGGTGATTGATTATTGATTGATAGATTGATGATGATGATAATGTTGTCATGGCGGGGAACGATATATCCCTAGATCAACACAAGGATGATTGATTAATTGGTTGATTGGGTTTACAACAAGGCTAGGATCAAGACCGTTGAATGTGATTGGATAATGTAGCAAGGTTGATTAACTTGGTTGGAATGTTTTATGGATTGATTTGCATTTCAGTTTATTGGATGGATGATTAAATCAAGAGGAAGTGATTAAAGAATTGGAAGAGTTGTTTTGAGATATGGATGAATTGATGGAGATAGATGATAGAAGAAGATGATGAGAGAAGAAAGAGGAATATCACCTTGTGCCTGAATTTGGGCACTTCCTTCATACTCTAGACTACCTACATACCCGTGTCCATGGGACCAAGGCACTTAACGATAGAGATGAGATGTAGTTCTTGTTGTGTTTTATTGATGGTGATGAAGATGGATTGATTAGGATTAGGGATTGATTGTTATTGATTTTGATGAAGTGATTTGATTGGAATAGTTTGATGATGATTTGATTTGATTTGATTGGGTTGACTTGATGTGATTATTTGATTGGATTTGTTTTGATGGATTTGATGTGATTTCTTTGATGATGATTGATTTTGATTTTGATTGATTGATAAATTGATTTGCTTTGAAAGGTGTGGTTGGATTTGTTTTGTTTGGATTTGAGGTGATGGATTGCTTGATGATGTGATTGATCTTATTGCTTGGATTTTTTTGTTTGTGTTGAATATTTGATTTTTTTTGTATTTTTGGGAAAAATTTTTTATTTTGGAAATGTTTGATTTTTTTGGATTTTTGGAATGTTTTGATTTTTTTGGATTTTGGGATGATTTGATTTTTTTTTGGATTTTTGAAATGTTTTAATTTTTTTTTTTTTGAAATGCTTTTTTTTAAATTTTTAGAATGTTTTGATTTTTTTGGATTTTTTCAAGACCTTTTTCCATTTTTTTGTATTTTCAATTGTTCTGGGAATGGCATTGTATGACAATTTGGGTAGCCTTTGTGCTAGATACCAATGACAAGGGGAAACCAAGTCTAGGTGCAAGGAGATATATGGGATTGGATAAATTGATGAAATGGATGTATGTGATAGGATGTAAGATGGAAGACTCATGATAAAAGGATGGATAAAAGGATGGGTGATAGTAAATAGGATAGAAGATTCATGAGAGATAGGTGGATAAAAAGGATAGGCTATGAAATGGAAAGCTCATGATAAGTGGATGGAATGGATGTAACGCACAAGAAAGTAAGGATGTGATCGCAAAGGCCATGTCACGTAGGAATAAACATGCCCCATTCTGGGTGTAGTACTTAGGAGTTTTTCATGATAATGCTTAGGAAAAATATGATAGTGATAAGATTGCATTGGAAAGGATGAGGTATGTCAAGGGGTACACAAAACATGTTTCAACATTTTTCCCCCAATCTTTATCATTAGTGGACTCAATATGATAGGTATATAGGTGTAATGGATAAGGATTGTAAGATGGGATATGATAGGATGGATGAGACAATGTGCCCCCAAGTGTAAGTGGCATAGAAGATCAACTTACGCATAACGCCTGTTTGCCAGGTTTTCATCATGGTACTTATCCAAAGCGCTTGTTTGCCAAGTTTTCACCATTGGACGAAGGGATTTCTCTTTACTTCTTTTTTTTTTACTTTTTGATGGGAGAAGGGGAATAATAATGAAAGGGGCTCAAGTGTCTAGTTCCATGAAAGGTGGTAGTCCTGCTAGATGGATGTCATCGCATGGACCATGTCATTATGCTCATAGATGTTGGTAGGGGATTACATGAAAGGGAAATGGATTAGGTACATAGCAGATTATGGAGGGAATGATAGTGGATTATGTCGGACTTATGCAAAAGCATGGACCATAGGAAGGTGATGGGGGAGATATGTAGGATAATGGATGAAAGATGGGGAGATGGAAGTATGTGGAATTGTTGCGTGATGGAAGGGAATCATGACGAATAGTTGCACACACCGTGATAAAGATTGAAGCTTGTGATGGGAAGGTGGTGTAGGGAGTAATGGTGATGTTTGCTTAGGAGGGGGATGATGAAGTGCTTTAGGCACCCACATAGACTTAGCATTTTTATATTTTTTATTTTTCATGTGGGATGGAGGAATTTGAGACTTTTGAATAGAATGTGATTTTTTGATGGAAGTGGATGATTGGGATTCTTGAGAGGTGGATGCTTCATTTGATTTGC
This sequence comes from Cunninghamia lanceolata, assembly GCA_027924645.1. Lineage (NCBI taxonomy): Eukaryota > Viridiplantae > Streptophyta > Pinopsida > Cupressales > Cupressaceae > Cunninghamia > Cunninghamia lanceolata. Next base: position 545,203 of record BSBN01001859.1, on the reverse strand, counting down.
TTGCTTTTTGCTTAGGAACCCAAACCATTTTAGTTTTGGCCTTTTCTTTTGGTGGTGTCAGCTTACATAGCTTTGTAGATGAATTTTTCTTTGCTTCTTTGTTTTTGTGTCCTAAGACATGAGGACCCTTAGGATTTTTTACTTTATAGGTAGAGGCATCTGATTTTGTATTTTTGAATCCCACGGGTATGGTGGAGTGAGTGGAAGCTTCTTGTTTACATGATGTGTGCGTTGATCAGCCATGATTAGGATATTTAGGAGATTTATGGATAAATGGATAGTTAGGTGTTGGGAATAATGGAGGCAAAGTGGATGGAGGGATGTTAGGAGTTGGAAGCAATGGTGGCAAATTGGATGGTGGAAGGTGGATGGTCACATGCTTTTGGAATTTGTAGGATGATGGAGGTGCAATGACAACATATTTCTTAGGGGTATGATGGGACTTATGATAGGAAGTGGACTTAGGAGGGATGGAGGAATTACCAACATCTTTAGCTTGTTGTCCTTGGGGCGAGTATCCAAGGCCAAATGACCGCGGAGGGACCTTGACATGGACGGGCTCTGAAATTCCTCGTTCAAGAATGCCTAAGTCTTTACCTTGATAATTCATGTTTTGAAGCATGCGATTGACAATGGGACTAGGTGTAGGTGGAATACTAGGCTTGAGTGCATTATTGGATGAAGAAGGCGAAGTGGAAGATAATGGTTGTTGTTCCCCTAGGGAAGAACATTCATGTACGAAGGTTGATATACAAATAGGATATGATGGTGGACTTGAAATGGGATCAATGGTGGGTATAGAAGGACCATTAGGATCTTGATTTTGCTTATTAGGATCCAAGTTATTGGCTTGATCTTTTATGTATGCTTGGGAGTCACATGTCTCATCATGGGAAGTGGAAGCTTGCACATTAGGGCTAAATGAAGGATGGATAGGTCTAGTTGAGGTAGGTATAGGATCAAGGTGTTTGTAAAGAGGCTCTTTGAGGATGTCATCTTGATCATAAAAAATAAATTGGTTGTGGATGGGGTAAATGGAGGTGCTTTGATCTTGGCTTAGATAAGAGTTTGATGTTTCCTCATGCTTGGAATTAATCTCTTGACATACCTCTTGAGTGGCTTGAACGGCAATAGAAGGCTCTTCGATGATTTTGATGGGTTCTTGATATTCATCCATAAGAGAGTCTAATGAACCTTGACCTACGCTCGTGATGGGAGGCTTTTGAATAGGCTCAATGGCTTGTGGTTCACATGATGGGCTTATAGGGCTAGACATGGCATTTGGAAGTTATTTGATAGGCTCATGAATGATTGTTTGACATGGGGCTAGTCTATTTTGTACTAATGGCCAATGGATCACATCCTTTGCAAGGGTATGTGTGGATGAGCAATATAGGGGATGGAGGATAAGAGTAAATGGTGTTGTAGGCTTAGTTTTATGACAAGGTTGAGAGATAATGGGATTGGTTGGATGCATTATGGAAGTGAATAGTTTGGGAATTGGATTGGAAAGAGAGATAGGGGGATTAGGATCGCATGGTGATGCCAAGATAGGACTAGTAGATTCATGTGTGGGTATGTGATTGGATGGTGGAGGTGACTCATAGAATGCATTGGCTAGGTCGGTATCTCCCTCGTCAAAGGATATCAAATCTTGGTCCAAAGATTAACTTAAGGATACTTGATTTATGTACAAGGAGCCACTTGGAGTAGAAGTAGGTGACACATAGGTGTCTCCTTCATCAAAAGATATTAAATCTTGCTCCAAGAGTGGATTTGAGGATGTTTGATTTATATACAAAGGGGTATTTGAATTTGCATGTGCCTCTTGTGGGAACACCTCTTGGCCTTGGAAATGGGTTTGATGATGAGGTGGCATGTTAGAAGGAGTTGGATAGTCTTGAGGTGGATATTGTTGGGTAGATATGGCATTGACATGATATGAAGATAAAGGTGATATGTGAGATTGAGATAGAATGTGAGGAGGTTGGGCTTGTTGTGATATGATTTGTTGTGGTTGAAATGGTTGATGATGTGTTGGTGAAGGGATGACATAGGATAGTTGTTGTTGAGATGGAGATTGACATGGATAAGGGTTAACATTAGAAGAAATGGGATAAGTCGGTATAGGATTGACTTGATAAGTGGATGGATAGGGCTAACATGATGGGATAGGTAACACATAGGATTGATTTAGCATTGGTTGAGAATATGCTTGTTGGATTTTACAAGTGGCCAAGAGGTGTTGGATTTGTGCCAAGAGGTGTTGCATGTGCGGGGATTGGCTTGTTCGAAGCTTTTAGATTATGTCATGGATGTCTTGGAAGGTTTGTTGATCCAAAGGTGATTGGCTTGCATGAATTCAATGAAGAAGGTGAATGAGCTTTTGTGCTAGCTCCTCTTTGACATTGGTGTAACTTTTGGCAAATGTTTGATTAGGGTTATGATGAAGACTTTGAATGATTGGGATGTGATTGCTTAGGGTGGATTGATCAGATTGATAGGATGATTGGGTGATTTGATTGGTGGCTGCTTTTGACTTGTTCAGATTGGAAGGCTCTGATTTCGATGGATAGGATTGATTGATAGGATGATTTAGGGATTAAAATAATCCTAGAGATGATGACCAAAGCCAACAAATTTAGATGATGATATAGGATGATGAGATTGCTGAAGAATAGTTGACTAGGTTGATGGATTGATTGCAGATACTTAGATTTGATGCTCAGGTTGATGGAAAAGATAGTAAAGATGACAGACTGCAAATGACTAGAGGCGATTCACTAATGCCCAAAGGCGATCTACAATAATTCAAAGGCGATTTATGATAGCTGAAAGGAGATTTTCTATGATAGTTTGAAGTAACAAGATATTGACCAGAGGTGACTCATTGATGCTCAAAGGTGATTTTCTGTAAAGCAGATTGGGTTAACATAACACTAACTAGAGGTGACTCATTGATGCTCAAAGGTGACTTATTTCTGTTCAACTACAATTTGACAAGGTGTAAATGCGATTTTATATGACAGGATGGGATAAAAAGACATTGACTAGAGGTGATTTAGGATTGTTCAAAGGTGATGCACTGTTGTTCAGCTGCGACCAAGCATTGTTCAAAGATGGTTTTTTGTAGCAAAGGTTGTGTTTTTGGCATTATTTTTGGATTTATTGACAAGAGAAGCAAGATAGCGGACACTCATGCTCAAACCATTCTCAAACATTTACAACCTAGGTTGGCCAGGACTATATTTGCTGGGTTCCCACTTGGATTTCTCCAGCCGCACTTATTCAAAGCAGATAGCTCTAGAAACTTGGTGGCACGGGCTCCCCCTTATAGCGCACTCACTTCTCAGGCACACCAAGTTCCAAGTCCTCAAGACGCGCTGATCTTAAGATACTTTGCTACCTCTACTAAGAGTTGCGAGAGTGTGGGGTAGCTATCAAAGGCCTAATCAACTATCCTCTTGTACCAGCAAATAGAGGGTTTTTGGCTTCTAAATAGTTGATTTCTAGTAAGGGCTCACATTCAGGTGGCTATACATGTGGTGATTCGCTCCGATCAGGAGGCTTCCCAGCTTGCAGAGGTTACGCTCTACAGGGTTTTAGGGGAAAACATTCGTCGGTATAACAGAACAACACTTATCGTTTGCGATTTTCTACATAATTGCATTATTTATATAGCAGCTTGGAAGGGCTTGGCTTTAGCTTGTTTCTGCTTGGGTCGTACCCCTTCTCACAATGGGAAGGTAGGACCTCTAGAGATAATAATGATTTCTCTTACACCCCAGATCCATTGGATAGGCGGGGGGAGAGGATACTATCGTTGTTAAATCAGGATACACACAATCACTTCAAGCAAATAGCATAAAAGAAACATACACGGAGAATACAAGATTCATTTTAAACACCAAACGAAGTGTGCCTATTCTAGTGTGAAAAAAAGATATTATCTTTGACCAATCGTTCCTACAAACACACATCAGTAGTTTGAATCCTCCATTCTTCGACAATTGATAAGACAAGCTGCCCAAGAAATCATTAGTATCCAAAAACCCTAGATTTAAACATGCAGAACCAAACATGAACGAAAATAACCAAATGCGATTCAATGATATTCAACTACAATTAGGGTTTTACCAAAGGTGATTACTTGTCCTTCAAAGGTGATCTGCTGATCAAAGGCGATCAGCTGTCATGCAAAGGCACTCAGCTGTCATGTAAAGGCGCTCGGTTATCTCCATCCTGCAGAAAATAGTAAAAACCCTAATACAACCAAATGCGACTAGATACAGCCAAAGGCAACTTGCTACTATTCAAATCCATCTGGATATGCCAAAGGCGATTTGCTGCTATTCAAATGTGTATGATACTACCAAAGGTGATTTTCTGCAAACCGAATGCTATTTTCTTCGCCAAATGCACGTTTCTCCACGAAAACTAAGCAAATTTATACTCATTTTTCATGGAAATGTCCCCTCTGAACGTAATGGTGAGGTCAAATTTGAGCTAGGAGATCATCTATGACAGATCACATACAAAACTTGACAACGGGGGTTAGAAAAAAACAAATTTTTACAAGAAAAACCTGCAAAAACGATCAAGCGAAGTGTGTCCCACCGGGCATGCCAAAATGTGTATGTAGGAAAATTCCATTGTTTAAACTAGATTAAATCAACAAACCTACACCACCTTAAGAAATCTAAACTAAATGCAACCAAATGAAAGAAAAACGAAGTAATCTCACCTAGTTTATTTGATTTCTTGGTTTTATTATGGATTGATCCTTGAACTATGCAACTACACTCAAAGAGGCTACCATGGATGCTCAAGATGCTATGCAAACAAAGATAATTTTGATGCAATAAGATTGAGGATGTGAAAATAAGAAAAGAAGAGAGTATTTATAGACTCGGAGGAAATGAGATCAATGGTGGAGGATGAAAAGAAAGATCAATGGCTGAAAATGATTGAGAGGAAAGAATGAATGTGCACGTGCCATGTGTCCCCTCAAAAAGGCTATTTTTTGAAAAAGACTTAGTGGGGTTTGAAGAGGATAATATTCTCTTCTCAAAATAGTGCACTTTTTAACTATTTTGAGCATTGGAGGAGTTATTAATTGATTTTTGAATTCTTTTTGACTTTTTCTCACACATTTGAGTTTTCCTATTTTTTAGGGATGAAAAAGCACGCACCACATTTATAGGAGAAAGTGGAGGAGTGGGATAAGAGTAGGGGGAATAAATGAATTAAATAAATAAATTTATTTAATTTATGTGCAAGTGGGAAATAAATAAAATATTTTAAATTTTATTTGTTTATTGATGGAGAGAAAGTGGGAGGGATTAAATAATTAAAATTATTTAATCATAGATGGAAAAATAGAGGAAAAAGACAATTAATTAAATAAGGACAATTTATTTAATTAATAGAGGAATAATGAAATGATTAAATAATTAAAAATTATTTAACCATAGACATGAAGAATAAGAATAAAGAAGATTAATTAAATAAATAAAATTTATTTAATTAATTAAGAAGAAAATGGTTAAATTAAATTACAAGTATGTTGGACATAAATGATGTATGCAATGCGATATGAGTTTAATGCATAAATAATGAAATGGATCAATTTTGGGTGTCTATTATATATATATATATATATATATATATATATATATATATATATATATATATATATATATATATAAAATCGACATAGACAAAAAATAGTAAAGTGCATATACAACAAAGAGATGATAATTCTTGCAAAATCTAATTGATATTTCCATATATGAGCAATATGCTCATGAATGTACATAAGTACGTCTACCTATGTATATTCATGCTCATATCGACTCATGTATAAGAACACATCATGGATTCATACGAGCTATATATCACAATAAAACTTTACTCAAACAACTAAACAGTCAACATCATGCAAGTTCAAATCAATTCAATACAAGAAATAAGACTCACAACTTAGATCACTTATCGCTACCCAAACTGACTTGACACAACTTAGATCAAAATAGGATGGTGTGTGTGTGTGCTTGCTCAATCTAGGCTTAACTAGAGTTACCAGACCAAGTCCGTCTCCTGAGTGATACTTCCCCTCCTTTTCAGAGGAGTAGCCTATTCCTACATTGACTCAAATCATCATCACAATAGTTAGCTAATCAAAATATATAACTATTTGCTTTATACAATTTCAATCAATAATCAAATATAATACAAGACATTACATTATTCCATTTTCAACATATTTCAATTCAAGATTCATAATACATATAAATGCAAAGATTCCATAATCACCCATTTATTCAAACAATTTAACCAACTTAAGTAAATAGTAAATGGATAAAAACACACGGGGTGTAACACCAAGTTACAGGATTGCCATGCACAGGGTCTGAATATCCAGCTCGTGTTGATGCAACTACAACAAGAGAAGAATTCTACGAGCATGGAGGACACCTGGACTCAACATCACAATGTACAAAGAGATTGTCCCTTCCATTCTTTTAGGGAAAATGTGCTTCTTGTATCATTAAATACTTTACTTGTGATGGTCGGCACAATTTGTTGTATATTGTGCATTTTAATTTGTTAAATCACTTACGCTATGTTAAGTTAGTCAATGTTCCCAATTTCCTCTATAACATGTTGAAGAAGATGGCATCCGAATATCAGAAAAAGAAAATGGACACCACGTTGTCCCATCACTACTTAATAGCCCTATTGGTTAAGAGAAGCCTAAGAATTCAACATCCACGAGTTGATTGGAATGCCTTTAAACAATGCATAGCTATCATAACATTGTTAGAAGTACATGAAGCAGAGGATGAACCTCAACATGAGCCTGAACCTGAGATTGAACTTGAGCAAGAAGAGCCACAAGAGGAAAATACTCCAGAAGGTAGGCCAGTGGCAACAGAGGAACCCTCATCTTCTAACCCTAAAGCTATGAGAGGCACTGCTTCAACATCTGTTAAGAAAAAGAGGAAAAAGAAAGGTGTTGAGAAACATAAGAGCATTGTGAAGGAAGAAGATGCAGGGGAAAAGAAGAAGAAGAGGAGTAAAAAGAAAAGGAAAAGTGAAGTCAAATAGGAAATTATTACTCCCAGGCGCTCAGGAAGGTTGAAAAGATAGAGTGTTAAAGAAACGATTGTTGAGGAACAGGGGCAGGAGGAAAAAGGTGAAGGACATCAACACCATGATTCAATGCTACTGGATACAGACTCAGATAAAGAAGGAAACGCCCCTAAGGATGTCCCTATTGATGCTTATGAAAATATCAATGTGTCTACCAAAAGGAGAAGGTATGTTTCTTCATCTTTTGATTCTGACTCAGAAGATATGTTTATTGCAAAGAAAATGGGAAAGTCAGTTCCTAATAGTTCTACTAAGGAAATTTTTGATATCACCGGGGTGATGATGATGAAGGTTTAAATTTTGAAAAGGAAAAAGAATTGTTGGAAGATAGGAATATAAGAAAAGAGCTTCAAGAAGCTCTTGACAGGATAAACCAATTAGAAGAACAAGTGAAAGGATATGAGGAGAAGGGTAAAGATAAGGAGAAGAGAATACAGGAGTTGTAGGAGAAAATTTAAACCTATAGCCATGGAACCAACTTGGATCTGTTAGCACAAATGGCCATGAGTAAAATAAAAACTAAAGAAAATGAAGTATTAACTCCACAACCTCATGTATCAAGGTCTCCAATGTATCACACCACTTTGTCTTTAGGTTTTGAATTAATGAAACTCACAAATCCAAATAGGAAAAAGAAAGCTAGGAGAAAGAAAAACATAATCTCAATGCATCACTGGAAGGTAAGAATTTGGAGTTAAAAAGGTTGGAGGATAAATTGACAGAGATAATAGACAAAGCCATTCAGATCATTGAGTGTAGACCTCCACCCAGGGTGTATGCATTGTTTCTAAAAGAAAAATTTCTTAGTTTTCAGTTCAATAGGTTGATTAATGATCAACCTGCTTTACATTCAAGGCATATTTTTTTCATCTATTTTAAAGAAGTCAGCTTGGAGGAGAAAGATCAACTGTGTGAGTATTATTTACACAACTATCTAATGGCAAAGGATACAGAATGGAACCCCTCAATTTATGTTGGGGATTTACAGGTTAGAGCATTGTCATCCTATTTCAAGAATAAGCAGCTCAGAGGTGAATTAATGGACAAATATGAAGAACAAGAGAAAACAATGGCACTACAGATCATAAAAGAAGCACTGAATCCTGATGAAATCCTTACTCAATGGTTGACACTCCTCTCACACAAGGGTCCAGGAAAAATAATCATGGATTTGAGACTTCAAGATCACAGAAGGATACAACAATTAGCAAGACCTATACTTCAAAATTGCCTAAGGTATGTACAAAGCAAATGGAATAGTCTGACCCCAGCATTGCAAAGGAAAGAGCCTCACTCTTTCCTTAATTTTATTAACATGTTTGAAAGATTGCACAAGTACGTCCATATTTTAGAACAAACAGGAGTGGGATGGCTGCCACTTACTTATCATCCTCCTATTCTCCTCTATCTAGTACCACATTGGACATGAGAAAAGAATGATGAAAGTAGGAATGCAGAATCAGTTAGGATGGATAAGCTTGCATGTTATAATGGGTTTTATCTTAAGCAGGGGGAGGGAGTTAGAGAAGTAATGGACCTTAGGTGGATTACCTTGCATTACAATCTTTTCCCCTAGATGTTTAATTCAATGATTTTGCTTGAGGACAAGCAAAAAGATAGTTGGGGAGAATGATGGGTTTAAATATTGGCTTCTTTTATGTTGTTTTTATATGCTTTTAGACCTTTTCCACACGATCTTCCAGATACTTTTCAAACATTACCATCATGATATACTGTCTTTTTATATACTTTGCAAAACCTTGAATCAATGTTGTTAATATGGAATATGGTGATGGTATTTATCAATTGAATGATTTGAACATGAGTATGCATGCAATATAGATGAGATTCTATGGTTTAATTATGAAGGTTATTTGCATGCATATGTTTTGTGGACTAACCCCTGTGTAGCTAGCATGTGGCATCAAGGAGAGGAGAATTTGCAGCAAGTTGTAGAACAGGAGGATCAAAGGAAGTTGAAGTTAAGTCACCAAAAGTGCAGGTAGCTGGGAGTTGAATGTGAACCATTATGGGAAGGAATAAATCTAGAACTAGTAGACTTGTTCCAAATGTAGCTTGTGTGTTTTTCATGCGAGCTTTTGCATAAGAATTCCTATTTGAATAGGATTCTCCTTCCTCTGTTAAGTTAGAATTAATAAATCAATCTTAACCCTGTATCCTAATATCTAGGAATGGATTAACGATTGTAGTTAGTTGGTAGTTGCATAAGACTCTCCCGTTTTTGTATAAGTTAGGAGGGATGAGCTTTGGGTCAAGTTAGTTACTTTATTATCTAGTTACTCAGTTGTATTTTTGTTTTCAATATTAGAAGCTCCAGACATGTTTTGTTAAGAATGCCATTATTGAATACAATCTAAAAGAGATTCTGTTTATGATACGAAATTAATAGAACTATGTGTTATGTGGATGCGTGAATATTTTAATTAGATTTGATTTCTAGCTAAGTGAGTCAGTCCCCTGAGCCAGCCACTCAAGGTAGTGATATTCACTTCATTTATTTTCTTATTCATTTATGCATTCTTGTTAAAGTTGTTTTCCATTAGTTTATGAATGCATTATGAGTTAATTAGAATACTTTGCTTGTTAATTACAGTAGTTGTGGTTCATGAACAAATGCATACTTTGTCTATTTTGAGTCCTCTGAAGGTTAGCATTAGTTTTCTCATTATTCTGAATGGTTTTGGATTAGTCTTGTAATTTCCTATTGCTAGCAGTTATCTATAGCTTATGTTGAAGGTACCCGTAGCCACTAGATTTTGTAACTATTTTTACTATTCTTGCATTTATGTGAATTCCAACAAAGTAGAATAATCGAGTAGGTTTGGATAAGATAGTTTAGGAGAACATGAGTCCTAAAGGCACATATAGTGCAGTGTCGTCATAAGCTTACACTCCTTGGTTGATAATTTAATGTGGGAGTATAATGTTAAGTGGACTATTCAGATAGGTTTACCCCTAAATTATGTTAAGTCTACAACGCATTAGTTTTCCTCTACAACTATAATCTAGGAGAGTGCTTCACGAGCCTAAAGGAGATCGACAACGCCATGTCGTCCTTAGTGTTGTTGTTATCTTAATTTTATTAATGAGAGGCTCTGAATCATCAGAGCTATCCCAGATATTAACATTATAGACATCATTTTTTCAAAAGAGGTTTCTGATTTTAAAAAAATCAACTTAGTACCTGAGTAAGAGGGACCCACCTCCAAGATCAATCGATTCTTCTTGATAGCCAACTAAAAGCTTCTCACAAAACCACCACTCACATGTTTTAGAGCCCTCTAAAGTTCTTCACCACTTGGACGCATGATAATTCACCTTAGTGGTTGTGCACTTTTTCCTCTTCATACCCATTTTATCCGTTGCCACCACCTCCACAAGCTCCAAATCTTCCACCTTTTGTGCGTGCGATCTGCTGATGCTCTTTTGTGGGCCAAGGGAGGGTAGAATTAAGAAATTAGACTATAAATGTCTCGAAGGAGAAGTGTCTTGGGTTCCAGAACCTAGGAATGGATTGTGTGTGGAAATTTTGAAGAATTTTGGTCAAATTTTGTGAGGAACGGGCTATGGAAGGTAAATATAATGGCAAAACTTTTGTTATTCTTAAGTAGTTCCTAAACTAATGGATGATTGTCAGGAGATATAAGTAGAAAAATGAGCGCGAGAAATGAAAATTTAAGGCTACTAATGAGGTGTGAAGGATTTCATAATTTGATTGACCTAAGAGCATCTGCGATGACAAGTAAATATTAAGAAATCTATTAACAACTATATGTAAATTACCCAACAATCCCACAAGGCAAGATTATTACAACCACTCATTATACATTCTATCATGGTCTACAACATTTAAAAACTTTGTAATATTTCTTTTAAAATGCAAGAATGGTACCTGTTGTTAGGGTAAAAATCAGGGGTAAGATCATAAACATGAAGCATCAAACCCTAACAACACAATGAAGTAAAAGACAACATAGAAATCAAAATGACAAAGCAAACCATAATCGTCTAGGCTAAGCTTGGCTCTCCTCCATTGCTCTTCTCAATCTTGCATAAGAATGTAAGATTTTGAAGGATGAATGTTGGTTGCTCATTCCAGCAGCATAACAATACTTGGAAACTAGATTGATGAGAGACTCTAATGTCATTTCAATAGCATAAGGTTGCTTAGAAACTCATTGATCAAATGGCTTGGTTGAATCTTGATTTATAGGAAAGGATTGATTTGAAGGAATGACTATAATTGAAAGTTGATTTGAACGATGTGGACGATTGAGATTGAATAGGGTTTTCCACTCCATGAGGAGTTGTAGCATGTGACAAGTGTAGGGAGGACCTAATTTAAATAATATTATATTTGAATTAGTGGGACATGTGAAATGTATTAAATGAAAAATGTAGTATGTGACATGTGTTGGATTGTGATGAAAGGTGAGGACAAGTTCAAATATTTTAGTTGGAACATGTGAGAGAGAAATTAAATAAATAAATCTAATTTATTTAATTAATTGGAAAGTGGGATAAGTGGATTAGGAAACTTGAAATTCATTGATCAAATGGCTTAGGTGAGGGTTGATTTATAGGAAGTGAGTGATTTGATGGAAGGGCTATGATTGAAAGTTGGTTTCAATGATGTGGACGACTAGGATCAAATATGGTTTCCCACTCCATGAGGAGTTGTACTCATGTGACAAGTGTAGGGAGGACCTAATTTAAATAAAAAAAATTAAATTAGTGGGACATGTGAAGTGTATTGAATAAAAAATGTACTATGTGACATGTGTTGGATTGTGATGAAAGGTGAGGACAAATTCAAATATTTTATTTGAATTAGTTGGGGCATGTGAGAGAGAGATTAATTAAATAAATATGATTTATTTAATTAATTGTCTAGGCGATTAAGATAGGATTAAGAGTGGGATTAGGACAAAATGTCATATGATGTCTCTAGTAATGTGTCCACTAGGTGTTGTAAGACATGGACAAATTTAAGTGTCTACAGTACCAATAGAAAGCTAAGGGACCTTCCAAGTTCCATGGAAATTCACACTAACTCCAATAATCCTCCCAGGCATCATTCTCTTGTACTCTTGATAGGGAGCCAAGAAAGCCACATAAGGTCCCCCACAACCCATTGAAATGCCACCAACAATAATATCTACCATGTGAGATCTATACTCATTGTGCCCAAAGTGAAACCAAAACATTGATTTATTCCTATGTCATCATCCAAGCTACATCTGCCAGTCTCAGGCCTGTAGATATGCCACTTGTTAGCAGTTGGCAACTAAGACACCAACTTACTTGTAGCGTGGTTTGGCTCCTCATCGTGTAGTTGTATGTGTCTATATTTTTTCATTCCAATGGAAGATAATTACATTATTTATTTATTTTTTGAAGTATCAATTTTTATGTATTATTTGTCTGTGGCTAATTTGTATGGGATTCTTGGTGACTCTGTTTCTTAGAATTATATATTTGTTGGGTATCTAAGTGATAGCATCTTATTTATTCTTCAAAGACATAGAGCAAAGCATTTAGAAGGAAACTTGAAGTTGCATATGTGTGCCTCTCAACAAGTAGGGATATTCATCTTTACCTTCCAAATGTTCATCCATAAGGAGATGCAAATCTTGTTCAGTTTGCAAATGTCAAAGCATTCACCATGATCCCATCTCACAGTGAATGAGAGAATTTGGTCCTTCTTTATGTATTTGGTCATTTATGAAGAGTATTGTTATGGATTTGGATATTGTAAAAGTGTTCTTGATTGTATGATACACTGGTCTAGGATTTATGGATTGGGACTTTGGTCCATTGAGTATGCTCTAGTGCAAATTTCCATAGATAATTGCATTTGGAAATATTTGGTTCTGTATTCGTTTGTATGAGTTACAAAAATATTATGGTTTTGAGTGAACAATGTGGTTGGTTATATATATCTCAGGATGGTGAATATAAGAATTTCCTATACATCCCATATGAACAAACATATGCACACTCTCTCCTAACGATGGTTGTCGTGTAATTTGTGTCCAATCCCCTTACTATAAAGGAGGCAATTACTTTGAAGTTTAGACTAGTAGGGTGCAATCCGTATTTATAGATATTGGAATAGTTTGAAGAAACCAAGCACTAATTAATTGGAATGCAAGGGACTTGTATTGCCTAAAAAATAGGTTCCTATATTCATGTTCACATCTTGGAAGTTCTAAATAAATTGGATTTTTCCTTGTAATGACATTAGCAATATAATGTCTTGTAATATTCTCAAGGTGGGCTTGGACTTTGTCACTATGTAGCCTCTTGTTGAGGTTTGAGATAGTATATGGCAGGGCAAATTTTTAACCCACCCAGTCAAATTTATATTTGTTATTTTTCTGCATAAATATATATTTAACAGGCATAATTATGTATAAGTTGTAGATTTGGCTATTAATAATAGCCATTATATTGATGGAGAATGTTTTTGGTACAAAAATTTGTAAGCGTTTCTTTCATCAACATTTTAGATTTTTTTGTGATATATCATTAAGATGAAAAATAAATATCTCACTTTAAAAGATTTTGATTCTTTTATATTTAATTAACTAAATGCTAAAATTATATTTTGTTAGATGTTATAAAGTGAATAATTTACTATTGATTTCAATTTACAATTTTCAAGTATATATATTTTTAGGCTGAAAGCCTTCCCTTACTGAGCAGCACTACCTCAAACACATAGACAAATGGCCCAAATTAAAAGGACTACTATAGAATAGATTTCAACCATTCATTTGAAAAAACTAATAAATGACAAAAGATAAAAAATTAATAAATGAAAAAATATTTATAAATAAACAGCGGTGGTGCCAAAATAGCTGAAAATGATTCACGCCCGGCAAAATCGTGTTAGAAAAAGTCAACTACGGTTTAAATGTCCCAACGGGATAACTCTGCGATTTTTAAAAAAAAAATTTCAAAGAAAAAAGAAAGGGAAAATGGTTGAAAGCAATTACCTTCGGCGAGCATATCAAATTGCAAGTTGAAGGGGAGCGCCAACAGAAAACTAAAGAATCGCCTTCCAATGAATCCATCTAAGGCCGTAGAGGAAATCTTTTGTTTTTTTTCAAAATGCATGAAAAACAAAAACTAAAATCTGTTTACTGCAATTTCATTAAAGAATAAAAACTGAAACGCCATTACTGCCTTTTTAAATGTTTGGATCTGAAAAAGTAAGTTTTTTTTGGGATTGCATTCTTTTTATTTTTGAGCAAGAATAGCGAAAAAAAAAAAAAAAAGAGAACAGAAATAGACAATAGAAATAAATAAATAAGTTTATACATACCATCATAATTAGAGTTCCACTTTCCTGGAAATTCATTTCAACCACTTACAATGAAATTTAAAGATAGATCCTTATAACAATTATTTTTCAGGCTTAACTACATTTAAAATATGATATTAAATATAATATTTATAACAATTAAATATCAAATATATATATAAATAATGTAATAATTTCAAATATAATATTGTAAAATAATATTAAATTTATATATTTATTTTTAAATATTTGGTTTTTATGATAGAAGGTAAGGTTTAAATTTCTCAAGCACATTTAAGTTTGGACGATGTACTCAATGAATATTTTAACCTTTGTTTAAGCAACCCTTATATTGGTTAAGAACATTTATATTTTTAAAAATAAAAAGAGAAAAAAAAAATGAGTGGTTTTTCTAAATGTAAACAATATTTAGATATATAAACAAAAAAAAATTTAAAAAATTAAAATTTATGTGTTTGTGATAATAGAATAGTTCTAAAGTAAAATTAAATAACTAAAAATTAATTATGAAAAATAAAATTATATTTGGTGGTTAAAATAATAGTTTGGGGATTGTGAGAAGAAAAAGAAAATACCAAGTATAGGTAAATAGTTAAAAAGGTAATTAATTTAGATTTTAAAAAAAATCCTCAAACTTTTTTATATCACTTGTAACACCTACCTTTTTAACTATTTACCTATACTTGGTATTTTCTTCTTCTAAGAATACTTATGAGTTTTAATTTAGATTTCAATTTGAACAATATCATAATAGCAGTTCAATAAAAGAAGACAATAGTTAATGTGATAAATTTCTATAAGAATTGATAAAATGATTTAGTGGATTAAATAACTTATAAATTAATAAATAAGAAAAAATATCTAACAAATTCTATAATTTCTTCATAAAGTTTTCAGCCGCCCATCGAACCTATGAGTCCAATTACTAGTTACACCGATAGGGGTTCCCTTAGTGAGAAGCACTAAATGAATTACATACATCAATGGTAGAGATGAAAATGACTACCATCAAACAAATCTTGACCTTACCATTTTAAAACAATTTTACTTAAATAATAAAAAAAACTTATCTATTTATTGCTCTCTAAAATTTGTTCCCCAATTTTTCTTTTCCATTCACCAGATTTTCCTCAATCAAAACACTTGCTTGATATATTATGCCTTCGCTATTCTCATTACCTTTTTGGTTTTGTCGTTTTCATTGTTATAAGTGTTGTGGGGGACAAGCATTGACTAGACTGACTTTACAATCTGGAGAATCAGATATGATGAGGGTTTACGTTCAAAGAACTATTTCCATGCCCAATGAACGCTGATGGCCAGGCAATAAAGAAATAAAACAGAGTGATGATATTTGTTCATCCTATAGGGACACCCGTAGCAACTAGGAGCACAATGAGATCCTTGGAGATGTGGATTCCCATAATTGGAAGTCTTTCTACTAATAACAGCTTAGGAATTATGTCACAGAGCCCTGAATCTCTTCCACACAAAACTGCCTTTAACAAGACTCCTTAACATGCTGCAACTGAAGCAAAACAGAACTCTTGATAAGAATCCCAGTATTGATAAAACCCATTGCAACATGTATTTTTTGGAAAGTATTCAGAGATGTTTAGCCATGCACGAAAGCATGTATCCTTTCCATTTCACACTGTCTAAAAAAATAAGAGGTCTACTCAGTGAGCTCTGATGGTCCATAGTTGCAGCTTTCTGGGCATGTTCAGATGGCTCCATGGTAGGAGTTCAGCTCAGAAGCTTCATGCAGATAGGAGAGAATTTTTTGACAAGGACCATCTTGGTAAAGATGTCAGCCACATTTTCACTTGTATTACAATATACCAAGTCAATTTCCTTTGACAGTATCTTTTCTCTTACAAAGTGATGCTGAATTTCAATATGTTTTGTTTTGGCAAGATAAACTGGGTTGTGTGCCAATTTAATAGAGCTTTGATTATCACACTTGAGGATAGTTGGCTTTATTTGTTCTTCTCCTATATCTTCAAGAATTCGTCTCAATCAGATAGCTTCACAGGTTGCATTGGTCAAGGCCTTGTATTTAGCTTCTGTTGATGACAAAGAAACAGTTGGTTGTTTCTTGAATGCATACCCTGATGTTGACTTTCTGTCATCAGGATTTCCAGCCCAGTCTAAATCAGAAAAACCTGTCAACTCAACATCACATTCATCAGTATACATAAGACCAAAATCAATGGTTCCTTTTAGATATTGTAGAACCTTCTTTGCTGCTTTCCAATGACTTTCACAAGGCTGAGGCATGAACTGACTAAGGATGTTGACTGCATAGCCAATGTCTGGTCTGGTAGTGGTGAGGTAGTTCAAACTTCCCACCAACTGACGATACAAAGTACCATCCACCTCTTTAGTTCCATCATCATTATACAACTTAGTATTATGATCTAAAGGAGTAGAAATTGGTTTGCATTCACTCATAATGAACCTTTTAAGAATTTCTCTTGTGTATTTGCTTTGTGTGATCAGTGTCATACCAAACTCCCTCCAAACTTCAAGACCCAGACAATAATGTAGTTCACCAAGGTCCTTCATCTCAAATACCTGTGACAGCTGATTTTTTATTTCTGCAATTAATTTCAATGCACTGCCAGTTATGATGAGATCATCTACATACAAGGATATCAAAGCAATATTCCCATTTTCATCTTTCTTGATATACAGATTAGGATCACTTTTGTTTTTCACAAAACCTTCATGACAAAAGAAAGAATCAATTTTTTCATACCATGATCTTGGTGCCTGTTTCAAACCATATAAGGCTTTCTTTAATTTACAAACAAGATGCTCCTTACCTTCCTGTACAAATCCTTCAGGCTACACCAAATAAACTTCTTCTTTCAACTCACCATTTAGAAAACCAGATTTGACATCTAACTGATGTATTTTCCAATTATGTTTTGTAGCTAATGCAATCATCACTCTAATTGTATTGAACTTAGCTACAGGTGCAAACGTATCTTCATAGTCAATTCCCTCTTTTTGTGAATAGCCTTTAGCAACCAATCTAGCTTTATACTTATCAATGCCATCTGCATTAAACTTGGATTCGTACAACCATTTGCATCCTATGGGAACTTTATTTTCAGGCAGTTATGTTAATTCCCATGTTTCATTTTTCATTATTGAGTTATATTCTTCATTCATTGCATCTCTCCATTCTTTATATTCTTTAGCTTCTTCATAATTTGAAGGTTCTACAACATTCATTATGTATGAGTCATTAATGCATAATCTTTATACCTTATAGGTGGCTGAATTTGACGTGATGACCTCCTTAGAGTTTTAGGTGTATCTTCTCCTCTTTTTGGTGTGCCTTGACTGCTTGAAGTGTCCATGCTAATTTTACCTTGTTCTAGAACCTGTACCTATTCTTGTTCATGTTCCTGTTCAACTTGTGTATCTATTTTGACATGATCATCACTATCAAAAGAAATATGTCATTTACCTGTATTATTATCTTCATCTGCATTTTCATGAAACACCACATCCCTACTTGCAAGCAATTTATGTGAACTGGGATCAAACAACTTGTATGCTTTTCGATCATCACAATAGCCAATAAATATGCACTTAATTGATTTTGCATCAAGCTTTCTTCTCTCATCCTTTGGAATATGAGCAAATGCCTTGCATCCAAATATTCTTAAATGACTATCTTCTGGTTTGTAACCATGGAATGCTTCAAAAGGAGTTTTAAGATCTAAACTTTTGGTTGGACTCCTATTCTTTAAATAAACAGTAGTATTAATGGCTTCAGCCCAAAAAGCATTAGAAATATTTTTACCTTGAAGTATGCTACGAGCACATTCCACTAGTGTTTTGTTCTCTCTCTCAGCAACTCCATTTTGCTGAGGTGTATGTGGCACTATGAATTGCTGAAGGATCCCATTGCTTTAACAATATTGACTAAATGCTCCTGATGTATATTCTCCACTGTGATCAGATCCGAGTATTTTTATGCATTTGCCTATCTGTTTTTCAACCATAGTTTTGAATTCTTTAAAGCACTCAAAAACATCACTTTTGTTTCTTATAAAATAGACCCAAGTATACCTAGATCTATCATCAACAAATATGAGAAAGTACCATGCACCACCAAGTGATCTAGTTTGCATAGGTCCGCATACATCAGAATGAATTAATTCAAGTATTTCCTTTGAGCTTTTCTCTTTATGAATAGGAAACTCCTCTCTATGCTATTTACCCAAAGCACATGCTTCACATTCAATATGACTATCCTTCATAACTGGAAGACCGCCAACCATTATTTTCCTTTGAAGCAACTTTAAATCATTAAGAATCAAATGTCCATACCTTTGATGCCAGAGCTCTTCTATTTGCAGTGCTGTAGATGCCAATGCCTGATGTCCTTTCCTGGTCACATCAAGCTTATACAAACCTCCAACTCTGGTACCTGTAGCAATGACCTTGTAGTGATCTTGAGTGTCCTTAACAAAACACTGTGACTTAACAAATTCCACCTTTAGGTCTTGATCAGCAATAGTAGAAATAGATATTAGATTCTTTTTGATGCCAGGAACATACATCACATTATGGATCTATTTCACTTGTCCATTAGGCAAATTCACACCTACTACTCCATAACCTTGAACTTTATGTGATCTGTTATCACCTAGATAGATGTGGGTATCATCAATGTTCTCAAAATATGAATCAAACCAATCCTTGTTACAAGACATATGGATTGAAGCACCGGAATCAATAAACCAAGCATTCATATCATCAGTTTCAGCAGACAATGCAGCATCAGAAACAAACAACTTAAGATTTTTAAATCCATCACTGATTGAGGTGTCTTGGTCCACAAAATTTCCATTATGCTTTCTGTTTCTTTGTTTGGACTCATGATATTTTCTTTTATAACAATTTTTAGAGTGATGACCAGGTTTGCCACAATAATAACATCCATCATTTCTCTTATCATGAGTATCAAATCTGGATTGTGACATACCTTTCTGTATTGCTTGAAACTTGCCTCCTTTATTCTTGTCCCATGGTTTACCTCTATATGGTTGTTTACCTTTGGCTACTAACGCCAAATCTGTACTATGAGAGCCAGGATCAAAGTTCTTCATCCTCTCTTCTTCTTGTAGAAGAATACCTTTCAATTCTTCAAACGAAGGGGGCTTTTCTCTAGCTGAAAGACTTGAAATAAAGACTCGATAATCTTCCACTAAGCCTTTTAATGTGATGGTTACCAAGTCAGTACTGGATACCTTTTCACCAATATCACCTAACTTATCACTTAGATCTTTGACACGGGAAATGAAGCTGCTTATATTTTCATGTCTTTCCATTTTTATATACAAAAGCTTGCTTTTCAAAAATAAAATCCTGTTTGAGTTTGTTGTTTCATACAAACCTTCCCACGTTTCTTTGGATGTCTTATAATCTCTGATGTGTGGAATTATATTGTCCTTTATAGACATTCGTAGCAGCACCTTTGCTTTCATTTCCCGTTTATCCCAATCTGGAATGGAGGCAGGATCAGAGGGTTTGGGCTCACCCCCACTCACAATTGACCACAAATTATAAGCTTCCAATATTGTCATCGACTTGAATTTCCAGTTAACATAATTTTCACCATTAAGCTTAGTAGATTCATTCAAATAGGAATCAGCTAGAGGATTTGACATAACAAAAAAATTTCTGCAAACAAATTACCTTTAGCTCTTCACTTTTCCAGCTGCTGTCACCTCCAGGCAACTCAGTGATCTCAAGCTTTCCACAGATCACCACAAAACTGTGATCTCTCTTCCTCAGCTCTGATACCAACTTAGAAAAAAATAATTGAAGAGAAGAAATAAAATACAAGGATGAGCAAAACCCACAATATCTCACAATATGTGAGATCACACTTTATTGCCTAAATGCTTGGATACACATTACAAATATATAGGCACACATAGGAAACTCACGGATAGTTTAGCTCCTACAAAATAGGATCTAATATTTTAATAATAGACACATTTACTAACTATTAAAAAACAACTCACATATGCTAAATGCTAACTACGAGACCTACAAACTTTCCATTTCTTCATTATTCTAACAGACCACATGTTGTTCACTGCTTTGGGCTGTATGTTGTTTGTTGGGTGTTGTTTGGGCTGTATGTTGTTTGTTGGGTGTTGTTCTAGCTCTTTCTTTTGACTGTGGAGTCTGGACAGGGCTTAGTTCAATGGTTTTTGCTCTGTGGACTGGCATGGCCCTTTCTCCAACATTCTCTGCCCTTATATGTGGCTTTGGTGCCTTGTGAGTGGTTTTGGATGTCTGCTAACGTTGGAGACTATTTTGTGATATTCTTCTGTGCTTTGGGTCGGCTTCTCAGTGTAGACTTGTTCCTCTTTGTTGATGGCCTTCCTGCAGTGTTGCTTCTTACATGAACATTGTTGCCTCTGTATCCTTTGTTCTCTGGCAGTTATTGCCTCTATTCTAGCAGAATGTGTACGTATTGTTAGCTATTTTCTTCTTTTTAGTTGCTCTTCTGAGCGCTGATCTTTTTGTACTATTGCATTTTTCAATATAAAATAAAGAAATAAAACAATTAATAATCATACCAAGGGAAGAGCATCTCAGGGACCCATCAATAGAAACAATTTTGGCTTAATCTATCTATTCACACGTGGCAATGACACATCCATCAGGGGTCATACAATAGAGATGCAACTGTCATGACAGCATACTACAATAGTCCACAGATAGATTGAACCGATTTAGGATTTTGATTTTGGCCTATAAAAAGACCTTGGGTCTCACAAAAGTAAATTGAAAATACCCACAATTAGGGCCTAAATTTAATGCTTGACTCTGCCTGTTAAGTAATCTTTTTGTGACGGTCATCTATTTGAAGTTGCCTTTCAAATATTAAAGCCTACTTATTTGAGGAAAAAAATATATAGAGACTAAAAATATATATAAGAATAATTACATAGAAAATTTGACAGTTTATCTGAAATCTTTTCTTCCAAGTGATACAGTCTTCCTAAAATTTTAATTGTATTTTCACGGCTAAAATGTCTAAATATGGCCATACAACCATCAAATTTAGACCCTACCTACAACCCAATATTTATTTATTTATTTATTTTTTGGCCTTGAAAAATGATAGATTGTGAGCTTTCGACGAGGTTGGATCATGCAAGGACATTCCTGAGAGGGTAATATGATCAAATCGATCCATTACTGCCTAAATCTAGGTCTGTACTGTTAGAAGTAGGAGCTCAGAGTCCTGGCACAAGCATGGCATTTTCTTTGAACATCTCATGGATGTTTATAGAATTTTGAAGCTATGGAACGCTCTTGATTCTATTGCCAAGTGTGGTTTATTTCATTCTGCTTATTCCAATTATTATGTTAATCTTGCAATTTTTCATCTCAATGTTGACAGGAAGAAAGTAAGAGACCTTATTGGGGATGAAGCAGAAGAGCTTGTGCACATGTTTTGTATTGTGCCCAGGCAGCCTCTTATTCATGACAATTTGTTATTTCAGTTTTCTGATGATGACTTGTTTCTGCACTGAAGGAATCAGAGAAATCAATGCAAGAGGCTGAGGCAGAGGATCTGAAGCTATAGAAATTGGAATTGGAGGAAGAAAATGAGAATTGGATTTGATAAAATCCATGATAAATATGAGATTCTCAAGACTTAATTGGAGGAATAGTTGGATGGGATTTCTCTTCCTAAATGGAGAAGGAAACTCAGAAAATATTGACCCCTGAGGGAGTTGTAGTGAAACACATTAGAATAGGGGAAGATGTTTAGGTACCCAGGAGATTGGTTGCAATCTTTTTATCCATGACCATAGCAGATTTTATAGACCATCTATTTAGTTTCCAAGATAATCTGTTTGATAACAGTAATAGGAAACTTGAGTGGTCAGGAAATAATTGCACTGCTCTGTGGTCAGGAGATGGCAAGCCAGGGCTATGGATGAATATTTTTTCTATAATGGTGCTCTTTATAATTTGATTGTACCTGATCATCAACACTTTCCTCCTTAAATCCATCCACATCTCAGGAACGATCAATATACCATCACCATGCTATAACTCTTAGGAATTCAAGTCCTAATTGTTTTACCCTACATATACATTAGTCCCTACGCACATATACACATAACATTAAAACCTCACTGGGACAAACAGGTATAGTTATATATGTTGTGAATCTCCTAGTGGGAAATGCCCCCCAGTGCCCATGTCATTTGTCAACTTGTAGGACGGAGCCCCCTTTTAGTCAAGGAATACCGCCGACGCCCATTACTTAGGATGCCACTCATTTCTAATCATTAGAAGACATGGAAAAACTTTTGTTTCAGCTTCCGTAACTATTTCTTCATCCTCTTTTTCTTCATCCTCTTTGTACTGGTGCACTCTGAATTTACCATATTCTTGGAATTTACTCTTCCATTTTTTCATACCTGAGCATCAATCATTGGGTATACCCACCTTGAATCACCCAGTCTAGTGTTCCTACTGGTCGAGAGTTACTTTATCCTCTCAAGTGATGGTATTAGTCTAGAGTTAAGTTATTCCCTCTAGCATTGGTATTATCTACAATTAAAGTTTGAGTAAGGATACTTTCGTCGACAACATTTTTCTATCATACAATTGTTTTCTGTTTTATTGTTAATCAGAAAAATAATTGTTATTCTAGTTTAGACCAATCCCAGTGCAACATAATATTCAACGTCAGTCCCTATGCACATATACACCTAGCCCTGCCACTTCGAAGTGGATAAAAATATCATATTGATGGATTATATACATGAAGGGTCTAGATAATAAGAACTACTTTTTGGTTATATACACAATATGACAAAGTAAATTCCAATTGAGAATGGAAGAGGTTTTGAGCAAAACATTAGGTTCTAGTAGTCCTTTTAAATATCTACACAATAAACTGCCCCTAGGTTTAAAAATAGTTGAGCAAATAATATACCGTTATTTGCTTGGTAATGAGGTTTTATATATGTTGTGAATCTTACTAGGTTTTAATGAACTATTTCCATGTAATCTATTGTATGTATTCTTATGCACTTCTAATTGTTATAATCTAAAATGGCTCATTGTGCTCTTATTTTTATAGTATTTTAATCCAACTTCGCCCGCTGATGATTAACCTGATACGAATATCTGATCTGAAGAAAATCGTAGAGGGGACTATTGATGTATTAAATAAAGTAATTGGTTTAATCTTAGTTCGTTGCAGTTAGGATTTCATATAGTTATTTCTTTCAATAAGTTCTCAAGTGTATAAATAGGAGCCAATTAGTCTCTCTTAGTTAGTTCTAGTTTTATTCAAATTGTATTACTTTTCAATTGGAGGAAAACTTTCCGTTTTCGCTCATTTATCCATGCCCATTTCGGGATTATTTTTGAATGCAAATGAAGGGGAATTTCTTCTGAAGATAGCTTGAGTTTAGGAGGATCATCTCTGGCTGGGAAAGTAGGGCCCGCTTCCCTAACTTTGAGGAGACCTCTTGGTATTTTATTTCCATGTTATTATATTATGTCTTTATGTTCATCATCATCACTTTTGTGTGTTAGTCTTATGCTATGTATTTTGTTTCTATGTAATTGTTTTATATATTGTCACCTGTAGGTTAGTCCTTTGAATTCTAAAAAATACCAAAAATAGATTTGTTATTTGAACAACGTGTTATATTCAGAGTATTTCATTGCTGTGGTTTGATAATTAATGTCATTATTTCTGAGTTTCATTTCAGCAAAATAGACAGTTTCCTTCAAGCATGTGTGTTTCTTTAATGCAAAATAGAATAGTTTCTTTCAAAGCATGTGTTTTTCCTTCCAAGAAATTGGTGTACCTTCTATTTCTGCACATTTGTTTCTCTTCAAAGCAATTAGAATAAGTTTCTTTTTTCTCGCATGTGTGTTTATTCTAGCAATCTAATTAAGTTAGATCTTAACAACCAACACAAACCATCCAACCACAAGATTCAAACTCCACTCCAACCCCCCACACTAAAGAGTCTTATTAAAGATCACTCTAGACACCTTCAGATTGATAATTAAATGATGATGAATCAAAAACTTCAACGACCTCATCACTAAATAATGGAAGACCAAAAATCATCACTTAAAAACCCACGTTAGATGTCACTTTATAGATTTGAATTTGAGTCTCCACAATAAAAACTCAATACTTTAACCCACTTGAACTCAACCCCTTAAACTTGTTCTTTATAACAATTAATGAATTTATTATTTTTGATATAAAATTTATTGAATACTCCATGTTACAAATAATTTTTGTTTTATTTTGTATCTTCTTTAATCAAAATAATATTTTATAGTTTTATGAAACAATCTCTTTTCAATTTTATTTACTCCTATATTTTAGTTTAGAATATATATATATATATATATATATATATATATATATATATATATATATATATATATATATATATATATATATGTATATGTATATGTATATATATATATGTATATATATATATATATGTATATATGTATATGTATATGTATATGTATATATATATACATATACATATACATATACATATATATATACATATACATATATACACACACACACACACACACACACACACACACACACCTAGCAAGAGGTGGTAGACATCCTTATTAAGTACATAATTCTTGTATCTCATATAGGTTGAAATACCCAGTGTGAATTTTAATATGTTGATAAAATTGAATTTTAATTCAAGGTTCTTAAATTTTAGAATTCATTATGTAGGTTCTAATTTTTACATTTCATTGTGGTGTAGAAGATGTTTTTGCAGTCATAGCAAAGGCTAGAAACATAGAAGTTGTAAGTTATTATTTATTGCATTGCATTGAAGAGAGGATGAAGGTAATAAAACTAGAAACAAATGATGGAATGTTGTTTCCCATAGGTTCATTTGTAGTGCAAAGAACATATTTGAAACAAGACAAAATCATTCAAAATGTGATTCATTTTACTGATTACCAACCTCACACCATGGTGTATCAGTATAGCCACCTAGTAATTGCTACTGACGTGTCTCTTCATCAAGTTCCACATGCATGTGGACATTCAAATGAGAGGAGCTCAAACTTGGGAGATCCTCTTGGAAAATTTTGAAGATTTCTTAAATAATAAGTATATATGGACATGTAAATAATTGGGAAAGTGAATTGGACTAGATAAAAAATACAATTTAAATGTGGGAGATCCTCCTCTTGTAAATTTGTAAGTGTGAAATGTTTATTTGATCAAACTTAAGATTATTTAATGAGTCAATTGAAACAAGGTTACATTGCTTGAAGAAAATTAAGCATCATATATAGTTGACTAGATAGATTTATAAATTGTACTATTAAATTTTGTCAAGTTTAAAATGATATATTCTACTTTGAACTCATAAATTACATTGAACTTAATTTGAGTAAATGAGAGGAACTAGTAATTATTTTTTGACATGTAAATATAAAATATCCATTGTAATATCAACAATCATTTATATCAAAACTTTATAAGTCATTAAGTCAAATATTGAAACAGTCAAATATGGTCATGGCTCTTTTAGGGCCCTTTTCCTTGAAGTTGTAGGTGTTGTTGGTAACCAATTTAGTGGAATATCCTTTGTGAATGTTGTAGGTTCATAGGTCCATGGTCATCCCTCTCAGAAAACTCTATTTCATCCTCTACCTTGTGCACAACCTCCCCCGGTGGTGGTGTGCGGTCACGATGTGGTAGAGAATGAGTTTTATCAGCAACAAGGGGTGGTTTGTAGATTCAATAGCTTGTGCTCATCCCTACTAGACCTTCATAAATGGGTCTTGGATTCTTGGAAACCCTTGGTGGAGGGAAAGATTTAGCTCTTCCCTTGTGCTAGGGGCTTCTTCGTAGTAACCTTCACTTCTTTGGAGGAGCAGGATATTGTGTTCAACAACAAGGTTTGGTTGTAGGGAGTACACTCCCTCTCCATCAAACCATGGTCTAGTTCCTTCAACCCTCTTACTGAACCATTCAACATTGGACCAGTATGGGTAAGGCTCTCAAATCTCCCGCTCTAGTTTTGGGAAGATTCATGCTACGAGGTTATCGTTAAAGCCCTAGGCCACTTATTAATGGTGGATTCCTCTACCTCATCCACGAGGCACTCTACTTTGGCCCCTATTTTGGTTGACATTAACATCTTGTATGAGGTTTCTTATATATTGTTTTATTCTTGGGGACGTGTAGATGTTTACTTGTTTTTGTTTTTATATTTGTTGGATTTCATAATACATGGGTATTTTTAGTTATATATATATATATATATATATATATATATATATATATATAGAGAGAGAGAGAGAGAGAGAGAGGCTTTTGTTTATTCTTTATTCATTTATATCATATTTATTGTATAAATATATGAATTGGTATCTCTTTTGGTTTTTTGTCTCAACTTTAGTTTTCTCCCCCCCCTTTGGTTTTCATTCCTTCCCATCTATCCCTCTTTGGCCTTTAAAAATCTCAAGTCTGCTCTCCAATCTACAACTCTCCTCTTCCTATTGATGGATCATTGAGTATGATCCGAAATGTTGAAACAAAAATATACACAATTGAATCCAGAAGCACTCTTAATACTATCATGGACTGTGGAAAACTCATGCCTACTATCTCCAAACCCCTATTTAGAGAGGTTATTCTAAAGGTTGGAGAAATATTGTGGGCACAAATATTAGATTATGAGGGTCTCCCATTCAGATGTAGAGCATTCTTTGCTATTGGGCACCTAGTGTTAGAAATGAAAGACACAACTACACAAATGGAAATCTAATTCAAAAATAATTTCTACAATCTTAACTGTGTATTACCAATGGAGATTGTAACATGCAAATAAAAATATGCAAACCCGGAAACATCAAAATAGAAAACTAAACACACAACACAGTGTTTACGTGGAGAAAACCCTTATGGGTAAAAAACCCCACCAAGAAAGAGGCACAAGCTTGTATTAATCTGTAAAAGATTTGTATAATACAATCACTCAACAACTTTCTCCACCAATCTTCAATCTGACAGCATTCCAGTAGCACCTGAGTACCTAAAATATCATATACAACAATAAATATAATGAAAAATATTTATAGAGGAGTTTTTCCTCCAATTTAGGCACCCACTTTCTCTCTCCTCCAACAACCCCACATGCAAGCATTAAATGGTGTCATACATGCAACCATCAAGTGGTAATAACTTGCCCATGCAAGGTTGGGCGCCTAAGTCCAAGAATAGCATATAAAAGCATCTTATGACATGTCATAACCGTCATAAATACCACTAAAAAGGAATCTTCCCAATATGGGCACCTGGGTCTAATAATAGCAACCACAACTAATAATGGGTATCACATGCATCATACATGCATGGAATCTTATGACAACAAGTGTAGATGCCATAAATCCACTTACACCACATTATGACAAGTTGTCATACATGCTAAAAATAGCAAATTCTCCAAGGGGAATGCCTACACTCATTTACTCATGAGTTTTACATTTGCCAACAATAAATATCACTCCATAACTCCCACCAGTAACTCCAAAATAACCACTATCAATGAGACTACTTCATTCCCTTATGGGTAATTACAAATAACAAATAATAAATGGGATAAATACAATATTGGAATTTACAAGGTTTATGGCACCTTATTCCAACATTCTGCCACTTAACATTATACCTTGTAAATCAACCCATAGGAAAACAAATGAAATATAATCAGGCACTAGAAACAAGGCCCAAGGCCCATGGCCTCTCTACACCACACAAACTTCTTTGTACTCACAGGCTTGATCAATGAATCTGCAACATTCTCTTGAGTGTCTATCTTCTTTAGTTCAATTTGTCCATTTACAACCAACTCTCAAACAAAGTGATACTGAACATCAACATGCTTAGTCCGAGCATGATACATGGGATTCTTGGCCAAACAGATAGCACTCTGGCTATCACAACCAATCTGAATGATCCTACAATAAAATTCAATACCTATACACAGTCTCCTCAACCAAACTACCTCCTTAGAGACATAAGTAGCATCCATATACTCTTCTTCTTTGGTGGACAAAGCAATTGTGGACTGCCTCTTACTCATCCAACTCACTGCTCCTCCAAATAGAGTAAACACATAGCCACTAGTCGACCTTCGACTATCCAAGTCACCTGCTCAATCTGAATTAACAAAACCCTGTATGTCCAAAGATTTATCAACACTATCAATACTAGAGTAAACTAAACAATAATCAAGAGTACCTGTAAGATATTTAAGTACCCTCTTCACATAATTCCAATGTTGTCTACTAGGGTTAGACATAAATCTACTCAAAACTCCCACTACTTGGGCAATATCTGGCCTAGTGCAAACCATTGCATACATCAAACTCCCTACAACACTAGAATATGGCACATTAGACATATCCTCAAGATCATCTTCAGTCTTTGGACACATATCTAATGAAATCTTAGTACCAATGGGTAAAGGAACTCTAACTGGGTTACAATCTTGCATACTAAGTCTCTATAAAATGGTATTCACATACTTACTTTGTGACAACCAAAGCTTTTTGTTACCTCTGTCCCTCTTGATCTCCATACCCAGAATATACTTGGAAGATCCAAGATCCTTCATATCAAATGCACCTGAAAGTTGGGCTTTAAGCTCACTGATCATACTCTTAATATTGCTAAAAAATAACATGTCATCAACATACAATGCAATAACCAGTATAGAATCATCAATACAATAAATGTAAACACAATAATCGTCCTCGCTTTTAACAAAACCCAATTTCAACACAAATGAATCAAACATTTGATACCACATTTTGGGGGACTCTTTTAAACCATAAAGTGACCTCTTTAACCTGCAAACCTATTTTTCTTTCCCTTTTATCCCAAAACATGTAGGCTATTGCATATAACTTTCTTCCTCAAGATCTCCATGCAAGAATGCAGTCTTAACATCCATTTGCTCAATCTCCCAATCATAAGCTACAACAATGGATAAAAGAAATCTAATAGAAGTCAATTTAGAAACAGGAGAGAATATCTCACCAAAATCAACTCCCTCTCTCTGGGAGTAGTCCTTGGCTACCAGTCTAGCCTTGTACTTCTCCAATGACTCGTCTGCTCCAAACTTCTTCTTGAAGACCCACTTACAACCTATGGCCTTTCTTCCTTTGGGCAAACAAACAAGATCTCGAATGTTACAAGAGTCTAAATCCATCATCTCCTCTTGCATGGCTAACTACCAAGACTCACTATCATCTAAAAGAATGGCTTTCCTATAGGATCTAGGCTCATTGTTAGTACTCAATAAACCAAATACATAATGAAAATTTGGTGGGCTATACCTATCAACTAGATTCCATTGTCTTGTGGATCTCCTCAAGGGTGGAGTAAGAGTCTCAACTTGTTCTTCTGCATGATCATCTGTACCAACTTCTTCTGTAACAACAAATTCATCTTCATCAGAACTAATCTTCTTCTTCTTCTTCTTCACCCCCAATCCATCATTTTGTTCTTCCTGAGGTGGATCTTGCTGCTCTAACTCAAAGCGCACTCTCTTTACCTTTTCATCATTTTCTTTTGGCTGCTTAGGTTTAGAAATAGATCTAAGTTCCCTGAAAATAACATCTCTAGAAGGGACAATCTTACAGGTTAGATGATTCCAAAGCTTATAACCTTTGACATTATCACCATATCCAATGAATGTACACTTTTCAGCTTTTGGATCCAACTTAGATTGCTTTTCCTTAGGCACATGAACAAAAGCCTCACAGCCAAAAACCCTTAAATGTGAAACAGAAGGTTTCTTACCTGTCCACACTTCATAAGGTGTTGAATCAAGAGCCTTACAAGGATATTTGTTAATCAAGTAGCAAGCAGTACACACAGCCTCTACCCAAAAATATTTATCCAACTGTGCATCACTCAACATACTTCTGGCCCTTTCCATGATTGTTTGGTTCATCCTTTCTGCAACACCATTCTGTTGTGGCATTTATAGAGTTGTCTTTTATCTGATAATACCCGTATGCTTGCAAAACTCATGAAGTTCCTTAGAGCAATATTCCCCTCCATTGTCAAATCTTAATATTTTTATCTTCAAACTTGATTGGTTCTCTACAAAGACTTTGAATTCTTTAAACTTAGTGAAAACTTTAGATTTGTGTTCCATAAAATAAATCCATGTAAATCTAGACACATCATCAATGAAGGTAACAAAATAATGATATTTTATGATAAAATCATTATCCACAGGTCCAAACACATCCGTATGAATAATTTCTAACTTCTTTTTTTCTCTATTGCTTCCTAAAGGAAATGACTTTCTATTTTGTTTACCAAACACACAATGCTCACAAAAATTAAAGTGCTCATCAGAATAAGAGAAATCGTCCAACAAATCTTTATTCTTAATAGTTTTCAAAAAATTATTACTTGTGTGACCCAATCTACGGTGTCACAACATACGTATATTTTCAGTACTGGCCTCAGATACATAGGAGGCATTACAAACTATAGTGGCTTCAAGCTTGAATAGGTTTCCCAATCTCTTTCCCTTCGCTACCACCAAGTTCCCTCTCACCAATCTGCGGCCATGTCAAAAGTCACATGCATTCCCAAATCATTTAGCTTTGAAACATAAATCAAATTTCTAGCTAATCCAGGAATATGATAAACATCAGGGAGGGTTTTAATCCTCCCATCATTGAAACACAATAGTACCTTGCCTTTCCCAAGTATCATATGTGGAGAACAATTCTTTATGCGAGATCATATGAAATGAGCATCCTGAGTCAACCAACTAATTTTCATTAGAAACAACATTACATGTAGAAAGTAAAACATCTTCACTTGCATTCGATGACTTATCCGAAGCACTCTCCCACTGTTTCTTTGGGTTCCTACACTCCTTCACATCTCCCCTTTTATTGCAATTCCAACACTTAACTTTGTTCTTCTTTCTTGAAGTCTTAGAACGGCCCTTGGACTTGTCTTGAGCCCCTTTCTGATCTCCTTTCGGTCCTCTTTCCCTAGACCTTCCCCTGACACTGAGAGCATCCCCTGAACTATCTAAACTCTTCTTCCTTAAGTCTTGTGACAGTATCACTAAAACAAGGGCATCCAACTTGGGACCTGCGAGGTTAGTAGTGATAGCAAGGATAACATTCTCCCAAGACTCAGGTAAAGAACAAAGTAGTAAGATATATTTATCTTCCTCACTAACATCAACATCTACTAAAGCAAGCTGACTCAACAATAAATTAAAAGAATTTAAATTCTCTACAATTGAATCACCCTCTCTCATTTTTATGGAAAACAATTTTCTTTTCAAATAGAGTTTATTTACCATACTCTTGGTTTGATAGATCTCACCCAACTGATTCCACAACTTGTGTGCGGTCTCTTCCTTTGCAACATTCAACAGGACAGAATCTAACAAACACAAATGGATGGTTCCCCGTGCCTTCTTATCTAGTCTATCCGACTCATTCGGAGAGACTTCATTAGGTTTCTTCTCTTTTTGAATAGCCAACCGCTGGTTTCTTTCTTCCAACAAATCCTCCATTTTCAACTTCCACAACTCATACCCCATTCTGTTGAACTTCTCAATGTCCAAATGAGAGGTTGATGCAATGGTGGATCCAACCATAATATCAACACAAGTTCTGAAAAAAAATACAACCAAATCTCCCACTGCAGCTATAGCTTCCACACTACCACCCAAGAGTCAAAGTTGGCTAGGCTCTGATACCAAATGTTAGAAATGAAAGGCACAACTACACAAATGGAAATCTAATTCAAATACAATTTCTATAATCTTAACTGTGTATTATCAATGGAGATTGTAACATGCAAATGAAAACATGCAAACCTAGAAACATCAAAATAGAAAAATGAACACACAACTTAGTGTTTACATGGAGAAAACCCTTGTGGGTAAAAAACTCCACCAAGAAAGAGGCACAATCTTGTATTAATCTGTAAAAGATTTGTACAATACAATCACTCAACAACTCTCTCCACCAGTCTTCAATCTGATAGCATTCCGGTAGCAATTGAGTACCTAAAATCTCACATACTACAACAAATACAATGGAAAATATTTATAAAGGACTTCTCCCTCCAATTTGGGTGCCCACTTTCTCTCTCCTCCAACAACCCCACATGCAAGCATTAAATGGTGTCATACATGTAACCACCAAGTGGAAATAACTTCCCCATGCAAGGTTGGGCCCCCAGGTCCAAGAATATCATGTAAAAACATCTTATGACAAGTCATAACCATCATAGATACCACTAACAAAGAATATTCCCAATATGGGCACCTGGGTCTAATAATAGCAACCACAACTAATAATGGGTATCACATGCATCATATATGCATGGAATCTTATGACAACTTGCAGCTACCATAAATCCACTTACACCACATTATGACAAGTTGTCATACATGCCAAAAATAGCAGATTCTCCAAGGGGAATGCCTACACTCATTTACTCAAGAGTTTTACATTTGCCAACTGTAAATATCACTCCGTAACTCCTGTCGATAACTCTGAAATAACCATTGTCAATGAGACTACCTCATTCCCTTATGGGTAGTTAAAAATAACAAATAATAAATGGGATAAATACAATATTGAAATTTACAAGGTTTATGGCACCATATTCCAACACCTAGCCTCAGCTTATCCTCTCCCTCGGTGCAAGAGAGGGGCAACTTGATGGAAGAACGTGCTTGATGACCACTTGACCATCAATGCTTCTATCACATCTCATTTTTGGACTTTATTTATAATTTCAATTATTGGTCATTTAATTATGATTATTTTACTATTGAGTGATTTCATGTGCATAAAGGTAAAATAGTTCATATTTAAAATACATAGAATTTGAAAGTCAATCTAATAAGCAATTATTATTGTTATGATTATGGATGTATATCTTGTCTTGTTTCAGTTATGATTATAAGGACTAACTTATTTACGAAAATCTAAGTGCAACTGAGTGTAGAAAAAATATCGAAGACGGGAACATGGTTGAGGTAGAAGTGTCCTAGCTGAAGATAGGAAAAAAAGCTAGTTAATCATGCAGAAATGAAACAACAGCTAACCTAACTCCCAATGGAGTGCATTCTAACCTAGAAAATCAGTCAAACAAATAGAAATAAACATAGAATCTAAGATAGTTAGGTCTCATCTCCATTGTCCTCCTAAATCCTCCATTATTGTTCTCAGATTTTGTAGATTTTTGTATAATCTTGAGAAGCTCATCAGAATGGCAAGATGTTGGAGAGTTACAGCAGATTCGGAGCTAAGAAAAATGTCTTCTAAGAGGTGAAAATGAAGTTGAATAGGTTGTTTTATAGAGGAGTTGATTTGAATGGAGGGCCAAGATCACATGTTGACTTTGAGCCCAAATCAAGGGTGGAGGTTGATTAGGGTTCCTCTACACTAGAGGACAAAATAGAATTTTAAATTAGGATAAATTGTGAGGTGGGAAATGTGATTTAAACTAAATAAATTTGCCCAATTTATTTAATTTACTGGAATGATGCATGTGAAAGGGGATATTGATGAGGGATATTAAAAAAAATGATTTATTTGTTTAAATTAATGAAAGGGGACATTAGGATACGAGTGATTAAATAATTAATTAATTAAAATCAATTATTTAACCATAGAAGAAAATTAGGGGAAATCAGGAGAATATGGAAGAAATTAGGGTTTTACGACCTGAGGACACTTTTAGGTGTCTACATTTTGCCCCTCTTTGAGATGATGTGATTTATGTCGAGTAACATCATTTTAAAGAAGCTAAGGAAATGGATAGAGGAAAAGGATGATGCTGGGAAGATAAGCTGATGATGTCCCCTCGAGAGGATAGGCGGGTTGGACAAACACGAGTAGGCTCTTGAAATGAAAGGGATTGGTTGGGGAATGGATGCTGCAATGAAGGTGGAGGAATGAAGATGCGAGAGAGAGATGGCGGAGGAATGAAGGATTGGCTAGAAGAAGGGAAATGAGATCTTGCTTTGATAGAATTTTGAGCTTCTCACTTGCAATTTTTTTTGCTTATCATCATAGAACTTATTATGTCAAAGGACAACAATCACCATGGTGTGACAAAGGCCAAAGTGGAAAGTGTGGTCCTTTGTGAAGCAAGCACATGACAGACAAGGAATGCTTGACTCAGACTAGTAACTGTGATACCTTGTCAGAACATGCGATGAGATAACTATGAGGTGTGCAAGTCCTGATGCAAGGAAGTTGTTATTCTTTCCAATACATAGGATGTCTTTGATTCACACCCAATGGAAACCTAATCACACGCAAGGCACCAAGTTGCCTCAGTCATTTTTCTAAGGCAAACCACAAACAACAATCAAAGAAAAAGGTCTCACTCTATCCTCTCTTCTCTTCATCACTTAGGGACTGCCTTGAGAAGCATAAGAACGAGACTGCAAAAACAATCCAAATGAAAGATAAGACAAAATAGACCAACACCCATTTGGACCTTCTTCCAAGTGATATGTGCTTGATTGATTGTGATAGGTTGAATGATGGAGGAGCCTGGTTTCAAGAAATGAAACATGTCATATAAGACGCCTGGTCTGGTTTTGACAATGCAACATCTTGTGTAAGGCAAGTGATATGATTGATCAACACTAGTGTTTTTGGCCATGCGAGCAACACCAGGGTTTGGTTGATGATGTTTAATAAATGATACATGTCGTATAAGGCGCAGAGTCCTGGTTTCAACGATGCCCCATTCCATGTAGGAGATATGTGAGAGGAGATAGTGACATATGATTATCACAAGGTGATTGATTGGATAGCTTGTCTTGTTGATTTTTGGATTGGTTTGAAGTATGTGTTTCTGTGAAAGATTGATTGTTTGACCAAAGTGTCTATTTCATGAAAGGATGACTTATTATGATGGTGGACAGGACGGGCCCTAAGGGACTAACCTAACGCCTCGGGGGCGCATCGAAGATGGCCTTACCTATGTGAAAGCTCAGAGGCAACGTAGTTTGACCATGTGGACTATGGATGATTTGAGGAACTGATTTGACTGATATGATGATGTGATTGATTGAATTGATTTGAAGGAGTGATTGATTTGATGAATTAATTGGGAGAATTGATAGATGTGAAGGATTGATGTGATGAATTGAATTGGTTTGAATGAATGGATTGAATGATTTGGTGGATGGGTATGATGAGTTGAGTGATTTTATTGCTTGGATTTTTGTAGGATATTTGATTTTTTTGAATTTTGGGAATATTTTGACTTTTTTGTATTTTGAGATGTTTTTATTTTTTTGGATTTTGACATGTTTTGATTTTTTTGGTGTTTTGGGAATATTTCAAATTTTTTTTGTGTTTTTGAAAATATTTTATTTTTTTGTATTTTTGAAATGTTTTGGGGAATGGCATTGGCTTGCAATTTTGATAGCATTTACACTAGACACCAATGATAATGGGAAAACCAAGTCTAGGTGCAAGGGTGGGCGATAATGGATGGAAGGAAGGATGTATGCATAAGAGAACAAGGATGTGATCTCCAAAGGCTATGTCGCATAGAAATAACATGCCCCATTCTAGGTGTAATGCTTAAGATTGATCATGACAAGGCTTATGACGATAGGGTGATGATAGGATTGGTTGGGAAGAATGAGGTATGTCAAGAGATGTCCAAAACATTTGTTGACATTGTGCCCCCAATCTTTATCAAGATCATAAGAGGAAGGGAGGATGGATGGGTTTAATGTGATAGGCATGTGTGTGTATGAATAAGGATGGTAAGGTGGAAAATGATAGGAGGATGAGATAATATGCCCCCAAGTGTATGTGGCATAGAAGATCAACTTTTTTGATTTTTTGAATTAGATAGGGGGATATGGATGAGAAGGACTCAGGTGTCTAGTGCCATGAAAGTGATAGTTCCAAAGATATGTCGCATTGACCATGTCAAATGTCATTATGCTCATCGATGTTGGTAAGTGATGGCATGAAAGTGAGATGGATAAGGTAGATAGTTAATTATGGAGGGACCGATAGTGCATTATGATGTGGATTATATAGGAACGAAAGTGGATTATGATGTGGATTAAGTGGGATTTGTGTAAGGATGGATGAATGACTTATGCCAAAGCATGGACCATAGGGAGATGAGGTGTGAAATATGTAGGAAAATGAATGAATAATGGGGTGATGTAGGTATGTGAAAATGTTGTGAAGTGGAATGGAATCATGATCAACAGTTTCACACACCGTGATAAACATTGAAGCTTTTAATGTGAAGGTGGTGTGGAAAGCAATGGCGATGTTTGCTTAGGAGATGGGTGATGTAGTGACTTATGTACCCACATAGACTTAGGGTTTTTTTATTTTTTCTTGACTCATGGGATTTGTTTATGGAATGGGATTTTGGAATGAAAGTGGATGGTTGGGATTTTTGAGAGGTGGATGCCTCTTTTGATTTGCATTTTTGTTTAGTGACCCATACCATTTTGGTTTTGGACTTTACTTTTGGAGGTATGGGCTTTTTGGATGTATTTTTGAATGGATTTTTCTTTGAATTTTTGGGTTGATTTCCTAAGGTATTAGGACCCTTAGGAGTTTTAACTTTATGAGAAGAGGCATCCAAATGTTTATTTTTCAATCCTATGGGGCAGGTGGAATGAGTGGAAGCTTTATATTTACAAGATGTGTGCATTTGTTGGCCATGACTAGGATATTTAGGGTATTTATGAATGGTAGGGATGTTAGGTGTTGGAAGCAATGGTGGCAAAGTGGATGGAGGGAAATTAGGAGTTGGAAGAAGTGGAGGCAAATTGGATGGTGGCAAGTGTATGGTCACATACTTTCAACACTTATAGGATAATGGAGGTGGAATGACAACATATGTCTTGGGAATATGATAGGACCTATGATGGAAAGTGGTAGATGTAGGAAGTGTGGAGGAAGTACCAACATCATTAGATTGTTGACCTTGGGGTGTGTATCCAAGGCCATATGAGCGAGGGGGGACATTGACATGGATTGGCTCCAAAATACCTTGTTCATGAAGGCCTAAGCCTTTACCATGATAGTTCATGTTTTAGAGCATGCGACAGACAATAGGACTATGTGTGGATTGGACACTAGATGTGAGTTCCTTATTTGATGGAGAAGGCAATGTGGATAATGGTTGTTGTTGTCCCAAGGAGGAACATGCATGTATGAAAGTGGATAGGCCAAGAGGATATGATGGTGATTTGAAATGGGATCGATGGTGGATGTGGACTTTGACTTTTTTCATTAAGATCCAAGTTATTTGTTTGATCTTCTATATTTATGTGTTCTTGGGAGGCACATGTCTCATCGTGACAAGTGGATGTGGTTGGATCCTGGTTGGGTGAGGTGGCAAGCTCTTGACCCTAGAATGCGTAGAGTTGGCTGAGTGGATCATCAGGGTCTTCTTGATCATAAGTGGGATCGTGATCATACATGGGAGCTTGATCATGGAAAAGATTAAGTGTGTTATGGATGGGTGGAATGGAAGGGGTTTGATCTTGATTTGGATGAGGGGGTAATGTTTCCTCATGCTTAGGATTGTGCTCTTGACATAGTTCTTGACTTGGAATGGAAGTGAATGTGGATGACTCTTCAATAGGGTCGATATGTTTGTGGACCACATGGTGGAGTTGAAGGAATGGACATGGTGTTCGAAGGTTCTTTGATAGGCTCATGAATGGGTATGGGGATGATCTATCCCTTGCTAGTAACCTTTGGATCACATCTTTGGTAGGTGGATGTGCGGAAGGACAATATAGTGGATGGATGATGAGGGTAGATGATGTGGACTCGGATTAGGAGTGCCCGGTGGTAGAATGTACTCATGATGGATGAGGTAGACTTATGTTCCCCTTGTAAAAGGTAGAATGAGAATTTAAAGGCACTTTGTCTTGCTACCAAGGTGGGCTTGGATAATCTTGTGAATAGTCTTAGAGTGCTAGAACCTTGTTCTCTAGGATTGGCATGGAATGACACATGTCTTCATATCATTGTATGTCATCTTGTGGGATTAAGATCATGTTGACAAGTGCTTGACTAGGATGAATGACGATGTGGAGTGACTAGGAATGTGATAGAGTATGAGATTGATTGGATGATTAGATGGGTGATTAGGGATGATTAGGATTTTGATTATGAATGAAGGTGACTTGGAATGATTACGGTTGTGATTAGGGGTGAGGTGATTAAGATGAATTTGATTGAATGATGTGATTAGAAAGGGTGATTAGGATGTGAATGTGGAATGATGAAGATATGAGTAGGCTACAATTATGATGCGACAAGGATAATATGGAATGATAAGGATGAATGTGTTGGTGTGAATGTTTAGAATGTTGTGTGTATGAGGGATGACTAAAAGGATCTACTCCCTTGTCTCTTCATTTTGCAACCATGTCTTTACCAAATGAGACTTGTGAATTTTAAGATGTTATGTGGATGTCAACGCAAGGTGATGAGGCCCAAACTATGACAAAGGCTAATGATTTAGTCTCTAAAAAGTCTAGCTCTAAGAGAGTACTCTCGTCTACTAATGACCTTTCAAAGCACAAATTAGTTTTATCGAAACCTTGAGGTATGAAGAGATGATTGATTAAAGCGAAGTCGTGAGTTTCAGACTCTACTCAAAAGGAATGATTGATTAAAGTGAACCCATGAATTTTAGAATTCACTTGGGAGTATTAAGCCCAAGTTGCAATTGATGTGAAAAAGATGTCAAGGTCTCTTGGTCCACAGATTTGTACTAGTGATATAGTCAAGCTTCGATAGTTTCTCCCTATGTTTCGACCTTAGGAAGACTAAAGTTTAGGGTCCTCTATAGATGTCAAAGGCTCAATGAAATTGAAATGTTGTGACAAAATTTGATCATAGAGGAATTAAATGGAATATGAAGTGGAATGAAATTGAATGGTGGGTGAATATAACCAATAAGTCTATAATGTTTTGACATGGTTGCACTTGGATTTGATAGGGAGAGTAGATGCTCCAAGTTTTCCCTATGGTTATGGTGTATTATGATTGGGAATGATTACAATGAAATGAATGGTTCGGATATGATTAGGATTGGATTGGGATGATTTGGATATGTTTAGGATACGTGATAGTGATATGATGTGGAATGATAATATGATATTGGTTGGATTCAAATGGCGAGGATGATGAAATGTAATGATTAGGATTTGATTAGGAAGAAGGTGACAAGGGATGATTAAGGTTTGAATGATGATGACTTGGGTATAATTATGGTATGATATGGAATGATTAGGGATGATTAGGATGATGTTAATTGGATGAAAGAGGTGATTAGGGTTTGATAAGGATGATTAATATGATGGTGTTAGGATGAGTTGGAAATGGTTAAGGTATGATTAGGATGGCGATTAGGATGAAGTGTAGTGATTAGAAATGATGATTAGGATATGGTGTGATGATTAGGTATGTGGAATGATTAGGAAGGACGAAGAGGATATGATTATGAAGAGGTGGAATGATTAGGAATGAGGAATATGATAGGTTGGAGTGAGGTGGAATGATTAGAAAGTGATAAGAATTTTATTAGGATATGATTAGGGATGGTTTGGATATGATGTGGCTAAGAAGGGTGATTAGGATGTGATTAGGATATGATGAGTTGGAATGATGAATATGATATGATGTGAAATGGATGTAATGATTATGAATCATTAGGGTATAATTATGATGGGTGGCATGAAGAAGATATGACAAGAATGTGATTAGGAATGACTAGGATCGGTGTTGTTTCAATATGATACGATGATGTGTAAGGATAATGGGATTAGGGATGTGGTCGAATGATGAGGAATGGGATGATTAGGATGTTTGAGGAAGGACAAGGATAATGACTAGGATGAA
The DNA here is from genome assembly GCA_027924645.1 of Cunninghamia lanceolata. Classification (NCBI taxonomy): domain Eukaryota; kingdom Viridiplantae; phylum Streptophyta; class Pinopsida; order Cupressales; family Cupressaceae; genus Cunninghamia; species Cunninghamia lanceolata. The sequence continues at coordinate 504,672 of BSBN01001859.1, read as the reverse complement.
TTAAGGTGAAATGGAAGTGACTTGGAATGAGGAAAGCTAAGTGTAATGATGTTGTTAGGTGATTTGGATGGATTAGGAAACGATTAGGATGATGATTGGACGAAAGAGGCGATTAGGGTTTGATGAGGATGACTTGGATATGATGGTGATTAGATGAAAGAGGTGATTAAGCTTTGGTGAGGATGACTTGGCTATGAGGGTGATTAGATGAAAGAGGTGGTTAGGATGAGTTGGAAATGGTTAGGGTATGATTAGGATATGATTAAGGTATGATTGGGACGATGATTAGGATGAAGTGTAGTGATTAGGGTGAGGTGTAATGATTAGAAATGGTGATTAGGATATGGTTATGATGAGTGAGATTGATTAGTAAGGACGATTAGGATGATGATTAGGATGATGATTAAGATGAGGTCGAATGATGTGGAATGACAATATTGGGTGACTTGGATTGATTAGGGTGATGACTAGGATGATTAGGATGAAAATTGATTGGGATATAATTAGAATGATGTTGATTGGATGACAAGGATGGTATAGAATGACAAGGAGGATGGTTAGGAAGAGTGATAAGGATGAAGGTGACTAGGAATGATTGCGTAAGAATGATTAGGATAGGATGAAGGTTGAATGATGAGGCTATGATATGAATGTAATGATAATTTGATGACTTGGAATGAATATTTAGACTAGGGTGTTACATGGAATGATTAGGGTTTAACTTGGATGAAGGTGATTTGGAATGATTAGGGTTTGAATTATGATGACTTGGATATGACTAGGATATGAAGTGGCTAAGGATGGTGATTAGTATGTGAAGGCTGAATAATGGAAGATATGAGTAGGAATGTGATTAGGATAGGATGAGTTGGCATGATGAGGATATGATGATGACATGGAATGAATGTGTGGTCAGGAATGTTTGGGATGATGACTAGGCAAGCACACACATCAATCATAGAAGACACTTGGCATTTTTTATGAGTTTTGAAAGCACTTAGAAAACAAGCACAACCCTAGGGCTAGGCAAGGACTATACTCGCTGAGTTCCCACTTGGTTTTACCCAGTCGCGCCTACTTATGGTGTATAGCTCCAGGAAATTGGGGCGCAGGATCCGCCTTACAGTGCACTCACTTCTTAGGCACACCAAGTTCCAGGTCCTAGGATGCGCAGATCCTGAGGTACCTTGCTATCTCTACCATAAGCTATGAAAATGTGGGATGACTATTAGAGGTCTCTCTTTTGATCTCCTGTATCAGCGAGTAGAGGGATTTTGGCCACTAGACAATGGTTCGTAGTGAATATCTGGGGGATCGACACCCCACAAGCATCCAGGAAGCCACTTAAGGCTCTAACTAACCCTACTAGGAGTTTTAATATACACTAAGGTATGCCTCCTTAGCACTGTATGGTGAGTGCTAATACCGGTTAGGACTTGGCTTTCACCTTATCCAATTTATATAGCGAACCAGACAAAAGCACTGCTTGGGGTTGCAAATGAGTTCTCCTTGTGGACGTGTCTCAAGAGCAGGCCCACTCTAAAGGGCAACACAAAATTGGTACAAACACATGTTTTTGATCTCTAGGATTGTACTAAGACGCAAGGAGAGAGCATACACACATGTTTGACCACACTCACACATGTTCATTAATCATTAGAAATTGAATGTGTGGTGTGATTTATGCAAACGTTGTGAAGTGTTTTTATTCCCAGGATAGCTTAAAGCGTGAGGGAAGAACATACACACTTCACAACATAAACACAATCACCAAGCATAGCAGACACTGGTTCATTTTAATCCCCCAAGAATGTGTAAAAACAACAAGATTATGTTTATTTTAGTGCACCAAAACCAAATGTGCCTATGATAACCAACACACATGCATATGAAAGAAATTGAATCCCTGCATCAAATGTGTTAGTAGTTTCAGTATATAGTCTTTAGCCCACGAATGCCACATGCTGCAAATTAGACATTAGTAGCATGAAAAACTCCATGATTATGTAGAAAACATGAAACATTGAGTGAATGCCTCATTTGCAAACCACAATGTCAAAGAGGTCAAAAAATGGAATCTAATAAAAATATGCCAAATTTGATTAGTTAAAATGAAATAAATAGTAGAATTAGATTATTTAGGAAATTTTAAGCATTTTGAGAAAAAAAATCATCAAAATACGATAAAATCTGCTCAAGTTATGCTTGGTCAAAGTTTAAAATGAGGTCTGATTTTGACCAGAAATTTACCTGATAAACTATACCATTACCTATCAAAACTAGCACCATTATGAAGTTCTCTATGCCCTCTTTCCAACGAGCCCCCGTTTGCAAAATTTTGCCTCCGTATGTGAAAGTTATGAGCAAAAGAAAAAAAAAGGCCCTATTAGGGCATGTGAGGAGCACAAGAGGTCACCTAACTATTTCCATTAACTGCTAAAGGTTTTTGAAATTGTGGTCACATGTACCAATTAAGGCCTGGCAGTTAGTCTCATGCTAGTGGTCACTATTTGAGGTTAGTTTTTTAAATCAGCCCCTGGTCATCCATATGACTAGGGGCTAAACTAACTGAAAAAGAGAAAAGGAAAGGGGGGCTTGATGGGTCCTTCCCCCTCGATCACTGATGTGACCACACACTTTAGAAATAGCGGTCTACTATTTTGACCACCGTACTAAGCGCTCCTAGCTGTGTTAAAACACCATCTAGTAGAGTCAGTCGGACGCTCAGTCGAATTGTTCAATGAGATAAATGCTCAACGTACATAACCCATAGCCTCTATGTTGAGGAAACGTGCCTAAGCTCCACCATACTTTACAGTATTATCGTTTAAATCTAGGCCTCTATGTGGGCTATGAAGTTTCTGACAAGTCTTACAAGTAAATTGCATACAGTTGGCTTAGACATTGAAATTGCATACAGTTTTTGAAGTAAACGATTTCAAAAATAAAATACAATGAACCCCCCCGCCCCCCGTTAATGAAAAACGCCAACGAGGGTTGAACGTGGTGACTGTTAGCACTCATTTTGACCTGAGGGGTGATTTTTCATGTTTAGGGGGTTTCTTCATTTGAACCCTATATCTTCTTGCCCATTTTCCTAAGTGTTGGACCTCCTCGGCATTGTTCAGCTGCAGCATCATATTTTCCTGAGGAGGAGGTCATCATCATCATCTTGTCTTCGATGATGGTCTGCATTATCATGTTTTCTGTCAACCGATTTTTCATCAGGATCATCATATTTCAATATCGGGTGATGTCTGGATATCATCCTGATCCTGCTGATGAGCTATAGTGCGCCCTGATTTGCTTGCGGGGGTGTTTTTTCAAGTATCCGGTGATCTTCCAATTATCACCTTGCCCTTTTATGATGATGATGTTGCCCCGATCTTCTGAAGGGGTTATTCTTTGAGTTGTTTGACCTGACTTGTTCTTTCCTAAGGGTCGTCATCATCATCATGATATTTCCAGTTATCACCGTGTTGCTTGCGAGGGTCATCATATTTTCTGCCTGCATGATATTTCGCCGGGGTGATATTTCTATCATCGGGTGATCTTGGTTATGATCATCCTGATGATGTTGTTGAAGAGTTCTAAGTGTGACCCGATATTCACTGGGGTCATCATATTTTGAACGTCAGGATGATCTTAGTCAATATCATCCTGATGTTGTTGTATCACTTCATGTTCGTTGTTTTATCATCCTGATGATGCTGACGTCATTCTTATGTCAGGGTGATATCTATTTCTCTGCCTATCTTCATCATGATATTTCCGAAGGAGGGGGTGATGTTTTCATTTTTGAATATCACCCGGATGTATGTTTGTTCCAGCGTCATGATGATGCTGATATCAAGGAGATATCCGCCTGCCGGCTTCGTGCATTATCTGGTGGGGGGTGATCTTTTCGAGCATCATCATATTCATCTATCGCCCCGATCTTATAGTGGAGCTACAGTGCAACATGATATTTGTGCATCAGGATGATATTTCCAAATATCTGGTTATCTTTCGAATATCATCCTGATGTCGATATGATGATGACGTCATCAAGGTCCGGGGGGGTCATATTTCTAACACTGATCATCTTGTGGAGATCCCCCAAAATTTGCAAACATGATGATGACGTCATCCGGATATGAGGAGGTGCGCAATAGGCAGATATGATGATGACGTCAGTAGGATATGATGATGACGTCATCAGGATGTTCATCGGCCAGACTTTTGGTATAGGCTCAGCAGGAGGATGTTCCTCCGATGGATCGGGTTGTGCTGATGAAGGCGATTATCATGCAGGTTATATTGCGATATGATGCTGACGTCAGGGTGATATTTCAAGCAACAGGATATCATGCTGTTGGAGGATGATGATGAAGTCTTATACTAGTGTCGTCAGGAGCAAAAGCACCGACATTATACATGCTCGTGGCCTAGTATATAAAGTGTTGAAAAGGTCACCGCGGGGTGCATGTGGGATAATTGATATCCTGCATATTCAAAATATCATGATGATGAATCTCGGCGGGAAATGGTTGCGATGCAGAATTGACGTTTTCCCGAGGCCGCGGGTTGGTGCGCCATTAATGGCGAAGGTTGCAGAGGTATGGGCGGATCTGGTACTCGATTGAAGGTGTACATCGACGGACAGTGGCGCAGGGCTCGAGATATCTTCCTGTCTCCTCCCCTACCTGCTGCATTCATGTTTGGGCGCCAATCTGGTAATGCGTTGAGCGCCATTTTGCTGATACTGTGTATCTGGCGGGTTTTTTTTGGTCAACCATGTAATTAATTGCTGTGGTACACTACCTGGCTGTTATAAGCAGGAAGTGTTACTCATTGTGGTTGTTGAAAGTTGAAGATTTTTGGCTCTGTAATTCAAAACAAGCTGATCTGGTTGCTCTGTACAGCTTAACCTGTGAGTTTATGTATCTCTTGTTGTATGTTTTTGGCATGAACCCACTGATTTCATGATTAATCTTATATGAGAAATGCTATCTTAGCATGTGTTGTGTTAATTCTGTCTCCAGTATTGCATGTATTCTTCTTCTGAATCTGGATATTTGGGTAATGTTTAGATTCTAGAGCATAGAATTCCTATGTTGAATGTCTGATCTTTTAACTTCTGCTCAAGGGGTAGATTAAACTGTTTTCAGGTTGAACATTGGGAAGGGTATACTGCAGTAGGGATGCCATAAGTAGAGATAACTTAACACTCTGTATTGGGAGATATCTGTAAGGCAGGTATCACATGTATCCCCCTGAAATCCAGTTTTAGCTGTTCATGTTGATCATTCACAGGTGTATGTCTACTGACTCCAGGCCCTGGATAGGCACCAATCATGCTTTGTTTTTGTGTTATAACCATGTCCAGCTTTGCATCCAAACTTAAAATCCAAATCAAAATCTAAAACAAACATTAGGACATTAGAATTAGTTTTAGGATTCTCAGTCCTCTGTCTACAACTGCAAATAGGCCCAAAGCTAGCCCCTTTGCTCTTATCTTTCAGTTTTGGTCTACTTACAGGAGGACTTATCTGCTTTCTGTCAGCATCCCAGCCTTGGTATGCATATCTTCATGGATGTTGAGTAGGGAATACCCCCCTAGGTTTTGCAGAGCCTGAAGAAGAAGAGGAGATAAAATATAGAGTCTATCTCCTACACTGTTGGCCCCTGGCCCAGAGATCCTATTGATCACTAATGGCTACCTTGTAGGGAAATCTGGGAATAAGCATCCAGTCTGGGAAAAAACCAACAGAAATTGGCGACTCCGCTGGGGAATTTGTGAAAGAACCCTGGTTTTCAGAAGAAAATAGTTCCTAGTAATAGGTGGCGACTCCGAAGTAATCTCCCAACCGGTCAAAGTAAAATTTATATGCAGGGGAGAAGATCCCAACAAAATCTTTTATTTGAAGAGTTACCAGTAACAAGAAGAATGATGTACAGAAGAAAGGGAGCTGTCTCAGTTAGTCATGAGGGTTCCCCCAGAAAAAATGATGATGTACAAGATAACCCTAGGCCATCAGGACAGCATGTGCCTTACTTTTCAAATGCAGAAGCTGATATTCAAGGTGCATATGAGAGGCAACAGGGTGGTAGCATGAGAATGAGGTTAGAGGTGTTCCAAGAACGCCCATTTCTAGACCCTAGTGAAAGGTTTGAAGAGGCAGAGTCTCTGAGGGATGATGAAGAAGATGACCAGAATGGTATGAGACCATCTACCTCCAGGCCTAAGGATGAACAGTTAGCTGAAGAAATCAGAAGTCTAAGAGCAGAACTAGAATATCTACAAGCCATGAAAATCAGAGATGATATGAAGCAGAAAGTGCAAGCCTTAAGAACTGCCCAAAATGATTCAGTTCCTACCCTAGAGAATGCAAATGTGCAGAGACATCAGCAAAGATATGAAGTGCAACATCAGCATCATGATGAGAGACAAAATGTGAATGATGCTAGGATACCACTGAACAATGTAGGAAACCAGAATGCAAACAGGAATGTTAATGTTAATCAGTTAAACAGACAGCCCATGCAGTTAGATAGATTCAGGCATCTGGTGTTTGATGGTATTCCTGGGTATCCTAACCCCATTGATAAGCATCTGAGGCTGCAAGTGCCTAAATTTTCAGGAAACAACACAGTGTCAGGAGAAGATCATCTAAAAGCCTTTCAAAATGTCATGGATAACTTTGAGGTTGAACATGAGGATGTTTTCATGAAGTCATTCATGCAATCCTTAATAGATGAGGCAAGAGAATGGTACAAGAATCTGCCTGACCGGAGTATTTCATCATGGGATGATTTTAAAAGGATGTTCAAGGAGCAATATGGTGATAAAACTGACCCTAGTTTTTTTGTAAATGAGTTCACCAGTATCACTAAAGGGTCAAATGAGCAGGTTGCAGACTTTAATGCAAGATTTACTAAAGTGTTGAACAAATTGCCACATCACATGAGGCCAAATGAACCAATGTGCATAATATTGTATATCAATGCCTTTGATGCAAAAACTGCATATGGATTAAGAGATAAAGGTCCTGCTACTCTCAGGGATGCTTTCAGAATTGCAGTGAATATTGAAAACAACAGGAAAGCATCGGGCAAGACAAATAGAAGGGATGATATAAAAATTCTGCAGAACCCAAACAAGCCTCAGAACACTCAAGGTAGTACATCTGCCCCTGAAGATAAGATAGACAAATTGGCAAATGTTGTTAAGGACCTAAGCTATAGATTAGCTAGAAGTGAAAAAGGGATGGGTCCTGATAGGCAAGTCTATCAAAGGCAGGAAAAGAGGCCATCATTACATGATATGCCTTATAACACCAATTGGCATGATGGTAAGCCTGTATTCCCATGTAACAACACAAATCAGAGGGCTCAACATGTCAAAGAAACTCCTGATCCTCTAAAGAAAGCTATAAATATTGTTGATGATGCTCCATGGTGTATAATTTGTCAGATGCCACATTCACAGTCACAGTGTATGATTGCTCAATCCTTGTATGATAATGCTACATCTTGTAATGAATGCAATGAGCCACATCATGTGCAGGATGATGATGTTAATATGATGTCCATAGGCAATGGATACACTCTTTATGATGCTGATGAGAATACAGATCATCAAATTCAGGCCTGCCAACAGTTCCCATATGATGAAGATAATGAAGATAACTATGTGTATGCTCAGAACTCACACAATTTTTTGAGTAACTTACAACGACCTTCTGATGAGGAAATTAGAGCCTTCACAGCTGCAGCAGTTGCTCAAGTCAAAAGCAACTACAATCTCAGAGGTAAAAATCAAGTAGGCAGCCCACATCAGCCAGAAGATATTTCTGCAGGTCAGCTAGTGCATGGTCATAAAGGAATTGAACCACAAAAAAGGCAGTGGGTAAATAATAAACAGAATTTTAGACATAGAACAGGTCATGAATCTCAAGGACCAAAAAACAAAATCCCTCAGGCTGAAGATCAAAGTAGAGGTTCCCAAGACAAGAATGATGATCAGGGAACTATGAAAGTAAAAGCTAAATCAGCTCAGGATAAAAACAAGATTGTGGAGCAAGCTACAACTGTTATACAAAATTATGCTCCATTTGATATAGCTCAGATCCTCTCTCAGGTAAAAGTCTCTGTTCCACTTATGGAACTCATGAAAGTGGAAGAGATCAAGAATAGGACAATATCCCTAATCTCAGGGGAACCTTTTCAAGCTAAACAAAATGTTCAGACCCAGGGTGAGAAACATGTCATGTGTAATGAAGAAGATGAGACTCCTGAAGTCTATTTAGGAGTGACTATGACAAAGTGTCCTTCACAAGTGGAACCATTTTATGTTTCCCTGGTTATGAATGGAAAAATAATTAGAAATTGTATGCTTGACTCTGGAGCATCTACAAATGTCATGCCTTTGGCCATCATGCAACAAACTGGATTGAAAATTGACAAGGCATGTGGAAAATGTTATGCTATGGATGCCAGAGAGGTACCAGTTATTGGAATCATGAAGGATGTAGATTTCAAACTGGCAGCATTTCTTGAAAAGAGATATAAAATGAATATAACAGTGGTTGACATCAAGCCACAGTATGGTATGTTGTTGTCAAGAAGATGGGCAGCACTAATTGGTGGAAGTATGCAGCTGGACCTGTCATATGCCATGATTCCAATGAATGGCAGGGATGTTAAGTTAATCAGAGAACAAAGATCATCAGAGACAGTGGAAGACCAAGAAGCAGAGGAACAGGTATGCTTTGTAGACACTGACTGTGATAACTTCAAGGTTGTCTCAGATGATACAGAAGATAAAAAGAAAAATGTCTGCATTGAAGAGCTGGATCAGCAAGGCTTATGGACCATGTTTTTTGATGGAGCTTGTGCAAAAGAAGGCTCTAGAGCTGGAGTTGTTTTCCTGTCTCCAACTGGTAAGCTCCTCAAATTCTCTTTCTTGATGAGGTTTGATTGCACGAACAACATTGCAGAATATGAGGCTTTACTCTTAGGCCTAAATATTGCTCTCAAACATGGAATTAAGATGTTAAGAGTATTTGGGGATTCTGAGCTGATTGTATCCCAAATTAGAGATAAGTATGCTGCAAAAAATAAAAGACTGAAACAATACAAGCATGCTGTTTGGGATACCATTGAACTATTTGATGCATTTTCAATAGGCTGGGTAGAGAGGTCAAAAAATGTTATGGCTGATTTCTTAGCCAATGTTGCAATAAGGCTAGATGACATCACTCTGTCAGGTGTTACAAATGTAGAAATTAAAATTAGGCCTGCAGTACTAGAAAATATATGCAGTTGGCAAGTGTTTAATGATGATAGGGATTTGTTGAAATTTTTGCACTGCATAGATGAATATGAGAATCAACAAATTGATTTCCAAGCTTTTGTAGAGACTATAGATGGAAAAGAAACTCTTGTGGGAAAGGAGATAATTCAATTGAAGACTAATAAAATCCCTAGAGGGTTGGTAGCTTTGGAAAGAGCTTTTGACAGTAGAGATAAACTGGTCACAAGGACATCTCCCACAAATAAGGAAGATTTAGAAGAGATAAATTTGGGGACATCTCAGGCCCCTCAAAAGGTATACATTGGTAAACAGCTCAAACCACACATTAGGAGTATGCTGATTGCATTACTGAAAAAGTATAAACATGTTTTTGCTTGGTCATATGAGGACCTAAAAGCCTATAGGGAAGATTTATTCCAGCATGAGATCCCATTGAAGCCTGGAGCTAAGCCATTTAGACAAAAGCAAAGACCTATTAATCCTACCTTAGCTCCCAAGATGCAAGAAGAACTCAAAAGGCTCAGGGAAGCTGGAATAATTGTGCCAATCAGGCATTCAACTTGGGTGTCTAACCTTGTCCCAGTCAGAAAAAAGAATGGTGATATTAGGCTTTGTGTTGATTTCAGGAACTTGAATGTATCCTCTTTAAAGGATAACTATCCACTGCCTAATATGGAAGCTATGTTGCAGAGAGTGACTGGTTGTGAACTCTTATCCATGATGGATGGATTTTCAGGTTATAATCAGGTGAAGGTAAAGGAATCAGAACAGTATAAGACCGCCTTTACCACTCCATGGGGAACTTATGTGTATGTTAGAATGCCATTTGGACTAACAAATGCAGGTGCTACATTTCAAAGAGCAATGGATGTTGCTTTTGCAGGGCTGATTGATTCAATCCTGGCTGTATATCAGGATGACTTGACTGCTTACTCAAAGAAAGAAGAGCAGCATTGTTTGCATCTGGAGCAGATTTTCATAAGAGCACTAGAATATGGTATTTCTTTAAATCCAAAGAAGTGTGCCTTTGGGGTAGTTGAAGGAAAGCTCCTGGGACATATTGTTTCCAAGGATGGAGTCAGGATAGATCCAGAGAGAGTGGCTGCTATTGACAGGATTCAAATGCCAAAAACTGTAAAAGGAGTTCAGTCCTTCTTTGGACAGATAAATTTTGTTAGGAGATTTGTTCCCAACTTTGCAGAAACCACAAGGAACATTTCCAAGATGATGAAGAAGGATGCAACTGTCAACTGGGAAAGGGAAGCAATAGAATCATTTCAGAGTATCAAAGAGGCAATCAAGATGGCCCCTGTTCTTAAATCTCCTGATTCTTCTAGGCCATTCCAAGTATTTTCATTTGCTTCCTTTCATACTGTTGCTGCATGTTTGCTACAGAAAAACGAAGATGGTTTTGAACAGCCCATCGCTTTCTTCAGTATGTCCTTGCAGGCCTCTGAGTTGAAGTATTATATTATGGAAAAACAGGCATATGCACTAGTCAGAGCCATCAAAAGTTTCAGACCATACTTGGTAGGATCATATATAATTGCATATGTACCCCATGCAGCAGTCAAAGACATATTCACTCAGCAGGAAGTGACTGGAAGAAGGTGCAGATGGATAAACAAACTGCAAGAGTTCAACATAGACATACAAGTTACCAAGTTGATAAGAGGACAAGGATTAGCCAAGATGATGGCACAGTCAAACTTGGAAGCATGCCAAGTTAATGCAGTCCAAGATGAGAGTGTAAATGTATCAGGATCTGAATGGTACAAGGATATTATCTACTACTTGCAAAATCTGAATTGTCCTTCCCATTTCAATGACAGTCAAAAGAGGACTTTAAGGTTACATGCAATCAGGTATGTTATTGTTCAAGGTGAGCTATACTGGAAAAACCCTGATGGTGTGCTGCTGAGATGTGTGGATGAGGATATGGCTAACAATGTTTTGATTGATATGCATAAAGGATTGTGTGGTGGACATTATACTGCCCAAACAACAGCTCATAAAATTCTCAGAGCAGGATATTGGTGGCCCACTCTCTTTTCAGATGCACAAAAGTTAGTGAGGAAGTGTGACCCTTGCCAAAGATTTTCAGGAAAGCTGAAATATGATGGTGCTTTACCCCTCAGAACTGTAACTGTGGATGCTCCATTTCAGCAATGGGGAATTGACTTCATAGGGGAAATTGCAGACAAATCAAGTGGGGGACACAGTTGGATTTTGGTGGCAACTGATTACTTTACCAAATGGATTGAGGCCATTCCAACTAAGAGAGCTACAAGCAAGGTGGTGACAGATTTCATACTAGAAAATATTATCATCAGGTTTGGAGTACCATTTAAGATAGTCACTGATAATGCTATGTGCTTCAGATCAGGTGAATTTGTTAATTTTTGCAACAGGTATGGGATAAATCTATCATATACATCACCATATCACCCACAAGGGAATGGTCAAGCAGAATCAAGCAATAAAAGCATTATGAAAATTATCAGGAGGATACTGGACAAGAATAAGAGAGCTTGGGACTCAAAATTGAACTTAGCAATATGGGCTGACAGAGTGACAGTAAAAAGGGCTATTGGGATGTCACCTTTTGAGCTAGTATATGGTGCATCAGCCAGATTGCCCATAAATAATCTCGTACCAGTTTACAGATTCATTCAGGAAAATGATGAGGAGATTGAAGACTCCATGACAGAAAGAGTGAACCAGCTGGTTGCATTGGATGAAAACAGAAGGAAAGCCCGCCAGATCAATCTCAAAAGACAACAAGATGTGAAATATCAGTTTGACAGGAGAACTACAAAAAGGAAGTTTCAAGTCAATGATCTGGTGCTCATTTGGAATGCTAAAGGTCAGGAAAAGGGTAAACATGGTAAATTTGAACCCTTATGGATGGGCCCATATCAGGTTTGCAATACTCATGGGGAGGATTCTTATTTCCTCCAGGCCCTAGATGGTGAAGTTCTGGAATTGCCTGTGCATGGCCAATTCCTTAAGTTCTATTTTGCATAAATGACTTGTTGCTGTGCACATTTGTAAAAACATGTATGTAGTGTAAATGCCTTGTACAGCTCGTGCTTTTTGGCTTTTTGTCTGGTCTGCCCGGAGATCTGGTTCTCGCTGCAGGTTTTCACCTGCACGTCCCCATTCGGAGCCAGTGTTAGCACTCATTTTGACCTGAGGGGTGATTTTTCATGTTTAGGGGGTTTCTTCATTTGAACTCTATATCTTCTTGCCCATTTTCCTAAGTGTTGGACCTCCTCGGCATTGTTCAGCTGCAGCATCATATTTTCCTGAGGAGGAGGTCATCATCATCATCTTGTCTTCGATGATGGTCTGCATTATCATGTTTTCTGTCGACCGGTTTTTCATCAGGATCATCATATTTCAATATCGGGTGATGTCTGGATATCATCCTGATCCTGCTGATGAGCTACAGTGCGCCCTGATTTGCTTGCGGGGGTGTTTTTTCAAGTATCCGGTGATCTTCCAATTATCACCTTGCCCTTTTATGATGATGATGTTGCCCCGATCTTCTGAAGGGGTTATTCTTTGAGTTGTTCGACCTGACTTGTTCTTTCCTAAGGGTCGTCATCATCATCATGATATTTCCAGTTATCACCGTGTTGCTTGTGAGGGTCATCATATTTTCTGCCTGCATGATATTTCGCCGGGGTGATATTTCTATCATCGGGTGATCTTGGTTATGATCATCCTGATGATGTTGTTGAAGAGTTCTAAGTGTGACCCGATATTCACTGGGGTCATCATATTTTGAACGTCAGGATGATCTTAGTCAATATCATCCTGATGTTGTTGTATCACTTCATGTTCGTGGTTTTATCATCCTGATGATGCTGACGTCATTCTTATGTCAGGGTGATATCTATTTCTCTGCCTATCTTCATCATGATATTTCTGAAGGAGGGGGTGATATTTTCATTTTTGAATATCACCCGGATGTATGTTTGTTCCAGCGTCATGATGATGCTGATATCAAGGAGATATCCGCCTGCCGGCTTCGTGCATTATCTAGTGGGGGGTGATCTTTTTGAGCATCATCATATTCATCTATCGCCCCGATCTTATAGTGGAGCTACAGTGCAACATGATATTTGTGCATCAGGATGATATTTCCAAATATCCGGTTATCTTCCGAATATCATCCTGATGTCGATATGATGATGACGTCATCAAGGTCCAGGGGGGTCATATTTCTAACACTGATCATCTTGTGGAGATCCCCCAAAATTTGCAAACATGATGATGACGTCATCCGGATATGAGGAGGTGCGCAGTAGGCAGATATGATGATGACGTCAGCAGGATATGATGATGACGTCATCAGGATGTTCATCGGCCAGACTTTTGGTATAGGCTCAGCAGGAGGATGTTCCTCCGATGGATCGGGTTGTGCCGATGAAGGCGATTATCATGCAAGTTATATTGCGATATGATGCTGACGTCAGGGTGATATTTCAAGCAACAGGATATCATGCTGTTGGAGGATGATCATGAAGTCTTATACTAGTGTCGTCAGGAGCAAAAGCACCGACATTATACATGCTCGTGGCCTAGTATATAAAGTGTTGAAAAGGTCACCGCGGGGTGCATGTGGGATAATTGATATCCTGCATATTCGAAATATCATGATGATGAATCTCGGCGGGAAATGGTTGCGATGCAGAATTGACGTTTTCCCGAGGCCGCGGGTTGGTGCGCCATTAATGGCGAAGGTTGCAGAGGTATGGGCGGATCTGGTACCTGATTGAAGGTGTACATCGACGGACAGTGGCGCAGGGCTCGAGATATCTTCCTGTCTCCTCCCCTACCTGTTGCATTCATGTTTGGGTGCCAATCTGGTAATGCGTTGAGCGCCATTTTGCTGATACTATGTATCTGGCAGGTTTTTTTTGGTCAACCATGTAATTAATTGTTGTGGTACACTACCTGGCTGTTATAAGCAGGAAGTGTTACTCATTGTGGTTGTTGAAAGTTGAAGATTTTTGGCTCTGTAATTCAAAACAAGCTGATCTGGTTGCTCTGTACAGCTTAACCTGTGAGTTTATGTATCTCTTGTTGTATGTTTTTGGCATGAACCCATTGATTTCATGATTAATCTTATATGAGAAATGCTATCTTAGCATGTGTTGTGTTAATTCTGTCTCCAGTATTGCATGTATTCTTCTTCTGAATCTGGATATTTGGGTAATGTTTAGATTCTAGAGCATAGAATTCCTATGTTGAATGTCTGATCTTTTAACTTCTGCTCAAGGGGTAGATTAAACTGTTTTCAGGTTGAACATTGGGAAGGGTATACTGCAGTAGGGATGCCATAAGTAGAGATAACTTAACACTCTGTATTGGGAGATATCTGTAAGGCAGGTATCACATGTATCCCCCTGAAATCCAGTTTTAGCTGTTCATGTTGATCATTCACAGGTGTATGTCTACTGACTCCAGGCCCTGGATAGGCACCAATCATGCTTTGTTTTTGTGTTATAACCATGTCCAGCTTTGCATCCAAACTTAAAATCCAAATCAAAATCTAAAACAAACATTAGGACATTAGAATTAGTTTTAGGATCCTCAGTCCTCTGTCTACAACTGCAAATAGGCCCAAAGCTAGCCCCTTTGCTCTTATCTTTCAGTTTTGGTCTACTTACAGGAGGACTTATCTACTTTCTGTCAGCATCCCAGCCTTGGTATGCATATCTTCATGGATGTTGAGTAGGGAATACCCCCCTAGGTTTTGCAGAGCCTGAAGAAGAAGAGGAGATAAAATATAGAGTCTATCTCCTACACTATTGGCCCCTGGCCCAGAGATCCTATTGATCACTGATGGCTACCTTGTAGGGAAATCTGGGAATAAGCATCCAGTCTGGGAAAAAACCAACAGTGACAACCATCAGGAAGGCTACCTTTGGGAGGTGATCTATCTGAAGAGGAGGTCGAGATTGTCGATTGAAGATTTTAAATGCGATGGAAGATTTTAATGGTAGAGACAGAACTGTCTTTTATTTTTCTCCTCCGCGACATATACATAAATATATGGTCCACAATAGCTAACAAAACCAGCGGTGACTTGTGAGGATAAAAAAGCCATCAAGAACCAAAAGTTAGCTTAAATCTCATATTAAAAAAAATAGAGCTATGAAAAATCATTAGAATTTGGGAGCCGACCTCCAGTCCTAAATACTTAAGCCTGAGTAGAACCATGGATTAACAGGTGCTCCAAAATCATTAATTTATCCAGAGTTTGCCACAATCGTGGCTGATATAAAATAACACACTGAAAAATTTGCTATATGCGTTGGTTGCTTGAACCTCCTATGGAAGGACCAGTAGTAAACGGTACTTGACAAAAGTAGTGGGCGATAGTGAAAGTCGATGGGATCAGTCAAGTTGACCCAAAATGGGTCCAAGCAAGTTGAAGCGAACTAGTTTTCTTTGTCGAGATGAAATGATGGGCAGTGTATGAAATGCGTTTATGAAAGCATTTGTGCAAATAGAAGACATTGCGGCACTTGAACGATTACGCCCCCATTTTAAGCAACTTTAGAGGAGATTTTTTTGTTTTTTAGTTAAAAATGGGTGTGAACGAGCTTCATTTATGTCGAGCTTACATTGAGTGGTATATACTCGGTATTCATGTGGAGCAAGTGGAGAGTCAAGTCTCAATCTTTCGTATGTGACAAACACTACTTTTCAACGAGATGCATGTGCTATTTTTGGAACTTGAGAGATATAAAGAGGGCCATGTAATCGTTCGTTCAAAGATGAAATGAGTGGCGGGAGAATAAGTTTACCACAATAGTTAGGGTTTCAATGTTTTTGAAGATGGTAGCTATAGGGAGTCGAAAGGAGAGGCGGCGGCGAATGGTATTACTAGGGGATACAAGGCTTCAGCATACACGAAGATATATGGCTAGCATGGAGCAGAAGATGATGCATACACAATGCACTATAGACTCGACCGTAATAGACAACCAACGTCTAAGGCAAAAACTCATTAAAGCCCTAAAAAGTCAGATGCTATTTAGACCGCCAAAGACTCGAACATGGACCAGGCGGAGGGAGTCATAAGGGGTTTGGACGAGGGTTTACAGGTGACAATAGAGATTGAAACATCAGGGAGACAACAATGAAATTTTAAAAAGTGGCCACGATAAGAATCTAAAAACCCACAACCCAACAATATTAACCCTGGGGAATCTTGCAACCACAAACTGATTAGAAACCAAAACAATGTTGTTAAACCTGTGAGATAAAACACAAACAAAGAATCATGAAACCAGCGACTGTGATAGAGTGTACGACAGATCTGTATGGTACGGATCCATACTATATGGACTGCAACTAATTTTTTTTTCAAAACTTTTCAAAAAATTTGCAGTAACCAAAACATATCAAATTTTATGTTGTTTTTCACCTAAAGGGCCTCCCAAACTCAACGGTGAGGTCCGTTTGAGCTCGGGAGGTCACCTGCGAATTTTCCCTTTCAAAAGTTGACAAAAACTGATCTTTTCATGTCGGGTTCACCAAATGAAGATAGGAAAAAAAGCTAGTTAATAATGCAGAAATGAAATAACAGCTAACCTAACTCCCAATGGAGTGCATTCTAACCTAGAAAATCAGTCAAACAAATAGAAATAAACATAGAATCTAAGCTAGTTATGTCTCATCTCCATTGTCCTCCTAAATCCTCCATTATTGTCCTTAGATTTTGTAGATTTTTGCATAATCTTGAGAAGCTCATGAGAATGGCAAGATGTTGGAGAGTTACATCAGATTCAGAGCTAAGAAAAATGTCTTCTAAGAGGTGAAAATGAAGTTGAATGATTTGTTTTATAAAGGAGTTGATTTGAATGGAGGGTCAGGATCACATGTTGACTTTGAGGCCAAATCAAGGGTGGAGGTTGATTAGGGTTCCTCTACACTAGAGGACAAAATAGAATTTTAAATTGGGATAAATTTTGAGGTGGGAAATGTGATTTAAACTAAATGAATTTGTCCAATTTATTTAATTTATTGGAATGATGCATGTGAAAGGGGATTTTGATGAGGGATATTTAAACAAATGATTTATTTGTTTAAATTAATGAAAGCAAACATTAGGATATGAGTGATTAAATAATTAATTATTTAAAATCGATTATTTAACCATAGAAGAAAATTAGGGGAAATCAGGGGAATATGGAAGAAATTAGGGTTTTGCGACCTGAGGACACTTTTAGGTGTCTACAATAGCTGCCAGAAAGAGTTGGCATGACACATAAACCTGATGCATGCACACACTCACTTAGTTTCATGACATATTGCATCATTCATATTTCTTCATTGAGTGGCTTTATTATGCATTGTTATGTGGTTACGTAGTCATGTTTGAGCATTTTATATGGTTAATGGATGTGATTGATGTATAATGATTAGATAAATATGTGAATTTTGTTCTTACATTATGCTCATTTGAATTGCATAAGTTAGCAATGTATTTATACGGTCTTTTGACTAAGATTTAATATAATTGTATAAGTTGAATTCAATTTGATTTATTTATATTATTTAAAGAGTTTATATATGTACAATTTAAATTAATAAATATCTATATATTATGCTCTTGCATGAAATGATATTTTAGATAGACTTAAAATAAGCATATATTTATAGATACATATTTATAATTTAAAATATATATAAAAAATAATATATAGTTATATAAACATATAAATATTATATTATTTTATTTATTTATTTATTTTGGTAATTAATTTGTTTTGGAAAAAGAAATAAGTTGAATAATTTTAATTTGTTAATTTATTTAATTATTGAATGTGCATGTCTATTTTAAAGATTTAGAGAATCAATTATTAAATTTATCATATTTGTGAATTAGAAAATTATATTTTCTAATATTAGTTTTAAGTAGGATGTGCATGAATATGAATAAAGTCATTTTAATATTGTTTTTCTTTTATTAAGAATATAATATTATATTTTGCTTTTTAGGTTTTGAAAAAAATAGGAAGATTATTAAATAAGAGAATTAGCTTTTTTCATTCTTTTTTTTTTTGGTTATCAGTTTTATTATGTAAAGGAGAAGAAAATGAAAATAGGTTATTGAAGCTCAGGGATTTTAAAGTATTTTTTTTGTGAAGAATTGAAGGATTGTTGTGCTTTTTGAATTGATTGGTTCATCTCCATTGTTTTTACCAAATTGCTACAAGGATTGAGGTAGGAATCTTGTCATGAAAGGCTTTAGCAAAGACTTACTTTGGTTAATAATTGAAGATAGGATTGTGTGAAAAAATTGTGATTTATATGCTTCTTGTGCAAAAAGAAAGCTTTAGACAAATTATAGTTTCATTGATTTTGAAGACTAGAAAAGAATTTTTGCTGAATTGGATTTGTTGGGAATTCTTAAAAGTTAGTAGAAAGATTTGATAGGTTATTTGATCTGAATATGATTTTTAGAATATTGAAATATTAATTTCTTGTATAGGACAAAAAATTTACATAATAGAAGACTTGGGAAGAGACTGAAAAGAAAAATAGTAACATATCTTAATTTAGACATATCTCTTAAATCGTGATTTGGGTATTTCTAATTTCTAGATATATGGTTTTAAATTAGAGGATAAACTTTATCTCCAATTTTTATGATTTTATCTTTTATAGTTTGTTTTTAGTTATTAAAACAAGTGGACTATTTTAAAAAAAAACTGGTAAATATGTCATGAGAAAAATCAATCTATATCAGCATCAATAACTTTATTTTTATGAACTAGGCTTCTCTTAAATTTTTATGGAAAGTTTGAAACTAAGCATTTTGAATCATATAAAAAAATTAGACCTACCCAATTTTTCAATTTTGAGATATGTATTAATTAGTGACTGTCTATCTCTGCTGCTAATTTTAGCATGATATTTATGTTACGTCAGAAAATGTCTCCCTAGGACTTTTTCTCTCCTAAGTTTAGCTCCCAGGTTATTTAGGTGTAATCATGCATGTTCATTTTAACTCTCGATGGAAAATCTTTGAAAACCCATGATAAATGGACCTAGGGGACAGTGATGAACTTGACCCTGCCTTGAAAATGGAGACAAGGGCTTGGGTACTCGTGCCCTAGTCCTGCCCTATTTAGCAGAGTCCCAAATTTTAAATGTCAGTTATGTGACCGTTAGAAGGTTCCATCGCTGACATCTCAAGTTTGAATTATGCAATTGAAGTGGGAATGCATATATAAGCATGTTTAGGACTTCATTTGCAAACTAGATGGAAATTGCAAACTTGTGATCTTATGCTAAGGTGATTCAAGGCTTTCATTGTGTTGCAGAGAAATATTGTGTTGTTATTGTGTTTGTTTGTTGCTAATTTGGCTTCATCAGTCCATCTCCTCATGGCATGAAAGAGCTTCTTCCTTCCATGAGAGCCACACTTCTGAGGTGATATCTATTTGTGTTTTCAATCATTTATCATTTAATTTTTACCTCTACCCTGTAGGGATATGCACTTTCTAACTGACAATGGTGTTGAGAAGACTTGAATTTCCTTCCAGGGCTTGACTGAGGTAAGCTCCTAGACACCACAACTCCCAACCTCCTTTTCTATAATTGCAAGTAACAAGTGTTGAAGTAGAAGGAAGTGGAGTTGCAGGAGGCTATGGCAGAGTTTGGAGATCCCGTATCTAAAGGAAAAAGTAGGACCCGAACTTGGGTGCCCTCTTCGAAGCCCTCAGAATGCCTGATGTAGAAAACCTTCGTGACTGTGGTGATTAGTTGTAGACAAACTCTGGAAGTCCCCAAAGAAGTTACCACCTTGGCATGGGCGCTTTCTCTTTAGCCCCTGACTCTACCAAATCCAAAATCTCAAAGTCTCGTATGTATTTACTCTAAATGTTACATTTCTATTTGCAAGCATTTGTTGGGATTCATCCATTTATTTATGATTTTACAAAATTAGGGTTTTAAGCATAATCGGGCTTTAATTAATCAATTAATCAACAAATTCCAAGTTTCCTCTTCGTTCCAAGTGACACTAAACCTGTAGAAGAGCCCTCTTGCAAGAGTTGTGGCTTAACTCAGTTTATGTCCTTGAATGTAAGGTGTGAAAGGAGGATCTAATCCACATATCCATTGAAATTGAAAACCCCTATTTTTACCCCAAAACATTTTGGTGAACCTGTGTTTTATTTGAATCTTGCACCTTTTTGAGTGTTGTACTTCATATTTACATTCATTTTATTTATCATTTTCATATTGCATTTGAAAATTTTGAAAATTTTTAGCATTTTACACTTGCATTTTGAAATAATTTGAATTAATTTTCATTTAAATTCATTTAATTTCTGATTTTTAAATTAGATCTGATATAAATTATAGAAATTCATCATATTATAATCTTTTGCATTGCATTTTTCATATTAAAATTGCTATGGTTTGCTTGAAATTTTGAATTTTTCTTATAATCTACTGATTTCAAAAACTAGGGTTTGTAGCTAAAATATTGTTTCAGATTTTACTACTCATCTTAAGCACTCATTCAAATATGATTTTGTAGTTAGTGTTGCATGTTAGTTTGTTTTTGCATTCATATTTCAAAAACTTGCATTTACACAGATAATTTCAACAAAACTAGCATTTTTCATTCATCATCCTTAAAATTGCACTTGCATTGAGCATTGTAGGACTTTAAAAGTATTTTTAGATTTGAGATCAATTATTTTGCATCAAAAATCTAATTAGAATTCATTTACATATCATTTTGCACATATTCATGCCTTAATTTCACAACTAGGGTTTGAAAAACTTGCATTTTTCACTAGATTTTGACTTATTTTGCATATAGAATTGCATTATAGGTGTGTTGTGAAGAATATTGATACATTATTGGACTGATAGATAGCTTATTATTTGTTGCCCCTCATCAGTTTCCTTACAACACCTTTTCCTTTAGGCATTTACATTGAAAAAAGTGAAAAAATCAAGCATTTTAGGTCATAAACTTACATAGTTTTGCACTTGTTCCTTGCATAAGTTTTGAAAATATTTTAAAATCTGATTTCACATTCATTTGAAAACATATACACATGGCTTCTAATCGCAACAATAACACTAGGTTCCCTCCTAGGCCTTGTATGAAAAGAAAGGTCCCTGAACCTGGAATTGTATTTACACCTCATTATAGAACAATTAGAAAAACTAAAGGACCTCTTTATATCACTATGAAGATAATGGAAAATCATGTGGATGGAACACTTGTAGATCCTAATTGCATGATAGTGGAAACAGAAGAGTACCTTTATTCATATGGTTTGATTCAAGATTTCTGTGACTCTTCTAACATGATGATTAAGACACATAATGGAGTTTTTATAAACACTTCTGGGAAGATATCTTTATTGGTCACGGTATTCAAAAAATCTGTATAACAATTATTTGATGTTGTCCCTCTATCCGACCTTTTTCGTATAAAATTAGGATACTCATGGTTAAAATCTATGAAAGCTGTCCCTTCAATGATTCATAACTATGTGAAATTTCCTTTGAATGGACAAGTGCATACTATTCATCGCAATAGATATAAGCCTTTGGTTACAAAACAGTACTTCATTCTTGATTATTTCTGGCCATGATCTGATCAGGAATCAGAACCACAAATAGATTTTAACTTCTTGGGATATAGAAAATATAAAGCAAAACTATTACATCCAGTGGCTAGTCCTTCTATGCAAGAAACAATCAGACAAGAACAACCCGCATTAGAAGAACTTCCTAGAGAAAAAGGTAAAGGACCCTATGTTGAAGTTCCTCCCTAGCCATCCTTAAGAGGATCAGGAGGTACTCATCAAGAATGAGGTACTTTATCAAGACAAATAAGATTTGAACAAGCTTCCTCCTCTAAGATACAAAAACCAATGGAGCAAGATGACAACACTTTGAAAGATATAAGCAATAGAACAAAAAGAAATCGACAAGCAAGAGAAAGAAGGAAGAGAAGACAAGATTTTGCACAAAGAAATGCACTTGAACAAGAAAATATTCCACCTTCTAACACTGAAACAAACAAGGAAGAGCTTAACAAAGAAAACCTTACAAATAATGACGAAGAATTAGCAATTGTATCTTATGTTCCTCTTTCCTCTAACATATGAGATTGGGAAGAGGATGATGTACTTGTTGACAATCTCTAGCATGATCTTGCCTATAGATAAGTATTTCTAACCCTTCATCTCTATTTTGTGATGCCCTCTAATGTGTTACGTGTTATTTAGGCCTCCTTGGATGACCCTTGATCCTCTCGTAAGGTCAAGGATACCAAGAGGCCACCTCTGTTGCGACCCTTCTTCTATTTGTATCATCATTATTCTATATTGCTCATCTCCTCTATTTTATTGTTGTGTTGTGTCTTGGGGGCATAGCATTGCAGTTGGTGACCTGGGGGCACCTTCCTATGTGATGACCCTAAGGCACGTGTTCTCCTCTCTTGATTTATTATTTACCTTTCTCTAGTGGTTCTATCTAACTGGTAGATGAAGAAAAACAAATAATATTGATATGGACCGCATGTCCCTTCAACAAGTAAGCAAAAATGGACCTAGTCCATACATCATGATGGGGTTGATATATTTTATCCGATGCTTGGCTAGTAGAATCACTCCGTGTGATATTTTGATGTCTTATCATACTAACAAACCATAACAATATAGTTGCTCTGTGCACTTTGTTTATCTTGGGTCTCACCTAGGTTAGACTTGGTTCTGAGATCTCTACGATATAGCCCCACATTTATACTCAATTTCTAAATCCGTAGTATAACATTGGCTCTTGATGTGATTATGTTTATGCATTACTTTTATCATGTGATGTGGTTATTATCTTAGAGAAAATTTTCTAACCTCTCTTCTTGTAGGAAAATGTGTGTTTGTGGAAACATTTGGCGATCGTGAAGCACATGTCACCTTTGGGGGCATGGGCTTTGCAAAAGCTCTTGTTCCCTTGTGTGTTTTCTCTCTACCTTAACGTGCTTGATATTAGTACACGATATCAACCACCTTAATGTGGGGGCATATAAAGGTAAGCTGTCTAATAATTTTGGTACTAACAAAGCATGTTTGTAATCCCTCTGTAGAGGTGGGATGTTGTATCTGTAGTGCGAATGCACATCTATTCTATATTACAATCATTAAGCCCTCTGCGGAGGTGGGATATCATGCATATCTTTTTATATAAATCCCTCTACAGAGGCAAGGATGTTGTATTTCTTGAGCTAGTGCACATCCTTTTATTTCAAAAGTCCTCCGAGTAGGCGGGGTTGGTGTATCCTCCCTTATGCGTGTCTTTGGCGGTTGTTGTGGCATAAGCCCAACCGTCAGGTGTGCCTGTAATGTGCCTAAGATGGTGGGGGCTTAGCAATATGTTCCTTCCATCACCTTGTTTGTTGTGTTTTAGACTTATAGTATGTCTTTGGCATACTATACGGCACCAGTGTTTTCCATGTGTCTTCCGCGTGTTTTCCCCTTGTGTAGTCTAAAGTTGTGTGGCAATGAGTGCCTCCCTACACTCGGGTTTTGTATGGCGTGTTTGTCCCACGTGTAGTCTAAAGCTATGTGGCAATGAGTCCTTCCCTATACCTTGGGTTTTGTATGGCGTGTTTGTTCTCAAGTGTAGTCTTCAAGAGCATGGCAAAATGCCCCTCCTACACTCTAAGATTTGTATTGCGTGTCTGTTGCCCCATATGTAGCTTCAAGATGTGTGGCGAAATGTCCCTCCTACATTTTGGGTTGTGTGTTGTGTTTTTACTTTCCATGTACTTGCATTTGCATTTATATATGAAATTGAAAAGGAAATCATTGCATTCACTGTATTCATTGTGTTTTGCATGTCTCCAATGTTGTCTTCTCTGTGTCTTGCGTGTCTATTATTGCCTTCTCCATGTTTTGCATGCCTATTACTATCTTCATTGTGTTTGACGTGTCTATAATGTGTCTTCTCTAATGTCTACCTGAGACTAGGGGCTAGAAATAGTTTCTCAATCTTTATGTATGCATTATCTCTAAGTGCCTGGTGTGTTTGTTGTGGTTGTTGACCATACTTTAATGCATGTATGGGCCTTGTGTTCATACATACATTAAAGTGGGGGCTAAATGTTACGTCAAAAAATGTCT
Organism: Cunninghamia lanceolata; assembly: GCA_027924645.1. Classification (NCBI taxonomy): domain Eukaryota; kingdom Viridiplantae; phylum Streptophyta; class Pinopsida; order Cupressales; family Cupressaceae; genus Cunninghamia; species Cunninghamia lanceolata. The sequence continues at coordinate 480,192 of BSBN01001859.1, read as the reverse complement.
TGCTAGGATTTTTCCCTCTTATGTTTAGCTCCTAGGTCCTTTAGGTGTAATCATGCATGTTCATCTTAACTCCCGATGGAAAATCCCTGAAAACTCATGATAAATGGACCTAGGGGACAGTGATGAACTTGACCCTTCCTTGAAAATGGGGCCAAGGGCTTGGGCGCTCACACCCAAGTCTTGCCTTATTTAGTAGGGTCCCAAATTTAAATGTCGGTTATTGGACCGTAAGAAGGTTCTGTTGCCGACATCTCAAGTTTGAATTATGAAATTAAAGTGGGAATGCATATATAAGAATGTTTAGGACTTCACTTGTAAACTAGATGGTGTAAAGGGTTAAAAATTTGGATTGTTTATGTTTAGTTTAAATCCTCCTTTCACCAATTGCATTCAAGGACCTTCGGATCGAGTGGCAGAGCACTATCAGGTCCTTGGTCACTCATGAATGTAGGGAAGCTTGGATTAGGGTGTTTGATTACTAATTATTCTTCTCTTATGCTTAATTATCTATCAAAACCCTAATTACTTTAAAATGACAGTAAACAGATGAATTACAAAAAATGTTGATACAAAAAGATGTAAAATGACAAATAACTGTGCATCTATTTTCAGGGTTTCAAGGTGGAAAAGTTGGGGACAAAGGAGCGGGCGCCCAATTCCAAGGCCTAACTTTTTGTCCAGATCTGGGAAATCAGTCTGTAACTCTTTCCTGTTGTTCTAGAGATTTTTTTGTTACAGAACTTTGAGGACTAGGGAGCGGGTGCCCTAGTCGAGGGTATCCTTTTTTCTTCTATTCTGCACTTTTGACACTTTAAGATGCCCTCCTGCAACTCTACTTTGTCTAGCTCCTCAACCTATAACCTGCAACCATGAAAACTTTGGGAGGGGGTTGTGGTGTTTAGAGGCTTGCCTTAGTCAAGCCCTGAAAGGACACTTAAGTCTTCCAAACACCTTTGTCAGATAGAGAGTGTGTGCCCTTGTGAGAGAGGTAAAATCCAAATGAAATAATGATGAAAACACAATATGATGTCACCTTGTAGTGAAGGTCTCACAAGAGGAAGATGCTCTTCACTCCATGAGGAGATGATTGCTCAAATCTACAAACACAAACACATAAACCACACAAATCTACTCTTGCAACAATGAATGCCTTGAATCACTTTCACAAGAATGCATAAACATCACAATGATCATCTAGTCTCTAAATGAATACCTAAACATGCTTTTATATGCAACTACAAACATTCCCGCCAAGAATTTCGTAATGCAAATTTATCATGTAGGCATAGGACCTAATTAACGGTCATAAGCCGACACTCCAAATTTGGGACTGACCCAAAATAGGGCAGGACTAGGGCATGGGTGCCCCAAGTCCTCCCCCCTATTTTGGGAAGGGTTAGGTTCAAGGGGTCCCCCTAGGCCCTATTTACCATAAAACCCGGGGTTCACTCCATCGAGATGTCAAAATATGATGCTAGATGTCCTAAATGCACACTAAAGACCCAGGAGCTCAACCTAAAGAGGGAAAATCCCCCAAGGGGACATTTTTTGACATTACAGATGGATATTGCAAACTTGTGATCTTATGCTAAGGTGATTCAAGGCTTTCATTGTGTTGTAGAGCAGTATTGTGTTGTTATTGTGTTTGTTTGTTGTTGATTTGGCTTCATCAATCCATCTCCTCATGGCATGAAAGAGTTCTTCCTTCCATGAGAGCTACACCTCCGAAGTGATATCTTTTTGTGTTTTCAATCATTTATCATTTGTTTTTTGCCTCTATCCCACAGGGATACATACTCTTTATCTGACAACAGTGTCTGGAAGACTTGAATGTCCTTCTGGGGTTTGATTGAGGCAAGCTCCTAGACACCACAACCCCCAACCCCATTTTCTGTAATTGCAGGTAACAGTTGTTGAAGCAGAAGGAAGTGGAGTTGCAAGAGGCTGTGGAAAAGTTTGGAGATATCGTATTTGAAGAAAGAAGTAGGACCTGGACTTGGGCGCCCGCTCTTAAGCCCTTCAGATCCTCGAAGTAGAAAACCTCTATGACTGTGGTGATTAGTTGCAGACAAATTTCGGAAGTCCCCGAAGAAGTTGCCACCTTGGGCCTAGGTGCCTACTCTTTAGCCCTGAACTCTCCTGGATTCAGAATCTCAAAATCTAGTATGTATTTACTTTGAATGTTACATCTCTATCTACGAGCATTTGTTGGGATTTGTCCGCTTGTTTATAATTTTATGAAATTAGGGTTTTAAGCATAATCAGGCAAATTCCAAGTTTCCTCTTCATTCCAAGTGACACTAAACCTCTAGCAGAGCCCTCTTGCAAGAGTTGTGGCTTGACTTGATTTATGTCCTTGAATGTAAGGTGTGAAAGGAGGATCTAACCCACATATCCATTGAAATTGAAAACCCCTCTTTTTACCCCGAAACAGTTTATATGTAATTATATTGTATTTATAAAATTATATTAAAGATATTTATTATGCAAACATTTATTGGGTTATGTAGATCTCTGTATTATCTTTCCAACACATTTTAAAAAATAGAAAAATGTTGTGTTTTGAGAAAGTTATGTATGTTTTAGTGAAAACTATATTTTATGCAATATAAATCCAAGTTGTTGGCATGAAAGTCATGTTGGTTTATGTGTGATCTCCCAACATGGTTTTTGTGACTTTGTAAGAATGTTGAAATTGATATGTGGATACTAGTAATGAGGGTGTGAGCATGAGTTAAAAATTATAGTGTTTCAAACCACATTTAAAGTCACCTGTAGTGTTGATGTCCATGCTTAATTTTGTTGTTCTATAGTTCTATCTCCTGTAGCAGCATCTTGATCACCTCTAGGTTTAATTTAACTAACTTCTCTATTTATGCCTTCACTTAAATGGTGTTCTTGTTTGACAAACATGAATCTGAAATTGTTAGAAAAGATGATTCTCCTTTATTCCTTATTGCAAATGTAATAATAACAGTATTATAAATCTGATCTTGCTTGCAACCATGAATTCATATAATCTAGTTTTATTTGTGAAATAATTGTGCATGCAAAGTGGATTATGTATATTTAACATATAGATATCTATATAATTTCCATCATAAACAATACTGACATCTACTATTACATAACAAAATTCTCTTATCCCTATTGCATAGATCAAGAAATGTTTAGAAAAATATAAGTATAGATAGTATGGGTATCTGCAATAAATCATGCATGAAGCTCATTGTTAGAAGTATGATATGTATATATCATATAGAACTTGTGCTTTCTTGAAAATGTGTATTCATGTTGATTTTGCAAGAAAGTAACTATTAACTGTTGTGTGGAAAAATACGCGTGTTATCATGGATTGATTTTGTAATGGAATTAGTTAATTTGTTGTGTGAGTATATTGGGCTTACCTTCCGAGATGGGTGCCGAATGTGGAATAACAGAGAAGGTTGATCCTCTTTTCGGGATTTTGACCGTAATGATATTTTAAGTGCTTTGGCCAAAGCCACATCTTCATTGTAATAGATGAATGTATGTTTCTAGCAAAATTATATTTATATGTTTCTTTGCCACATCCTATTTGTGAGATATTGTACATTCTGTTGGCGCTTAGGTGTGCGACCCTCAACTCCTCCCTTCCCGGACCCGCGCGATCTCTGGGTTAACATGATCGGGGCACCATTCACTAACAGTTCAAGCTTTTGGTGTAGTGGTAGCCAGGTTTGTGTTAAAACAAACTGGCGACTCTGCTAGGGAGGGGTTCGATTCCCACCGATGCCCATGCGCCTTCATGCGCACAAGGTGCGCCTAGCATTTTGTGCCTGCCCAAGGGGCAGGTACGGACTGGTGGGGCCTCTATTGGCACTTAGGTGTGCGTACCTCAACTCCTCCCTTCCCGGACCCATGCAGTCTCTGGGTTAACATGACCAGGGCACCATTCACTAACAGTTCGAGCTTTTGGTGTAGTGGCAGCCGGGTTTGTGTTAAAACAAACTCATTCCATTAGAAAGATATTTATTTAGACATCAGGTTGCACTAAGTTGTCCCTCTTGCCTATTGTTTCCAGGTTTCTAGGCACTTTATGTAGGGTTGGGTATCCTTCATGTTAGGAAGGATTTCAAGGAAGCGTAAATGCTTCATGGTTGGGCAAAAAAGCATCTGGGCCATGTTCTCGTCTCTTAGCTTGCAGATGACCATGTGGGTTATTAGTGGCCAGTGACAGTGATTTGATTTATTATTCATTACTTGTATCTTGTACTTGATTATTGTACTGAGATGACTTTATGGCATGAGAGCTAGAGATGTATCATTATATATTATTCATTGTGCTAACCTGGATATAGCATGTGCTTTTGTAAGATGTAATTGATATTTTGATATATATATATATATATGGAAGATGTTTGTTATCTATTTTATATTAATGAGAATGAGGTGATTTATTTAATTCTTTGATATAGTTTTGGATTGCATACGTTACAGCTTCTAACCCTCCAATGGATTATTCCTTGCAGGATGATGTGTCCTCTCAGGACAATGTTTCCCCCACATCACAAGGGCTTGTGGGGATGACAAAGGATGTGATTGATGTGTGTCCCATGATCCCTCTTGTGATAGATATCCTAGGTTTGGATCAGATAGATGTTGCCCCTTCCATTTCAGGTGGTACAGAGCTTTCTGCTCCAGTTTAGTCTTCGGTTACCCCATCCTCTTTCTCATATTCATCCTTGCATGTTTTGTCCATTTTTGTGGCATCTGCTAGGACTTGCCCCTATTCCATAGTTCTAAGGATTTACATTCTTGGATGGTTGTTCAAAAAAGGAAAAAAGGTCCCCCCTTGCATCCTCAAGTCAAAGGGGCTAGATTTGTTAGGTTAGGATCTGGAGTCATATAGTTCAAGTGTTGTTCTTGTTTTTCAACTAGGTTGTATTTTGTGTTATTAGTCCCATGTCTCATGGTACTTGTTCCTTCTTCCTTTAGGTTGTGTTGTAAAGGGTCCGAGCCCTTTCAAACCCGTGTTTTTGTTAGCCTTTGTGGCAGCTTTTGTTTTGGGTCCGATCCCTTCCCGTGTTACAAATAATAAAAAATAATCATTTATTTTATTAAGTCAAATATTGAAACAGTCAAATATATCAACATTCATGTAAACTTTATAAATGTCATTACAATATAAATGGACCAAATAAATAAATGTCAATCTATCAAATATCTCAAACATAAATGTCCATGTCAAATATATACATAAATGTCCATGTCAAATATATACATAAATGTCCATCTCAAACATAAATGTACATACATAGATGCATAAATATCTATAGATCTCAAACATAAATATGTCCATACATAGATGCATAAATATCCATACATGTCAAATATAAATTATATAAATGTCCATTCATGCCAGTGTATAAATCCTAACATTTCAAACACAATAAACTATGAATCAACCAAAGAAGTCTATAAATTTGAAATATGTATTCAAAATAATAAACTAAACAAGTGAAGGTTGAAATACTTAGTGTTTTTCAACCTACAATTTTATTCACCAACATTTAGTTAAACACAATATTTATTTTCCTAATATTCATTTTAAATTATACATTCCTTATTTACCTTGAGCATACTCATTGGAAATTTTCAACCTTTGTGAGAATCATGTATGTTTTGAATGTGTGTAACCAACTTGTTTTCACCCAATAGTGTAATAAGCATGAGAAACTTTCAATTATATTTAACCCATTGAAAATTAATTTGTATATTGAATTTTTGAATGATTTAATTTAATGAGTTGTTTATAATGAGCAATGCAATTAATTTGTAATTTAAAGTGTCACTAACACTTGTAAGAAATGGATATAGTCTCTGGTTGAAATACACATTGTATATTTCAACTCTTATTTTTCTTCATCAACATTCAATTACATAAATTCATTTTGGCAATGTATGAATCCTAATGTTTGAGACGAAAAATACAAATCATCTAAGAAGTTTTGAAATTTGAAAGACGTCCTAGAAATTTATTAGAAGTGTTAGTGATAGTTTAATTTGCAAATTGATTTGCATATAAAATTTTTGAATTATTTAAAAATGAATGATAATATAGCTAAAATAGAGATTCATGTTAAGAATCAAATAAGAAGGTTAGAAATTTGAAAGACCTATTAGGAATGACAAAATAAATATGTGCATGTTGAGTTACATAGTGTGTGCTTCAACTAGCAATTTTCTTTACCAACATTCAATTAAAACAATATTCATTTTCCCAATGTATAAATTCTAAAATTTGAAACACAATAAATTATAAATGACCTAAGAAGGTTGAAATTTTGAAAAAAAAAACTTACAAATCATAAACTAAACATGTGTAGGTTGAAATACACATTGTGTTTTTCAACCTATAATTTTTCGGATGAATATCCAATTACATAATATTCATTTTCTCAATGTACAAATCCCAAAATTTAAAATAAGACAAATTATGAATCAACTTAGAAGGTCATATTTTTGAAAGAAAATTTACAAATTTTGAACTAAATATAGGCTTTTTGGTTGTAGAAAATCTACTCTTCAAGATGCCCTTGTAGGTAAAACTAATTAGGTCTATATAAGCCATACAGTTAATCACTCGCTTGGAAAACTATGGATGTCCAAAGGTTTCATTTTAGTTTTGAATAAAAAAAATTCAAGTTTTATTTCTATTTATTATTGTGCTCATATGAGATTTATGATCCTGAGTTATGTTATTTCATCATATAGCTACCATTCCTATCTTTTATCTCAAACAAGATAATGTATCATTACAGAGTTATAAAGTAAGTAGTTTAAAATTTAAATGAGATACTTATAATAATTTGATATAATCTATAGCTTACAAAGTGTGTTAGATAGGAATATCATATTTCAATGTCTTTACACTAGTGTAGCACTAATTAAAGTGGCTAATCAGATAGACTGGTAGCTAATGCATTTTAGTTTGGATATATCTAGTTAAATAACTGATAACAAAATCTCTCCTTTGGAACTATAGTATGATTTAATCATAGATTACTCATTAGTAGTAAATCTTATGATGTACTATTATACTTACAAGGGTCATAAATAGAGTTCTTTTTGGGTAGTTTTTAGATATTTGATGTTTTATGCTTATAAAGGTTTAGATATTTTTCTTTTATTGTATGCATATGCAACTCAAGATGATACTTTGATTGGGACCTTGATTATGGGAGAAGATTTAGCTTATTTTTCTGGTTTAAGACTCCTATATAAAATTCCTTGGTCAGAGAATCTACATTAGTAGAGAGTACACTTGTAGAAATGAGTTTTCAAGAATGCACAAACGCTACCATAGGAAACTAGCATTTGAGCGAAATAATTGGGGTGAAAAAATAAGAGTGAGAATTTCCTTAGAGATTGTCATGAGGCCAAGGTTTCTATTTCTAGATGAACTAACAAGTGCTTTAGATAGGTAAAAAATAGTCACTGTAACTTATATAGCTAATAAGTATCAAATCCTAGCTAAAAATTATAGGTTGAAACACACAATGTGCATTTCAACCTACACATGTTTAGTTTATGATTTCTAAGTTGTTTTCTAATTTCTAGCCTTTGAGGTCATTTATAATTTTTTGTGTTTTAAATGTATTTACTTTTTTTAATTTCATTCATTATTATTTTGTCTTTTCAATGTTAGGCTTCCTTAAGTAAAATGTAGGATGAAAAACACAATGTGTATTTCAAGCTACACATATTTAGTTCATGATTTGTACAATGTATTTCAAATTTGTAACCTTATTAGGTTATTCATATTTTTTTATTTTTAAATGTTGGGGTTAGTACATTGGCAAAGCAAATATTGTGTAATTTAATATTGGTGAAAAAAATTGCAAGTTGAAAAACACATTTAGTTCATGATTTGTAAGATGTCTTTCAAATTTATGACCTTTGTTAATTCATGATTTCTTGTATTTAAAATATTGGGATTTGTACATTAGGAAAATGAATATTGTGTAATTGAATGTTAGTGAAGAAAATTGTAGGTTGAAAAATATAATGTTGTGTATTTTAACCTACACAAGTTTACTTTATGATTAGTAAAATGTCTTTCAAATTTTTGACCTTAGGTTATTTATTTTTGAAATACATTCGTAAAGATAATATTGCGTAATTGAATGTTGGTGAAGGAAATTGAATGTTTAAAAACATAATGTGTATTTCAACCTACACATATTTAGTTCATGATTTGTAAGATGCCTTTCAAATTTATGACCACCTTAGTTGATTCATAAATTCGTATATTTGAAATTTTGGGATTCATACATTAAGAAAATGAATATTATGGAATCAAATGTTGGTGAAGAAAATTACATGTTAAAAACACAATGTGTATATTGAATATAGTAATGAACTGGATTGATTTGGATTGTATAGGTTTGGTCCTAAAACTAAAAAGCAAGACCCTAAAAGTTTAAATGGATAACTGGATCTTCTACACTTAAGATAGAAAAAGTTCTTAAGTGAGAAAATGAAGATTACCACTTGAGATTGTTGAAGTTTATGATAAACTTGAAACACCACAATCTTCTACAAGCCAAAGATTTACCTTCCACAAGAGAAAAAAGCAAAGAGAAATAATTTGCACAATATGGATCCAATTAATGAAATGGATTTAAGAATTACATGTGAGACCTTACTTTTATATTTGCAAGTTAGAGAAAAACCCTAATATGACTTAAGAATAACCTAAGACTAAAATTAGCCCTAAGTAAACTTAATAAAGTGTAATTAAATATTTAATTACACCAACACCCCCCTTAAGTGCAACTTAGGGAGAAATGAAAACCTTGCAACTAATGCAAGAATGGGTCCCAGCTTTAAGGCCATGTTAGGTACCCATGAACAACAAGAATCTCTCATAAAGTGGAGAAAAAAAGAAAAACCCAGTGGGAGAAAATTCCTCTCCAAAAGAGAGAAAATACAAGTATATGAACATGTGATGGAAGAATGACTAACACTAAGACCCCCCAAGAACTGAATCCATCACAAAAGTACAATCATGAATGCCCCCCATAAGAGAGGAACAAGAGAGAAGGTCTGAAGACCCCCCCAAAAAAAAGTGTGAACATACTCCAGAAAGCAGATGAAGAAGTTGCAACTGCCGATGCTGATATGTGACTAAAATTGATCCATAGGAACAAGTACCATGAAGATTTAGGAACATTGACCATAATGATGGCCATCAAACTGAGATGTGACCTGATGAGAATCTGATGCAAGATTCAAGATCATTAACCATAGGCTCTCATTTTGAGATATGAACCGATGTCAATCAAAATCTGTCTACCAAGATATGACAAATAACACTAATTTTCTGACAAGTTTCAGTGCATTTACAACTTAGCTAGTGCTTAAAACTAATTTTCTGACAAGTTTCAGTGTGTTTACAACTTAGCTAGTGCTTACAATAGGAGTGTATAATGTCCACAAAACACCACATAATGAAAATACAATTCTACTATAGAATGAAAGAAAACTGATAGCACCACAAAGAAGTACACAGAAAATCATGCACTTTTTAAAAAAATGGTACCCAAATAAGAGTCTGTATGCCTAAGATATGGTCTGTCAAAGTTCCTAAAATGAGAACAGCACAGCAATAACACTGAGAAAATAGAAATATGGAAAAAACCAAAAGCCCAAACTGAAAACCATCTACACCACTGTCAAGATTGGGAAATTCTAGCCAATTTCAAAAAAAAATTGCACTAAAAAATACCTCCATATGGCCAAGATATCGCCATTTGAAAATCAAGTGCAAAAGAGAAATTGTCAATGGTGAGGGGTAGATTTGGCAAAAAAAAACCTCTGCCAAATATAGACCTGCCACTAAATGTAGAGACCTCCAGCCAAATCTGGAGTCATAGCTAAATTTGGCAAAGTGCCAAAACTCCAACTAAAAGTGGTGAGCCGCCAAATATAGAGCCATTGCTAAAAAATTCACCAATGGTTGGCACAAATCCCGAGACAACAAGTAGGAAGGTACAATAGGTTTTATTGCATGTGTTTTTTTTTAAAGTAAACAAATATTATTGAATTGCATGTATGTTTTTTTTATTAAAAAAACATAAGAAAAAAATGCATTGAATTTTTTTGTTTAAAAAAAAAATTAAACTAGGGGCGGGGCCCAAGGCACCTGCCACCACCCATGTGGGTGGCGGGGGACAAAGGGGTACCTGCTGCCCCCTTTTAAAGGGAGGCGGGGAATGGACCCTGTAGCCCTGCTCACGGCAGGGTCGTACCCTATCGTGGCAGGGTACGGGGTACCCCCCCGTGAACTAGCACATAAGCACTTTTAAAAAGTTTTTTTTTAGAAAAAATTCTTTAATGCAAGAAATTTTTTTTTTTAAAAAAATTTCACCTTGATTTGCGAGTTGGGGAGGTCGTACGACTTCCTTGGCAAAACTTTTTTGCCCTAAATGATCCCGAGGCTAATTTTGACGATTTGACAGTCGATCTTAAGGTTTTTGGGCCTTATGAGCGTGATGGTGAGGTCTGTTTGGGCCCAAAACGCTTCAAAAAATAGATTTCCTCTCGATCCCCAAATAAAGCACTTGATAAAACCTTCACAAATTTGACATCCCAAAACCAAATTCAGTCAAATTTGCCTTTTCCAGCTGCTCTGAATCTAATGGAATACTCTACTTTACATAGAAACACACCCATCAAAAGGCTTTTGCTTGAATTTTTCTCCAAATCTGAGAAGGGGCTTGTAGATTAGCTATGATACCATGTTGAAGTTTATGATAAACTCAAAACACCAGGATCACCTGCAAAACCTAAGATTTACCTTCCATAAGAGAAAAAAGCTAAGAGGAATAATTTACACAATAATGATGAATTAATGAAATAGATTTAAGAATTACATGTGAGAACTTGCTTTTATATTTGCAAGTTAGAGAAAAACCCTAATATGACTTAAGAATAACTTAAGACTAAAATTAGCCCTAAGTAAACTTAATAAAGTGTAATTAAATATTTAATTACACCAACAGAGATAGGCTAAATTCTCAAGCAAGTGATGATAAGATTGGATTCGATTAAAGGTATTGATTTAAAGTTTAAGAATTCGATCAAAGATAGTTGGATAATGGGTGGATTGGGTTTGATTGGATTAAGGATGATAGATTGAATGTGGATGATTTGACTTGGAGATGATTGGAGCTATCTACCTTAGAAAGAGGATGGTGTCCTAAAAGGGTTCTTTAAAATGAACTTTTAAAAAGTTGAAACAAACAAAGATTTTTTTGGTTTTTTCCTAGTTTTTTGGATAATGAGGGCAAAATTTAAGGGTCTCAACAAAGAAGGCACACCAAACACATGAACAAACCTATCTTTATTTAGGTGGGAGTATCAATATCTATGGGTACACAAATATACTATCTACTAAGTTGCGAATAGATAGAGAATGCAAGGTCATGTACCACCTATGCACCCCTTATCACGGAGGTCAAGGCCCTTCCCATTGTAGGACAATTCATATTAGTTGTGATAGCCAGAGTGCAATATGTTTATCTAATAATTCCATGTATCATGCTTAGACTAAGCATGTGGATGTTCAATACCACTTCATTTACGAAATAATTGCAAATGGACAGATTGAGTTGAAGAAGGTTGACAATCAAGATGATGTTGTAGATTCTTTTACCAAGCCTATGAGCACAAAAAAATTCACTTGGTGTAGGGAGGCTATGGGCCTCGTACTTAGTTGATTTAAGTTTTCTTATGGATGTATTTACAATGTATAATGTCAAGTAGGAGAATGTATGATTAAGGTACCATCAACCTTATAAATCCTATGTCATTTAATTATTCCTAATATTGTTTGTAAATGCATTAAAAAAGGATGAAGGATTCGCCAACAATGGTAATTAATTTTTACTAGTACAGTAATTAATTATTTACTAGCAACAATACTTAATTATTTATTGGTAATGGTTTACTATTTATCATTTAGGGCATCTATTACTTTGGGAATGTAAATGACGTGATAAGGTCAAACTAGGCACCCATCTTGGATTGGCTATTCTTGGGTTGTTATGAAATGTGTAAGAAGGGATCATTGCATTGCTATTGTTAGTCTATGACATCTTGTAAGAGGATCTCCTATTTTTAAGGGATTGCATGGCAAACTAGGTGCCCAAAATGGAGATATAATTTTAGTCAGTTATGATAGGCTATAGGAGGCACTAAAAAGTTGTAAGAGGCTATGTTCAACATGTTGGTGGGATTCCCAATATGAGGCATTGGAATTTTCCCAAGTTTGGATTCCAAATTTCATGTACTCTCATGTAGTATGTAATTTCTATTTAACATGTGCTTGAGGAGGTAGAGAAGTATGAATTGTGAGTTGCACAGGTACATAGTGTTGTTGGATTAGATGTTGAAGGAATGTAGGAAGTGATTGTATTGCATTCTTGTTTCAAGACAATGCATACTTGGCCTCTCTTATTGGTGGATTTTTTTTGAAAGGGTTTCTCCACGTTAAACACTGTGTTGTGTGTAAATCTCTTGTCTTTGTTGATTTTCCTTACTGATTTTACATGTTTAATTCTCCATTTGGCACTCTACTATTAAATTTTAGATTTGCATATTAAATTTTATATTTCCATTGTATAGTGGTTTACCATAATTTCTAATAAGGAGACAACATTACTTAGATCACATACCAAAATTACTAGGTTTCTAGTCATCATATCTCATCTATCAAAATAAGGCTCACTCAAAGCTCATATGCTCAACTCCAACACTCATGCATGTAGCTTATGATGGGCTAACAAGATTAAAAAGTGATACAAAATGATTGACATATACATCTACTTGATCAAAACCATAGGAACACCTAGCATCAGCTACTCCATGGTGGTTGAAATCAATCTAACCCAATCACTCACATGTGTTGCATAGTACACATGACATGAGTGTTACAACTTTAGCATGTATACATTATCCTATAAAATTGTACTAGACATAATGTCATAACATTACTTAGCTCATATTTTTCATCAATGATATCTTCTATTTCAGCTCCTGGGCATGCCCTAGCATCCATTTCAAAAGCTTCAAAGTCATCTCTTGGTCACGGCTCATGAACCCTTGTGCTTGGTTCACTTGCACCTGGTTCGAGTGATGTTGGGGCTTCAACACCATCGCCTATTCTAGGCGTCCAAACTAAGCCTGGTTCGTATGAATTCCCACCACTTGCACCTAGTTCAAGCATCACTTCTTCTACTCATGTGGGGTTGATAGCTCTTGGTGTTGCACATCCATCTAAAGATGGCGCATCCTCTTAGGATTTGGTGGTGGAAGCTTTCAAATCATATACTCATATTACCAATGTTGGGATGAATGTTGGTGCTCCTTTGACAAGTACTGCTCACCCCCCTCTGCAGAGCAAACTATAGCCTATCTCCTATGCTCCTTCCTACCCTGTTATCATCTATGGACAGGAGGTAGAGGATAATGAAGATCATTTCAAATATTTAGCCCTCATAAACATGTTTAATCATTTATGGCATTCTCTTCTAGATCTATATAAATGGGCCTTGGAAGCTTGGATGCCTCTCACTGAAGGCAGGATTGAACTATATCCTTGTACAAGGGGGTTTTGCATTACTTCTTTCCAATCAGAAGATGATAAGAAGCAAATTTTGGAAGGTGGGGTTTGGATGTGGGGATAACATTCCCTCTCACTCAAACCACGGTTGCCCTCCTTCAACTCTATGACAAAATCCTTGAGCATCATGCATGTATAGGTCAGATTACCTAATCTCCCTCTTCATTTCTAGGAAGTCTCCTATTTTGAATCTATTGGCAATGCACTAGGTTGTTCCTTACAGGAGGATGAAGCATCATTAAACTTCAGCCATACCATTTTTTCTTTCATTCTCGTTGATATTGACACATCTAAGGAGTTGCTTGGGGATATTGTCCTACATGTTGGCGATAGACCATGGACTCAGACTATCGATTATGAGGGTCTTCCTTTTCAATGCGGGAGATGTTTCACCATTGGACACCTCACTTTGGATTTCTCTCATTCACACCATAAGAAGAGTGAGGCAACTTGGTGGAGGAATTCCCTCCGTGACCATTTGACTGTCGACAATTTTGCTAAGGATGAGTCCTTGGAGGCTCCTGTTGAGTCAGTTCCCTCTAGGGTTGTAGTGACTTTAGAATCTCCTAATGGATCATCTCTTGGACCTGTTCTGGCAAACATTCCTATGAATCTCAAGTCATTGGTTATTGTGTTTGGTGTTCTCGCTTTAATGGAGGCTTCCATTCCACACTCTATTCCTCTTTTAGCCCCCACAAGGGCTCAGGTTTTAGTGGAGGATAGTCCTCTCCTCTCTCCTCATTCAAAGTCCATGGAAGATAATTTTTCATGGAAGATTGTTCAAAAAAGGAAGAAAGGTCTTCCAAAACATGCTTATGTTTCCCACACCTAGGTCAAGGGTGTTCAGGAAGAAAGATTGAAGCCTGGGGTTGTGTATTTGGTTTCCCTAGGTCAGTTGTGGTTGGCAGCTTAGTTGTTGTTTCTTGGGTCTTTTTTTTGGTGGGGTTCACTGTTGCGAATGTTTTGTTGTGATTTGGCTATTCTCTTTTAGTCTATTGTAAAGGGTTTTAGGACCCCTTCAAAACTTGTTTTACCTCTAATCAAAAACATTATTTAGCTCATATACTAGGGTCACCAAGTTTCTAGTCATCATATCCATTACCTCTAGTGGGGCCTCTCCCTCTCAATATTCATCATCGTATCCCATCCATCTAACTCCTTCAATGGCTCATCAACAACCACACATGTGCCTACTATCTTCCTACCCCTTACATTTGAAGGATATATAGTGGTACTCGAGATGACCTCCATTAATGCTCTCTCCATAGATCTAATATTCATGTGTCACTGGTCACAATTGTCTATGTATGTGGCCAAAATTGTAAGGGCAAACATGGCATGTTTGATAATGTAAATCCCATATAATCCTACATAGCATAATAAAAACTAATATGTGGTAGTTGACACATTTCTCCAAGGTAAAACCCTACTTGTTAACCCTTTAATACCTTTTAGTTGCCTTCTATATTTTTTATTTGTCATTTGATGTGTTCTCATTTTGCTTCAAAAAATTGGCACCTTTTTATATTTTGTTAAATTCATCAATTCGAGCATATGGTGAAATCGTTCTGATCATAATATTTTTTATTTTTCTATGGTTGTTTTTTAAATTGTCATGGTATTTTTTTATTTTGTTGCAATAATTTCATCGTTCTTAGTCACACACGTAATTTGCTTCCAAAATGTGAGTTTCTCTTATGTTTCCTCTCCAAATGCTTCCATATTAGATCCACTAATTATGCTTGAATCTCCAAACCAACCCTCATGTACAAAATAGAAAAATCAAGACATTTTCAAGGGTTCAATAAATTTCATAGGAAGCAACTAAACTCTGTCAAGATTTCTCTAAGACCATCAATCAATATAATTCAACCATTCCCACCATTTTATATCCATTATTTAGATTCATCTTTTGACCCTTGCCTTGAAGATGCACCCCAATACAATTGCATACAAGAAGGAACCACACAAAAAAATTCAAGCTACAGACATCACAATCATCAGCACCAAATTTACTCTACATCTGAAACACTTTATACCAATGTGAATTATCTTATTTTCTTTGTTGTTTATTAGTATAAATCTTGTTTTAGTTGTAATTAGTTCAAAATTTCTTCATTTCCTAGAGTTAATTGTTTGTTTTAATTAATTTATACTCTACAATTTGTGTTTTTTAGATTTAGGTTTGTTTTTTATGATATGTCATTTGTTTTAGAATAAGTTTCTTCTATTATTGTTATTGATATAAGAATAAATGCCAATGTTCTTTTAAAGAAGTTTCTTTTATATGTATCTTGCTTTCTATACCAACATCATTTCTAGATCCAAAAGTTTGCATTGGATCAATACATGATATAAACTTTGTGCTCTGTTCTCTAGCATACATTATCTATTAGGGTAGCTTAGAATCAATTTTTCTTGTTTTTAAGGGAAAAAAATCTTTCAAAACTTGAAGTATCATAACAAATCATACTTAGAAAGACTTACCTTTTCCCAAGAGAATCTTCCCTACAAAGTTGTTTGGGGACATTCCAAAAGAATATATTCTACAAGGATTTTGTGAATTAAGTTAGGCAAAAGAAACTTCTACATAAGATTTTAAGAGAACATATATGCAATGTATTTTTTAAAAATTCCCACCTTTTACTTCTTGGCTATTAATTATCTACAAAAGAAATGTTACTTTAATTGCAAGGAATTAATTATTTATTTCTGCATCTTCGATTATATTTTTAAGAAAGAAAATTGTATGCTTCCTTGAAAAGAGTTTGCTTTCTAGAATATTAAGTGTTTTGTTTTCCACAAATAACTTTTACTTTCTAGAAAGGTTAAATTTAGCTTGCATTTAATAAATTAGTAGCATTCAATTAGTTAGATACATTTAATTACTTGTTTCCATCTAATTAATTAGTTGCATTTCATTAATTTATTAAAAAGGCATAATTAGTTTTAGTTGAATTTCTAGTAAACAAGATTAATTGTATTATTATTTCATTTGAAGCAATTGATAATAGTTTTACCTTTTGATGTAAGTATTGTATTTGTTAATTTAGTTCTTCCAAATGACAAGTACAAGAACATTACAAACCATAAAATATCAAACAAAGCTACCCCACCAATACCTTCAAACATTACCAACATATTCAAACACATCAACCACATTCTTAAACATAAACACTTTCTACATACATTCAAAACACATTCATCTATTTATGAGTATCCATGCAACATTTGTTGAACTCTCTTACTTTAGAACAACCTAAAGATTTTTGTTCCTAGTTGGATATCACCAAGGAGTTGTTAGAGGAAGAATTTGTTTCTACTCCTATCATGTCCCTTATCATCAACTAATTTAACATCATAAACAAGGACCGTTAAAAAACAAGAAGCCCTAAGGACACCCACTTAGCATTGGAGAAGGCATAAGCAACCCCCTCCGCCTAATCTTCTAATTAGCATTAGTTAGCCATGACCATGTCTCCTAAGAAATGCACCAAGTCATCTAATCAAACAAAATAAACCTACCCCTTTTCCATCAAATCCATAAACAACATCCACTAGGCAACAACCCTTCGTCAACAACCTACTTCATCATATCTTCAACTTTATCCTACCTTTCCCTCATCAACCATCCTCATTACAACAATAAATTTGAACACATCATCCACATAGTGATTTGACTTAACATAGCCATGAGAATTCATGTGTGTTAAATATATGTACATACAGAATTGGTGAAACTAATATGAAAAATACAAATCTTTTGGTTAACTCTTTCTCCTTTCTTTTTTTCCCTGTTCCTTATCTCCACTATCTCTACTTCCATTTATTCCATGATGCTTTGCACCCTCAGATATGTCAAGATTTGAGAGACTTGAAATGTGGATGGCTCCTTCACGTGTAGATCTTGATGCTCCCATAATTGAAGATTAGGACTATGAATCAGACAAGACTCCCTACTTAAATGTTTGAAAATCTTATGGTGAAAATGTACTTAGGAGATTCATACTTTAGTATAACCCATAACTCTATGCTCCCTCCTAGCCATGACCACTCAATGATGCATTCAATCCTCATGTGGGCTTGTCGATATCCCATAGATCCCATTTACAAGCCCACTAACATGAGCAACGAATCAACTTAACTCTAGTTAGCAAGAGGCTAAGGCAAATGGAACAATAGGTCAGTCAAGATGAGGACCACTTGGCTTAAGTGAACCTCTATCATGCAACTACCGATGCCAACCTTAACCAAGATCATAGTTCTCACCCTAAGCCAAATAGTGGGCTCCAAATGAATAAAGACACCCACAAGATGTAAGGTTTTGTGACCTAGTCAAACAAATAATGTGAACCAATCAAATTAAAACCAATCCACCCTTTAGGCTCTTATTGTTGCTACCTTGGTTGAAAGATTCAAGAGTTTAGAAATTAGTAATGTACTACAACACACAAGCACAACCTTCCCATCAATCACTCTCCCACAATAATCAACTTTCTCCAAAGCCTCATCATAACAAAAACCTATTTGTTAATATTTCAAACGAGGCCAAACAAGGGACAAATCAAGATCAAGCAACTATATTTGAGGCTATTATTGTTACCCTAGTTAAAAGAATCAAGAATTTAGAAACTGACAATGCACCACCAACAACCTTCACTCTCCCATAATAATTAGACACCACCATTTCCCAAAATTGCTCACAACACAAACTTGTATATTAATATTCCAAATGAGGCCAACCAAGGAATGAATCAATTGTCTCATTATTATGGATTTTATTCCCAAAATAACGAGACCCACCTACCATTGTATATGTCATGCACACATTTTCCATGCGGTCACAACACACAACACATGTGTCATGTCCATATTTGTCATGTGGTCATGACATGAAATATCAAAAACTTCTCAATATGTCCCTAGAAACCCCCTTGCACGCGTCAGCGTGCTTGGTGTAATACGCCTAATGTGTAAACATGTCAATTAGATTCAGGGAAGAGCATTTACCTACGCAATCCCCTGTGTGATGATAGCCGACTAGGGGGTTATGCGATGCAATGAGTGTCGTTACTAGGGTTAGAATCGATTTAATTCAAAACCCTAAGTTTCCTAGGTGAGTGAATGATTTCGACTAAATCGAAATCATACCCTAAATCTAATACATAAATAAAATCGAACAAAATAACGCTCCAATGATAAAATGGTCACATGATGAAATGGAGTGATAAAATAAATGTCACAAAAATGTCGTTAAAATAAAACACTAAATTTTAAGAAAATTGGGTAGCATAACGCATTTTCAACATATGAGATAAATACTTTAAAAAGAATTTCCCATAAAATAATTAAGGCAAAAATTAAATAAATAAAGTATAAGAATAAATTAAATAATTCCAATGGTAAAAATAAAATTTACCACTCATACAAACCTCGAAATTAAATAAACGACCAAAATAAAATTCAATAATTAAGTCTTTTAATAAATATAATTGCAACAATTATATTTATTAAATAACTCGAGTTAAAAAAGATTAAAATAAGATTTCCCAACTAACGTTATAAAAATTACCCCTTGATGAAACTAAAATCAAATAAATAGAATTATTAAAAAATACAGCCCCAAAATAATAAAGGTCTCGAATAAATAAAGTTCAACAATTAATTTAAATTGAATGCCAAGGTAAAATTAAATCAATACTTAATGTTATAAGATTTCGCCCTCCATTTAAAACACATTAATTTAAATAGAACGATTAAGTAATTAATTACCCCCAAAAAAAAATATGTAAAATAATTTACCCAACTAATAAAAAAAAGGGCCTAAAACAAATAACTTTATTCCAATAAGTCAAAAGTAATCCCCCTAAAGTTAGAGGACTTAAGGGTAATAACCCCACCCTAATTAAATAAATTATAATACAATTATATGGGTCCACTAAAAGTATTAAATATAATATTTCAAAAAAAAGAAACAAATCCATTCTTTCCAACCCATAAAATCAAAAAAACAACATTAAGACAATAAAAATGATTTCCAAATTAAATAAATCAAAACCCAATTAAAAAAAAAAGATTAATTTAGAATTAAAAAAAATAAAAAGGCATAAAAAAATAGAAAAAGCCCACATAAAAAAATTAACTACATTATCCCAAAATACAATTAGACATATAAATTAAAACTCCCACTTAAAAAGAATAATATAGAGTTCAATAAATTAAATTAAAACAAAAGATAGAAAATCACACTTAAATATAATCACAAAACCCCAATAAAATTTCAAATTTTAAAATATGTAAAGATACCATAGTGGCATTTAAATTAGACAACAATTTAAATAAATCACCTCCCACATGAGGTGAAGTCAAAAATTAAATAAGGAGTATAATTAAATAAATCCAAAAGAGATCAAGAGGGGGTAAAATAAATTCACGTTCACATAAAAAGGCAAGACAAAATAAAAAAAGGAACAATTAAATAATAGAAGTTTCCCTCAAAAAGCCCTAAAAGCCCTCTTCTATTATTTTATTGTTTTCTTTTCCCTTTTGCCCTAACCCTATCTCATTTTATTCTATTGTTTTGCCTCTTTCATTTTGCCTCCATTTCCTTTCTCTTGTTTTCTCTTTGCAGGTTTGGGTTTTCTTCAACAATAGCAGCGATGAATCTTCTTACACGGAGGTATATTAGTGAATATATAATAGGGTTCATTTTTTTTTATATATATAAGTATACACACACACACACATATATATGTATAAACCTAAGAGGACGATATAAAGTTTTATTGAGCTACAGTGGCATATATATATATATATATATTATTGTATGCAAATTTTTAAGATAAACAACAGACATGTTAATGGCCGAATGGCCTCTGGCCTCTGTGCGATTGCAGATTTTAAGTTTTTTTTTAAACGGAGATAATGGTGTGGGGAGGGGGCACGGCCTCCTCCCCACACCCCTCAACCTCAATGGAAGGAACTGTGGGTGGCGGCGTCTCACTGTCTCTCTTTAATTTTTTTTTTTTTGTTTAAAAATCCATTCCTAGCTAAAAAAACCCTAAAGGGTTTCCACCTGAAATATTTTTGTCTCCTCTTTTTTTTTATCAGTATGAAATATAATAACTATTATATGATATGTGTGTGTGTGTGTGTGTGTGTGTGTGTGTGTGTGTGTGTTTCACACACACACACACACACACACACACACACACACACACACACACACACATATATTCACATTCATAAAATGAAATAGTAAGAACCAGATTTGTATCAAAAAAAAAACCCAGAGAATATACATTCCTTTCTTGAAAAATAAATGAAACAGAGATACTATTTCTTCTCCTTTCTTTTACAAAATTAGATAAGGCAAAATATAATATATTTTTTTTTGAAAAGTAAATAAAACAGAAAATACTAATTCTGCTTTCCTTTTGACAATATTATAAATAGAATAAATTATTTTACTTCTAAACAACAGGATAAATAAATCAGTTTCCTACATATTCATTTCTTGAGATAGAAGTTCTCATGGAAATTTTAAATATTTTTCTTTGTTCTTAAAATCGGATCCAACAGAACTGATTTATTATCTTTTCTGTTTTAGCATTCAACAACAAAAATCAAAATGAACACATATACTCTCTTTTTTTTTTTAAGAAAATGGCAGCAAGGTATTTCTTTCCTTTGACAAGCTTATAGCAAAAAAAATCCAAAATAGTATCACTTGCTCTCTTTCTCTTTGAAATGAAATGACAGCAATTTATATTTTCCTTTGACAACCTAATCAAAACTCATAAACACAGCAGCAACATAATAAACATATTTTTGAAAACACTAAAATAGGATTTTCACATTGAAATTTCCTTTCCACTACAAGTATATGGAGAGTGCAATAATTTGAACATTAAAGTACAATAAGGCCTCCAAAGCCATGGCTCACATACAGCCAACTAAAAATAGTGCTAAAACACTAAAAAAGGACTTCTCCAAGCTCCATTTTCTTCAACTAAAAACCTGCAATAATACAAAACAAAAATGGGGAACCAAGCCACGAAGGAATGCCCTCCTCCCTATCATAGACCTGCTAGTGGGTCACCCCCGAGCTAGGGAGGTAGGATTCACACAGTTGCACAAACACACCATAACAAAAAAATTTCAAACACACAAAATTTACTCCCATGGATTTGCACGTAATAAAACTCAATAAATGAGTTTGGAAGGGGTAGGGGAGTGGACCCCTCAACTCAAGAGGTCACCCAAGAACTCCAAAAACCACAAAATCTCAAGGCCTCAAGCCATAGTAAAAATATACATATCTCCATAAATCTCAGAACCATCATGGCACTCTTGCCATCCAAATTTCTCCCAAACACCATAGAATGCCCTCAAGGCTATAAATAGTACAACAATAAGCAAGTGACTTTGAGGAGGTTCACTCTCCCCCACCCCATACGAGTTGAGCCTTACCTCCAAATGAAGGTGCTCTTACCAACTCCCAACCCACACAAAAATGAAAAAACAACACCAAACATAAATTTCCAACACACACAAAAATAAAACATGCATAGGGAAATGGCTATTGCCATGGAGCTTACCTTCAAAAGCCCTAAAAATGGAAGCATGTTTGAAGAAGAGCTCAAAGCTTCTCCAAGTCTTTAAATCTCCAAAATTTCTCTAACACTCCCAACACCTCCAAGAATAGAAAGAAAATTTAAAAAAAAAGAACCGCCAACTCCTCTCCAAGAGGAGATAAAATAGGCCTTCAAATTTGGCCTTGAGGAATGAGAAGGTAACACTTGTCACCTTCTCCTTCCTCGTCCCATGCCACTTGCAAGGGAGAAGGAGTGTGAGGGTGACAAGTGTCACCCTCCAATTCCATTCAAACCCTCACCTTATCCACTTGTGCTCTCACACATGTGTGAGAGACCAAGTGGAGAGGTGGCAACTTCTTCAAAGCCTCCATGAGGATAAGGGATGCCACATGGCATCCTCTTATTCTCCAAGAGAGCCATCTCCCTCCAAGATGCTTTCACACGTGTGTGAGAGTCTTGGGGGGAGATCCCACACACTTGGGTGTCTTGAAAACCTCCTAAGTCTTCTTGGTGAAGGGATCCCCAAACTTTGGGAAGGGAGATGGGTCTTTCCCAAAGCATGACTCATCTCCCACCCTTAGCCATTTTAAAATTCGTCACTTTCACTAAACCCCAGTTTAGAGTGACCCAAAGTGAGTTACCCTGAGGTTTAGTTAGTCAAAATTGACCCTAGACTCTAGGGTTACCACCTAAGGTAAGTTTGGGACACTAAAACACACCTAGGGAGGTATAAAATTGCTTGTAAATAGCTTATAAATAAAAATAACACCAAAAGGTGTAAATCAAATATAAATATACAACACATGAAATAAATCAAATTTAAAAAGGGGTAACTAGGCCAAATAAATAAATCAAGCATGCACAAAAGCATCATCCGATCAAACATGATCCTCATCCCTCTTGGGAATGGATCGGGTTTACAGGGAATAACATATGTGTGAAAACTACCTCTGATTTCCCATGGCCTAGGAATATAACCTGCACGACTAGATTAAGAGGTCAATCACATCATCGATAAATCATAGTCGAAGCAACTGAAATTAAAGTCATGTCATTGCATACAACATTAATCATCTCTAACATAATTAAGATTAAAATTGCATTTCCTATCTAATGTCTCATAATCATCATCAAATAATAATCCACATAATGAACTCATAATCACATCAATAATCATCATCAAATGTATCTCACATGTCTAACATTAAAATAGCATCAAAATATGATCTAATCAAATCACCACATGACTAATCAATGCTAGTCCAAAATTAGGGAATATAGTCTAAATCTGCATAATGGAAATCAACAGTCTCTAAATATCTGATAATGTCACCAACTATAATGTAAAACGATCAAAATAGGGAAGTGAAATAAATTGGTCTCACATCCTCCCCCTCTAAGACTAAACTTCCTCTTGGAAGTCATCAAAAAGGTGAGGATAGAGTGCCCTCAAACTAGCTACATCCTCCTAAGTCACTGTGACCTCATCATAATGATCCCACTGGACCCTAACCTGGTCCAGCGTCTGACGAGCCAATATGTGAATTGGCTCCAAAGCCAACTGTCCGTTTGCCTCTACTCGTAGTCTCAAAAATGGGAGCCTAAAATTCAACCTTGTGATTGTCAATCACTACAAACATGTGGTGGGATCTACCCACATCTCCAACTATCAGCTTAGATCCTTCGGCACGAGGCTGTCCCCCAGCTATAAATCCCTATGGGCACTCTCTGGCTAAGTGACCCTCACCACCACATACATAACATGATCTCTGACCCTGAACATATACTATCTGTGTCCTACTCGACTATTGTTGCTCAGGTCTACCCGTGGAACTCTGTGACCCTCCAAAGGACTGCTGTGACTGTGCAGGTCCTGTAGTAAGTGTCTGTCATCGCTGATTTCTGCGTGGACCCTGCTGATGTTGTTGCTGCTATTGTGAAGGTCTAGGAGGTAAAGGTGTAGAACTAAACCCTCCTCTCTGAGGTGGTGGTGGTGATCTACGGTAACTCTGTTGTTGTTGTCCATGATCCTGAAACTGAGGGCGTGAACTCTATCCTTGTCCCTGTATCTCCTCAGCAATGTATGCATTCTCGGCAGCATCACTCAATGTCTAGGGGTCTGCCATGCACACAGGCCCTGCTATCCCATGGTTCAACCCTCTGATAAACTTATGAACTAGGAGTTTCTCATCATGGAGATACTCTGCATATCGAGACAACTCGGTGAACATGCCCTCATATTGAGCAACAGTAAGCCCTCTCTGCTGAAGATCGTGGAACTCATCTATGCGACGCTGTCTGTAGTGATCCGATAAATATCACGCATTGAAGTGCTTAATGAAAGTCTCCCATGAAAGTGTATCCAAGGATAAGCGGCGCTTGCACTCCTCAGTGCGCCACCTAGTCGCTGCTGCATCCCTCAACAGGTGAACCGCCACTCATGCTTTCATATTGCCCTCGTAAGGACGCAATGCAAAGCACCTGTCTAGACTGATAAGCCAAGCCTTAGCTTCGGCTCCCTCTGTGGTCCCTACGAAAGTCGGTGGGTTCAACCTAAGCAAATCTCTGATGGGATCTCCTCGGTCTCTGCGCCCTCTAATAGGCTCATCCACGTAAAAATCATAAGGCCTGTGAAAAATCTGCTCCACTCGTACTACCTCCTCACGCCTAGCATGACGTGGAGGGTTTCTTCTACGGGCCTTGTATGCTGAACTAACCTCCTCCGCCATCGTATCTAGTATCTCAACATACGGCTCTACACATGGTGCCTCTCGCAGCTCGATGCGAGGCTCCACACGTGACTCTGCTCGTGGCTCCACGCATGGATCCTCTCGCAGATCAATGCTGGTCTCAGCACGTGGCTCTATGCACGGCGCAACTGTGGCCGGTGGTAGCCTATCTAATACTGCCTGAAGCGCCTGTAATATCTATGGCCCAATATTTGATATAGGAGGGGCCTGTGGTCCCTGTGGTGCCTGTGGGGTCGGCGGTGCCTAACCCTCAGCTGAAGAATCGCTGTGCACCTCGGCGGACTCAGTGTTGCATGAACGCGCTCGCCTAACTTGTCAGGGAGGCATCCTACAAAAATAAGGTAATTACAAATTAATCGAAATTGCGGAATAATAATGTGCCCAAACAAGCCCAGTGTTTAAATTTGGGCTCTGATACCAAATGTCATGCCCACATTTCCCATGCGGTCACGACACGCAACACACGTGTCATGTCCACATTTGTCATGTGGTCATGACACGAAATATCAACTTTTTCATATGTCCCTAGAAACTCCTTCGCACACATCTGCATGCTCGGTGGCAATACGCCTAATGCATAAATATGTCAATCAGATTCGGGGAAGAGCATTTACCTATGCAATCCCATGCGTGATGATAGTCGACTAGGGGGTTATGCGACGTGATGAGCATCGCTACTAGGGTTAGAATCGATTTAATTCAAAACCCTAAGTTTCCTAGGTGAGTGAATGATTTCGACTAAATCAAAATCATACCCTAAATCTAATACATAAATAAAATCGAATAAAATAATGCTTCAATGATAAAATGGTCGCATAATGAAATGGAGTGATAAAATAAATGTCACAAAAATGCCATTAAAATAAAACACTAAATTCCGAGAAAATTCAGCAACATAACGCGTTTTAAACATATGAGATAAATACTTTAAAAAGAATTTCCCACAAAATAATTACGGCAAAAATTAAATAAATAAAGTATAAGAATAAATTAAATAATTCCAAGGATAAAAATAAAATTTACCACTCATATAAACCTCAAAATTAAATAAACGACCAAAATAAAATTCAATAATTAAGTCTTTTAATAAATATAATTGCAACAATTATATTTATTAAATAACTCAAGTTAAAAAAGATTAAAATAAGATTTCCCAACTAACATTATAAAAATTACCCCTTGATGAAACTAAAATCAAATAAATAGAATTATTAAATAATACAACCCCAAAATAATAAAGGTCTCAAATAAATAAAGTTCAACAATTAATTTAAATTGAACACCAAGGTAAAATTAAAATCAATACTTAATGTTATAAGATTTCGCCCTCCATTTAAAACACATTAATTTGAATAGAACGACTAAGTAATTAATTACCCCCAAAAAAAGTAAAATAATTTACCCAACTAATAAAAAATGGCCTAAAACAAATAACTTTATTCCAATAAGTCAAAAGTAATCCCCCTAAAGTTAGAGGACTTAAAGGTAATAACCCCACCCTAATTAAATAAATTATACTACAATTATATGTGTCCACTAAAAGTATTAAATATAATATTTCAAAAAAAAGAAACAAATCCATTCTTTCCAACCCATTAAATAAAAAAAACAACATTAAGGCAATAAAAATGATTTCCAAATTAAATATCAAAATCTTTTTTTAATTGTAAATTAAAACTCCCACTAAAAAAAATAATATAGAGTTCAATAAATTAAATTAAAACAAAAGATAGAAAATCACACTTAAATATAATCACAAAACCCCAATAAAATTTCAAATTTTAAAATATGTAAAAATACCACAGCATTTAAATTAGACAACAATTTAAATAACTCACCTCCCAATGAGGTGAAGTCAAAAATTAAATAAGAGGGAGTACAATTAAATAAATCCAAAAGAGATGGGTAAAATAAACTCATGTTCACATAAAAAGGCAAGACAAAATTAAAAAATGAACAATTAAATAATAGAAGTTTCCCTCAAAAAGCCTTAAAAGCCCTCTTTTATTATTTTATTGTTTTCTTTTCCCTTTTGCCCTAACCCTATCTCATTTTATTCTATTGTTTTGCCTCTTTCATTTTACCTCCATTTCCTTTCTCTTGTTTTCTCTTTGCAAGTTTGGATTTTCTTCAACAATGGCAGCGTTGAATCTTCTTGCATGGAGGTATATTCAGTGAATCAGTGAATATACAATAGGGTTCATTATATATATATATATATATATATATATATATATATATATATATATATATATATATATTATTATTATTATTATATGCAGATTTTTAAGATAAACGACAGACATGTTAATGGCCGAATGGCCTCTGTGTGAAGTCGCGTTGTATATATATATATTAATCAAAACAGTTTGATAATATCAATATATATATATAGTGATATATATACATTGTTTATTCAATTTCAGCAGTAGGGTAAAAAGTATATTTAATAAACAAAAATATATGTGTTTGACACACACACACACACACACACACACACACACATATATATATATTTTCACATTCATAAAATGAAATAGTAAGAACCAGATTTGTATCAAAAAAAACCAAGAGAATATACATTCCTTTCTTGAAAAATAAATGAAACAGAGATATATTTCTTCTCCTTTCTTTTACAAAATTAGATAAGGCAAAATATAATATATTTTTTTTTGAAAAGTAAATAAAACAGAAAATACTAATTCTGCTTTCCTTTTGACAGTATTATAAATAGAACAAATTTTTTTACTTCTAAACAACAGGATAAATAAACTAGTTTCCTACATATTCATTTCTTGAGATAGAAGTTCTCATGGAAATTTTAAACATTTTTCTTTGTTCTTAAAATCCAATCCAACAAAATTGATTTATTCTCTTTTCTGTTTTAGCATTCAACAACAAAAAATCAAAATGAACACATATACTCTCCTTTTTTTCTAAAAGAAAATGGCAGCAAGGTATTTCTTTCCTTTGACAAGCTTACAGCAAAAAAAAATCTAAAATAGCATCACTTGCTCTCTTTCTCTTTGAAATGAAATGACAACAATTTATATTTTCCTTTGGCAACCTAATCAAAACTCATAAACACAACAGCAACATAATAAACATATTTTTGAAAACACTACAATAGGATTTTCACATTGAAATTTCCTTTCCACTACAAGTATATGGAGAGTGCAATAATTTGAACATTAAAGTACAATAAGGCCATGGCTCACATATAGCCAACTAAAAATAGTGCTAAAACACTAAAAAATGACTTCTCCAAGCTCCATTTTCTTCAACTAAAAACTTGTAATAATACAAAACAAAAATGGGGAACCAAGCCATGAAGGAATGCCCTCCTCCCTACCATAGACTTGCTAGTGGGTCACCCCCGAGCAGGAGAGGTAGGATTCACACGGTTGCACAAACACGCCACAACAAGAAATTTCCAAACACACAAAATTTACTCCCATGGATTTGCACATAACAAAACTCAATAAATGAGTTTGGAGGGGGTAGGGGAGTGGACCCCTCAACTCAAGAGGTTACCCCAAGAACTCTAAAAACCAGAAAATCTCAAGGCCTCACGCCATAGTAAAAATATACATATCTCCATAAATCTCAAAACCATCATGGCACTCTTGCCATCCAAATTTCTCCCAAACACCATAGAATGCCCTCAAGGCTATAAATAGTATAACAATAAGGAGGTGACCTCGAAGAGGTTCACTCTCCCCCACCCCATACGAGTTGAGCCTTACCTTCAAATGAAGGTGCTCTTACCAACTCCCAACCCACACAAAAATGAAAAAACAACACCAAACATAAATTTCCAACACATACACAAAAATAAAACATGTATAGGGAAATAGCTATTGCCATGGAGCTTACCTTCAAAAGCCCTAAAAATGGAAGCACGTTTGAAGAAGAGCTCAAAGCTTCTCCAAGTCTCCAAATCTCCAAAATTTCTCTAACAGTCCCAACACCTCCAAGAATAGAAAGAAAATTCAAAAAAAGAACCCCCAACTCATCTCCAAGAGGAGATGAAATAGGCCTTCAAATTTGGCCATGAAGAATGAGAAGGTGCCTCATCCCATGCCACTTGCAAGGGAGAAGGAGTGTGAGGGTGACAAGTGTCACCCTCCAATTCCATTCAAACCCTCACCTTATCTACTTGTGCTCTCACACATGTGTGAGAGACCAAGTGGAGAGGTGGCAACTTCCTCCAAGCCTCCATGAGGATAAGGGATACCACATGGCATCCTCTTAATCTCCAAGAGAGCCATCTCCCTCCAAGATGCTCTCACACATGTGTGAGAGTCTTTGAGGGAGATCCCACACACTTGGGAGTCTTGAAAACCTCCCAAGTCTTCTTGATGAAGCGACCAAACTTTTACTAAACCCCAATTTAGAGTGACCAAAAGTGAGTTACCCTAGGGTTTAGTTAGTCAAAATTGACCCTTGACCCTAGGGTAAGTTTGGGACACTAAAACACACCTAGGGAGGTATAAAATCACTTTTAAATAGCCCATAAATAAAAATAACACCAAAAGGTGTAAATCAAATATAAATATACAACACATGAAATAAATCAAATTTAAAAAGGGGTAACTAGGCCAAATAAATAAATCAAGCATGCACGAAAGCATCATCCGATCAAACATGATCCTCATCCCTCTTGGGAATGGATCGATTTTACAGGGAATAACATATGTGTGAAAACTACCTCCGATTTCCCATGGCCTGGGAATATAACCTGCACGACTAGATCAAGCGGTCAATCACATCATGGATAAATCATAGCCGAAGCAACTAAAATTAAAGTCATGCCATTGCATACAACATTAATCATCTCTAACATAATTAAGATTAAAATTGCATTTCCTATCTAATGTATCATAATCATCATCAAATAATAATCCACATAATGAACTCATAATCACATCAATAATCATCATCAAATGTATCTCACATGTCTAACATCAAAATAGCATCAAAATATGATCTAATCAAATCACCACATGACTAATCAATGCTAGTCCAAAATCAGGGAATAGAGTCTAAATTTGCATAATGGAAATCAACAGTCTCTAAATGTTTGATAATGTCACCAACTATAATGTAAAATGATCAAAATAGGGAAGTGAAATAAATCGGCCTCACAGTATCTACCCAATATTCCACTTCATCTACCCACAACCCTAGTAGTGGGTCATCAATTCAATATTCCTTCTTATAGCATGCCCTCTAGATTGCTTGAAATGTTTGTGACATGCCCTCTCTTACAACAATATCCCACATACCCATTCACATTTGGTTACACGCTCTCCTCTTCTATTAACAGTCCATTTCTAACACCTATTTAGAATATTTAAAGGAACCTCTTTGACCATGTAATCAAGAGTGTCATCTAACATAGGCCATACTCACAAAGTTCAAGGGGGAAGGGGGGTCCCCATGCCCATATCAAGGCATATGCAACTGCTATGAACTCCTTCCCTAAGAATTTATGGTCGTGAAGAACTTGCTTTAGACTTTAAAGGGCATTTTCCTCCATTGGTAGTACAAGTTACCCAAAGCCTCTATCCATTCATTCACATAACTCATGAGTAAGTTCATGGCACAAACAATTTGATCAAGACAAAGATAAAAGAGTTCCTGCATATAAAGTAGGACAATAAAGAATTTGCCTCACTTCCTAACCTAGTGGAGACAAGTTTTGGATTTACTAACCAATACTCCTCACATGGGCTGCCATGAACTCTAACCTCTTCCTACACACATTAAAGACATGCATCATGAAGTCCAATAACTCCCATATCAATCATATGAGGCCTCTTGGGGTGCCATGAGAATTGAC
Organism: Cunninghamia lanceolata; assembly: GCA_027924645.1. NCBI lineage: Eukaryota > Viridiplantae > Streptophyta > Pinopsida > Cupressales > Cupressaceae > Cunninghamia > Cunninghamia lanceolata. The sequence goes on along the minus strand of BSBN01001859.1, from coordinate 449,331 downwards.
CAAGCTACAATAAATAGTTGCACAAAAACATACGATTCAAATGGTAGGTTAATCACTTCAAGGCAAAGCAATCAAAACATAAATAATAATAATAGTACTCTCCAAAAGGTCCTAAATAGTAACCACAATGCCACAATAAACAAGGTCTCTTATTCCCCACAAAATAGAAAAAATTCCATCAAATCTATAGACAATGCCAAAATCATTTCTAAAGCATCTTACACTTGCATATTCCATCATCCAAATTTCAATTATCTTTATTATAATATTTAAATTATGTGTTTGAATTAATGCATTTATTCCAAATAGTTAAGAGTTCCAAATCTTAATCTGAAAATCGAGTACACAGAGCTTTGAACTATAGTTGATGGTAACGGCATCAATTCATTATCACCATGGCTATTATTTCCAACTTCCAACCAAACACCCTAGGATAATTGTTGCTCTGACACCACACCTTTCTATAGCCTATTTGTTGCTTGTTGGTACCATACCCTCTGCAACAGTTCAACTATAAATGTAGTTGGGCGTAACACAAAGTTTCCCAACCATAGCAGAGTTTTCCAAGTCACCCTTTCCCATTAGGGATGAGAGTAAGGGCACCTTCTATGTTACTAATGTTATTTTGTTATTTGAAGGAGAGTTAGCCTCTGGACTTGCCACTCTATCAAAGACCCATCATTGCAATTCTAAATCTTAATCCTAGAAAGTTGTTATTCGTTGCAATTCAATTGAATTGTTCACCATATATTGTATAGAAAGCTAAACCACAAACTTTGATTGTCTTTCTAGATTTAAGATTCTTAATGTTAAAGGATCAAAATGTGCCTTGTCACTCCCCACATAGGAAGGTGTTGCTTGTGCCTAGCAGTATAGTGGTGGGTTGCCCTCCTTAGTTAAAGACTAATCTCAATGTTACCATGCTTAACGATGTAGAGATAGACCAACGAGAGAAGGATATTGGTTGTGAGGACTCTGTTGGTATTCCCAAGGTTGGTAAGGTCTCCATCCCAACTATTAGGCATCGATGTTCATTTTTTTCACCTTCTTCAAGCAAAGAAAAATAGAAGATGATTGAAGAAGATCAATGTGCTATTAGCCCTTTGACTCCTAAGTCCATTAAAAGTGGTAGTTCCATCTAGGTGGAAATATGCTTTAATGATTTGGTGGATAGGGTTAAAATTGGGAGTTCCATCTAGAAGACAATATGATTTAATAATTTGGAAGATGGTTGAAGAAGATCAATGTGCTAGTAGCCCTTTGACTCCTTCTAAGTCCATTAAAAGTGGTAGTTCCATCTAGGTGGAAATATGCTTTAATGATTTGGCGGATAGAGTTAAAAGTGGGAGTTCCATCTAGGAGACAATATGATTTAATAATTTGGTAGGGTTGAATGGAGCCCCTTGGAACGATTCAGCGTCAAGCCACCTAGTTTGAGTGGTAGTTCCATCTAGTTTCTATGGTTTGTTTAACCCTATGTTTGTTGTTTTCAACCCCCTTCTTGTGGGGTTTTGAGTCATTTTTGTAAGTTGTCAACCCGTTGGTTCCCAAAATGACTGCAACTCAAAACTCTAAAACATTCATAAATCACTGAGGCTAGGGATTGTCATCATGGTGATAAGAAGAGGTTTATCAACAAGTTAGGGGCGATTTTGGTCAACTATAGGGGTGGGTAGACTCCTTTGCTCTTTGAGCTTAGCTTAAACTCTAGAGGGATGTTCCAAGGGGTATTATACCTGAGTACGTATTAAAATCAAACTAGATGAACCACTAAAAAATATTGACCTAACCCAAATCGCTTTCTTAGCCCCAAATCTGTCATTGGACTAAGAATAGTTGGTTGTTGTAAGACCCCTATATAGTTGATAATGGCAATCCTACACAATGAGGATGCATAAAGGCTATCTCTACTTCTAAAGATAGGATGTATTGTTTTGTTTTGAAGAATGGGTGATCTAAGGCTACTCAGACTGGTGTCTATCCATTGGGCTGCAAAGTCTAATGTTCAATAGAAGAAAACAACCAAATAGAAGAGTATAACTACCTATTTCATAAATCAAATACATGGAAATCAATACCAAATCACTGAGAATACTTAATAATCCAACACCATACCATATTCTTCCCTATGCAATACTAAAATGACCATTTACAAAAGCTTGAAAATCGTTTAAGAACTGTCACATTCATTCAAATCAAAGCTTACATCCATACCACTAAATGTGGCAAGAGCAAACTATAACTGTGATTATGGTTTGCTAAGAAAAACACCAACAACAATGGAGAAAAACAATAATCTGATACAAAGGTTTGAAAATTCTATTACATACATTTCATGACTGTTTCATGTTAAACAAAGACTGTGAAAATGTCCTTTCTTGATCTGCCTTTTGGAGTTAACAACCCTGTTGAGAAATTGTACAACTGACCAACCCCCTCTACACCTCAAACCCACACATATATAGCATTTCAACTCATTGCATTCTCCTAGGGGCCACACCTTGTCAAGGACTGCGCCCACATTGCCATAAATTCAGTTCCTAGTATGTTAGAAGATTTGCACGTTGGAAGAGAAAACCCATGCTCTCTTAATTCTAAAAATGACAAAGGAAGATTGATTGCACTATTCCTATACTCTGCGCAAATAAAGAAGGTTCTAATCCTTTCCCTGCCATCTGCAACATTTTACTTATCTAATTTGTCCTTTATGCATTGAAGAATTTCACTGTGCCAAACACCTGCATGGCATTGTTCTGCGGACTCATTTAATTTTGGGCACAAATCAGCTTGTATATTTCTGCAATCATGGCATACTTTCAGGGAATTACCCTTTTAAAGCAATTACAACACTCTCAATGTAATGTATAAATTTTTAGTTTTGAGCCATCTGACTCTTATTGTACTTTGTGCATGTTGAGCATTGATCATCTCGTAGTTTTAGTGATCCGAGAAGTTGTTGGCACATTTGAAAGAACAAGGCCATGAAGTCGAGCTCTGACAAATCAAACTTCAGAGATCGAGCCTTCTGCCTTACATCTTACAACATCTGGAAGAGGAAGAAGGAAAGCCCCGATATCTGCCCTCAAGAAACATCAATCCAATAGAAACACTCCACTTGTAACCACGTTTACAACTCAATAGAAAGGCTCACCAACAAAAAACTAACTCATCTTTATCCACATGGTAGCCTTCTACGCTTCTAAGATCATGAGATCAAATCACAGATGAGGGTCTGCGGAACAATAGAAACCCTTCAGATCATGCCGTGTGGTATCAAGTTGACCTCCCCTTTAAAGTTTCCATGCATACTGTAAAACTCACCACGTTTCATTGATAATCATCTCATGTCCATTCATCAGCGAAATATGGACATGTGGCATCTTCCTGTTGTTCAACAAGCTTTAGTAAAGCATCATTGGAACACTCCACTGAATGGAAAAAGAGCTACATATTATGCCACATGGCCTTGTCCGGGCTCATTAAATGTTGAGTTGTCAAAACCTTGCCACATGTCTTCTTTCTACGGTTCTGCGAGCCTGTCGTGGGTCCCTCCAAAAGGCTCAACAAAATGGCGGAATGCCTTAGAAACACTTGTCGCGGGTCAGTCATTGGGCCTTCCTCCTTCCTCCTAAAATGGAGGGGGGAGGAAGGAAGCCCGAACTCTAACCTCTGACACACAGTGCTACATTGGCCCTGTCGGACCTTGGACCTCAGGGCTTCCACTCCGCAACACTGAAGAAGACTGAAGGCCGAAACTCTGACCTCAGACGCTCCACAATACTGCATAATACTTAGAATATTTTTCATTACCTTAAGACTTAGGCAAATTTTGCCTTAGAGAACTTCGAAGCCAAGAAGGATAGCATGACGGAAGGAAGGAGCTCAAAACTCTGAAACTCTAACCAAGGCCAAAACACAAGGGAACACTTAGAAAGATTTGGACTTGGTCATTTTTTGAGCTTTTCCCTTGCATTTTAAAAGGCAAACAAATGAAAAGCTATGAAAGACATCTCTGGGTGATTATCATCAATAGGTTCAACGTTGAAGGCATAAAATGGGATTCATATGGAACTTGAGGGCAAAATAGGGCATTCCTGAGAAAAAAAATTATAGGTGCCAACACTGGCTTTGGTTGGGGATATGTGATAAGCAATGTCACAAGGATTTAAATCTCTAGGCAGACTAAAAAGACACACAAAAAGACACAAAGGGAAAACACAAATGTATTTATAGCAAAGGCTTATATACATGACAAAATACAATCATAAACATTAGGGCACAATAAGATTATTGACTGCATTCAAAATTTAGAGGCACTTACTCATGAAATGTAAAGCTTCTGATGTTGTCCATGAATGGTCAGCTCCAACAATTCTCCCTCCATGTTTCTGATGTAGAAGGTATCCTATCCATCTCTTTCATCAATTTGATAAGGGCCCAACCACAATGGTTCAAATTTGTCATGCTTGCCCTTGTCCTTTGATTTTGCATTCCAGAAGAGAACCAGATCACCAATCTAAAAACTCCTTTTGACTGTTCTCTTGTTCAACAGATGCTCAGCCTTTTGTTGTTGAAGCAAATTTTTATCGTGTGCCAGCCTTCTGGCCTCATCCAACTTAGTCAATTCATGCATCCTCAGCATCAAAGCATCATCCCCATCCTCTTCACTTTGTTGCAATAACTAATATACTGGCAATTTCAGTAAAATTGGCATTTTTGCCTCTAATCCATATACCAGCTCAAATGGGCTCCTTCCAATGGATTTCTTGAAAGTTATCCTATCAGCCCATAGAGCATATTTCAATTTATCATCCCATCTTTTCTTATCCTGATCTATTGTCCTCTTTATGATCTTCATAAGACTCTTATTGCTAGACTTAGCTTGCCTGTTACTTTGGGGATGATATGGTGATGAGTGAATCATCTTGATTCCATACTTGGAACACATATCCATTATATCCTAAGATCTGAAGCACATGGCATTGTCTACAACAATTCTGGATGGCACTCCAAATCTAGTTATCACATTGTTCACAAGGAACTCAATTATCACCTTGGATGTGGCATTGTGAGTGGGGATGCTCTCAACCCACTTGGTGAAATAGTCAGTGGCCACAAGGATCCACTTGAATCCATTACTGGACTTCTCTTGAATTTCCCCTATAAAATCAATGCCCTATTGCTGAAATGGTGCTTCAACTGTAATTGGTAAAAGGGGTAATACTCCAGTGAATTTCATCTTGCTAGAGAAATATTGGCAAGCATCACATTTTCTGACGAGCTTGGCAACATCTTGGAAAAGACTAGGCCTCCAAAAGCCTACCCTGATAATTTTATGCGCTACGGTCTTGGCATGAAAAAGTCTGCCAGATATACCTTGATGATACTCTTCAATAACTGCCTCAGACTATTGTTGGTTCAGACACTTTGGCAACAATCCCTCATGATTCTCCACATTAATACTCCTTGAATCAAAACATACTTTTGAGATTGGAGCTTAAGCATCCTCTGCTAAGTCACATTCATACCTGGGGGACATTGCATGTTGAAAAGATAGAAGATAATATCTCTATACCATGGGTCATTTGTTAAAGCACATGCATTAGCAGACGGAACAACATCCACTTCATTTACCTCAGTGACCTCTAAGTTGGAATTTGCCATCAACTTAGCCAAACATTGGTCTCTAACCAATTTGGTGATCTGCACCTCAATGTCATATTCTTGAATCCTGTTGATCCACCTACATCTTCTCCCAGATGCCTCCTGCTATGTGAAAATATCTTCCACAACTGAATGGGGCACATATGCAATTGTCTTTGCACCCATGAGATAAGGCCTAAAAAAATTTATTGCTTTAACCAAAGCATATGCATGCTTTTCCATAATGGAATAATTCAACTCGGCAGCTTGCAAAGACTTGCTAAAAAATTCTTTTGGCTGCTCAAATCCATCCTTATTCTTTTGTAACAACACAGTAGCAATAGTATAAAATGAAGCAAAGGAAAAGAGTTGGAAAGGCTTGGAATAATTTGGGCTTACCAGCACTGGTGCATTTTTTAGAGCCTCCTTTATGTTTAGAAAAGCTTCAACTGGTTCCTTGTCTCATGTGATGGATTGTCCCTTCTTAAGCATCTTGGAGATAGCTTTGGTTTTCTCAGCGACATTAGTAACAAATCTCCTCACAAAGTTAATTTTCTTGAAGAAAGACTGAACACCCTTGACTATTTTGGGCTGAGGGATAAGGTCAATGGCCTTAACTCTTTCTAGATCAATTCTAACCCCATCCTTGGACACAATGTGTCCTAGCAACTTTCCTTTTTCTACTCCAAATTGACATTTCTTGGGATTTAAAGAGATCCCATACTCTAAACATCTCTCAAAAATCATTTGCAAATGCTTTCAATGATCTTTTATGTCCTTTGAATATGCAATAATATCATCCTGGTATACAACCATGATCTCATCAATGAGGCCAGCAAAGGCCACATCCATTGCTCTTTGAAATATTGATCCTGCATTTTTCAATCCAAATGACATTCTCAGATAAACATATGTTCCCCAAGGAGTGGTGAATGTTGTTTTGTATTATTCTAATTCCTTGACCAACACTTGATTATACCTTGAGAACCCATCCATCATAGACATCAGCTCTGAACCAACAACCCTCTACAAAAGATGATCCATACTCAGAAGAGGATAATTGTCCTTAAGGGATTTGATGCTCAGATTTCTGAAATCTACACACAGTCTAATCTCTCCATTCTTCTTCCTTACTAGGACAAGATTGGACACCCACTCAGAATCTTTGATTGGTTTAATAATACCTCTCTTTCATTTTTAACAACTCTTTCTACATTTTGGGAGCTATAGTGGGATTTATAGGCCTCTATTTTTGTCTAAACAGTTTTGCATCAGGTTGAAGGGGGATAGTATGCTGAAATAAATTTTTCCTATAAGCTTTCAACTCATCACATGACCATGCAAAACATTTCTTAAATTTTCTTAATAAAGCAATCAGCATTTGTTTTTCATGAGGCCTTAGCTTCTTACTTATGTAAACAATTTTTGGTGCCTCCTTAGTTCCAAGGTTGACACATTCAACATTGTCTTCTTCAACCAGTTTACCTTTGCTCTTCCAATGGTCAGCATTGTCAAACATTCTCTCCAATGCCACCAATCCCTTGGGAATGGTATTGGTCTTCAACTGCACCATCCCACTGCCAAATAATGTTTCCTTGCCATTTTCCATTTCTACCATAGGTTGTCAGTCAATCACTTAACTATCAAACTCATCCATGTAATTGAGGAAATTGAAATTTTGATTATTATTATTGAAAACCTGCCAGTTGTAGATGTTATCAGGAATTGTAGGCCTTGTAAGAACTTCAACAACATGATGGCCATAAGGAAAATTTGACTAAGGATCATATTTGGACGCAGCTATAGCCAAGGCGTCTGCTTCTTTATTTTTTGTTCTCTCAACCCATTCAATGTCAATGGCATCAAACAGCTCCATGGTATCCCATACAACGTTCCTGTATGCCTTTAGCCTATTGTCCTTGGCAGCAAATGTTTTTCTTATTTGCTGCACAACTAATTCTGAGTCACCATATATCAAGTCAGGCACTTGACCTTATGCTTGTGAGCAATATTCAAACCCAGTAGCAATGCTTCATACTCAACTATGTTATTAGTGCACTAAAAATCAAGTTCAAAAGACATACCAAATTGCTCAACATCTAGGGATGTCAAAACAATCCTAGTGCCTGAGCCATCTCTGGAGAATGCACCATCAAAATGCAACATCCACAAATTAGATGTGTCACAAACAGCTACAACAAGGTTGGAAGGTAAAAAAATCCAGGCAGAGATTATCATCGTTGCTATATGCCATAAAATGGTCTATTTCAGTGTCAAATAAATTGGCGTGATCATCCTCTATTTTATATTTGTCCTCTATGTGTTCATCTTAGATACCTTTTTCTCCCTGTGCAACTTCACTTCAACACCCTAGACTGGGATGGTGGCATATGATAGGTCCATCTGAATATTTCCACCCATAGAAGTTGTCAACTTCCTAGATAACAACATACCCCACTTGGCAGGGCAATCCACAATAATTATGTCCATCAGAAATGATTTGTCAAGATATGCATCTAATTTGACCTCAACATCTTTGACAAGACCAATAACATTGACCTCCCTAGAATCCACGACAAAGCATTTGCCAAAAGATTTGGACACCCTTAGTCCCAAATCATTCATGATCTCAAGAGGCATGACATTACTAGACGCCCCTGAATCAAGCATACAGTTGTGTAATAGCCATCTATTTACGATCAAAGTGGTGTAAAAGGGATCTACTCCCATCTTGCTATTAACCATAGATGACCCTAAGTAGACCTCTAAAGTTTCACATTGCCTACACCCTCATCATTACCACTGAGAATAGAAACAGGTTGTTTTTGTGCATCTACAACAATAATAAACTACCCTACCCTATTCTTTATATTCAAGGATTCTAAGGAGTTCCACTATAGGCATAGAAATTCTAATTTGGCTAAAAACTTGAGCCATATCAATAGGGTTATAATTTGGCAAAGGAGTATCACATGAGATAGTAATATCATTTGCATAAGGAATATAAGGTATGACTTGATTGGATGAAATATCCTTACCTTCTTCCTTTGTCTTCTCCATTTTTGGTTCTTTTTGTGTCTAGGGCTGATCATTCTTCTCACCACCTTTTGGTTAATGAACACCTAGAATGGGTGTGGTAACTGGATGTACTATTGGTGCTAGATTCTTCTGCACATATTTCTTTTTTGCTGGTAGTGGCTGCATTGGAAGCTTCTTCTTTTCAGGCACAATTTTCTTTGGAGCACTACTACTTTTCTGCTCCACATTTCCCTTGCATTTGTCACCATCCCCATTAGATCTTTTCTATTTTGATTCCTTGACAAGGGCATTGTGCACAGGGTCAGTTCTATTTCTCAATCGATATCCTCCTTGGACTTGCAAAATAGCTGCATCAGTCAATGCTTTCATATCTTCTTTTGAAGGTTTGGACTACTGATATTTTTTCTGCATGAGGTCCTTCAAATGCCCAAAATCATGAGCTGACAATTGATACTTTTTTGGACCTTCATCACAATCATATTGAAAAATATGATCATGCTTGATACTTTTTTGGACCTTCATCACAATCATATTGAAAAATATGATCATACTCTTCATAGCCATCATAATCAGCATTCTGATTCATTTGCTCATAACCTTCTGCATCAAACTAATTTATTTCCTCCTCATAATACTTAGCTGCACCTTCTTCATTTGGGAATTATTGCTCTCTACTCAATGAATGAGCCACCACACAGTTAGATGGGTCATGGGGGAGGAAGCAAGCCTGGCACCATAAAGATTCATCTTGAAAATTAATTTGATCCTTTCTCAAAGAATCAAGGGTGTCAGGCTGTTTGAAACTTACATGCCTGGAAGCAGCCTGTCTATCATTTTGTTGTGGTCTCTTAGACCAATCAGTATTATAAGGTTTGTTATTCAATCTTTGACCTTCATTAAAATGTGTCGCAACACCCTGAGGTGGCAATCCTTTATCATTCCTAGCAACTTTATACAACAAATCTTTCACAACCCCCAATGAGTTTATCTAATTTGTCATCAGTAATGAGGGGTTTATTGAAAGCAGGCTTATCTGGCTGGGGCAATTTTACATCAGACCTTTTGATGTGCTTCCCTAAAGCTCTCATATTACTTTCTATGTTTATTGTTGTAGCATATGCTTCCCTTAATGTTTGTGGACTCATCCCTCAAACAATAACCAAGTTTCGAATCAAATACACCACAATATAAACCTAAACACATTGATTCATTAGGTCTCATGTGAGGAGGATACCTTTCTCATACTCATGATGAAGCAGTTGTTAAAGTCAGTTACTGTCTCATTTATGGCCTTTTTGATGGATGTGAGTTCATGAATGACAAACTTGGGGTCAATCCTATCCCCATACTACAGTTTGAACACCCTCATGAATTCCTCCCAAGAATCAATGTTGTTATCAGGGAAAGCCTTGTACCATTCTTTTGCACTTTCTTCCGATGAGTGCACAAACAACTTCATCATCACATCTTCTTCAATCTCATACTCATCAGTGACATTAATAAAATGTCTCAAGTCTTCCTCACCAGGAACAACATTATTACCTTGAAACCTTGGAATCTTCCCTCTAATCTCAGTTGGAATGGGATTAGGAAAATCAGGTATGCAATGAAATCAAGTTGCTTATACCTTTCAACTCCCAAAGGTTGCCTATGTGCAATAAATCTTTGTGCTTGTCTTCATTATGCATGCCCAAAGTTTTGAATGTTGTCATGTTATTAGTTTGCTTGATTCAGTGGTGGCTGAATGATAATATTGTGAGCAAGGGCCTGATTTACACCCTGTTGTCCCATTTGACATTGTTGTTGTTGTCTCTGGTTATTCTATTGATTGTATTGTTGTTGATGTGCATGTTGCTACTGTGCATTCTGATTTAAGCCCTGCTGGGTAAGTTGAGCTTCCTGCTGCTCAAGTAAAGCCTGCACTTCCCTTTGTCTATTTCTTAGATGATTGAGGAGATCCAATTCATCTTGGATCCTTCTTTCTCTTGCTTCATCATTACCAGGTTGTTACTACTGATCATCCTCATTAGGAATAGTGTCATGCTGACTTCCAAGTGACCTTGTGGGAGAATCAAGACGTCTGGCATCCTGGTATATCTCTTCATTCTCACTGACATTCCCAAACGTCCTCAAATAGGGATCATGAGATCTATCCTTACTTCCTCTACCAATAATATTCACATTTCTTCTGACATCATACTCATTTCTATTTGTTCTTCTATTTGTTCTGAGCATGTTATCAATAGAATCCTCAGAAGTATAATTATATTGGCCCCTGAGGTCAACAAATATGTTATCTTGAGGATTCCTTGAAGGTACCACATTAGGTCTTCTTATTCTATATCTACTCCTATTTCTTGCATTACTAGAGGATTTCTCACGTCCAGATTGCTCCTAGTTTCTTCTTCTATCCATTATGAAACTTCTTTTAAACTAAAATTAATTATGAGTTATTAAAACAAAGTCGCCACTTCCCTTGATGGGAAGAAAAACTTGAACAAACACTGTATTTCAAAATCACAGCAACCAGAAATAAAATCTTGGCTCCCCAACAACGGTGCCAAAATTTTGGTTCCTAAAATTTCTGCAACTCAAAACTCTAAAACATTCCTAAATCACTAAGGCCAGGGATTGTCGTCAGGGTGATAGGAAGAGGTTTATCAACAAGTTAGGGACGATTTTGGCCAACTACAAGAGTGGGTACTCCTCTGCTCTTTGAGCTCAACTTAAACTCTAGAGGGATGTTCCAAGGGGTATTATACCTGAATAGGTATTAAAATCAAACCAGACGAACAACTAAAAAATATTAACAACCAAACCCAAATCATTTTCTTAGACTCAAATCTGTCACTGGACTAAGAATAGCTGGTTGTTGTAAGATCCCTATATAGCTGATAATTGCAATCCTATACAATGAAGATGCATAAAGGCTATTTCTACTAAAGATATGATGTATTGTTTTGTTTTGAAGACTGGGTGATCTAAGGCTACTCAGACTGGTGCCTATCCATTGGTCTGCAGAGTCTAATGTTCAACAGAAAAAAACAACCAAATAGAAGTGTATAACTACCTATTTGATAAATCAAATACATGGAAATCAATACCAAATCACCGAGAATACTTAATAATCCAACACCATACCATATTCTTCCCTATGCAATACTGAAATGACCATTTACAAAAGTTTGAAAATGGTTTAAGAACTGTTAGTTTCATTCAAATCAGAGCTTAAATTCATACCACTAAATGTGGCAAGATCAATCTATAACTGCGATTATGGTTTGCTAAGAAAAAAATCTACAACAATGGGAAAAACAATAATTTGATACAAAGATTCACAAATTCTATTACATACATTTCATGACTGTTTCATGTTAAACAAAGACTACGAAAAATGTCATTTCTTGATCTACCTTTTGGAGCTCACAACCCTACTGCAAAATTGCACAACTGACCAAACCCCTCTACAATTCAAACCCACACATATATAGCATTTCAACTCATTGCATTCCCCCAGACGTCACACCCTGTCAAGGACTGCACCCACACTACCATAAATTTAGTTCCTAGTCTGTCAGAAGATTTGCACGTTGGAAGAAAAAATCCATGCTCTATTAAATCTGAAAATGACAGAGGAAGATTGCTTGCACTCTTCCTGTACCCTGAGTAATAAAGAGGGAAGATTCTAATCCTTTCCCTGCCATCTACAACATTTAACTTATTTGATTTGTCCTTTATGCATTAAAAAATTTCACTGTGCTAACCACCTACATTGCACTATTCTGCAGACTCATTTAATTCTGGGCACAAATCAACTTGTATATTTTTGTAATCATGGCAAACTTTCAAGGAATTACCCTATTAAAGCAATTACAACACTCTCAATGTGTTGTCCAAATTTTTAGTTTTGAGCCATCTGACTCTGACTGTACCCTGTGTGTGTTGAGCATCGATCATCTCGTAGTTTTAGTGATCTAAGAAGTTGTTGGCATGTTTGAAAGAAAAAGGAAGGCCGAGAAGTTGAGCTCCGACAAATCAGACCTCGGAGCTCGAGACTTCCGCCTTACAGCTTACAACATCCGGAAGAGGAAGAAGGAAAGACCTGACGTCTGCCCTCAAGAAACATCGAGCCAATAGAAACATTCCACTTGTAAACCACCTTTACAACTCAACAGAAAGGTGCGCCAACAAAAAAAATGACTCATCTTTGTCCACATGGCAACCTTCCACGCTTCTACGATCATGAGATCAAACCACAAATGAGGGCCTGTGAAACGACAAAAACCCTTTAGATCATGTTACATGGCATGAAGTTAACCTCCCCTTTAATGTTTCCCTGCATATTGTAGAACTCGCCACATTTCATCAGCAATCATCTCATGTCCATTCATCAACCAAATACTAACACGTGGCAGCTTACCATTGTTCTGCAAGCTTCAGTAAAAGCATCATTGGAACACTCTGCGGAATGGCAGAAGAGCTACATAATATGCCACGTGGCCTCCTCCGGGCTCATTAAATGTTGCGCTATCAAAACCTTGCCACATGTCTTCTTTCCGCAATTTCACGAGCATGCCATGGGCCCCCCCAAAAGGCTCAGCAGAATGGCGGAATGCCTTAGAAATACTTGTCGAGGGTCGGTCATTAGGCCTTCCTCCTTCCTCCTTCCAAATGGAAGGAGGGAGGAAGGAAGCTCGAACTCTGACCTCTAACACACTTAGTGCTACATTGGCCCTGTCGGACATCAAGCCTCGGGGTTTCCACTCCGCAACACTGAAGAAGACCGAAGGCCGAAACTTCGACCTCTGACGCTTCATAGTACTGCATCATACTTAGAATATTTTTCATTACCTTAAGACTTAGGCAAATTTACCCTTGGAGTACTTTGGAGCCAAGAAGGATAGCACAACGAAAGGAAGGAGCCCAAAGCTCCAACCAAGGCCAAAACACAAGGGAACACTTAGAAAGATTTGAACTTAGCCATTTTTTGAGCTTTTCCCTTGCATTTTAAAAGGCAAACAAATGAAAACCTATGAAAGACATCTTTAATCGAGTATCATCAATACATTAAATGTTGAAGGCATAAAATGGGATTCAAATGGAACTTGGGGGCAAAATAGGGCATGCCTGGGAATAAAATTTTACAGGTGCCAACACAACCTTAGTGATGGTTGTTCCTCGTTGCCTATTATATGTGGCTCGTTGGGCTTCATCATTTTATTTGCCCTAGTCTAGACGTTCCATTGTTGTTTCACTTGACCTTCATGGTTTTATCTAAACTAAACTTGTAAAAAAGTTTCAGCCCTTTCAAAAACCCACCTTTACCTTTAATCAAAAAAATTGTTAGTGTTAAATTGTAATTTCAAATATCTATGTAATTGTGGCTAATAGTTGGCTATCAAGATTCCTCTCTATTGACAGATTTTATGTTTTCAACGCATAAACATATGCTAAAACCATAAGTAATTCTAAATATTAGATTGCAATTGCAAATATCTGCGGTTGTGGCTAATAGTATACAATCGAGATTCCTTTGTATTTACATTTTAGTCTTTAGATTTAAGATTCTAAGTATTAGATTATAATTATATCTATAATTTCGGCTAATGGTCAAAAATCGAGATTCCTCTCTTTACAATTTTTTCTGCTTCTGTGCATAAACATATGCTAAAACCACAAATATATAGTTAACAATTTACAACACAAATTTTCTATAAAACAAAAAGCATATAACTATCAATTTATAACAACAATTTTCTGTATAGATTGGACAAACTTTTTTATTTCCATTCAAAACACATACACAACCATATTGAAATGAATTAATCATTGCTTTTAACTAGATTGCAAAAAATAAATACAAATCACAAGGGTAGTCAATACGTTTCACAAAATTGTGCACACCATATTCTAGGGTTCAATTTGTTAGCACTATATCCAATAGGGTCAAGCAAGTGCAGAGCAAAGAAGAAATTGAGAGCTATCAATTAAAATGTAAGGCAAAAACTCTTTTTGATTGATTGCTTTCTTTAAAATATTTAAACACACGCTCAAAGTTTTTGGCTGGGATTTCATGCACATCGGGATTAATGACACTTCTAGTTTTAAAATATAAGCATATGAAAGTACAGGATTTAGAATGAGGAAAGATCATTATCTGCATCTTTATGCAAGATCTCTAGCTTAAAAACATTTGTGTCAGGCAAGATTATTGTTAAATGCAATGGCCTTCAATATATAATATATCATATCCAAAACTCAAACGGTATTTGCCCTTTGCATTGGTGCTATAAAAACATGTGTCAAGCAGATTATTGTTAATTGCAATGGCCTTTGATATCTGCTATATTATATCCAAATCTCACACGGTATTTGCCCCTTGCATTGGTGCTAGCCACTTGGGCTTTCCAGGGAAGCATGCGATTGGGGCCCTGTTTGAAAATTTTAAATACCCCTTAACTATTAGTATGTTTGAGGATTAAGAACTTCGCACCGCTTTGTGAACATGTGCAATCAAGATTCATATAGAAATATGTAATGCATGGCTTGAAAATTTTAAATACCCCTTAACTATTGGTATGTTTTAGGATTAAGAATTTTGCACTGCTTTGTGAACATGTGCAATCAAGATTCATATAGAAATATGCAATGAATGCCTTGCCATTACTACTCCAAATACCATAGTGTTGAATATTAACCAATCACGTACACAAAATATGTTAATTCTACCATCCATCCTTAGATACGCAAAATATATACACAAACACAAATTGATACAATTGGCACAAAGCTCCATTTACTACAATGAATCTGCAATGAATGGCCTACTTTTACTACAATACCATAGTGTGCAGTGTCAAGCCAGGATTGACAAAGAAGAAGAATTGTAAAAAGGAAGAATGGTAAACTTTATTGATTTAAAAAGGAAGGTTTGTTTTTGTTTTTTTTTTTTTTAAATTATAGGCAAACAAAACTAGTTGAACTACGAAATAAACAAAACCTGAATACAAAACTGAAAACTAATTACAAAACTAAAAGCAAAACTAAATTGTGTTAACCTTGGTGATTAACACATTAACATCCTCCCTTAATCTGAAAGAGTTAAACCAAGCATTCCTCAAGATTTCTCTAACTTCTCTCGTCCAAGTGCTTTGGTAAGAATATATACGATCTAATCCACAGTGGGACAACATTTGAGTTGTACACTACCATCTTTCACATGGTGTCGAATCAAATTGAACTTTGTGTTGATGTTTTTGGTTCAATCGTGGAAGACTAGATTTTTTACCATTTTGATTGCATATTAATTGTCAACACGGAGTGGTGTTCCTGCAAATCTTCAAGAATTTGTCAAAGCCATAATATTTCCCTAGTTGTCTCAGAGACTGTCATATATTCATCTTCTACAAAGGATAGAACTAACGTTAGCTGCTTTTTAGATTTCCAAAAAAATGATTGTTGACCCTAGCTACATTAGAAAACCTAAAGTAGATTTTCCATCTTCCAAGTCACTTTGCATAATCAGAATATAAATATTCAACCAAAGAGAAAAGTATTGCCTTAGATTATCTGAGCCCATAGTGTTGAATGTCTTTTAAATACCAAAGAACTCTTTTGGCAGCTAATCAATGATATTCTCTAGGTTGTTGCATTATCTAAAGAGAACTCCAACAACAAAAGAAATATTCTAGGGTTATGGGGACGCGTCCCCGCCTCTTCCAACGACGTCCCCATCCTCGATGGCGTTTCCGAGAGGGGGGACGGCAAGGGACATCCCCTTGGCGTCCCCTGTAAAACTAAAATGTAAGACATTTCTGAAACAGCACAAAATTATCGAGGACGACAAAAATGATTTTGGAGACAACTAGCCATCTCAAGGACGGCCAAATGTCGCCGACGATAGAACAATTAAGTTTGCTTTATTTCAGAAGCAATTTATTCTACATTCCTATTAACATTTGACCATTATTGTATAGTGTTCAAGAGCATCACGCAATGTAACTCATATACTGATGAGAGTGCAATATTAATAAGTCAAGAGAGGGATATAGCATACTAGTAAGAAGATGGAATCTGATTTATTTCATTTCTGAACTGGTAAGAATATTGCTTTACCCATTTTTGAATTTAGAATAAAGACAGAAGACAAATGACTAAGAAGTCAAATTAGCAGAGATAAGCAAAAGTTAATGGAGGCTTGGTGTTTAAGAAAGAATGCACATCAAGTTCCAAGAAAGACATGCTCAATAATCATGCACACATAGATGTTGGAATCTTCTTGTGGATCTCTATCGTATCACCTAAAATACTTTACCATGGTCTCAATTCTGTCTTGTAGCATGAGTTGCAATGGATTATGTGTGTTGCTCTTGCAAGTGCCAAGAATGCTAATTGATGTTGCAAGATTATGGTGTGTGAGATGATGAATGAAGTACTTACTATGCATTGAAGAGACAGAGTGCTTAATAAGACTTCTAATCTGAGTCCACGCCTTAATCTATATTTAACCCAACGATTTCACATTTTTTATCTGAGTTGAGTCAAGTTTGCATCTACATTCCTCCTTTTGAGTTTTGAAGTTTTATAATTTTATATTGTTCTTTAATAGTTTATACTGTTGTTCCCCCCGCCATCCCCAAATTGCGTCCCCTACGTCCCCCATCCCCATCCCTGAAACAGGGTGGAACATAGAAATATTCGGGTGTGTAGTTGTTGAATAAATAAACTACCAACAAGTTGTCTATATTTAGTTGCATCAACCAATGTTGCAGGATCATTTAATACAAGACATCATGAAGTACAAAATCTGGAAGGCTGAGCAACTCGAGCCAAATGGTTCCTTTTCCAATAGGCTTGAGACTTGATTTATTTGTCAAATAGATTGGACCACAAACACCTTAATGAAATTTTTCATAATAACCACGCCAAAATGTCATGTTGTGTGTATTTGGTATCTAAGACCCAAGCATCACACCATGAAACATCAATTGAATTACAAAAGGCAAATCTGAAATAGAAATCACAAATTCATCATCATCACTACCAAATGCAAATTGGGCTGCTCCTTATGCTTTATCATTATAGTGTGTTTTATCTTCTCATTTGAAAGAATTTTCCATCTTATCCCATGAGAGCTTACATTCATGAGCTTCATTACTACCTTGTCATGTTGAATGTAAGCTTCATTACTACCTTGTCATGTTGGGAGTGCCCTTTGCCATTTACACCTCCTCTACACCCTTGTATGTGTTGAAACACATCTCCATTGACAGAAGCCCTTATCAAGGTCAAGGCTTTTGAATTTTTATATTGCCATACTTCTTTCTCTTTAAGAGCAGTTGCTGTTGTGGCTTAAACATCACCATCACAAATATTACACCACAAATCATTGAAAATAAGTGTGTTTTTTATTTTTCTATACCATTCTATGTGTCTTTTCCAATTAAAGTTTCACCAATCATTGACACAATAGATTACAATTAAAGTTTCACCAATTATTGACACAATAGATTGCATTGTGAATTGTAAAAATTGCACACAATTTGTAGATTCAAATTTATTTCTTGATTTATTTTTTAGTTAAATTTGTATTGAAACAGCACGTGTAAAAGATAGATTGCACCTGAAAAAATATCGGCCTCTTTTCCTTAACGGACTATCTCAGTTAGAGATAAACGCTTCAGCGAATCAGGGCATTCCCCCGCACCCTCTTCAGCAAATAGCAGAGAATCTCGCTGCAATCACAAGGACCTCATTTGCCACCTCTGAGGATCCAAGAAAGTCAAAAGGAATTGGAAATTGGACGTTGCAAGCGCTCAAGTCGATATCTCCCTCAAAAGAATTCTACACCATATGCAATTCTGATTGCTCTTTACAGGTGAACTCAAAATAAAAAGGAGTATATGTTGAAGCAGGAATTCATTGACGCAACAGTGCATTTGAATTCCTGTGCTCTGATACCACTATCAGGGCAGGATTGATAGAAAGGAAGAATAGTAAACTTTATTGATTATAAAAGGAAGTTTAGTTGAACTGCCAAATAAACTGAAAACTGAAAACTAATTACAAAACTAAAAGCAAAACTGAAGTGTTAACCCTGATGATTAGCATAGTAACAGTGTAGAGCTCCATTTTTATTCACCATAGCAAGCAGAAATCTGCAATGAATGACTTACTTTTACTACAATACCATAGTGTTGAATATTAAGATTGTTCATACCAGTCATGTACAAAATATACAAAATATGTTACTACTACCATCCACCCTTGGATATAAAAAATATTTACAAACACAAGTTGATAAAATTGGTGCAGAATCCATTTTTCTTCACCATATCAAATAGAAAAATGGTTTTTACTACTCCAATAAGTGTTGAATATTACGATCATTCCCAACCAGGCGTACACAAAACATACAAATATGTTACCACTACCACCCATCCTTAGATATACAAAATATATACACATTGATACAATTGGTGCAGCGATCCATTTTTCTTCACCATTGCAATTAATCTTCTATAATAAACGAAAATCCAGTATAACAGCAGGATCAACTTTCTTTGTAAAGTAAAGATACCTGAAAAAGTATGGTGAAGGTATTAGGCTCACCTTCAAAGTGTTCAAACAAAAACATCCTACCGGCAACAAAGCATTCAATTTTCATATTAAAAAACAAATTCTTAAGCCAGAGGAATCTATTCAATGTATGCATAGTGCCATTTCCAGCTACTTCAAGAAGCTTGGAACACACTGTAACCACAAGGCAGAATAAAGTACTGTGTACAACTGTGATAAACACAATAGAATAGAATGAGGAAACTGGGGTTATCCATTTTGTTAGCAACAAAGCCAGAACATGACTGCACTTGTATTAGTTTTACTTTTCCTTTTGCAATACATCACATTCAAAGTTAATGGTATTGTGGTTAGGAGCAACAGCGAAGAATTTATGTTATGACACATAACAAAGGATCATCTCTGCAATAAAAGCAGAGTGACATATCACACTTTACAGTAAAATAATGAACTAACTATGGAGATAGAAATCTTTTGCATTATGGCTAAAGATTATATTTTGCATTTGCTAGAAATAAAGAAACAAACATATCACCATTCACCACTGGTATGTAGGAGAAAAAAGCATCCACCGACAATATTCTACACTTGAGTTCCCCTCTTTCTCCAACATGTTCCATAGACATCCCCATATCCATTCATGCTGCAAACACCTACTATTAAGGTTTGCCTGCTCCATTCC
The DNA here is from genome assembly GCA_027924645.1 of Cunninghamia lanceolata. Taxonomy (NCBI): domain Eukaryota; kingdom Viridiplantae; phylum Streptophyta; class Pinopsida; order Cupressales; family Cupressaceae; genus Cunninghamia; species Cunninghamia lanceolata. The sequence continues at coordinate 429,389 of BSBN01001859.1, read as the reverse complement.
AATATGTATATACTGACCACAGGAGCTAAATCTAATCACAGCTTACAATGCTAATTTTAATTACATGGCTTAATAGTTTAGCTGCTGGGCCCTTTTTTTGTGCACTGGTGGCTAGTATAATGTAGCCACTAACCGCAGCGCATAGCGGCAAATCTAAAAGTGTGCCTTAAAAGTTTGGCTGCTAAGTAATTTTTGTGCACTGTCAATCACTGTGGTAGACATAGACTAGATAACACTCTACATATTCCACGCTCCAATTATAATCATAAAATTCATTGCCATTGCATATATTAAAGGAGGCACTGCACATTCTGCTTACTACGCACAACTTTTCATAATATGCTCATTTACTAGGTTAAAAGCAACAAAGAATTGAACTAGGCATCCACCAAACTTCAGCTATTGACATACATCTAAATACACTTATTGTGAAACGTTGTGCATGTAACAAATACAAATTGCCTGTGAGCAATGAAAGAGTAGACATTTTCCCCTTGTGAAAGCATGTTTTTGAGAATACAAGTCTGCAATAATTGAAGACATTTTTCTGTCTTCTCTATGCTTCCACATTTTGTATACATGTCTACCAGAGCATTTCCAACTATAGTATCTGACAAAAATCCCCGTTCCATTCCGCTTTGATAGATATCCATACCCAGTTCCAAAGCTTTTAGTTTCACTGCTATGCACTACGGTTAGCGGCTACCTTAAAATAAACAACAGTGCACACAATTAAAAATGAGCATTATGTTGCAAATGTTGTCATTGATGTCAAGAAGGGATTAGTTGTCCAAGATTGATATCATTGATGTAAAAAGCGTATGAACGAGATTGTTGGATTATTTGTCATTGATGTCAAAGGCATATGGACGAGGTTGTCATTGATGTCAAAAGAAGATTAATATCAATCTATTTAGTCATGGATGTCAAAGGATAGTTTCATACTAGTGGCCGACTTACTTTAATGATTTTGAAGACGCATACATATAATAAATTATAATGAAGTCAACTAAGGCTATAGGAAGCATTTGATATTGTGAAAGAGATGAAGAAATATAATTGCTATACTTCCTTGCTCACTAGACTTTGCAAAGAATCAAAATTTGCATGCTATCGATGGAAGATTTGAACAAGAGAATAGGTGGTAAGAGAAGCAAGCATGGTTGCATGCATAGAAGGTATACCGTGAGAGACGTCTAAAAGATAGACATATTTGTTTAAGTTCTCCAAGTCGATAAAGAAACAAGATCTCGTCGATGTATCTGCCACCTCCATAGGAAAAGGATTTCAAAGTGGAAAGTGTGTGAAAATAATCAAAGATGCTTTATGAGGCCGACCTCCCCATGCTGGCCGACTTCCTTATCTGGTGCCAAAGAATGACATAATTTAATTTGAAATTATACATACAAAAAGGAGCGAATGTATTAAGAGGTGATATGATTCTTATAAGGCAATCATTTGTATTTATAAAGGCTGACTAACCACAATGATAAATTAAAAAGTCATTAAGGCAGCGATATATATATATATATAGAGCGATCAAATATACAAGGCAGCGCCTATGTATATAAATCAACATTTGTATTAGTTTACTAAAGGCTGTGATGAAGCTTGAAGGGCAGCAATTAGTAATGAAAAAGAGTCACGATTGTTTGAAAGGTCATCATCTTTCAAAGAGATGTCTCTCTTCATAGAGGCATTGACATATAAAATGGAATGTGAAGTGTGGTGGAAAAGTGTGTTGAGTAGAATGAAATATAATATCTTACACCAGCAGATCTGCAGATTAGAATTGAAAAGATCATTTATGGCAGACTTGTAAAGAGGAATAAATGCAGATTTAAAAGATAAGTATTAGAGATTGCTGCCAATAATATTTTTTCTTCTCAAAAAGAACCCAATAAAGCAAATCAATACCAAAAAAGTTCCCACATCTGGTAATAAACTCTGACGACTTCATACAATTCACGGCATTTCTTTTTTTACGGTGTGAGACAAATTTCCGGCTGGAACCCGCCACAACATATCGGCTAACTAGCACTTGCACCCATAGGAGGTTCAAGGAATCCGCCCAGGGTCTAAATTTGACAATCGCCCTTACCTTTTAAGCAATTTTTTATGACAGTTATCTATTCAATGGTGTTTTCCAAATACTATGACATATTTTACTATAAGTAAATTATATAAAAATCAAATATATATATCAGCATAATTCTATATAAATTTTGACAGTTTGTCCAAAATCTCTCCTTTCATATGATACGGTCTTTTTATAATTTTGATTGTATTTTACAGCAAAAATTTTTGAATACAGCTATACAACTGTCAAATTTAAGCCCTGAATATGCTGATAGGAACAACGGACGAGTTTAGAAAATTTTCCCGTGTCAGACAATTTTCCAAGCACTATAATGCTCACATATAAAAGCCTATCAGCTAATAATAATTCTACAAAATATAAAATATAAATAAATATATATTTTACAATATATAGCATAATTCTATATAATAATAGTTGGTAACTTGGTATACCATCAAAACTTCGAAGGATTGCAGTCAGGGTTTAAATTTGACAGTCAACCTTGCTTATCAAACAATTTTTTGTGTGACAATTATCTATTCAATGGTGCCTTTAAAATACTATAACATACTTTAGTATAAGTAAACTAGCACTTGCGCGCATAGGAGGGTCAAGGGATATGCCAATAGAAAATTGAAGGTAACATTTAAATGTATAATTAGCCATATAACAAAATGTTTATATGTGCTTTGAAAATAGAAAAATATTAATGATGAAAACAATGTTGATTCTATCATTAGTTCCACGTAAGACTCAAATTTGGGAATTGGAGATCATTACCAACACTGTTTTTGGTGACAAGCCAACTTCTTCCTATGGAAAGGAAAAAAATCTCAATGGGCTTTTGCTTTGGCCACCATATGGGAATCCCATCCATAAAGACATCCACTCTGTCCTTTCTTTTGTGAGTCTTGAATAATCCACGTGTTAATTTATTATCAACTCCTATGATGATGATCCAAGCTACAATACAACAAATTCTATGGCACTTCCTGGGGCAATCTTTTTATATGGGTGAGGGGATGCGGAAGTGGATGTCATGGAGAAGAAAAGTGTGAGCAGCAGGTATGGTATCATACTTCAATGAAAGTTTAGGAAAATAAGATAAGTATCAAATTTTTTTTTTTTTTTTTTTGGAAAATATCAAGGTGAAGGCATGTAGCGTATGAGGCATGGGGTTGTGCACCTGTCGACTACTGCTCTTCTGATGTACTTTGATTTATGTGTTTGTATGCCAGCATGCAAGGTTGAGGCTCCAAAGAGAGATTTAAGAGCAATGGAATCACAAAGAAGGTGGTAGTTGTTACCTGTTTATACACTCAAACCAGATGTGATAGCCGGACAAGCCATTTTGTCATTAAATCACAAGGTGAAGTCTGCTGTTCAATAGGACACTTCTTATGAGAGGAGAGCTCTAACCTGTATTATATTGGATTTCTTGGGTATTATTCTGAGAATTGACCAGTTCTATTTCTATTTGTGCATGATATTGTCCTTTCGTCTGCAGGCATAAATATGGGATTGTCTGGGAACTGCAATGGAAGGAAGAGGGCTACTGAAGATCAGGAGTTTGTTTAGGATGATGGACATAAGAAGCTCTATAGGCCTGCCGGGAGATAGTAGGAGTTTGTTTAGGATGCTGGACATAAGAGGCTCTATAGGCCTGCTGGGAGATAGTATGAAAATGGTCTCTATGAAGCTTTAGTGATCTCAAATGACAACAGATGGGAATGGAAAATTATATTCGATCTCTTCTAGAAAGTGATGATATTTTTGTATATAATGGAGTTTCGCTCCCTACAAATAGCATTCACATTTGCCTTTCACCGACTTAACAGGGAATACCAAGGATCTGAGCATTTATGTCTCTGTGAGATTCATAATGTTCTATGGTCAGAGCTTTGTTTTTTTGTGGCTATATGTGTCCGGCTCCTATTTCTGTCAATTAATGCAGAACCAGATGATTACGCAAAATCAGCGTTGGACAGCATAGAGCAGGAAGCAGCATACAAGGTGCTAGAGGCCCTAAATTCCGAGATTGAGTGGATACAAATCTACCCAGATAATCTGTGCACAGGCAGCCCTCATGAAGTGATGTGCGAGTGGGAAGCAAGCAAGTGTAATGGGGTTTCAGTTTTTATGTGTGTAATGAAATTGTAGCAAACAGATTTTAGTTTTTGTGCTAGAAAAACAAAGAACTGATGCAAATACCTCTTTTTTTAAAAAAAGATTTCCTCCACGGCCTTGGATTGATTCCTCGGAAAGTAATTCTTTTGTTTTCTGTTCGCACTCCCCTTCAGCTCACCTCAAATCTTCCGATTTGATATGCTCGCCTGAGTTATTTGCTTTAAACCGTTTTCGCAGATTCTCCCAGAGCATTTAAATGACATGAGACGATTTATACTAACACTTGTTTCCCCTCTCTGAAAACTGTTTGGAGATAATTTGAGGGTTTTGTCGAACTGCCCTTTGATTAGGGTTTACCGGAAGTTGCCGGTTGTTTTTGTAGCACTTTAGTTAGATATTCGGAACGCTAGGAATATAGTTACTGATTTATTATAAGTGTGTGGCAGAAGTTGACGTCGGCTGTCTCAAATAAACCGAATGGTTGTGGAAAAGAGCTTGACCGATAAGAACAACCGACGAGTTTAGAAAATTTCCCGGCCTGAAATTTTTTTACGGCGTGAGACAATTCCGAGCACTATAATGCTCACATATAAAAGCCTATCAGCTAATTACAAAAAACCTTATATATATATATCATTATAATCCTATAAAAATTTTGACAGTTTGTCCAAAATATCTCCTTTCTTATGATACGGTCTTTTCAAAATTTCAATTGTATTTTACAGCTAAAATGCCTAAATACAGCTATACAACTGTCAAATTTAAGCCCTGATTGCAGTATTCTATATGTAAATGTATGGATGTACTAGTATATTTATATTTAAAAAAATATATCTATAGTATGCCGAGAGATATCAGGTAGTGTTTTTTTGTGTTTTCCATAGCTTTTGTGATTTTCTCCACCTTTTTTCTTTCAACCATTTCCAATTTCCTTTTTGGTTTTTATTTTTATTTTCCGTGTTTGCATGGTTTTTTTATATTTTCCACCTTTTTTCCTTCGACTTTTTTTATTTTTTGCAATTTCTTTTTTGGTTCCATAGTTTTTTAATTTTCATAAATCCACCTTTTTTTCTTTCAACCATTCCAATTTCTTTTTTTGTTTTGTTTTTTGCTATATATTTACACGGAAAATGAGTGCTCTCATCTCCACCCGCTGTGACTGTAGAATGCCTCTCGGCATAAATAATGAAGGCCTAAATTTGATGGTTCTATGGCTGTATTTAATATAAATTTTGATGGTTTGTCCAAAATCTCCCCTTCACGTGGTACAGTTTTCCTAAAATTGTGATTGTATTTTACAGTAAAAATGCCTAAATGCAGCCATACAACCATCAAATTTAAGCCTTCATACATACACACATTTACATAGTTTTGACCATCTACCAATTATTATTATATAGAATTATTCTAAAATATGTATTTATTTTTTAATAGAATTATTAGTTTTAGTGTACTGTGTAAGCTTTGATGCGAAAATGGTCAGAAATGTTGTCTCTTCACACTGGAAAATTTTCTAAACTCGTCGGTTGTTCTCACACCGGGGAAAAAGTCGTGTCAGAAAATGTCTCATGTCATTTAAATATCCGCCGCCAGATACTTTACAATTTCATTTTTTTTTTCAAAGGAAAAGGAAAGGGAAAATGGTTGAAAGCAAATAACTCAGGCAAGCATATCAAATTGCAAGATTTGATGTGAGCTGAAGAGGAGCGCAAACAGAAAACAAAAGAATCGCCTTCCGAGGAATTGATTCAAGTCTGTGGAAGAAGTTTATGCATTTTAATAAAAGGGACATAAATGGTGAACTATTCAGTTTTTTTGCTCATCTAAAAAAAGAAAACAACCCGTTCCTTCATTACAATGAACAAGCGCAAACAGAAAACAAAAGAATCGCCTTCCGAGGAATTGATTCAAGTCTGTGGAAGAAGTTTATGCATTTTAATAAAAGGGACATAAATGGTAAACTATTCAGTTCTTTTGCTCATCTAAAAAAATAAAACAACCCGTTCCTTCATTACAATGAACAAAAAGCTGAACACGCCTTTCAAGAATGTAGGCAAAGTTTATCAAATATTGTAAATTGCCAGTTTTTTTCGATGCAAACAGGGAAATGGCGACTTTTAAACTGCCACATTGGACGCGATTGTACTTGTCCCCTTTTATCTTGATAATCTCACAAGGCTGCTTAAGGGAAACTACCCATAATTGAGCATGTACCAATAGTTGTGAGTGCATTGGGGCATTAAAAGACTATATTTTAATACTATAGCACTATTCCTCATCACTTCAAAGTTCTTGGTGCTGATTTTTATTACTACTAATTAAATGTGTAAAGGAAAATAATATTTCCTTAGGGTTAATCTAGGCTAATTAAATAAATGCATACAATTAGACACAAATTAAACTAGATTCAATCTGTATGACAATTGGGAATGATAAAGCATGTAAAATAATGCTACTTTAGGAAATTGATTGTGAAGAGTGTTCTTAGCTCTTGAATGAGGAGAAGGTATGAATGTTGATATCTTGATGAATCACTTTGTCATAAGTTCTAGGATATTGTAATGCTCGTCCTCAGATTCAGTGTAGACTTAGAAATTTGCTTAGGACAATATGTTGAGACTTTGATACAAGCCACAATTGGGTTGCCACTACAATTACCCCCTCCTTGGTGGACAATGTTGTTGCATCCATTGACTACAACTATTCAACACCAAAAAACACTATGCCATTTTTATCCAACTCTAACAAAAGTGTGCTAATAAAAAAAATTATCAGCATGCCCATTGAACCTATGGGTCCAATTGCTAGTATAAATTTTGATGGTTTGTCCAAAACATCCCCTTCACGTGGTACAGTTTTCCTAAAATTTTGATTGTATTTTACAGTAAAAATGATTAAATACGGCCATACAACCATCAAATTTAAGCCTTCATACATACATACATTTACATAGTTTTGACCATCTACCAATTATTCTTATATAGAATTATTCTAAAATATATATTTATTTTTATTTTATTTATTAATAGAATTATTAGTTCTAGTGTACTGTGTAAGCTTCGGTGCGAATATTGCCAGAAATGTTCTCTTCACACTGGAAAGTTTTCTAAACTCGTCGGTTGTTCTCACACGGGGAAAAAAATCGTGTCAGAAAAAGTCTCATGTCATTTAAATGTCCCTCGCCAGATACTTTACGATTTCTATTTTTTTTTCAAAGGAAAAGGAAAGGGAAAATGGTTGAAAGCAAATAACTCAGGCAAGCATATCAAATTGCAAGATTTGAGGTGAGCTCAAGGGGAAAGCAAACAGAAGACAACAGAATCGCCTTCCGAGGAATTGAATCAAGGCTGTGGAGGAAGTTTATGCATTTTAATAAAAGGGGCATAAATGGTAAAACTATTCAGTTCTTTTGCCCATCTAAAAAAAGAAAACAACCTGTTCCTTCATTACAATGAACAAAAAGCTGAACACGCCTTTCAAGAATGTAGGCAAAGTTTATTAAATTGCCAGTTTTTTTCGATGCAAACAGGGAAATGGCGACTTTTAAAGTGCCACATTGGACGCGATTGTAGGATAAATCGTATTTTCCCAAAGCTTTTAAGGATTTTGAATGAAATGCCTTCACCAGATGCCATGACATGTTTGCAGGATATGTACAGAATGAGTTTGTTAAGGAGGCTTTAAAAGCATGTAACCAAATGAAATTCTCAGGTTTAACCCCTGCCAACAATCCCAAAATGGAGTCTACAACTAGCATTGATGTGTGCATTGGCATGGTTGCTTTACGAAAATGAGAACAGAGAGGGTAAGATGAATTTATTTAAACACTAAAAAGCTTCATAGCCTAAGCAAGGACTCAAATATATCCTTACCTTCGCTCAGATGCTTCGTGCCACCCAGCTCTCACTGAACTGAAAAACAAAAAAACCCTAAAATTAAGAAAATGAAACCCTAACTTATGTTTTAAAAGGAAAGGAAAATAAGAAGTAAAGTATGGGTTTTGGAATTAATACCACGGCCAGCAGAGACGGCATACATTTGTGACTAATCCATAGCTGAGTGGGGAAGAGAATGGAGGGTTAAGATTCATATACCATAATGGTCAATCCACAACGAAACATGGAAAAGAGAGAAGAAAGTTAATTAAAAATGAGTTTCTCCTCTATATACCGACTTTCACAGAGCTGCAGATCTCTTCCGTTTAAACTCGCATGGCATTGATAGGATTCCATGTGAGGTTGGAGATGGGATAAAGGAGTTGAAAAGACAATGAGGTGGCAAATGAAAAGCAAGGGCACGTTGAGCGCAATGCATTGGTTAATAAGAACACAGAAAAGTTGGCAATGTAGCACCCTCATTTTGTGAAGCGCCCTCTCCGACTCCAAATGTGGATTGATTGTGGTATTTCAAAGACGTTGAAATGTGTGCTCTTTCCCTGTCCCTGTTTTTTCAACTCTATTTTACGGCAGCGTCTATCCAGCATGCGCTATGTGCCATGACTCTTTATGTGTGGCTTTAAATGCTGCTATGTAGCAGTGCCAGATGGTAGAAATGATTTGGTTTGATGTGAACTGTGATGGTATAGGTCGGTGTGTGGGGTAAACGCAAACGGCCATTGGGTTGTATTTAGGAACAATCATCCATTCATTTGAGAATTAAAAAAGACCCACTGATGTGTAGGTCTTAGATGCTTCTTCTTGGCAATTGATGGATAACATATGTTGTTTTATGATTGATTGATGTAAATGACCCATATATAATTCATTTTAGTACACATCCTAGACACATAACTTTAAGGCTTGTTAACACACTTCTAATAACATAAACATGTGTCCAAATTAGCTAAAGCCCCTCAACATAACTAGTGCCCAAAGTAGTGTAAAATAAGAGGAAAAAATGTGAGAGTATACACTTTTCACTAAATAAAAATATATGAAGAGCAATGTGCTATAACTAGCAATTTGACTCATAGGTTCAATGGGGACGCCCATAGTGTTTTATTATAATAAATTTTCTTAAGGTTAGTTGATTTTTTCATAGTCAAATTCATAATTACATGGAAGATAATACAAAATTTACACATTGTTAAAAATTGATTGCTTTGCAATAATTCTTTTCTTCAGATCAGATATTCGTATAAGGTTAATCATCAGCGGGCGAAGTAATTCCCTGGAATGGCGCGGGCGTTGATGGATAGTTACTTGAGTGTCATAGCCAGTGATTGACCGCTTCCTCAATTGTCACTAAACAAAGTGACATGTAGACTCGGATCTTGGATTTGCTAATAAGTTGCTTTTATTGGGGCATTCGGTTGTATTTGCATCGTTGGATTCTTAAGTGGCCCTAGGATTGGCTTTAGTAGTCATCGACTCAAGGGGAGGATGACTTTCTTGGAGTGTAGCGGCATCTGAAGCTTTCTAGGGTTTAGGTTCATGAAAAAGGGGGGCTCTGGAGGGGTCCGGAGACCACCGGGAAGTTCACTGTTGAATTTCTCATGCAATCACACACAACTTGTACAACAATTTCATAAGATATGCATATGAAAAGTATGATTCAAGTAATTAGCCAAGAGATTTCATTTAAAGGAATTAAGGACTAAACATATATATATTCCAACCAAAAGACAAGTATAATCACAATAATATATATATATGCCATAGAGTTATATCAAGGTCTTTTGAAACATAAAATATATAGAAATAAATGAGTCATAAATTTGACTCATCACCTCCCCCCTACTTAACCAGTGCCATGTCCTCATGGTGAAAGATGTACAAGACCTATTTCATTAGTCACATTTTTCTCCTCTATGATCACATTGCAATTGTAGTGCTCATCCTTATACTGAGAAAGTAGTCTACCTTTTGGTGCAAATCCATCATTCTCTAATAGCTTGTTGTACCATTTGTTGAAATTGCTTTCTCTCATAGGTTGTCATGGAGGGTGGCTGAGACGAGGAGTTGGCATTAGTATCAAAGGTGACCTAAACTGCATCTCAACCCAATTCTGTTGTTTTTGTTGAATCAGAGTTATCAACTTCCTTACCCTCGTAGTCATCCATCTGATATTTGTTGGTGGAACAGGCTCTCTCCTTTTATAGATTATCAGGTAGGTCCTCATACCTAAAAACATAGCTTGTAACAACTGCTTTTGGAAGGTATCTTGCTATCTCAAATAAATCTTCTATACAAGAATTCAAGTTTCTTACATATGTGTCTATGATATCCTACCTGTAAACCCGAGCTTTGAAAGTGTTAGTGAACCAGGTGGACTTTGGGCATTCATGCCGCATCATCAAACCTATGGTTGCTGTAGCTACATTGTACTCCTCTGTTCGTTCTTCCCATAACCTATTATTTCTCAGTAAAGATAGATAGCTCCATATTTGGAGCTCTCCCACATACAAATTCAACATAGAAGTATTAACATGCCCCATCAAATGACTGTGTTTAAAGAGTTCACAAAGAAGATTCTGCTGATCTTTGGGGTTTTGCATGTAACATTCTACAAATTCTTTATCATTTTCAAAGTCAACTAATCCTTAACAATTTCCAATATAAAAATTGTTCTCTGAGAAATAGAGTATACACACCTGAAGGTGGCCTTTGTGCTAACATGATCTCCCCTGCTTCATAGGCTAAGGCTAAGTTTTTCTCTACTTCTACATTCTCTTCTTTGAGGGTCTCAAGGTCTCTCTAGAGTTTTCTGACTTCTCCTCTGAGCTCTTTGTTCTCATGTGATAGCCACAAATTTAGCTCATAGATACTCAGCGCTGTTGGTGTAGGAGTTGGTTGTGTAGGCCATTGCTAAAATTAAGCAATTTGAGTATCTTTTTGCGCTATGGTGGCTTTATGTTTGTCTACATCCTTTTGTAAATCAAAAACTATTTTATCCTTCACCATTCTATCCTAAGCAGCTTGCTACTTCTATTATTTAAGCTCCTCACCTTTGCCTTTTAATTTCAGAGCCATTTCCAATTGTTCTTTATAGTGTTTCAGTTCATGCTCTACTTCGGATAGAACCAAAGCATGATGGGTTACTCTTGTAGTGGTGTCATCATATTCTTCCATCAAGGGTTCTTTCCCTTGTCAGTGTCTGCTTTCAAATGTTTCTTCTTCTATCTCCCCAGTATTGTAATCATCTCTAGCCTCAAGGGTGTCACTTCCACCGGTTTACTCTATTCCCTTCTTGGTAGGAGTCTGTTCTTCTGTAGGCTCTTCTCTTTCTTGTTCTGCAGGAGAGGAATGGTGCCCTAAGATTGTCACTAAGTCTGACCCTGCTATTTCCCTATCTTCTTCATCTGATGAAATTACAAGCATTCATGGGTGGTGCACTGTAGCACAGGTAGAGGCTATTGTTTCTTCCCTGAGTTGACCGCATTGTTCTGCCACTCTCTAGAGCCGTCTGAATATTAGGGGTCCAGAGGAGGTTGCCACCGGCTCGGCTGCAATTGATCCTGCGGAAGCTTGATGCTTCTTCTTCTTCTTCCTTTTAGGCTTAAATTCCATAAAGTCTTTCCATTTCTATTGCCCATCCTCTTGTTGAATAAAGTGATGCTTAATAATAAAATGGATTAGCCCATGATGGCTAACCTGACCCTTATTGCATTTCCTTTTGGTCATTATATTAACAAGGCAAGTGTGAAAGAAAGCTGGAAGATTTATCAGATACTCAGGTCTATTGGCTCCATGCCTTAGATGGGTTATCAACCTCATCCTAGGCCCCAATACTACTCCATATTGTCCATCACAAGTGAAAAACTTCATAATCCACAAGACCACAGTCTTCCATGTGTCTGGAAGATTGGTCCTCTCAATACCCTTTGTTGCCCCTTTGCTAATAATATATCTACTCAAGGTTTATGGGGCAACATGAAAGTTCTGTACCAATTATTCATATGATGGCTTCCTTTGCAATAAATTAGCACCAATTTTAGGGATTTTAGAAGTTTGACTTATAATGGTAGGGTTGATTTGGAATCTTACCCCTTGACAGTGGAGGTGCGATGAAAGTTGACGATAAATTCTTCAACCAATTCAGCTTCAAAGCCTTCAAATTTCTACAGAAAGTTCAACCACCCAACTTGTTAGAAAATATCTACACTTGCTTCATCAAAGATGACATTCTCTGGTTCTTCTTTCCTTTTGTTTCTTGTGCTTGTTGATTTCTTCTCTTTGTATAATGCAAAATAATGCCAAAAATAGAGGTCTATTTTTGTAGAAGACAAATTGAGGTTGTGTTGTTTGTTAGGAACTCAATCGATGGAATAAATTCATAAAATGTGGACATGTTGGCAGCCATCCCATCTATCTTTTCATCCTTGATGGTGTGTACTTCAGAACTGCAACACTGAGTTGCAGCGTGTGAAGTGACCATTCCCAGCCGCCACCATTAATGTCTTTCTTTTCAAATATGGAGCTGACGCAAGCAATCATCACTCCACTTCTTATGAAATTTATTTCCATTTATGATTACAATTTGTAATCATAATTACCACCCTAATTGAGTACTCATTCCTTTTTATGGCATTTATTGGGAATGTTGTTATCATTATGATCGAGTACACATACTTTATTGAAAAGTACACAACACTTGCAAGCAACCTTCTACTGCCACCTGTCTGTCTTTCGAATGATTACAATTCATGCAACTACCTTGGTGTATGCATGGAAAAGAAGGGATGCATGTGGGTATTTGGGGGGACACATGGGATATACATATATATTAAAGAGATTATACAAGTTTTAAGGAAAAGAATATACCTACATAAAGTACTCACCCTTAAGATCATTTCAACTTAACATTTTACCAAATTTATTTTCTTGATGCAACATAACTTGGTGCCCAACAATACTTTAATAGTAGCGTATGTCTTCTTTGGTATCCATATGGATCCATATGTAGCCATTTGGAGCTATCGGTAGCTATTTAATACTTCATAATACAAAGACCTGCAAAAACTGCAAAAAGGAGTTTTATTTGAAGAAAATGGGAATTTCAAAGGAAAGACTACCATTTCTGGTTTTCAATCTTTCCTCTAGACATAGCCACCATTTCTGGTTTTCAACTTTGCCTGATTTGATTTTTATTTGACAGAAAAGGCCGCCATTGCTGGTTTTCAACCTTTATTGTTTTATTCATTCAACAATCATCTTTTAGAGCATTATCCCCCTGGAAGAAAGATCCTCCATGGTGAAGTGTTCTATCTAAGATTGGATTTCTACTGGGAATTCCTCTTTGGATGTTGGCTTGTGATACAACTTCAGTCTATACCCATTTACTAGAAGAACTCTTCAGCCCCATCAATGGGTAATAGCTAAACTACACCATTACTAAAAGTCTCCTTGATTTCATAGGATCCTAACCATCTAGTATGCAATTTTCCCTTAAGATCTTGATACTTTGAGTCATACAGTAGGGCCCAATCTCCTTTTCTGAATTGTTTACTAGTTATATGCTTATCGTGCCATTCTTTCCTTTGTTGTTGAATCAACTCTGTATGATGTAGTGTTTCCATCCACATTTCCTCTAACCTATTTAGATGCATTATTATGTGTTGTTGTGCCTCTATTACATCAATACCAACTTCAACTATTGTTCTCAAGGTTTCCACCTCATATTCAATAGGGAGCATTGGATGCTTCCCATAAACTAATTCATATGGTGTGAAATTAGTAGTGGTTCTCTAGGTAGTATTATAGGCCCAAACAACTCCTATCATTCTTTATGCCCAATCAGTCTTTTTCCCTGACATTGTCTTTGTGAGGATGTTCTCTAGTTCCCTATTCATCATTTCTACTTTACCATTACTTTATGGGTGATATGGAGAAGATTTCCTATGACTGATTTGATATTTTTCCATAAATGCTTTGATCATAGTGGACATGAATTGTGGTCCCCGATCAAAAACAAGGACCCTTGGGGCTCCGAACCTTTGCAAAAATATTTGTATAGAAAATTTGCAACCTTGTCTTTTTTTTCTATTGGTAGAGCTTTGGCTTCAACCCATTTGGTGGCATGATCAATATAGACCAGAATATAATGGTTTCCTCTAGATGGCAGATCAATTGGTCCCTCAAAATCTATCCCCCATTTCTCAAATGGTTCTAAAACCACTTGAGGATGGAGAGGCATTTCTGCAGTAGGAGTTGGACATCCCATTCGCTAGCATTGATCACATTGCTTGACATATTGTTGGATATCCTTTGTCATCATTGGCTAGAAATACCTAGCTCCCAGAATCTTGTGTCCAGTTTGGAGAGCTGAAAAGTGGCCTCTAGAAGGTTCATCATGGCATGCTCAGATTATATCATAAACTTTTGTTTCCTGCACACATCTTCTAAACACATGATCAGGGCAATTTTTAAGAAGAATACCATTTACCCATTTGTATATGGAGCTATCCCTAATTAGTCGTCTTGTTTCCTTCTAGTTGAAAAGCGGTGGACATTTTCCTAAAACCAAATAGTTAGCTAAATCTACAAACCATGAGGATTGTATGAAAATGGCAAAAAGGTGCTCATCTAGAAATGCATCATCTACTGGCTCATTATTTCCCTGCACGGTCAATCTTGATGAGAAATCAATAGCCACATTATCTTTCTTAGGTTTATCAACAATAGTTATATCAAATTATTGTAATAGTAGCAACCATCTAAAATTTCTACCTCTTACTATAGCTTTATTCATAATATATTAAATAGCAACATGATCGGTGTGGATAAAAACCTTGTATCCTATGATATAGTGGCAGAACTTATTGATTGTATAAACTATTGCCAAAAACTCTTTCATGGTGGTGGTATAATTTTTCTCTACAAGATTTAAATTTTTGCTAACATAATAAATAACATGCATACCTCCAGATTCATTAACCTGCCTTAAGACCGCTTCAATTGCTTGATTGGAAGCATCAGGGTGAATATGGAATGGATTGCTCCAGTTTGGTCCCTTGATGACTGGTGTTGTCATGAGGGTGATTTTTATGCCTTCGAATGACTCTTGACATTCTAGTGTCCAATTAAAGTCAAAATCCTTTTTTAGAAAGGTAAACAATGGATCAGACTTCTGACTGAAGTTTTCAATGAACCTTCGGTAATACCCAGCATGTCCTAGGAAACTTCTTACTTCCATTTGAGTTTGAGGAGGGGGTATTTGGATGATAATTTCAACCTTTTTGGGATCTACTTTCAGACCTTCTTGTGAAATATAGTGGCCTAGGACTATTCCTTCTATCATCATAAGGAGGCATTTGTCATGATTCAAAGACAACTAATGCTCCTTACATCTTTCAAGAACTTTGTTTAGACTATCCAAGGCTTCATCAAAAGTCTTCCCATGCACTATGAAATCATCCATATAGACTTACACACATGTGTTGGCTAAATTAGCAAAAATTGCCAATACAGTTCTTTGAAATGTGGTTGGTGCATTACACAAACCAAATGGCAAAACCCTGTAGGAGAATGTCCCCCATGGGCATGTGAATTGTCCTGATCCTCCAGAGCTACTTGGATCTAGTTGTAGCCACTAAATCCATCCAAGAAGGAGAAGTAGTGACTACCAGCCAGGTTATCCAATACCCAGTCGATAAAGGGAAGAGGGAAATAGTCTTTCTTGGTAGCTTTATTTAATTCTCAATAGTCAATACAAACGCGTCATTTTCCATTTTTCTTTGGTATTATTACCAATGGTGATACCCACTGACTATCAGAAATAGGATAGATGAATCCTACTTGTAATAATTTTTCTATTTCCTCCTTCACTATTTCTCTTAGAGCTGGATTGATCCTCCTTTGTGGTTGTCTCACGGGATGGACATCTTCAGTGTAGATATGGTGTGTACATACACTAGAATGGATTCCTCTCATATCCTTGTAGTCCCATGCAAATGCTTGGGTATGGTTTTGCAACAATTTTGTCAATCTGATTTCTTCTATTTCTATTAACCAACTACTTATGGAGAATTGTTTATTGGTTTGGACAGTTATTTGCTTTGTACAACAATGAACAGAATGAATGTCTTTGTAAGGACTTATCAGAGTATTTAATGGATAGAAGTGAGACACAATATGATGCAAGGTTTTTTCTTGCTAGTAATTTAGGTTAGAAGCAATTTCTTTAGAATATGGATAGTTAAATGCCCTTAAAGAACCTCTTAGATCTCTCTGGAGCCATTTGAAGACCTCCTGTTGTGCAACACTATATAGGGAGGTTTCATTGTTTGCTTCCAACTCTTTATACTCTTCATTGCATTCTTTGAAATGTCTAGCAATTGTTACCATTGCCAATGAGGAGGCATCTTCCTCATCTGACCATTAAGTCATCTACTCATGGTTTATTCTCATACTGTAAGAATGGCTTAGTAGGATGGTAGATAGAGAGTTCAGGTTCAATCTTTTCCCATTGGAAATAGTCATATTTCCTGACCTATGGTTTATAAGGGTTACTGTAGTAGCCAACCATGGTCTACCCAATATTATTGGGTACCCTAAACATTTCTTTCTTATCTGAAGGATGAGAAAATCTATTGAATAATCCCAAGTATCCATAGTGAATATACCATTTTCCAGAATCCCTTATATTTTAGTGATGGATAGATATGCTAATTGTAAAATAGTTAATGTTGGTTGAATATGATTTAATGCCAAAGCTTCTGCAATATCTGATGTCATCATATTGATAGTAGCCCCCAAATCAATCAGTACATTCAATACTGATCTCCCTTTTATTGCTACTGAGATAACTGGAATTTCAGGATCCCCATACTTTTGAGGAATCAACTTACCTGACATGACATCAGGAAGTTTCCACATCAACAAGTTTCCCCTCCACCTAGATAGTGTTTGGTAATTTTTGTTTTCTTCTTGGGAGTTTTAAGCATAGGCTCTTGATAGTCTGATTTATCGTAGGGATGTCCTTTATTGCCTGTAATAGAGGAACTTCGATATGTATCTTCCTAAGTTTCTTGATTAATTGAGATTCGTCTTGAGTAATCTAAATTTCTCTAGATTTCTCAAGAGAAGTTCATTTTAATCGTTCTAGAAATGGAATAGAAGCTCCCTTAGGATTTTCTTCTGAGTTCTTTGTTTCAGTTTCCTTAGCCTTTTGTTTTTCCTTAGAACTAGGTATCACTTCTTCTTCATAGGGGAGTTCCTTAGCAGGAGTTTGTACAGGGATGTTTTGAAATCGAAGTTGGATATCATTAATTTCCACTACATTTAGGGTAGTTGTATTGGGATCATTATACACTTGTTGTGCTCTGTTATTTTTAGGATTTGGAACTGGCTAAGCAGGCATCTGTGGTTGGTTTAACTGGTCATTTTGATTTGGATTCATAGGTTGTGAGGGTCCAAGAAGTAAGTCTTGATGTTGATTCCCAAATTGCCTCACTCCTTGGTTATATTGAGGTGCCCACTGTTGTTGATATTGTTGTTGAGGTGGCCACTGGGGAATGACCCATGATTGATTCATCCGGTCTGTCTGAGGCCATGTTGACCCCCACTAAGGTGGCATTGGCATTAGAGGCAGTGGGCCTCCCCAAGGTCCATTCCATGAGGATGTTCCCCAACTTGATGGGCCTCTTGGAGCATATTGACTTGGAAATTGGTACAATCCATAGTTTGATTGTTTCTAGCCAATAAAAATTAATTCTTCCTCTTCTTCTGGTGCCTTTTTCAATCTATTTTTAATTTCAGGGAGCAAACTACACACATTTGTGGAATGATTTTTTCACAAATCCTACATAACTTAGTTCAGTTTAACAGACAATCTCTAAGCGGATGTTTCTCTTGACATCGAGGGCAATAGATTGCCAAGGGTTCAATATTTTTTCTACTTGCTTGCATCCCATCAAGAGTGGTATTCAAATGAAGCAAGATGTTAATTTTTAAATTTGTGAGTTCTTCCATTACTTGTGTGACATCATTGGCATCGCCTTTGCCTTTCTTCAGTACTATGTTACCTACTCGAGTACAGGAATAATTCCTACTAACCTCCATGATTTTTGTAAAACTTTGTTTTGTTAATATCTCCCTTTCCCATTAGGTTTAAGGCTTCTCTAATATCATCATCAATTCCCCTTAGGAAAATGGTTTTGCTCATTTCTTCGTCTAGATTATTACCACATTTTCTATGGACAAATAAGCATCTATCCACATAATCTTCTAAATGCTCGTCTTCCATTTGTTTCATTTGGAAGAGTTCACCCTTCCAATCTCTAACTCTACAGTAGTCTTGATACTTATCAAGGAAGACAGTTTCCATTTGATCCCATGTGGTAATGGAGTCTGCTATCAGGCCCATGAACCATCATAAACTTGATTTCTTAAGAGTAGAAGGAAAAAGTTTTAATTTCTGATTATTTGTTTCATAATTCTACGTTTGACAGAGAACCTAAAACTTGAACAATAATTGATCAGGGTCCTCTAAGGCTTTTCCTCTGAAAGTTGAAAGGAATGCAGGAGATATATTTTTCATGGGCAGTTCATTCCTTTCAGGAGTTATGGAAATGGGATAGGAGAATGTTCTATTATTAACTGGTTTATTTTGTTCACCATCCCCAAATAGATTATCACCCATGGTGAAAAGTGTTTCAAGGAAAATGGGAGATTCTTGTGGTATAGGAGATCCTTGATTGATTAAATAATCTGGAAGTTTTTCTAAATTAAGTTCCAGAGATGTACTAATTGTGGTTTGTTTTATGAATCAACCTAAGGCATCCCTAGGCCTACTCATAAACTAAGGATCCAATGTGCTTGTTCAAAAAGTCTTATCAACACCTTAACCTACAATGATTTGTAGATTATTTTCCCTGACAACGGCACCAAAAATGATGAGGTCATTGAAGTTGTTAATTCATGATCATTTAATTATCAATTCAGAGGTGTCTGGAGCAATCTGCGATAAGACTCTTTAGTGTGGGGGGTTGGAGTGGAGTTTGAATCTTGTGGTTGGATGGTTTGTGTTTGTTGTTGGGATCTAACTTAATTGGATTGTTGGAATAAACACACATGCGAGAAAAAATAAACTTATTATAATTGCTTTGAAGGGAAACACACATGCAAAAATAGAAGCTATGCCAATTTCTTGGAAGGAAACACACATGCTTTTAAAGAAACTATTCTATTTTGCATTAAAGAAACACACATGCTTGAAGGAAACTATCTATTTTGCTGAAATGAAACTTAGAAATAACGACATTAATTATCAAACCATAGCAATGAAATACTCTAAATACAACATGTTGTTCAAATAACAAATCTCTTTTTGGTATTTTTTAGAATTCAAAGGACTAACTAGCAAGTGACAATATCTAAAATGATTACACAGAAATGGAATACACAGCATAAGACTAACACATAGAAGTGATGATGATGATGAACAGAAAGACACAACAAAATAACATGGAACTAGAATACCGAGAGATCTCCTCAAAGTTGGGGAAGTGGACCCTAATTTCCCAGCTAGAGATGATCCTCCTAAACTCAAGCTATCTTCAGAAGAAATTCCCCTTCATTTCATTCAAAAATAATCCTGAAATGGGCATGGATATGTGAGTGAAATGGAAAGTTTTCCTCCAACTAAAAAGTAATACAATCTGACTAAAACTGCAACTAACTAAGAGAGACTAAGTGGCTCCTATTTATACACTTGAGTACTTATTGAAAGGTAACTATATGAAATCCTAATTGCAGTGAACTAAGATTAAACCAGTTGCTTTATTTAATACATCAACAGTCCCCTCTATGATTTTCTTCAAATCAGAGATTCGTATCAAGTTAATCATTATCGGATTGAGTAATTTCTTGGAATGACTCAGGTGCTGATGGATAGTTACTTGAGTGGCATAGACGCCAATTGATAACTTCCCCAGTTGTCACTAAACAAAGTGACATGTGTACTCAAACCTTGGATTTGCTAATAAGTTGCTTTTATTGGGGTGTTCGGTTGTATTTGCATCGCTGGATTCTTAAGTGGCCCTAGGATTGGCTTTAGTAGTCATCGACTCAAGGGGAGGATGACTTTCTTGGAGTGTAGCAGCATCTGGAGATTTCTGGAGTTTAGGTTCTTCACGAAGAATGGGGGCTCCAGAGGAGTTCAATGACCACCGGGAAGTTCACTACTACATTTCTCATGCAATCACACACAACTTGTACAACAATTTCATAAGATATGCATTTAAAAAGTATAAGTAATTAGCGAAGAGAATTCATCCAAAGGAAATAAGGACTATATATATATAATCCAACCAAAAGACAAGTATAATCATAGGAATATATATATGCCATAGAGTTATATCAAGGTCTTTTGAAATAGAAAATATATAGAAATAAATGAGTCATAAATTTGACCCATCATTTAGCTTCTAGTAGTAATTTCTAAGTTGTTGAGGAGATAAGTATTGTATTGCTCATAAGGAAGATGCTCACTATAAAAATTAAATTATTTAAATCCCAATCACTGAATTAAAAAGGAACAAGCAACGAATGCACAAATTAATTCTACATTATGATTAATACACCAAAAACCAACTTTCAAAAAATAATTACTCTACTCTCTTATAGTATTAACATCCAAAAACTCAATGTATCTCATTGCCAAATCAAATATTGTTTTAGATAAATAAATAAATATAATTATTAAAATACATATTTATATGGTTAGATTGCTTTAAAAGGGAACTTTTTTGGTTGAGTTCTTGGAACTACTAAACATGGAGGAAATATGTTGGAAGAAAAAACCAAGGAAATATGGTTGAAGGTGTTGAAATACACAGGACAATTGAGAGGGGGGGTGAATTAGTTGTCACAAAAACTTAGCTTCATATGAGTATCAAACCATCAACTACTTAATTACTGATAATTAGATTTAACCATGAAAGCATAGAACAATAAACTTCATCACAATCACACATTAAACACAGTAGACACCAGATTTTTATGTGGAAAACCCTAGAAGGGAAAAACCATAGTGGGTGTTAGCCCGCATAAATATATATATATTGAAAATAGAGGCTTAATGCCTATAGGGCTCACTGCCCAAATTGCTCACTGCAAAGAACGGATCACTGCCAAAGGGTGGTGAACTGATTTGGTAGCAACTACTCCATGCCTAGGTTCAGTTCCATTGAAGTACAATATAGCTTCTCTACTTTGCTTTTTATCCCTTCGCACTTATCTCCTCATTTCACTTTTTATGCACTTTCCACAATTACATTACCAGTTTTTATACAAGTCATCAACCTTGGAATGTACATCAAGGTTGGCAATACATTCATCAACCATTGGAACAATCTCCAAGGTCAGCATTACAATCAAACATAAAATAGGTCTGGACCTAATACAAATTTAACTAAGGAAAGGATGTAAAGATGTATGCGGATTATGCCATGCCTTAGCTAGGACTCAAATCCAATCCTATATGCCACGACATGCTTCTACAATCTTCAATGCATCTCCACAATTAGTGAAATTAACCAAGTCAACCAAGACTGGTAAGAAAACTAGGTCTTCTAAGAACATTCTTCATTCACGATGCACCTTTCTCTTTGTGGACCAGCCAAAAGATAGGAACATGATCAAGAGATATCCACAAGCACATTATAATCATCAGAAACATCCACATAATATCCAAACACTTTACCCATCAAATTCCTCAAACTGGAGCACAAGAACAACACTGTCAGCCACTGTCATAAGGAAAAAATCACTTGCGGACCACTAGATCACGAACCAATTGTTGGGAATTAAGGTGTCTCAACCTTTACAAATTCCTAGCATTATTTATTTATTTGTATATTTATTTATTTCCTAATGTTGTAATTTTCTCGCACATTCAGTTTGGTCACTTAGTGAGATGGCACGGTGACATGTCATCTACTTAGAATGTGACTTGAATGGTCAAGTCAATCCTACATGGATTTGGGCATCCCATTTGAGGTGGCACTAATATGTCATGTGTTGGCATCTTGTGGTATGTGGAAGATAATATTCCATATGACAGAATCTATGACACGTAAGAGCTAAGTTTGAAGATTTCTATGACAATTGGTGACAAGTGTCGTTGCATATCTTTGCATGAGAGAAAGGCATCTTTGGGCACCCAAGTTGGGCTCTAACATGTTGTAAGAGGAATATGTTATTTTTAGTCTTGTTTGATCGATTGTCTTACGACATGCAAGATTGTCATGTTGCAAAAATTTATGATAGTTGTAAGATGCGTAAGAGCATCTGTCATAGTCTATTTTTAGTAGTGGGGCGCTCTATCTTGGGAATCCAAATCTACCATGTTATGACAAATGTAAGAGGTGTATTTGCATCTTGGACAAGTGTCCATTGATGCGATAAAGTGGCCATGTGGCCAAGGTGGATGCCTATCCCAAGATGCTTCTAGAATTTGCCTTGTATCTCTATAAAATGTGAGGATTTGGAGTAGTATTTGCATAGTGTTCATACAGGTACTGTTATACTACTGGAATCACTCCAGAAATGACATTTGAAGACTCTTGGAAGAACTTGAATTGCAAGTGTATTGTAAAATGTTATTGTTTTGATAATACATTGTGCAGGTTTTAGAGTGTGGAGTTTTTTACCTGAAAAGGTTTTCCCCATGATATATCCTCTCTCTCTCTCTCTCTCTCTCTCTCTCTCTCTCTCTCTCTCTCTCTCTCTCTCTCTCCTGTCTACATTATGTGTGTATGTGTATTGCTACAATATCTCTGTTGTTGGGTTAATAACACTGTAACTGTAAAGGATAAAAAGAATTTGCACTCTACTTTCCTCATTAGATCAGTGTAGGAAGTGATTTCTGCACACCTAGCTTCCTTTCAGTTGGTATCAGAGCTTGATCACCTTTGGTCCTAGTTGTTGGGTAGGAGTTTTTTGAGCTGATCTTAGTTTGAGTGGGAGTCTGTGCAGAGTATTCTGTAATCTTATTGTAGGAAGGAGATGGCAAGCACATCCGGAAGAGTAGAGGTGGAGAAGTTTAATGGCACTAATTTTGAGTTATGGAAATTTAAGATGGAAGACATGCTTGTTGATCAAGACCTATGGGAAGCAATTTCTGGTGTAAAACCAGCGGTAATGTCTCAAGTTGATTGGGATCTCAAGGATCAGAAGGCTAAGGGTCTTGTGAGACTTTGTTTAGCTGACTCTATCTTGCTAAATGTCCATGAAGAGAAGACTGTGAAAGACCTATGGAAGAAGCTTGGAGATGTTTATCAGGCTAAATCCCTGGTGAACAAGTTATTCCTAAGGAAGAAGCTTTATTCTCTGAGGATGGAGGATGGAGGATCTATTGCAGACCACCTGAATGCTTTTAACATGCTAGTTGCATAGTTGACATTCATTGGTGTGAAGATGGAGGAGGAGGATCGTTGCATGACCCTACTTTGTTCTTTGCCAAATTCATGGGATCATCTTGTTATGGCCATTGGGAGTACACTTCCACTTTCAAAATGGATGATGTGGTGTCTTCGCTGTTATCTGAAGAGATGCAGAGAAAGTCTTTTGAATCGGCCAAAGAAGCTCTTGTGGTTCCTAGAAGACCCAAGGAGAAAGGGAAGAAAAAGAAGGACAAGAAAGATGAAAAGGTAGATCCAAATCCTGTGGGAGATCCAAATCTCCTAGAAAGTCCAAGGCTCTTTGTTGAAATTGTGGTAAAATTGGGCATTTCTGAAAGGAATGCAAAGAAGAGAAAAAGAAAAAGAAGAAGAATCCCTCATATTTAGATTCTGACAAGTCACAAGATGATGGTGATGCTTTCATTGCATCCTTGGCCACCCATGCATCAGATGATGTGTGGTTGATAGATTCTGGTGCCTCTTTCCACATGACCTCGTATCGAGACTGGTTTACAAAGTATGAAGAGTTTGATGGTGGAAGAGTGTAACTAGGTGACGATTCTCATCTAAAGATAGTTGGTCGTGGAAGAGTCACAATCTGATTCCCTAATGGATGAGTGAAGGGGATCTCTAGGGTTATGCACATCCCAAGATTGGCACAGAACCTACTTTCTGTAAGAAAATTGAATGATGTAGGTGTGCAGGTTGTCTTCTCGAAAGGTGGATGCAAGATGACAAGAGGTGCTATGGTGCTTGCGAAGGGTACTTAGAGAGCTACTCTATTTCAGTTGGATGCATGCATTACTCAATGCAATAGTGCTTCTGATTCAAAGAAAAGAGCTTCAGTCACTTCATCCCCACCATTGGAACCTACAAAGAAAAGATCTATTGTATCTAATTATGATGGTAGTGCATTTTGGGTACCTAACGGTGCTCATGCTTTGGAAGTTAAGCTTCCTATTGAGAAGACAATGTTATGGCATAAGAGACTTGGCCACATTGGCGAGAAGGGTCTTAGAGCCCTGAAAAATAAAAACCTCGTCAAGGGGTTAAATGATTGTAATCTTGAGTTCAACTTTTGCGAACATTGTATATATGGAAAACAAGACCATGTTCAGTTTTACTCGATTTCTCATAAGTCTTTTGGTGTATTGGATCTTATTCATTCTGATGTGTTTGCTCTTGTAAATATTCCTTCGATCTCTAAATCTGTATATTTTGTATCATTCATTGATGACTACAGTAGGACATGGGCTTATTTTCTCAGAAGCAAATCTGAAGTCTTTAGTCAGTTCAAAGAGTTTAAAGCTTTTGTTGAGAATCAAACTAGTAAAAAGATTAAGTGTTTGAGAACTGATAATGGTGGTGAGTTTTGTTCCATAGAGTTTGACAAGTTCTATAAAGAACATGGGATTGAAAGACATAAGACAACTCCTTACACCCCGCAGAAAAATGGAGTTGCAGAGAGGATGAACAGAAGATTGATGGAGAGGGCTAGGAGTATGCTTAATGGTGCTAGCCTTGAACAAAAGTTTTGGGTTGAAGCTATAGCCACTGCTTGCTATCTAGTTAACAGATCTCCTACCTCAGCACTCGTTGATAAGACACCCATGGAGGTGTGGTATGGTAAAAATCCCTCATTGAGACATCTTCATGTTTTTGGTTGTGAGGCATATGTATATGTGCCTAAGGAGAAGAGGTCAAAATTGGAGAACAAGGTAGTTAAATGTATCTTCATTGGCTATGGTGTCTGTGTGAAAGGGTGCAAGCTTTGGGATCCTATGGCTAAAAAAGTGTTGTATAGTAGAAGTGTTATCTTCAGAGAGCCAACACCTTCTCCTGTTGTTCTACAGCCAGAAGAAACAGAAAAGAAAGAGGATGTGGTTTAGTTTCCTTCTACCCCTGAGAAGATTGAACCGACAAACCCTATGAGACCTGATGATGAGGAGAGCTCTAGCAGCTCTGAAAGCTCTGAAGGAGAAGTAGAACCTCAACCTCTGCCTTTGAGGAGGTCTACACGAACAAGGAAGCAACCTAATAGGTTTGGTTATTCATTGCTTGATTCTAGTTGTGCTTATGCCTTGATTACTAACACTGATAAGTCTAGAACTGCGACAGAGGCTATGGGCATGAAAGATGCAGGTTCTTGGAAGGAGGCCATGGAAGATGAAATGGCTTCTTTGGAAAAGAATAAAACTTGGTACTTGGTGCCTTTGCCTGATGGACGGAAACCTGTTGGATGCAAATGGGTGTTCAAGAAGAAATTTGGAGCAGATGACAGTGTTGAAAAGTATAAGGCTAGATTGGTTGTGAAGGGGTATTCACAAGTGGAGGGAATTGATTATGGTGAAATTTTCTCTCCCATTACAAAGATGACATCTATTTAGTTCCTATTGTCTCTTGCAATAGCTTATGACTTAGAGGTGGAGCAGATGGATGTGACAACAACATTCCTTCATGGTGATTTGGAGGAAGAGAATTACATGTCACAGCCAGAGCATTACATAGAAAAAGGTAAAGAAAATTTGGTTTGCAAGATGAAAAATTCTTTAGAAGCAATCTCCTAGGATGTGGTACTTGAAGTTTGATGCCTTTGTGTTGTCCACTGGATTTCTGATATCAAAATCATATCATTGTGTATATTACAAGTTTGACAATGATCGTATTCTCATTATTGCACTGTATGTTGATGATATGTTGCTGATTGGGAAGGGTAAGAATATGATTTCTGATTTGAAGTCTCAGTTGTCAGCATAGTTTGAAATGAAAGACTTAGGGGTAGCCAGGTACATTTTGGGAATGGAAATCAGAAGAGATAGAATGAACATAAAACTTTGGTTAATTTAGAGTAAGTATGTGAAGACCGTGTTGGATAGATTCAACATGGTAGATTGTAGACCATTATGTGTTCCTATTTCTTTGGGGACAAAGTTATCTGTTAATGATTGTCCAAAATCTCCTTCTGAGGTGGAGGACATGAGCAGAGTACCTTATTCTAGTGTTGTTGGTAGTTTGATGTATGCTATGGTCTGTACAAGACCATACATTGCCCAAGCAGTGGGAGTCCTTAGTCAGTTTATGGCTAATCCTGGATGAGTACATTGGGATGCAATAAAAAGAGTGTTCAGATATTTGAGGGGTACTTCTGAGTATTCCATATGTTATCATGGTTATCCTACGTGACCTCTGCATTCTGTGAGTATTCGTGGATTCTGATTGGGCAAGTGACATTGACAGTAGGAGATCCACCGATGCTTATATGTTTACTATGTTTGGTGGTGCTATTAGTTGGATGAGTAAGCAACAACCTGTGTTGCTTTGTCCACGACAGAAGCTAAGTACATGGCAGCAACTCATGCTTGTAAGGAAGCCATTTGTCTTAAGAGGTTGTGTTCAGATATTGGTGTTGATGTAGGACAAATTATGATCTGTTGTGACAGTCAGAGTGTGATTTGTCTAGAATAGAATCCTACCTTCCATGCCAGAACAAAGCATATTGATGTACAATTTCATTTTGTTCGAGATATGTGACAAGGGTCTTTATACCTCATCATTTAATCATATTTCAGATGTCAAATCCAGGGCTGTGTCCTTGGCTATTTGCAATTAGGAATCCTATAGTTGCCAATTTTATCTAACTAACTCTAATGATCTTTACTGATTTAAAGAAATTGATCTATCTGCTATGAAATGAATTCCAAGAATATTGAAAATAGAACTAAACAGTAAATTACTTAAAGCAAATCTATAAACTGAAACATGCATCTATCTATGAAAATAGTAAGTATCTTTTAAAGCAAAACCTGAAATAACAAACAATAGTACTAGCCTTCTGCCTTTGTGGTGAGAGTGGGCCCTTGCTCCACACCCTTAGGGTTGAAGACTAAAGAAAAGAATTATCACAAGAGAATAATATCACAACTTGATTTAGTCCAATTCCATCAACTTTGTATTCAGGAAAAATATTGATATCAAAATGAGATTACAGAAATCAGAAGAATAATCGCTCTCCTTTTTTTGCTACTACTTCTGTAAGTTTATATCTAAATCTGTGATGAGAGATCACTCACCATATTCTACTAGTTCATCTAAGATATAACATCAATCTCTTTATTCTACTAACAGTCTAACTACAGAATAAATATCCATGCAATAAAAATAGATTGGGTGGAACAGAAGTCCACACTGAATCAGAGTCTTAGTTTTAAATACAAATGGGTAACGAGGCCCTAAAATATAGGTATTAAATCAGTTTATCAGTAACTCATGCAAAACCAAAAAGAGATAAAAACTTCCAGTAGTTAACTATAGACTGCCCTTAATTACTCAGGTGATGATTTGAGTAACATCAGAAGCATCCCGATCACCACTGGAAGTGTCTGACCGACAACTGTGCTGGAAATTTGCACTGTTCTAAAGACGCGCCGAAGATGTATGTTTCTATCTGTAGCTCCAGAGATATGTTTGTGACCTTCTCGTTCAGCTCCAGAGATGCTCAAGACTTCAATCCAACTCCGAAGATGCTTCACCTTCTTATCCCAAAAACCTTTCCAATCAAATTTGCAAACATTGGAGACCATTCATGGTAGGCTGATGTTGACTCTGGAGATCATTTAGGACTACCTCTGGAGATGTACAAAATTGTCTACCCAAATACCTGCACTTGTTGATTCAAAAAGAGAAGATTTATGCATATTTCCATCAATTCAATGCACATTAGTCCTTCAATCAGAAATCATGATCTTAAGTAATTCATCTCTTATTAATCATCATTAGAACAATCTTCTTAGCCTATTTTGGTGCAGTCATCAGGATAATGGAATAAAAAGGGAGAAAAAGAGAGGTAAAAAGATGTATTTCATGGGTGCGACTTGGCACTCATCAATATGGTAGAGGATGGGAAGGTGATACTAGAGAAAGTAGACACTTTGAAGAATGTTGCAGATGCATTGATGAAACAAGTGGGCACAGAGAAGTTCAAATGGTGTTCAAATTCTATGGGCCTCTCGGCCTATAGCAGTTAAAATCTTGTCATTTCTTTTGGCTCTTGCAAGGTGTTCGACAAGTGGGAGAATGTTGGGAATTAAGGTGTCTCAACCTTTGCAAATTCCTAGCATTATTTATTTATTTTTATATTTATTTATTGCCTAATGTTGTAAATTTCTTGCACATTCAGTTTGGTCACTTAGGGAGGTGGCATGGTGACATGTCATCTACTTGGAATGTGACTTGAATGGTCAAGTCAATCCTATGTGGATTTGGGCGTCCCATTTGAGGTGGCACTAATATGACATGTGTCGATATCTTGTGGTATGTGAAAGACAATATTCCATATGACAAAATCTATGACGCGTAAGAGCAAAGTTTAAAGATTCCTATGACGAGTGGTGACAAGCGTCGTTGCATATCTTTGCATGAGAGAAAGGCATCTTTGGGTGTGCAAGTTGGGATATGACATGTAAGAGGAATATGCTATTTTTAGTCTTGTTTGATTTTTTATCTTACAACATGCAAGATTGTCATGTTGCAAAAATTTATGATAGTTGTAAGATGCGTAAGAGCATCTGTCATAGTCTATTTTTAGTAGTGGAGTGCTCTATCTTGGGAATCCAAATCTACCATGTTATGATAGATGAAAGAGGTGTATTTGTAGCTTGGAAAAGTGTCCCTTGATGTGGTAAAGTGGCCATGTGGCCAAAGTGGATGCCTATCCCAAGATGCTTCTAGAATTTGCCTTGTATCTCTATAAAATGTGAGGATTTGGAGTGGTATTTGCATAGTGTTCATATAGGTACTATTATGCTGCTAGAATCACTCTAGAAATGACATTTGAAGACTCTTGGAAGAACTTGCATTGCAAGTGTATTGTAAACTGTTATTGTTTTGATAATACATTGTGTAGGTTTTAGAGTGTGGGGTTTTTTACCTGAAAAGGTTTTCCCCATGATATATCTTGTCTCTCTCTCTTCTCTATACATTTTGTCTGTATGTGTATTGCTGCAATATCTCTATTGTTGGGTTAATAACACTGTAACTATAAAGGATAAAAAGAATTTGCACTCTTCTTTCCTCATTAGATCAGTGTAGGAAGCGATTTCTGCACACCTAGCTTCCTTTCACTAATAGAGTTGGAGGCACTTATCATCATAGTAAACTTAATTCCAGAGCCGCAGACCAAAATACTTCAATGTGGAGGAATGTGGAGCATAACACTTTCTCCCTGTCATCACCAAACATACAAGAAAAGCAGTTTGCACACTGGTGAACATAACTCACTCAAATCTTCATACCGAAGGCTCAACCTTGGAATATAACCTCTTCAGACAGACTTCTAAATAATTTCCAATCTACAGGCAAAGATATTCATTCTACAGGAAATGCAGAGCAATCTTCTGGACTATTCTTTTGTATGTAAAACATTGTTTCCACTACAACTCACTGTTTCTACCAGAGGAGCTAATTTTACTCAATATCCTCAACATCTAACTCATTACAAGCAAGTAACAAAATGAGAGCACGGTTGACACCAATGACAACATAGATATGTTGACATCAATGACAACAATGATTAGGCACATACTTGCAACAGAAGGGAGATAAGAACACAATTTTTTTTATAATTTTACCAAGGCTTGTCATTATGTCAATCATATTTTCTATTTTTTTAGGGATGGGATATTTCTTAGATATTTCTAGGAAATTCAAATGGAGGCTATTTCTTTCATTGAAGATCCTTTGGGGAGCAAGGAAGTGTCTGCTATGAATGTTTAAAATTGGTTGATTCAAAACATTCATTATTTAATTTTTACTCACAGAATAAAGACTTAATGTCCCACTTTTTAGAAGAATAAATCAAGTTTCCCTTGTTTCAAATGTAACATGATAAGCCACCTAGATTGAACGGTTCCCTAGCTACTTATTTCTTTCAAAAGTGTTGGGATAATGTAGGTAAGGATGTACAGATGGCAGTAGAAGAATCAAGACATCAAAGAAGATGTTAAATGACCTCAATAGCACCTTCATCATCTTAATTTCAAAAATTATTTCTCCTAAATTTCTTTGGTGTAATTTTGGTCTATCTCCTTATATGTAGAACTCTCTAAAGATCATTTCCAAAGCAATGGCTAATAGATTGAGAGATATTCTCCCTAATCTTATGTCTCCAAAATAAGGTGGGTTTGTTCCAAACAAAACAATCACAAAAGGCATTTTGATCACTCATGAAGTGTTCACTTGGTTGTGAAGTCTAAATTGAAAATTATGGTGGTTAAGTTGAATACCATCAAAGCATATGACATAGTCAATTGGTATTTTGTAATGAAGATTTTGGAGCATTTTGTTTTATGTCTGGAATGGGGACTATTGTTTTAAACTATGTATCTCAAGCCCAAGATTATCTAGTCCCAAGAATGGACTTTCATTGGGCTTATTTGAACCAACAAATGGTCTTTGGATAGGAGATCCTTTTTAACTTTTCCTTTTTATTCTCATCATGGAGGCATGGGGAAGATGCATTCAAGTAAACAAATTGGATGGGAAATGTAAAGGAGTTGTGGCTATAGATAACTTGGATTCTTTCACACATTTGTAATTTTTAGATGACATTATCCTCTTTTGAAACACTAGCTTAGAAGAAGCCTCCTTTGTAAAAGACACTTTGTCCTCATACTTTGTTGCCTTTGTTCAATTCATAAATGATAATAAATCTTTTTTTAAAATTTTTCTCCCTTGATGTAATGTCATATTGCAAATTTGATGGGTTTTCAAGTGGGGTCTTTTCCTAGTAAGTATTTGGGAATGGCCTTATTTTTTAGGCCTAGCCACTCTCATCTATGGAGAATTTTGGTTGATTCTCTTCATTCCAAACTTAGTTCATGGAAAGGAAAGTGACTCTCCTTTGTCAAAATGATTCTTCTAATTAAATATTTTCTTGTAGTGCTACTAGGCACATATTTTTATTCTTTGTGAAGAGATAAATATTCTTTAGAAACCCCATTTCGATTAACATCTCGGCATCTTCTTTGTGTTATAGTCTGTAGTTTTATAGATCATAGTCAAGGAAGTTTTTCTATGGAGGAAAGTAGAGCATAGAGTTCTAGCAAGTCCTTTTGGGATGTCTATGTCTAGCTTAGATCTCTGAAGCTTATTTGTCAAACTTTTTGTATGTTAAATTTAGTAATATTTGGTAACAAATAGTTTTCCCTAATTTTTAAGATAGGGACTTCTGATTCTAGTTCTCTTGTTGGCATATATTATTGTTGGCATAAATCAACCCACCTATTACCATATGATGGGGTCACCCCCACATTGTCTATGTCTATGATGACCATAACCTCATCCTACTCATCCTCATTAATCAAGGATTTCTCACCAAGTTTAGGTTGCTTGATCTTGCCCTCCCTAGGGACACTCCTCTTTGTTCATTGATATGTTGGGAATGCAGGAGGCTCATCCTATACTTTCTTGAACCGACCCTTCTCCTTTGAATTTATTATAACATGATAGCATCCCTATTTTACCATTAAGTTTTGAGTTTATCACAACTGTATAATCTATATGTCCATCCTACAAGGTAGATAATAAATTAGATCATCACCAAGCATGTACTCATCACTATCACAATCAACTTAAACTTCCCAAAATAATAGGAATGTTATATGTAACCTCTATCATGGTTGAACTAGTGATTGTTAGTCCAAAATAATAGGAAGAAAACTAAGGTTTTTTTTCTCCAAATAACATTCAAAGAAAAATAGCTAACCATTAAATATTAGTTTTTAGAGAAACTTTTTCACTTAAGGACTTTAATCTAAGGATTCTCTTAATTTTTCATTATTTTATTTTTAATTATTGTATTAGCTACAAAATATAATTAGATATCATTTTCTCAATCTAAATTGATTAATTAAAAATATATTTTTTAAATTAAATTAAATTATAATTATTATGATAATAATATATTCATTTAATTCTATATTTAATAAATAAATATTGTAATGTTTAACCCAAAGAAAAGATTTCATAAATTAGTGTAAATTTTGGATTTTTCAATAGAAACAAAAAATTGAACCCATAATTATTATCTAGATGTGTTTGCAAGATGATTATTTTAACCATTCTTATGATCACTAGAAATAAAATAAATCATTTAATAGATAAAAGGTAACATGCATGTTGGATGTGTTATTTTGTTTATTTTTGACAATATTTGCTTTACACAATACCTCGAGGGGCTCGAGAAAATATAGGTTAGTTCTTGAATGTGCTTGATTGCATTAATACTTTAGTAATGATAGTAAACCTATGACTTTTTAAGAAAACCATTTACATAGTACCTAATAAATTTAGACTTTTTAAGTACACACGTAGTAATAAATTTTAAAGTAAACTAGGTAGTAATGATAGTAGTTTGGAGGATGAGATGGGAATAGGCCTAGCATCAACCCTAGAGTGCACCCATTTATTACAAGTGTTAGTAACAATTTAAATTGCAAATTAATTACATGTACTACTATAAACAACTCATTTTTAAATCATTCAAAAATTAAATATGCAAATTAATTTTCAAATTAAACTATCACTAACACTTGTAATAAATTTCTAAGATGACTTTAAAATCTCAAACCTTAATCATATGTTTCTCAAATCTCATCATAAGTTCTTATACATAGAAAGAGATACAACGACCTAACTATATTGCTATATTGAGATTGGCCATTTAGTTGATGAAATACAACATGAACAAGTTCTTTGTAACTAATAATCTAATCTAAAGCCTTATTTTCTCCACCAAATTTGACACAATCAAAAGACTCATTCTCCAACTTGAAAGAATATCTAGAAGATATTCAAGGAGAATAAATTTTCATATTGATTACTTGAAGTAGATGGAAAAATCAAGGAGGTAAATCTACAAGGGATATTTTACTTTTATGTTTTAATTTAAAAGGGGCAATAAAAAGTATTTCTTCAGTTTGTGGTAATCAAAATCATAGTTGATTGAAGCTTCAATTACATAGGAGTTCAAGTAACAAATGAGGAAGAAAATCACAAGTTGAAATACACGGTGTGTATTTCAAATAGAGAGTGCACCTATTTCTTACAAGTGTTACTGATAGTTTAAGTTGCAAATTAATTGTGTTCCCTGCTATAAACAATAGGAACATAAATCTAACCTTTTGTATTCACAATATAAACAATGGGAATATAAATCCAATTTCCAAATTAAACTATCACTACTACTTATAAAAAAAATCTAAGACGTCTTTCAAATTTTAGTTCTGAGTTGATCCATAATTTTCTTTGCCTCAAATGTTAGGATTTGTACATTGGAAAAATAAAATGTGTAATAGAATGTTGTTGAGGAAAATTATAGGTTGAAATACACAGTGTGAATTTCAACGTGCTCATGCACCCATTTCTTACAAGTGTTAGTGAGAGTTTAAATTGCAAATTAATTGCATTTCTTGCTTTAAACAACTCATTTTTAAATCATTCAAAAATTTAATTTGCAAATTAAACTATCACTAACAATTGCAATTAATTTGAGGATGTCTTTCAAATTTTAGACCTTCTGAGTTGATTCATATTTTTATTTGTCTCAAACATTAGAATTCATATATTGGCAAAACAAATATTGTGTAATAGAATGTTGATGAAGAAAATTGTAGGTTGAAATACATAATGTATATTTCAATCGACATATGCAACCACTTCTTACAAGTGTTACTAATAGTATAAATTGTTCCACCTAATTTGGCATAATCAGATAATTTCTTCTCCACCTTGAAAAAGCTCTATAAGACATTCCAAGAGAATAATTTTTCATAGTGATTACTTGAGGTACTTGGCAAAAGCAAGGAGGGAATTCTACAAGGGATATTTTACTTGTATGTTTCTCATTTAAAAGGGGAAATTATACACAAATCCACTTTGAAATGACATTAGATCCAACAATAGACAAGGAACATAGGTTAATGTTAAAACATGTCACGATATATATTGGTGATGTATAGAGGGAAGGTATTACATTTATCAAGTTATCTCCTCAATTCAGTCTCTCAACTTATTGCATATGTGTGTGTATATATGTGTATATATGTGTATATATATGTGTATATATATGTGTATATATATGTATATGTATATGTATATGTATATGTATACATATTCTATCTATCTATCTATCTATATATATATATATATATATATATATATATATATATATATATATATATTGAGGAGGAATTGAACACATGGTGGGACACACGATATGAAGTCCTAATTCATTGAAAATATTATCACCATATCATTTGAGTGATACTCTACAACAGAAAATAAGTGTTGCATTTGTTGACTCCCAAAATAACTACAACCCAAATCCCTAAAACATTTTATAATCACCTAGGCCAGGGGCATCATCAGGGTGATTTAAAAGAGTTTTATCAACAAGTTCTAGGTGATTTTGGACAACCTACAGAAGTGGGTAAACTCCTGTGCACTTCAGGGTCAACTAGACCTAGGAGGGATATTCCTAGAGGCATTAAAAATGGCACAAATGAACAAATACAACCATACCCAATGTACACTTGACCCCAAATCTATCACTAGGTCAAGACAAACTGACTGCACAGGCCTCTGATTAAGCTGATAAAGCAATCCTACAAAATGAGGACATCGGTGAAACTACTACTGTGACTAAAATGTGACATATTGTTGTAATTTTCAATAAAGTGTGGATGATCATGAGCCTCTTAGACTGGTACCTATCCAATGGGCTATAGAGTTTCTAGTTCAACAAAGGAAAACATTAACAGATGGTGTATGAATGCCTATCTAGTTATTCAGATGCATAAAAACCAATATCAAACCATGAGAATACTTAGTAATCCAACGCCATACAACATTCTTCCATATGTAATATTGAAATGACCATTTACAAAGCATGAAAATGGATTAAAAATTGTCACATTCATTCAAATCAAATTTTACAATCATACCACGAAGTGTGGCAAGAGAAAACCCTAACTGTGATAGAGACTTCCTGAAAGAACACTTACATCAATGGAGAAAAATAGTGAATTGATATCAAGATTACAATATAGTTCACATACACTTTGATGAATGCTTCCTGAAGAACTAAAAATAAACAATAGATGAAGCCCTAACTGCCTTGGACACATAACACCTTTAGAGAGAAATTTTTCCCAGAATGATCAACCCTTGAAAAGAGTTTAGAATTTGCCTTTATAACCTCCACACATGGATCTGAGAATGAATTAGGTGCCGAAATCTCAACAACCCCAAAAACCACATTCAAAGCACTAAATTCAACCACCCATTTTGCATTAATGGCATCCCTGGAAGTATTTAGCACAATTCCAAGTGGTTTGGAGGAGTTTGGAAGGCTAGGAAGCCAACCTCCAAAAAATTGAACTTTTAGACTTCAGACTTCAAATTTTTGCCTTCCAAAGGAAGAAGAGAGAACATCAAAACTCTAACCCCTGAAGTCTGCCTCATACTTAGAAAATTCTAGAACCGTAGGTGGGCTTCAGCCTTTCATCCTTCTACCTTGCACTTGTCCTGAAGAAGAAGGAGAGCTGAAGCCTCGACTCCCGTCTTCTGAGACACTTAGCCAAATTTGAAATCACTGGGGTCAGTTATCGAACCTTCTCCCTTCTTCCTTCCAAAAGAAAAAAGGGAAAAGAAGTAACTCCCACCTCCCAAAACTACCATGTGTCCTCTTTCTGTCATTCTGCAAGATAGCTTGTGGGCCCACCAAAAGGCTCTGCAAAAAGGTGCAATTCCTTAAGAAATTTTACCTGTTGAGGATCGGTCGTCAGACCTTCTTCCTTCTATCTTCCAAAAGTAAGAAGGTGGAAGGGAGGAAGCCCAAACTCCACTATACACTTGATACTTAGAATATTTTACCCGTCAGATTTCGGCCTTCATCCCTTCACCGTAACATTGAAGAAGGTTGAACTGCACAACTCCGAAGTCCAAAGCTCCACAATATCTTTCCATACTATTTAGAATAATTTTTCATCTCTTTGAGTGGCCTTCAGTCCTCAGGCCTTCTTCCTAATGCTTTCCATTAGGAAGACGGAAGGGAGGAACTTGACCTTCGAAAATCTGCCAAACACTTAGAACTTCAACACTTAGACAATTTTCGGGGCCAAAAGGCGAACACAATGGAAGGAGGAAACCTGAAACTCTGATCTCTGACAAAGGGAAAAAAACACTTAGAAATTTTTTGACAGTCATTTTTTGGCCTTTCCCCTTATACTTTTCAAAAAGCAAACACATGAAAACCTATGAAAGATGTCTCTGATTGGTTATAAGCTATAGGTTTAAGTGGGATTTAACTTGAACTTGGGGGCAAAATTGGGCAAATTTTTTAGGTATCAACAACATTAATAACAAGAAAAATGAAGAGTAATGATCATAGGTTGAAAAATACAATCTGTATTTCAACCTTCACATATTTAATTTAGGATTTGTAAGATGTATTTTAAATTTATGATCTTCTTAGTTGATTCATAATTTGTTGTATTTAAAATGTTGGGTTTTGTACATTAGAAAAATTAATATTGTGTAATTGAATGTTGATAAAAAAAAATTACAAGTTGAAAAACACAATGTGTATTTCAACTTGCACATGTTTAGTTTATGATTTGTAAGATGTCTTTAATATTTATGGACTACTTAGTTGATTCATAATTTGTAATATTTGAAAATTTGGGATTCATAAATAGGAAAACAAATATTGTGTAATTCAATGTTGGTGACAAAATAGTATGTTGAAAAACACAATGTGTATTTGAACATGCACAGGTTTAATTTATGATTTGTAAGATGTCTTTCAAATTTTTAGAACCTTTTTAAGTCATTTATAATTTATTTTTTTTCAAATTTATTTACCTTTTTAACTCATTCATTATTTGTTTTGGGTCATTTCTAAGGAGGGAAATGAAGAATATGTATGGATTGTAGAGCCATTTACAAAATCACTAGGAAGTATAGATGTTCATTACCAAGAATGGATGACTTGGTAGATTCAATTTTCAAGTACCATGTAGTAATGAATTTTAAAGTAAACTAAGTAGTAATGATAGTACTTTGGTGATGCAGGAGCATCTCGGGCTCTCAAGCTATCCATATCAATTTGTACATAAGAAAATTTTTATTTTCAATTTTGTTGTGTGATACAGATATATTGAAGTTCATTTTGGTAAACCCTAGCCATTGGTGGGTGTCACTCTTCATCGGTATGACTTATTGTGTTCGGTGGGACTCTTGGTGGTGTCCCCTTGACAACCCGAGGCCAAGTTGTGTATCGTCAGTGTAACCATGTGACATTGGAGGGACTCAACTTCTAGTCTCTTTGACAACCCAATGGTGGGTATGAGCACAGTGCAATGGCAAGAAGATCTATATCGGCGGGAGTTGCTATTTCGGTAGGACTCGCCTAGTTGTCCCTTCGACATTCTGATACAAGCCTTGACTCTTGTCAGTGGGAGAATGGATGTCATCAAGACAATGATCTTTGTCTCTTCGACGACCTGATGGAATGAAATGGAATACCTTGTGGTTCGATAATTCAGTTTTGGTCTTTGACAGTTAACCATTGGGGAGACCATTCGACGAGGAAGTTGAAACAAACTATTTTCTTGGAGAATAGGAGAAGGTAAAATAGGGGAAATGGAGAACAGAGTAAGGGATGATAGGGGGAAGTGATGTTCAAAATGAGGATTTTTTATCAGACTGGACGGTTCTAAAGGAAGAATTGGGGAAAGGCTATTGATGGAAAAG
The DNA here is from genome assembly GCA_027924645.1 of Cunninghamia lanceolata. Taxonomy (NCBI): domain Eukaryota; kingdom Viridiplantae; phylum Streptophyta; class Pinopsida; order Cupressales; family Cupressaceae; genus Cunninghamia; species Cunninghamia lanceolata. The sequence continues at coordinate 391,029 of BSBN01001859.1, read as the reverse complement.
TTAAATTGGGTCTCTGTGAAATGCTCTGTAATTGAACTTTGAATGTAATTTTGCACTTTGTTGATTGCAATAAAAGGAGGATTATTTTCTATTGCAAGTTGTTGTATTATTGTGTAATTTTTCTGCTTGATTGACAGCCTGATAAGGCTCTTCAATCTTGACTGCGTCAAGTGGTATCATAGCAGGTTTGCTCCTGGAGAAAGTGTCAAAGGAATTACAAAGTCCTGAAGGGAATTTGTTGTGGGTAAGTGAGAAAAAGGAAGAAGACTTGTAACTATAGAGGACTTGCATAAATGGCACAGAGAGGACGTGGTAGAGGAAGAGGGGCGCAAAGAGATGCAGACCCTGTCTTGATGGAGATGTTGAGGGGAATTACAGCTAGATCAGAAGTCATTGAAACTACACAAAGAAGAGGTCATCATGTCGAAGACATGAGTGATGATGAAAAAGAGCGGGTTAAAGCTAAAGGAGAAGAAAACCAACCTAAACTTGATCAAGGAGAAGAGAGGTTCATTAGAGCCCTAACCAGAATAAATACCAGACCCTATATTAACCCTCTAGACTATAGTGGTAACCTAAATTCAGATGAATTGTTGGATTGGATCATAGAGATGGAAAAGTACTTTGATTTTGAAGGTACAAAAGAAGACAAGAAGGTGAAATATACTTGTACAAAGTTGAAAGGGCATGCATCCCTGTGGTGGGATCATTTGCAGACTAATAGACAAAGAAGAGGCAAGGAGAAGATAAAGTCATGGGACCGAATGGTAAACAAATTGAAGACAAAATTCATGCATGCAAACTATCAGATAAATTTGTTTAGAAAATTGTAGAACTTGAAGCAAAGAGAATCCAATGTCAAGGAATACATAGAAGAAATTTACCAATTGAGCATTCAAGCAGACCACACAAAGAATGAGATTGAGCAAGTTGCAATGTATCTAAATAGCTTGCGAGTGTCCATATAAGATGAGATTAGATTGCTTAGACTGCAGAGTGTGGAAGAGGCCTACCAAGTGCATTAGTGGCCAAAGAGAAGTTAAATAGGAAACAACAAAACAATAACAGGGATAGAGGTAGAAATGCTCATGGCAGAGGGCAGAGTAGTGGTTGAAGAGGATATTCTGCCAAATAAGATGAAGATGCTACTTCTTAGACTCAAGAAATGGGAGGCAGAGAAAACTTCCAAGGAAGAGGAGACTCTTTTCGAGTAAGAGGTAATTTTGGAAGAGGAAGAGGTAGAGGTTTCACTGGTAGATGCTACCAATGTGGTGTGATCAGGCATAGGTCTTTGAATGTCCGCAAGTTCAAGGTGGAGGTAAAGGAAAAGAGGCCAAAGTTCATGTGGCCCAAGCAGATGATGAAGTGGTAGAAACTTTGAAGCATGGAGAAGACCCAGAGGATGGAGAGTCTTTAATGATAAGAAAGATCTTGTTAAGTCCTAAGAAGGCAGAAATAGAACCAATACAGAGAAGAAATTTGTTCAGGACCAAATGCAAGTCAGGCGGCAAGTGTTGTAAAGTGATTGTAAATAGTGGTAGCATAGACAACATTGTGTTTGAAGAAATGGTGAGGAAGTTGAAGCTAAAAAGAATGAAGCATCCCAACTCGTATAAGGTCTCGTGGTTGCAGAAGGAGAACCAATTAGTGGTAAAAGAATAATGCTTGGTTAATTTTCAAATTGGTAACTACAAAGATGAAATAATCTGTGATGTAATGCCAATGGATGCCTATCATATTTTGCTGGGAAGACCATGGCAATTTGATAGAGAAGTTGTTCATGATGGTAAGAGTAATACATATACCATTAAGAAGGATGGATAGGAATTTATTCTAAATCCTATGAAGGATAAGGATGAAGATGCAGAAGGTACTTCTAGGGTGTTTATTGTCTCAAGAAAGAAGTTCCTAAAGCATATGAAGAAGGATGGTGTTTGTTTTGCATTTGTTGCCCAACCATTTCAAAACATGACCGTAGAAAAAAAATAGAAAAATTGCTAGTAGAGATTCAAGAATTGGTTGATGAGTATGTTGATATAATGATGAAGGAGTTACCGGATGGACTGCCACTAGTCAGAGAAATCAGTCACTATATGGATTTGATCCTAGGTGCAAGTTTACCAAACAAGGCACCGCATAGGATGACACCTCAAGAGAATGAGGAAATAAATAGACAAGTCCAGGAGTTGTTGGCCAAATAGATGGTTAAGGAGAGTCTCAGTCCATGCATTGTACCTACATTATTAGCGCCTAAGAAGGGAGGTGAATGGAGGATGTGTATAGACTCCCATGCAATTAATAAGATCACCATCAAATATAATTCCCACTGCCCAGAATGGATGATTTAATGGACTGTTTGAGTGGAGCAAGGTACTTCACGAAGATTGATCTAAAAAGTAGGTACCATCAAATCAGAATCCGTGAAGGGGATGAGTGGAAGACCATATTCAAGACAAAGGACAGATTGTATAAGTGGCTAGTCATGCCGTTTCGATTGACAAATGCACCCAGTACATTCATGAGACTAATGAATCAAGTGTTGAAGCCCTATCTTGGTAAGTTTTTCATAGTTTACCTTGATGATATTTTAATTTTTAGTAAAACAAAAGAAGAACATCTAGAACATATTAGGGTTGTTTTACAAAGATTGAAGGAAGAAAAACTAATGGTGAATCTAGAAAAGTGTACTTTCATGAAAAAAGGGTTAGTGTATTTGGGATTTGTAGTTTCAGAAGAAGGATTGAAAATGGATCTTGAAAAAGTAAAGGCTATTGTTGAATGGCCATCACCAAGGAGTACTTTTGAAGCCCATAGTTTTCATGGGTTGCCGAGCTTCTATAGGAAGTTCATAAGAAATTTTAGTGGGATAGGTGCTCCCATTACAAAGATGATGAAAGGAACTAGAAGAGAGTTCAAGTGGACAATTGCAGCAGAGAAAAGTTTTCAATTGCTAAAGAATAAGGTGATAGAGTAGCTGGTATTGGCATTGCCAGACTAAAGGAAAAGTTTTCTAGGTGGATTGTGATGCAAGTGCAACCTCAATAGGAGGATTTCTTAGCCAAGAGGGAAGACCAATAGCATACTTTAGCGAGAAGATGAATGAAGCTAAGAGGAAGTATTTTGTGTATGACTAGGAGTTCTATGCAATTGTGTAAGCACTCAAAAAGGGGAGGCATTGTTTGCTGCCAAAAGAATTTGTGATGTATATAGACAATCATGCCCTGCAGTTCATAAATAGTCAAGGTAAGCTGAACCAGAGGCATATGAAGTGGATTGAGTTTTTACAAAGTTATTCCTTTGTGTTAAAACATAGGAGTGGTAAATCCAATCGAGTTGTTGATGCACTGAGTAGGAGAACTTTGTTGTTGAATGAGATGAAAGTGAATGTTGTTGGTTTTGATGCTTTGGGTGAGTTGTATGAACAAGATCCAGATTTTAGAGAGGCATGGAAAGCATGTGAGAATCCAGTGGAATTGGATCAAACTCCATGGCTATAGTATTTCATTCAAGAGAACCTGTTGTTCAAGGGGAAGAGATTATGTATTCCTAGAGGCTCCACGAGGGAGAATCTAATCAGAGAAAAATATAGTGGCAGATTGGGTGGACATTTTAAAGTAGATAAAACAATAGCTCTACTAAATGAGAGTTATTATTGGCCAGGAATGAGCATTGATGTCAAGAAAATGGTACAAGGATGTAGAATTTGTCAGCATGCAAAGGTTATGAAGCAAAATACCAGACTGTATCAGCCATTGCCGATTCCAAAGAGACCATGGGAGCACGTTAGAATGGATTTTGTTCTAGGACTACCTCAAACTCAAAGAGGTAATGATTCAATTTTTGTGGTTGTTGACAGATCTTTGAAAATGGCTCATTTTATTCCATTTCAGAAAACTAGTGATGCTTCCCATATAGCAAATTTGTTTTTCAAAGAAATAGTTCGGTTGCATGGTTTACCAAAAAGTATCATATATGATCGGGATACAAAGTTTGTTGGCCATTTTAGATGCATATTGTGGAAGAAATTAGGCACACATTTGGGTTTCAGTTCAGCCTACCATCCACAAATAGATGGTCAGTCTGAAGTTGTGAATAGAAGTTTGGGTAATCTCCTTTGATGTTTGATTGGAGACAAACCAAAATAGTGGGACTTGTTATTGCCATAGGCAAAGTTTGCATATAGCAATTTAGTTAATAGGAGAATTGGGAAAAGTCCATTCGATGTGGTGTATGGTTTTAGTCCTAGGGGTGTAGATGAACTCAAAGATAGTGTAGACCTGGTGAGAACAAGTGTTGTGGCGGAGGATTTTTTAGAGTATATTAGAGATTTACATCAAGAGGTGAAGGAAAAGTTGGAGAAGAGTACAACAAAGTACAAAGAATCTGCTGATCGTCACAGAAGAGAGCAAGAATTCCAAGTTGGGGAACTGGTCTGGGTTCATTTGAGAAAGGAAAGGTTTCCATAGGGAACCTATAATAAGTTAAAATGGAAGAAAATAGGTCCTTGCCAAATCTTACACAAGTTTTCAGCAAATTCTTATGAAGTTGAACTTCCAGAGCATGTAGATATATCTCTTATCTTCAATGTTAGTGATCTGTACAAACATTTTGAAGGGGAGACAAGTACTCAACCACATTTGCTTGCAAATATCATGGATAATACAGATTGGGTGAATCAGCTACCTGAGAAGTAAATGGAAGAAGTAGATGAGATCATTGATTCCAAGGTTGCAAAGAAAACACGTGGTAAAGAGTACATGGAGTACCTGGTTCACTGGAAGGGAAAATCAGTGGATCAAGCATCTTGGTTGAAGGTACATGAATTGGCTTAGTTCATAATGTCGATTCCAGATTGGCCTCAATGTTCTTGAGTCTCCACTCATGGAACATTTCTCCTTCCCAGGGTGTTTGATGTAGGAGCATCTCGAGGGCTCTCAAGCTATTCATATCAATTTGTACATAAGCAAATTTTTGTTTTCAATTTTGTTGTGTGATACAGATACATTGAAGTTCATTTTTAGTAAACCCTAGCCATTGGTGGGTATCACTCTTCATCGGTGTGACTTGTTGTGTTCAATGAAACTCTTGGTGGTGTCCCCTCGACAACCCGAGGCCAAGTTGTGTATCGTTGGTGTAGCCATGTGACATCGGAGGGACTCAACTTCTAGTCTCTTCGACAACCTAATGGTGGGTATGAGCACAGTGCAATGACAGAAGATCTATCTCGGCGAGATTTGCTATTTTGATAGGACTTGCCTAGTTGTCCCTTCGACATTTCGATACAAGCCTTGGCTCTCATCGGTGGGAGAATGGATGTCGTTAGGACCATGATCTCGATCTCTTCGAGGACCTAATGGAATGAAATGGAATACCTTGTGGTTCGACAATTAACCATTGGGGAGACTGTTCGACGTGGAAGTTGAAATGAATTATTTTCCTGGAAAATGGGGGAAGGTAAAACAAAGGGAATGGAGAATAGATAAGGGACGACAGGAGGAAGTGATGTTCAGAATGGGGATTTTTGATCAAACTAGATGGTTCTAAAGGAAGAATTCAGGAAAGGTTGTTGATGGAAAAGTCAAAGTGGGTCTCTGTGAAATGCTCTATAATTGAACTTTGAATGTAATTTTACACTTTGTTGATTGCAATAAAAGGAGGATTGTTTTCTGTTGCAAGTTGTTGTATTGTTGTGTGATTTTGTTGCTTGATTGATAGCTTGATAAGGCTCTTCAATATCAACTGCATCATTTGGAGGCTAAGATGGGAATATGTCTAGCATCTCTCGATACATGTTATTACAAATGAAATGCATAGTATGTATTTCAACTAGAGAGTGCACCCATTTCTATACAAGTGTTAGTAATAGTTTAAATTGAAAATTAATTGCATTTCCTACTATAAATAACTCATTTTTAAATCATTCAAAAATTTAATATGCAAATTAATTTTCAAATTAAACTGTCATTAACACTTGTAATAAATGTTGTTAACGTCTTTCAAATTTTAAACCTTGTTAATCATATGTTTCCTGAATTTCATCATAGCTTATACATAGCAAGAGATGTAATGACTTGACTATATTTGGTACAGGAGCACCTATCCTACAGTGGCCTACATGAGGTAGTTAGTTAGTTTTAAGGTTGTTTATGTTTTCAATAAGGTCCTAATTGGACATTCAATGTAATAAGGTCTATTTGACCAAGATATGCTATTTTTAGATCAGTTGGTTAGAGTTAGTTAGAGTCTGTTGAATAGCTGTAATTCCTAGCCACTTGGAGGCAAGTCTGTACTACCAGTGGTAACTAGATAAATACCCTGGGATTTGATGGATGGGGCATCTAGGTTTTGTAGTAGCTAAAATCAATCAGTTGAATTGTGTTGTTGGAAAACAGAGTACTGTAATCGCATCTTTTGAAAGTTAATAAGATCCTGTTGCATTTGAATTCACTGTGAAATTGTTTGTCTGTACTGAGGCCAGATGGATTTGATTATCCATTCCCCCGGTTGATTCTGTGAATCGGAGGAATGGTCATGTACAATAGTTTAGGTTTTAGTTGTGTGTTTTCTATTTCTGTTCGCATGCATGTTTGCAGGATCGCAGGCCAGAGATGTTGAAGAACCCTAGCATGGGTATGTGCTAGGATGTGCAGGGTAAATCAGGTCAGAGAAACCCCCCCTGGAAGTGAATCTGTGTCAAGATTGCTAAGTAAGCAGATCAAGTCGAGCTCAAGGTTTTCGGTGCAAATTGTGAAGGCATCGGCGTGAGAAGAACCATCAAGTTGAGAAAGTTGCACTGAGCCGACAGGGGGCACTTTCACTGATCGGGGTGACAATTGCCAAAGTGTCACCGACGGAGAAGTATATCGGTGTAAGTCGTGGTATCGACCGAGCAAAGTTGGAATTCACCGATGTGAAAAGTCTTACCGATGGCGAGTTGATGGTAGGCACATCGACATGAGATATGATATCAGAGGCAGAGGCGAATGTTTCACCGATGAGGAAAGTCTTGGCGGTGAGAGCTATCATCGGGGCATCAGTGTAACGGTTACCAAGTGTATCGGTGTGAGGTTGGATATCGGCGAAGGGGTTTAAAGTTAGGCCGATAGTCATAGTCTGGCCGACGGTGGAGTTGGCGTTCAGCTTATTGGAGTGACAAAGGAGATCAACAGGAGGCTTAAGGTGTTCGCCGATAGTGGAAGTCCTACCGATAGGCAACTTGACCGATGCGAAGGAGTCGGTGAGAGTTGGTGAAAGGTCTGACCGATAGGTACGTTGAGGGGATAGTATCGGCATGACCGAAGGCATCGGTATAAAGATTTTGGAGTTGGCCGATAATTGTTGTTTGGCCGATAGTGTATATCAGGGAGACATTATGGTAGATCTTGCCGATGGAATGAGAACAGTTAAATCCTACCAAGTTTGAACGCTTGTGCTGGCCACTCTGCATCATAGTGGTATCAAAGCTCAGCAAAAGGTCTGGGCTGTTGTGTGTTGATTCTATCACTGAGAAGGCAGAAGTAGAGGATTGAGAGGTTGACAAGATGCCTCCTAAAGGTAATGGTACTGCACAGGAGTTGCAGGAGATGAAGGAAAAACATGCCAAAGAGATGAGGAAGATGAGGGAGCTTGTTGAAGCACTTCAAGCTAGGCTTGTAGCCTTGGAGAAGAACAAAAAGAGGGAAGTGGAAGATAGTGAATCAGAAGAAGAGGAAGATGATGCTGGAGAGTATGAAGAGGTAGCTGAAGATCTGAATGCTAAAGATCAGAGATTTGTACAACTGTTAAAGGCAGTGCAGAGTGAGAAACCTAAGGTAAAGGTTGATGTTTCCAAGTATAATGGAAGTTTGGATGAAATTGAGTTACTTGAATGGATTGCTGCATTAGACAATCATTTTGAATGTGAAGATGTTGCTAAGGATCAGAAGGTAAAGATTGCAAAGACCAAGTTAGGAGGTCATGCTTTGGTATGGTGGGATTATGTACAATCCAAGAGAAGGAAACAAGGAAAATCAAAGATCACTTCATGGGATAAAATGGTAGCAAGGATCAAAGGTAAATTCTTGCCCAAGGATTATGAAATTCAAATGTTTAAGAAGCTACAATTTTTAAGGCAAAAGGAAATGGATGTGAAGGCATACACTAAGGTGTTTTACAAGTTGAGTATGAGATCTAGTCATCATGAGAATGAGATAGAAAAGGTGGCTAGATACTTGGCTGGTTTGAGATTGAACATACAGGATGAGTTAGTTTTAGCTAACCCAAGGAGTGTAGAGGATTGTTATCAAATGGCAATTAGGATTGAAGAAAAGATGAACAGAAGACAAGATAAGTCCATGAGAGGAAGAGGCAGCAATATGAGGGGAAGAGGATCAGCCCCTACAATGAGGCAAACCAATGAGGATCAAGAAGACACTGGTAAAGGACAAGAGCAGTCTGATTTTAGAGGTGGATGGAAAGGTACCAGAGGCAGATTTGGAGGTGGTAGAGGTTCTACTCCATTTTCTGGTAAGTGTTACACTTGTGGTGAATATGGGCATCCATTTTTCAAATGTCCAACAAAAGCAACAAGTTCAGGAGGAGAAAAGAGGGCAAATCTGATCCAAGAAGCTGATAAACAAAGTGCAAGCAGCTCAAACACTCAGCAAAGTGTGAAGGAGACTCCTAATAATTATGGGTATCTGGAGGAGGGAGAAGCATTGATGTTAAGAAGGACAATCTTGAAGACATAAAAGGATATGATGCAAAGAAGAGCTCTTTTCAAGACCACATGCAAGAGCAAAGGTAAAATATGTATGGTTGTAATTGATTCTGGCTCAACAGATAATATGGTATCTCAGGAAATGGTGGATAAACTAAATTTAGAAAGGATTCCACATCAAAACCCTTACAAAGCATCTTGGGTGAGTGATAGTCAATCACTTTTGGTATATGGACAGGCATATGTGGATTTTCAGATCGGGGATTATCATGATCAAATTCTGTGTGACATATTGCCCATGGAATGTTGTCACCTACTGTTGGGTAGGCCATGGCAATTTGATAAGAGAGCATTGTATGATGGGTATGCAAATACCTACACCATCAAGAAAGATGGGAAAACTATTGTGTTGATACCATTACAGGAGGAAGCTGCAGCACAAAAGGCAGCAAAAATCATTTTAGTGGGAAAGGAGTTTGTGAAGATGCCTACAGTAGTAGGCATAAAGGCAGTTGAGGATACTATAGGGAAAGAAGTTGTTAAGGACAACAGTGTGAAGAAAGGTTCAGTTTTGACTAACAGAGGTCAGCCATGGACCAAACATCAGATTTATGAGCAGCCACAAATTGATTGGCAAGACAAGGATGTGATTGTAGTTGGGACTATTGTTTGTCCTTAGATTTGAACATTGTAGAAGTTCAAGAAGCAATTCCTAAGGTTATCCATTCAGGTATTCAGACAGAGGTGCTGGTAAGACAAACTGGCAAACACAGGGTATGTATGAACAGAGCCTACATTGATAGGCATGAGGGTTTACTTGCAAGACAGCAAGTTACAGTTCTAAAAACTTGGAGCAATCAAGAGACAGCAGAGTATAAAGCTAGAACAGGTCAAGACACTGAGATGGCAAAGAGTAAAGGTGGAATTCTTCCACAACCTAACTCATGGGACATGAGTTCTTTTTCTGTTGGGGAGTATGGTGCAGGAGCACCTATCCTACAGTGGCCTACATGAGGCAGTTAGTTAGTTTTAAGGTTGTTTATGTTTTCAATAAGGTCCTAATTGGACATTCAATGTAATAAGGTCTATTTGACCAAGATATGCTATTTTTAGATCAGTTGGTTAGAGTTAGTTAGAGTCTGTTGAACAGCTGTAGTTCCCAGCCGCTTGGAGAGATTTCCCAGCCGCTTGCAAGCAAGTCTATACTACCAGTGGTAACTAGATAAATACCCTGGGATTTGATGGATGGGGCATCTAGGTTTTGTAGTAGCTGAAATCAATCAGTTGAATTGTGCTATTGGAAAACAGAGTGTTGTAATCGCATCTTTTGAAAGTTAATAAGATCCTGTTGCATTTGAATTCACTCTGAAATTGTTTGTCTGTACTGAGGCCAGATGGATTTGATTATCCATTCCCCCGGTTGATTCTGTGAATCGGAGGAATGGTCATGTACAATAGTTTAGGTTTTAGTTGTGTGTTTTATGTTTCTGTTCGCATGCATGTTTGCAGGATTGCAGGCCAGAGATGTTAAAGAACCCTAGCATGGGTATGTGCTAGGATGTGCAAGGTAAATTAGGTCAGAGAAACCCCCTGGAAGCAAATCTATGTCGAGATTGCTAAGTAAGCGGATCGGGTTGAGCTCAGGGTTTTCGGTGCAAATTGTGAAGGCATCGGTGTGAGAAGAACCATCGGGTTGAGAAAGTTGCACTGAGCCGACAGGGGGTACTTTCACCGATCGGGGTGACAATTGCCAAAGTGTTGCCAACAAAGAAGTATATCGGTGTAAGTCATGGTATCGGCCGAGCGAAGTTGGAATTCGCCGATGTGAAAAGTCTTACCGATGGTGAGTTGATGGTAGGCACATCGGCATGATATATGATATCGGAGGCAGAGGCGAATGTTTCATCGATGAGGAAAGTCTTGGCGGTGAGAGCTATCATCGGGGCATCAGTGTAACGGTTACCAAGTGTATCGGTGTGAGGTTGGATATCGGCGAAGGGGTTTAAAGTTAGGTCGATAGTCATAGTCTGGCCGACGGTGGAGTTCACGTTCAGCTTATTGAAGTGACAAAGGAGATCAGTAGGAAGCTTAAGGTGTTCGCCGATAGTGAAGTCCTGCTGATAGGCAACTTGATCGATGCAAAGGAGTCGACGAGAGTTGGTGAAAGGTCTGACCGATAGGTACGTTGAGGGGATAGTATCGGCATGACCGAAGGCATCGGTATAAAGATTTTGGAGGTGGCCGATAGTTGTTGTTTGACCGATACTGTATATCGGGGAGACATTATGGTAGATCTTGCCGATGGAATGAGAACAGTTAAATCCCACCAAGTTTGAATGCTTGTGCTGGCCACTCTGCATCAATATTGCTATATTGAGATTGGTTGTTTAGTTGAGGCACTACAACATGAACAAGTTCTTTGTAACTGATCATCTAATCTGAAGCCTTAGTTTCTCCAACTAATTTGGCACAATCAAATGACTCATTCTCCAGCTTAAAAGAAGCTCTAGAAGATATTCAAGGAGAGTAAATTTTCATAGTGATTACTTGTTCAAGTAGTTCAAATAATCAAGGAGGTAATTCTACAAGGGATAATTTACCTTTTTTTAATTTAAAAGGGGAAATAGTAAGTATTTCTTCAGTTTGTGGTAATAAAAATAACAATTGATTTGAGCTTCGATTTTGTAGGAGTTCAAGTAAGAAATGAGGAAGAAAATTACAAGTTGAAATACTTGGTGTGTATTTCAAATAGAGAGTGTACCCATTTCTTACAAGTGTTACTAATAGTTTAAGTTGCAAATTAATAACATTCCCTACTATAAATAATAGGAACGCAAATCTAATTTTTTTCTATTGGCAATATAAGCAACGGGAATATAAATCCAATTTCCAAATGGGAAAATTACAAGTTGAAAAACACAATGTGTATTTCAACCTGTACATGTTTAGTTTGTGATTTGTAAGATGTCTTTCAAATTTTTAACTTTCTTAGGTCATTTATAATTTTTTGTTTTTCAAATTTTAGGATTTAACTTAAACACATGTTTAGTCAAGGGGCATCACATTCAATATTGCATGGATCTTAAGCACAAGATACGAGATCTAATTGATAATAACACGATCCACATTGAGGGTGTCATGATAATGCAAATCACACAGTTGGACCTTCCAACCAAAATTTACAAATATACACAAAACCATTTCATAGCCATGTTAATAATATAGAAACAAAAGATTCTATTGCTAGAGAAATGACATTAGAGAAGAGAAATTTTATGTCGATTCTGATGATACATTACATATGGATGCTTTTGTAGGAACTAGACACTTTGAAGACATACCTTCAACCTCACTTGTTACTCCATTAATTAGATTTTTTTGAGTAAATCCCATAGAATAATCATTATGGGCCATTATATGTTATTGGTAAGATATGAGACATATTAGAAATGATAAAATAAACATGTATCAAGAGAATTAGTTATTATACATCTAATTTTTTATCAACAAATAATCAGACTCTCAACAAGATAAAAAGCTTCAGATCTAGAATCTTGTAGTTGGGATAAAACTACTCTTACTCTATGTGATTGTGAATGACTATATAGCTAATGCACACTCTCTGGTTCAAATAAATGTATATCTAATGCAAGAAATGGGTGCACTCTCTGTTTCAAATGCACACTCTATATTTGAAAAGTAATACAACTAAGTGCGCTTTAAAGGCTCGAACAATGGTTTTCCAAGGGTATATCTCTTGCTTATTGTCATTACTCCATTCAAATTGTTTTAGATCTAGTTTATTTTCATCATTTCTATATTTGAATTAAGTAAGAACTAATCATATTTTATTTCAATAAATACATATATATACACACATATATTTATAAGAACAAAGGGAGCACTTGTTTTTTCCAATTAGTTTAGCTTCTAGAATAAAAAATGATTGTTTTGCATTTGAAAGCTATTAGTGTTCAATCATTATATTATTTTTGTTTGGTTAATAATTTTAGTTGTCAATTTTAAAGACATCTTACAAATAATTTAAACTAAACATGTATAGGTTGAAATATACATTGTGTTTTTTAACCTATAATTTTCTTTACATTACACAATATTCAATTTACCAATGTACAAATGCCAACTGTAGACACCTAGAATTGACTTGCTCGGCAAACTAATTTCTCATATGTCTACACCACCAATTATCCCTCCTATTAATTAAATAAATTTATTTTATTTAATTAATTTATCCCTAATCATCTACCCTTAACCATTTATCCATCCTTTGTGATCAATTAATTCATTTAATTTATCACTATACCTTACAACACTATCCCTCATTAATTAAATAAATATTCTCAATATTTATTTAGTTAATTTGTCCATCTCCCTAATCCTTATTAACTGGATAAATCATGCTTATTTGATTAATCTACTCTATTAATCAACCTAAACCTAGCCTAGTTGATTAAATAGCAATTCTTTAGTTAGCTACCTTAGCATGCCTATCCTCTAGATCTAAATTAATTAAATAAACCCTTATTTAATTAATTTTAACCTCTCATTAGCCCACTCACTAATTTTCTCTAGCCACATTAATTAAGATAATCCTCTTGATTAGCTTGGTCAAACCTCTCTTAACCCATCCTCCCACACACTTTGAATAAAAATCAATCTTTTATTCAAAAGGTCACATCTTCCTTACATGTGTAAGAACCCATAATTACACATTTGTCCTTGATTTGCACATCTACACATAAAGTGGAATTTTTAATTCCACTTCCTCCAAGGAAATTATTTGTTTTTCTTCATCCATCTAATCTCATTTAATGCTAACTCTTCCCCAAAATGAATTTTTAATCAATTTAATTTCAATCACCCTTCCCCATGTGAGTTTAAAATTCACATTTAATCCCATCCATCTAATATTGTTGAAAAGATTTTAACCCTTGATCTCATCTTCTCATCTCAACCATTGATCTCTACTTTGAATCCTAGCCATTAGATTCAAATCCCCCTCAAATGGCCTATAAATAGAGCCCTCACCCAAGACATTCTAATCACTTCTTCTTGTATCAAATCCATGCCAAAATTCCTCTAGAATCTCTCCATATTACAATCATAATGTCAAAATCCCTCTAGCCTCCTATCTCATTCATCCATAGCCAAATCTATCATCCAACCCCTCATCATATTGTGTTGAAATGCAATAGAGCAATCCACATTCACACTACATTAACTTGGGTAAAGCTAGGAGCTCTTGGGTGCAAGCTCCTCAACCTTATCAAAGGAGAAAGAAGATAGCGAGGTATAAACTTAGTGTTTTTGTGCATTTTGTTTGTGTTTCAAACCTTGTCCATTTTCTTTGCTCCCACCAACATTTCAAAAATTAAAAAAAAAATGAATTGCCTAAGAAGGTCATCAATTTGAAAGACATCTTACAAATCATGAATTAAATATGTGTAGGTTGAAATATACATTGTGTTTTTCAACCTGCAATTCACAAGGTTCTCAAACCTGATTATACCAAGTGATTTCACAACTATACATAACTATGTTTATTTTTCAAATAATAACATCAATAACGACAATGATTTCTATAGGAAATTGCAGGTTGAAATACACATTATATTTCTTAGTTCATGTAATCCACAAGGTTCTCAAACCCAATTACACCAAGTATCTTCACAATTGTAAATAACTACATTTGTTTTTTAAATAACAATATGAGTAGTTACATTGATTTCTATAGAAAATTGTAGGTTGAAACACACATTAGTTTTTTCAAGTTGCATATGTTTTGTTCACCAACATGTAAAAGTCACCAAAGTTATAGCTTATAAAGATTTTTTAATCTACAAATATCTTGAATCTAATTGATAGTTTTCATTTCATTCCCTACTTCTAAGTCAATATCTTGAATTTTGGGACTTACACAAATCATGAACTAAATATGTGTAGGTTGAAATACATATTGTGTATTTCAACCTACAATTTTATTCACCAAAACTCAATTTTCAAGTACACATGTAGTAATGAATTTTAAAGTAACTTATGTATTAATGATAGTACTTTGGAGGCTTGGATGGGAATATTCCTGGCATCTCTTGATACATTAACAATTATGCAATCATAAGGCAATGATGATATATGCATATACATTTCCTATGATATTACTAGTTTACTAATTATTTTCAATGCATTATTTTTCTCGTGAATGTATAATCCTTGTATTGTTTCAAGGCTCATTTTTGTTTTTGTTCAATTTCAACATGATAATGAGTAAATTTGGTGTGTAGATTTTTGCTTAGCCAAGGATTTTGAAAAACTAAAGACTGACAACATTTGGAAGGATATTTTTCTATAGGAAGAGTTATTGTTTTAGGTTCTCAATTTATATGGCTCACTCTAATGTTTGTAATAATTATATGTATAAATGGTAAAATCGTGTTAAATAAACTTCTTATGATGCTTTTTTTTGGCTATAAAAGATATTTGGGATGGGTATAAAACTAAATTTCTAAAATACAACAAAACTTAGATTTTAATGACATTAGCAATATGGAATGCATGTTTGATTTTTTTACTGGGATTTAAGGTCGTGGAAAGTTTTAAATAATTATTGCAATCACATTTAATGCTTTTATTTTGATAAATCTATTTTTGGCCATCATGTCTTAGATACTAGCTAGAAATTATCTAAAACATCTACTCAACCTTTACCCATGGTGGAAGCTTCATGGATAATAGTGTTTTAAAAAATGGTGCTTTTAATTGATTGGGCAAAATAAATATATATTTTTTAATTTGATTGTGTGATGACTTGATATAGGAGGATGGAAAACAAAGGTGAAAACATGAAAGTTAATGGTTGTTGGTAGTCCCATAAATTTAGATGGTGGTTCATCATGGCATGGTATGCTATGTCTAGCATATTGTAGAATCATGATATGATGCCTTAGACATACAATTTTGTAGAGTATAGCCATTGCCTCACAGATACATCTTGTAATCATTGCCTTCACCAACATTCAATTGCACAATATTGTAATGCCCCCACCTCAAAGACAATCTACTTACCCATCGAAGAATTGAAAGGGGCAACATCACCACTAAAGGGAGTATCAATGAAGGATGCTGTCGATCTTTGATGACTATGAAGGAGTTGCATATTCATAGAAGATAGATGATTAAAACAATACATCGCATGGTACAAAGTCGCCCAAAAGAATAATGAATATAATTTGATCAAAAGCATCTAGAGAGGAATTTCAAAGAATTGGCACGATTAAAGTAATGGGGTTCAGTAGAGGATTATGTGGTAGAATTTCAGAGAATTTTAGTCATGGTGCTAGATGTTACTAAAGGAAGGCTCACATACTTGTTTATTGAGGGATTGATGTAGTCACTATGTGGCTTGGTGAGCGCACTTGATCCTACATTCTACAAGATGCAATTCAAAAGGTGTTGAGGTTGGAAGTTTTGACAACTAGGAACAAGTCATACAACGAGAGTGCACCATCTTAGCAACATAAGAAACCATTTTCACAACCTAAGATATTACCTCCAAAATCAAGCAAAGAAGAAGACTCTAAGAATGCACTCTAGAGGAAGAAATTGTGTTTTTTCTTGTAAGAAGCCATGGGAGTTGAGTCATAGATGTTTGGGGAAGGGACAAGTATGTCATATAGAGGCAATGTTAGATGAAGAGACTAAGGAGGAAGAAACCAAATCTGAATATGTACTAGAAGAGGTGGATCTTGAGAATCAAGAAGAAAAATTTATAGGAGGGACATTGGCAACACTTTTAGGGGCACCCAAGTATCACCCTTTTTGAGTCCATGGTGTTTTGCAAGGTCATAAGGTGATTGTCTTAATCAATAGCGGTGCCACTCATAATCTCATTGATGAGGTTCTATTAATAAGGATGAAGTTAAAGGTTGAAAACTTTGAGGGTTTTAAGGTAGTTGTTGATGACGGATTCACTATCCCTTGTACATGAATGATTCAACAACTAGATATCACTTAGGAAGACACCAAATGACTAATGATTTCTATGTGGTAGGTATGGGTGATACAAATATGGTTTTGGGAATCCAATGGTTGCATTCTCTTGGTAGATACTATCAAGATTTTTAGAAGATGGAGTTGAGCCTCCAACATAATGACAAATAGGTGATTCTACAAGGCCTATTAGAGAGGAGGAGAAAGCATTTAGACATGGATAGGTAGAGTGGGAAACCCAGTGTTTGATTACTAATAGATGGAGGAAAGACTACTCATATTGATATTCAACCTATTATAGACAAGCATAGCATGGTTTTTAGTGATATTCCACTGGGTCTACCTCCTAAGAGGGGTTTTGAACATGCCATCAAATTAGAAGAGGGAGCAAAACTAGTTATTACCATGCCTTACTATCATCCAAGGAGATATAAGGAAGAGATTGAGAAAATGATTTAGGAGTTACTTGACATGGGGTACATTCGGTCAAGTTTAAGCCCTTTTGCTTTCTCCATAGTATTGATAAAGAAGAAGGATGGTACTATGAGGATGTGTAGATTATAGGGCACTCAATAAAAAGACTATTAAGAACCACTATCCCATCCCCAGATTTGATGAATTGATTGATGAACTCCATGGTGCAGTATATTTCTCCAAACTTGGTTTGCATTTTGGATATCACCAAAGAAGGATGAGGAAGGATGATGTTCACAAAACAACTTTTAGGTGTCACTTTGGACATTTTGAGTTCCTAGTCATGCCATTTGGATTGACTAATGCTCCAGCTACATTCCAATCTTGCATGGACCAAGTATTCAATAAGAATTTAAGGAAATTTCTTTTGGTTTTATTTGATGATATATTGATTTATAGTAAAACTTGGGGGGGGTCATTTAAGACACATAAATGAGATATTGGGAATACTTGAGCAATAGGCTCTATTTTCCAAAGCATCCAAATGTGAGTTTGGGATGACTGAGATCTTGTATTTGGGGCATATGATCAGTGCCCAAGGTGTTAGTGTAGATGAAAAAATCAAGGCAATCATAGATTGGCCTCAACCTAAGACTTTATCATAGTTGAGATGATTTGTGGGACTATGTAGCTATTATAAAAGGTTTGTCAAAGTATTCTCATGGTTAGCTACCCCATTAACATATTTAACTAAGAAGGGTGCATTTTCATGGAGTGAGGAGGTACAAAGAGCTTTTGACAAGTTCAAAGAGGTAATGAGTTCATGCCCAAGATTAGTCATCCCTTATTTCTCATTCCCATTTGAATTAGAATGTGATGCTTTAGGAGAAGGTATTGGAGCCATATTAATGCAAAATTATTACCCAATAGCCTTCAAGAGTCGCAAGCTCAAGTAATCTGAGAGGAATTACTCTATTTATGACAAAGAGATGCTAGCTATCATGCAGTAGTTGGTTTGTTGGAAATTTGTAGTAAAGATAAACCATAACAATCTAAGGTTCTTCCTGAATCAAAAGGATCTAAATGATAGACAACAAAAGTGGATTAGCAAGTTACAAGCCTATGATTTAATTATTGAGTATATAAGGGGGAAGAGTAAAGTGGTGGCTAATGCTTTGTCATGAAGGTGTAATGTCCCCTTTTTCCAAGTGATCACCCATTGGAGTCGGCTAGCCTATTTATTCCTGTGGGCTAGGTTGAAAAAGCAAGGGAATATTTTGATTAGTTAAATCATGTATTTAACTAATTTTGTTAGGCTTATTGAGGATGGGAGATGACTTTGCATATTTTTGTGATGCCATAGAAAATATAACTTAATACAAAATAATTCATTTTGGAGGTGAACAACCTAGGGAGAGATCAAAGGGCAATTTAATTGGTTCCCAAGGAGGTTTGTCCAAGTTGGTAAACTTAATAAAAATAAAATAAGAATATTTTCTTTATGATTGGTACCCAAATGGAGGTCGGCCTTGTGGAGGAAGAAATAAAGAAAAATAAAAAGAAAATACCAAGGGGAGGTTAGCCATGTTTGGAGGAGAAGAAGATGGCTATAAATAAAGGAACTTCTGAGTCATTTCATGATCATTCATTCATATCATTTCTTTGGAGATTTATCTCTTTGGCTGCAACTTTGGTTCAGCATATTCCAAGGATGAAAACCCTTAGGAATATAGGTGGACTGGATGAAAACCCAATCTCATCTTGGATTTGGACTCATACGAAGTTCATATTTGTGCTTCATTAGAGTTTTGGAAGGAAAGATGATGTGACAAAGCCATATTTGTTTGTGTAGAAACCCTAAGGCCAAATTGTGAGATTTGTGCCAAATATAATGTAGAGGATCAAGGATATATTCAGATTTTTGAATCAGACTTGGAGCGCCATCATTTTGGAGAGCTTTAGCATTGATTGTGCTAGGGTTTTCACCCTAGATTGAGGGCCAAGGAGAGTGACTTCATTGTGGATGGTGGGAGCCAAGCCCTAGCCGTTGTTGCCCTCATTTTGCATGTGTTTTGCCACTTCCAAGGAAGTACCACCTAGCTGAAGGAGTTCACCCATATAGGGTTTGATTTATAATAGCATTTCTCATCATTTATGACATAAAAATTAGAATTCAGATTTAGGGTTTGGGAAGAAGAAAAATCAAAATTCTACGGTAGATCTTGTTAGGGATCTTAATTATGATTTTTTTATTTTTGATTTACAAATAAGTGTGGACAAGGAACATATATATACCAAAATTCTCAAATAAGCATACCAATAATGAACCCTTGCGATAATAGCATCAACCATAAACTCTTCCACAAGATATGATCATCCAAATGTAAACAAAATGACAAACAATTCTGATTTTTCAATATATAAGTCTTCTACTACAAACCAGAATAATCTGAAGTGCAATTACATCAAATATATAGGATCAAGCATGCCCAAACATAATTCATAATTCTGCTATGACAAATTGGACCTAATTATAGGCTTGCATATACCACAAATTATGAGAAACCTATTATCTTGATCGCTGACAATGGTCTTAGGAAGTCCATAGAGTCTAAACGCCTCTTTGAAAAACAACTCTGCCACTTGAGGTGCCTTATACTAGGATGAAATAGCAAAGAAATGTGCATACTTAGTCAATCTATAAACAACCACAAAGATGCAATCTCTATACTATACCTTCGAAAGACCTATGATGAAATCCACAGATATAGTCTCCCACTTTTGTTCTGGAATACGCAATGACTAAAGTAAACTTGTTGGGAAAGTATGCTCTGACTCTAACAAGTCAAACACTCACAAACACATGTCACAAGACATCATCCTTAAGACGCTTCCATGAGAATCTCTCTCTCACCTGCTTGTAGGTTTTAAAAAACCCTGGATGTCCTACTAATGGAGTATCATGAACAACCCTCAAAATCTTATCCTTTAGCTTAGACTCAGGTACCAAATAGATCCTATCCTTATAATAGATCACATCACCGATCACCTTATACCTGTCATCCTAAATCTTGTCATCCATGAGCTTACGTGCAAACATATTCTTGGAATACTCAACCAAAAGGTGAGCCTTCCAATCAACTGAAATCTCTGACATAAAGCAAAGAGTAGGTTTCCTGGATAGTGCGTCAACAACAACATTATTCTTCCCCTTGACATACTCAATGTCAAAATCATATGCTTGGATCTTGCTCACCCATTTCTATTGCCTCTCATTTAGGTCCTTCTGCTCTAGAAATTATCTCAACCTATTGTGGTTAGACCTTACCACAAACATACTACCCACCAAGTGTTGTCTGAACTTTGCCAATGCATGCATGATGGTGAGCATCTCCTTTTCATAGTTGGAATACAATTTCTCTTCACCTCTCAACTTCCTACTCTCATAGGATATGGGATGTCTATTCTGCATGAGAATTATTCCTATCCCCTCACCTAATGCAAGACACTCCAAAACAAATGGCTGAGAGAAATCAGGAAGTGCTAAAATAGGACAAGTGCTCATTACCTTTTTGAGCATATCAAATGTTGCCTGAGCCTCATTCGACCATCTAAATGTGCCCTTCTTAGTGATATTTGTAAGAGGTGCTGCTAGCTATAGAGTCTTTGCTATGTCTAGTAAGCTTTGTGGCAATCACACAATTCAGAGGAACAACCTAACTGAACAGTCCACTATAACCCTTGAAAAGACCTTCATTGAATTATCGACCAGTGCTAGTAAGCTTGTGATGGCACTGGCACTGTATGTGCTTTCAAAGATCTTAAAACTATCTAACTCATTCTAATACAATATTACAATGGCTAGGAAATCTCAAAACTATATGTCAACAAGGAAAGTAATGATGGCATTGTTACTACAGGTACATATAACAAAAGACTATAACTAATTACTATTAAGGAATGAACACTAAAGCTTAACTAGATATTAATAATCTAAACAAACACTCTACACTTTGAAGTACAACAAGGTAAAACAACTAGAATATCTTGAAGAATCTAAATGCATTTATGAATTGACTGTTGAAATAAAGTAACATGCAAGAAATGAAGTGAGGGACAGTTACCCTATGTTGGTCATGATGTTAATCACAAGCAAACATAGAATAAAAGTACACATTCTTGGAAGATACGATGAATTCAGAGAATTCATGATCTCAAGTCTTCGGTGATTAGGTCTTAATCATCTGACGTTACTCAGAGGTTGATGTGCGTTGCTGTTTCCATTTTGGGGCCTTACGTTGAGTTCATCATCATGACACTGTTTCTGCAAAGATTCTTCATAGAGAGGTCATTTTATGCAGTGGTTTGATCAAATGATACAGAAATATTTAAATCTTTGCATGATATTTTCAATTATACATGCTTTAGCTTCAAATATGCTAAATATTTGTAATTATCTATGAGATGTCCACATATTTGTATTATTTGCTTGAGATTATCAATTATTCGCAATTATGATGGTAAAATGTTCTGAAATTTAAAGAAATTGAAAGAAATGCTTGAAATTAATGTTGAACCTTCAGCTGTTGAACCACACATACATCAGATACAGTCATGAAGAGAAGAAAACCAAACCATATGTTCACTAGGACATTCCACAGCTAGATACAGTTGATGCTAACTGCAAAGGAATTGTATGAAAACAACATATGCAAGTAGAGATGCACTCCAAGGGACGCAGCAAGTCACAGCATATATCTAGAATTCACACACTGATTACTCAAGATTTACTATGAATTGTAATCAAACAAGTCTTCTCATTCATTAAGTATGCAAGGATATAAATGTATACAAAAAGCTTTGAAATGAGCCCTGAATATTTCAGTAGACGGATTTCAATTAAGTTTCGAATCTTTGAAATGAAGCATTCCTGCACCTTTTATAGACAAGGTGAGGAATCCATTACAAAAGATCTACGATCTTGATTTATCTATGAATATCTATGGTGAGTATTTCCTTTGACTTTGTCAACTTTATCAAATGGCACAAGTTGCCAGCTGGCAACCATCTGTGATACTTATTTTCCTTAAGTATTGGATGCTGATATTTACTTCATGATGCATCATCATCTACCTTATTTGACTCATGCGCTCCATCATCAGGTGCATCACTTTCTGTACCTTCATCATCCTGATGATGGTGACCTTGTATATGAGGCTGCATGATGACCCTGACATTTTCATACAACTGCACAATTTTATCTATTTCTCCACCATCCTGGGTCTTTGCTTTGATAATGGCGTGTTTATGTGCCTGGTATTTATTTCTGATGCTATCCAGTTTATTTCTTCTGTTGTGCAGTGTCTCATTATAATTCTCTATTTTCACCTTGGTCCTCACTAGTTTATCCATGATTTCTTCTGTCATTTGGCCCAGTGGATCATCAGCAACAAATTGGAAGTTATTATGTAGAGCTTGGATTGCAAACTCTTCATCTTGATTTTCTATTTTTCCTTCCACTTTTTCCTCCAATGTTTCCAAAATTTCTGCCTCAAAAGACATCATATCATGTAATTTTATGCCAATTTCTCTCAACTTATTGTTGCATCTTTTGAGTACATCACATTCAAATTGGATGTCCTTATACCATATATCTATCAATAATGCATTGTTATTATTCAGCACTTGCTTGTTGATGAGCAATTGAGGATTTATCCTCCTTATTTCTCCCAGGACATCTAATATCTTCTCTAATTGGAAAGACCTTTTACCTGTCTCCATTTGCAACTTGTCTACTTTTCTCCTGGAGTCACTGAGAGAACTCCACCTCTTCAAAGAGGCCTTTACCACTTCTTCTGCTGTATCAAATGTGGAATACATCCACTTTCTCAATATGGATGACTCATGTTTCATGAGATCCAACTTATTTACCTCCTCTTGGGAAATAGCAGTCAATGGGACTGCATGATCAGTGGAATCATCTTCAGGATTGGTTAACCTTCCTATATACGCATGCAACTGAGCATTGTGCTCTTTGTGTTGCTTATTTTTCTCTTTTTCTCTCTTAACCTTTTGAATCAAAGAATCTATAATGTCTTTTCCTTCTTGACCCTCCTAGTCTTCATTTGCAAATCCTAAGTCAACTGTATTAATCTGGAATTCTTCTAGAGTAATTTTACCTTTTTCTTTATCTACAGTAGGAATTGCTATCTGTGCAGTCCTTCTTCCAGTTGTTGGATCTCTTTTAATGGCCGAAGTCATTCTGGCCTTCCTCTTTGGTTTCATCAGGTTTTCTGAAAACAAGGTGGATACATCAAATTCTTGAATCTCAAAATCTATCTGTGTGTTGACTTCCTTTTCCAACCACCGAGGTACCTAATCATATTTCTCTGCATCATCATGATGTTCACCTTGATCTCCTGCATCCGTCAACATATGTGATGGAGAAGGTGATTTTCTTGTTTCTTCTTCATGATGCTCATACTGGGGGCGATCCTATGGTACATCCTCTTGTTGAGGTATTTCCTTTTCCGGAGGAGCATCATCCTAAGGTGGAGGATCCTGAGATGCGTCTATATGATGATCATGATCTTTCTCCTTTACTACCTCATCCACTTTTGACTTTTCTTCCTGCTGAGGCATATTCATAGCAGTGGATATTGTGGAATCCTCCTTAGGTGCTGGTATTTGTTCTGAAACCACAATTGCTTCTGCACTTGCATTACTTACTTCACGAGCTTTAGTAGCATGATCTTCTAGGATATCCTTCTCATCAGCTTTGTTTCCTTGAACTTCTATTATAACGGGCTTAACTGATGTATCCTGTTGGTGTTGTTGGCTTATTTCTGAAGCATGGCCCTCTGGTTCTGCCATCTTCACTTCTTCTATATGTTCTCCTTTATCAGGTGTACCTGCTGGATGTTCAGGACTTACATCCTGTCTATATGTCAAATCCACTACTGCAGGACTTCTCACCTATGCAACTAATGTGTCCAGCCCCATTTCTTGAGCTATCTTCTTTGGACTCTTTTCTTTTTCAGATTCCACTTGCTTCATTTCCTCCAATATCATTTGAACTAATGGAGTCCCATGAGGAGTCATGTGCGTACCTACAGCAAGAGTTTCCATCTTCTGTGAAGCTACTTCCTTCACAACCTCATCATCAGATAAATTAACTATTTCATCCAATGAGATGATGCCACCTTCGAATATCTTGGAGGTTTCTTTTCTTTGCTCTTCTGATTGTTCAGTCTTGAACTTCACAATGGTAGGAAGCGGAACATTGTGTTGAAATTCCTTATGGAAAGCTTCACTACCTGCCCCTTTCAACATTATAGGGGATTGCTTTATCTCACCCCTCATGGAGGTTCTTGGTTTCTTAGGTGTGGTAGCTACCATCACCTGTGGGGCTTTTCTTTTCCTTTTGAATAATAAAGGGGCCTCCTCTTCCTCAGGCTCTTCTCCAGAATGATATCCTCTTCTATTTGTTTTTGGGAGGATTGACCCTCTTCTTGGGTCTCAGTAACTACTGCCTCTACCCTATGAACTCTCTTGGACTTTTGTTTATCTGCCCGTGGCAGTGATGCTGATCCTGATCCTGATGCTTCTGCATCTTCAGCTGGAAATACCGCTTTTTCAATAATCACCCCTTTGGGTTCATTATCAATTTTCTTACCCCTAGGGGGTCTTTTACTTTGCTGTTGTTGTGGAGGAAGCTTCTCTCCTTTAGATTTCCTTTTTTCAATTATAAAATCATCATATTCTTCATCAGGAATATCCTGTCCTTTCTTTTTATTGTCTGTCGTAATGGCAACACCTTTCTTCTTCAATGCCTCAATTTGTTCATCAACCCAAGCTTGGGTTAGCTATAATGTCCTAGCAATGAAAGGGTCCAAAGATATGTCCTCTTGTATAGTCAGGTCAGGTGCAGATATTGTATCATTATATATTTTCTTTTCTTCATATTCATCTGCCATTATCCTATCGTCATCCTTTTTCAACTGAGAGGGAATGGGGATGCAGTCAAAGGTTTTGATCTGATTCAATGTTAACCTTTGGTATCTTCTCCTTCTGGCTTCTGCTTCATCTTCACAATCTACCCAGAAGTCTTCTAAGTGGCTCTGATGAATAGGCTTCCCTATTATTTTCTGTATCCTTCCATAAGGATCATATGACGTTACTAGTGGGAATGGCTGCAATTGCATTTTATTCAAACTAACCATGACTTTCTTGATACTTTCTGAATCTGGGCACATATACCAGCCAATGGTTACTAGAAACAAAATGGGTGGTATTTTCTGAGCATCCTTGTATGCCTTCAGTATTGTGGAGCTCTGCCTTATGAATTCCATTAATACCACTGCATCAGTGGGGTATCTTAGTAGCATGAGGGGGGGTCCTTCAAAGCCCTCAATTCTCATGTAAGAAAAAGTTGCAAATTGAATATACCAGGCTCCATGCCTGTAGATTATTTCTTGAGCTTCCATGCTCAATCTTTTCGTCCTGTCCTCCTCCATGGTTCTCACCAGATGCATAGAGAATGCATCATTTACCAATTTGTAATCATGGAGGTAATTAACCCTCTGCAACTAGGGGTGATGATCCCATATGTGTACAGCATTGATTGTGCCTGTAACCTTCCCATCTGTAACCAGCGCATCAAATGTGCCTTTGTAAGCACAGGAGTAGAGAATGTATGATGTCATGTAAAAGGAACAATTTGAACCTCCCAGGCTCAGAAGCTGCTCATGTAGAGCATCACTAATCAATTGGCCCCATAGTGGCTTAATATCTGCATATATGCACATCATGATGACATCGTACATCCAGTCTTTAAAACTACCAGCATCAGGCTGGCCTGTCACCCTGCTAAGCAATGCAATCATGTACTGATATTCGTCATCAAAATCATACTTGTATAAGTGCACAGGAAGCTTGGCCGCTGCAAGTATGCACTGTTCTTAGCCCTCCACTGATACATATTCTTCCTTGCTTGATTCTTATTGTTTTCATATTCAAGTTTAGATTTCTTCAAATCTATGCTATTAACCTTCCTGCCCAATGGCAATCTGAATGTCTTGGAAAGACCCTTGATGGACAAGTCTACATATATTCTCCCATGTTTCACCACCTGTCTTGTTTGTGGATTGTAATTTCATGCACATTCAATAACCAGCTTCGGAGATTCCATGGAGTACGGAAAACCAGTCGCATTCCACATTCCTAACACGAACACTACATCCAGCAGGGTGCTTCTATTCTTTTCATCATTCAGTTTGGCAGACCAGGCATCCAAGTCGGTACTTCCTTGATGTGTATCTATTATAGCACCGTACTTGAACAAGACTCCTCTAGGAGATGCGAACATGGGCTTGCTGAACTCAACCTCACACTTAGCTAACCTTTTGTCAGCCATGGATATCTGCAATTAACAGGATTTGTCTTACAAATGATATTCACAAGCATGCACATAACGATTTATTTCTACTAACATCATGCATACTACACTTATTCAGCATTTTCTTATCATGGGATGCATAAACTAGAACTTTAAACCAGCATCATACCTGATTATGCAGAAGCAACAGGATGAGGGTTTCAATTACTTACCTGGTCATGCAGATCTCTTTGATTATACCAGGGGTTTTCTGAAAATGCTCTTAATTCTGGTGATAATCCTGCGCTTCTTCCTGCCTATAAGCTCTGTTCGTTCAGGTATCATCCGTACGAGGGTTTGGAAAGCTAGCACTCTGTAAAAATGGTTTCATCGCAAGGTAAGTGCAAAAAAGACAATTGAATTTACCTTTTAACTTTGCAATTAGGGCAAAATTAGGGCAAACCCTGACAGATTAGCTTTTAATCATTGATTTCCTACGGGAACTCAGGATCTCGCCAGGTGTGTGATCGCGATTTGTGGTCGGCGGGAACTACCTACCACAACTGTGTGCATTAAATGTCAATGGCGGCAACAAGAGCGAGGTGATATTCACACGACAGGATGATATTGAGAAATATGATGATGCTTGGATATCAGGGTGATGAACACACCATTAGGTCGTGCTTTATACATCAGGAGGATATTTCAATATGTCGGGTGATGTTACAAAAAAATGATGATGACTGGGTAAAGTATAACCCTCATCCTGTTGGAATATCAGGATGATGTCATCCGGATATTGGCTCAGTGTATCGCTATGACATCATGACGTCATCATCATGTTATGCGAGAAGGATCATGTTTAGGAAATATGCACCTGAGAAGTAAATGTGCTTATTACATCATCGTCATGTTTGTTTCTTTGTTTATTGGACTCAAATGACATCATCAGGATAATGGTTTAGGGGGATATTTCGCGGCAGGATGATATTGAGAAATATCAGGTTACATTGAGGAATATGACTCTCGTGAAATACATAAGGCTGTTGACGGGTAAAGGTCACTATCACCTAAAATTGACGTCCGGACATTTGGACCGCATGACTTATCAGGTGATAAATTAGATCAGGGTGATCTTTTAAAAGATGACTGATATTAAGAAATGTGATCCTCCCCCTTGTGAATATCAGGTTTGACCAGGATTTTGACCATTCATAACTTTCACATCCTAATGAATATCAGGGTGATGCAAAAGGCAAACCTGCATGAAATTTGATGCTCTTTCTAAATATGAGGTTATTGGAATAAATTATGAGTTTTAACAAACTGACCTCATGATGATGACTTACCCAACCTCTCCATACATGATGATCTACGTGACTTACTTTTACCAAACCGCTAGGAAGCACAAAACAAGCCAAGCCAAAAAGTTGGGTCCCTGTTTTGTCAAGTCAAAACGGGGCGTGTTGTGTAACCACACAACACCCTGAGTGGCCCTTGCTCAGGTGGTTATCTCCATTGTTCTAACTCAAATCTAGTTCTTCATATTTACACAATCATACTTGATTTTAATCCATTCATTGCACAATCCTTTTTGAATCAAATAAGCTCTTGCTAAAAAATATTATTCATGAACTCATAATCAAAATAACAACATTGTCTGCATATAACTGGAAAAAGATCTAATACCTATATCTACGATTAAACAATATATTACAAACTAAAAACTTTCAATTGAAAAACTTTAACTACCTCAACCACCGAGCCATACATATAGGCACAGGGGAGTTATTGGAACAAGGTCTCTTAGCTAAAATCATAAACCACCACTCTATACAAACTAGAGTGTGATAAATATCAAACAACAACAACTGAAAGAGAAAGGAAGAAGAGTCCTAAAGAAATTGGAACTTCTTGTTGAAATAGTGGAACACAGATTGGTTGAGTCAGTTATGTTGAACTCCTAACTGCAACATAATCCTTTTCCTTCAATTGTCTTTATTAATTGCTATCACGATGCGTGATTATCTTCATCAAGTGTCTCCATGTTGTAGAACTTGTTGCACATGATTTAGTTTGGAATCTCTCCTGCTCTGCTATTTGGGAATTCTTTGGCTATGGGCTGCACCTTACAGTTGCTACGGATTACAGTCCACCTTCTTCAGCTACAAGAGTTGGTTCACAAAACATGCACACAATACTAACAACCATATAAAGCACAAATACCCTTTACAATCTATACATTCCCACACATAATCATGTACAATTCATCATATTAAAACCATATTCCATATACTTAATAATAAGGTTTAGGTTTGCATAATGAACATAAAAGATAGCAAAGTGTAGGAATATGTATAGGACATATGTCTAAGAATGTCTAGGAATTTGCATAAAAACATAAGAAAATTAGTCAATAACTAGACCCATCATTTCCCCCCAACTACTCATTTGCTTGTCCCCAAGCAAATCAACTAGGAATGGAGGTTGTAGTGCAAAGTAATCTCCTTGAAAGCTGTAACAGCATCCACTCCTTCATCCTGTTCCAAGTAAAAGCCATTATGATATGCCAACATGTTCATTCTAGTAATCTCTACCTTTTCACACTCCACATTCTTCTTCCCTGTAGAATGTGGCACCAGGTATAGAAGCATTAGTGGTTGGAAGGTAAGTGGTACCCATTCAAGTCCCTATCATTTGGCAATACCCATATATTTCCATACTCTTTCAAACATGGCCATAAATTTGTGAACAGAGTGGGGTTCTTTTCTTTGCAACTCAGGGGTTAAACTATTCCATCTATCCTACACATACTGATAAGAGTGGTGAATGAGTCCAACTGTTAAATGTTGCATCCTTTCATAGCCCTGCAGTCTCAAACTCATGATTTTCCTACCCACACCTTTATGTTCCAAGAGTTGTCTCCATTCTACAATGATTAATCTAGGGGTTTTAGATTCTCTCCTTATTGGGAGAGAAATTAATGTTTCTCTCTATGTATGCTTGCATGATTTCACCCCTTAATTTTGCATTCTTGAAGTAGGATGCAAGTTCCCTTACTTATAAATCACCTCTAAACATCAATGGGTTCCATTCAACATCCTCAGGTACAACATAGTTATGTAAGTAGAACTCACATAACCGGTATTGCTCTTCTGGTGTGGCAACAGAAAAAACTTTTAGAAAATTCATTTTTCCACTCATGGCAACTGGTTTGTTATTGATCAACTTACTAAACTGAAAAATCAAAAACTTTTCCTATAAAAACAAAGCATATGTTTTGGCTAGAGGCTTGCATTTGACAATTTAGGTAGCTTTGTTTGCTACCTCTTCCATCTTGACTGTTGATCTCCTCGATTCAATATCTTTCCTTTCCAATGCTTGGGTATGCTTTGCAATTAAGGCTTCTTTTTCTTTCTTCCACTCCTCTTCTCGTTTAGAAAAATCTTGAGTAACTTTCCATTGCTGATATCCTAGGGACACAACTGTATGATAGGTTGGGGTTTTGTAATAGGGAGTCTTTTCTCTTTAGCCACTAATTCCTTTTTTCCAGCAACAACTATTGCTAGCTTTGCAATGATTTCTAGTTTTGACCCCGATCATAAGTGTTTACTTTTTCTTCCAATTCATGTATCTTTTCTTCTCTCTCCTTGTCCCTCTTCTCATAAGTTTTGACTAGTTCTTCCATCTGCTTAATTCTCTCAAAGGCTTCCTACAATTCTCTTTTGACATTTCTTTCTTCAATCAATAATTCCTTATCCCTTAAAGGTTGTTCATCACCACCCCCTGTGGACTCATAACCCTCATTGTTAGGGTTATCTGGGATTTTCTTTCTAGTTTTCTTGGCAACAAAAATATTCTCTGATTCTGATTCAGAGGTAGTAGATACATACCATTTCCTTTTTATGGGGACTTGTACATTCTCAATCACATTGGCATCTTATTCATGGTCAGTTTCTACTGTCACAAAATCCTCTTTTTCTTCTCTTGGCTTCTCAAAAACACCCCTCATAACACCTTTCTTCTTTAGGTGATGTGAATGCCTTAATGGTGTGGGTTTGTTCTTTGGCCTTTTTGGAGGCTCAAAAGAAGAACCACCTTTCTTCTTTCTGGTTTTTGGTGTTTTAGTGCTAGGTGTTTTTCTAGAGGATGGGGTTTGATTTACCTCTTCTACTACAGGTTGGTCAAATGTTGCATGTGGTGAAATTGGCACATCTTGCTCCCCTGTTTCTCCCATGTTGCGAGTAGGTGAAGCAATAGGTGTAACAGGAGTTTCCCTCAAAGATGCATCAGGTGACTCTACATTCCTTGGTACTGCTAGCTCATTAAGAATGTCATTAATGTTTCTACATTTCAAAAATCTTTTCTAAGGCACTTGTGGATATTGAACCCTAAGGCTTCTTTTTACTAACATAGTGATCAAACAATCATGTGACAGAGCTAACTTATTTGAGTTTCGTTGGTATTCATATCCCATTCTCTTTAACAAATTATACTAAAAATTGGGCACATTGACTATTTTGTTATGGTGAAGGCGACTCAACAACTTAAAATTCACATTATATAACATGGATTGCCTACCATCACAAGTAATGTTCTTAATAATATGAACAACACAAGAAGCCCATAACTGTAGAAGTGATAGTCTTTTAGTACCTTGTGACGTTGAGTCTAGATGCTCCCCTGCCTCACTGAATTCATCTCTTGCAGCTATTGCATCTGCCTTGACAGGGAATTCTTCTCTGTTTCTAGGTAGACCAGATACTTCAACAATTGCAGCTTCTAAGTATCCACTGTCAAACCCTTGATAGTGGATTCATCATGGTATAGTGAGGTTGTAAATTTCCTCATCATGCCTTCATTGTATTCTATGAGCTTCAGAAAATAATCAAGCCATCTTGCTTGTGTAAATATTGGCAAGGCTAACTAGTCTTCCAATATTATATTTTGCACTATAGGTTCCTGTCTAATAAGGTCTCCTCCCATGTCACCAATTAAACTCAAATTCAAATTCTTCACAACCCTTTTACTAACCCTCTATTATATCTGCGTGCACTTTCAATTTCAACAACCCTCTGCACATTCCTTTGTTATATTATACCTGTATGCACCAAACTCAAACCAACCTGAACTGACTCGGGATTTTAGAAAATTAACAGACGAAAGGTTATAGATGTAAGAAGGCAAAGGAAAAAGGATGTATTGGTCTGTGTTTTGTAATTGATGGTGGTGAACAATTAGTTTTTGAACATACACACACTATCTCCCCCCCAACTAAAATCTTGAAGTGACCTCACTTCAAGGCATTGTACGAATGAAGGGAAGGATGACAAAATATGGAAATAAGTTTAATAATGAGAATTATAGTGAATTAAATGTGAGGCATATATAGAATGTATTGAAAATCTATGTTAATAATGGAAAGTTAGTATGCGTACCTTTTGAGGTGAAATGAATTGAACTTCGTGCGAGTGTAGACTTGTAAAATGTGATCGCAACATGAATTTAATTGGACGTCGAATCATTATTATGGAAGATGGTATGAATGACTAACTGACACGTGTGAATGAGTTGAATGAGCTTGCATGTGGTGAGATGATGAGTAGTGACTACATGCGTTGGAAGAGTGGAGGAATCATGGAGGAAGTGAAATTAACTCAATGTGAAATTTGAATGTTCTAACAGATAGTGGCTGCATGTACCATCATCAATAGGTCCCATAGTGAATTGTGGCAACATTGAGTTTGCTTCCTACTATAGGTCCCTACGACATAGTGAAATGGTCTTCATGAAGATGGCAGCACCGGTGCTATGTGTGCACGTGAAGAAGGTTAAGAAATTATACCTGAGTGACCTTAGGAGGTGAGCTGTGTAGCTCATCTACTGATTCATTGTGAGAACCGGTAGTATCTACCTTGAGGTTATTGTCTAGTGATAATATGGCAGTATCTAAATCAGGGCTGGGAACAGAGCATTGCTTTAGAAGAGCATCTCGTGTCATTGGATTTGTGTAGAGCTTTAATCTATGACCATTAACCAATAATGAAAACCTGACTGCATCTATGGTATGTAATTTTACTGATCCATTGGGAAATACCTGTTGTATTTCATAAGGTCCCAACCACCTTGATTGTAGCTTGTCTTTATAGTCCTTGTATTTGGAGTCATACAACAAAGCCCAGTCATCGACATGGAATTCTTTGGTCATGATAAACTGGTCATGCCATTTAGTCCTCTCTTTTTGAACTATCTCTATGTGATGGATAGCCTCCATTCTAATTTTATCTAGCCTATTCAAAATATGTAGCCTCTCCTTCTGTGCTTCTGTCAAGTCCATATCTAGTTCTACTGTTGTCCTGAGTGTTCTAAATTCAAATTCAATTGGCAAGACTGCTATTTTGCCATACACTAATTCATAACGTGTAAAGCATGTAGTTGTTTTCCATGTTGTCCTGTATGCCCACACTACCTCTGGCAAAATGGTTGCCCAATCCTTCCTGTGAATTTTCACTGTTTTGGTCAAAATATTTTTAATCTCCCTGTTTGTAACCTCCACCTTCCCGTTGGCTTGGGGGTGATAAGGTGTTGACTTTCTATGCCTGATTTCATATTCTTTAATTAATGCAGAAATGAGTTCAGAAGTAGACTAGGGACCTTGCTCAGTTATAATTTCTCTTGTGGCTCCATACCTAGTGAAGATATCTTCATACAAAAAATTGGCTACATTCCCATCTCTTGCAAATTGGAATGCTTTGACTTCAACCCACTTTGTTATATAATCAGTGCAAACTAAAATATACTCCTTGTTATTGGATGTAGGTGAAATTAGGTAAATGAAGTCTAGCCCCCATTTTTCAAATGGTGCTAGTACAATTTGTGGCTGCAAAGGCATCTCATCTGTCTTTGTTGGTCTTCCCATTCTCTAACATCTGTCACATCTCCTTGTATACTTTATTGAATCCTTATGAAGAGTTGACCAATAATAGCCTATTGTTAAGACCTTAAATGTTGTCTTTTTGGCTACAAAGTGACCCCCACAGGGCTCATCATGGCAAGCTTTTAGAATGTCAAAGACCTCATCTTCTCTTATACATCTCCTCATAATGTGATCTAGACCAGTATAGAATAAATAACCAGCAATCTAGGAGTATGGAAATCTCTTATGCACTAGCTGCCTCTTCTCCCTAGGAGAGAAATGTGTTGGTATCTACCCTGCCACTAGGTAATTTACAATGTCAGCAAACCATGGTGTGTGTATATTGAGATCAAACAAATGCTCATCTGGAAGAGAGTCATCTAAAACACCATCTAATTGTGTAGGCAATCTAGATAGAAAATCTGCCACCACATTAGATTTTTCTGGCTTATCCACTATTGTTATATCAAACTCCTGAAGTAAGAGCAATCATCTGACTAGTCTACCTCCAACCACAGGTTTGTTCATTAGGTACCTGATTGTTGTATGATCTGTGTGGATAAAGACTGGATAACCAGTGATATAATGCCTAAACTTTTTAATGGCATAAACAACTACTAACATCTATTTCTCTGTGACAATGTAGTTAAGTTCTGCTCCTTGTAAGTTCTTGCTGATATAATAGATAACATACTCTTTATTACCTCCTTTTGACCCAATACAACTCCTATAGAAAAATTAGAAGCATCAGTGTGTATGTGGAAAGGCAATGTCCAGTTTGGTCTTCTTAGGACAGGTGCTTGAGTCAAAGTTGTTTTAAGTGTCTCAAAAGAGTGTTGACATTATGTGGTCCAGTCAAATTTTATATCTTTTGTGAGCAGAGTAAACAAGGGTGCTACAATTTTGCTGAAGTCCTAAATGAATCTTCTATAATATCCTGCATGGCCTAGAAAGCTCCTGATATCTTTTTGTTTTTGTGGCACAGGAAGTGTAGAAATGATCTTAATTTTATGGGGATCCATTAAATTCCTTCACTTGATATAAAATATCCTAGAGTAATCCCTTGAGTCATCATCATGAAACATTTCTCATGACTCAATGATAGATTGTGTTCTTGACATATTTTGAGAACTTTTTCTAGATTGCTAAGTGCGTTTCATATGTCTCTCCATTGGTGGTGAAGTCATCCATATAAATCTCCATGGAATCATGAGCATAATCTAAGAAGATACTTAGCACTGCCCTCTAGAAAGTGGTTCGAGGATTACATAATCCAAAGGGAAGAATAGAATAAGAATAAGTATCCCACGAGCGTGTAAATGTAGTCTTGTCCTAATCTTTTGGATCTATCTTTATCTGGTTATAGCCACTAAAGCCATCTAAGATGGAGAAGTATTTTTTCCTGCTAGGGAATCGAGTACTTGGTCAATGAAAGGTAGTGGAAAGTGATCCTTTCTAGTGGCTGTGTTTAGCTCCCTATAGTCCACACATACCCTCCATTTGCCTCCTTTCTTAGGAATAGTAAATAAAGGTGACACCCATTGGCTGTTAGAAATAGGGTAAATGAAGCCTACATCAAGTAGTTTTTGTAGCTCAGTTTTAACTATTTCTCGCAAGGTAGGGTTCATTCTCCTTTGAGGCTGTCTAATTGGCTTTAAACCATCATTTATGTAAATCCTATGCATGCACAGGTCTGGATCAACTCCCTTCATGTCATTGTAGTCCCATGCAAAGGCTGATGAATGTGCCTGCAACACAGAGGTTAGGGAATTCTATTGTTCTTCAATTAAGGCATTGTTAATATTCAACATTTTACCTGGCATGATTTCCAATGTTTTGGAAGTTGATTACACAGAAGAAAGAGCATATCCACTAATGTTGGGAACACACTCTTGTGGTAGTAAATAGTGGAAAAGTTGGGATATGTCTTTTGAGGAGTTTGCAGCTATAATGTTCTGCAGTGGATCTTGCAGACATGCTAGATAATCTTGTTGCTGCGGGTCCCTACCACAGTTGTTCTATATAATGTGGTCAATTAAATCATCCTCATCTTGATTTGCTAATAGGGGGTTGCGTTCAATGGTCATGAGAGTTTGCATGGAATAGTTGCGCTCTTCTTCCAAGGTAGGCCATATAACTTGCTCTAGATTGTCATGAGGTTGGGCTGGTGGATAGAGGACCAACTTCTTGGTTATAGTTCCATTTGATATTATCATGTTCCCAGACCTACAACCTATGAATGCATTAGTTGTTGCTAACCATGGTCTGCCTAAGATAAGTAGATATCCTGCAAGGTTAACCTTTGACTGCAAGACTATGTAATCTATAGGATGCTTCCATGAGTCTAATGCTATGACTATGTCTTCAACGATCCCCTTTGATTTTATTGTGGACCTATCTGCCAACTGTAAAACAGTTGGTATAGGCACGAGGTTAGGTAGCTGAAGTAACTACATTGTTTCCTTAGTCATGACATTAATGACTGCCCCTAAGTCAATCAAGGTATTTTTGATGAGGGTCCCATTTATCTTAACATCCACTATTGGATTGCTAGGGTTTGTGTATTTAGGGATAGTTATGTTCCCTAGCATGATATCAACAAGGTTCCCTAAGACATGGACTGTCTGAAGCTCCTTCCTTTTTCTCCCTAGCTTTTTAAGGAAAAGGTCCCTTACTATTTTGGTATAAATTGGGATCTCCTTGATAGCTTGAATAAGAGGGATTTTGATATTGACATTCTTGAGTTGTCCTTTAATAAATCTGTCTCAGCTTGGGCATGATGTTTTGTAATGGCTAAACGCTCAGGAAAAGGAGGCTCTAGACTTGAGATAGTCTGATTTACCTGATTTGACTCAGGTTCCAGAGGTGAATTGCCTGAATCTTCAGCTATGGGTTCCTCATCTACCATATCAGTGATTTGGGGAGATGAAGACCCACCTAATGTTTTCCATGACCTGAGGTGGACATCACTCACCTCTACTCTATAAGTAGGGTATTGAATAGCCTTGTTAGTGTATGCCTATTGGATAGGATTGTTATTGGGGTTAGGTATAGGTTGGACAAGAAGTTGTGGTACTCTTAGTGGTTGAGATGGTGGGTTTGATGGATTGGGCATAATAAGCTTGTTGTTGTGGCTGAGAAGGCAGCAAAGGTTGTGAGTAATTCATATTTTGTTTTTTTCCATTGCTATCCCTTTTGCCATTGTGGCTGCCATTGGATTTGTTGTACTAGCCATTGAGGGTTGTAATTAGGTCCTTGGAAATTTTGTTGTGGCCATACCTTTGGTTTCTATTGATTCTAGTTTTGCTGAGGGTTTTGCCATTGTTGAGGGTTTTTCCATTGGTTTTGGGTATTTGGCCATGGATGAGGGTTCCAACTAGAGAAACTATGATTACCAATTAGAAATGATGCATTAAAACTTAGAGGGATTTATGGCACACCGTGTCTTTGTTGCCATGGTTTCCTTTGTGCAACATAGAGCATATAGCCATCTTCACTTTCAAATGGTTGAAAGTGTGGTTTCTTTGATTTGTCTTCTATAATATTGGTCACCCTTCTACACTTGCAATTGGCTTTCCTTTGTCTGCAATTGGGGTAGTATTCAATAAGTATTGCTTCAGCCTCTTCCTGCTTCTTCAAATGTAGAGTGTCCAACTAAGTAGCTAGATGAATTATAATATCTTCTTTCATGTTGGTCAGTAGGTTTCTCGATTCCACCCTTGAAACAGAATTAG
This sequence comes from Cunninghamia lanceolata, assembly GCA_027924645.1. Taxonomy (NCBI): domain Eukaryota; kingdom Viridiplantae; phylum Streptophyta; class Pinopsida; order Cupressales; family Cupressaceae; genus Cunninghamia; species Cunninghamia lanceolata. Next base: position 353,884 of record BSBN01001859.1, on the reverse strand, counting down.
ATGTCTTGCCAATGGTAGATGTTTTTTCTCCCCTTGTCTTTTTGGTAAAGGACCTTGAGTAGTTTCTGTAAACTCTGTAGACATCTTCAAAGGGTAATTGAGACACATCTCCTGCCCCAATAAGATTAAGGGAATCCATGCAATCATCATTAACTCCTCTCAAAAATACAAGCCTCAAAGATTCTTCTAAGAGTTTATTCTGTGGGTTTTTCCTTAGGCAGAATTGGAACCTTTCTACATAATGTTCCAATAGTTCATCCTCTTTTTGAGTCATCCTAAAGATATCATCTCTTCTCCTATCAATCCTCTACAATAATCTTGGTACTTCTCCAAGAATTTTGTTTTCATTGTGTCCCAATTTGGAATAGCATATTTGCCTAGTCCCATAAACCATCTCAAAGCAACATCCTTCAAAGTAGCAGGAAATAGATTAAGCTTATGAGTATCAGTTGTGTAGTCATAGCTTCTACATAGAACATCAAACTCGAACAAGAATTTTCTGGATCCTCAGTCACCAAACCATACAAGACTGGTAATGTTGAGGGAGGTATATTCTTCAGAGCAACAATTCTCTCTTGGTCAGAAATTGGAAACTCAAAAGTCACATGTTCTGGTGGATCATCCACTACATCAGCCATGGTTAGGAAGATTCTTTCTATATTATTAGTACATGTTGATGAGAGGGAAAATTCTTCTTCAGTAATACCCTCTCTTTGATCACTGTAGTCACCAATATCTGCTCTAGCTTGTTGGGTTAATGGGAGAAACCCTCACAAAGCGTCTCTCTACCTCCATACAATAGGTATGACTTTATATAGCAATGACTCCTACACAATGTTAGTGAAATGTTCTAGTATTTGGTGGGATGAAACCTAAATATCCTATCTTTTGAAAGTAAAATGTTAAACTAGGAAAGATTGGAAGTGACAAAAACTAATCTTTGAAAGTAGTACCATCCCCGACAATGGTGCCAAAAATGTAGTCTTTGTTATATCTAGTAAACTTGGTGGCAATCACACAATTCAAAGGAACAACCTAACTGAACAGTCCACTATAACCCTTGAAAATACCTTCATTGAATTATCGACCAGGGCTAGTAAGCTTGTGATGGCATTGGCACTGTATGTGCTTTCAAAGGTCTTAAAACTATCTAACTCATTCTAATACAATATTGCAATGGCTAGGAAATCTCAAAACTATATGACAGTAAGGAAAGTAATGTCGGTACTGTTGCTACAGGTACATATAACAAAAGACTATAATTGATTACTGTTAAGGAATGAACACTAAAGCTTAACTAGATATTAATAATATGAACACTCTACACTCTGGAGTACAACAAGGTAAAACAACTAGAATATCTTGAAGAATCTAAATGCATTTATGAATTGATTATTGAAATAAAGTAACATGCAGGAAATGAAGTGAGGGACAGTTACCCTAAGTGGCCCTTGCTCAGGTGGTTGTCTCCATCATTCTAACTCAAATCTAGTTCTTCAAATTTACACAATCATAAATGATTCTAATCCATTCATTGCACAAACCTTTTTGAATCACATAAGCTCTTGCTAAAAAATATTATTAATGAACTCATAATCAAAATAACATTGTCTGCATATAACTGGAAAAAGATCTAGTACCTATATCTATAATTAAACAATCTATTACAAACTAAAAACTTTCAACTGAAAAACTTTAACTACCTCAACCACTAGGCCATACATATAGGTGTTAGAGGAAATATTGTCAACTGTATTAAACTACTAGTAATCTAATAACTCAATGAAATATGATGCAAATCAAATAAACAAAGATATATTACCTTGAAGACCGATTTACCTCGAAACTTCCATTGTCGCCTATCTTGTATTGATCTTGTTGATTAATAGAGCTCTCAGAAGTGTACACTTCCTTGCTATTGAAGATGACAATACTTGAATGGTTGTAGTTGGAATAATACAATGAAAGCTACCTAAATGCAACTCTTATGAAGATGAGAGATGGATGATTGAAGACATGATTGTGTGGCTATGAGGAGAATGGAGATAATGTAATGAGCAATATGGATGCTTTGCCAAAGGCACGTTGGTATTGCAGAGTAAGTTTACTGTAGCTTGTGGATGATAGAATGAGGGAATGAGCTTCCTTTTATAGGCCAAGGAGGGGCCAAATCCATGTGTCACAAGATCAATGATGGAGAAGAAGTCTTGAGAGGTGTACAGTGAGGATTGAGTTGGTTGAGATGAGGGAGAGAAAAGGGGGAGATGTTCCTCTCACCTTGACATGGAGGAGAGAAAGGTGTGACATGAGTCCACATGTCACAAGGCTCACCATGACCCAAGAGAGAAGGTCAAATAAGGAGACCATGATTATAGGATGGTTAGAAAGAATATAGGGATTCATGGGACAAATGTCTCAAAGCACCCTTTGACCATGGTGACATGGTGAGACCATGCCCTTTTGAATAGGGATAGTTAGAGAGATAATAGGACATGTGGGTGAGGGAAAATAGATTAATTAAATATTAAAATATTTAATTACATGTGCAACAAGGTGAGGTGGATGCGTGAGGTGGATTTGATGATGTGGAATTATGAATGAAGACTTTGGAATAGGATGATTTGGGATTAAATAATTTGATTATTATTTAATTAAGGGATGGCATTAGAAGAATAGGTTTAATCAACTTAATTAAATAAATTGATATTTTATTTAATATTTGGACTATTAATGATGAACGTGAATCAAATAAATAAATTCATGAATTTATTAAATGATAGAAGAATGAGAATTAAATAAATAATAAATATTTATTTAATTTGTCTTTGTCATTTTTAGGTGTATACATTTTGCCCCTCTTTGAGACAATGTGTTTTAACACGTTTCAAAGAATAAAAATTTTCTACAATTAATACATGCCCTAGTTTGCCCCTGGTATAGGTTTATGATGCTAGGATGCCCCCTTAGGAAATTAGACGGGAAGAATCTAATGACAGGATGACGGACAATCTCACGATGAGATAGGCTGAACAATAGGTTGATTGGATAGATGGGTGAAGAAATTGGTTGACCTAGAAGAAAAACTAGGTGAAAAGCATGCCCCGGCATGGACAAGGTCAAGCATCTCCCATTAGGGTTCCATGCGCTATATATAGGAGTGTGAGTTCACATTCCTACTCATTTGCACACTTGCCTTTAAGAGAGATCCTAGTGAAGAGTAGAGCCTTTTGAGCATAGAATAGTTAGCGAAGATGCAACAGTTTCCTCTTGAGCTTCATCGATTCGAGCGGATCCAGCGGTTTAACCGTCCAACAGACTACGGGCCACCGGTAAGTACGTTTTCATTTCTAGGTTAGGGTCATTAATGATAGCATTAATTATAGCGCAAAGTTCTGTTAGATCTAGGGCACACAACTGAGAAGGGGGGTGAATCAGTTGTGCAAAGACTTGCTTCTATTTTGAACACTTGATTCTTCTTTGTTAGTTAATAGCATATCAGTTAATCATTCATGAAAACATAATGCATAAACACAAGAGCAGATAATCATCAACACATTGGACACCAAGATTTTGACGTAGAAAACCCGTTTAAGGGAAAAACCATGGGGTGATTAATCCAAGGATTATTCTCTGTTAGAAGAATAAGAAAAAAGAATGGCACATGCCAATTAGGGCTCACTACCCAAGCACACTGCTCATAAAGAGGCACACTGCCTACAAGAGACACATTGTCTACAAAGTGATAAGAATCACAAACTTGAACTGGAGATTGACATCTTTACCATGTTTGGATCAGTTCCATTTAAGCCTGAGATACTTCTGCTCTGCCCTTCGCTCTTTCGCTATACCATTCTCATCTGCTGCTCAACACACTTTGAAATGAACTCACAAACCTTTATTTATACAAGACATCGACTTAGGAACAATCATCTAAGTCGGTAATCAACCATAAGGACATCCGCAAGATGATTAATACATCCGGTCGGCCACCACAAGAACATTCGCAAGATGAACAACTCATCCGATCAGCTAGTCTGAGCAAGAACTTCATCCGGAAGAATATCTTCAATTCTGGGCTCTACCTCCAATGCAGACTGACAACATAACCTCAACATGATCCAAGAACCTTCACAAGCTTGCCTGATTAACCAGGTACACCCGCACTTCCTCTACTCACTGGAATCTCTTCTCCTCTTCATCTGGAACTTTAAGAACACAGTCTGTCGCCACTGTCATACTAAAGAAGGTGTTGCCAGACCTCCAAACTTTGTACAAACCAAGATGACACATCACAAGGACATCCCAAACACTCCTTCCAATCCATAGAGTCTGACAATACTCCTCCGGATCTCACCGGACCTTTTTGTAACACTCTGTCACTCCGGAACAGCTCCCGGAACCAATTCTACTTGACCGATCACAACTTTTTCATATCTTCATGCGGACCTCTGAAATCTTAACTAGATCATCTCAAGACTCATATCTACAAACCCTTTAATCCGCATCCTCTGATTCTCAACCTATTGAGTACATTTGCCTTCTTCTTATCACTGTTCTTCACTGTTCCTGATTGAGACTGCTTTTCTTAATATCCTTAACACACAGCTCATCCAAACCTTCTTACCAATGCAATATGAGTATATTGACATCCATGACAACACTGGTTAACCTCATACTTGCAACAAGTTCTAGGTTTGAAATGCACCGAAAGGCAGACTTGTGCATATGATGTGCGATATTGCGCCTATAATGTGATTCTACGCATATGACATCAGAATCGGTGCTTATGCGATTTTTTCGCAAATGAAGCACATTTTTGCACAACCAAAATCCTATTGCACATGTGAAGAGGGATGTTGCGCATATGAAATTTTACTATGCATTTGAAATTTGACTGCGCAAACAAGATCCTACTACGCATATGAAGTGTAATCCTATGCAAGTGAAATAAAGCTACGCATACAAGATAAATTTGCGCATATGAGTTAAATCTGCGCTTTTGACAGTCAGAACTACACATATGATTGTTGTTTATCAAAAAATTTAGAAATTTGATGAAGTTGACTTTGCAATTGATGCTAGTCAACTGATAGGTCATCTCTGAGATTGATAGAGTCTTCAGAGAGATGATAGGATTGCTTTCCTGTTAAAATAGCTAAGTTTTTGATGTTGGATAGATAGATCTGTAGCTTAGTCGATTTTGATTTATTAACACGTGCTTGCTTGATTGTAGGAGGAGCTAGATGATGTTCTCATGTCGAGAGAGCATTTTCAAGTTACATAATTGCTGAGGCCCTATCTTACAGAGATTGATCTACTTATACTTGGATCGGCTAGATTGTCATTTGTTTGCTTCATGCCTGAGATTAGGGAAAATATCGACATGTTGACCGTGTTGGTTGAGAGATTGCACAGTGAGGATAGGACTTTTCATCTTCCCACTAGGGAGATTACAGTTACCTTGGAGGATGTCCACAAGATCCTCCACATACCTATTGATGGAGAGCTCGTGGAGTATGAGCCGCAAACTGGGGCAGGGTTGGATGAGTGCAGACGGGTATTTGATGATGACAATATCAAGGGTACTGAGATTAGCTGGGTTGACATGCTAGCTTACTATGAGTCAGTTCCTTCAGTTGTGGTAGGGTTGATTAGAGGTATCGTGTGTCCTGATAAACAATCTCGTGGATTCCCAATTGGATGGGGTCAAGTGTTAGAGTGGATTACGAATAAGGGTACTAGATATGCTTGGGGAGTTTGCATCCTTGCACATTTGTATCATGATTTACACCAGTTTGTATATGATGGTTCTTCTAGATTGGCTTGCAAAGTATCACTTTTACAAATATGGGCATGGACTCACATAGCTATTACTCGTCCTATTGGTATTGGTACTTGAGCTAGGGATCAGCCCTACTCCTATATGTTTTAGGAGAGCCTTTCCCAGCCCAAGTTGGGAAAGCTAGAGTACTGGAGACACACATTTGATAATGTCGACTCAGTTGTGTGGCGACCATACCTAGATTGTGAGGTATGGGACGAGGATGCATCAGAGCTACCTTTTTGTTTTTAGACAAGATGGTTTATAGGGAGGACACCCTATATTCTAGAGAGACATATTATATCACATGTGTACATGTAGTTTGGTAGAATCTAGGGGATGCCCTAGGGTAATGTCATATTTGCCCGTACGCACAAGGAGCAGAGACGATGGGGACCCAACCCATCTTATGAGCAGACTCGTGATGAGTTTCTTCACATTCCATACTAGCCTTGGCTGATGATGAGGGTAGTGGCAGACACCAGCATGACGCAAGACTTCTTTGACTGGTTTGCTACACATCCTTTTCCTCGCCACTCTGGACTAGGAGAGTGAGCCCCAATTCTAGATGATTGAGAGGAGGACGACAAGGGGCCACAAAGGTGACACATGAGATGAGGAGGACGGGGAGGCAAAGGTGGCCAAGGTGGGTTTGATGCTGGAGGTGGTGGAGGAGGAGGGCATGATGGTGGACATGATGGTGGTGGTGGGGATGATGGCAGAGATGGAGATGGGAGGAGGTTCACTGGTGGATTGATCCTACTCAGTAGGCTTAGCTAGGCCTTACAGGGACAGGTTCAACCTCCAGCATAGCCACAGGGACAGGGACCAGATGATGGAGAGATAGCTAGATTATGAGCCCAGATGGCTCAGACGCAGTCTATGCTAGTACAATAGCAGGGATAGATAGGGCAGATGCAGGCCCAGATCACAGAGTTGTAGAGTGACCTAAAGACCACCAGGTTAGAGTGAGACATAGCTATTCAGAGGCATACGAGGGTAGAGGCACTCTTAGAGCAGGTACAATAGACTACGGGACAGGGTCCCACTAGCCAAATAGTTACAGAGATGGTGAGGGCAGGTCAAAAGATCTTCTACTGGCGGTCCCCTTATGAGTAGGTGGTACCACTAGAGCATAGGATAGGTAGCTTTCACCCTAGTTACTACAAGAGATCATAGAGGACACTCTTAGAGAGTGGTGGGGTGATGGGACCTATGAGGCCACCTCACGAACCACCAGAAGGAGGTGCACCAGGGACAGGGACATTAGGCAGCGGAGGAGGAGGAGGTATCTAACTGCCACAACCAGCACCATCAGGGGGAAGCCACTCCTAGCTATTTTGAGACATGCATTAGTTTCTAGTACTTTTATTTGGACACTTCGAAATGTGTTGTTATTTTGACATCATTGTATACTTGGACACTCTTATTCTTTTTGATGATGATGCGATATGATTTCATGATTCAATGGACTATGTTATGATTTATTGTGATGGACATGACTTACATTATGATGTTATGATGTGTTATGCTTATAGATGACTTATATGGTTATGATTTTGATGCATATGCTTATGTGATGCGATGGACCTGATGATCTATATGATGACTCGTATGATGCAACACTATGATGCTTATGTTGATGCTTCTATAGATTTTGATATTAGACATGATGCCTCTACATGCTTATGATGTTTATCCTAATGCTAGATGCAATACGTATCTATGGTTTTTACATGTGTTGACTTCTATAATGCTAACTTTAATGATATGAATCATGTATGTATGCATTAAGATGGTTTAATTGATTATCACTCTATCTATGTTTTTGCATTTTGTTTTCTATCATGATATACATATATCTAAAACTAAAAAATGGATGAATGATGTGAGTATATGACTCTTGCTATAGATAACTTATGATTTACTTGTGTTTATGCATCCTAATGAACAAAATGATATGCACCTATGATGATGGACTTGATTATGATACATGATGATTTTCTTTTTGTTAATGCCAAGTATACTCAATCTTAATAACAATACACTTTTCAGGAGAAATTAGAAGAAAATGAATTGGACATTGAATGGGTTATTTAGAAAAGAATGATAATGGAAAATGAAAGATAAGAAATGGGATAATGAGTGATTTGATAATGAATGATAATAAATCAGATAATGATAGATAATGGTTAATGAATGGATATTGAAAGATAAGAAATTGGATAAACACTTGATCACAATGACACATGGATTTTGGTAAAATGATAAAATGCTTATAATGAAATGGAATGCAACGGGACAAGTATGGATATGGATTATTGTCATCTTCAATCGTGCGAGTATTTGAAGTAGTTTGTTTCATCATTGAACTTTTAAAATGTTGTAAGAAAATACAAGCATCTAGGTATAACTGAGCCATGATGACCTGAGTATTACTTACATGGATTTTGATATAGCAAGTTAATACAAGCATCTAAGTATAATTGAACCAAGATGACCTAAGTATTGCTTGCAGATCAACAAACAAGGATTACACTTGTTTCATGTTTAGACCCTTGATGTCCTCGATGATCATTCTGTTGATCATGTCGTTAGACAAGGCTTTCACATTACTAAAGATAAACCCACAAACAAAAAACAAACAAATTGATTATGCCCCCATCATAGCTTCTCTAGTTTGAGACATCCTTGAGTAGCGTAGAAAGACAGAATAACAAAAATCATGATATAAGACTTTTTAAAACAATCATTGAAAAACTTTCTTGCCCAGAACATGTTTTCTTGCAATAACTTGATAGAATCAGTAGCGTGTCTTTAGGCCAAAAGGGATTTGTCAAGTGTAGTCTTGTTGTCTTTTGCGTCAAGATGATGTTGAAAACTTGCTTGTCATGTTGTTTGTTGTCTAGTGATAAAACAGTGATCTGATTGTTTACTCCCTAAATTTATATCATTCAAGAACCCTACTCTCTTACTAGGTCGAGGATTTGCCCCCAGTCAAGTAGAGGATTGATTTAATATGGGTGAACTGACAATGAATAATGTGACGGACCCTAAGGGACTAAACTATTGCCTCACAGGCTCATTGCTAAATGACCTTGCCTACATGACGATGTATAGGCAACATAGTTTGACCGAGTGGACTTAAGTGGACCTAAAGACCTAGGGGTGGGAAGCCTCAGGGGCTCATCGATGGTGGCCTTGCCTATGTGATGACATAAAGGCAACGTAGTTTGACCTTGAAGGCTGATGCTAGTGATGGATGCATGAAGCATAAGTTTATGGTATGGTTAGGGATATGGATGGAAGGGTAGCCTCGGGGGCTCATCAATGATGGCCTTGCCTATGTGATAACATAGAGGCAATGTAGTTCAGAATGACTGACACTGACAGTAGACTTGTGATAAGATAAACAATAGGATAACGTGATGGGATGACCTTACGGGATAAGGTGATAGGGGTAACAAGACACCAAGCTATGCTAGGTTATCGCTAGGTAGAAATGAATAGATGCAGTTACTGGATGAGTACAATAGGAAAAAATGGATGTGGGTTGGGTTTTACTAACAGATGAAGGTAGTGGTTAGTCGCAAATAGTGCTTGTTTCTAGGTTTTCACCAGTTGCTTCTATTTGTACTATATTTTATTTTATTTTTATATCCCTTGCATTGGGGTTATTAAGTATAGAACCTTTGAAGATGCATGTTGTTGATGGGATCATCAAACAGTTCACCTTCTAATGTTGAAAGTTGATAAGCACCTGATCCATAGGCAACGGTTATGACATAGGGACCCAACCAATTTGGTTCAGACTTCCCCTTCTTCTCTCTATCCTATTAATTGTGTGGATTCTCTCTTAGCACTAAATCACCTACTTGAAAAACATGTGGCTTAACCTTGTGATTGTAGCTCCTTGACATTCTCTGCTCGTATGCCTTAAGATGGTTAAAGGCATGTTGTCTTCATTCTTCTAGCAGTTCTAGTTCTTGAAGCCTTTATACTCTATATTCCTCATCATTTATGAGTCCCTTTAACGACACCTTGAGGGAAGGAATTTCAACTTCGATAGGCAATATGGCTTCAGAGCCATAGACAAGGGCATATGGTGTCACACCTGTGGGTGTGCGTATACTAGTTCTGTAGACCCACAGAGCGGGGTTCAATTGTATATGCCAGTCCTAGCCAGCGTCATTAATAGTCTTTTTGAGTATCTTCAGAATGGTTTTATTCAATGCCTCAGCTTGGTCATTACCTTGCTGGTAGTACAGAGTGGAGAAATGATGTTGGATATGGAATTTACCATAGAGTTCCCGTACATTTTGATTCTTGAAGGGTCTTCCATTATCTGTGAGAATGGATGATGGAATACCATATCTGCATATGATATAGTTAAGGATGAAGGATGAAATTTGTTTCCCTATGACGTTGGTTAATGGAACAACCTCAATCCACTTCATGAAATATTCTGTGGCTATGATAATGAATTTGTGGTCGTTGGAGGAGGAAGGGTGAATCTTGCCTACTAGATCAAGTCCCCATTGACAGAAGGGCCAAGGTGTCGTTAAGGGTTGTAACTCCTGAGCGGGTGCATGTATCAAATTACCATGAATCTGGCATTTCTTACACTGCTTTACAAAATGATAGGAATATGTTTCCATGCTCAGCCAATAATATCCTAAACGCATGAGTTTCTTCACCAAAGTAGGACCACTAGAGTGTGTCCCGCATATTCCTTCACGAAACTCACTTCGAGCAGTATTATATTCATCACTATCCAAATACCTAAGGAGAGTACCATCTAAACCTCGTCTATACATGGTGTAGACAATAATGGTATATCGGGATGATTGGCATATGAATGTAGGTTTTTGGTTGTTTGACAAGTCGGGAGGTAGGATATTCTCTTTAAGATAGGTGTAAACCTTGCCATATAAAGGGGAATCGGCTCCTACGATGTGGTAAATGGTGTTATTTTCTGGGCTTTTATAGGTTGGATGGGAGACTGGCTCCACCAAGAACTCATAACATGAGTGATTTTAAGGGATATCTAGAAGGGATGCAATAGTGGCCATTGCATCTGTTGCTTTGTTTTCCAACCTTGGTATTTGCTCGAAGGAGATCACAATGAAATAATCCTTGAAGTCATCCACCATACGCTTGTATGGTATCAGCTTCTCATCCTTTGTTTGGTATTCGTCATTTATTTGATTAATGACAAGTTGTGAATCCCCATACACATGAAGTTCTTTGACCTTCCACTCGATTGCCATCTTTATGCCGATAACCAAAGCTTCATACTCGGCCACATTGTTGGTGCATGGAAATAGAAGTCTACATGATTTAGGGATTGTATCCCCATGTGGTGTTACTAGCAAGATACCTACTCCAGATCCATGTTGTGTGTATGACCCATCAAAGTAGAGCTTCTAAGCTGTTATTGTGATGTTGAATATAGATTCATCAAGAAACTCAAAACTTAATGGGTTGTTATCAATCAAAGGTGCATCCGCTAGCTGATCTGTGATGACCTATCCTTTTATGGCTCTTCTATCCACATACTCAATGTCAAATTCAATTAGTATCAAAACCCATTTAGATATTCTACCTGTTAAGGTAGCTTTGCTAAGTAGATACTTTAGTGGTCAATCTTTGCTACCAACTTTATGGAGTGAGAAAGCATGTACTGTCTCCACTTTTATGAAGCGAAGATGACTACAAGGCATGCCCTTTCAATTGGTGTGTACTGAAGCTCATAACCTACTAACATCCTGCTGATGTAGTACATTGCCTACTTCTTTCCTTCATGGTTTTCTTGAGCTAGCAGTGCTCCCAAAGCTGCGAGTGTAGCTGAGATATATAACAGTAGAGATTTTCCTTGAATTGGTGGCATTAAGATAGGTGGATTCATCAGGTATTGACTGTAATTGACTGATGAACCTTCTAATTGACTGTAACTTTCCTTGTAGAGACCATAGCTGACTCAGATTCTTTGGTGGTGGCATTTCCATAATTGCTTTGACCTTTGTCAAGTCCACCTCTATTTTGTTTGTTGATACGATGTACCCAAGTAGCTTTCCAGATGTTACTCCAAAAACACACGTTTTAGGATTCAACCATACATTGAACTGCTCTAGTCTTGTGAATATTTTGTCCAAGACTTCAAGATGTGCCTCTCTAGTGAGTGATTTCCCTAGGATATCATCAATGTAATCTTCCATGATAGTACGCATCATGTCATGAAAGATTGTTGTCATTGCTCGCTGATATGTTACCCTTGCATTCTTGAGACTGAATGGCATAACGCACCAACAGTAGGTGCTCCATGGACATGTGAATGCGGTTTTATGTTGATCCTTCGGTGCTATCTTGATTTGGTTATACCCAAAGAAACCATCCATTAAGGACAACATGGTGTGACCTATTGTGAGGTCAACAATGATATCAATGTTTGGTAAAGGAAAGTCATCCTTTGGACAAGCCTTATTTAAATCTCTAAAGTCATTGCATAATCTGATTCTCTTGTCAGGCTTTGAAACAGGTACAATATTACAGACCTACTCTGGGTATTCAATGGCTCTAATGAACCCCACATCTAGTAACTTCTTGGGCTCTTCTTTTACCATTAAAGCTATGTGGGGTGCATTTTCCTCAGCTTCTATTTAATTGGCTTAGCTCCTGGAGCTAGTGATAGATGGTGCATGATTAGATTAGGATCAATACTTGGCATATTAGCGTAAGACCAAGTTTATCTGCTTTCTTCTGTAGAACTCAACAAACTCTATTCTTTCTTGTGTAGATAATGACTCTGCTTGATAAAGGAGTCTTAAATGTGCCTCTGTGCTGATGTTGACTGGTTATGTTGGTTCAGTCAATACTAAATATCTTTCTAGATGTGCATAAAGGGGGAGAGGGTCAATCCTTTCATCCATTGGCACCTTAGAGAGATTTTCACCTCCAAATACATCTTTTCTTTTCCTTTTTCACAATCTAACACTGCCGCAGAGTGGTTTTCACCATTAGATCTTGTTTTTATTTTGACATTTTTACGACTAAAAGGATTGGCACTCTCTCCGAAGTATGCCTTGTCATTAAGGTTGATGGGGAAGCCAGCCTTGTGGTCTCCTGCAGGTAAGTGTTCTCTAAGCTCTAGATAGTCGATGATGGCATCATCATTTTTAAAGGTGTCAAGCTCAGGTGATGTTTCAGATGAATCCCAATCTATTAACTCAGGGTGAACTAGGGGTAAGGGATCATCTGGTTGATCACACTAAAGGGCAGATATGGTTATGATGGAGGATTCATTTGAATGGGATGAGGTATTGAGGAGGTCTATTATAGTACTCTCCTCAAGTTGGTTCGTCAGGCTTGATATCATACTCTCTTCATGAGGTTCACTCTCATCACGTTGCAGTTTGAACTCTAGCGGTCTGGCCCTAGAGATTTGTCCCTCATGCATTGTTGGAGTATTTCTATACTGTTGGATAACATCAATCCCTTTGTCATCACAAGACATCTCGGAGAGGTTGTCCCAGTCATACTCATTTGAATCAGTTTCACTAGCTTCTTGCAAGTGCTGAATTTGTTCCACTAAGTTCGTGGTAGCTGCTTGTCTGTCTTCAACCTTTTGTTTATCTTTGCCCTTGTTTTTCTACTTACCTTGGTATCTTAACCCAGTAGTGTCTCGGGCTGTCTGAGTGCAGGGTTTGATAGGTTATATGATACCATCCTTTCTTAGTCCTATGGGACCATGATCATTGTATCCCATCCTTTGCAACATGGAAAAACCTTGACCATATTGTTTTGTAGGAAGCTTAGGTTTTTGGTCCTCTGGTATGGTTTGACTATCTTCATCTTTAAAAAGCCATTGTAAGACGTCTTTTTCATCACTTTCATTAGATAGGCTTCCCCATTTAATGAAAGGATGCATAGAAGTCTCTAGTGGCTTAGCTTTGTTCATGGATGGTCTCCCATAAGACTTTGGTGATAGTGGCAACTGTGCTAGAGAGAAATACTGTTCAATAACATACTCCCCAATGCCTTTGTCTTTGACTTTGATTTTAAGCTCTGACATTTTTGAGGTGGAAGATAAGGAACTTGGATCCACTTGGTTGGAGGAAGAAGAAGTTGCTCTATTAGTGGGTATTACAACTTCTGGTTTAGACTGTATGGTATAGCAATACTGAAATGGATCGAGATCTCCTTGTATGGTTATTTCTTGACCGTTATGCAGGAACTTGATACATTGGTGATACGTTAATGGGACATCCTTCATTGTGTGAATCCAAGGTCTGCCTAGAAGAATGTTATATGCAAGCTCCATGTCAAGAACTTGGCACACTACATCTCTTTCTACCGATCCAACTTGTATTGGCAAAACCACCATTCCTTTGGAGGTTCTTTCTTCCTCATCATATGCCTTGATGGTTATCTTTTTCTTAGGATCAACAACATTTTCAGAAAACCCCAATGCAAGGATTAACTTTAGTGTACAACTGTTCAAACCATCCCCTCCATGTATTAGGACCCTTTTTATTCTGTGTTTATGTATTTGGGCCTCAATGTGAAGGGATGTGTTGTGGTTGATTTATTGACATGTCATCCTTCTCAGTGAAGGATAGGAAATGTGGTGTGGTCTAAGAGAGCTTTTTCTAAAATCGCTTTATGGGATGGTGATAAACACAATAACTCCAAGATGGATATGTGCGCAGGTGTTTTGTGAAGTTGGTCGATGATGTTGTACTAATTTGATGTTGAGGGTGACTTGGATGTGGAAGATGGATTTGATGGAGCCCCTTGTAGAGTTATGTTTCCACGACACGTGGTCACATTACAGTCAGGCTAATTATTGATGGTGATCACATTGATGTGTGAATCACGTTGGGAGATATGATTGATTGTGTATTCAAAAGAAGCATTGTTATAGCTTACTTTGTCAGCACCGTTGTTGTTGTTTTGGTTTGAAGAACCTCTCTTCTCTTAATGAGGAATAGGATTCTTAAATGCTATATGTCCATCGTTGGTAGTATGTCCTTCATTGATGGATACATATTTTTGGTCAAGGAGGTCTTGAACGACATGCTTGAGTTTCATACAATCATTGGTTTTATGACCTTTGCTCCTATGGTATTCGCAAAAGTCATTGTCATTCCACCAAGAAGGTTTGAACTTGGGTTCATATTCACGCACCGATGGAAGCGTGACGAGGTTGCCCCCAATTAACTTTCTAAGGATTCAAGTGACTCACCAAGTGGTGTGAACTTTCTTCTTGGAGGGAAGTTGTTTTGTTTTTGTTCAGTGCCTTGAGGCTTGGTAGATGGTGTATTGCTCTGTAGATTGGATAGGTTGAAAATAGTTTGCTTTGGTACCGCACGCTTTGCATCTACCACACCATCATTCACTATGGGTTTATTTTTTGCCCAAAACCGCAACTTATCTACATTGTTGTTAGAGCTTGGGGTGTCTTTGTATATCTTTACTTGCCCCTTTTCTATCAAGGCTTTCTCAATGAGAAGCCCCATCTCAATGACCTTATTGAAAGTTGTTGGACATTGAATCTGTATTTGATAGCTTAGCTCAGTGGACAGATTATGCACAAACATTTCTAACATCTACTTTTCAAGTATATGATAGGAACACTTGCTCGCAAGTTGCCTCCACCTTTGTAGGAAAGATGCAAATGATTCTCCTCCCTTTTGTTTGTTATTGCAAAGGTCTAGCATGTAGATTTTATGTTCTATGTTATAAGAGAAATGTGTGACAAATTTGTCCACTAATTCATCAAAGGTGTGGATGCCAAGAGGTAGACGTGAAAACCACTCTATAGCTTGTCCTCCTAGGCTTCTAGGGAATAGTCACATTAGATAAGTTTCATTGTGATTGACTTCAAGACAAGCGGCATTGAATTCCCTGATATGATCCCTAGGATCTCCTTTTCCTCTATACTTGTCAAATTTTGGTACTTCAAATCTTATAGGAAAAGCTATCATGGGCAAGGTTTTGTCAAAGGGGTAAGGTGAGATATCTTCAAGGGAATAGTGTTTTGTTATTGTTCCGCTTTGGATATCTACCAATTACTATTGTAAGGCTTGGATTTGGGTTGTCAATGCAACCAAGGGATTGAGTGTATCCTTAGCCTTTTCCATTTTTGGAGCCTCTTTGTTAATTTTGGGGCCATCTTTTGACGACTCAGCTTCATTTGAGGCATTAGTCTCCCGTAGATTAGAGACATCAAAGTCTATGGGCAGTTTTGCTCCTCGTTGAGCAAGCATGAGGAAATACTTTTGAGGATCCATAGCAACAACTCTATCCATTATCCTTTGGAACTTAGGATCTTGGAGGTGATGGAGTATTTCCTCTTGAGTGACTTCTTCATCATCCGGATCGGGTAGGTTATTGTTAAGGTTATCCATATTTTTCTCTTGTTTTGATTGAGATCTAGTTTGCACCATGCAAGATTTTTGGGATGGGATAAAGGTGGATTGTGAGATTTGTTGGTTTTGATTTTGATAGGAAGTGTGATATGGTAGAAGGTGAGTTTGATTGGAATAGATTTTGCTAAGGTTTTTGTTGATTCTATGTTTGCCTCAAACAAGGTAATTCTTGAGCTATAATGCTTAATAGCTATCGAAGTGTCAATACAAGGGGCAAGTCTAAATAGGGATAGATTGATATCACTATTTGATGAAGACTATTCTCTTGTCAAGATTATACTAGTATAGTTTTTGTTGGGAGAGATGATTTGAAATCCTATTATAAAAACTAACTAGCTCTTGTTTGGATTGGTAGAGTATCAAATAGGTCTTAGAAGCAAGTTGTGGTTTGATTTTGAGGTGTTTTGATAGCACGATAATGATGTGAAAAGAAGATGCTTGTGAAAATGATATGAAAAGGTGATTGCAAAGTACAACTAATTTTTCAAGTTTAAACTATAGCAAAAAGGGTACTCTAAACTGATAATGTTTTTGCCCCACAATGTACAGAATATGTCTCTATTTTGGATGCGCAGCTTTAAAAGCGTAGTATAAAGGGTCAAATGCACAACTATGTAGGTCAAATGTGCAGATCTGGTTGAAATGCTCTGGTTTTTGAATGCGCAGTACTGTGGTATATATGCACCACTTTATGTGTCAAATGCGCAAAAAGATCGCATGTGCAGCAAAATGACTCAAATGCACAACAAAATGGGTTTGTAGACACCTAAAATTGACTTGCTCTGCAAATCAATTTCCCGTATATTCCCTAACCATATGTCTATTTCCTTGTGATCAATTAATTCATTTAATTTATCACTTAGACCTTACAACACTATCCCTCATTAATCAAATAAATATTCCCAATATTTATTTGGTTCAATTCTCATTTTCCCTAATCCTCATCAATTAGATAAACCATGGTTATCTAATTGATCTAGCCTACTAATTGACCTACCCTAACCTACCCTAGCCTACCTATCCCCTGGACTTAGGTTAATTATGCTAAACACTCAATTAACCTTGCTTATCCCCTTCTTCCATGCACCTTTTGAATAAAAATCAATCTTTTATTCAAAGGGTCAAATCCCCCTTAACCCTCATTTATCACTCTCTTACACATGTAAGAGTACCATCTTCACATCTCCACATAAAAGTGAATTAAAAATTCACTTGTCATGTCCCCTCTTCCCAAAATGAATCTTTTATTTATTTTAATCCTCCACACCTTTCCCCTTGTGAATTTAAAAATCACTTTTAATGAGAGCCCTCCAATTCCATTGACCAAGTTTCAACCATTGATCTCCCTCATCCACTCTCCTTGTGACACTTGTCACAAGGCTATGGCTTCAATCCTAACCCTAACTCTCATTGATTCCTAGCCCTTGATCTCATCCTTCAATCCTCACCCTCCATCCTCCTTTCAGAAACTCTATAAATGAAACCCTCTCCAAGCCATTTGGGGGAGACTCCTTCATGCACAAAACCTCTGCCAAAATCACTCCACAATCTCCTTCATCCCACTATCATAATGTCAAAATCTTGCCTCAATGCCATCTAATCTATCCATCCACCTTGTCTCTCATCTTACATTGTGTTGTATGCATTGAGCAATCCACATTAGTCACACTAATCATGGGAACAATCTGAGGAGCTCTATGGGTGCATCTCCTTTCCGCATGGATTTGTGAGTTCGTTATAAAGGTATAATCGTGTTATTTTGCATTAGATTAGTTTTAATCTTCATTTTGATTTCGCATATCACATTGGCATGCTCAGTGGGACCCACAAGGTCCCAATCTAACTATGCGCATATCACAGGGTTAAATGCGCAGCAGGATCAAATGCACAACAAAACTTGTTATATGCACACTAGAATGGTTTAAATGCGTAGAACTACAGGTAGTTGGTCTTCTACTTTAGTTTGACAGTTTGATTTGTTTGGAATGTTTTCCTAAGTTAATCTAAGGTTTGCAATGTTGATCTTGGTTCAAGTTATTGCTAGCAAACATAGAGAACAAAAGGTTTCCATGATTACTTGACAAAATATAAAACAAACAATTACAATCCTAGGGATGGTAAAGGCAATATTTGATGAGTTCCAACTTGGCTTTCCCCAACCACTTACATAAAGGTGTGATAGATAGTAACTTAATAGCACCAGCTCCCCTCCACGACACTCACTTCTCACGCATATCAAGTATAGTTCCTCCGAAGAGTTGAACTTTTTGTCTCCACACTAGATGAGTGTATGATGTTGGACGGCTTCAGAGGTCCAACCTCCTACGTCAACAAATAGGGGATTTTGGCTTATTAGAACAAATGGATTTTAGTCAAGGCATCTGTTTGGGTGGTTACACATGCAGCAATTTGCTCTGATAAGGAGGCTTCCCAAACTGTAGAGGTTACACTCCACAAGGTTTTGGGGGAAACATTTGTTAGTGTAACTCAATAGCACTCGTTGTTTGCAACTTTCATCACAAACACAACTTATTTTAAGTGACTTGGAGGTGGCTTGGCTTTAGCCCATTATCACTCGAGGTCGTCCTGCTTGGAAGGACGGAATTCCAAGGACAAACCTCTTCTAAAAGTGACAAAGATAAAATGATAAGTTTGCCATTTTGGTCACCTAGTTAAGGGGAGAGCATAGGCCTATTATCATTTTCAAGCATAGAGAATAGTGGTTCTTTATCCTCCTAGTTAAAATAAAAATTACTAAATGTGTTAACTCTATCAAGCAGAAAAATTCTTAACAAGATAGCAATAACTTGGAAAAGATTTTTGTTTATTTTAACCTTCTAACAAGTCTAGGTGTAGATTGTTGCTTGAAAAAATAAACAAGTGTTGATGGGCTGCAGAATTAGTCTCTTTTATGCTACTTTTTATACTTCAAAGACTTCTTTCATAGCATCCTT
This sequence comes from Cunninghamia lanceolata, assembly GCA_027924645.1. Taxonomy (NCBI): domain Eukaryota; kingdom Viridiplantae; phylum Streptophyta; class Pinopsida; order Cupressales; family Cupressaceae; genus Cunninghamia; species Cunninghamia lanceolata. Next base: position 334,679 of record BSBN01001859.1, on the reverse strand, counting down.
TAAGACATTTATCCATGTTTGCACTATGACATGTTGGCCTTCTTTATACTTCTAAGACCTAAACTTATAATATTAATATGGAATGTGATGATCATATTATTTAATGAATGTATTAGATATAGATATGTATAAAAGTATAAATGAGATGTTTTTATGGTTATTCATGGAGAATGCTTGTGGTATATGCTTTGGGAACTAATTCTATGTGCAGAATTAGATGTGTCACGATGAGATTGAGCAATTGTAGCAGGTTGCAGACAAAGGAGTTAATAGAAGTGTGAGTTTCAACGCTAAGAATGCAGAGACAGCTAAAGACAATTATGAAGCATCATGGATAGTAATAAATTAAGGAAATTGGAATTGTTTCAAATATGATTATGGACATTGTTCATGCATCAGACTTCTAATTTGATTTGAATTCTTCTTCTTATAGTCAGTTAGAATAAGAATGTGATCTTGACTCCATGACCTAGTATCTAGGCGCGGTAAATGATCAGAGTCAGTTAATTAATAAATAAGGCTCTCTCTCCATTTTTGTATAGTAAGGGGAAGATGAGATATATAAGGTAGTAGAGTCAAGCTATTGAGAGGTCAGTTATCATTTCCTTTTCTATGTGTAAAGATTCAAGCATGTTACATTTATGGAATACAATCTGGATATGACAAAAAAGATTTCATTGTTGAACAATTTGATATGAGTTGATTCTATGCATGGAATAAGTTAAGCTTCGATATGTGTTACAAAGATATGTAGAATCTGGATTAGATTTGGTTTCATTTAAGGAAGACAGTCTCTTGAGCTGGCCACTCAAGGTATTGATTCTCTCCTTGTTTATTTCATTTCAGTTAATGTTGGTTTATTAGTTTTCTGTTAATTGTAATTTGAATTCAAGTTAGTATTATGTTTTGATCAAATAGATATAGTTCATGAACAAATGCATATTAGTGTGTTTACAAATCCTCCAGAGGTTAACAGTTAGTCATTTCATTCTTGTCAATTCATTAAGTTAATTCTACAGTTTCCCTATTGTAATAGTTATCTAGAGACCTTGTTGTAGGTACCCGTAGCAACTAGGATTTATAGTTGTTTTCACTGTTTTGTAATTCTGTCAATTCCAGCAAGGTAGATTTGCTTGTTTAACGTTAAGATAGAATGATTTAGGAACCATATGAGCCCTGAAGGCATATACTTTGCAAGTACTATCATAAGCTTATGCTCCTTGGTCAATAATTCAATGTAGGAATGCATAGTGATAGAGTGGACTGTTTAAATAGGTTTCCCCTAAATTAGTTAAGTCTACAACACATTAGTTTTCCTCTACAAGTTTTACTTTCCCTTATTAAGCCATGTGATAGATTGTAGTGCAAGATAGTAAAAACATAAAGAAATTGTTCAATTTTAACCCCTAGGTTGGGACTAGATGCAAGTTGTGACGCAACAAAATGATTTACTTTCCTCCTAGTTATGTCTATGTGATGATTTGCACGAACATATTAAGTTACTCTCTCCTAATTAGTTCTAGGTGGCTTAATAATGCAGCTAAAATGACTAAGTCCAGCTCCTAACACCTGCAAATGAGAGTTAGTACGAAAAATCTTATAAAAATATTACAACTCTCTATGACAAATCAAATACGCAGGACTATAGGTTATAAGCGCAACACTGCGATGCATATGCGCAGATTTGCAAATGTGCAGCAATAAGAATCAAATGCACTGGGTTGCGTTGTGTATGCACAGGAAGATCAAAAGCGCAACAAAACGTGTCAGATGCGCAACAAGACAAGTTGGATGCACATAAAAGTATAAGCAGAGCAAGAAATGTTGAATGCACAGAACTTGAAGTTGTAGACAGAACCTTCACAAAACACTCAGATGGAAGTTAAAAATGGGGCAAGCCCCACAGTGGGTGACAAAAATGTTAGAGGAAATATTGTCAACTGTATTAAACTACCAATAATCCAATAACTCAATGAAATATGATGCAAATCAAACAAACAAAGATATATTACCTTGAAGACTGATTTACCTTGAAACTTCCATTGTCACCTATCTTATGTTGATCTCGTTGATGAATAGAGCTCTCATAAGTGTGCACTTCCTCACTATTGAAGATGACAGTACTTGAATGGTTATAGTTGGAATAATGCAATGGAGGCTACCTACAATGCAACTCTTATGAAGATGATAGATGGATGATTGAAGACATGATTGTGTGGATATGAGGAGAATGGAGATAATGCAATGAGCAATATGGATGCTTTGCCAAAGGCACGCTGGTATAATTCCTACAGAGTAAGTTTACTATAGCTTGTGGATGATAGAATGAGGGAATGAGCTTCCTTTTATAGGCCAAGGAGGGGCCAAATCCATGTGTCACAAGATCAATAGTGGAGAAGAAGTCTTGAGAGGTGTACGATGAAGATTGAGTTGGTTGAGATGAGGGAGAGAAAAGGGGGAAGATGTTCCTCTCACATTGACATGGAGGAGAGAAAGGTGTGACATGAGTCCACGTCACAAGGCTCACCATGACCCAAGAGAGAAGGTCAATCAAGGAGACCATGATTATAGGATGGTTAGAAAGAATATAGGGATTCATGGGACAAATGTCTTAAAGCACCCTTTGACCATGGTGACATGGAGAGACCATGCCCTTTTGAATAGGGATAGTTAGAGAGATAATAGGACATGTGGGTGAGGAAAAATAGATTAATTAATTATTAAAATATTTGGTTACATGTGCAACAAGATGAGGTCGATGCGTGAGGTGGATTAGATGACGTGGAATTATGAATGAAGACTTTGGAATAGGATGATTTGGGATTAAATAATTTGATTATTATTTAATTATGGAATGACATTAGAAGAATAGATTTTAATCAACTTAATTAAATAAATTGATATTTTATTTAATATTTGGACTATTAATGATGAACGTGAATCAAATAGATAAATTGATGAATTTATTAAATGATAGAAGAATGAGAATTAAATAAATAATAACTATTTATTTAATTTGTCTTTGCCATTTGTAGGTGTATACAATATGGGGGAGTTTATTGGAACAAAGCCTCTTAACTGAAATCATAAACCACCACTCCATACAAACCAAAGTGTGATAAATATCAAACAACAATAACTAAAAGAGAAAGGAAGAAGAGTCCTAATGAAATTGGAAGTTCTTGCTGAAATAGGGGAACGCAGATTGGTTGAATCAGTTATGTTGAACTCTTAGCTGCAACAGAATCCTTTTCCTTTAATTGTCTTTATTAATTGCTATCACGATGTGTGATTATCTTCATCAAGTGTCTCCATGCTATAGTTGCTATGCGTGATTTAGTTTGGAACCTTTCCTGCTCTGTTGTCTGGGAATTCTTTAGCTACGGGCTACACCTTATAGGTGTTGCGGGTTACAGTCCACCTTCTTTAGTTGCAAGAGTTAGTTCACAAAACATGCACACAATACTAATGACCATATCAAGCACAAATATCCTTTACAACCCATACATTACCACACATAATCATGCACAATTCATCTTATTAAAACCATATTCCATATACTTAATAATTGGGTTTAGGTCTGCATAATGAACATAAAAGATATCAAAGTGTAGGAATATGTATAGGATAAATGTCTGAGAATTTACATAAAAACATAATAAAATTAGTCAATAACTAGACCCATCACTAGCTATGAAAACCCCTTCACAAACCTCCTATAGTAACTACAGATCTCGAAGAAACCTCTCAAGTCTAAAATGTTCTTCGGCGGCAACCAATCCATAACAGGCTGGATCTTCTCTTGGTGTACCTTCACTCCACCAATGCCAATCACATGTCCCAAGTATAGAATCTTTGTCATTCTAAATTCACATTTGGAAGCCTTAGAAAAAAGAGATTGTGCCTCCATGATGCCCAATACCTCATCAATGTGTCTGGGGTGATCCTCCCATGTCCTATTGTATATCAGAATGTAATGAAAGAACACCAATACAAACTTCTGCAACTGTTTGTTGAAGATATGATTCATACAAGACTGAAAAGTCACAAGAGCATTAGTAAGACCAAAGGGCATGACCAAAAACACATAGTGCCCATAGTGACATTTGAATGTTGTCCAATGAATGTCCTCCTCACAAACTCTAATCTAATGGTATTCTGAGCAAAGATCGATCTTCAAAAAGTAAATTGTGCCATGCAAGTCATCTAGAAGCTCATCGATCATGGATATAGGATACCAGTTCTTGATGGCCTTCTTATTTAGGCCATGATAGTTAATGCACATCCTCATCGTGTCATCCTTCTTCTTTACCAAGACCATCAAAGAAGCAAAGGGACTGGAACTAGGCCTGATATGTCCCATATCCAACAACTCCTTGATCATCTTCTCTATCTCCTCCTTGAATCTCCTAGGATGACGATAGGGAGTAGTAATGACAGACTTGGAGGCCTCCTCCAACTCTATCACATGCTAAAAGCCATGATCTAGAGGTCTATCAAGAGGTACCTCTCCAAACACTACATTGTGATTATCCAGTACTGACTGAATGTCCACATGATACTACTGGCTCCTGCTAGAAGAAGACTTAGAAGGCACAAAACACTGGGCTACCCATGCAACATCACCATGTCTAAACAAGGTATCCGTCCTCTTCGTTGTCACAACCCTTGGCACACCATTCCTCATGGCTCTCAACACTATCTTTCTCTCATCTGATATGAACTCCAACTCCATCGTCTGGAAATTCTAGATGTATGTGCCAAGAGAATGTAGCCATTGGATTCCCAAAACAACATCTATATCTCCAATGCCAACTACATAGAAACATCAATGATCATGTAGTCACCCATATGGATACTCAACTATAGAATCCTCTTTGTGCAACTCATCTGGAAACTATCTACAACCATCACACTGAAACCCGTAAACTACTCTGCCTGCAATCTTCTCCTCACCACCAAACCCTCATCAATGAAGTTATGAGTGGCCCCGCTATCAACCAAATATGCAACCTTTTGTCCCTTTAGGACTCCTCTCACTCTTAAAGGATTGTACTCAGGGACTCCTGATAGAGTAGCAATAGTACCTTGTACTATATCATCTATTGTAGCACCAAGCTCCAATGGTTGCTCCTCATCATTACTCTCTGAAGTAGCCATGTCTTAGACCTCGTCATTATCTACATCAGATGTGACCTCAATGTAGTGTGCTTTTCCCTAAAACTTAGGCTTGGAAGGTGCTAAAAACTTCATCCCTCTAGCTCTCTTGAAGGCTTCTCTCAAAGAAGGTGGATCTAGGGCTTCTACCCATCCATGAAGTGGATCCTCTAGTCCCTTAATAAATAGGTATGTTAATCTAGTCTCTGACATATTCGGGACCAATATTGCGAGCTTCTGAAACTTTGAGATGTAGGTGTCCACTGAATCCTTTTGATTGAGTAGGGCCAATTCTTTGAAGAACTGCTCAGGATTTGTCTCATTGAACCTATCAATTAGCCTATGTGAGAACTCAATGTAAGTGGTAACATGGCTATGTCCTTGAGTTACCATACCATTGTACCAGCAATCTAGAACATCTCCCTCCAAGTGAAGTGTAGCAAATTATATAGCATCTCTCTCGAACATAGAGCTCAATGTGAAGTAGTTATCCAACTTTTAGATCCATGTTCATGTCGTGATCTTCCCCAAACCATCAAAAGGAGTGATGTTGACCTTACTCAATTTCTTTTGCAAGTCATAATTATTGTCATTGCCTCTTTCTTCTCTGGGTTCATCTTCATCCTTGTAATCATCAAAGGTATTATTTGCCTCTTGTGGTACATTTTCTAAAGTTCTTGACTAATCCAAGATGGTAGGTATATGAGCATTGCCATCGCTTTGCAAATCTTCATTATTGCCTATATTATGCCCCATATATTGAGACATGAGTTGCATGAGATTTCTTCGACTCATTGCAATGTCATTGAGGATATCCCTCATGCTAGGTTCTCTATTGCTTCTATTACCCATGTCAGCTTCTTCTTCTTCAAACCTGTATCAACAAGTCGTTGCCTTCTCCTATATGTGATAAGTTCTCTATCTTCGGGATTCATACAACAACATTAGGTGATCACCAATGCAAACTCACATATAAAAACCTTTAGGTTGGCAATATCAAAGCTCTGATACCACTGTAAGATCACTAACAAGATCTACCCTAGAGAATTATGATTTTTCTTCTTTCCAAACCCTAAATTTGAATTCTGATTTTTATTTCACAAATGATGAGGAATGATGTCACAAATCAAACCCTAGATAGGTGAACTCCTTTAACTAGGCATCGCTCCATTGGAAGTGGCAAAACACATGCAAAATGAAGGTAGCGATGGCTAGGACTTGGCTCCCACCATCCACAATGAAGTCGCTCTCCTTGGCGCTCAATCTAGGGTGAAAACCCTAGCACAATCAATGCTAAAACTCTCCAAAATGATGGCACTCCAAGTCTGATCTGAAAATTTGAATATACCCTTGATCCTCTATCTCTATCTCTATCTCTATATGAAAGTGAAGTTTGCATAGGCTATCAGATATGATTCATCCCATTATGCCATAGTCGTATGGATATGAATTGAAATATGTCCCCATTACATGGCTCCTATTCTAGTTGTATGCTATGTCATCCCACTCACACCAATCTGTTACATTTATCCTTGGACTAGAGAAATAGCCCAAAGGGAAGGTGATGTTGAAGGAAAGAAGAGATTCAAGTTCCTCCTAAGGACACCTGCATTGACATACAAATGGGTTGGTGAAGAGGATGACTAAAAACATAGTAATGGTTTTAAACTTAATTGTAGCCACAACGATTGCAGGAATGATGTGTTGTAGAGGAGAGGAAAGAAAATAGATAAATGATATATCATGTTGGGTCACGACTATTCAACAAGAGATCCAACAAGCACCGTGCTACCCCTCTACTTAAATATCATCCACTTCAATGGTCAAACAGTCAATAGTAATTTTACACCTCATTCACAACAAAAATATTGTAAATATTTGTCCTATTTTTATTGGCTAAAATTAACCTTTAACAGTTGAAACAGATGATATTTAAGAATAGCCCCATTCTACATACAATTTCTTTGTCTTTCGACAACAACTATTCTCTTTTTTACCATGGCAAAGGTGAAATTTAAGGAGAAGCACTGTTTTGAAAAAAATTGGACAGATAAATTTTAAAAAATTAAACTTGATAGAAAGGTAAGGTCGAAACATTAAAGTTACCTGTTGTTATCCATCCCATCACCAATGCTATTTTATTGGGAGAATATGATCATTAATAATATTTTTGTATGTTAATGATTTTTAGGCATGCCCTTTTGTTGGGAGAATAGCCACTTCCTCAAATGAATGGATGATTGTTTCTAAATACAACCAAATATGATATGGGCATCTAGTCACACTGAAGGCATTCCCTTTGTGAGCAAAGTGGGTTGACTTTACAAATCAAGGGTCTTCATTGCTATAGAGTCATGCAAGACAATTGAGATGAATCTAACCGTTCGATTTCGATTTCATCAAGTTTTGTTTCCGATTGGTTGCGGCCTGCTAAAAAATGGTGCCACGAGGATGAGGCACCATCAGATTTTCACCATTTTTATTTTTCGACTACCTTTATTAATAGAACTAAAATTCTGCGTAATAAATAGTATCTTGGGTCATTCGTGGGAAGTGCAAAGCCAGCCAACATGTCAGATCAGTCTCTTAATAAGCACAGGTGAACTTGGCTAGGTAATGATGACAAATTTGCCTCAGCATGGATTATAAGCCTGATTTTTCAATTCATGATTGTTGAATCTACATGTATTGAGGGCTTTCCAATACATAAAATAACTAAAATAGATATTTTTATATAAAATGAATGAATAAATTTACCCGAGCCGGTTGCCTGCATGTTGAGTAAATTTGGAGAGTGAAAATTTTATACTATATATTATGGTAACATGTATTAAAAAAAAATTCCCATAGATTACAACTCACTGTTTTTAGATTTTAATGGTTTTGTTTTATGGCAACTTTAAAAATAATTTAGCAAATGTCATAAAAACATCACGTTATTATAACCAATATCATTGATTCATTTATTTTATATTTTAATTTTTTTTAGTTTTTAATGACATTTTTATTGTATATATTTAAAATGAATTTTATTCTATATCAATAATTATATATTGTATGTTTTTAAATTAAATAACAAATATATAGATATTATATATAAATATTTAATTAACTAGAATATTAAATATTATAAATATATAAATATTAAATATTTATTATATATAAATATTATATATAAAATATTTAATTAACTATAATTTTTTTAAAATTTTATTTTATCCATAAAAATGGGGTTAGGGTCCACTCTTATTATAAATAAACAAATGAGAATTAAGGTAACCATTTCATACCCATGGATGGGGAGCAAAGACAATGAGCTAACTTAGAAGAAGATGAAAGGCAAAGAGATCCTGGATGATACAATGATAACAGAAATAAAAATATTGAGAATCAGATCTAGAAGAAGCCCTAAAGGACTAAAAGCTCCTCATAACCAAATAGTCAAAAATAGGTGCATGTCATCACATTCATTTGGTTGAGCCCTTCCTTCTGCTCCTAGTAAGAATGGAGTCCATGGTCCATTGAGTTCCACCATCAACTCTATCCCAACCTTCTATCCATAGTTTCTCTGCTTCAGATTTTCATCCCTTCTTCTTTCTTGGAATGTTAATGTTTGGTTTTGTAATACCACTTGTGATTTGGGCAATGGAGCACTTCCTTATAGGGACAACCACATCTTCATGGTCTAAGAAACCAAGAAGCTCATCATCAAGTTCCTCCATAAAAGGAAAAGAGCCCTCATCATCAAAGCGATCACCCTCGAGCACTCAAAAAGATGATTAATTCCATAAAAAAACTTCTTTGGGAGGGCTCCCAGCAGGGGTGGATCCACAAAAGTTGTGGTATCCACAAAGGTCGCAGGTTCTTGCTTCACTGATCTAAAATGTTATTTCTCAAATATGTTGAATCTTATTATTTTTAAAGTATTTCTCTTATTTATCAATAACGTGCATTTATATCAAGTCACCTTGAAAATTTCTCGGTTTGAGACTAGGGGCAAGGCCTCTTGAGAATCACTTTGGAAATGTCATTGGTGTTTTATATATCTGCCCCATAATGGACAAAATTTTACAACTACCAGGGTCACAACCTTAAAAAATAGCAAGAAGCATCAACAAGCATAATCAATGACAAACCAAGTTAACTATGATTGCTCTTTAAGTGGAGGAACATCAAATAAAACCTATTATAGGGTTAAGACTGTTGTAGCTACTAATCATTTCAACAACCAAAGTTGAATATAAATAGATAGAAAGAAAGAGAGAGGAGATAGAGAATTGGACAGAGAGGGACATAGAGAGAGGTAGAGATACAAAGAGGTAAAAAGGGAGAGAAATAAAGAGAGATGGTAAGAGACAAATAAGGAGTCAGAGAGAGGAGACAGAGAAAGGAAGAGAGAAAGAGAGAAAGAGAGAAGGGGAGATAGAGCTACCATCCATGGGATTTGCACCATACATCTCTACATCCATTGACAGACACTAAGGATGAAACTCCTTTTGACTAGGGACATGTAATGCATGAAGATAGTCCTAAAGTCTAGATTAGTACAAAATCAAGGTTCCATTTTTTTGTCAAGTTACACTAGAATGCATTGTCAAGTTTTGTACACCTTCCACCTCAATCAATTTACCTGAGAGAGAGAGAGAGAGGTAGAAGAGAGTGAGAGGTAGGGAGGGATAATGGAAAAGAATGAGAGGAGAGAGTGACAAAGAAGGGGGTGAACACAAAAGTATATATAGAGGAAGAAATAAGGGGAGAGAGAGAGAGACATAAGAGAAATAAAGATAGAGAGATAGAGACTGCGGGAGATGAAGAGATAGAGAAATAAATATGGAGAGAAAGAGACATAGAGATATAGATAAATAGAGGGAGAAAGGAACAAATAGTGAGAGAGAGAGGAAGAGAGAAAAAGACAAGCAAAGAAAGATATAGACAAAAGAATAAAGAGAGGGAGAGATAGACAGAGAGATAAAGAGAGGGAGAGATATAGACAGATAAATGGGTGCTTAGTATTAAACCACCCCCTGTCTTTTTTAAATATGGCATCCTTATATACATTTTTTAATTTAACAATATAGAAATTTTGGGACATCAATATTTCTTTTAAATGCACTTTTTTCCTTCTCTATAGGTATTTGCCCTTTTTCCATGAGGGATGTTCCTTTGATGGGTTTTTCAAAAATGGAGTGCATGCATTTTATGCCATGTTCCTTTTACAAAAGTTTTCCCATAGTGAGTTGTAAGATTGAACACAATGAGCATTCCCATATCATCTAAAAATTCAAAAAAAAACAAATGTTTTTCCCATGAAATTTAATATTTTTAGACAATTAGGAATTCTCATTCAAAAATTATAGCATGACCTCCAAATTATGCAAAGGTGTGAAATTATAAAAGTAATGAAGGTAACTATGTTTGATCGATATTTGTATTGTGTGACATCCCATGAGAGGATGCATGATGGTAGGCTAGCAAATAAACATGATGTAAGTGGTGGCCATGCTTATATTTGCAAGAGAATGCTTATTAAATGTAGGTGTGAAAATACATACATGCTTCAAATAATATGCATAGGTGACAACTAATGGAATACAAGTGAACATAGGTGTAGTGTATGAACAAGAATCTAGAAAGGGGATGCATGCAAATAGAGAATACACACCAAACATGAAATCTCAAACATTTGAAGTAGCTTCTAAGCAAAATACAGGAATCTTGAAATATATTAAGATTATGCAAATTAATTCACAACACTTGAGAAAATAAAAATGACATGGCCAGAGAGAGAGAGAGACGACCTTTTGATCATTCATTTCATGCCAACAATCAAAGGATGAAATATGTAATGAGTATTCCAAATCAGAGGTTAGTACTACATTAAATATCATAGAGCTTGGTACAGGTTGGTCTAGATCATCTCTCTCCACAGGAGCCTCACAAAATGGTACTTTTCATGCAAAAGATCCAACGATAGATAAAAGAGAAAGTGAATTTCAATCAGTCATTTCATGCCAATGATCCAAAGATGCTATTGTTAGAGACAACTACACTTTAGTGTGCAATGGGTACACTAAAGATATCTTCAAGGTGAATTATCCAGTCCTTAAGAAAATGATGTGATTCCCTAATTACAGTTCCCAATGGACACATGTCATCTTCATATTGTTGGTATGAAACGACTAATTGAAAGTCACTCCTCTTTTATTTATCTCTTTCCCTTTATATATCTTATCTCTATCTCTCTCTCTCCTACTCTATCTCTCTTTATCTATTCCTCTTTCTCTCTATTTTGGAGCTAGATGATCTGGACCAACTCATACCAAGATCCACTTTTTACATTATAAAAGTACCCATAGCTTTATCTTTAATGTAGGTTTTCCATTAGAATGCTTGACCATAGGGCCCCAAGTATATCACACAATAAAACATTTTTTCCAATATGTTTATGCAATTAACCATAGTTTTATAATCCCATAATGGACAATGGCTTTTATTTTAGGGAATGTCTCTTCAATTGTCATGGATGGCAAAGGTAAAATCTAAAAATAATTATTCATAGGAAGGTTGTGCATGTAGCCATGTTTTCTACTTGAAACTGAAAAGTACTTCGAATCCACAAATTTTAGTTCAACTTCATACATAAATAAGGATATGGTCTTTCCATACACCTTTTGGCATACTATACACATATTCACAGTAAAAGTATGGTGGGGCTTGCTCAAACTCTTTAAACTTCCACTACTGAGCCACAAGGTGATCTAGAACTCCAAATCCAACCAATGCTTTAACATGGTGTGGAAAATAAAAAATTATATCTTTATTTTCTATAAACAAGCCTTTTGAAGACATACTTTCTTTGAGATTTATCTTCTGAAATGTTTTCCTATGATGGGTTTCATAATATTTCTTTTTTTAAATATAAAGATAACTGAGAGAGAGAGAGAGAGAGAGAGAGAGAGAGAGAGAGAGAGAGAGAGAGAGAGAGAGAGAGAGAGAGAGAGATGGTCCATCTGCCCAACTTCCACATGTCAGTTTCTATTTTTGAATGCCTTAGTGTCAATATTTAGTGTTTTCGAAGAGATATATAATAGGAGAGAGATATAAGTGATATAGAGGGAAAGAGGGAGAAAAGAGAAATAAATAGAGGAAAAGGGAGAGTGAGAGACACAACAAGGATATGAGAGAGAAATAGAGAGGGAGATATAGATGAATAGAGAAAGAGAGATAATTATGATGGCTCATATGTCGATCTTCTACATGTTAGTTTCTATTTTTTAATGCCTTGATGTCAATATTTAGGGTTTTGGCTCGTTAAGGAAGAGGAATGTAGAAGGAGATGGGGAGAGAGAGGAGGGAGAGATAGAGATATGAAGAGATACAGAGATGATAGATAGGGAGAGGGTGAGGGAGAGATAGAAATATATAGATATAGAGATATAGATAATGGGAGGGAGGGATAAAGAGTTAGATAGATAGATAAATAGATAGATAAGGGAAAAGGGACAAGGAGAGATAGAGATAATATAGAGAGGGAAAGATAAAGAGGGAAAGGGAGAGAGAGAAAGGGATGGGGAGACAGAGAGATGACTTGAGACAAGAGAGAAATAAAGAGGGACACATAGAGATATATAGAGGGAGATTGATAGAGACAAAGGAATAGAGAGATATACTACCTTTTGATCAGTCATTTCATGCTAACAATCAAAATATGACACATTTAATGAGCATTCCAAAATTAAGGTTAGTACTACATTAAAGATCATGGAGCTTGGTATGGGTTGGTCTAGATCATCTAGCTCCACTGGTGCCTTGGGAAATGGTATTTTTCATGTGAACGATCCAATGATAGATAAAAGAGAGAGTGACATTCAATTGGTCGTTTCATGCCAATGATCCAAAGATATAATAAACTATTCTGAGAGATAAACGGTTGATAGTTTACTATAGGCCAACAAAGACGATTCTATGAAAATAGATTCTCTTTTCAATTCCTTGTGAAGTCCTAATATTGCTTCTCTTATAGGACACTTAATAGAGCACTCCATTTTTTATCCATCAAATGTTTTGCTAGACATCCATCATACGTAAATAATTTTGATAGATGGTAACCTGGATTGGATATATATTGAGCTTGTACTCATGTAAAATAGGTCATAGGGATATTGAGCTTATATATAGTATATCTAAATCATGATTAATAGAATGCAAGTGAACTTCACTTAGAAAACAAAAGATGACATGGACCATAAGGATACCAGACAATCATCATTTGCTTAAAGACATGGCAATTGAACTTCCACAACTCTTCGGCGTACCCATTGCACACCAAAATGCGATTGCTAGTATAAATAATTGTTGCGTTTACCTGTCACTATAAACATATGTCATCCCATTTCACATCAAACCAAATCATTTCTAATATCTGCCACTGCTACGGCTAATAGTAGCATTTAAAGCCACACTGCCCAAAATGACGGTTGTACTTTGCCAACTTTTCATTGTCCTTATTAACCAATGCATTGCCCTCAACGTGCCCTTGCTTTTCATTTGCCACCTCATTGTCTTTTCAACTCCTTTATCCCATCTCCAAGCTTTATCCCAACCTCACATGGAATCCTATCAATGCCATGCAACTTTAAATGGAAGAGTTCTGCAGCTCTGTGAAAGTCGGTATATAGAGGAGAAACTCGTTTTCAACTAACTTTCTTCTCTCTTTTCCATGTTTCGTTGTGGATTGTCCATTATGGTATATTATTCTTAACCCTCCATTCTCTTCCCCACTCAGCTATGGATTAGTCACAAATGCATGCCGTCTCTGCTGGCCGTGGTATTAATTCCAAAACCCATACTTTACTTCTTATTTCCCTTTCCTTTTAAAACAGAAGTTAGGGTTTCATTTTCTTAATTTTAGGGTTTTTTTGTTTTTCAGTTCAGTGAGAGGTGGGTGGCAGGAAGCATCTGAGTGAAGGTAAGGATATATTTATGTCCTTGCTTAGGCTACGAGGCTTTTAGTGTTTAAATAAATTCATCTTACCCTGTCTGTTTTCATTCTCTTAATTTTAGGGTTTTTTCGTTTTTCAGTCCAATGAGAGCCGGGTGGTACGAAGCATCTGAGAGGCAGCAGGTAAGGATATATTTGAGTCCTTGCTTAGGCTATGAAGCTCTTTAGTGTTTAAATAAATTCATCTTACCTTGTCTGTTCTCATTTTCGTAAAGCACCCATGCCAATGCACACATCAATGCTAGTTGTAGACTCCATTTTGGCATTGTTGGCAGGGGTTAAACCTGCGAATTTCATTTGGTTACATGCTTTTAAAGCCTCCTCAACAAACCCATTTTGTATATATCCTGTAACCATGGCATGGCATCTGGTGGAGGCACTTTTTTCAAAATCCTTATAAGCTTTGGGAAAATACGATTTAACTTTAAAAGTCACCATTCCCCTTTTTGCATCCAAAAAAAACTGGCAATTTCCAATATTTGATAAACTTTGCCTACATTCTTGAAAGGCGTGTTCAGCTTTCTGTTCATTGTAATGAAAGAACAGGTTGTTTTTTTAGATGAGCAAAAGAACTGAATAATTTTACCATTTATGTCCCTTTTAGATGAGCAAAAGAACTGAATAGTTTTACCATTTATGTCCCTTCTATTAAAATGCATAAACTTCTTCCACAGCCTTGAATCAATTCCTCGGAAGGCGATTCTTTTGTTTTCTGTTCGCGCTCCCCTTCAGCTCACATCAAATCTTGCAATTTGATATGCTTGCCTGAGTTATTTGCTTTCAACCATTTTCCCTTTCCTTTTCCTTAGAAAAAAAATAGAAATTGTAAAGTATCCGGCGGGGGACATTTAAATGACATGAGACATTTTCTGACACGACTTTTTCCCGGTGTGAGAACAACCGACTAGTTTAGAAAAATTTCCAGTATGAAGAGACAACATTTCTGGCCATTTTCGCACCAAAGCTTACACAGTACACAAACTAATAATTCTATTAAAAAATAAAAGAAAAATAAATATATAATTTAGAATAATTCTATATAATAATAATTGGTAGATGGTCAAAACTATGTAAATGTGTGTATGTATGAAGGCTTAAATTTGATGGTTGTATGTCGAGAGGCATTCTACAGTCACAGCGGGGTGGAGATGAGAGCACTCATTTTCCTTGTAAATATATAGAAAAAAAACAAAAAAGAAATTGGAATGGTTGAAGGAAAAAAAGGTGGATTTATGAAAATAAAAAAACTATGGAACCAAAAAAGAAATTGCAAAAAATAATAAAGGTTGAAGGAAAAAAGGTGGAAAATATAAAACCAGTATATTTATATTTAAAAAAATATATCTTTAGCTTTTTCTCCTTCAACCCTTTTTAATTTCTTTTTTAGTTTTTAAAATTTTTCCTTTGATTTTCTTAAATTTTATTTTTCATTTTCCTTTTTGGTATTTTAATTTTTTTCTTATAAATTTAGGCAGAAAAAATGAGTGCTATCATCTCCACCCCGCTGTGACTGTATGACGCCTCTCGGCGTAAAAACCATGCAAACATGGAAAATAAAAATAAAAACCAAAAAAGAAATTGGAAATGGTTGAAGGAAAAAAAGAGGAGAAAATCACAAAAGATATGGAAAACACAAAAAAACACTACCTGATATCTCTCGGCATACCATAGATATATATTTTTAAATATAAATATACTAGTACATGCATACATTTACATATAGAATACTGCAATCAGGGCTTAAATTTGACAGTTGTATAGCTGTATTTAGGCATTTTAGTTATAAAATATAATTGAAATTTTGAAAAGACTGTATCATAAGAAAGGAGAGATTTTGGACAAACAATCAAAATTTATATAGGATTATAATGATATATATATTTGGTTTTTATGTAATTTACTTATACTAAAGTATGTCATATTATTTTAAAGGCACCATCGAATAGATAATTGTCATACAAAAAATTGTTTGATAAGCAAGGTTGACTGTCAAATTTAAACCCTGACTGCAATCCTTCGAAGTTTTGATGGTCTACCAAGTTACCAACTATTATTTTATAGAATTATACTATATATTTCTAAAATATATATTTATTTATATTTTATTTTTTGTAGAATTATTATTAGCTGATAGGCTTTTATATGTGAGCATTATAGTGCTCAGAAAATTTTCCTTTTCTGACACAGGAAAATTTTCTAAGCTCGTCTGTTGTTCCTATTGGCGTATAATTCAGGGCTTAAATTTGACAGTTGTATAGTTGTATTTAAACATTTTTGTTGTAAAATACAATCAAAATTTTAAAAAGACCGTATCATATGAAAGGAGAGATTTTGGACAAACTGTCAAAATTTATATAGAATTATGTTGATATATATATTTGATTTTTATATAATTTACTTATACTAAAATATGCTATGTTTCACGGCGTTTCGGGGACGGGGGGACGGGAACCTGTATCGGGGATGGCAGTCGAGGGCCAATTTTTGGGGAGGGCAGGGGATGGCGATATATGAATTTTTCAAAAAATTTTATATATATATATATATATATTTAAGAATTTTTCAAAATATCAATATGAAATAGAGATATCATATATGTTAAATAACTTAACAACAATATCAATATGTGAATAAATCATGACAGCAGTAGTGTAACATACTAACAGCAGTATAAACTATAAACTAAATTTTTTACTGGCCTTGCCACTTGGATACAACACTTGAACTCTTTGATCATTTCCTCTTCTTCCATGGGCGGCTTTCATAATGCTGTTGCCACTTTACATCAAACTTGGCAGAGATTTAGCTTGGCTTTGCCAAGACAAAGTGTGCCACTTTGTCACCTTGGATTCTTACTTAGCTTGAGTGCACTTTCCTTAGGTGATTTCTGCATTATATGCGCTGAGGTGGAGATTTCTAGTGGCCAAGCCACCAAAATGTGCAGTTTGTTCTGACTTAATTTCTTTGATGATACCTTGGTGAGTTTTCATAAGCTCTTTTCTGACTTTTAGATGCTACAATCTAATGGCTTTTACCATGAATAAATGTGCCTTATGCCCTTGCTATCTCATTCCAACTTTCATCCCATGACTGCCTCTGCTTGCATGACAGAAAAACCCTCTAATCTTCCCTGACTTTTTCCTTGTTCTGCTCCATTGTTTTTATCATTTGCTGCTCTGATGTGATCATGTTTTCCCTGCAAAATTGTCAGTTGAAAGGACAAAGACAAGATAACCTTTGCAAACTGACTGGGAGGTTGACAATTGACTCAGACTGTGCAAACTCAAGGATTAACTGATAACAAACTGACTAAAAGAGGGATGAAAACTGAGTTTCTTATGGGTGCTAATAATAGTTTCATGATACAGAAGGTAATAGACATTGCAACATTTTCAATATTAAATAAAGGCTTAAAACCATAGTTTGAAAACTCGGACTCGCCGCGGACTCGGCAGCCCAAAATAGGACTCGGATTCAGGACTCGGCTAAAAACTCGGCTAGGACTCGGCAAAGAAGAAAACCGTAGTTTTACAAAAAAAACAAAAAGAAATTAATGCATTTAGAGAACATAAGATCCATAATTCAAACATTACATGTGTCATATGATCTAGGGCATGTGTATACTCAGTGTTCTGGGTTGCATCCCTCAGTTGTTTGTACATAGATCCTGAAAATGACTAAGCCTGGTATCCTGATATCCTGAAAATCCTGAAAAATTGACTAAGTCTGAAATCTGGTGGATCCTCCAAATTCTAGAATCTGCATGTTAAATCCGGTGAATCTGAGACCTATCTCAAACATCCTGAAAGGTATATTGAAAAATATTTAAAGTATAAGGTATATTTAAATATATTTTTCAATATACCTAACCCTGGGCGTTTAAGTGGCAGAAAAGTTTATAGAGGGGGGACGCCTGGGTGTCCCCGGGATGTTTTAGACGTCCCCGGCCGTCCTGGGGACGCCCAGGCGTCCCCAATTCACTTTCTGCCATCCCTGATTTTTTTGCACGTCCCAGGGACGTTTCCTGTTTTTTCATTTTTTGGGGGACGCCTAGGGGACGTCCGCTGCTGTCCCCCCGTCCCGGAAATGCCACAGGGGACGGGGACGGGGATGGGGGTGGAGGAGGTGGGGACGCGTCCCCGTGTAACACAGAAAATATGTCATAGTATTTTGAAAACACCATTGAATAGATAACTGTCATAAAAAATTGCTTGACAAGCAAGGTCGACTGTCAAATTTAGACCCTGGGCGTACTCCTTGAACCTCCTATGGGTGCAAGTGCTAGTTAGCCGATATGTTGGTGCGGCTTCCAGGTGGAACTTTTTTGGTATTGATTTGCTTTATTGGGTTCTTTTTTAGAAGAAAAAAAAATATTGGCAGCAATCTCTAATACTTCTAAATCTGCATTTATTCCTCTTTACAAGTCTGCCATAAATGATCTTTTCAATTCTAATCTGCAGATCTGCTTGTGTAAGATATTATATTTCATTCTACTCAACACACTTTTCCACCACACTTCACATTCCATTTTATATCTTAATGGCTCTATGAAGAGAGACATCTCTTTGAAAGATGATGACCTTTCAAACAATCGTGACTCTTTTTCATTACTAATTGCTGCCCTTCAAGCTTGATCACAGCCTTTAGTAAACTAATACAAATGTTGATTTATATCCATAAGCGCTGCCTTGTATATTTGATCGCTATATATATATATATATATATATATCTTCCTTAATTGCTGCCTTAATGACTTTTTAACATTGTCTTTGGTCAGCCTTCATAAATAGAAATTGTTGCCTTATAAGAATCGCATCATCTCTTAATACATTCGCTCCTTTTTGTATGTATAATTTCAAATTAAATTATGTCATTCTTTGGCACCAGACAAGGAAGTCGGCCAGCATGGGGAGGTCGGCCTCATCAAGCATCTTTGATTATTTTCACACTTTCCACTTTGAAATCCTTTTCCTATGGAGGTGGCAGATACATCGACCAGATCTTGTTTCTTTATCGACCTGGAGAACTTAAACAAATATGTCTTATCTTTTAGACGTCTCTCATGGTGTACCTTCTATGCATGCAGCCATACTTGCTTCTCTTACCACCTATTCTCTTGTTCAAATCTTCCATCGATAGCATGCAGATTTTGATTCTTTGCAAAGTCTAGTGAGCAAGGAAGTATAGCAATTATATTTCTTAATCTCTTTCACAATATCGAATGCTTCCTATAGCCTTAGTTGACTTCATTATAATTTATTATATGTATGTGTCTTCAAAATCATTAAAGTAAGTCGGTCACCAATATGAAACTATCCTTTGACATCCATGACTCAATAGATTGATATTAATCTTATTTTGACATCAATGACAAATAATCCAACAATCTCGTTCATACGCTTTTTTTATCAATGACATCAATCTTGGACAACTAACCCCTTCTTGACAGCAATGACAACATTTGCAACATAATGCTCATTTTAAATTATGTGCACTGTTGTTTAGTATAAGGTAGCCGCTAACCGTACTGCATAGCAGTGAAACTAAAAGCTTTGGAACAGGGTATGGATATCTATCAAAGCATAATGGAAGGGGGATTTTTGTCAGATATTATAGTTGGAAATGCTCTGGTAGACATGTATGCAAAATGTGGAAGCATAGAGAAGGCAGAAAAATGTCTTCAATTATTGCAGACTTGTATTCTCAATAACGTGCTTTCACAAGGGGAAAAAGTCTACTCTTTCACTGCTCACAGGCAATTTGCATTTGCTACATGCACAACTTTTCATAATAAGTGTATGCCTAGTTCAATTCTTTGTTGCTTTTAACCTAGTAAATGAGCATATTATGAAAAGTTGTGTGTAGTAAGCAGAATGTGCAGTGCCTCCTTTAATATATGCAATGGCAATGAATTTTATGATTATAATTGGAGCGTGGAATATGTAGTGTTATCTAGTCTATGTCTACCACAGTGACTGACAGTGCACAAAAACTACTTAGCAGCCAAACTTTTAAGGCACACTTCTAGTTTCACGGCTATGCGCTGCGGTTAGTGTCTACATTATACTAGCCACCAGTGCACAAAAAAAAGGGCCCAGCAGCTAAACGATTAAGCCATGCAATTAAAATTAGCATTGTAAGCTGTGATTAGATTTAGCTCCTGTGGTCAGTATACATATTGGAGTGGAGCAGGCAAACCTTAATAGTAGATGTTTGCAGCATGAATGGATATGGGGATGTCTATGGAACATGTTGGAGAAAGAGGGGAACTCAAGTGTAGAATATTGTCAGTGGATGCTTTTTTCTCCTACATACCAGTGGTGAATGGTGATATGTTTGTTTCTTTATTTCTAGCAAATGCAAAATATAATCTTTAGCCATAATGCAAAAGATTTCTATCTCCATAGTTAGTTCATTATTTTACTGTAAAGTGTGATATGTCACTGTGCTTTTATTGCAGAGATGACCCTTTGTTATCTGTCATAACACAAATTCTTCGCTGTTGCTCCTAACCACAATACAATTAACTTTGAATGTGATGTATTGCAAAAGGAAAAGTAAAACTGATACAAGTGCAGTCATGTTCTGGCTTTGTTTCTAACAAAATGGATAACCCCAGTTTTCTCACTCTATTCAATCATGTTTATCACAGTTGTACAGTGTACTTTATTCTGCCTTGTGGACATGAATATGATATAGCGGACCCCCAACTTTGATGAAGGGCACCATGATTGGAGGGAATACCTTCTTCGATATGGTGTCTGTACTTTATTGATTGTGTTCCGAAGCAGTAAAAGTGTGAACCTATTGATCTATATTGATTGTTGCCTTTTTTTTACAGTGTGTTCCAAGCTTCATATGAAATAGCTGGAAATGGTACTATGCATACATTGAATAGATTCCTCTGGCTTAAGAATTTGTTTTTTAATATGAAAATTGAATGCTTTGTTGCCAGTAGGATGCTTTTGTTTGAACACTTTGAAGGTGAGCCTAATACCTTCACCATACTTTTTTAGGTATCTTTTTACCTTACAAAGAAAGTTGATCCTGCTGTTATACTGGATTGCTGACATCTTCGTTTGGTATAGAAGATTAATTGCAATGGTGAAGAAAAATGGATCGCTGCACCAATTGTATCAGTGTGTATATATTTTGTATATCTAAGGATGGGTAGTAGTGGTAACATATTTTGTATGTTTTGTGTACGCCTAGTTGGGAATGGTCGTAATATTCAACACTTATTGGAGTAGTAAAAGTAAACCATTTTTCTATTTGATATGGTGAAGAAAAATGGAGTTCTGCACCAATTTTATCAACTTGTGTTTGTAAATATTTTTTATATCCAAGGGTGGATGGTAGTAGTAACATATTTTGTAAATGACTGGTATGAACAATCTTTATATTCAACACTACGGTATTGTAGTAAAAGTAAGTCATTCATTGCAGATTTCTGCTTGCTATGGTGAAGAAAAATGGAGCTCTACACTGTTACCGTGCTAATCATCAGGGTTAACACAATTCAGTTTTGCTTTTAGTGTTGTAATTAGTTTTCAGTTTTGTATTCAGTTTTCTGTTTATTTGGCAGTTCAACTAAACTTCCTTTTATAATCAATAAAGTTTACCATTCTTCCTTTCTATCAATCCTGCCCTGATGGTGGTATCAGAGCACAGGAATTCAAATGCACTGTTGCGTCAATAAATTCCCGCTTCAACATATACTCCTTTTTATATTGAGTTCCCTTGTAAAGAGCAAGCAGAATTGCATATGGTGTAGAATTCTTTTGAGGGAGATATCGACTTTGAGCACTTGCAACGTCCAATTTCCAATTCCTTTGACTTTGCCGGCTCCTCTGAGATGGCAAATGAGGTCCTTGTGATTGCAGCAATACTCTGCTATTTGCTGAAGAGGGTGCGGGGGAATGCCCTGATTCGCTGAAGCGTTTATTTCCACAGAGACAATTTCTTCTTGATTTGAAGCCGCCTGCGCTAACTGAGATACTGTGTTAAGGAGAAGAGGCCGATATTTTTTCAGGTGCAATCTATTTTTTACACATCTGCGGTTTATTTATCACCTGTCATAGAGATATTTTTATCTTGCTATTTCAATACAAATTTAACTAAAAAATAAATCAAGAAATAAATTTGAATCTACAAATTGTGTGCAATTTTTACAATTCACAATGCAATCTATTGTGTCAATGATTGGTGAAACTTTAATTGGAAAAGACACATGGATAGAATGGTATAGAAAATTAAAAAACACACTTATTTTCAATGATTTGTGCTGTAATATTTGTGATGGAGATGTCCAAGCCACAACACCAACTGCGCTTAAAGAAAAAGAAGTATGGCAATATAAAATTTCAAAAGCCCTGACTTTGATAAGGGCTTCTGTCAATGGAGATGTGTTTCAACACATACAAGGGTGTAGAGGAGGTGTAAATGGCAAAGGGCACTCCCAACATGACAACCAAAATGATAGACACCACTTGTATTGAAAACGATGTGGTCGAAAAGGTAGTAATGAAGTTCATGAATGCAATTCTTATGGGATAAGATAGAAATCTTTTTTTAAATAAAAAGATAAAACACACTATAATGACAAAGCATTAGGAGCAGCCCAATTTGCATGTGGTAGTGATGATGATGAATTTGTGCTTTCTATTTCAGATTTGCCTATTGTAATTCAATTAATGTTTCATGGCGTGATGCTTGGGTCTTAGATACCAAAGCCACACAACATATGACATTTTGGTGTGATTATTTTGAAGAATTTCATGAAGGCGTTTGTGGTCCAATCTATGACAAATAAATCAAGTCTCACACCTATTGGAAAAGGAACCATTTGGCTCAAGTTGCTCGGTCTTCCAGATTTTGTACTTCGTGATGTCTTGTATCAAATGACCCTGCAACATTGGTTGATGCAACTAAATACAGACAACTTGTTGGCAGTTGATTTATGCTACTACTACCCATTCGAATATTTCTTTTGTTGTTGGAGTTCTCTCTAGATTTATGCAACAACCTAGAGAATATCATTGGTTAGCAGCAAAAAGAGTTATTTGGTATTTATAAGACATTCAACACTATGGGCTCAAATACTCTAAGGCAATACTTTTCTCTTTGGTTGGATATTTAGATTCTGATTATCTAAAAAGCAGCTAAAATTAGTTCTATCCTCTGCAAAAATGAATATATGGCAGTCTCTGAGGCAACTAGGGAAATATTATGGCTTTAACAAGTTCTTGAAGATTTGGAGGAACACCACTCTGTGTTGACAATCAATTTGCAATCAAAATGGTCAAAAATACAGTCTTTCACGATTGAACCAAACACATCAACACAAAGTTCAATTTGATTTGACACCATGTGAAAGATGGCAGTAATATTGTCCCATTGTAGATTAGATCGTAGATATTCTTACTAAAGCGCTTGGACGAGAGAAGTTAGAGAAATCTTGAGGAATGTTTGGTTTAACTCTTTCAGATTAAGGGCTGATGTTAGTGTGTTAATTATCAAGGTTAACACAATTTAATTTTGCTTTTAGTTTTGTAATTAGTTTTTAGTTTTGTATTTTAGGGTTTTTGTTTATTTCGTAGTTCAACTAGTTTTGGCTGCCTATAAATGAAAAATAAACTTCCTTTTTAAATCAATAAAGTTTACTATTCTTCCTTTTTACAATTCTTCTTTTCTATCAATCCTGGCTTGACACTGCACACTATGGTAGTAAAAGGAGGCCATTCATTGCAGATTCATTGTAGTAAATGGAGCTCTCTGCCCATTGTATCAATTTGTGTGTGTATATATTTTGCGTATCTAAGGATGGATGGTAGAATTAACATATTTTGTGTACGTGATTGGTTAATATTCAACACTATGGTATTTGGGGGTAGTAATGGCAAGCCATTCATTGCATATTTCTATATGAATCTTGATTGCACATGTTCACAAAACGGTGCAAAATTCTTAATCCTAAAACATACCAATAGTTAAGGGGTATTTAAAAATTTCAAGCCATTCATTACATATTTCTATATGAATCTTGATTGCACATGTTCACAAAGCGGTGTAGAATTCTAAATCCTAAAACATACTAATAGTTAAGGGGTATTTAAAATTTTCAAACAGGGCCCCAATAGCATGCTTCCCTCGAAAGCCCAAGTGGTTAGCACCAATGCAAGGGGCAAATACCGTGTGAGATTTGGCTATAATATATAGCAGATATCAAAGGCCATTGCAATTAACAATAATCTGCTTGGCACATGTTTTTATAGCACCAATGCAAAGGGCAAATGTCGTGTGAGTTTTGGATATAATATAAGCATATATTGAAGGCCATTGCAATTAACAATAATCTTGCCTGACACAAATGTTTTTAAGCTAGAGATCTTGCAGAAAGCTGCAGATATTGATCTTTCCTTGTTCTAAATCCTGTACTTTCATATGCTTATATTTTAAAACTAGAAATGTCATTAATCCTGATGTGCATGAAATCCCAGCCAAAAACTTTGAGCCTGTGTTAAATATTTTAAAGAAAGCAATCAATCAAAAAGAGTTTTTGCCTTACATTTCAATTGACAGCTCTCGATTTCTTCTTTGCTCTACACTTGCTTGACCCTATTGGATTTGGTGCTAACAAATTGAACCTTAGAATATGGTGTGCACGATTTGGTGAAATGTATTGACTACCCCTATGTTTTGTATTTATTTTTTGTAATCTAGTCAAAAGCAATGATTAATTCATTTCAATATGGTTCTGTATGTGTTCTGAATGGAAATAAAAAAGTTTGTCCAATCTATACAGAAAATTGTTGTTATAAATTGATAGTTATATGCTTTTTGTATATAGAAAATCTGTGTTGTAAATTGGTAACTATATATTTGTGGTTTTAGCATATGTTTATGCACAGAAACAGAAAATCTGTAAAGAGAGGAATCTCGATTTTTGACTATTAGCCGAAATTATAGATATAATTACAATCTAATATTTAGAACCATAAATCTAAAGACTAAAATGTAAATACAAAGGAATCTCGATTGTAGACTATTAGCACAACCATAGATATTTGCAATTACAATCTAATATTTAGAATTACTTATGGTTTTAGTATATGTTTATGCATTGAAAACATAAAATTTGTAAATAGAGAGGAATCTTGATAGCCACTATTAGCCACAATTATATAGATATTTGCAATTACAATTTAACACTTAACTATTTTTTTGATTAAGGGTAAAGGTGGGTTTTTGAAAAAGCCTAAACTTTTTTACAGGTTTAGTTTAGATAAAACCATGGAGTTCAAGTGAAACAACAATGGAACGTCTGGACTAGGGCAAATAAAATGATGAAGCCCAACAAGCCATAAATAATAGACAGCAAGGAACAACCATCACTAAGGTTGTGTTGGTACATGTAAAATTTTGTTCCCAGGCATGCCCTATTTTGCCCCCAAGTTCCATATGAATCCCATTTTATGCCTTCAACGTTGAACCTATTGATGATAACCAATCAGAGATGTCTTTTATAGGTTTTCATTTGTTTGTCTTTTAAAATGCAAGGGAAAAGCTCAAAAAATGACTAAGTTCAAATCTTTCTAAGTGTTCCTTGTGTTTTGGCCTTGGTCGAAGTTTTGGGCTTCTTTCTTCCGTTGTGCTATCCTTCTTGGCTCCAAAGTCCTCCAAGGTTAAATTTGCCTAAGTTTTAAGGTAATGAAAAGTATTCTAAGTATGATGCAGTACTGCGGAGCGTCGGAGGTCGGAGTTTCGGCCTTCGGTCTTCTTCAGTGTTGCGAAGTGGAAACCCCGAGGTCTGAGGTCCGACGAGGCCAATGTAGCACCAAGTGTGTTGGAGGTTGGAGTTCGGGTTTCCTTCCTCCGAAGGCCCAATGACCGACCTCCGACAAGTATTTCTAAGGCATTCCACCATTCCGTTGAGCCTTTTAGAGGGACCCATGGCAGGCTCGCGGAACCGTAGAAAGAAGACACGTGGCAAGGTTTTGATAGCTCAGCATTTAATGAGCCTGGAGGAGGCCACGTGGCATAATATGTAGCTCTTCTGCCCTTCCGCAGAGTGTTCCAATGATGCTTTATTGAAGCTTGCGGAACAGCGAAAAGCTACCATGTGTCCGTATTTGGCTGATGAATGGACATGAGATGATTGTCGATGAAACGTGGGGAGTTCTACAGTATGCAGGGAAACATTAAAGGGAAGGTCAGCGTGATGCCATGCGGCACAATTTGAAGGGTTTCCGTTGTTTCACAGACCCTCATTTGTGGTTTGATCTCATGACCACGGAAGTGTGGAAGGCCGCCACGTGGACAAAGATGAGTTAGTTTTTTCGTCGGCGTGCCTTTTTGCTGAGTTGTAAAGGTGGTTTACAAGTGGAATGTTTCTATTGGCTCAATTTTTCTTGAGGGCAGACGTCGAGACTTTCCTTCTTCCTCTTCCAGATGTTGTAAGTTGTAAGGCGGAAGGTTTGAGCTTTGAAGTCCGATTTGTCAGAGTTCAACTTCCTGGCCTTCCTTGTTCTTTCAAACGGGCCAATAACTTCTCAAATCGCTAAAACTACGAGATGATCAATGCTCAGCACGCACAGGGTATAGTCAGAGTCAGATGGCTCAAAACTAAATATTTGGACAACACATTGAGAGTGTTGTAATTGCTTTAAAAGGGTAATTCCTTGAAAGTATGCCATGATTACATGAATATACAAGCTGATTTGTGCCTAGAATTAAATGAGTCTACAAAACAGTGCCATGTAGGTGGTTGACACAGTGAAATTCTTCAATGCATAAAGGACAAATAAGATAAGTCAAATGTTGTAGATGGCAAGGAAAGGATTAGAACCTTCCCTCTTTATTGCTTAGGGTACAGGAAGAGTGCAAGCAATCTTCTTTTGTCATTTTCATAATAGAGCATGGATTTTCTCTTCCAACGTGCAAATCTTCTGACAGACTAGGAACTAAATTTATGGCAG
This sequence comes from Cunninghamia lanceolata, assembly GCA_027924645.1. NCBI lineage: Eukaryota > Viridiplantae > Streptophyta > Pinopsida > Cupressales > Cupressaceae > Cunninghamia > Cunninghamia lanceolata. The sequence goes on along the minus strand of BSBN01001859.1, from coordinate 307,544 downwards.
CGTGGATGTAGTCCTTGACAAGGTGCAACGCCTGGGAGAATGCAATGAGTTGAAATGCTATATATGTGTGGGTTTGAAGTGTAGAGGGGGTTGGTCACTTGTGTAATTTCTCAACAAGGTTGTGAGCTCCAAAAGGCAGATCATGAAAGGACATTTTTGCAGTCTTTGTTTAACATGAAACAGTCATGAAATGTATGTAATAGAATTTGTGAATCTTTGTATCAGATTATTGTTTTTCTCCATTGTTGTAGGTGTTTTTCTTAGCAAACCATAATTGTAGTTATAGTTTGCTCTTGCCACATTTAGTGGTATGAATGTAAGCTCTGATTTGAATGAATGTGACAGTTTTAAACCATTTTCAAACTTTTGTAAATGGTCATTTCAGTATTGCATAGGGAATAATATGCTATGGTGTTGGATTATTAAGTATTCTCGGCGATTTGGTATTGATTTTCATGCATTTGATTTGTCAAATAAACAGTTATACACTTCTATTTGGTTGTTTTCTTCTGTTGAACATCAGACTCTACAAACCAATGGATAGGCACTAGTTTGAGTAGCCTTAGATCACCCAGTCTTCAAAACAAAACAATACATAATATATTTCAAAGTAGAAATAGCCCTTATGCATCCTCATTGTGTAGGATTGCCATTATCAGCTATATAGGGCTCTTACAACAACTAGCTATTCTTAGTCTAGTGACAGATTTGGGGCTAAGAAAACGATTTGGGTTTTGTTGTTAATATTTTTTTGTTGTTCATCTAGTTTGATTTCAATATATACTCAGGTATAATACCCCTTGGAACATCCCTCCAAAGTTTAAGCTGAGCTCAAAGAGCAGAGGAGTCTACCCACTCTTGTAGTTGGCCAAAATCACCTCGAACTTGTTGATAAACCTCTTCCTATCACCCTGACAACAATCCCTGGCCTCAGTGATTTAGGAATGTTTTAAAGTTTTGAGTTGCAGTAATTTTGGGAACCAACAATTTGGCGCCGTTGCTGGGGAACCAAGATTTTATTTTTGGTTGTTGTGATTTTGAATTATAGTGTTTGTTCAAGTTTTTCTTCCCAGCAGGGGAAGTGGCGACTCTGTTTTAATAACCCATAATTAATTTCAGTTTGAAAAAAGTTTCAAAATGGATAGACGAAGAAACCAAGAGTAACCTGGACATGAGAAATCCTCTAGTAATGCAGGAAATAGAAGTAGATATAGGGTAAGAAGACCTAATGTGGCACCTTCAAGGAATCCTCAAGATAACATATTTGTTGACCTCAGGGGCCGATACAATTATACTTCTGAGGATTCTGTTGATAACATGCTCAGAACAAATAGAAGAACAAATAGAAATGAGTATGATGTCAGAAGAAATGTGAATATTATTGGTAAAGGAAGTAGGGATACATCTCATGATCCCTATTTGAGGACGTTTGGGAATGCTAATGAGAATGAAGAGATATATCAGGATGCCAGGTGTCCTGATTCTCCCACAAGGTCACTTGGAAGTCAGCATGACACTATCCCTAATGAGAATGATCAACAACAATACCCTGATAATGATGAAGAAAGAGAAAGAAGGATCCAAGATGAATTGGATCTCCTCGATCATCTCTAAAATAGACAAAGGGAAGTGCATGCTTTACTTGAGCAGCAGGAAGCTCAACTTGCCCAGCAGGGCTTAAATCAGAATGCACAGCAGTAATGTGCACATCAACATCAATACAATCAACAGAATAACTAGAGACAACATTTGCAACGTCAAATGGGACAGCAGGGCGTAAATCAGGCCCCCACTCACAATATTAACATTCAACCACCACTAAATCAAGCAAACCAACAGCATGACAACATTAAAAATGTTGGGCATGCACAACAAAGACAAGCACAATGATTTATTGCATAGAGGCAGCCTTTGGGAGCTAAAAGGTATAAGCATCTCAATTTCATTGGCATACCTGATTTTCCTAATCCCATTCCAATTCAGATTAGAGGGATGATTTTAAGGTTTCAAGGTAATAATGTTGTTACTAGTGAGGAACACTTGAGACATTTTATTAATGTCATTGATGAGTATGAGATTGAAGATGAAGGTGTGATGATGAAGTTGTTTGTGCACTGATTTGAAGAAAGTGCAAAAGAATGGTAGAAGACTCTCCCTGATAACAACATTGATTCTTGGGAGGAATTCATGAGGGTGTTCAGACTGCAGTATGGGGATAGGATTGACCCCAAGTTTGTCATTCATGAACTCACATCTATCAAAAAGGCCAGAAATGAGACAATCGCTGACTTCAACAACTACTTCATCATGACTATGAGAAAGGTACCTCCTCACATGAGACCTAATGAACCAATGTGTTTAGCTTTATATTATGGTGTATTTGATTTGAAACTTGGTTATTGTTTGAGGGACAAGAGTCCACAAACATTAAGGGAAGCATATGCTACAACAATAAGCATAGAAAGTAATATGAGAGCTTCAAGGAAGCACACCAAAAGGTTTGATGTAAAATTGCCTAAGCCAGATAAACCCGCTTTCAATAAACCCCTCACTACTGATGACAAATTAGATAAACTCATGGGGGTTGTGAAAGATTTGTCGTATAAAGTTTCTAGGAATGATAAATGATTGCCACCTCAGGGTGTTGCAACGCATTTTAATGAAGGTCAAAGATTGCATAACAAATCTTATAATACTAATTGGTCTAAGAGACCACAATAAAATGATAGATAAGTTGCTCCTAGGCATGTCAGTTTCAAACAGCCTTAAAGGGACACCTTTGATCCTTTGAGAAAGGATCAAGATAATTTTCAAGATGAATCTTTATGGTGCCAGGCTTGATTCCTCCCCCATGACCCAGTTAACTGTGCAGTGGTTCATTCATTGAGCAGAGAGGAAGAATTCTCAATTGAAGAGGGTGCATCTGAGTATTACGAGGAGGAAATAAATCAGTTTGATGCAGAAGGTTATGAGCTAATGGATCAAAATGCTGATTATGATGGCTATGAAGAGTATGATCATAATTTTCCAATATGATTATGATGAAGACCCAAAAAAGTCTCAATTGCCAGCTCATGATTTTGGGCATTTGAAGGACCTTATGCAGAAAAAATATTAGCAATCCAAACCTTCAAAAGAAGATATGAAAGCATTGACTGATGCAACTATTTTGCAAGTCCAAGGAGGATATCAATTGAGAAATAGAATTGTCCCTATGCACAATGCCCTTGTCAAGGAATCAAAATAGCAAAGATCTAATGGGAATGGTGACAAATGCAAGGGAAATGTGGAGAAGAAAAGTAGTAGTGCTCCAAAGAAGACTGTGCCTGAAAAGAAGAAGTTTCCAATGCAGCCACTAGCAGCAAAAAAGAAATATGTGCAGAAGAATCCAACACCAATAGTGCAGCCAATTACCACACCCATTCTAGGGGTTTATTATCCAAAAGGTGGTGAGAAGAATGATCAACCCTAGACACAAAAAGAACCAGAAAAGGAGAAGACAAAGGAAGAAGGTAAGGATATTTCATCTAATCAAGTCATACCTTATTTTCCTTGTGCAAATGATATTACTATCTTATGTGATACTCCTTTGCCAAATTATAACCCTATTGATATGGTTGAAGTTTTTAGCCAAATCAGAATCTCTGTGCCAATAGTGGAACTCCTTAGAATCCCTGAACATAGAGATAGGGTGGGGTAGTTTATTACTGCTGTAGATGCACAAAAACATGTTGATATTCTCAGTGGTAATGATGAGGGTGTAGGTCATGATGAAACTGTAGAGGTCTACTTAGGATTATCTATGGTTAATAGCAAGATGGGAGTAGATCCCTTTTACACCACTTTGATCGTAAATGGATGGCTGTTACACAACTGTATGCTTGATTCAGGGGCATCTAGTAATGTCACGCCTCTTGAGATCATGAACAATTTGGAACTAAAGGTGTCCAAATCTTTTGGCAAATGCTTTGCCATGGATTCCAAGGAGGTCAATGTTATTGGTCTTATCAAAGATGTTGAGGTCAAATTAAATGCATATCTTGACAAATCATTTCTGATTGACATAATTATTGTGGATTGCCCTGCCAAGTGGGGTATGTTGTTATCTAGAAAGTGGGCAACTTCTATGGGTGGTAGTATTTAGATGGACCTATCATATGCCACCATCGCAGTCCAAGGTGTTGAAGTGAAGTTGCACAAGGAGAAAAAGGTAGAAGATGAACACATAGAGGACAAATATAAAACAGAGGAGGATCACGCCAATTTCTTTGACATTGAAATAGATCATTTTATGGCATATAGCAGTGATGATAATCTTTGCCTCGATGTTTTACCTTCCAACCCTATTGCAACTATTTGTGATGCATCTAATTTGTGGATGCTGCATTTTGATGGTGCATTTTCCAGAGATGGCTCAGGCACTGGGATTGTTTTGACATCCCCAGATGCTGAGCAATTTGGTATGTCTTTCAGACTTGATTTTTAGTGCACTAATAACATAGTTGGGTATGAAGCATTACTGTTGGGTTTAAATGTTGCTCACAAGCATAAGGTCAAGTGCCTGAAGATATATGGCGACTCAGAATTAGTTGTGCATCAAATTAAAAAAAATTGCTGCCAAGGACAACATGCTAAAGGCATACATGAACGTTGTATGGGATACCACGGAGTTGTTTGATGCCATTGGCATTGAATGGGTCGAGAGAACAAAAAATGAAGAAGCAGACGCCTTGGCTGTAGCTGTGTCCAAATATGATCCTCAATCATATTTTTCTTATGGCCATCATGTTGTTGAAGTGCTTACAAGGCCTACAATTCCTGATAACATCTACAGCTAGTAGGTTTTCAATAATAATAATCAGATTTTTAGTTTCCTCAATTGCATGGATGAGTTTGATAGTCAAGTGATTGACTGGCAACCTATGGTAGAAATGGAAAATGGCAAGGAAACATTATTTGGCAGTGAGATGGTGCAGTTGAAGATTAATACCGTTCCCAAGGGATTGGTGGCACTGGAGAGAATGTTTGACAATGCCGACCGCTGGAAGAGCAAAGGTAAACTGGTTGAAGAAGACAGTGTTGAAGGTGTCAACCTTGGAACTAAGGAGGCATCAAAAATGGTTTACATAGGTAAGAAGCTAAGGCATCATGAAAAGCAAATGTTGATTGCTTTATTAAGAAAATTTAAGAAATATTTTGCATGGTCATATGATGAGTTGAAAGCTTATAGGGAGGATTTATTTTAGCATACTATCCCCCTTCAACCTAATGCAAAATCATTTAGGCAAAAATAGAGGTCTATCAATCCCACTATAGCTCCCAAAATGTAGAAAGAGTTGTTAAAAATGAAAGAGGGAGGTATTAATAAGCCCATCAAACATTCTGAGTGGGTGTCTAATCTTGTCCCTGTAAGGAAGAAGAATGAAGAGATTAAACTGTGTAGATTTCAGAAATCTGAACATCAAATCCCTTCAGGACAATTATCCTCTTCCGAGTATGGATCATCTTTTGCAGAGGGTTGTTGGTTCAGAGCTGATGTCTATGATGGATGGGTAATCAGGATATAATCAGGTGTTGGTCAAGGAATCAGAACAATACAAAACAACATTCATCACTCCTTGGGGAACATATGTTTATCTGAGAATGTCATTTGGGTTGAAAAATGTAGGATCAACATTTCAAAGAGTAATGGATGTGGCCTTTGCTAGCCTCATTGATGAGACCATGGTTGTATACCAAGATGATCTTACTGCATATTCAAAGGACAGAAAAGATCATTGCAAGCATTTGTAAATGATTTTTGAGAGATGTTTAAAGTATGTGATCTCTTTAAATCCTAAGAAATGTCAATTTGGAGTAGAAAAAAGGAAAGTTGGTAGGACACATTGTGTCGAGGGATGGGGTTAAAATCGATCCAAAAAGAGTTAAGGCCATTAACCTTATCCCTCATCCCAAAATAGTGAAGGGTGTTCAGTCTTTCTTCGGGCAGATTAATTTTGTGAGGAGATTTGTTTATAATTTCGCTGAGAAAACCAAAGTTATCTCCAAGATTCTTAAGAAGGGACAATCCATCACATGGGACAAGGAGCCATTTGAAGCTTTTCTAAACATAAAGGAGGTTCTAAAAAATGCACCAATGTTGGTAAGTCCAAATTATTCCAAGCCTTTCCAACTCTTTTCCTTTGCTTCATTTTATACTATTACTACTGTGTTGTTACAAAAGAATAAGGATGGATTTGAGCAGCCAAAAGATTTTTTTAGCAAGTCTTTGCAAGCTACTGAGTTGAATTATTCCATTATGGAAAAACATACATATGCTTTGGTTAAAGCAATAAATTTTTTTAGGCCATATCTCATGGGTGTAAAGACAATTGCATATGTGCCCCATTCAGCTATGAAAGATATTTTCACATAGTAGGAGGCATCTAGGAGAAGATGTAGGTGGATCAACAAGATCCAAGAGTATGACTTTGAGGTGCAGATCATCAAATGGGTTAGAGGCCAAGGTTTGGCTAAGTTGATGGCATATTCCAACTTAAAGGCCGCTAAGGTAAAAGAAAGTGGATGTTGTTTCGTCTGCTAATGCATGTGCTTTGACAGATGACCCATGATATAGAGATATTATCTTTTATCTTGTCAACATGCAATGTCCCCTAGGTATGAATGTGACTCAACAAAGGATGCTTAAGCTCCAATCTCAAAAGTATGTTTTGATTCAAGGAGTATTAATGTGGAGAAGTCATGAGGAATTGCTGCTGAAGTGTCTGAACCAACAATAGTCTAAGGCAGTTATTGAAGAATATAATCAAGGTATATGTGGTGGGCATTTTCATGCCAAGACCACATCGCATAAAATTATTAGGGTAGGCTTTTGGCAGCCTAGTCTTTTCAAAGATGTTGCCAAGTAGGTCAGAAAATGTGATGCTTGCCAACGTTTCTTTGGCAAGATGAAATTCACTGGAGCATAACCCCTTTACCAATTGCAGTTGAAGCACCATTTCAAAAATGAGGCATTGATTTTATATGGGAAATTCAAGAGGTCTAGTAATGGATTTAAGTGGATCCTTGTGGCCACTAACTATTTTACCAAGTGGGTTGAGGCTATCCCCACTCACAATGCCACATTCAAGGTGGTGATTGAGTTCCTTGTGAACAATGTGATAACCAGATTTGGAGTGCCATCCAGAATTGTTGCAGACAATGCCATGTGCTTCATATCTCAGGATATAATAGATATGTGTTCCAAGTATGGAATCAAGCTAATTCACTCATCACCATACCATCCCCAAAGTAACGAACAAGCTGAGTCTAGCAATAAGAGTCTCATGAAGATCATAAAGAGGACATTAGATCAAAATAAGAAAAGATGGGATGATAAATTGAAATATGCTATATGGGCTGACAAGATAACTTTCAATAAATCCATTGGAAGGAGCCCATTTGAGCTGGTATATGGATTAGAGGCAAAAATGCCAATGTCATTGAAATTGCCAGTATATCAGTTGCTGCAACAAATTGGAGAGGATGGGGATGATGCTTTAACACTGAGGATGCATGAATTGACTGAGTTGGATGAGGCCAGAAGGCTGGCACATGATAAAAAAAAATTTCAACAACAAAAGGCTGAGCATCTATTCAACAAGAGAGCAGTCAAAAGGAGTTTTCAGATTGGTGATCTAGTTCTCTTATGGAATGCAACATCAGAGGACAAGGGCAAGCATGAAAAAATTTGAAACATTGTGGCTAGGCCCTTATCAAATTCATGAAAGAGCTGGACATGATACCTTTTACATTAGAAACATGGAGGGAGAATTGCTAGAGTTGCCCATTCATTGACAACATCTGAAGCTTTACTTTTCATGAGTAAGTGCTTCCCCTAAATTTTGAATGCAGTCAATAATCTTATTGTGCCATAATGTTTATGATTGTATTTTGTCATGTATATAAGCCTTTGCTGTAAATACATTTGTGTTTTCCCTTTGTGTGTTTTTGTGTGTCTTTTTGGTCTACCTGGAGATTTGGATCCTTGTTGTGACATTGCTTGTCACACGTTCCCAACTAGAGCTAGTGTTGGCACCTATAAAAATTTGTTCTCAGGTATGCCCTATTTTGCCCTCAAGTTCCATCTGAATGTTATTTTATGCCTTCAGCGTTAAATCTATTGATGATAACTAATCAGAGACATCTTTCATAGGTTTTCAATTGTTTGCCTTTTAAAATTCAAGCGAAAAGCTTAAAAAATGACTAAGTCTAAATCTTTCTAAGTGTTCCCTTGTGTTTTGGCCTTGGTCAGAGTTTCGGGCTCCTTCCTTCCGTTGTGCTATCCTTCTTGGCTCCAAAGTCCTCCAAGGCTAAATTTGTTTAAGTCTTAAGGTAATGAAAAATATTTTAAGTATGATGCAGTACTACGGAGCGTCAGAGGTTAGAGTTTCAGCCTTCGATCTTCTTCAGTGTTGCAGAGTGGAAGCCTTGAGGTCCGACGTGGCCAATGTAGCACTAAGTGTGTCAGAGGTCAGAGTTTGGCCTTCCTTCCTCCCTCCTTCATTTTGGAAGGAGGAAGGAGGAAGGCCCGACGACTGACCCCCAACAAGTATTTCTAAGGCATTCCGCATTCCGTTGAGCCTTTTTCAGGACCCACAGCAGGCTCATAGAACTACAGAAAGAAGACATGTGGCAAGGTTTTGACAACTCAACATTTAATGAGCCCGGAGGAGGCCATGTGGCATAATATGTAGCTCTTCCGCCATTCCACAGTATTCCAATGATGCTTTGCTGAAGCTTGCGGAATAGTGGGAAGTTGCCACATGTCCATATTTCGCTGATGAATGGACATGAGATGATTATCGATGAAATGTGGTGAGTTCTACAGTATGCAGGAAAGCTTTAAAAGGGAGGTCAATTTGATGCCATGCGACATGATCTGAAGGTTTCCGCTGTTTTGTGGACCCTCATCTGTGGTTTGATCTCATGATCGCAGAAGCACGAAAGGCCACCACGTGGACAAAGATGAGTCAATTTTTTTGTTGGCATGCCTTTATGCTGAGTTGTAAAGGTGGTTACAAGTGGAATGTTTCTATTGCATCGATGTTTCTTGAGGGCAGACGTCGGGGCTTTCCTTCTTCTTCTAGATGTTGTAAGCTGTAAGGTGGAAGGCCTGAGCTCCGAAGTCTGATTTGTCAGAGCTTGACTTCCCGACTTTCCTTGTTCTTTCAAACGCATCAACAACTTCTTAGATAGCTAAAACTACGAGATGATCGATGCTTAGCATGCATAGGGTACAGTCAGAGTCATATGGCTCAAAACTAAAAATTTGGACAACACATTGAGAGTGTTGTAATTACTTTAAAAGGGTAATTCCCTGAAAGTATGCCATGATTGCAGGAATATACAAGTTGATTTGTGCCCAAAATTAAATGAGTCTACAGAACAGTGCCATGCAGGTGGTTGGCACTGTTACTAAATTATGTTCACACCTAATTTAGTTAGACCTAATTTGCAGATTGTTTCAAAAGGAGTAAATTTTTTTTTTTAAGTTATTGCAATCAGTGAATGTATGATGTCTTGGCAAGAGAAAACAAAGATCTGTTGTCAGGATAATCTGACAGTCCAATCAGGACTGTCAAACCATCATGACAAGTGAATATCTAATGGCAAGATATCAGACAGTCAATGAAAGATAGATAATCTAACTAGTTTTATCTTTCAATTATGAGACAATTGAATTATCCAAGTGATCACATTTTAGTGAGAAAGAAAGGAATTTATAAAACTATCATTTCATATCATATTTTGAACATGTGTTTCATATTAGTTTCAGTTATTCTATCCTACGCATTTGATTCAAAAAGAAACATATATAAATCATTTGCATAAGGTAAAGTAACTGATCATGTTTAAAGAAATGTTTAAATGTGTCCCACACAAGCCATGGGAGTGACTAAACTGAGCAATGCAGACATGTGCAAGCTATACATCCGATGATAAAAGGAAATGAGAAAGAACATATGAGAATATTAAATATCCATCATTGCCTTTTATCAGAAGGTTGATGTCTTCAGTTGAGAGTTGGTCTTCATGTCTTTATCTTCAGATCTAGATTATGCCAATGTACCTACAAAATTGGGGAAAAGGCCCTGTTAGAAGCTCTGGATATTTAAAATTATCACATGTTTTTATCAATAGATATATCAACTTGTAGATATTATGCATTTCATGTGAATGTATCAAATCAGACATGTTCAATAAATCAGATCATCATGAGAAAGATCAATCAACTTCAAGAGGTATGTTTTTATGCTAACTTGTTTGTTCACTGTGCAGGTATAGGAAAAATAATGTTGCTGATTTGAAGACATTAAAACATGTGGAGAAAATGTGGCTCCCACAAGGGTTGAGCCCAACACGTTTTCTTTTTTATTCATTTGAAAAGGATATCAGATTGCAAAGGATAGGATGCATTATTCAAGAAGATACTATGCATCAGAACAATCAACTTGCAAAAAGAGTGAAATCATCATGATAAAAGTAAAAAGGAGCAGTTGCTCCTATAAACTATGCCCACTTAAGAGAAGTAGTGATTCTGAATCAAGTTGTCAATATGCAGAATACAAAAGTTCAGTCATAAGAAGGTACTCTTCTTTATTTCTATCATCATTGAAATATGTTTCTATTGTTCATATTTATGCCATAGATATGAGAAGTCATCTAGGTAGGTCAAATATCATCAAAAATTAGACCTTAAGATGTCATAAAAGTACACAAGTGCAATGAAGGACAACCTTGTAATAAATGAAGAATCAGATGAATGAAGTTTGCCAAAATTGTCATGAGGTAATCAAATAGTAACCTCATAGAATGTTGATCCACATGAAGTGAAGACTATAAGAACCCGTACAAATGATAGGCTGTCATAGTACCATATCAATATACAAAAGTACAATGCCTTTGCCACAGAGAACATAAAAATGTTAAGGCATAATAGGGTACAGTCATACCATGCTTCAAAGCTGAAACATCATGCATATCATGCCAAGGTTCAGTCCTCATACATCAAGGACATTGCAAGTGAAAGATAAATCAATGAAGCTACAAATGATAGTTCAAAAAAGACAAGTTATCATGTTCACATCATGAAATGAAGTACAACCATGCCACTGAACATTATGAAATGACAGAAGCTACAAAAAGATTACAGTTTAAAAGGTATAGTTCTTACTTATGCCAAGTGACAGTCACATTATGTTCATAACAACTAACATGCTTATAAGATGATACAATGAGCATGAAAGACCATCAATGAAGAAAGCAAACTCAGATAACAGAGTCATCATTTACAAGTAGCATATCAGCCTTATAGTATCCAATGAGCAGTTCACATGACCATAATAATGACAGTCATTGTGGAATACATAGCTATAAGTCATGAAGGAACTATTATGCTATCAAAGGTATCAAATGCCATGAAATAGAGAAGTGCAAATGAAAGATACCGGTCCTGTTACATTCCACATGACAGTCAGGAGGAGAAATAAAAGATCGAAGTCAAACTGTTTAAATGAAGAAGCATATGACAGTGATACACAGAAGAAGAGAGTTCAAGCTACAGAAGATAATGTTCAAATTCATGTTATGAAATGAAGACTCAGATGAAAGGATGATAGGAGGATTCAGTTTTAAAGATACTACCTCTTGTATATGCCAAGTGACAAAAGAATGGAGTAAGATTCAGTTACAGGTCGTATCTTGAGGGTTTTATTTTTAAAGAAATGAAATGCTCTAATTATTGTTTGAGTTTCTTGCATATTTTCATCTACAGAAAGGTAAAGAAAAGAATGCATAACAGATACAAAATGTCATAGCCGTGACATAAGGAGGGTTTCATTGTTCAGAAATGTTAAAACCCATATGTGTTTTCTTGAAACCCTAGGTGCATGATTTTTGCATACAGAAAAAAGGAGATACAGAGATCAAGATGGAGCAGGCCGTGACAGCAAAATTGCTTTTGTTCTCCAAAAATAACAAAACCCATTTCATTTTTCAAAAATACAGAAAACCCTTGTTTTTTTTTTTGCATCTGCAATGAAAAAAGAATATACAGGATGCAACATATTGAAATGGCCGTAACCCAAAAGGCCTATCTTTTTGAAGAAAATGAAAACCCATTGCATATTTTTAAACCCTTGTTCACATCTTACAGAGGAAAGAAATACAGATGCAGCCGTGGCCAGAGAAGCAATTTTTTTACAAACCCTTATTGTATTTTTTTGAACCCTGACAAGATTCTAGTCTACAGTGGAGATGAGATATAGAAAAGGAAATATGCAACCATGACTGCTACAGAGAAGCCATTTTTTCAAAGGAAAACAAATACCCATATACATTTTTGAACCCTCATCATGAATATGCATGTACAGTTCAAGAAGAGAAGATACAGAAAGGGCCGTAAAGAAGCACTCACCTCATTTTCTTTTTGTTTGAAGAAATCTAGGCTGCAGCCTCTTTTTTGAAATCTTCTCAAAGAAATGAAGTCACAGTGAAATGAAGAGCACATAGAAGAATAAAGAGTGGAAAGAAGTTGTTAAAGAAAACTCAAAAAATATAGCCACATAGCCGATGGCCAGAGAAGGAAAGAATGAACAGAAATGACACAAGTTGCCAGTGAGAGCTCAAAATAATACTCACCTTCTTCCTACATTAAAATGCCACAAAATTCATGAAGAATCGACCAGAAAGACCATCAAGATAGAAAAGAAAACCAACAATGACCAAACCCTAGCGGCAACCGAGAGAAGTTGCAGAGCTTACAAGTGAAAGCAAAATGAGAAAATAATGACAACTTTTAGGGTTCACTCATTCTTTTTGTTCGATGGCCTCTTCTTTTCCCATTTGTTTTGACTTAGCAACAAATATAAAATCATTTACCTTATCCGAATGCTGAGGTCAAGACTTTCTCTTGACAAACCTAATGATTATGCCAAGGAGGGGCCGTGGGCCAAAAAAGAAATCATTTCTTTTTGCATTTGTTTTAGCCAAAGTCAAAAAATTGAAATCATTGAGTGATATGGCTTAATGCCTTAAGATCTTTTTATTTCCTTTATCTCATGGAGGTCGACAAAGTGGTTGAAGATACCTTGTAACATATGTAAATCAAATCTAAAGTCAAAGATTCCTCATCATGCATGGAGACCAAGTATGGTCGAATCCTTTATGCCTTATGCATTTTGAATGCATTAAAAGTCAAGACAAGGATCATTCAAAGGTAGGATTATTTGCAAGGTGAATCAAGAGAAAAGGTGAGGTGGTAAACTATATGGACAAGAACATTATCAAAGAAGAGGTGAGATGCATGTGGATATGGATAAGGGTAATACAAGGTGACAATCAAGTGCATACAAAGAAGATATGGTAATAATGACATGCAATATGAGGGTAATGATGCATATGAATTGCAACTAGATATTTGTTCTCTTTTGCAAATGTAACATGTGAGATGCAAATATAGAGTTTTTATCTTGCATGGAGTGATAAGGGTTATTTTTATGCCTTGATAGATATGTAATGCAAATATGTTCTCTTTTGCAAATGTAATGGAGTGATAAGGGAATTTTCTTATGTCTTATGATGCATGTAAGATGCAATTATGGAGCTTTTATATTGCATGGAGTTATAAGGTGATTATGATGCAATTATTATTTCTCTTAATAATTCATCATATTATTTTGCATGCAAGTGACCTAATTTTTGCATGGGAGGCATAAGGAGGGTAATTTTTTCATTCTTTCATGTATGAAGACCTAATTAAATTTTGGCATCAAAATTATGCAAAATTGTGCAAATTAGGCAAATGTAAAAGGAGAGATAAGGTATTTCTTTTTCTCCATTTTTTCATAATTTTACAATGATATATCATGTAAACAAATTAATAAAATAATATTTTATAAATTACTTTATTATTTTGTCACAAGTTGTAAAATTGGAGAAATTATACAAATTGAAACTCATAATAAAGTAAGTCATACAAATGATTACTTTATTAATTTTCCACATGATCATCATGCAAAATCATACAAAATGGAGGAGTTAAGTTAACTGAGGTCTTTTACATGACTTGGGGGTCAAAATAGACAAAATTGGTCAACTCTTGGGTCAAACACATGGAGACTAGCATATTGGAGCTATTTTTGCTCATTTTGAGGCAGTTTTGACCCTTATTTTTAGGGATTTCTTGGTTTGCTCGTGGATCAAATTGGAGAGCTTATTTTTAGAGGTAGTTAGCTGCAGTTATTTTTTTTTCATGCCTCTTAGAGAGAGCAAACTATATATTGTAAATAAAAATTTAGGTTTTTCTAGTTCTTACCTCTTTGGCTCTTTATACTTTGGAAGAGAAGAAAGGTTTTGTAACTCAATTTTACAGATTTTATAGAGATTCCAGCAGGTTATAGGTTTGTTTTCTTGTCTTTTATGCAAATAGTTCCTTTATTTCCCTTTGAAAATCAAGTGTTTGCCTTTCCATTAAATGTTGTTTGTATGAATGATTGATGAAATTTTATTGTGTTTTAAAATCAGAACCTTGAAAATTATTGTCTCATTTTTACTTGCTAGTATTGTGCAGTAGTAATATCACAGGTCTTAGGTTGTGCCACAGAGTTCAATTTTCTTCTATGTTGTGAAAGCTCCCTTTTTCCTTCATAGAAAAAGTTTTCCAGCCTTCTTAAAGAATCATTTTTGTGACTTTATTGCCTAAAAGTGGATTGCGTAGATATATTTTCTGATATCTATTGCAAGTCAGATTTGTAGATTCTACCATCAAATTTAGGTGCATCACCATATTTTTTTACAATTTTATTTGCTTTTAGAAGGATCCTTTTTTCCCCTTTTCCACATCAAAGACATAGATCCAATTGAATATTTTAAGGGAACCAGCCCATAATCTGGAGGTTCAAACTTGACATAGGTCACCCACAGCCTGAGTTTGATCCCATGTTTCGAAGGACTGCTGAGTATCACAACTTTGCATCACGGGTGCAATCCTAATCGACAATAGGCACAATGAAATTCTTTAATGCATAAAAGATAAATTAGATAAGTCAAATCTTGCAGATGGCAGGGAAAGGATTAGAACCTTCCTTCTTTATTGCTTAGAGTATAGGAAGAGTGTAAGCAATCTTCCTCTGTCATTTTTGGAATTAATAGAGCATGGGTTTTCTCTTCCAACGTGCAAATCTTCTGACATACTAGGAACTAAATTTATGGCAGCGTGGATGCAGTCCTTGATAGGGTGCGGTGCCTGGGAGAATGCAATGAGTTGAAATGCTATATATGCGTGGGTTTGAAGTATAGAGGGGGTTGGTCAATTATGCAATTTTGTTGGGAATTAAGGTGTCTCAACCTTGGTAATTCCTTATATCATTTTCATTGTATTTATTTATTTATTGCCTATGTTGTAAATTAAATTGTAAATTCATATTGTTTTGGCACGGTGATGTGTCATCCTACATGGAAGATGACAACTTGTAATTTTGTCCTCACATGAGGAGATAGGCGTCCCACTTTGTGGTAGGAATATTTTGCTATGTGTTGGCATCTTGGATGTTGTGTAAGAGAATTTTGACCGTAACGGTCATGACAGATTCCTATGACGAAGTTATGACATGTAAGAGTCAGAAATAGGAGATTCTATAACAGGTGAAAACATGTGTCAAAGAGCATCTTTGAAAAAGGCATCTTTGGGCATCCCAAGGTGGACTATGACATGTTGTAAGAGAATATGCTATTTATAGCCTGTGTATGACAGATTCTCTTACAGCTATAAGTTGTAACTGCTATGACAGATTCTATGACGGTCGTAAGAGTTGTAAGAGCATCTGTCATAGCCCATTTTGGAAATAGGCGACCTCTTTGGGATGGGCTGTGTGGAGAAGTGTCAGAAGCATCTTACAATGTTGACCAAGTGTCCATAGGCGTGGGTTTTGGGCCATGAGGCCAAGTTGGACTCCCATTCCAAGATAGAGGCAATTTTGCCTTGTATTTTCTGTATAAACAGGTGCTTGGAGGAGGAGATGTATTACAGGTTTGACAGGTACTGTTATGCTGCCAATTTATCTCCAGATACGAGTGTCGAAGAATCCTGAGAACTTGCATTGCAAGTGTATTGTAAACCATTTTAGTTTTGTTAATACATTGTGCAGGTTTTGGAGTGTGGGGTTTTTCACCCGATAAGGGTTTTTCCCACGTATATCTTGTGTCTCTCTTCTTCTATCTCACTTTCTTGTTTATGTGTTTACTGCAATATCTCTGTTATCCCTGTTAGTGGGTTTAACATTGCTGTAATAGAAAGGATAAAATTGAATTTGCACTCTCCTCCCCGCATTAGATTAGTGTAGGAAGCGATTTCCGCACACCTAGCTTCCTTTCAATTTTTTTAGCAGGGTTGTGAGCTCTAGAAGGCAAATCAGGAAAGGACATTTTCGTAGTCTTTGTTTAACATGAAATAGTCATGAAATGTATGTAATAGAATTTGCAAATCTTTGTATCATATTATTGTTTTTCTCTATTGTAGGTGTTTTTCTTAGCAAACCATAATCGCAGTTCTAGTTTTCTCTTTCAACATTTCGTGGTATGAATGTAAGCTCTGATTTGAATGAATGTGACAGTTCTTAAACCATTTTCAAGCTTTTGTAAATGGTCATTTCAGTATTGCATAGGGAAGAATATCGTATGGTGTTGGATTATTAAGTATTTTCGGTGATTTGGTATTGATTTCCATACATTTGATTTATCAAATAGATAGTTATACTCTTTTATTTGGTTGTTTTCTTCTGTTGAACATTAGACTTTGCAGCCCAATGGATAGGCACCAGTCTGAGTAGTCTTAGATCACCCAATCTTCAAAACAAAATAATACATCCTATCTTTAGAAGTATAAATAGCATTTATGCATCCTCATTGTGTAGGATTGCTATTATCAGCTATATAGGGGTCTTACAACAACCAACTATTCTTAGTCCAGTGACAGATTTGGGGCTAAGAAAGCGATTTGGGTTTGGTTGTTAATATTTTTTAGTTGTTCATGTAGTTTGATTTTAATACCTACTCAGGTATAATACCCCTTGGAACATCCCTCCAGAGTTTAAGCTAAGCTCAAAGAGCATAGGAGTCTACCCACTCATGTAGTTGACCAAAATCACCCCTAACTTGTTGATAAACCTCTTCCTTTCACCCTGATGTCAATCCCTAGCCTTGATGATTTAGGAATGTTTTAGAGTTTTGAGTTGTAGTAATTTTGGGAACCAATAGGTTGACAACTTACAAAAACAACTCAAAACCCCACAAGAAGGGGGCTGAAAACAACAAACATAGGGTTAAACAACCCATAGAAACAAAGGACCAACCACCTTAAGGTGGCTTGAAGCTTAATCGTTCCAAGGGGCTCCATTCAACCCTACCAAATTATTAAACCATATTGTCGTCTAGATGGAACTCCCACTTTTAACCATATCCACCAAATCATTAAAGCATATTTCCACCTAGATGGAACTACCACTTTTAATGGACTTAGGAGTCAAAGAGATACTAGCACATTGTTCTTCTTCAACCATCTTCCAAATTATTAAATCATATTGTCTCCTAGATGGAACTCCCACTTTTAACCCTATCCACCAGATCATTAAAGCATATTTCCACCTAGATGGAACTACCACGTTTAATGGACTTAGGAGTCAAAGGGCTACTAGCACATTGATCTTCTTCAATCATCTTTTATTTTTCTTTGTTTGAAGAATGTGAAAAAAAATGAACATTGATGCCTAATAGCTGGGACGGAGACCTTACCAACCTTGGGCATACCAACAGAGTCCTCACAACCAATATCCTTCTCTCTTTGGTCTATCTCTACATCATTAAGCATGGTAACATTGGGATTAGTCTTTAACTAAGGAGGGCAACCCACCACTATACTGCCAGGAACAAGCAACACCTTCCTAGGTGGTGAGTGACAAGGCACATTTTGATCCTTTAACATTAAGAATCTTAAATCTAGAAAGACAATCAAAGTTTGTTGTTTAGCTTTCTATACAATATATGGTGAACAATTCAATTAAATTGTAACTAATAACAACTTTCTAGGATTAAGATTTGGAATTACAATGATGGGTCTTTGATAGAGTGGCAAGTCCAGAGGCTAACTCTCCTTCAAATAACAAAATAACATTAGTAACATAGAAGGTGCCCTTACTCTCATCCCTTATGGGAAAGGGTGAATAGGAAAACTCTGCTCTAGTTGGGAAACTTTGGGTTACGCCCAACTACACATAGTTGAACTATTGCAGAGGGTATGGTATCAACAAGCAACAAATGATCTATAGAAAGGTGTGGTGTCAAAGCAACAATTTTCCTAGGGTGTCTAGTTGGAAGTTGGAAATAATAGCAGTAGTGATAGTGAATTGATGTTGTTACCATCAACTATAGTTCAAAGCTCAGTGTACTCAATTTTTAGATTAAGATTTGGAACTCTTAACTATTTGGAATAAGTGCATTAATTCAAACACATAAATTTAAATATTATAATAAAGATAATTGAAATTTGGATGATAGAATATGCAAGTGTAAGATGTTTTGGAAATAATTTTGGCAATGTCCATTGATTTGATGGAATTTTTCCTATTTTGTGGGGCACAAGAGACCTTGTTTATTGTGGCATTGTGGTTACTATTTAGGACCTTTTGGAGAGTAGTGTTGTTATTATTTATGTTTTGATTGTTTTTCCTTGAAGTGATTAACCTACCATTTGAATCGTATGTTTTTGTGCAACTATTTATTGTAGCTTGGTCAATTCTCATGGCACCCAAGAGGCCTCATATGATTGATATGGGAGTTATTGGACTTCATGATGCATGTATTTAATGTGTGTAGGAAGAGGTTAGAGTTCATGGCATCCCATGTGAGGAGTATTGGTTAGTAAATCCAAAACTTGTCTCCACTAGGTTAGGAAGTGAGGCAAATTCTTTATTGTCCTACTTTATATGCAGGAACTCTTTTATCTTTGTCTTGATCAAATTGTTTGTGCCATGAACTTGCTCATGAGTTATGTGAATGAATGGATAGAGGCTTTGGGTAAATTGTACTACCAATGGAGGAAAATGCCCTCTAAAGTCTAAAGTAAGTTCTTCACGACCACAAATTCTTAGGAAATGAGTTCATAGCAGTTGCATATGCCTTGATACGGGCATGGTGACCCCCCTTCCCCCTTGAACTTTGCGAGTATGGCCTAGGTTAGATGACACTCTTGATTACATGGTCAAAGACTAATTCTAAATAGGTGTTAGAAATGGGATTGTTAATAGAAGAGGAGAGCGTGTAACCAAATGTGAATGGGTATGTGGGATATTGTTGTAAGAGAGGTCATGTCACAAACATTTCAAGTAATCTAGAGGGCATGATATAAGAAGGAATATTGAATTGATGACCCGCTAGGGTTATGGGTAGATGAAGTGGAATATTGGGTAGATACAATGGTAGGTGGGTCTCGTTATTTTGGGAATACAATTTATAATAATGAGACAATTGATTCATTCCTTGGTTGGCCTCATTTGGAATATTAATAAACAAGTTTGTGTTGTGAGGAGGTTTGGGAAATGGTGGTGTCTAATTATTGTGGGAGAGTGATTGATGGGAAGGTTGTTGGTGGTGTGTTGTCAGTTTCTAAATTCTTGATTCTTTTAACTAAGGTAGCAATGAGAGCCTCAAGAGTTGCTTAATCTTGTTTTGTCCCTTGTTTGGCCTCATTTGAAATATTAGCAAATAGGTTTGTGTTATGATGAGGCTTTGGAGAAGGTTGATTATTGTGGGAGAGTGATTGATGGAAAGCTTACACTTGTGTGTTGTAGTACATTACTAATTTCTAAACTCTTGAATCTTTCAACCAAGGTAGCAACAATAAGAGCCTCAAGGGTGGATTGGTTTTGATTTGATTGGTTCACATTATTTATTTGACCAGGTCACAAAACCTTATATCTTGTGGGTGTCTTTATTCATTTGGAGCCCATTATTTGGTTCAGAGTGAGAACTATGATCTTGGTTAAGGTTGGCATCAGTAGTCGCATGATAGAGGTTCACTTAAGCCAAGTGGTCCTCATCTTGAGTGACCTATTGTTCCATTTGCCTTAGCCTCTTGCTAACTATAGTTAAGTTGATTCCTTGCTCATATTAATGGGCTTGTAAATGGGATCTATGGGATATCGACAAGCCCACATGAGGATTGAATGCATCATTGAGTGGTCATGGCTAGGAGGGAGCATAGAGTTATGGGTTACACTAAAGTATGAATCTCCTAAGCACATTTTTGCCATATGATTTTCAAACATTTAAGTAGGGAGTCTTGTCTGATTCATAGTCCTAATCTTCAATTATGGGAGCATCAAGATCTACACATGAAGGAGCCATCCACATTTTGAGTCTCTCAAATCTTGACATATTTGAGGGTGCAAAGCATCATGGAATAAATGGAAGGAGAGATATTGGAGATAAGGGACAGGGAAAAAAAGAAAGGAGAAAGAGTCAACCAAAAGATTTGTATTCTTTCATATTAAGTTCACCAATTATGTATGCATTTATATTTAACACACATGACTTCTCATGGATATGTTAAGTCAAATCACTATGTGGATGATGTGTTGGCATTTATTGTTGTAATGAGGATGGTTGATGAGGGAAAGGTAGCATAAAGTTGAAGATAGGATGAAGTAAGCTGTTGACAAAGGGTTTTTGGCTAGTGGATGTTGTTTATGGATTTGATGGAAAAGGGGTAGGTTTATTTTGTTTGATTAGATGACTTGGTGGATTTCTTAGGAGACATGGGCATGGCTAACTAATGTTAAATAGAAGATTAGGTCAAGGGGGTTGCTTATGCCTTCTCCAATGCTAAATTGGTGTCCTTAGGGTTTCTTGTTTTGTAACAATCCTTGTTTATGATGTTAAATCAGTTGATGATAAGGGACATGATAGGAGTAGAAACAAATTCTTCCTCTCACAATTCCTTGGTGATATTCAACTAGGATGAAAAAGCTCTAGGTTGTTCTAAAGTAGTAGAGTTCAATAGATTTTGCATGGATACTCAGAAATAGATGAATGTGTTTTGAATGTGTGTAGAAAGTGTTTATGTTTAAGAATGCGGTTGATGTGTTTGAATATGTTGGTAATGTTTGAAGGTATTGGTGGGGTAGCTTTATTTGATTGTTTATGTTTTCTAATGTTCTTGTACTTGTCATTTGGAAGAACTAAATTAACAAATACAATGCTTACATCAAAAGGTAAAACTATTGTCAATTGTTTCAAATGAAATAATAAGACAATAAATCTTGTTTACTAGAAATTCAACTAAAACTAATTATGTTTTTTTATTAAATTAATGAAATGCAACTAATTAATTAGATGGAAACAAGTAATTAAATGTATCTAACTAATTGAATGCTACTAATTTATTAAATGCAAGCTAAATTTAACCTTTCTAGAAATTAAAAGTTATTTGTGGAAAACAAAACATTTAATATTCTAGAAAGCAAACTCTTTCCAAGGAAGCATACAATTTTCTTTCTTAAAAATATAATCGAAGATGCAGAAATAAATAATTAAATCCTTGCAATTAAAGTAACATTTCTTTTGTAGATAATTAATAACCAAGAAGTAAAAGGTGGGAATTTTCAAAAAATACATTGCGTATATGTTCTCTTACAATCTTATGTAGAAGTTTCTTTTGCCTAACTTAGTTCACAAAATCCTCGTAGAATAAATTCTTTTGGAATGTCCCCAAACAATTTTGTAGGGAAGATTCTCTCGCGAAAAGGTAAGTCTTTCTAAGTATGATTTGTTATGATACTTCAAGTTTTGAAAGATTCTTTTCCCTTAAAAACAAAAATAATTAATTCCAAGCTACCCTAAGTTAGATAATGTATGCTAGAGAATAGAGCATAGAGTTTATATAATGTATCGATCCAACCCAAACTTTTGGATCTAGCAATGATGTTGGTATAGAAAGTAAGATACATACAAAAGAGACTTCTTTAAAAGAACATTGGCATTTATTCTTATAGCAATAACAATAATAGAAGAAACTTATTCTAAAACAAATGATATATCATAGACAACAAACCTAAATCTAAACAACACAAATTGTAGAGTATAAATTAATCAAAACAAACAATAAACTCTAGGAAATGAATAAATTTTGAACTAATTACAACTAAAAGAAGATTTACACTAATAAACAACAAAGAAAATAAGATAATTCACATTGGTATAAAGTGCTTCAGATATAGAGCAAATTTGGTGGTGATCATTGTGATGTCTATAGCTTGAATTTTTTTGTGTGGTTCCTTCTTATATCCAATTGTATTGGGGTGCATCTTCAAGGCAAGGGTCAAAAGATGAATCTAAATAATGGATATAAAATGTGGGAATGGTTGAATTATATTGATTGATGGTCTCAGAGAAATCTTGGTAGAGTTTAGTTGCTTCCTATGAAATTTATTGAACCCTTGAAAATGTCTTGATTTTTCTATTTTGTACACGAGTGTTGGTTTGGAGATTCAAGCATAATTGGTGGATCTAAAATGGAAGCATTTGGAGAGGAAACATAAGAGAAACTCACATTTTGGAAGCAAATTAGGTGTGTGACTAAGAATGATGAAATTATTGCAACAAAATAAAAAATACCATGAAAAAATTAAAAAAATACCATAGAAAAATAAAAAATATTATGATCAAAATGATTTCACTGGATATGCTCAAATTGACGAATTTAACAAAATATAAAAAATACCAATTTTTTGAAGCAAAATGAGAACACGAAACATCAAATGACAAGCAAAAAATATAGAAGGAAACTAAAAGGTCTTAACGGGTTAACAAGTAGGGTTTTACCTTGGAGAAATGTGTCAGCTACCACATATTAGTTTTTATTATGCCATGTAGGAATATATGGGATTTACATTATCAAACATGCCATGTTTGCCCTTACAATTTTGGGCACACACATAGACAATTGTGACCAGTGACACATGAATATTAGATCTATGGAGAGAGCATTGGTGGAGGTCATCTCGAGCACCACTATATCCTTCAAATGTAAGGGGTAGGAAGATAGTAGGCACATGTGTGGTTGTTGATGAGCCATTGAAGGAATTAGATGGTTGGGATACAATGATGAATATTGAGAGGGAGAGGCCCCATTAGAGGTAGCCTCACATTGATATATGGGATATGATGACTAGAAACTTGGTGACCCTAGTATATAAGCTAAGTAATGTTTTTGATTAGAGGTAAAACATGTTTTAAAGGGGTCGTTAAACCCTTTACAACAGGCTAAAAGAGAATAGCTAAAGCACAATAAAACATGCGCGACAGTGAACCCCACAAAAGAGACCCAAGAAACAACTAAGATGCCAACCACAACTGACCTAGGGAAACCAACTACACAACCCCAGGCTTCAATCTTTCTTCCTGAACACCCTTAACCTGGGTGTGGGAAACACAAGCATGTTTTTGAAGACCTTTCTTCCTTCTTTGAACAATCTTCCATGAAAATCCATCTTCCATGGACTTAGAACGAGGAGAGAGGGGAGGACTATCCTCCACTAAAACCTGAGCCCTTGTGGGGGCTAAAAGAGGAACAAAGTGCGGAACTGAAGCCTCCATTGAAGCAAGAACACCAAACACAACAACCAATTACTTGAGATTCATAGGCGTGTCTGCCAAAATAGATCCAAGAGATGATCCATCAGGAGATTTTGAAGTCACTACAACCCTAGAGGGAAGTAACTCAACAGGAGCCTCTGAGGACTCATCCTCAGTAAAATTGTCGAAATCAATGGTCATGGAGGGAATTCCTCCACCAAGTCACCTCACTCTTCTTACAGTGTGAATGAGAGAAATCTGAAGTGAGGTGTCCAATGGTGAAACATCTCCTGCAGCGAAAAGGAAGACCCTCATAATCGATAGTTTGAGTCCATGGTATATCCCCAACATGTAGGACAATATCCCCAAGAAACTCCTTAGATGTGCCAATGTCAACGAGAATGCAAGAAAAAATGGTATGGCTAAAGTTTAATGATGCTTCATCCTCATGTAAGAAACAACCTAGTGCATTGCCAATAGATTCAAAATAGGAGACTTCCTAGAAATGAAGAGGGAGATTAGGTAATTTGACCTAACATGCATGATGCTCAAGGATTTTGTCATAGAGTTGAAGAAGGGAAACCATGGTTTGAGTGAGAGGGAATGTTGCACCCACATTCAAACCCCACCTTCCAATTTTGCTTCTTATCATCTTCTTATTGGAAAGAAGCAATGAGAAAACCCCTTGTACAAGGATATAGTTCAATCCTACCTTCAGTGGGAGGCCTCCAAGATTCCAAGGCCAATTTGTTCATATCCAGAAGAGAAGGCCATAATTGATTAATCATGTATATGAGGGCTAAATGTTGGAAATGAGCTTCATTATCCTCCACCTCCTGTCCATAGATGATAATAGGGTAGGAAGGAGCATAGGAGATAGGTTATACTTTGCTCTGCAAAGGGGGTGAGCAGTACTTGTTGAAGGAGCACCAACATTCATGCCAACACTGGTAATATGAGCATATGATTTGAAATCTTCCACCACCAAATCCTAAGAGGATGTGCCATCTTTAGATGGATGCGCAACACCAAGCGCTATCAACCCCACATGAGTAGAAGAAGTGGCACTCGAACTAGGCCTGAGTGGTGGGAAATCATATGAACTAGGCTTAGTTTGCACACCTAGAATAGGCGATGGTATTGAAGCCCCAACATCACTCAAACCAGGCGCAAGTGAACCAAGCACAAGGGTTCATGAGCCGTGACCAAGAGATGACTTTGAAGCTTCTGAAATGGATGCTAGGGCACGCCCATGAGCCAAAATAGAAGATATCATTGATGAAAAATATGAGCTAAGTAATGTTATGACATCATGTCTAGTACAATTTTATAGGATAATGTATACATGTTAAAGTTGTAACACCCATGCCATGTGTAATATGCAAAACATGTGAGTGATTGGGTTGGATTGAATTCAACCACCATGGAGTAGCTGATGCTAGGTGTTCCTATTGTTTTGATCAAGTCGATGTATATGTCAACCATTTTGTATCACTTTTTGATCTTGTTAGCCCGTCATAGGCTACATGCATGAGTGTTGTAGTTGAGCATATGAGCTTTGAGTGAGCCTTATTTTGATAGATGCGAGATGATGACTAGAAACCTAGTGATCTTGGTATGTGATCTAAGTAATGTTGTGTCATTATTGTTAGAAATGAAGGTGAACCACTATAAAATGGAAATATAAAATTTAATATGCAAATCTAAAATTTAATAGTAGAGTGCCAAATGGAGAATTAAACATCTAAAATTAGTAAGGAAAATCAACAAACATAAGAGATTTACACACAACGTAGTGTTTAATGTGGAGAAACCCTTTCGAAAAAAAATCCACCAATAAGAGAGGCCAAGTATGCATTATCTTGAAACAAGAATGCAATACATTCACTTCCTACATTCCTTCAACATCGAATCCAACAACACTATGTACTTGTACAACTCACAATTCATACTTCTCTACCTCCTCAAGCACTTGTTAAATAGAAATTACATACTACATGAGATTACATGAAATTTGGCATCCAAACTTGGGAAAATTCCAATGCCTCATATTGGGAATCCCACCAACATGTTAAACATAGCCTCTTACAACTGTTTAGTGCCTCCTATAGCCTATCATAACTGACTAAAATTATATCTCCATTTTGGGCACCTAGTTTGTCATGCAATCCCTTGAAAATAGGAGATCCTCTTACAAGATGTCATAGACTAACAATAGTGATGCAAAGATCCCTTCTTACATGTTTCACAACAACCTAAGAATAGCCAATCCAAGATGGGTGCCTAGTTTGACCTTATCACCTCATTTACATTCCCAAAGTAATAGATGCTCTAAACGATAAATAGTAAACCACTACCAATAAATAATTAAGTATTGTTGCCAGTAAATAATTAATTACCATACTAGTAAAAATTAATTACCGTTGTTGGCGAATCCTTCATCCTTTTTTAATGCATTTACAAACAATATTAGGAATAATTAAACAACATAGGATTTACAAGGTTGATGGTACCTTAATCATACATTCTCCCACTTGACATTATACATTGTAAATACATCCATAAGAAAACTTAAATCAACTAAGTACAAGGCCCATAGCCTCCCTACACCAAGTGAATTTTTTTGTGCTCACAGGCTTGGTAAAAGAATCTACAACATCATCTTGAGTGTCAACCTTCTTCAACTCAATCTATCCATTTGCAATTATTTCATAAACAAAGTGGTATTGAACATCAACATGCTTAGTCTAAGCATGATACATGGAATTCGTAGCTAACCATATTGCACTATAGCTATAACAACTAATATGAATTGTCCTACAATGGGAAGGTCCTTGACCTCCATGATAAGGGGTGCATAGGTGGTACATGACCTTGCATTCCCTATCTATTCGCAGCTTAGTAGATAGTATATTTGTGTTCCCACAGATATTGATACTCCCACCTGAATAAAGATAGGTTTGTTCATGTGTTTGGTGTGTCTTCTTTGTTGAAACCATTAAATTTTCCCCTCATTATCCAAAAAACTAGGAAAAAACCAAAAATATCTGTTTGTTTCAACTTTTTAAAAGTTCATTTTAAAGAAACCTTTTAGGACACCATCCTCTTGCTAAGGTAGATAGCTCCAATCATCTCCAAGTCAAATAATCCACATTCAATCTATCATTTAATCCAATCAAACCCAATCCACCCATTATCCAACTATCTTTGATTGAATTCTTAAACTTTAAATCAATACCTTTTATCAAATCCAATCTTATCCTCACTTGAGAATTTAACCTATCTCAAGTGGTAATCTTCATTTTCTCACTTAAGAACTTTGTCTATCTTAAGTGTAGAAGATCCAGTTATCCATTTAAACTTTTAAGGTCTTGCTTTTTAGTTTTAGGACCAAATCTATACAATCCAAATCAATCTAGGTCATTACTATATTCAATATACACATTGTGTTTTTAACATGTAATTTTCTTCACCAACATTTGATTCCATAATATTTATTTTCTTAAAGTATGAATCCCAAAATTTCAAATACATGAATTTATGAATCAACTAAGGTGGTCATAAATTTGAAAGACATCTTACAAATCATGAACTAAATATGTGTAGGTTGAAATACACATTATGTTTTTAAACATTCAATTTCCTTCATCAACATTCAATTACGCAATATTATCTTTACGAATGTGTTTCAAAAATAAATAAAAAATATGAATAAACTAAGGTCAGAAATTTGAAAGACATTTTACTAATCATAAAGTAAACTTGTGCAAGTTAAAATACACATGTTATATTTTTCAACCTACAATTTTCTTCACTAACATTCAATTACACAGTATTCATTTTCCCAGTGTACAAATCCCAATATTTCAAATACAAGAAATCATGAATTAACAAGGAAGGTCATAAATTTGAAAGACATCTTACAAATCATGAACTAAATGTGTTTTTCAACTTGCAATTTTTTTCACCAACATTAAATTACACAATATTTGTTTTGCAAATGTACTAACCCCAACATTTCAAAAATAAAAAATATGAATAACCTAATAAGGTTACAAATTTGAAAGACATTGTACAAATCATGAACTGAATATGTGTAGCTTGAAATACACATTGTGTTTTCATCCTAAATTTTACTTAAGGAATCCTAACATTGAAAAGACAAAAAATAATGAATGAAATTAAATAAAGTAAATAAATTTGAAACACAAAAAATTATAAATGACCTCAGAAGGCTAGAAATTTAGAAAACAACTTAGAAATTATAAACTAAACATGTGTAGGTTGAAATACATATTGTGTTTCAACCTATAATTTTTAGCTAGGATTTGATACTTATTAACTATATAAGTTACAGTGACTATTTTTTACCTATCTAAAGCACTTGTTAGTTTATCTAGAAATAGAAACCTTGGTCTCATGACAATCTCTAAGGAAATTCTCGCTCTTCTTTTTTCACCCCAATTATTTCTCTCAAATGCTAGTTTCCTATGGTAGTGTTTGTGCATTCTTGAAAACTCATTTCTACAAGTGTACTCTTTACTAATGTAGATTCTCTAACCAAGGAATTTTATCTAGGAGTCTTAAACAAGAAAAATAAGCTATATCTTCTCCCATAATCAAGGTCCCAATCAAAGTATCATCTTGAGTTGCATGTGCATACAATAAAAGAAAAAAATCTAAACCTTTATAAGCATAAAACATCAAATATCTAAAAAATACCAAAAAAGAACTCTATTTATGACCCTTGTAAGTATAATAGTACATCATAATATTTACTTCTAATGAGTAAGCTATGATTAAATCATACTATAGTTCCAAAGGAGAGATTTTGTTATCAGTTATTCAACTAGATATATCCAAACTGAAATGCATTGGCTACTAGTCTACCTGATTAGCCACTTTAATTAGTTCTACACTAGTGTAAAGGACATTGAAATATGATATTCATATCTAACACACAGTGTAAGCTATAGATTATATCAAACTATTATAGGTATCTCATTTAAAATTTAAGCTACTTACTTTATAACTCTGTAATGATACATTATGTTGTTTGAGATAAAAGATAGGAATGGTAGCTATATGATAAAATAACATAACCCAGGCACATAAATCTCATATGAACACAATAATAAATAGAAATAAAACTTGAATTTTTTTATTCAAAACTAAAATGAAACCTTTGGACATCTGTAGTTTTCCAAGTGAATGATTAACTGTATGGCTTATATAGACCTAATTAGTTTTACCTACAAGGGCATCTTGAAGAATAGATTTTCTACAACCAAAAAGCTTATATTAAGGTCAAGATTTGTAAAATGTCTTTCAAAAATATGGCCTTGTAAGTTGATTCATAATTTGTTTTATTTTAAATTTTGGGAATTGTACATTGAGAAAATGAATATTATGTAATTGAATGTTCATCCAAAAAATTATAGGTTGAAAAACACAATGTGTATTTCAACATACAAATGTTTAGTTTATGATTTGTAAGTTTTTTTTCAAAATTTTGACCTTCTTAGGTCATTTATAATTTATTGTGTTTCAAATTTTAGAATTTATACATTGGGAAAATGAATATTGTTTTAATTGAATGTTGGTAAAGAAAATTGCTAGTTGAAGCACACACTATGTATCTCAACATGCACATATTTATTTTGTCATTCCTAACATGTATTTCAAATTTCTAACCTTCTTATTTGATTCTTAACATGAATCTCTATTTTAGCAATATTATCATTCATTTTTAAATAATTCAAAAATTTAATATGCAAATCAATTTGCAAATTAAACTATCACTAACAGTTCTAATAAATTTCTAGGACGTCTTTCAAATTTCAAACCTTCTTAGATGATTTGTATTTTTCTTTGTCTCAAATGTTAGGATTCATACATTGCCAAAATGAATTTATGTAATTGAATGTTGGTTAAGAAAATTAAAGGTTGAAATATACAATGTGTATTTCAACTAGAGACTATATCCATTTCTTACAAGTGTTAATGACACTTTAAATTACAAATTAATTGCATTCCTCATTATAAACAACTCATTAAATTAAATCATTCAAAAATTCAATATGCAAATTAATTTTCAATGGGTTAAATATAATTGAAAGTTTTTCATGCTTATTACACTACTGGGTGAAAACAAGTTGGTTACACACATTCAAAACATACATGATTCTCAGAAAGGGTTAAAATTTCCAATGAGTATGCTCAAGGTAAATAATGAATGTATAATTTAAAATGAATATTAGGAAAATAAATATTCTATTTAACTAAATGTTGGTGAAGAAAATTGTAGGTTGAAAAACACTAAGTATTTCAACCTTCACTTGTTTAGTTTATCATTTCAAAGACGTATTTCAAATTTATAGACTTCTTTGGTTGATTCATAGTTTATTGTGTTTGAAATGTTAGGATTTATACATTGGCATGAATGGACATTTATATAATTTATATTTGACATGTATGGACATTCATGTTTATATTTGACATGTATGGATATTTATGCATCTATATATGGACATGTTTATGTTTGAGATAGATATTTATGCATCTATGTATGTACATTTATGTTTGAGATGGACATTTATGTATATATTTGACATGGACATTTATGTTTGAGATATTTGATAGATCAACATTTATTTATTTGGTCCATTTATATTGTAATGACATTTATAAAGTTTACATGAACGTTGATATATTTGACTATTTCAATATTTGACTTAATGACTTAATAAAGTTTTGATATAAATGATTGTTTTTTATTATTTGTAACATGGGAAGGGGTCGGTGGCTGGAAGGGTGGGTGCCACCTCACAAAGATGAGGTGGCCGACTCGGCAGCGGCAGAAGGGGATGAGTTGGAGGGTGTCAGCAGCCGTATGCAGCGTGGGAGAAATTGTAGAAGGCACTCCTTTCAATTATTTTTTTGCACATTTGGGGCGGCGGGTGGCAACAGGCTACGAATGTTCTCACGTGTAAAGGACAACATTTAATCATCCCATTGAATGACGATGGCCGGCCGATCTCCTCGGGTTAGAGAGTAGTGGTGGGTATGAGTTGGCAGAGGATTATATCCCCCATTCGCATGATCTTCGACATCATTTTTGGGCAAGTTTCTTTTCTTTTTATTGAGTGTCAAGTTAGTTCTGTTGCAGTGCTGTGTATGGCAAACGATCCTCCGCCGATTATCATTTTCCATCTCCCGGCTAAGCATCTGAGGTGCAGAGGAATGGAGTCACCAGTCTGCCTAACCAGTAGGGTTAGGTAGATGGCGTTTAAAGGAAAGGTGACCAAGCAAAGGCTGCAGAGGGTGCTTTGCCAAAATGATGCTTTCATAGTTGGCACAGTAAAACTCATTCTTGGCAAAGCTTTCATCAGTGACAGAGAAAGATACCGGGTAGATACTGATATCTCCTCCCGGGTGGTGGCGTCTTTGTTAGATGTGTTGATAGTGAAGGAGGAAGTCTGGGTGATGGTGAAGCGTCTATTCAAACAAAATTTGCTGGAGGGGCTCGATGAAGTGTTGGAGGCTGCAGAAAGAGGAGTAAGGCTTCCCAGGCTGAAGGATTTGGCCAAGGTAAACCAACTAGGTGAAGTCATTAAATTCTTTCCTTTTATTCTGGATATTAAAGGAGAAGAGCTAGCTGCCCACAGGGTCAGGGTCCGCAGAGGCTGAGACTTTCTAAAGAAATTGTTGAGTATAACTCTAGTCAAAGGCTTTGAGTGGGTTGGTGAATTCAGGGATTATCTCTTTGCTGAAGGGGAGATTTGATGGCTTGGGTATTGGTCTACTTGTGCTACTACTGGGTGTGTGTAAGTCTGATATTATGTTTTCTTATATAGTTTGGTAATGGTCGGGTAGTATGGGTTAACTTGTAAACAATTTATTATGTTAAATGTAAAGGTTAGTAGCTCAGTCCCATGGAGGACATTTTGGGGGGGCATTTTGACAATCGATGTAAGGGTGGTAGTCATGGTTATTAGTCTCTGCTCATGGAGCTCATACTTCAAACTTTGTACAGTTGTTTTGATCATATAATATAAATCTAATCTTACCTATCAAAAAAACATGGGAAGGGGTCGGACCCAAAACAAAATCTACCATGAAGGCTAATAAAAACATGGGTTTTGAAAGGGCTCGGACCCTTTATAACACAACCTAAAGGAAAAAGGAACAAGTACCATGAGAGATGGGACTAACTGTTAGGAATTGCATACATAAGATATTAATTAAATGCAAATAAAGATTAAATAGAGGAATGAAAAATACATAGAAATAATAATAGCGAGAGACATTTTTTAACGTGGTTCACCCAAACTTGGGCTACATCCACCAATAGAGAGTCCAATATTATTATCTAGCAAATCAAACCGATTACAACCAGCAATCCTTGCAACTCAATACCGCTGCAAATGCTACAATACAATACCAACCAAAACCCTAACCCTTAGCCGTTAAATAATTTAGGGGGAAACCGCACAGATAAAAGGGAAAATTTAATCTTTGAGTCTGATTAGGCTCCATATAACAACACTAACAACATAAAAGACAACCTAGTTGAAAAACAAGAACAACACTTGAACTATATGACTCCAGATCCCAACCTAGCAAATCTAGCCCCCTTGACCTGAGGATGCAAGGGGGGACCTTTCTTCCTTTTTTGAACAACTGTCCAAGAATCCAAATCCTCAGAACTATGGAATAGGGGGGAGTTCCCAACAGATGCCACAAATGTGGACAAAGCATGCAAGGATGGATCTGAGCAAGAGGCTGGGGTAACCGAAGACCGAACTGGAGTAGAAAGCTCTGCAGC
The DNA here is from genome assembly GCA_027924645.1 of Cunninghamia lanceolata. Classification (NCBI taxonomy): domain Eukaryota; kingdom Viridiplantae; phylum Streptophyta; class Pinopsida; order Cupressales; family Cupressaceae; genus Cunninghamia; species Cunninghamia lanceolata. The sequence goes on along the minus strand of BSBN01001859.1, from coordinate 275,050 downwards.
ACTTGAAATAGAATGGGCAACATCTATCTGATCCAAACCTAGGATATCTGTCATAAGAGGGATCAAGGGACACACATCAATCACATCCTTCATCATACCCACAAGCCCTTGCAATGTGGGGGAAACATCATCCTAAGAGGACACATCATCCTGCAAGGAATCATCCACTGGAGGGTCAGAAGCTGTAACATACACAATCCAAAACTATATCAAAGAATTAAATAAATCACCTCATTCTCATTAATATAAAATATATAATATACATCTTCCATATATATATATATCGAAATATCAATTACATCTTACAAAAGCACATGCTATATCCAGGTTAGCACAATAAATAATATATAATGATACATCTCTGGCTCTCATGCCAAAAAGTCATCTTGGTACAATAATCAAGTACAATATACAAGTAATGAATAATGAATCAAATCACTGTCGTTTGCCGCTACTAACCCACATGGTCATCCACAAGTCGAGAGACGAGAACATGGCCTAGATGCTTTTCTGCCCAACCACGAAGCATTTACGCTTCCCCAAAATCCTTCCTAACATGAATGATACCCATCCCTGCATGAAGTGCCTAGCAACATGGAAATAATAGGCATGAGGGACAACCTGGTGCAACCTAATGTCTAAATGCATATCTTTCTAATAGAATGTACAATATCTCATAAATATGATGTGGTAGAGAAACATATAAATACAATTTTTCTAGACACATACATTCATGTATTTCAATGAAGACATGGCTTTGGCCAAAGCACTTAAAAATATCATTACAGTCAAAATCTTGAAAAGAGGATCAACCTTCTCTATTATTCCACATTCGACACCCATTCCGGAAGGTAATCCCAATACACTCACATAGCAAATTAACTAATTCCATTGCAAAATCAATCCATGATAACACATGTATTTTTCCATACAGAAGTTAATAGTTACTTTCTTACAAAATCAACGTGAATACATCTTTTCAAGCAAGTACAAGTTCTATATGATGTATGCATATCATACTTCTAACAATGAGCTTCATGCATGATTTATTTCAGATATCCATACTATCTATACTTATATTTTTCTAACCATTTCTTGATTTATGCAACAGGGATAAGAGAATTCAGTTATATAATAATAGATTCCAATATTGTTTATGATGGAAATTATATAGATATCTATATGTTAAATATACATTATCCACTTTGCATGCATAGTTATTTATTTTTGCATGCACAGTTATTTCACAAATAAAACTAGATTATATGAATTCATACCTGCAAGCAAGATCAGATTTATAATACCGTTATTATTAAATTTGTAATAAGGAATAAAGAACAATCATCTTTTCTAACAATTTTAGATTCATGTTTGTCAAACAAGAACACCATTGAAGTGAAGACATAAATAGATAAGTTAGTTGAATTAAACCTACAGGTGATCAAGATGCTGCTACAGGAGATAGAACGGTAGGACAACAAAATTAAGCATGGACATCAACACTACATGTGACTTTAAATGTGGTTTGAAACACTACAATTTCCAACTCATGCTCACACCCTCATAACTAGTATCCACATAGCAATCTCAACATGCTTACAAAGTCACAAAAATCATGTTGGGAGATCACACATAAACCAAACATGACTTTCATGCCAGCAACTTGGATTTATATTGCATAAAATATAGTTTTCACTAAAACATACATAACTTTCTCAAAACACAAAATTTTTCTAATTTTTAAAATGTGTTAGAAAGAAAATACAAAGACAGAACCCAATAAATATTTGCATAATAAATATATTTAATATAATTTTATAAATATAATATAATTACATATAAACATCATGCTAAAAATAACAGCAGAGATAGACAGTCACTAATTAATACATATCTTAGAATTGGAAAAGTGGGTAGAGCTGATTTTTTTATAGGATTCACAATACTTAGTTTCAAACCTTCCATAAAAATTTCACAGAAACCCAGTTCATAAAAGTAAAGTTATTGATGACGAAACATGCTAATTTTTCTCATGACAGATTTACGAGTTTAAAAAAAATAGTCCACTTGTTTTAATAACTAAAAACAAACTATAAAAGATAAAATCATAAAAATTGGAGATAAAGTTTATCCCTTAATTTAAAACCATATATCCAAAAATTAGAAATACCCAGATCACGGTTTAAGAGATATGTCTAAACTAAGATATGTTACTATTTTTCTTTTTAGTCTCTTCCCAAGTCTTCTATTATGTAATTTTTTTCTCTTATACAAGAAATTAATATTTTAATATTCTAAAAATCATATTTAGATCAAATAACTTATCAAATCTTTCTACTAACTTTTAAGAATTCCCAACAAATCCAATTCAACAAAAAATTCTTTTCTAATCTTCAAAATCAATGAAACTATAATTTGTCTAAATCTTTCTTTTTGCACAAGAAGCATATAAATCACAATTTCTTTACACAATCATATATTCAATTATTAACCAAAGTAAGTCTTTGCTAAAGCCTTTCATGACAAGAATCCTACCTCAATCCTTGTAGCAATTTGGTAAAAACAATGGAGATGAACCAATCAATTCAAAAAGCACAACAATCTTTCAATTCTTCAAAAAAAAAAAACACTTTCAAATCCTTGAGCTTCAATAACCTGTTTTCTTTTTCTCCTTTGCATAATAAAATTGATAACAAAAAAAAATTAAAAAAACTAATTCTATTCTTTAATAATCTTCCTATTTTTTTCAAAAACCTAAAAAGCAAAATATAATATTATATTCTTAATAAATGAAAAATAATATTAAAATGACTTTATTCATATTCATGTACATCCTACTTAAAACTAATATTAGAAAATATAATTTTCTAATTCACAAATATGATAAATTTAATAATTTATTCTTTAAATCTTTAAAATAGACATGCACATTCATTAATGAAATAAATTAACAAATTAAAATTATTCAACTTATTTATTTTTCCAAAAGAAATTAATTACCAATAATATAATGCTTATATGTTTATATAATTATATATATATTTTTATATATATTTTAAATTATAAATATGTATCTATAAATATATGCTTATTTTAAGTCTATCTAAAATATCATTTCATGTAAGAGCATTATATATATAGAATTCAACTTATACAATTCTATTAAATCTAAGTCAAAAGAACATATAAATACATGGCTAACTTATGGAATTCAAATGAACATAATGTAGCAACAAAATTCACATATTTATCTAATCATTATACAACAATCACATCCATTAACCATATAAAATGCTCAAACATGAATACGTAATCACATAATGATGCATAATAAAGCCACTCAATGAAGAAATATGAATGATGCAATATGTCATGTGAAACTAAGTGAGTGTGTGCATGCATCAGGTTTATGTGTTATGCCAACTCTTTTTGGCAGCTAGGGCACTTCTACCTTAACCGTGTTCCTATCTTCGACATTTTCCCTACACTCAGTTGCACTTAGATTTTCGTCAATAGGTTAGTTCTTATAATCATAGCCGAAGCAAGACAAGATATACATCCATAATCATACCAATAATAAATGCTTATTATATCGACTTTCAAATTATATGCATTTTAAATATCAACTATTTTACCTTTATGCACATGAAATTACTCAATAGTAAAATAATCATAATTAAATGTCCAATAATTGAAATTATAAATAAAGTCCAAAAATGAGATGTGATAGAAGCGTTGATGGTCAAGTGGTCATCGAGCGTGTTCTTCCACCAAGTTGTCACTCTCTTGCACCAAGACAGAGGACAAGCTGAGGCTAGGTGCCCAGTAGAAAAGAACCCTCTTCATCTGAATGGGAGACCCTCATAATCTAATATTTGTGTCCACGATATTTCTCCAACCTTTAGAATAACCTCTCTAAATATGGGTTTGGAGATGTCAATGTCAACCAAAATACAGGCCAAAGTAGAGTGTCTCATGGATGAGGTAAAGGAATCCACCATTAATAAGTGGCCTAGGGCTTTAACGATATCCTCGTAGCATGAATCTTCCCAAAACTAGAGCAAGAGATTCAAGAGCCTTACCCATACTGGTCCAATGTTGAGTGGTTCAGTAAGAGGGTTGAAGGAACTAGACCATGGTTTGATGGAGAGAGAGTGTACTCCCTACAACCAAACCTTGTTGTTGAACACAATATCCTGCTCCTCTAGAGAAGCGAAGGTTACTACGAAGAAGCCTCTAGCACAAGGGAAGAACCAAATCTTTCCCTCCACCAAGGGTTTCTAAGAATCCAAGACCAATTAATGAAGGTTTGGTAGGGATGACCTCAAGATGTTGAATCTACAAACCACCCCATGTTGCTAATAAAACTCCTCATTCTCTACCACATCGTGACCACACCACCATCGGGGGAGGTTATGCACAGGGCAGAGGATGAAATAGAGTTTTCTGAGAGGGACGACCATGGGCCTATGAACCTACAACATTCGCAAAGGATCTACCACTAAACTAGTTACCAACAATACCTATAGCTTCAGGGAAAAGGACCCTAAAAGAGCCACGACCATATTTGACTGTTTCAATATTTGACTTAATGACTTAATAAAGTTTTGATATAAATGATTGTTGATATTACAATGGATATTTGATATTTACATGTCAAAAATTAATAACTAGTTCCTCTCATTTACTCAAGTTAAGATCATTGCAATTTATGAGTTCAAAGTAGAATATATCATTTTAATCTTGACAAAATTTAATAGTACAATTTATAAATCTATCTAGTCAACTATATATGATACTTAATTTTCTTCAAGCAATGTAACCTTGACTAAATTGACTCATTAAATGATCTTAAGTTTGATCAAATAAACATTTCACACTTACAAATTTACAAGAGGAGGATCTCCCACATTTAAATTGTATTTTTTATTTGGTCCAATTCACTTTCCTAATTATTTACATGTCCATATATACTTATTGTTTAAGAAATCTTCAAAATTTTCCAAGAGGGGGATCTCCCAAGTCTAAGCTCCTCTCATTTAAATGTCCACATGCATGTGGAACTTGACGAATAGACACATCAGTAGCAATTACTAGGTGGCTATACTGATACCATGGTGTGAGGTTGGTAATCAGTAAAATGAATCACATTTTGAATGATTTTGGCTTGTTTCAAATATGTTCCTTGCACTACAAATGAACCTATGGGAAACAACATTCCATCACTTGTTTCTAGTTTTATTACCTTCATCCTCTCTTCTATGCAATGTAATAAATAATAACTTACAGCTTCTATGTTTCTAGCCTTTTCTATGACTACAAAAACATCTCCTGTACCACAATGAAATATAAAAATTAGAACCTACATAATGAATTCTAAAATTCAAGAACCTTGAAATAAAATAAAATTTTATCAACATATTAAAATTCACACTGTGTATTTCTGCCGATAAGGGTGTGGTTCGGTGGTTAAGTCGCTCGGTTGTAGTGGCAGCCACCAGAGTTCAAACCCCCGCTGGGCCAATGAGCTCGCAGGCTTTACACCTTCGTTGGGCCGATGAGCTCGTGGGTTTGAAGTGTTCTTGCTAGGGGATGAGGTCCCTCGTGTTGTCACCTCACTGGTTCATTGCTTTGGGCAAAAGCATTCGCGCGGGTTTGAAGTGTTCTTGCTAGGGGATGAGGTCCCCTGTGTTGTGGCCTCACCGGTTCATTGCTCCGGGAAAAAGCATTCGCGTGGACCAGAGGGCGTGTCGCACTAGCGTCACCGGTCATGTTAAAAAGTTTACCAAGTGCATTATCTTATAAAAAAAAAAAATCAAACTGTGTATTTCAACCTATATGAGATTTAAGAATTATGTACTTAATAAGGATGTCTACCACCTCTCGCTACGTGTGTGTATATATATATTCTAAACTAAAATATAGGAGTAAATAAAATTGAAAAGAGATTGTTTCATAAAACTATAAAATATTATTTTGATTAAAGGAGAAACAAAATAAAAAATATTTGTAGCATGGAGTATTCAATAAATTTTATATTATAATTAATTAATTAATTAATTATTTTAAAGAACAAGTTTAAGGGGTTGAGATCAAGTGGTTAAAGTATTGAGTTTTTATTGAGGAGACTCAAATTCAAATCTATAAAGTGACATCTAACGTGGGTTTTTAAGTGGTGATTTTTGGTCTTCCATTGTTTAGTGATGAGGTCGTTGAAGTTGTTAATTCATCATCATTTAATTATCAATTCGGAGGTGTTTGGAGCAATCTGCGATAAGACTCTTTAGTGTGGGGGATTGGAGTGGAGTTTGAATCTTGTGGTTGGATGGTTTGTGTTAGTTGTTGCGATCTAACTTAACCGGATTGCTGGAATAAACACACATGCGTGAAAAAGGAAACTTATTCTAATTGCTTTGAAGGGAAACACATGTGCATAAATAGAAGCTACACCAATTTCTTGGAAGGAAACACACATGCTTTGAAAGAAACTATTCTATTTTGCATTAAAGAAACACACATGCTTGAAGGAAACTATCTATTTGCTGAAATAAAACTCAGAAATAATGACATTAATTATCAAACCACAGCAATGAAATACTCTGAATATAACACGTTCAAATAACAAATCTCTTTTTGGTATTTTTTAGAATTCAAAGGAATAACCTATAGGTGAAAAAATCTAAAATGATTACATAGAAATGGAATACACAACATAAGACTAACACACATAAGTGATGATGATGAACAAAATGACACAACAGAATAACATGGAAATAGAATATCGAGAGATCTCCTCAAAGTTGGGGAAGCATGCCCTACTTTCCTAGCTGGAGATGATCCTCCTAAACTCAAGCTATCTTCAGAAGAAGTTCCCCTTCATTTGCATTCAAAAATAATCCTGAAATGGGCATGGATACATGAGAGAAAACTAGAAGTTTTCCTCCAATTGAAAAGTAATACAATCTGACTAAAACTGGAACTAAGAGAAACTAATTGGCTCCTATTTATACACTTGAGCACTTACTGAAAAAAATAACTCTATGAAATCCTAACTACATCGAACTGAGATTAAACAAATTGCTTTATTTAATACATCAATAGTCCCCTCTGCAATTTTCTTCAGATTAGATATTCGTATCAAGTTGATTATCAGTGGGTTGAGTAATATCCTAGAATGGTGCAGGCACTGATGGACAGTTACTTGAGTGGCATGGACGCAATTGACAGCTTCCTCAGTTGTCACTAAACAAAGTGACATGTGGACTCAAACCTTAGATTTGCTAATAAGTTGCTTTATTGGGGCGTCTGGTTGTATTTGCATCGTTGGATTCTTAAGTGGCCCTAGGATTGGCTTTAGTAATCATTGACTCAAGGGGAGGATGACGTTCTTGGAGTGTAGTGGCATCTAGAGCTTTCTAGGGTTTAGGTTCTTCATGAAGAAGGGGGGGCACCGGAGGGGTCCGGAGACCACCAGGAAGTTCACTGATGTATTTCTCATGCAATCACACATAACTTGTACAACAATTTCATAAGATGCATTTGAAAAGTATAATTCAAGTAATTAGCCAAGAGATTTCATCTAAAGGAAATAAGGACTAAACATATATATAATCCAACCAAAACACAAGTATAATCATAGTAATATATATGCCATAGAGTTATATCAAGGTCTTTTGAAATAGAAAATATATAGAAATAAATGAGTCATAAATTTGACTCATCACCTCCCCCTAGTTAACTTATGCCATGTCCTCATGGTGAAAGATGTACAAGATCTGCTTCATCAGTCACATTTTTCTCCTCTATGATCACACTACAATTGTAGTCCTCATCCTTATACTGAGAAAGTAGTTTGCCTTCTGGTGCAAATCCATCATTCTCTAATAGCTTGTTGTACCATTTGTTGAATTTGCTTTCTCTCATAGGTTGTCTTGGAGGGTGGCTGAGATGAGGAGTTGGCATTAGTATCAGAGGTAGCCTAAATCGCATCCCAACCCAATTCTATTGTTTTTGTTGAATCAGAGTTAACAACTTCCTTACCCTGGTAGTCATCCATCTGATATTTGCTAGTAAAACAGGCTCTCTCCTTTTAAAGTTGTCAGGTAGGGCCTCATACCTAAAAAGACAACTTGTAGCAGCTACATTTGGAAGGTATCCTTCTATCTCAAAAAAATCTACTATGCAAGAATTCAATTTTCTTACATATGCGTCTGTGATACCCTGCCTGTAAACCTAAGCTTTGAAAGTGTTAGTGAACTAGGTGGACTTTAGGAATTCATGCCTCATCATCAAACCTATGGTTGATGCAGTTGCACTGTATTCCTCTATTCGTTCTTCCCATAACCTGTTATTTCTTAGAAAAGATAGATAGCTTTATATTTGAAACTCTCCCATATACAAATTCAACATAGAAGTATTAACATGCCCCATCAAATGGTCGTGTTGAAAGAATTCACAAAGAAGATTCTGCTAATATTTGGGGTTTTGCATGTAACATTCTACAAATTCTTTATCATTTTCAAAGTCAAAAGGCAAGTTGCAACTAATCCTTAACAATTTCCAACATAAAAATTGTTCCATGAGAAATAGAGCATACACACCTGAAGGTGGCCTTTGTGCTAATAGGATCTCCCCTGTTTCACAGGCCAAGGCTAAGTTTTTCTCTACTGCTGCCTTCTCTTCTTTGAGGGTCTCAAGGTCTCTTCAAAGCTTTTTGACTTCTCCTTTGAGCTCTCTGTTCTCATGTGATAGCCATAAATTTAGCTTATAGATACTCAACGTTGTTGGTACAGGAGTTGGTTGTGTAGGTTGTTGCTTAAATTAAGCAATCTGAGTATCTTTTTGGGCTATGGTGGCTTATGTTTGTCTACTTCCTTTTGCAAATAAAAAATTGTTTTATCCTTCACTGTTCTATCCTAGGTAGCTTGCTGCTTCTATTGTTCGAGCTCCTCACCTTTGGCTTTTAATTTTAGAGCCAAGGTTTCCAATTGTTATTTACACTATTTCAATTCATGCTCTACTTTGGATAGAGCCAAAGTGTGATGGGTTTCTCTTGCAGTGGTGTCATCAGATTCTTCCATCAAGGGTTCTTTCCTTTGCTGGTGTCTACTTTCAAATGTTTCTTCTTCTGTCTCCTCAAGGTTGTCATCACCTCTGGCCTCAAGGGTGTTACTTCCAAACCTTCTATGTTCCCTTCTTCGTAGGAGTCTATTCTTCTGCAGGCTCTTCTCTTTCTTGTTCTATAGGGGAAGAATGGTGCCTTGAGATTATCGCTGGGTCTGACCTTGCTACCTCCCTATCTTCTTCATCTGATGAAATTACAAGAATTTGTGGGTGGCGCACTATAGCACGAGTAGCGGTTACTGTTTCTTCCCTGAGTTGACCTTGTTTCTCTACCCCTCTCCAGAGTCATCTGAATACTGGGGGTCCGGAGGAGGTTGCCACTAGCTTGGCTAAGACTGATACCATGGAAGCTTGATACTTCTTCTTCTTCCTTTTAGGCTTAAATTCCATAAAGTATTCCCATTTCTATTGCCCATCCTCTTGCTGAATAAAGTGATGCTTAATAATCAAATGGATTATCCCATGATGGCTAACCTGACCCTCATTACATTTCCTTTTGGTCATCACGTTAACAAGGTAGGTGTGTAAGAAAGTTGGATGATTTATCAGATACTCAGGTCTGTTGGCTCCATGCCTTAGATGGGTTATCAACCTCATCCTAGGCCCCAATATTACTCCATATTATCGATCACAAGTGAAAAACTTCATAATCCACAAGACCACAGTCTTCCATGGGTCTGGAAGACTGGTCCTCTCAATACCCTTTGTTGCCCCTTTGCTAATAATATATCTAGGCAAGGGTTCTGGGGCAACATGAAAATTTGTACCAATTCTTCATATGATGGCTTGCTTTGCAATAAATCAGCACCAATTTTAGGGATTTCAGAAATTTGACTAATAATGGTAGGGTTGATTTGGATTCTTACCCCTTTGACAGTGGAGAAGGTGTGGTGAAAGTTGACGATGAATTCTTCAACCAATTTAGCTTTAAAGCCTTCAAATTTGTGCAGAAAGTTCAACCACTCAGCTTATCAAAAAATATTTGCACTTGCTTCATCAAAGACGGTGTCCTATGGTTCCACTTTCCTTTTGTTTCCCATGCTTGCAGGTTTCTTCTCTTTGTAGAATGCAAAACGATGCCAAAAATAGAGGTTTGTTTTTGTAGAAGGCAAATTGAGGTTGTGTTGTTTGATCGTAGCTCAATCGATGGAATAAATTCACAAAATGTGGACAGGTTAGCAGCCATCCCATCTGTCTTTTTAGCCTTGATGGCATGTACTTTGGAATTGCAACGTTGAGTTGCAACGTGTGAAGTGGTCATTCGCAGCCGCCACCATTAATGTCTTTCGTTTCAAATCTGGAGCTAACGCAAGCAATCGTCGCTCCACTTCTTATGAAATTTATTTCCATGATTTATGATTACAATTCTTAATCATAATTACCACCCTAATTGAGTACTCATTCTTTTTTATGGCATTTATTGGGAATGTCATTATCATTATGATCGGGTACCCATACTTTATTGAAAAGTACACAAGACCTACGGGCAACCTTCTGCTGCCACCTGTTCGTCTTTCAAATGATTACAATTCATGCAACTACCTTAGTGTATGCATGGAAAAGAAGGGATGCATGTGGGTATTTGGGGGGACACGTGGCATATACATATATATTAAAGTGATTATACAAGTATTAAGGAAAAGAATATACCTACATAAAGTACTCACCATTAAGATAATTTCAACTTAACTTATTGTTGAATTTATTTTCTTGATGCAACATGACTTGGTGCCCAACAATACTTTGGTAGTAATGTATGTCTTCTTTGGTATCCATCTAGATCCATTTGTAGCCGTCTTGAGCTATCGGTAGCTATCCGGAGCTATTTGATACTTCATAATACAAAGACCTGTAAAAACTGCAAAAATGAGTTTTATTTGAAGAAAATGGGAATTTGAAAAGAAAGACCGCCATTTTTGGTTTTCAATCTTTCCTCTAGACAAAGCCGCCATTTCTGGTTTTCAACTTTGTCTGATTTAATTTTTTTTACAGAAAAGGCCACCATTACTGGTTTTCAACCTTTGCTATTTTATTCATTCAACAATCATCTTTTAGAGCATAATCCCCATGGACGAAAGATCCTCCATGGTGAAGTGTTCTATCCGAGATTAGATTTTTGCAGAGAATTCTTCTTTGGATGCTAGCTTGTGATACAACTTCAGTCTATGCCTATTTACCAAAAGAACTCTCTAGTCCCCATCAATGGGTAATAGCTAAACTACACCATTACTAAAAGTCTCCTTGAGGGTCCTAAGCATATGGTGTGCAATTTTCCCTTAAGATCCTGATACTTTGAGTCATACAGTAGGGCCCAATCTCCTTTTTTGAATTGTTTACTAGTTATATGCTTATCATGTCATTCTTTCATTTGTTGTTGAATCAACTCTGTATGATGTAGTGCTTCCATCCACATTTCCTCTAACCTATTTAGATGCATTATTCTGTGATGTTGTGCCTCTATTAAATCAATACCAACTTCAAGTGTTGTTCTCAAGGTTTCCACCTCGTATTCAATAGGGAGCACTAGATGCTTCCCATAAACTAATTCATATGGCATGAAATTAGTAGTGGTTCTCCATGTAGTATTATAGGCCCAAACAACTTCTGTCATTCTTTCTGCCCAATTAGTCTTTTTCCCTAAGACTATCTTTGTGAGGATGTTCTCCAGTTCCCTATTCGTCACTTCCACTTGACCATTACTCTGTGGGTGATATGGAGAAGATTTCTTGTGACTGATTTGATATCTTTCCAAAAATGCTTTGATCATAACAGACATGAACTACGGTCCCTGATCAGAAACAAGGACCCTTGGGGCTCCAAACCTCTACAAAATATGTTTGTACAGAAAATCTGCAACCTTTTCTTCTTTTGTTGCTGGTAGAGCTTTGGCTTCAACCCATTTGGTGGCATAATCGGTACAGACCAAAATATAATGGTTTCCTCTAGATGGTGGATCAATTGGTCCCACAAAATCTATCCCCCATTTCTCAAATGGTTCTAGAACCACTTGAGGATGGAGAGGCATTTTTGCAGTAGGATTTGGATGTCCCATTCGCTGGCATTGATCGCATTTCTTGACATACTGCTGGATATCCTTTGTCATCATTGGCTAGAAATACCCAGCTCCCAGAATCTTATGTCCAATTCAGAGAGCCGAAAAGTGGCCTCCAGAAAGTTCATCATGGCATGCTCAGATTATATCATAAACTTCTATTTCCTGCACACATCATCTCAACACATTATCAAGGCAATTTTTAAATAGAACACCATTTAGCCATTTGTATCTGGAGCTATCCCTAATCAGTCGTCTTGTTTTCTTCTAGTTGAAATGTGGTGGATATTTTCCTAAAACCAAATAGTTAGCTAAATCTACAAACCATGGGGATTGTATGGAAATGGAAAAAAGGTGCTCATCTAGAAATGCATCATCTACTAGCTCATTATTTCCTTACACGATCAATCTTGATAAGAAATCAGTAACCACATTATCTTTCCTAGGTTTATCAACAATAGTTATATCAAATTCTTGTAACAGTAGCAACCATCTAATAAATCTACATCCTACTATAGGTTTATTCATAAGATATCATGATCACTGTGGATAAAAACTTTGCAGCCTGTGATATAGTGGCAGAAATTATTGATTGTATAAACTACTGCCAAAAACTCTTTCTCGATGGTGGTATAATTTTTCTATACAAGATTTAAATTTTTGCTAACATAATAAATAGCATGCATACGTCCAGATTCATTAACCTGCCCTAAGATCGCTTTGATTGCTTGATTGGAACCATCAAGGTGAATATGGAATGCCTCACTCCAGTTTGGTCCCTTGATGACTGGTGCTATCATGAGGGCGCTTTTTATGGCTTCGAATGACTCTTGACATTGCGGTGTCCAATTAAAGTCAGAATCCTTTTATAGAAGGGTAAATAATGGATCAACCTTCTGGCTGAAGTTTTCAATGAACCTATGGTAATACCCAACATATCCTAGGAAACTTATTACTTTTGTTTGAGTCTGGGGAGGGGGTATTTGGATGATAATTTCAACCTTTTTGGGATCTACTTTCAGACCTTCCTGTGAAATATGGTGGCCTAGGACTATTCCTTCTGTCATCATAAGGAGGCATTTCTCATGATTCAAAGACAACTGATGCTCCTTACATCTTTCAACAACTTTGTTCAGACTATCCAAGACTTCATCAAAAGTCTTCCCATGCACTATGAAATCATCCATATAGACTTCCACACATGTGTTGGCTAAATCAACAAAAAATGCCAATACAACTCTCTGAAATGTGGTTGGTGCATTACACAATCCAAATGGCAAAACTCTATAGGCGAATATCTCCCATTGGCATGTGAATGAGGTTTTGTCTTGATCCTCCAGAGCTACCTAGATCTAGTTGTAGCCACTAAATTCATCCAAGAAGGAGAAGTAGCGACTACCAGCCAGGTTATCCAATACCTGGTCGATAAAGGGAAGAGGGAAATAGTCTTCCTTGGTAGCTTTATTTAATTCTTGATAGTCAATATAGACTCACCATTTTCCATTTTTCTTTGGTACTATTACTAATGGCGATACCCACTGACTATCAGAAATGGGATAGATGAATTCTACCTGTAATAATTTTTCTATTTCCTCCTTCACTATTTCTCTTAGAGCTGGATTGATCCTCCTTTGTGGTTGTCTCATGGGACAGACATCTTCAGTGTAGATATGGTGTGTATATACACTAGGATGGATTCCTCTCATATCCTTGTACTCCCATGCAAATGCTTGGGTATGGTTTTGCAATAGTTTTGTCAATATGATTTCTTCTATTTCTATTAACCAACTGCTTATGGAGAGTTGTTTATTAGTTTGGATAGTTATTTGCTTTGTGCCATAGTGAACATAATGAATGTCTTTGTAAGGACTGATTAGAGTATTTAATGGACAGAAGTGAGGCACAATCTGATGCAAGGTTTTTGCTTGCTGGTAATTTAGGTTAGAAACAATTTCTTTAGAATATGGACAGTTAAATAACCTTAAAGAACCTCTCGGATCTCTCTGGAGCCATCCAAAGACCTCCTACTATGCAACATTGTATAGGGAGGTTTCATTGTTTGCTTCCAACTCTTTATACTCTTCATTGCATTCTTCAAAATGTTCTACAATTGTTACCATTGCCAATGAGGAAGTATCTTCCTCATCTGAATCCATTAAGTCATCTACCCATGGTTTATTCTCATACTGCAAGAACGTCTTAGTACAAGGGTAGATAGAGAGTTCCTTCAATATTTTCCCATTGGAAATAGTCATATTTCCTGACCTACAGTCGATAAGGGTTGCTGCAGTAGCCAACCATGGTCTACCCAATATTGTTGGGTATCCTAAACGTTTCTTTCTTGTCTAAAGGATGAGAAAATCTACTGAATAATCCCAAGTATCCATAGTGACTATAACATCTTCTAGAATCCCTTCTGGTTTAGTGATAGATAGATATGCTAATTGTAAAATAGTTGAGGTTGGCTGAGTATGAGTTAATGCCAAAGCTTCTATAATATCTGATGCCATCATATTGATAGTAGCCCCCAAATCAATCAGTACATTCAAGACTGATGTCCCTTTTGTTGCTACTGAGATAACATGACTTATAGGATCCCCATACTTTTGAGGAATCAACCTACCTGATAGGACATCAACAAGTTTCCCCTCCACCTGGATAGTGTTTGTTAATTTTTGTTTTCTTCTTGGGAGTTTTAAGCATAGGCTCTTGATAGTCTGATTTATCTCAGGGATATCCTTTATTGCCTGTAATAGAGGAACTTTGATATGTATCTTCATAAGTTCCTTGATTAACTAAGAGTCATCTTAAGTAATCTGGATTTCTCTATATTTCTCCAAAGAAGTCTGTTTTAATCATTATAGAAATAGAACATAAGCTTCCTTAGGATTTTCTTTTGAGTTCTTTGTTTTAGCTTCCTTATCATTTTGTTGTTCCTCAAAACTAGGTATCACTTCCTCTTCATCAAGGAAGTTTGTATAGGGATGTTTTAGGATCAAAGTTGGATATCACTAATTTCCACTACATTTAGGGTAGTTGTATTGGGATCAGTGTTATACACTTGTTGTGGTCTGTTGTTTTTGGGATTTGAAACTGGCTGAGCAGACATCTATGGTTGGCTTACCTAGTTGTTTTGATTTAGATTCACAGGTTATGAGGGTCTAGGAAGTAAGGCTTGAGGTTAATTCTCAAATCACCTCACTCCTTGGTTATATTGAGGTGCCCACTGTTGTTGATATTGCTATTGAGGTGACCACTGGGGATTGACCCATGATTGATTCATCCAGTCTATCTGAGGCCATGCTGACCCCCACTGAGGTGGCATCGACATTGGAGGCACTGGACCTCCCCAAGGTCCATTCCTTGAGGATGTTCCCCAACTTGATGGGCCTCTTGGAGCATATTGACTTGGAAACTGGTTAATTCCATAGTTTGATTGTTTCTGGCCAATAAAATTTAATTCTTCCTCTTTTGTTGGTGCCTTTTTCAATCTATTTTTAATTTTAGGGAGCAAACTACACTAATTTATGTTGCCCAGCTTGCAGCCTGACAGTAATTACCACTGATGCACCAAGTTGCAAAGGAAGTGCTGATTGTATGATATTATGTCAAATAGATATTACACTCTCTTGGACATCCCTTATTATTCTGATTCAACTAGTCCATAAATCCAAAGATTAAATTAAACCACAAAGATATTGGACTATGTCACTATTATCATTATGAATGCGCATTGATTAGAAAAGCTCCTCACTACTGTAATTGATCAGTACCTAATTTCTAAAAGTTTGACCGTTTATTCAAAGACTCCTGTTAGGAGCCCCATATACTTCTCAATTGAGTTTTCTCCTGTATCTATGGTTGTGTCCTGAGAGGCCCAGTTGGGAAGAGCTTGCAGAGTTTCGAACCATCCTTTACTAACGCAGAGTACTCATTGTCCCTGAGCTCTCATCCAGAGGGTCACGTGACGTTTTGCAGCATGGTTATTGGCACCAGATTATTGCATTGATTCTGTTACTCTTTTCCAGACTGACTACTGAAACAACAGATTCTTGATTATCTAGATTCTATACCTTCTTGTTACTGTTGTGTGCAGGGAACAAGCTTGTAAAAACAATTATCAAGAGTTGAATATTAAAACCCATGAACACCAAATTTTCTGTGTTGGGTGTAGCCCATAAAACCTCCAACAAACTGATTGTAGCCCTGGCGATTCACATTCTGAAGAAAATGTAGATATGTATACAAATTGGATTAACAGTGAAAGCAGCGATCCATTCTGGTTAGAAAGCCCAAGTCATGGTGTGGTTGCACTAGCTTATGGACCTTTTTTTTTTTAAGTCACCGTTGAACTTTTTTTTTTTTTTCCTCATGGTGTAAGCTGATTCACATGTTTCCACCTTGCGAATCATAAGCTATGCCATATTTTGGAGGACAAATTTCTAAGAAATAGAAATTATGTAAAACTACATGTTTTTCAAACGACCATTACTGTTCATTAATAGAGAGATTTGGATTAAAGGTATGAATTTTCCTTCGTCGGTCCAAATGCTACTAAGACCTCTGGGTTCGTCTATGGAGAATTTATCAATTATTAAAGAGAGTAAATGGTTGCGTGTGAGAAAGAGATGAAGGTTGTTGAAGGAACATTATTAATGTACAGGTATCAATCATGCCAAATGAATACCTTCCTTCCCACACCAATATTTAATCTATTTTACTCACTAAAATTATAATCAAAGTGACTTCCCTTGTGTACTCTTGCGTGTTATGTGCTATGTCCCTTATTTTCGCATTTCTGTAATTTAATTAAAAAATATTTCTAAATAGAAATTATCCGCTATATGCACTTACTTGCTATGCTCTTAGAGCAGGGTAGAGGAGAGGCAATGTGAGAAACACTTTCATAGGAATCGAAGGATCCCATTTCAAGTAAATCTGCATTCACCAGCTGAAGCCTTTCATTGGCTCCTCTATTTCAGATAATTGCTTTGTCTTGTGAGGAATCCAATAAAGAGCTTGCCTCATATCAAAATGAATTTTACACTTGTGTGGGCCAACTCTAAATCCAAATCATGAATGGTAGCTCGAACACCATCTTAACAGTCTCAAGACATCAACCAGCGAAGGTAAACAAATCTTCAAACATACATTATATCAATTCAACCTTCCAATCACAGATCAAACCTCGTGATAGATCAAACCGCAACAGTTGGGATCCAGTCTACGATACTTAAAATCGATCTGCATGTTTTCTACACAATAATAAAGAAATAGAACCCTATAAATCTGGATTGGTTCACACAGCCGATGCCCTTCAAGGCTCCCCACGTGTCTCAGCCAACCCTACAAGGGCGCCAGATCACTACCAAGCGCAGAACTGCTCTATCTGTTTGTCCCTGCCACTCCAAAAAGGATTAACTTCCAATTACTTTGCAGTATATCAAATTTTCTAACTTTCTGGAACTCTATATTAATCCTTACGATTTGCCCTACGGCTCTTGCTGTTATATGGTTTGGATCCCTAGTTTAATGGAGTACGGCTCATTTTCTCTTCTCAAGTATTTGACGAGTAAACGCCATTTTCCCACACTTTAAATACATGACTACCAAGGCACTTACAACAAAACATCTGAGTCAAACCTAAACTGAATAATGTAATTGTGGATCTCTATGATACAAACCGACAAAGACTTGTTTTGCATCCATGTTGTAGAGATGCTATGCGGGCACAGGCTGGGAGAACACATGCTATAGTAACAGAATCTGGTTCCATACCACGCATGTTCATGCCCTTAAAAAGTTGCAAGGCCTCAAGACAATATCCATTTTGCACATACCCTGCAATCATTGCATTTCACCTACATTCGAACATTATGTGAGCGAGGTTGACCGTCTTGCCTTTGCTGGCTAGCTTGAGGACACCCAAGACTTTTTCATTGAGATAACAGTTAAAGCTGCGGGAGTTGTATGGCTATGATTGCAATTGGTAAAGCACTTTCTACAGCATGTTGTGATGTCACTGCCTTCAAGCTAAGATCCAAGGAAATATACTATGTTTTCCGGTAAATAGAGTGGGAGGTAGACAATTACACAACGAATTCCTTGGCAGAAATGATTTAAAACCCTAAAAGATGTTATGTTTTAAATGTAGAGAGGGCAACCTACAGACATGATCATCCGGGTTTAAGATTTGACGACTAAAACTCAGAATACAAACCGATTGCAGATTGGATCAAATCTTTAAGCATAAATTTAGCCCAAACAAATCATTTGGAAGATTAAACAACCAATCAACATTTGCAGATTCAGAAAGAGAAGCAGAGGAGTAAATTAAACTTTTAATGGAACCTGGCTGCGATGCCGATTCGACGATTCCGGTTCAACTGCTGCAGTCCAAGCCTTTTTGCCTGATCTTCTTCACTTTCCTCTACCTGCAATCCTCACTTTGCCTCAACAAGCCTTTTCTTTTTATAACACAGCCCCTTCCTTCTTCCAAGGGACTCGGCACGTGATCCCGTGCATCTCCCTCCTCTACTAATATTTTTATTTAATTAATAATCCCAAAGAAGTTCTTTATTTATTTTATTGTATTTCTTTTTTAAATGAAAACACATAATTCCCGACAACACTTAATGACTTTATAGCCGACCAAGCATAGTTTATTTAATAAAGTTATAATATTACAACTATCTATAATAGTACAACTAAATATATTTTAATTTATTTTATTAATTTAGTTGTAAATCACTAATTACAACATAACTTACAACTATTTTATTTATTTAAATATTTATTGTAAATAATATTATATTAAATAATACAAAACCTCTTACAATCTTTATTTAACAACTATACTTCTAATAAAATAATAATTTATTTACAACAATATTCAACAATTATCGACATTATACTTTCCGTAATATGATTCTAATTAAAGCACAATGACACCTTACACATTCAGACACTTTCTAACCTAGTTAGACTCCAAGGTGCACTATTACTTGTCCGCAAATCATGATCGAATGACAGACAATGACCAAGGGCATAACTGACAACCAGACCACACTAACATGGGACCTCACATTAACTCCAACAACTAATCCATTGGCGAAGGCACGCTCAGACCTGTAATCAGGTGGAGTCGATGCCTAGTACCTGCATTCCTGCATCAACGCACGGTTAAACATTCAAGATATCTATCCACATGCAGTCCTATAGTGAATGGAAATCACAGTGGTGTAGGGTACTCGAAAGCGAGTAATACAACACTGTTCCATTCACGTTTATGTATAAACAATTAACTACGTTGAACAAGGTATCTGATATTAATCAACAACATAAAACATTCAATCCAATATCACAATTAACATCGAAACATCTGTAACATCTAGTTCATTTATCAAATTCTAAAACATAAAATGATAAAATCCAACATCAACAACTGTTATCATAACAATCAGATTCACAATGAAGTAACAAGATAACAAGAGATCCATCATCTACGGTCCAGGACACTATAAAGTTTAAGCAAACATCAATCTGATGGACGACGAGATGAGGGGCACTACATTTATGGAATGGTTTTTTTCACAAATTCTACATAACTCAGTTCAGTTTAATAGACACTCTCTAAGCAGATGTTTCTCTCGACATCGGGGGCAATAGATGGCCAAGGGTTTAGTATTTTTTCTACTTGCCTACATCCCATCAAGAGTGGTATTTAAATGAAGCAAGATGTCAGTTTTTAAATTCGTGAGTTCTTCCATTACTTGTGTGACATGATTGGCACAACTTTGCCTTTCTTCAATACTCTGTTACCTACTCGAGTACATGAATAATTCCTACTAACCTCCACGATTTCTGCAAACCTTTGTTTGTTAATATCTCACTTTCTCATTAGGTTTAAGGCTTCTCTAATCTCATCATCAATTCCCCTTAAGAAAATGGTTTTACTCAGTTCTTTGTCTCGATTATTGCCACATATCCTATGGAAAAATAAGAATCTATCTACATAATCTTTGAAATTCTCGTCTTCCATTTGTTTCATTTGAAAGGGTTCATCCTTCTGATCTCTAACTCTACAATAATCTTGATACTTATCAAGGAAGATAGTTTCCATTTGATCCCATGTGGTGATGAAGTCTGCTGTCAGGCCCATGAACCGTCGTAAAGTTGATTCCTTGAGAGTAGAAGGAAAAAGTTTTAACTTCTGATTATCTGTTCCATAATCATAAGTTTGACAGAGAACCTTAAACTTGAACAAGAATTGATCAGGGTCCTCTGAGACTTTTCCTTTAAAGTTGGAAGGAATGCAGGAGATATATTTTTCATGGGAGGTTCATTCCTTTCAAGAGTTATGGAAATGGGATTGGAGAATGTTCTATTATTAGTTGGTTCATTTTGTTCACCATCCCCAAAGAGATTATCACACATGGTGAAAAGTGTTTCAAGGAAAATGGGAGATTCTAGTGGTATAGGAGATCCTTGATTGATTAACTGATCTGGAAGTTCTTCTAAATTAGGTTCCAGAGATGTATTAATTGTGGTTCATTTTATGAATCGACCTACGGCATCCCTAGGCCTACTCATAAACTAATGGATCTAATATGCTTGTTCAAAAAGTATTATCAACACCTTAACCTACAATTATTTGTAGATTATTTTCCCCGACAACGGTGCCAAAAATGATGAGGTTGTTGAAGTTGTTAATTCATCATCATTTAATTATCAATCCGAAGGTGTTTGGAGTGAGCTGCGATAAGACTCTTTAGTGTGGGGGGTTCAAGTGGAGTTTAAATCTTGTGGTTAGAATATGGTTTGTGTTGGTTGTTGGGATCTAACTTAACTAGATTGCTGGAATAAACACACATGCGAGAAAAAGGAAACTTATTATAATTGGTTTGAAGGGAAACACATGCAAAAATAGAAGCTACGCAAATTGCTTGGAAGGAAACACATGCTTTGAAAGAAACTATTCTATTTTGAATTAAAGAAACACAAATGCTTGAAGGAAACTATCTATTTTGTTGAAATGAAACTCATAAATAATGACATTAATTATCAAACCATAGCAATGAAATACTCTAAATATAACATGTTCAAATAACAAATCTCTTTTTGGTATTTTTTAGAATTCAAAGGACTAACCTATAGGTGACAATATCTAAAACGATTACATAGAAACGAAATACACAGCATAAGACTAACACATAGAAGTGATGATGATGAACAGAAAGACACAATAGAATAACATGGAAATAGAATACCGAGAGATCTCCTCGAAGTTGGGGAAGGGGCCCTACTTTCCCAGCTGGAGATGATCCTCCTAAACTCAAGCTATCTTTAGAAGAAATTCCCCTTCATTTGCATTCAAAAATAATCCTGAAATGGGCATGGATACATGAGTGAAAATGGGAAGTTTTCCTCCAAATGAAAAGTGATACAATTTAACTAAAACTGGAACTAACTAAGAGAGACTAATTGGCTCCTATTTATACACTTGAGCACTTATTGAAAGAAATAACTATATGAAATTCTAATTGTAGTAAATTGAGATTAAACCAGTTGCTTTATTTAATACATCAACAGTCCCCTCTGTGATTTCTTCAGATCAGAGATTTGTATCAAGTTAATCATCAACATGCTGAGTAATTTCCTGGAATGGTGCAAGCGTTGATGGATAGTTACTTGAGTGGAATGGATGTCGATTGACAACTTCCCCAGTTGTCACTAAATAAAGTGACATGTGGACTCAGACCTTGGATTTGCTAATAAGTTGCTTTTATTGGGGTGTTCAGTTGTATTTGCATTGCTAGATTCTTAAGTGGCCCTAGGATTGGCTTTAGTAGTCATTGATTCAAGGGGAGGATGAGTTTCTTGTAGTGTAGTGGCATCTGGATCTTTCTGGGGTTTAGGTTCTTCACGAAGAAGGGGGAGCTCCAGAGACCACCGAGAAGTTCACTGTTGTATTTCTCATGCAATCACACACAACTTGTACAATGATTTCATAAGATATG
Organism: Cunninghamia lanceolata; assembly: GCA_027924645.1. NCBI lineage: Eukaryota > Viridiplantae > Streptophyta > Pinopsida > Cupressales > Cupressaceae > Cunninghamia > Cunninghamia lanceolata. The sequence continues at coordinate 252,856 of BSBN01001859.1, read as the reverse complement.
CATTTGAAAAGTATAATTCAAGTAATTAGCCTCGAGAGATTTCATCCAAAGGTAATAAGGACTAAACATATATATTATCCAACCAAAAGACAAGTATATATATATATATATATATATATATATATATATATATATATATATATATATATATGCCATAGAGTTATATCAAGGTCTTTTGAAATAGAAAATATATAGAAATAAATGAGTCATAAATTTGACTCATCATTTAACTTCTAGTAGTAATTTCTAAGTTGTTGAGGAGCTAAGTATTGTATTGCTCATAAAGAAGATGCTCACTATAAAAAATAAATTATTTAAATCGTAATCATGGAATTAAAAAGGAACAAGCAACGAATGCACAAATTAATTCTACATTATGATTAATAAACCAAAAACCAACTTTAAAAAAAAATTACTCTACTCTCTTATAGTATTAACCTCCAAAAAGTTAATGTACCTCATTGCCAAATCAAATATTGTTTTAGATAAATAAATAAATAATATAATTATTAAAATACATATTTATATGGTTAGATTACTTTAAAAGGGAACTTTTTTGGTTGAGTTCTTGGAACTACTAAAGAGGGAGGACATATGTTGGAAGAAAAAACCAAGGAAATATGGTTGAAGGGAGATAAGAACACGACTATTTTTCATAATTTTACCAGGACCCGTCATTATGTCAATCATATTTTCTATTTTTGTAGGGATGGGATATTTCTTAAATATTTCTAGGAAATTCAAATGGAGGTTATTTCTTTCATTGAAGATCCTTTAGGGAGCAAGGAAGTGTCTGCTATGAATGTTTAAAATTGGTTGATTCAAAACATTCGTTATTTAATTTTTACTCACAAAATAAAGACTTAATGTCTCACTTTTTAGAAGAATAAATCAAGTTTCCCTTGTTTCAAATGTAACATGATAAGCCACCTAGATTGAATGGTTCCCTATCTACTTCTTTCTTTCAAAAGTGTTGGGATAATGTAGGTAAGGATGTATAGATGGTAGTAGAAGAATCAAGACATTGAAGAAGATGTTAAATGACCTCAATAGCACCTTCATCATCTTAATTTCAAAAATTGTTTCTCCTAAATCTCTTTTGTGTAATTTTGTTCTATCTCCTTATATCTAGAACTCTCTAAAGATCATTTCCAAAGCAATGGCTAATAGATTGAGAGATATTCTCCCTAATCTTATGTCTCCAAAATAAGGTGGGTTTTTTCCAAACAAAACAATCACAAAAGGCATTTTGATCACTCATGAAGTGTTTCACTTGGTTGTGAAGTCTAAATTGAAAATTATGGTGGTTAAGTTGCATACCATCAAAGCATATGACATAGTCAATTGATATTTTATAATGAAGATTTTGGAGCATTTTGTTTTGTCTAGAATGGGGACTATTATTTTAAACTATGTATCTCAACCCCAAGATTAACTAGCCCCATGAATGGAATTTCATTGGACTTATTTGAACCAACAAATGGTCTTTGGCTAGGAGATCCTTTTTCACCTTTCCTTTTTATTCTCATCATGGAGGCATGGGGAAGATCAATTCAAGTAGCCAAATTGGATGGGAAATGTAAAGGAGTTGTGGGTATAGATAACTTCCAATTATTTCACACATTTGCAATTTGTAGATGACATTATCCTCTTTGGAAATACTAGCTTAGAAGAAGCCTCCTCTGTAAAAGACACTTTGTCCTCATACTTTGTTGCCTTTGTTCAATTCATAAATGATAATATTTTTTTTAAAAATTATTCTCCCTTGGTGTAAGGTCTGTTGAATATCAGGAAACTGAGAGGGGGGGGTGGTGAATTAGTGTTCCATAAAACCTTTCATTCACTTTCACTTTTAACCATTTTCCAAAATTAATTAAACAAAAGCACAATATGCAAATGAATAGCAACCACAAAAACATAACACATGGACACCAGGATTTTTACGTGGAAAACCCCAAGGTGGGGAAAAACCATGGAGAGGATTAGCTCTCAATATATATTGCAATCTTTTACAAATGGTGATGTTCAGGCTTGGTCACTCCATGGGCCTAGAACATGCTGGCTCACTGCCATGAAGTACAACTAGGTCTAGCAGGCTCACTGCATCAACCCTAAACCTAGAAAGATTACAATGAGGGCTATTAAACCCTAAGGGCTGTTAAACCCTACTAGATGCTCACTGTCAGGCTCATTGCCTTGATGAAGATGACTCTCTACCAAATACAAGTGAAATTGTATATGAAAAATGAATATTGCATAAGCATATGTCCATATGCCAGGGAGTAGTCATTTAGCAACTGAATACTGTATTCTCAATCTTCATCCTTACTGATCTTCTGTCTTTGCTCTACTATTCTCATGCTTGCATCAATACCATTCACATTCGCATCACACACACCAAACACCAAACTCAATCCCATATATATCTTCAACACTTAAAACCTTCATATTAGGTCAGCCTAAAGATAAAGCGTGTAGTTAATTGACATGTAGCTTGTCGGCCAACTTTGTTCACTGAAATACTTTGTGAACCAAATTAGTATTTGAAACACATTCACATATGTCAGCTCCAACTGTAGAACTACTTAGGATAAAGTTCCAATCAATAAAACTTATCACATACAAGTTAAATTATCATGTCGGCCTCAAACACAGACTGCCTCTGGTTCTATTCATCTGTCAGACTACAACTTTTATTGTGGACCATAAGACAATTCCAAAATCATATCAAAGACTCTTCACACATCTTTAATCTTACCTTCAGAACCACAAAGCATGATATCAACTTGCGGAGAAATACGGACCATTAGAACTCAAACTCTGTCACAATCACTATGTCAAACACTGTAGCGATACTCAGTAGGTTGCAACTATCTTTCTGGTGGACTTCAGATCTACCAACTCTAGATTTAGACACTTCATACAAGTGTTTACAACACCTTATAGCTGCATAAAAAAATATTCACTTGCGGAGGAATGCATACCATTTTACTCTGCACTATACACTATTCTTATCATACCTATGTTCTTCTAGACTTAGACATTTTCTCCAAATGACTTCCGAAGGAAGTTGGGACTTGATCACTACAGTATAACAACACCAAACAACTATGAACATTATACCTGAGCCACATTTCCAGGTCTTCATCTACGGAGGTACACTGATCCACTTACTGTCCCTTACTCTGTGTATTGCTCATACTTAGTCATTTTTACCAACCGGACCTGAATTCTGGAGCAATGTCTTCTAGTCATGTTGAGAGGATCTCTAAGCCTTGTTGCCATCATTGACAACATACAAGTCTATACCGGAGTAGTGTCTCTTGCCAACAAGGTCATATTGCAAATTTGATGTGTTTTCAAGTGGGGTCTTTTCCTAGTAAGTATTTGGGAATGGCTTTATTTTTTAGCCCTAGCCACTCTTATATATGGAGAATTTTGGTTGATTCTCTTCATTCCAAACTTAGTTCATGGAAAGGAAAGTGACTCTCCTTTGTCAAAATGATTCTTCTAATTAAATATTTTCTTGTAGTGCTACTAGGCACATTTTATTCTTTGAGAAGAGATAAATATTCTTTAGAAATCCCATCTCGATCAACATCTCAACATCTTCTTTGTGATATAGTCTGTAGTTTTATAGATCATAGTCAAGGAAGTTTTTCTATGGAGGAAAGTAGAGCATATAGTTCTAGCAAGTCCTTTGGGATGTCTAAGTCTAGCTTAGATCTCTGAAGCTTATTTGTCAAACTTTTTGTATGTTAAATTTAGTAATATTTTGTAACAAATAGTTTTCCCTAATTTTTAAGATAGGGACTTCTGATTTTAGTTCTCTTGTTGGCATATATTATTTTTGGCATAAATAAACCCTACCTATTACCATATGATGGGGTCACCCCCACATTGTCTATGTCTATGATGGCCATAACCTCATCCTACTCATCCTCATTAATCAAGGATTTCTCATCAAGTTTAGGTTGCTTGATCTTGCCCTCCCTAGGGGCACTCCTCTTTATTTATCACAACTATATCATCTATATGTCCATCCTACAAGGTAGATCATCACCAAGCATGTACTCATCACTATCACAATCAACTTAAACTTCCCAAAATAATAGGAATGTTATATGTAACCTCTATCATGGTTGAACTAGTGATTGTTAGTCCAAAATAATAGGAAGAAAACTAAGGTTTTTTTTCTCCAAATAACATTCAAAGAAAAATAGCTAGCCATTAAATAATAGTTTATAAAGAAACTTTTTCACTTAAGGACTTTAATCTAAGGATTCTCTTAATTTTTCTTTATTTTGTTTTCAATTATTATATTAGCTACAAAATATAATTAGATATTATTTTTTCAATCTAAATTGATTAATTAAAAATATTTTTTTAAATTAAATTAAATTATAATTATTATGATAATAATATATTCATTTAATTCTATATTTAATAAATAAATATTGTAATGTTTAACCCAAAGAAAAGATTTCATAAATTAGTGTAAATTTTGGATTTTTCAATAGAAACAAAAAATTGAACCCATAATTATTATCTAGACATGTCTGCAGGATGATTATTTTAACCATTCTTATGACCACTAGAAATAAAATAAATCATTTTTAATATATAAAAGGTAACATACATGTTGGATGTGTTATTTTGTTCATTTTTCACAATATTTGTTTTACACAATACCTCGAGGGGCTTGAGCAAATATAGGTTAGTTCTTGAATGTGCTTGATTGCATTAATACTTTAGTAATGATAGTAAACCTATGACTTTTTAAGTAAACCATGTACATAGTACCTAATAAATTTAGACTTTTCAAGTACACACGTAGTAATGAATTTTAAAGTAAACTAGGTAGTAATGATAGTAGTTTGGAGGATGAGATAGGAATAGACCTAGCATCTCTTGATACATGTTATTACAAATGATACACAATGTGTATTTCAACCATAGAGTGCACCCATTTCTTACAAGTGTTAGTAGCAATTTAAATTGCAAATTAATTTGTTTACTACTATAAACAACTTATTTTTTAATCACTCAAAATTAAATATGTAAATTAATTTTCAAATTAAACTATCACTAACACTTGTAATAAATTTCTAAGATGAAGTCTTTAAAATTTTAAACCTTAATCATATGTTTCTCAAATCTCATCATAAGTTCATATACATAGAAAGAGATGCAATGACCTAGCTATATTGTTATATTGAGATTGGACATTTAGTTGATGAAATACACCATGAACAAGTTCTTTGTAACTAATCATCTAATTTGAAGCCTTATTTTCTCCACCTGATTTGGCACAATCAAATGACTCATTCTCCAACTTGAAATAAGATCTAGAAGATATTCAAGGAGAATAAATTTTCATATTGATTACTTGAAGTAGTTGGAAAAATCAAGGAGGTAAATCTACGAGGGATATTTTACTTTTATGTTTTAATTTAAAAGGGGAAATAATAAGTATTTCTTCAATTTGTGGTAATCAAAATCATAGTTGATTGAAGCTTCAATTCCATAGGAGTTCAAGTAAGAAATGAGGAAGAAAATCACAGGTTGAAATACATGGTGTGTATTTCAAATAGAAAGTGCACCTATTTCTTACAAGTGTTACTGATAGTTTAAGTTGCAAATTAATTGCATTCCCTACTATAAACAATAGAAACATAAATCTAATCTTTTGTATTCACAATATAAACAATGGGAATATAAATCCAACTTCCAAATTAAACTATCACTACTACTTATAAAAAAATTCTAAAATGTTTTTCAAATTTTAGAACTTCTTAGTTGATCCATAATTTGCTTTGCCTCAAATGTTAGGATTTGTACATTGGAAAAATAAATATTGTGTAATAGAATGTTGTTGAGGAAAATTATAGGTTGAAATACACAGTGTGAATTTCAACTTGCTCATGCACCCATTTCTTACAAGTATTAGTGAGAGTTTAAATTGCAAATTAATTGAATTTCATGCTTTAAACAACTCATTTTTAAATCATTCAAAAGTTTAATTTGCAAATTAAACTATCACCAACACTTGGAATAAATTTTGAGGATGTCTTTTAAATTTTAGACCTTCTGAGTTGATTCATATTTTTATTTGTCTCAAACATTAGAATTCGTATATTGGTAAAACAAATATTGTGTAATAGAATGTTGATGAAGAAAATCGTAGGTTGAAATACATAATGTGTATTTCAATCGACACATGCAACCATTTCTTACAAGTGTTACTAATAGTTTAAATTGTTCCACCTAATTTGGCAAAATCAAATAATTTCTTCTCCACCTTGAAAAAGCTCTATAAGACATTCAAAGAGAATAATTTTTCATAGTGATTACTTGAGGTACTTGGCAAAAGCAAGGAGGGAATTCTACAAGGGATATTTTATCCATGAAGCTTCCACCATGGGTAAAGGTTGAGTAGATGTTTCAGATAATTCTAGCTAGTAGCTAAGACATGATAGCCAAAAATAGATTTATCAAAATAAAAGCATTAAATGTGATTGCAATAATTATTTAAAACTTTCCATGACCTTAAATTCCAGTAAAAAAATCAAACATGCATTCCATATTGCTAATGTCGTTAAAATCTAAGTTTTTGTTGTATTTTAGAAATTTAGTTTTATACCCATCCCAAATATCTATTATAGCCAAAAAAAACCATCACAAGAAGTTCAATTAACACGATTTTACCATTTAGACATATAATTATTACAAACACTAGTTAGAGTGAGCCATATAAACTGAGAACCTAAAACAATAACTCTATATATATATATATATATATATATATATATATATATATATTTGAATTCGATTGTGTGATGACTTGATAGAGGAGGATGGAAAACAACAAGGTCAAAACATGAAAGTTAATGGTTAATGGTAGTCCCATAAATATAGATGGTGGTTCATCATGGCATGGTATGCTATGTCTAGCATATTGTAGAATCATGATATGATGCCTTAGACATGCAATTTTGTATGGAGTATAGTCATTGCCTTATAGATACATCTTGTAATCATTGTCTTCACCAACATTCAATTGCACAATATTGTAATGCCCCCACCTCAAAGACAATCTACTCACCCATCAAAGAATTGAAAGGGGCAATATCACCACTAAAGGGAGTATTGATGAAGGAGGTTGTTGATGTTCGATGCCTATGAAGGAGTTGCATATTCATAGAAGATAGATGATTAAAACAATACATCGAATGGTACAAAGCCACCCAAAAGAATAGTGAATATAATTTGATCAAAAACATCTAGAGAGGAATTTCAAAGAATTGATGATGAGGTATAAACAAACTCATTTTTATAACAAGCCATATAACCCTTTTTGTCATGACCAATCACCTTAGCCATGCCAATTTGTTTATTTTTAGAAACAATATTTATCTATTTTTGATAAAATGATGTATAAATCTTTATTTTCAAATTGATTGAAATTAGCCACTAATGTTGACTTAATTGTTGTAGAGCTTGTACAATTATGTAGGGTTCCATGTATGGCCTAACGGAAGGAGTGGACTTCAAAGCGGCTAAAATTAGAGCGTCAAAATTTTAGGGCGCCAAAAATTTAGGCATACATCATAGACTTGTTAAGAAATTCTATTATTTTATGTTGGGCATACTTAAGACTTTACGGCTCCACTTAGACCCTTTAATGTGTTTTATTTCAAAGACATCCAGTTAGTTTGTAATTCTATTTTTCTTTAAAAGACTTCTTCAATGGCATTTACCTGCCATCTAAAATTTAGGATTTTGTAGCGGTGCAGTATATATATATGTAGTTGCTCAAAATAAGGATATTATGCTGTTATGATATGTTCTAATACTATTAAGCTATGTTCTATGTGCTATGTTCTGTGATACTTTTATGACATGAATGAATATCGCCAGTCTTATTCTGAGTAATGGAAGTATTATGAGTGGGATTTACTTTGGAGCTGTTAAAGTACTGCATGTGATTTGAATCGATAGTAGGATCTCCCAAGAGCTGGCCACTCAAGGGATTATAGAATAGATAAGTATTTTTATTGTTGATGTTGTCATTTATGTTTTGTGCATGTTATGTTTAGATCAATATCACTTTGTGCTTAGCTTTGTTATGTGTTCTTGTAGGTTGTGGTTTTAAGTTAATGATCTTTGAATTCTGTTTACTTGAAATTTTTGGAGCATCCACTCCATTCATAAAACTGTTGTTAGCTATTGATTAAAAGATGTTAAATGTACTTTCAGTTAGTAGTTAGTTGCCTTTGCTTTGAATTTATAGTTAAACTACAAGTTTTGATTCTTAGATAGTTTACATGCTTTCTAGAGTAGGAATTCAAATGCTTTCTAGCTTAAAGATTTCATGCTTTCTAGTTTAAATTGTGTTTCAAGCTTTTCAAAAATTTAGAAAATCTGTTACTAAGTGAGATGTCCAAAAATATCCCCTATTGCATATAGCCTTGGACACTACTCGATTGACATAATTGACATATTTTTAACTAAAGTGTTAGGACCTTACGACAGCTTGTCAATTATCATGATTGAAGCAATGGGGTTCAGTAGAGGATCATGTGGTAGAAATTCAAAGAATTTCAGTCATGGTGCTAGATGTTATTGAAGGAAGGCTCATATACTTGTTTATTGAGGGACTGATGGAGTCATTATGTGGCTTGGTTAGCGCACTTGATCCTACATCTCTACGAGATGCAATTCAAAAGTTTTGACAACTAGGAACAAGGCATACTCCAAGAGTGCACCAACTGAGCAACATAAGAAACCATTTTCACAACCTAAGATATTACCTCCAACATCAAGCAAAGAAGAAGACTCTAAGAATGCGCTCTAGAAGAAGAAATTGTGTTTTTTCTTGTAAGGATCCATGGGAGTCGAGTCATAGATGTTTGGGGAAGGGACAAGTATGTCATATAGAGGCAATATAGGATGAAGAGACTAAGGAGGAAGAAACCAAATCTGAATATGTACTGGAAGAGGTGGATCTTGAGAATCAAGAAGAAGAAAGTTTATAGGAGGGACATTGGTAGCACTTTTAGGGGCATCCAAGTATCACCCTTTTTGAGTCCATGGTGTTTTGCAAGGTCATAAGGTGATTGTCTTAATCGATAGCGATGCCACTCATAATTTCATTGATGAGGATCTAGTAATAAGGCTAAAGTTAAAGGTTGAAAACTTTGAGGGTTTTAGGTTTTAAGGTAGTAGTGGTTGACGGATTCACTATCCCTTGTACACGAATGATTCAATAACTAGATATCACTTTGGGAAGACACCAAATGAGTGATCATTTCTATGTGGTAGGCATGGGCGATACAAATATGGTTTTGGGAATCCAATGGTTACATTCTCTTGGTAGATACTATCAAGATTTTTAGAAGATGGAGTTGAGTTTCCAACATAACGACAAATAGGTGATTCTACAAGGCCAATTAGATGGAGCTCCAAGGGTTGTGATAGCTAAGAGGAGGAGAAATCATTTAGACATGGATAGGTAGAGTGGGCAACCCGGCGTTTGATCACCGATAAATGGAGGAAAGACTACTGATATTGATATTCAACCTATTCTAGACAAGCATAGTATGGTTTTTAGCGATATTCCACTGGGTCTACTTCCCAAGAGGGGTTTTGAGTAGGCCAAAAAATTAGAAGAGGGAGCAAAAGTAGTTATTACCATGCCTTACTTCCATCCAATGAGATATAAGGAATAGATTGAGAAAATGATTTAGGAGTTACTTGACATGGGGTATATTCAGTCAAGCTCAAGCCCTTTTGCTTTCTCCGTAGTATTGGTAAAGACGAAGGATGGTACTATAAGGATGTGTAGATTATAGGGCACTCAATAAAAAGACTATTAAGAACCACTATCCCATCCCTAGAATTGATGAATTGATTGATGAACTCCACGATGTAGTATATTTCTCTAAGCTTGGTTTGCATTCCGGATATCACCAAAGAAGGACGAGGAAGGAAGATGTTCACAAAACAACTTCCAGGTGTCACTTTGGACATTTTGAATTCCTAGTCATGCCATTTGGATTGACTACTGCTCCACCTACATTCCAATCTTGCATGGACCAAGTATTTAGTAAAAATTTAAGGAAATTTCTTTTGGTTTTCTTTGATGATATATTGATTTATAGTAAAAATTGGGGGGATCATTTAAGACACATAAATGAGGTATTGGGAATATTTGAGCAATAATCTCTATTTTCCAAAGCACCCAAATGTGAGTTTGGGATGATTGAGATCTTGTATTTGGGGCATATGATCAATGCCCAAGGTGTTAGTGTAGATGAAGAAAAGATCAAGGCAATCATAGATTGGCCTCAACCTAAGACTTTATCACAGTTGAGAGGATTTGTGGGACTCTGTAGCTATTATAGAAGGTTTGTCAAAGGATTCTCATGGTTAGCTACCCCATTAACAGATTTAACTAAGGGTGCATTTTCATGGAATGAGGAGGCACAAAGAGCTTTTGACAAGCTCAAAGAGGTATTATATTAATGAGTTCATGCCTAAGATTGGCCATCCCCGATTTCTCATTCCCATTTGAATTAGAATGTGATGCTTCAGGAGAAGGTATTGGAGTCGTATTAATGCAAAATAAATACCCAATAGCCTTCAAGAGTTGCAAGCTCAAGGAATGTAAGAGGAATTACTCTATTTATGACAAAGAGATGCTCGCTATCATGCAATAATTGGTTTGTGGAAAATTTGTAGTAAAGACAGACCATAACAGTCTAAGGTTATTCCTGAATCAAAAGGATCTGAATGATAGACAACATAAGTGGATTAGCAAGTTACAAGCCTATGATTTCAATATTGAGTATATGAGGGGGAAGAATAAAGTGGTGGCTAATGCTTTGTCATGAAGGTGTAATGTCCCCTTTTTCCAAGTGATCACCCATTGGAGTCAGCTAGCCTATTTATTCCCGTGGGCTAGGTCGAAAAAGCAAGGGAATATTCTGATTAGTTAAATCATGTATTTAACTAATTTTGTTAGTCTTATTGAGGATGGGAGATGACTTTGCATATTTTTGTGATCCCATAGAAAATATAACATAATGCAAAATAATTTATTTTGGAGGTGAACAACCTAGGGAGAGATCAAAGGGCAATTTAATTGGTTCCCAAGGAGGTTCGCCCAAGTTGGTAAACTTGATAAAAATAAAATAAGAATATTTTCTTTATGATTGGTGCCCAAATGGAGGCTGGCCTTGTGGAGGAAGAAATAAAGAAATAAAAGCATGCCAATAATGAACCCTTGTGATAATAGCATCAGCCATGAACTCTTCCACAAGATATGATCATCCAAATGCAAACAAAATGACAAACAATTTTGATTTTTGAATATATAAGTCTACTGCTACAAATCAGAATAATCTAAAGTGTAATTACATCAATATATAGGCTCAAACATGCCCAAACATAGCTCACAATTCTGCTATGACAAATTAGATCTAATTATATGCTTGTAAATGCCATAAATTATGAGAAACCTGTTATCTCGATCATTGACAATGGTCTTAAGAAGTCCATAGAGTTTAAACACCTCTCTAAAAAATAACTCTGCCACTTGAGGTGCCTTATACTTGAATGAAATAGCAAAGAAATGTGTATACTTAGTCAATCTATAAACAACCACAAAGATGCAATCTCTATCCTGGACCTTTGAAAGACTTGTAATGAAATCCATAGATATACTCTCCCACTTTTTCTCTAGAATAGGCAATGATTGAAGTAAACCTGCTGGGAAAGTATGCTCTGACTTGTTTTGCTGACAAGTCAAACACTCATGAACATGTCGCAAGACATCATCCTTGAGACCCTTCCATGAGAATCTCTCTCTCACTTGCCTGTAGGTTTTCAAAACCCTGGATGTCCTACTAATGGAGTATCATGAACAACCCTCAAAATCTTATCCTTCAGCTTAGACTCAAGTACCAAATAGATCCTATCCTTATAATAGATCACATCACCAATCACCTTATACCTATCATCCCAAATCTTGTCATTCATGAGCTCACATGCAAATGTATTCTTGGAATACTCAACCAAAAGGTGAGCCTTCCAATCAACTGAAATCTCTGACATAGAGCAAAGAGTAGGTCTCCTGGATAGGGCATCATCAACAACATTATTCTTCCCCTTGACATACTCAATGTCAAAATCATATGCTTGGATCTTGCTCACCCATTTCTATTGCCTCTCATTTAGGTCCTTCTGCTCTAGAAAGTATCTCAAACTATTGTGGTCAGTCCTTACCACAACCTTACTACCCACCAAGTATTGTTTGAACTTTGCCAATGCATGCATGATGGTGAGCATCTCCTTATCATAGGTGGAATACAATCTCTCTTCACCTCTTAACTTCCTACTCTCATAGGATATGGGATGTCTATTCTGCATGAGAACTATTCCTATCCCCCTCACCTAATGCATCACACTCCAAAACAAATGACTGAGAGAAATCAGGAAGTGCTAAAACAGGACAAGTGCTCATTACCTTTTTGAGTACATCAAATGTTGCCTGAGCCTCATTTGACCATCTGAATGCACCCTTCTTAGTGAGATCTCTAAGAGGTGCTGCTAGCCATGAAAACCCCTTCACAAACCTCCTGTAGTGACTGCAGATCCTGAAGAAACCTCTCAAGTCTAAAATGTTCTTTAGTGGTGACAATCCATAATAGTCTATATCTTCTCTTGGTGTACCTTCACTCCACCACCGTCAATCACATGTGCCAAGTATAGAATCTTTGTCATTCTAAATTCACATTTGGAAGCCTTAGCAAAAAGGGATTGTGCCTCCATGATGCCCAATACCTCATCAATGTGTCTGAGGTGATACTTCCATGTCCTATTGTATATCGGAGTATCATGAAAGAACACCAATACAAACTTCTACAATTGTTTGTTGAAGATATGATTCATACAAGACTGAAAAGTCACAAGAGCATTAGTAAGACCAAAGGGCATGACCAAAAACTCAAAGTGCCCATAGTGACATCTGAATGTTGTCTTGTGAATGTCCTCCTCACAAACTCTAATTTGATGGTATTCTGAGCAAAGATCGATCTTTGAAAAGTAAACTATGCCATGCAACTCATCTAGAAGCTCATCGATCCTAGGTATAGGATACCAGTTCTTGATGGTCTTCTTATTTAGGGTATGATAGTTAATGCACATCCTCATCGTATCATCCTTCTTCTTCACCAAGACCAATGAAGAAGCAAAGGGATTGGCACTAGGCCTGATATGTCCCATATCCAACAACTCCTTGATCATCTTCTCTATCTCCTCCTTGAATCTCCTAGGATGACGATAAGGAGTAGTAATGACAAGCTTGGAGCCCTCCTCCAACTCTATCACATGCTGAAATCTGCGATCTGGATGTCTGTTAGGAGGTACCTCTCCAAACACTATGTTGTGCTTATCCAATACATATTGAATGTCCACATGATACCGCTGGCTCCTGCTTGAAGAAGACTTAGAAGACACAAAATACTAGGCTACCCATGCAACATCACCATGTCTAAACAAGGTCTCCATCCTCTTCGCTCACAACCCTTGGCACACCATTCCCCATGGCTATCAACACTATCTTCCTCCCATCTGATATGAACTCCAACTCCATCGTATGGAAATCCTGAATGTATCTGCCAAGAGAATGTAGCTATTGGATTCCTAAAACAACATTTGTATCTCTAATGCCAACTACATAGAAATCATCAGTGATTGTGTAGTCGCCCATCTGGATACTCAACTGCAAAATCCTCTTCGTGCAACTCATCTAGAAACCATTTGCAACAATCACACTGAAACCTATGAACTCCTTTGCCTACAATCTTCTCCTCGCCACCAAACCCTGATCAATGAAGTTATGAGTGGCCCCGCTATCAACCAAACTGCAACCTTTTGTCCCTTTAGGACTCCTCTCACTCTAAAAGGATTGTACTTGGGGACTCTTGATAGAGTAGCAATAGTACCTTGTACTGTATCATCTGCTGTAGCACCAAGCTCCAATGGTTGCTCCTCATCATTACTCTTTGAAGTAGTTGTGTCTTTGACCTCATCATTATCTACATCGGTTGTGACCTCAATGTAGTGGGCTTTGTTGCAAATATGTGCCTAAGCGGTGTTGTCATTGATGTCAACATATACTTGTTGCATTGATGTCAACTATATCTTATTTTGTTGCCTGGATAAAAGACTGGAATGTTAAGGATATTGAGAAAATTAATAAAGATCAATGTATGCGGACCATATGGTTGTATAGAGGATTGTATTAAGTACCTCCAGTTAATATTTGAGAGGTCCACATGAAGATTTGAAGAAGTTGTGGCCATCTGAGTAGAACTGGGTTTTGTTGTGTTTAGAAGAGATAGAGTGATAGTAAATTGGTCCGGATTGCTCCACATTGAAATATTATGATTAACGGATCTAGAGGCATGTTTGGGAAGTCAGTGTGTATCATCAACTCAAGTGGTTTGTGGTTTGGAGGTCCGCAAGCATTCTAGTGTGACAGTCATGGCAGATAGTGTTCTTGAGGTTCCAGATGAAGATGCAAGTGATTCTGATGATTTGGAGGAGTGCGGATGTTTTTGTTGAATTCAATGTGCTTGTGGAGGTCTTTAGATCACGTGACTACTATGTTGGAGGTCTGCATTGAAGACTGAGCTCGTTGATGAAGATTTCCTTCTTGGTGTTGTTGTTCTTCCCTGTCTTGGCCGACTGGATGATTCAAGTATATTGCAGATGATCCAAGAGCAATTCTCTAAAGTGTGGCGTGTTGTTGAAGAAAGATTCAAGTCTCAGCTATGATTGGCCGACAGTATAGCGATCCGCATTAAGTTTAGCCGACCTTGATGTTCATTCCAAGGTTGATAAAGCATATAAATACTTATTGATGAGTTGTGGAAAGTGATTCGTGTGCGAAAATGATCAAATCCTAAGAGATCTGTATAGAAGAAGAGTAGAGAGGAAGAAGTGCAGAGGATCAAAAGTAGTAAAGGATGAAGATATAGTAGACAAGTGGTTGAGGAATATAGCAGAAATTGTGAGCTTTCAAAGGGACTAACCCAGGCATGAAGTAGATGCTATTTCTCAGTTCATTATCTCTGTGTTAAACTTAATTTCTTGTAGGTAGTGAGCCTCTTTTGAATAGTGAGCTCTGGGCAGTGCGCCTGAAGGCATGTGCCTTCTCTTTTTCTAAAGTACTATTAACAGGGTACTAATCTTTGTGGGTTAACCCCCACTGTGGTTTTCCCTTAACCAGGTTTCCACATAAAATCCTGGTGTTATGTGTGTTCATTTGTTTCTGCTCATATGTTGATGATTCATGCTTTAAATATTTACATCATTAATCAGTTTTATGTGGTAAAAAAGAATTAACAGTTGCAAGTGATAAAGTTTTGGGACAACTAATTCACCCCCCCTCTCAGTTGTTCGGCCTAATTTCAACATGCTTTGCCCTAAAACTTAGGCTTAGAAGGTGCTAAAAACTTCATCCCTCTAGCCCTCTTGATGGCTTCTCTCAAAGAAGGCGGATCTAGGGCTTCTACTCATCCATGAAGTGGCTCCTCTAGTCCCTCAATAAATAGGTATGTCAATCTAGTCTCCGACATATTCGAGACCAATACTGCAAGCTTCTAAAACTTTGAGATGTAGGTGTCCACTGAATCCTTCTGCTTGAGTAGGGCCAATTCTCTGAAGAATTGCTCAGGATTTATCTCATCGAACCTATCAATTAGCCTCTGTGAGAAATCAACATAAGTGGTAACATGGTTATGTCCTTGAGTTACCATACTATTGTACCACCAATCTAGAACATCTCCCTCCAAGTGAAGTGTAACAAACTGTATAGCATCTCTCTCAAACATAGAGCTCAATGTGAAGTAATTATCCAACTTTTGGATCCATGCTCGTGTCGTGATCTTTGCTGAACCATCAAAAGGAGTGATGTTGACCTTACTCAATTTCTTTTGCAAGTCATAATTATTGTCGTTGCCTCTTTCTTCTCTGGGTTCATCTTTATCCTTGTAATCATCAAAGGTCTTATGTGCCTCTTGTGGTACATTTTCCAGAGTTCTCGGTTGATCCAAGATGGTAGGTATATGAGCATCGCCATCACTTCCCAAATCTTCATTATTGCCCATATTATGCCCCATATATTGAGACATGAGTTGCATGAGATCTCTTTGACTCCTTGCAATGTCATTAAGGATATCCCTCATGCTAGGTTCTCCATTGCTTCTATTACCCATGTCAGTTTCTTCTTCTTCAACCCTATATGAACAAGTCGTCGCCTTCTCCTATATGTGATAAATTCTCTATCTTTGGGATTGATACATTAACATTAGGTGATCACCAATGCAAACTCACATATAAAACCCTTTAGGTTGGCAAGATTAAAGCTCTGATACCACTATAAGATCCCTAACAAGATCTGCCCTAGAATTCTAATTTTTCTTCTTTCCAAACCCTAAATCCGAATTCTATTTTTTATTTCACAAATGATGAGGAATGATGTCACAAATCAAACCCTAGATGGGCAAACTCCTTCAGCTAGGTGTCGCTCCCTTGGAAGTGGCAAAACACATGCAAAATGAGGGTAGCAATGGCTAGGACTTGGCTCCCACCATCCACAATGAAGTCGCTCTCCTTGGCACTCAATCTAGGGTGAAAACCCTAGCATAATCAATGCTAAAACTCTCCAAAATGATGGCGCTCCAAGTCTAATATGAAAATCTGATTATACCCTTGATCCTCTTTCTTTATCTCTATATGAAAATGAAGTTTGCATAGGCTATCAGATATGATTCATCCCCTTATGCCATAGTCATATGAATATGAATTGAAATATGTCCCCACTACATGGCTCCTATTTAGGGTGCATGCTATGTCATCCCACTCACACCAATTTGTTACATTTATCCTTGGACTAGAGAAATAGCCCAGAGGGAAGGTGATGTTGGAGGAAAAAAGAGCTTCAAGTTCCCCCTGAGGACCCCTGCTTTAACATACAAATGGGTTGGTGAAGAGGATGATTAAAAACAAAGTGATGGTATTAAACTTAATTGTAGCCACAACAATTGCCGGAATGATATGTTGAAAAGGAGAGGAAAGAAAATACATAAATGATATATCATGTTAGGTCACGACTATTCAACAAGAGATCGAAAGGGACGTGCTACCCCTCTACTTAAATATCATCCACTTCAATGGTCAATCATTTTATTGGGAGAATAGCGACTTCCTCAAATGAATGGATGATTGTGTGTAAATACAACCATATATGATAGGGGCATCTAGTATAACTGATCGTTGCGTTTACCATCCACACACACCGACCTGTCACTATGAACATAAGCCGATGTCATCACAGTTCATATCAAACTAATCATTTCTAATATCTGCCAGACATAAAGAGTTATGGACATAGCGCATGCTGGATAGTCGCTGCCGTAAAATGGGGTTAAAAAAACAGAGACAGGGAAAGCGCACACATTTCAACGTCACATATTAAATACCACAATCAATACACATTTGGAGACCTGCGATTATTGACTTGGATAGGGCGCTTCACAAAATGACGGTGCTACTTGCCAACTTTTCACTGTCCTTATTAACCAATGCATTTCGTTCAACGTGCCCTTGCTTTTCATTTGCCACCTCATTGTCTTTTCAACACCTTCATCCCATCTCTAACCTCACATGGAATCCTATCAATGCCATGCAACTTAAAATGGAAGAGTTCTGCTGCTCTGTGAAAGTCGGTCTATAGTGGAGAAACTCATTTTGAACTAACTGCCTTCTCTCTTTTCCATGTTTAGTTGTGGATTGTCCATTATGGTATATGAATCTTAACCCTCCATTCTCTTCCCCACTCAGCTATGGATAGGCACAAATGCATTCCGTTGCTGCTGGCCGTGGTATTAATTCCAAAACCCATACTTTACTTCTTATTTTCCTTTCCTTTTAAAACAGAAGTTAGGGTTACATTTTCTAAATGTTAGGGTTTTTAAGTTTTTCAGTTCAATGAGAGCTGGGTGGTACGAAGTAGCTGAGTGGCAACAGGTAAGGATATATTTGAGTCCTTGCTTAGGCTATGAAGCTTTTTAGTGTTTAAATAAATTCATGTTACTCTGTCTGTTTTCATTTTCCTAAAGAACCCATGCCAATGCACACATCAATGCTAGTTGTAGTCTTGTAGACTCCATTTTGGCATTGTTGGCAGGGTTTAAACCTGCGAATTTCATTTGGTTACATGCTTTTAAAGCCTCCTCAACAAACCCATTTTGTATTTATCCTGTAACTATGGCATGACATCTGGTGGAGTCACTTCTTTCAAAATGCTTAAAAACTTTGGGAAAATACGATTTATCCTACAATCGCGTCCAATGTGGCACTTTAAAAGTCGCCATTTCCCTCTTTACTTTAAAAAGAAAAAAACTGGCAATTTACATTATTTGATAAACTTTGCCTACATTTTTTGAAGGCCTGTTCAGTTTTTTCTTCATTGTAATGAAGAAACAGGTTGTTTTCTTTTCTTAGATGAGCAAAAGAACTCAATAGTTTTACGATTTATGTCCCTTTTGTTAAAATGCATAAACTTATAATTATAGGGGCGCACCTTGTTGTTTTGAAGCCCTGAGATCTTTTCCGCCATACCGGGGAATCAGATACGGGGCTAAATTTGATGGTTGTATGGCCGTACTTAAACATTTTTATCGTAAAATACGAAGGAAAACTGTTATATCATGAAGGGGACATTTTTGGTAGACCGTACGGCGCGAGACAAATTTCCGGCTGAAGCTGCCCGAACACAAGTTTTGGGAGGGTTGAATGAATAGATGCCATTACTTAGGGGAAAGGGGCCAGTTGTCGCCCACGCCCCAATAACTGCTATGTTTTTAATCACTTGTCTCCCCAATTAAATTTTTAAAAAGAACCAATACATGTAAAATACCAACCTAATAAATTAACACAAATGCACCAATACATGTTCACAACTCCAATAAATTAACCAATGAAATTAAGACAAGTGCACAAATGTGATGGCGAGCGATTACTGGCACATCGTTGCCCATGTATGGGGCGACATGTTGAAATGACACTTTTTCAACTCATGTGCACATAATGCATTGTATAGTGAAATGTATAAGTGCCCAGAAGCTGAAAGAATAGCTAGCTTTAAGCTCTTCGGTTGCATACGGAGAAACCCAACAAAAATCGTCGAAATCTGATATGTCTAGCTATGAGCTTGACGTGCGTGAAGTTAGGGTGGGCGGCAACTGGCCCCTTTCCCCTAATCAAAATACAATTTTGTAGTAAAAGCATGCGTAAATTTATTGTTATATAATTAATTATGTAATATTAAAACATTAATTCTTAATATTTATAAACTGACTTAAAAACTAGCACTTGCACCCATAGGAGGTTCAAGGAATACGCCGATAGGAACAACCGACGAGTTTAGAAAATTTTCCGGTCTGAATTTCTTTATGGCGTGAGACAATTTTCAGAGCACTATAATGCTAACATATAAAAGCCTATTGGCTAAGAACTAGCACTTGCACCCATAGGAGTTTCAAGGGATATGCCGATAGGAAATTGAAGGTAACATTTAAATATGTTTTTTAAGTCAGTTCATAAATATTATTAAGAATTTATGTTTTAAATTTGTAATATTACATAATTAGTTATATAACAATAAATCCATACATGCTTTGACCACAAATTTGTATTTTGATGGCATCTATTTATTCAACCCTCCCAAGACTTGTGTGTCAAAGTAAGGCGATCTATTTTCAGTTATCCCCACATCCTTGACAGTACCAAAATATTTTCACAAGGCAATTCCATTGTAGAGGCTATTCATCCATGTTAGCATGTGCTCAAGAGATTTACTGAAGATTTAATTTATAGAGTTATAGAGTTGCAGAGCTCCAGTCAAATAACTGGGCTTGAACTCGTTATGGTCTTATGTTATGGAGATGGCAACCAAAGAAATCCAAACGTACCATTTCACTTTGACTACAATTTGGACAGCTTAAGGGTCAACATCTAATTTAAAATAAAAGTGGCATAGAATCATATCTGGGTATGCTTAATAATAAGCACAGATTTAAGAGATTTAAATTAAAATATTTATGATTTCAATTAGATTGAACTATAACGTAAAGATTGACAATCCAATATTCTCCTGCCCAATCATATAATAATGCCAACAACAGTGACTATGTGTGGATTCTTTATTGGTTGAATGAAAGACATGTATTAGCTTGAACGCTAAAATTCATCCCAAAACTCTATTCGGAACACCGGCCTGTTTTACCAATCTCCTCAAAAACATGTTATTCTCATCATCCCCACAATATTTTGACATCCCAGCTATTCTCCTCTCCTTGAATATGACCACAGCGTAAGAGTATTCTACTCCTTGCCTTAAAATCTGGTTTCTTAAAAGTAACTTAAGTAACTTATGGTTTCTTCCAGCAGCCAGATACTTAAAATAAAGCTTGGCATGTTTTGCATATTGATTGAAACCATATATAAGTTTGTGTTACAGCTCTTTGGCTCCAAGGCCACCACCTGAACATTTTTTTGATGAAAATCTATGAGTTGCACAGATGGAGTAAGCTTTTCCTTCCATTTAGGCTTTAGCATATTAGCTAATCCACAGACAAAAAAGGAAAGATCATCCCTCCCTTTAAAAATACCCAACTGCCACAATGCTCTCCAACTCTAAACAAATCTTGAACTAAGACCTTCAGATTCCCCACCCAAACTCTTAAAAGATGGACTATTAACAATTGCATGCTACTCGTTTAAATTACAATGTCAACTAAATATTTTTTCCTTTTTTAAGTAGTAGTAAGATATTAGTAGTTTTACATAATATTATCAAAGACTACTTTTAAAGGGATTATTAATTTGACTAGGTTTATTATAGATTATTATTACCTGATTTTTTACTCTCCCAAACGTTGTAGCACAATAGCACAAAAGTGTTAAAAAGTATTTTTCAAAAATTTCAAACAAATTTAATTTAAAATAATAATTAGAATAAAGAAGATCAAAGTTGGTCCACTCTCTTCCTAACTTTAATTAACTTATATTTTCCACTTCTATTAACTTCAATAATAATTTTATATAATGCTAGTTACTTACAGACTAATCCTTCAAGATGTTCGCTCGGAAGTATTCTACTCTTATTTTTTCTTTCGAGGGTTTAAAATTGGCTAGCATGCCCCAAACAAGCTAATATATGCAGTTTCAACAGAAAACTCCTAAAGGTCTTTTGAATTTCATTATCATAGGAGGTGTCTCAAATGTGCATCTAAACTATTATAAATGCCCGGCATACTCTCTTTCATCTATAGGCATCAAAATATCCATTTATATAAATGGTAGTTTGATTGTGTGGCAAATTTCCACTTCTTTCTTCCCTTCTACACTGGAAAGATACAAGATTTTGGTTCAATAAAGGCCAATATTCTTAGCTGTAATAAATTGTTGTGGTAGTTGGTGGAAACTACCCGAAAAGCATCTGAAAACCCATTATTCACTTTTTTTGACACTAACACTTAGAAGAATCTTACTATCGTGCTCTTTCATTTAAGCAATTAAATTCCACTACAAGGTTTTTAAGCTCAAGAATTTGCAATAGAAACTGGTAAGTTTTACTTGTCTGTTATCAGTTAAACACTTGTTACAGGACCATGTATGAGCATACACTATTTGCAAGTCTTTTACAATAGCTAATTCATTAGCAGTTAAACACTTGTTACAGGACTATGTGTGAACATACAGTATTTGTAAGTCTCTTAGAAGGCAAAATTAGCTACAATTTGAAATTGAATTGTTATCTTGTGATGTGAATTAATGGAGCCATGCTGTTCTTGTCGGTACTGATGTTTGTGAAGAAAAGTACAAGACTTGTAATTTTGACTTTAAATATCTATGGCATCCAGGTCTTATGGGAATTTATGTAGAAATTCCTTTGAGCGTCTACAGATATATATCATCCTATGTTTGTAAACCAATATTACCATATTTATAAGAATTGTAAGCGGAGAAAGGTTCATAAAGCAGTCTATACCCCCAAAAAAATTCCAATCGATTACCTTTTCTCCTCCGTGACCTTCAGCTGAGACAAATTGATTTTGCAGGTTGATTTCCCCCCATCTGACAATTGAATTCATCGCAACAATTTTGAGGTGATTATTAAATTGCCCATTGTTTAGTGCTAGTGGATGGATTCTCTAGTAAACACGCATTGTTGAATGGTATTATGTAATTTGCAAATGCTCAATCTATTGTCTATTTCTGTTCTCTTTCTTGAAGCAAATTTTCGATGCCACATTTCTAAAATTTGAGGCCAGTGGTATAAGTGAGTCGTCTAAAGTTAATGAATTGTCAACTTGAAAAAGTTATATTCTTTCCCAAAAATAAAAAGAATGCCAAAAAAAGACTTCCTTTTTATCAGCTCCCAACTCTATTATGATATACCAGAACATTTAAATAGGCAGGAATGGGGTTTCAGTTTTTCTGTGCAGCAAACAGATTTTAGTTTTGGTGCTAGAGAAACAAAGAACTGATGCAAATACCTTTAAAAAGAAAATATGTCCTCCACAGCCATGGATCGATTCCTTGGAAGGCGGTTATTTTGTTTTCTGTTTGCACTCCCCTTCAACTCACCTCAAATCTTGCAATTTGATATGCTCACATAGTTATTTGCTTTCAGTCGTTTTCCCTTTCCTTTTCCTTTGAAAAAAAAATAGAAATCCCAGAGTACCTGACGGGGGACATTTAAACGACATGAGACTTTTTCTGACATGATATTTTTTCCCAGCATGAGAACAACCGACGAGTTTAGAAAATTTTCCAGTGTGAATTTTTTTACGGCGTGAGACAACATTGCTGGCCATTTTGGCACCAAAGCTTACACTAAAAGCATATCGGCTAATAATTCTATAAAAAAATAAAAATAAAAATAAATATATATTTTAGAATAGTTCTATATAATAATAATTGGTAGACTGTATGGCTGTGTATAATAATAATTTGATGGTTGTATGGCTGTATTTAGGCATTTTTACTGTAAAATACAATCAAAATCTAAGGAAAACTGTACCACTTGAAGGGAAGATTTTCAACAAACCATCAAAATTTATATTAAATACTGCCATACAACCATCAAATTTAGGCCTTCATACATACATACATTTAAATATAGAATACTGCAATTCTTCGAAGTTTTGACGGTCTACCAATTATTATTATATAGAATTATTCTAAAATATATATTTATTAGTATCTGCCTTTGGCCAGTACTATTGCAATGAGTTCGCACTTATCTAGTTATTAATCTATTGATTATAAACCAATCAAAAGACAGGATTATTTTTCTTGTGGGCAAATTTGATTTAAATTTGTACTTTTCCTATGTCAACATGATAAATTTTTAACAAAAAAATATTGAAAAATGATTTATCTGTACTGTCATTGGCTGAAAAAAAATGACCTCTTCTCTGCGGATTGTCATAGAGTGCAACAAAAAGCTATAAATCTATAGTATTACGAAAAATATTTCGTCATGTTATTACATTTTTTATTTTATTCTTCAAACTTACAATATTTTAATGCATTTTAAATTATAAAAGTATTAGAATTATTACATTTTAAGGAAATATTTGTGTTATTTAATAGGCTTTGTAAAGTTTAGTTTTATAGTTAAGGAAATATTTTAGTCCTATTTTATTTTTACCAAATTAGATTTTTTTGAGATTTCAATTTTATTTACCAAGACATTTCAACACTCTTCAAAAATTAATTTTTCAATTATTGGAATGCAATTTGTCTATACAACCAATACCTAATCAACAAAAAAATTACAACTAAACAAATACTATATACAACCAATAGCTAATCAACAAAAAAAAATTACAACTCAACAAATACTATAATAACAACACTACAAGGCAGGTACTGGCCACTATGTGACACTTGTTTATATTTTATTTTTATAGAACTATTATTAGCCGATATGTTGGGGCGGCTTCCAGCTGGAAATTAAAAATGCTGGAAACTTTTGGAATGCTTGTTTAAAGTTGTCAGAGTTTATTACCAGATCTGGGAACTTTTTTGGTATAGATTTGCTTTAATTTTTTGGGATATGTGGCCTCCATTCTCCTCTCCACGGACACAGCTTCCAGGCACCATCCCCACGCATATTAACTGCTCTACAGGTAAATTCCATTCTCTGATGCGGCACCTCCCACCACCATAACACCTACCAACTAGCCCAATACAGTAAATGATAATTAAGTGTAAATGCTATTTAAAAAATATTTCCTATAAATATGAACTGTCTATGCTTGCAGAGAGTTACACAGACCCACATCAACTGAATAAATATTGCAGATCCTGTAGTTTTCCATCTACAGAATTATCAGGCCTCAAATACTGGCGAGTCTCATATGTAAGCTCTGGCCATCGCCAATAAATAGAGGTATTGGCCAAAATTATCCTTTTCACATTTGCAGTTCAGATGCTTTTTCAGACAGATTAGATTTTAAGCGTTGTTTTGCAGTATTAGAGAAAATTTTTCTCTCTGCGCTTGTAAAGAAAAACTTTAATGCAGAGCAGACATTCTTAATAGGGCTATATGGATTTAATTTACGGTTGTCTAACCTATCTCACGCTATATATTTCTTCTTTTTTTTCGGAGTTTTTAATTCAGTTTTGTTAAATATGTCGAACTGGGAATGCAGGGGAGCTTTTGAGAGATTGTGGCAGAAATGTCACAATAAATCTAAACCTGTTATTGATAGGCTGCATGCTTATCTGCTGCAATATGTGAATCCCGGAAAGTGTCATCATCCTTAGGAGCCCCAAAATCCAGACCCACATCAGCAGAAAACAAATCCAGCCGCTCCAGTGGGTTTTCTGACTCATAACAAGGTTATACCCACCTCGGAAAACTTACCCACTTCATCACTGTCCTTGAGCAAATCATTTGACAGATTTTTACCATACCCAAGCCCACAATTCGCATGTTCATCTCTGGGAAATCTATTATTTGCACTGCCCAAATCACCATTGATAATCAGATGCTCAGCATTGGTGATAATGCAGAATTATCATCTCTATTATATACAAAAATATCATCACTCTATAAGAGATTGACTATTATTTTCCATCCCCATCTTGTTGTCATCTGAGTTCACTAGAGCTTCATAAAGACCTTATTCATAGTCTCCCAGCTGGCCTGCAGAGACTCCTATGTCCATCATCCTGAACAAACTCCTGCTCTTCAGCAGCCCTCTTCGTTCCATTGCAGTTCTCAGACAATCCCATATTTATGCCTGCAGACAAAAGGACAATATCATGCACAAATAGAAATAGAACCACTCAATACTCGAGAATAATACCTAGGAAATCCAATATAATACTTGTCAGAGCTCTCCTCTCATAAGAGGTGTCCTATTGAACAACAGACCTCCCCTTGTGATTTAAGGACAAAATGGCTTGTGTGGCTGTCGCATCTGGTTTAAATGTATAAACAGGTAACAACTACCACTTTGTTTGTGATTCCATTGCTTTTAAATATCTCTATGTAGTCTCACCCTTGCATGCAGTGATACAAACACTAGAATCAAAGTACATCAGAAGAGCAGTAGTGGACAGATGCACAACCCCAGGCCACATACCCTACATGCCATCACCTTGATATTTTCCAAAAATTGAAAGAAAATTTGATGCTTTTCTTACTTTCATTTTCTTTTTCTTCAATGTCTATGAAAGATCACTTTGAATTATTTGAGCCCACAGACCTGGATCAATCACTTTCTTACCGAGGCAAAGTTCCTATTGATGCAAATATGATATAATATCTGTGGGTCACACTTTTCTTAATGCCATTCACTTTGCACCCTTTCAACCATATAAAAAGAGTGCCCTAGGAAGTGCCATCAGAATTTGTTGTATATGCAGCTTGGTTCATCATTATAGAGGTTGATAATAAATTAATGTGTGGATTATTCTAGACTCAAAAGAAAGGACAGAGTGGATGTCTTTATCGATGGGATTCCCATATGGGTGGCCAAGGCAATAGCCCATTGAGATTTGTTTGCTTTCCATATGAAGAAGTTGGCTTCTCACCAAAAAGAGTGTTGGTAATGATCTCTGGTTCCCAAATTTGTGATGTCTTACACGGAACTAATGATGGAATCAACTTTGTTTTCATCATTAATATTTTTTTATTTTCTTTTTTAAATTACGTCTTAATCAAGATGGCTTCTTGAAGATATTGATGAGGGAGGAACCCCATACCTATTCTCTAGATGGTAAAGGGTGAGGAAAAAAACATAGTTGTGTGCACTGTTGTTTAGTATAAGGTAGCCGCTAACTGTAGCGCATAGCAGTGAAACTAAAAACTTTGGAACAAGGAATGGATATCTATCAAAGCATAATGGAAGGGGGGTTTTTGTTAGATATTATAGTTGGAAATGCTCTGGTAGACATGTATGCAAAATATGGAAGCATAGAGAAGGCAGAAAAATGTCTTCAATTATTGCAGATATGTATTCTCAATAATGTGCTTTCACAAGGGGAAAACGCCTACTCTTTCATTGCTCACAGGCAATTTACATTTGCTACATAGGCAATTTATATTTGCTACACACACAACTTTTCATAGTAAATGTATTTAGGTGTATGTCAAGAGCTGAAGTTTGGTGGATGCCTAGTTCAATTCTTTGTTGCTTTTAACCTAGTAAATGAGCATATTATGAAAAGTTGTGCGTAGTAAGCAGAATGTGCAGCGCCTCCTTCAATATAATGCAATGGCAATGAATTTTATGATTATAATTGGAGCGTGGAAAATGTACAGTTTTATCTAGTCTACGTCTACCACAGTGACTGACAGTGCACAAAAAATGACTTAGCAGCCAAACTTTTAAGTCAGGCTTTTAGTTTCACTGCTATGTGCTGCTGTCAGTGGCTACATTAAACTAAGTTACTAACCACCAGTGCACAAAAAAATGGCCCAGCAGCTAAACTATTAAGCCATGCAATTAAAATAAGCATTGTAAGCTGTGATTAGATTTAGGCCCTGCGGTCAGTATACATATTGGAGTGGAGCAGGCAAACCTTAATAGTAGGTGTTTGAGGCATGAATAGCTATGGGGATGTCTATGGAACATGTTGGAGAAAGAGGGGAACTCTGTGTAGAATATTGTCAGTGGATTTTTTTTCCTCCTACATACTAGTGCTGAATGGTGATACGTTTGTTTTTCTTTATTTCTAGCAAATGCAAAATATAATCTCTAGCCAGAATTCAAAAGATTTCTATCTCCATAGTTTTGAATGTGATGTATTGCAAAAGGAAAAGTAAAACTAATACAAGTGCAGTCATGTTCTGGCTTTGTTGCCAACAAAATGGATAACCTCAGTTTCCTCACTCTATTCTATCATGTTTACTTTATTTTGCCTTGTGGACATGAATATGATATAGCGAATCCCCCAACTTCGATGAAGGGCGCCATGATTGGAGGGTATACCTTCTTCATTATGGTGTCTGTACTCTATTGGTTGTGTTCCGAAGCAGTAAAAGTGTGAACCTATTGATCCATATTGATTGTTGCTTTTTTTTTAAAGTATGTTACAAGCTTCATATGAAATAACTGGAAATGGCACTATGTATACGTTGAATAGATTCCTTTGGCTTAAGCGTTTGTTTTTTAATATGAAAATTGAATGCTTTGTTGCCAGTAGGATGTTTTTGTTTGAACACTTTGAAGGTGAGCCTAATACCTTCACCACACTTTTTCAGGTACCTTTACATTACAAAGAAAGTTGATCCTGCTGTTATACCGGATTGCCAACATCTTGGTTTGCTTTAGAAGATTAATTGCAATGGTGAAGAAAAATAGATTGCTGCACCAATTGTATCAGTGTGTAATTATTTTGTTCATTTAAGGATGGGTGGTAGTGGTAACATATTTTGTATGTTTTGTGTACGCCTGGTTGGGATTGATCGTAAAATTCAATACTATGGTATTGGACTAGTAAGAGTCAACCATTTTTCTATTTGATATGGTGAAGAAAAATGCAGTTTTGTACCAATTTTACCAATTTGTGTTTGTATATATTTTTTATATCTAAGGATGGATAGTAATAGTAACATATTTTGTGTACATGACTGGTAGGAATAATCTTAGTATTCCAACACTAAGGTATTGTAGTAAAAGTAAGCCATTCATTGCAGATTTCTACTTGCTACGGTGAAGAAAAATGGAGCTCTGCGCCATTTGTATCAATTTGTGTGTGTAAATATTTTGCGTATCTAAGGGTGGATGGTAGCATTAACATAATTTGTGTACATGACTGGATAATATTTAGCACTATGGTATTTGTTGTAGTAATGGCAAGTCATTCATTGCAGATTTTTATATGAATCTTGATTGCACATGTTTACTGTTAACACCTGAGAATGCACCCTAGCTTGAAGCTTAGTTTCAGTTGCAATATTGAGTTATCCTTCAGTGTGGGACCTGCAAGATTGAAACAAAGTCTCCAGAGAGGGCTGGTTCCCTTTGAAAATTAGGCTTGATTCACTCTGAAGGACCTAATCCTAATGCTAGGTTGCTGATTAAGATGAAAAGAGGAAAGGAAATGCTTAAAGATGAAGGTGGTGATGCATCAATGTTTATATAACTTCCCAACTTACTTCATTGAGCACAAGATCACTATTAGGACTGATAACTTCTTCACACAATCGTCAATTTTACACACCGTTCACACAAGTATTTTGCATGAAGGTAAGAGGTTTAACAACAGCATTAGGATGGGTTACAATTCACTTTGAAGTGTTTCAAATGATGGGAGTCCACATCTAATGACATACAACTTGTAAAAGAGTGACATATTTCTGCATAACGGTAAGAAGGATTGGACAGCATTACAAGGGAAAATAGTATCCACAAGTAAAGATCAACAACCCCAAATACCACACAATATGCACACAGCTTGAAAAAAAGAAATACCAATTATTTATTAATGTCAAGGCTAAAAGTAAGAGTTACAACTTCAGAAAACAAAAAAACTTACTATCAAATATTGAAATATACAATGAAGTTCCAAAAAATGAGCATGAGTATGTGACTTTACCTGCCTGCCTTGGAGAAAAAAAATATAGGTCAAGTGTAAAGAACCTTTCTCTTGGTGGCAGATGAAATTTGACTCTCCCCCCCCTTTTTTTTCTCTTCATCTATTTCTATTCCTTGCTCCATAGATGCTAAGTTGGCATACATCTTGGGAGGATATCGGCAAAACCCCGTAACCCAAGCTTCAACTAGCATATTGCATTTGTTGAAAAGGACTCGGGGTCTCCACACTTTTCCCATAAAGCACATATCCTGCGATCATTGTAGTCCGGGTGGTTGTGTCTTGCTCGGGCATTTCTTGAAAGAGCTTTAGGGCCTTGTCTACTTGACTATTTTGCATGCATCTCGCAATAAATGTTGTGTGCATGGGACAACATTTGGTTAAGGCATCTCACCAAAGAGCTCCAAAGCCTCATCCATACTTTCATTCTGCACATACCTTGTTCATGGAACTCCATCCAACTCCATACCCACTTCTAGGGCTCTAGAGGCGGTGCACGCTTGAAAGAGACTGTTTAGAGTTTTCAAGTTGGGTTTCTCACCCGCCAATTGCATTCGATGAAATAACTAAAGGACATCTTCACCTCGTCCACATTCCAGGGTACTACATTTGGCTTGGGCATTTTCTCAGAAAGATAAATGGCCTCATCAACATAACCATTTAGTGTAAAATCAATGATATCATATTCCATGTTCAGGGATTTTTAGAAAAACTTGAGCATCGCAGACAAATCCATTTTGAGCGTATCCAAGAATCATAGTGTTCTAGGAGACCATGTCTCATTGAGGCATTTGGTCAAACACATTGTGTGCTTTCTATATACTCTCGCATTTTGCATACATGTCTTTCACAGCATTCGCCGCAAACATCTGATTGAAACCCACTCGTCATTATCTTTTCATGCATTTGCATCACCTGTTCCAGAGTTGCCAAATTTGCGCATAGTGAGAGAACGCCTAAGAAGGTATTTGAGTTGGGCTGCACATGTGAGGATTGCATCTGATCAAAGAGCTTAAAAGCTTCTTCACCATGCTCGTTAATATCAAAACTCACAAATGCCTGTTCGTGCATATTTGCTTCTTTCTTTTCATCCATACATTTTATTGGTTGTTCACTATCTGGTGTATAATTATCCATATCTCTAACTACTTCAAAATAGGCAAGGAATTTGCATAAGATGTTTGGGACAGTTGGAGTTGTTTCTCTGGCAACTTGAGGATAGTGACTATGGACAACATTCCGTCGCTTGGAGCTCCTCTTCCTTTAAATTAAATTGGGTTTCATCTTTAAGGGTTTGTTCTTCGGCAATGGTCTTCTCTATGAGAATGTCTTGTGGGTTCAATGTCAACAGAGGCTCTCCTTGAGAGACTTTCACTTCATCCCTTATCTTAGATTGGGTTCCATCTTCAGGGTGTGTCGTTCCACAAAGATCTTGGCATGTAGGTACCATTTTAATGGTGTCTCACTTTCACAAAGTTTTATTAGATGGTGAGGTTCTTCACAAGATTTTAGTCAGTGGGGCTCTTCTTTTCTTTACAACAAGACTCCAATTGTCATATTCGCATAACAAGACTCCAACTATCATACCCGCACAACTTCATGATGCAACTCAAAGTCAGCATTTTGGCAACCTCCATGGGCTGCTTGCTTGCTAAGCAAGGATCCACCAAGCAAGGATCCACCAAGCAAGGATCCAGTAGCCTTATGCAAGTCCATTGGGCATAGGAGTCGTTGTAAGTTGTGCAAATAATTCAAAAGAGCAAACTTTGATTGAAAGCATAGCTAGCCTCCAAACAAATTGAAAAACATCTCAAAACACAAGCAAAACATAAAGCAACATGTACAAACAACACTTGGAGGAAAACAAGACAATTAGAGTCATACATTCTCCTAATGAGAATGAATAGTGCCCAACAACACTTATTTGCAAAAACCAAACTACTCTAATAGATACATGATTTGAAAATTAACCTCAAAAACACAGTTTGAGAGGTATCCCATTGATTAGGATAGGTAGTTCTTCTCCATTCAGCTTTGAAAGTTGGAAAGCATTATCTTGCTTGCAACTAGTTATAATGTATGGGCCACTTCAAATGTCATCAAATTTTGAATGTCTTCCATCCTTTGTTCTATCTTCATCCCATTTTAAGATTAAATCATTTTATTTTAAGGTCTTATCAATCGCTTTCTTGTTAAATGTCCTCTTGACTTGTGTTTGATGAGCTTCAAGGGTGTTCATGGCTTTGTTTCTCATCTCCTCTAACTCTATTTGCTCAACCAACCCAATTGTCATTGCATCATTTTCTAACATTTCCATTTGTTGTGCAAGCTCTAAAGAAGGTAATTCTAATGACAAAGGAAGTCTTGTTTCTCTCCCATAGACAAACATGAAAGGGGACTTGTTAATGACTCTTTTTAGTGTAATCCTATCAGCCCAAAGAGTTGTCTTCAACTTTGTGTGCCAAGACTTTTGATTTTTCTCCATTGTCCTCTTGATTATTCCAATCGAGTTCTTATTGGTTGACTCAGCCAAGTCATTACCTTGAGGGCAATAGTTTGATGAAGTCTTCAAATAGATGCCATAATTTATAGCGCATGCACTAAATTGAATACCAACAAAAGTTTTTGCATTATCTGAAATGATAGTAGAAAGAACACCAAATTTTGTCACAATACCTTTTAGGAAGTCAAAAATTGAAGCCTCAATAGCTTCCTTGAGTGCAATTGCTTTTGTCCATTTTGTGAAGTAATTTGTGGCTATCATAATCCATTTGTGTCCAACACTAGATGGTGGATTAATCATGCCAATAAAATCTAAATTTCATTGGACAAAAGATTGATCATTTTGACTAGGATGGAGAGGAAGAACGGCTAACATTTGTTTTCCTGTAAAATAAACACATTTTTAATCTCACCCATTTTTGAGCATCACTGAACAAATTAGGTTAGTAATAACCAACTCTCATGATCTTAGTAGCAATAGTTCTTGGTGAGAACTGACCTCTTGATGGGCCATTATGAACCTTATCAATATGATCTTGCTCAATACATCTTAACATAACTCCATTCATGTCTTTTCTAAATAAAACACCGAGGACAAAAGGAATGGATTGCAGTTTGAAATACCTTTTCTTGGACTAATATAGGCCATATGGATGCTCACTTGTTTGCAAGAAAACAACCATATCATGAATCCAACTATTTGGAGTGTCAAGCTCAGTTGATTGGGCCTCTTGTAGAGCATATATTGTGTTACTATCAGCTCTCAAGTCTGCTGCAAGTTGTTCACACAACTCTTTACCTTTTACAAGTTTGGTGATATTGATATTTACATCATATTCTATGACTTAGTTAGTGATCCATCCAACTCTTTTTTCATTCACATCCCTACTTAACAAGAACTCTTTCAGACTTGGATGATTAGCCATTTGCTGTATTTTATTATTAGAAAGCATATGCCTGAATTTCTTAAGAGCTTTTACAACAACAAAAACTTGTTTCTCAACAAGACTATACCTTAGCTCATAGTCTTTGAGTGTTTGATTGGAGAATGCTATTGGTTGTTCCATTTGATCGTTGCTTTGTTGTGATAAGATAACTAATATGATTTCCCCTCCTCCAAAAGTATAAAGAATGAACACTTTGTCATAGTTAGAATTAATAGGAGTAGGAGATCGAGAGATAGCTTGTTTGATAGCTTCAAAATTGTCCATACCTTCTTTAACCAGCTAAATACAATATTCTTTTTTAACATAGAAGTAAGAGGTTTGGCCATAGAAGCAACATTGGGTATGAATCTCTTTACAAAGTTTGAAGACTTTTTTTATGGCTTGGGAGAGAGAGATGAAATGACACTCGCCCTTTCTAGATGAAATCACACTTACCTTTGATTGAAGCATTATTTGGCTGATTTAAACTTGTCAATGCTTCTTGAAGCAAATTCCTTTGAGCTAGAATAGACAAAGGGTCTCACATAGTGACATTAAGGTTAGTCTTCTTCGTTTGATCAACAATAGTAAATGGAATATGACCAATCTTTGAAGGAGCTTTTGTAACAACAGTGTCTCCTTTTGTTTGTTGATTGATTTGTGACTGATTTGGGGGTTGATTGTCTTTACTAGTAGCCTGATTTGCTTGTAGTTTGGGAGTTTTGATAGTTGTACCTTCTTTTGTAGCCCCTTGGGTGACTGAGAGGTAGATGCTTGACCAACCATAGAAGGTGATTCACCCTCTATTGCTTTTTTCTTAGATCTAACTCAATGGCATGTTGGGTTAAACTGGGATCAAAACCTCTAAGATCTTCATAACACCATGGAAAATTATCATAATATTCCTACAATGATCAATAAAAGCTTGTTTTTTAGATTGACTACATACCTTTCCAACTTTCAGTCATGTTCATTTTTTCACCCTTAAGTTGATCATTAATGTTAAAGATGTTCTCTAGAGTGAACAACCCTTTTGGCAACTTGTTTGTCTTCAGTTGTACATTCTGATCCCCATATCATTCTTACAACCTTGATTGATTTTTAATAGAAAGTTGTCTCTTGCAAAAAATGAACAATTTGTTGATAACTATCAAATACTTGTCAACTAGTTCCATTAGCTAGGACTATTGATCCTACCACAAGTTTAACAAGTTGATCTTTGTTCTCCATGATGTCTTCGAGAATGTCAAATTGTGAACCAACCGTTGCAAGCCTACCAACATCTTTATTTTTGCCCTTGGGACTGCCTGGATGTTGAAAGCATCAACATCCTTAATAAGGTCCCATACCCTATGTTTAAAGGCTTTCAACAAGTTGTTTATGGATACACTTTTAGCTCTAACTTGATATACAACAAGTTCACTATCACCAAATACCTGTAAAACTTTAATTTCCATCCTTTGTGCTAGCTAAAGATCTTGAACTAATACTTCATACTCAACTAAATTATTAGTACAATTGAATTGAAGTTTAAATGCAAAGTAATACCTTTCTTTTTGAGGAGAGACCATTGTTATAACAACACCTGAACCATTCTTCTTGAGCCATCAAAATACAACTGTCACATTCCTTCAAGGTCTTCTTGTGGTTTTATAAGGTTGGGTATAGCCGAGTTCTCTTCATAAATGCACAGCCCTATTTCTTCCACATCATTATATGGATCAAACTAAAAATTATTTCCCCATTCATCAAGCAAAATATCTAAAATTTCTTCTAAAGATGTGCCAACCTCATGAACAACACTATCTTCCTCTAGGTCTTGGATTGTATAATTTATATTAACAGGACTAGGAGTATATGGCTCAATATGGTTTTTAGAAATTGGCTTAGCCTTGATAGTCACTTTTGTGCTATATGCTATATCTGGTCCTAAACAACATATTTGACCAATCTGTAGATAAATATCCTCCTATCTTGGCTGTAAATTCTTTAGACAAGTATATAGCAAAGTATGGAGGAAGGTTTATAACTGAAATATCTTGCAAAACGAAGAAACTTGGGCATGCATGCAAGGTAAGTTTCAGATCTTTGATGATTCCTACCATCTTAACAACAATACCATCCAATTGTACAACCCTTTTTAGACATTGGTTCATACCTTATACTGAGCAAATCGACAACCTTCTTTGGCATGACAAAACTACTAGCCCTAGAATCATACAATTATGAACAAGGTGATTACCAATGATCAAGGACATGTAAAAAGAAAGTGGCTTATTGATTTTGCTTATCTTTTCTTCCTCTTTTGGCTGACATAGACTGATTGGAACTACTATACCTTTGATTGAAGCATTATTTTGCTGATTGAAACTCTTTTATGCCTCTTGAAGAAAATCCCTTTGAGATGGAATAGACAAAGGCTCTCACATAGTGACATTAAGGTTAGTTTTTTTCATTTGATCAACGACATTAAATGGAATATGACCAACCTTTGAAGGAGCTTTTGTAACTACAGTGTCTCCTTTTGTTTGTTGATTGATTTGTGACTGATTTTAGGGTTGATTGTCTTTACTAGCAGTTTGATTTGCTTGTAGTTTGAGAATTTTGATAGTTGTACCTTCTTTTGCAGCCCCTTGGGGTGACTGAGAGGTAGATGCTTGACCAACCATAGAAGGTGACTCACCCTTTATTGCTTTTTTCTTATATCCCGGGGTAAAAGTTCCCCATTTGATTGGTACTTCATTTTGATTTACACCAATAAAATCATTCTCTTGCTAGCTCAACAAAGTGGACTCACTTGTCACCTATTCTTTCCTTTCTCCTCCTTTTTGATCTGATTCAACTTGTTGTTTCAGAAGTATTGATGCACTTTGAATCATTAGAGCTTGACTAAGAACTCCATTTGGGCATGAATTTTGGTCATGAGGCTGATTACATGGGTCACTATTCATGGTCTTGAACTAAGTTGTTTTGTACTAGAACAATGGATTTGGAAGATCTTGCAACAATTGGGTTTAAGGTATTTAAAGGCTTAACATATCTTAGTTGACCTTGTCCTTGAACATTTCCTTGATAATGTTGCGTATTGGGCTGATATGCTTAATTAAAAGGATGATAAGGTCTATTATACTGGGCCTGTTGCCTTTTCGAGCAACTAACTCATTTCCTATGCTTTGTAACAAGGTATTGACTTCATGAAACTCATTGGTAGGAGTAACAAGAGGCATTGGTTGGCTGGTTGCTACAAGAAGAGGTGCCAAGCTTGGTTGAGTAAGTGGAATATTAGGAAATAGAGGCATTGGAGGCCTTGGAGCTATCTTCCCATCTTGGATTATGTAGTTTTAAATTCTTAAAGCTATATCATAAGCATAAAGAAAGGTTATTCCTCCCATTGATTGTATCATAACAATCACATCGCTATTTAAAGCCCTCAAGTAGTACAAGAATGCTTTATTTGGAGAAGGCTTGACCAAGGATGGAATTCTATTCCATGTTTTCTGAAACCTAAAGTTGAAATCTCCTATGAATTTATGAGGGGCTCTTTTGATAGTAGTTAGTTGTTCTACTAAGGATAAATAGTCACTCTTATCTTCAAATTGTTTACAAAGCTTCTCACCCGACTCATCCTAGTTATGTATTGAATTGAGTAGCAACTCCCTATACCATTTTAATGCTTTACCTTTTACGGAAGTGGCAAGGAGTCTAATAGATACATTATCTTCTGTAATATTATGGATTGATCATATATTGACAATGTCCTAGATGTGTTTTATAGGAGTAGCTGCATTCTCACTAGTGAAATAAGGTATGATTTTTAGGGCTGCTACTAGAATGTCATTACGGTTAGCAAGGACAAGAGGACTTCCTCCATCAAAAGTGATAAACAATTGGTTCCTTTGAGCAACCATAGAAGGGTTATAGAATAGATTTATGTTTGGCTGGAAGAACTTACTAGAAGTAGGTATAAGTTGCACTCTTGGCTGGAACCTTAAATATGGTGAGGGCTACCTTGTATGTTTTTTTCCTTTTTGATGAAGATAAAGACAATTCTAACAAATCAGAACTTTTACCTTTTGAAGATCATCTTGTTTATATCTTTGGCATGAATAATCAATACTATCTTGAAACCAAGAAACTACAGAGTCACCAGGTGCTTGTAGAACATGTCGAATAACTGAAACTTGCTAAGAATAGCACCAATCTTCTTAGTTGAATGATGCAAGACTCGTTAAACATGTACCACAAGACGTGCCAAAAACTTTACTATCACCTAAGAATGCACCCTAGAAGTTTGAGGCTTAGTCTCAGTTGCAACATTGAGTTATCCTTCAATATGGGACTTGCAAGATAGAAATAACTCTCCAAAGAGGGTTGGTTCCCTTTGAAAACTAGGCCCATTTCACTCTCAAGGACCTAATCCTAATGCTAGGTTGTTGATTACGATGAAAATAAAAAAGGAAATGCTTAAAGATGAAGGTGGTGATGTAGTAATGGTTTATATAACTTCTCAACCTACTTCTCAACCTACTTCAATGAGGATAAGATCACTATTAGGACTAACAACTTCACACAATCTTCAATTTCACACACCCTTCACATAAGTATTTTGCATGAAAGTTAGAAGTCTAGTAACAACATTAGGAGAGGTTACAATTCACTTTGAAGTGTTTCAAATGATAGGAGTCCACAAAGTTTATGATGCATAAACTGGTTTATATACAACATACAACCTGTAAAATAGAGTGACATATTTTCACACAAAGGTAAGAAGGATTAAACAACATTACAAGGGAAAATAGTATTCACAAGTAAAGATCAACAACCCAAAATAACACACAATATGCACACAACTTGAAGAAAGGAAATACCAATTCCTTATTAATGTCAAGGCTAAAAGTAAGAGTTACAACTTCAAAAAATAGAAAACTTACTATCAAATACTGAATATACAATGAAGTTCCAATAAGTAAGCATGAGAAACTAACTTTATTTGTCCTATAAAATCTAGAATATAGAAGAAAATCTCCAACTAACGCCTTCAGAAAAGAAAGGGAGGTCATCTATTTTGGAGGAAAAAGAGGAAATTGATGGCATTTAATTCCCTTTTTGACACCTTTCCATCTCCAAATGCAAGTAAAACTCTTCCAAAATGGAGCACAATATCTCCATAGAATCCTTTGAATGCTTGTCCATGATGTCTCCTTTAAAAAGTGACTTGGTATTCACAACTGAAAATCTCTTGAAAATGCTCAAAGCTATCACCATTGTTTGAAAGTGTGTTTAATAGACACAACTATCCTAGAACAATGGCAAACTAATAGGAGCATCTTTTCAACTATTTCCTTTGATTCTATCAAGTGTAACCTTCTTCCTTTTTTTTGTAGGTTTCTTAGAGGAATTTGACTCATCTTCTTCCCCTTCTTTTTCTCTTCATGTATTTCTATACCTTGCTCCAGAGATGCTAAGTTGACACATGTTGAGAGGATATTGGAAAAACTATGTAACCCAAGCTTCACACTAGCATAGTGCATTTGTTGAAAAAGACTCAGTTTTTACACTTTTCCCTTAGGAACATATCTTGCAATCATTGCAGTCTAGGTGGTTGTGTCTTAGTCAGGCATTTACTAAAAGAACTTTAGGGCCTCATCTACTTGATTATTTTGCATGTATCCCATAATTAATGTTTTCCATTAGATAACATCTGGTTGAGGCATCTTACCAAAGAGCTCTAGAGCCTCATCCATACTTTCATTCTGCACATACCTTGTTCATGGATCACCATCCCCACTTCTAGGGATCTAGAGGCAACGCATGCTTGAAAAAGACTTGTAAAAGTTTCCAAGTTGGGTTTCTCACCTACCAATTGCATTCAATGAAATAACTTCAAGGCTTCTTCACCTCGTCCACTCTGTACATAACCTACAATCATTGCATTCCAGGATACTACATTTGGCTTGGGCATTTTCTCAAAAAGACCAAGGACTTCATCCACACAACTATTTTGTGCAAAACTAATGAGCATTATATTCTACGAGATTAAATCTGGTTTAGGCATTTTTAGAAAAACTTAAGAGCATTACAAACAAATCCATTCTGAGCATATCTAACAATCATAGTGTTTCAAGAGACCACATCTCATCGAGGCATTTTGTCAAACACATTGCTTGCTTTTTGTATACTCCCACATTTTGCATGCATGTCTATCACAACATTCACCATAGAAATATCCAACTGAAGGCTACTTGTCATTATCTTTTCATGCATCTGCATCCCTTGATTCAAAGCTACTAGATTTGTGCATACTGATAGAATGCTTAAGAAGATATTTGAGTTGGGTTGCACACCTGCGGATTGCATCAGATCAAAGAGCTTAAAAGATTCTTCACTATGCTCATGACAATCTTTCAAAGGTGGTCATGTTAGCTCTAGTAGACCTAGAACACAATAGTCTAGCAGGACCTAGTCGGTACAAGTTTAGACTAGGGGCCTTGGTATGTTTGTGGAGGTGTAGGACACTTGGATAGAGAGTGCTCTCATGGGTTTGAGGCATCAAGAGGATAGCATGTAGGTGATTTTGAGCAGATAATAGGAGATGTGGGTAAATCCCACTAAGTTTTTGTAGCGGTTGAGAAGCGCCAAGATGAGCATCAGGCCACAATTATTGAGGTCCTAGGTACTATTAGTGGACTTCCTATCAGTATTTTTTTTGATTTAGGAGTTTCTAATTCTTTTATTTACCCATATATAGTGGAGTGTTGCAGGCTGGTGACATCTAGGTAGGACGATAGGTGTGAGGCTGAGTTAGCTTTGGGGGCCAAGATCTCAATAGACTTGGTGGTTAGGAGTTGTGCCTTGGGACTCGGAGCTTTCAACACATTAGTGGATCTTCGAGTTACTCCTTTGGGATCTTATGGAGTGGTTCTAGGTATGGATTGGCTAGATGCCCATTGGGCTAAGATAGATTATCAACATAAGACCATTGAGTGTGTTGATGATTATGGTGCTTTAGTTGAGCTTGTGGGTGTCTAGAAACCTATCTCCCTTTGCATGATATCTGTCGTGCAACTTAAGCAGTGTATGCAGAAGGTTGACAATTATTTGTCATATCAGTGAGTGATAAATTAGAGGATGGTCCAGAGACTACCTTAGATGATCACACTATTCTTAGGGAGTTGTAGATGTATTTCCTTCAGAGCTTCTAGGGATGCCTCCTTGTCGTGAGATAGAATTTCACATAGATCTTGTGCTAGGAGTAGAGTTAGTATCTAGAGCACCTTACAAGATGACTACTCATGAGCTTAGTGAGCTCAAGCTACAAGTGGAAGAGTTATTAGAGAAGGGTCACATTCATCCTAACGTCTCTCCTTGGGGTGCACCAATCATTTTCATTAAGAAGGATGAGTCCCTTTGTCTTTGTGTGGATTATAGGCAACTGAGCAAAGTGACAGTGAAGAATCAATACCCTTTGCTGAGGATTGATGACTTATTTGACCAAATGTAGGGTGCCAGGATATTCTTGAAGATAGACCTTAAGTCTGGTTATCTTCAGTTGAGAATTGCAGAGGTGGATATCCATAACACAACATTTTAGACTAGGTATGGACACTATGAGTTCATAGTGGTTCCATTTGGGTTGACGAATTCCCTTGCAATGTTCATGAATCTCACCATATTCCATATTAATAACATAGATTCAAAGTCTTGCAAAGTATATAAAAATACAACATATAATGGTAGTGATGTTGGTAATGTGTCTAGAGGATCATATGAAAGAGTTCTAAAAGCATATAAAAACAACATAAAAAGAGGTCAATATTGCAACCCATCATTCCCCCCAACTAGCCTTTTGCTTACCCTCAAGCAAAATCATTGGATTGAACATCTAGGGAAGAAGATTGTAATGCAAAGTAATCTGTCTCAGGTCCATTATTTCTCTGATTCCTGCACCTTGCTTAAGATAAAAACCATTGTAACAAGCAAGCCTATCCAATCTGTCTGATTCTGCATTCCTACATTCATCAAGAGATGCATGCTTTTGGAGCTTGGATTTTTCCCTCTATGAGGGTTTTCCCAGGGTATATCTTGTGTCACCATTGATTGTATGATTGTCTATTTCTTTTGCATGCGGATTTTTGGTTTATTGCACATTGAATCTCTTATTGGGTTATGAGGAATTTGTCTCTATGGCTGTATATTTCCAACAACATCACTCTGAATTTATTTTAAAGAGTTTTATTTCATTTAATTTCTGTTTAAAAACAATGTGTATATATATGTATATAAAATCATTGTATTTTATTTTATTTAGAGTATAAACCTTATATATAATACTTATTAAAAAAATGTTTTATTGAGGAATGAAATAAAAATAATAGAAAAAAGTTGTTTTTAATTTTTTTTAAAATATTAACTAAATTTTTTTTAGAGCACAAGGCCCTGTAGGTTCCCCCCATAGGCCATGGAGGTAGCAGAAGGGGAGGGAAGGGGACCAGAGACCCCCGTCGCCATAGTGCTGTGACACCATGGGGTACGGGGGGCTCTGCCATTGCCCCTGGCCGCAACCGTGTGAGTTCTGCTAATTTTTTTTGCTTGCGTTTAGTTTTTTAATTAAATTCCTTCTAAATTTTATGGACCCTAATCATATAGGGTTTGAATACTGTGTATGCATTTTTAAATCTCTGGTAGTTCTGTTAAATATAATGCTATAGGATATATATCATAAATATATTTTTATGGCTAATTGAAAGAAACCAAAAAAAAATTAAATATCCCTTTTAAATTGTGGATTTAAAACAAACTAACAGAGAAAATAAAAGAAATGGTTAGAAAGATAGATAAATAATAAAATTAGAAGAAATCATCAACATAGAGGAAACTTAGCAAAGAAATCAAAACTTGAAAGAGGATCTCTTCTCTCCTTCTCCTTCACAACTAATGATATTTAGTGTTAATTAATCTAGTTTAGTTAATTTTTTTCCAAGGTGTGTGGTGAAATAAATTTAATGAATTTGATTTTTTTGGTGGCTATAGTGAAATGAATGTTATTGTATTAATTCTTGACCTTTACAATTAATAAGTTTATGGATAAATAACTCATCTTATTTTACTTAATCAATGAATTTGATTTTATTCTATTTGGGAATTGAATATTAATTCCTTTAGGAAATTTTAATATGACATTAAATGGTAGAAAATTATTGCATGAATTTTAATTAAATATTGTCCATCTAGAAATTGTTCTATTTGTGGAAATATTGGGACTTCAGAGTGGTGGCTTTAATATTTAATATTTAATATTTAATATTTATTTTTTCATAATAGTAATTTATTTTAAGCAATGTTGTTAATTGGATATAGTAATCAATTGTATTATTTTAATTTAGTTGTCATTATTTTAATGAAGAACTATTTTATCTTAATAATTAGTTAAACATTAGCTTGACTAGGGATTTAATTTAATCATAGATGTTTGGGTCTTGTACCTTGGAGGTAGGGCCAATTTAATACTCACCTAGAAAACCTAGGAGGGAATTAATCTATGAATTATTCCCTTGTGGTGTCAGGTAATATGACATAAACCCTTTTAGGCTACCTCCATTTATGTAGGGTGTACAGATGGTGTTCACTATACTTGTTTTTTAGAAATCCCTCTCCCTGCTTTGTGCAGGGTGCTTGTCTTGACATTGCATGGACAACACAAATAAGTAAACATGTTAGGTGATCGCGTGATACATGATAGCAGCATGCGTTTAATGATGTTTTCATAATTTTTTTGTTGCTTCAAGTGTTTATGTCTGTTTGCATCAAAATATAAGTTTTTGCAAAAAGATTTGAAACTATTACAAACCCTAAAAATTTATACTAAGTGCAATAGAAAAGATTAATAATAAGACTATAAAAACCACACAAATATAAATGTTACCGAAGTATTGAAATGTGGTTGCTCAGAATATTGACATAACTCCGTTCTAAATTTTGCCAGGGGGATAAATAAAAATGAAATAGATTTTTATAAGGTTTGGTGAAAAACGGTTTGTGGGTAGTTGAACAATGGTGAAGGTAGGTAATTAATGAGTTTTGGATTGTTATGAATAGTTTTTAGGTTTAGGTTAAATAATAAATTAAGTTTATTAATCTTAATTTATTATTTATGAAAGATTTTTGGGTTTATAATTAAATAATAAATTAATTTTAATTTATTATTTACGGGATATGGTAAAAGTGAAAGATTATAAATAATAAATTAATTTTAATTTATTATTTATGAGATATGGTAGAAAGTGAAAAAATTTAATTAATTAAAATTAATTAAACCTTAGGATTAAGGGTAATTTAAATAATAAATTAAATTTATAAATTTTAATTTATTATTTACAGGAGGGGAAAGATTTAATTAATTAATTAAAATTAATTGAACCTTAGAATTAAGGGTGGATTAGGGATTAAGGGAAATTTAATTAATTAATTGAAATTAATTAAATTTCATGGTAAGGAAGGACTTGGAAATATTAGGGATTTGATCGGTTGGTCAATTTTTGATGTCTACATTTTGCCCCTCTTTGAGACGATGTTGTGAAGCAAGATGTTGCAAAGCAATGTCGTTTCAAAGAAGATTAAAACATAGGTTTTGCATTCAGATTTTGGGTAGGCTGGGACTCACATGGGGCTCATAAAAATGAAGGATTGGTAGATGATGCCCACTCAAGAGGTTATGCAGGGACGAAGGAGCTGGATAGGCTCTTGAAAAAGGAAATGAAGGGAAGGAGGTGAAGTTATGATGATTAAACTTTGAGCAACTTGATGTTTGATATAGCACCTGACGTTATGCACCATGGTATAAAGACCAAGGTGATGATGTGTCCTGTGCACCCAACAAAATACAACCTTGTCTAACATATGAGGAAGTAAACTTACAACATTTAAGTCCTAATGCACAATAGGTATGATATGACCTTAGATGCAAAGGATAATGTAAAAAAGCTATTCCAACATACACAAGATATGATTATTAGCTGGAATGATACAGAGGTGATTCAAATGCAAGATGAAATGATGACACACACAAGCAAGCAACCAAGCAGCATCACAAATGATTCAAAAATAAACAAGGTATCACCCCTGTCGAGATGAAAACTGATGATCGATTGGATTGATTGATGCTGATAATGATTGATGATTGATTGATAGCATTGTTGATGTGGGAACGATTTATCCCAAGAACAACGTGAAGATTGTGTTGTTGATATGGGAATGATATATCCCGAGAACAACACTAGGGTTGGGAACAATGTATCCCATTGATGATGATGATGATGATTGATGAATGATCAATTAGGATTACAACAAAGCTACCTGAACAGGGCCATGGATGTGATTGGATAATTTGGCTAGATTGATTGACAAGATGAGTATGAACTAGGGAAACTTGCATTTGGATTATTACTTGGATTTTTGTTGGATATTTGATTTTTTTGTATTTTTCAAAT
This sequence comes from Cunninghamia lanceolata, assembly GCA_027924645.1. Lineage (NCBI taxonomy): Eukaryota > Viridiplantae > Streptophyta > Pinopsida > Cupressales > Cupressaceae > Cunninghamia > Cunninghamia lanceolata. The sequence goes on along the minus strand of BSBN01001859.1, from coordinate 208,746 downwards.
GTTTTGATTCTTTTTTTTTGTTGGTTTATTTTGGATGTTTAGCATTGAATTGTGTGTGAATAGCTTTTGGATATATACCAATGACAAGGGAAAAACCAACCAAAAGGCAAGTATGAAGATAGGATGCAAAGACGAGCAATAATGGATGGGATAGATAAGATACAGGTAGGATTGGATGGATGGATAAGATAGGACAATATAATAAAGGTAGGAGTATAGATGGTAGAAGGATTTGCGATAGAAGAATAATGGATGAGAGATATATGATAGATGGATGGAGGGATCCTAGGATGTGATCGCCAAGGTCTACATTGCATAGAAATAACCTGCTCCCACTCTAGATATTATGCCTTAGGATTTAACGAGGTGATTCTGATTAGGATGCATGATGGGGATAATGTTTGCAAGGGATGAATGGATTTAGTAGTAGATGGATGTATGGAGGATATGCTTAGAAATGGATTGGTGGAATTTGGAGTATGACAAGATGTGTCAAAAGCATTTTCAACATTTTGCCCCTACCCTCATCAAGATCAAAAGAAGGGAAGATGGACGATGCAATGAGGAAGTTATGGTAGATATGATGGGTAAGGATGGAAAGTGATAGGATAGGGTATGAGATGGGATAGATGAGACAACATGCCCCCAAGTGTAAATCACATAGATAATCACCTACGCATGATGCCTGTTTACTAGGTTTTCATCATGGTATGTATCCAAGGTGCCTGTTTACCAGGTTTTCATCATTGGACGAAGGATTTATCTTTACTATTTTGATTTTGATTTTTTTTTGGTAGGGGATAGTTGGATGGAATAGGTAGGAACTCAAGATTTTGTTCACATAGCAAGGTGGTAATGTCCCATGATAGATAGAAGTCACTCAGAGACCATGTCAAATGTCATTATGCTCATAGATGTTGGTAGAGGATTGCATGAGAGGGAAATAAAGTAAGGAGATAGCATATTATGGATGGATACTGAATTATGTATGAATGAGAGGTTTATCGAAAAGCATGGACCATAGGATTATGATGGAAGAAATAAGTAGGATAGTAGATGGGAAATGGGGAGATGGAGGTATGTGGGAATGTTATGGAATGGAAGGGAACCACGACCGACGGTTGCACACACTGAATTGGATTTTGAAGCTTTTTATTTGAAGGGGAATTTGGGAGTAATGGAGATGTTTTCTTAGGAGATTACCTATTTAGGAATTTAGGGACCGAAATAGACTTATGAATTTTAGGATTTTGTGATGGGGAATGAGATGTTTGGCATTTTAAGATTGTGGATGCTCCATTTGAATTGGGTGCTTTTTGCTTAGGGACCCAAACTATTTTGGTTTTGAAATTATCTTTTTGATATGTGGACTTGGGTAACCTTTTTGAAAATTGATTTTGCTTTGATTCTTTGCATTGGTGCCATGTGGCATGAGGATTATTAGGATGTTTTTCTTTGTGGGTGGAGGCATCCAAATTTTTTATTTTTGAATCCCATGGGGGTGTTTGGGATAGCTTCATGTTTATTTGATGTGTGCATTTGTTGATCATGATTAGGAATTGTAGGCAATTTATAGGAATAGGATGTATGGATGGATTTGTGGCTGAAGTGATAAGGGGATGTGAGGATGGGAATATTAGGAGTTGGAAGGAGCAGAGGTAAAGTAGGAGGGATGTTAGGAGTTGGAAGAAGTGGAGGTAAATTGGATGGAGGAAGATGGATGGTCACATGCTTTTTGGGTTTATAAGATGATGGAGATGGAATGGCAACATATATTTTATGGGTACAATGAGGTGCACCTAGCTTGGGCTTGTATGAAGTAGATTTAGGAGGTAGAAATGTGGTACCAACATCTTGATATTGCTTACCTTGGGGTGTATATCCAAGGCCATATGAGCGTGGAGGGACTTTGACATGAATAGGCTCCAAAATACCTTGTTCATGAAGGTCTAAGCCTTTACCTTGATAGTTCATGTTTTGGAGTATGCGGTGGATGAGGGACTAGGTGTGTTTTGGGAACTAGACTTGAGATCATTATTGGATGGAGAAGTGGTAGACAATGGTTGCTGCTCTCCTAGTGAAGAACATTCATGAATGAAGGTAGCAAGACCACTAGGATATGAGGATGGATTTGAAATAGGATCAATATGAGATGGTGAAGGAGCAATAGGATCTTGATTATGCTCATTGTGTTCATGAAGATTCAATGTATTTGTTTGATTATCTATGTTCTTGTGGGGACCAAGTGTCTCATCAAGGGAAGTGGATGTTGTGGGATGATGGATAGGAGTGGTGGATGTTTCTTGAACATGGATATTATTGGGACTATGAGTGGAAGGACTGGCAAGCTCTTGATCATAGATAATATCCTGATCGTAGAAAAGATATAGGTTATGGATAGGTTGAATGGAAGGGTTTTGATCTTGATTTGATAAGGAGAAAGGTTGATCATGCTTTGGATTTGACTCTTGACATGAATCTTGAGTTTGGATAGGAATGGAGCTTTCTTGGATAGTTTCAATATATGGTGGGGAATGAATTGGGCTTCTAGTAGGTGGATCTTCGAGAATATTTGAAGGTTCTTGGATAAATTTAGGGATAGGCATTTGATGGCATGAGGGTGGTAGTTGATTCCTTGCTAGTATCCAATGGATCACATCCTTCATTAGTATATGGGTGGATGCACAATATAATGGATGGATAATTAAGGTGGAAGGTGTAGGATTAGGATGCAATGGAGGGATAATGGAATTGGGTGTGATAAGAGTGGGATGAGGATCGGATAGATGGATAAGAGGATTGGATATAATAGGATTGGGATTTGGATCGGGTGTAGGGATAATGGGGATAATGGATTGGACTTAGGTGGAATATTTAATAGATTAGGATTTGGAAGGTTAGAAGGATTATATGATGGAGGTTCCATAGGGATGGATGGATGAGGATGACTAGTGGATGGATTGGTGTATGATTCCAAACTTGAGGTGGTATCTCCCTTGTCAAGGGTATCATTAAGGCGGCTTAAGGATTCTTTATCTTGGTGTGAGGAGTGACTAGTACTAACATGCCCATTTGTGGAGGATCTTAAGATGGATATTGAGGAATATTTATGACATTGGTTGATGTGGAGGGACTAGGTTGGTATGATGATGGGGGTGACTCAGAATTTAGGTTGAATTTGTTGATGTTGTATGGATGATGATGGTGAAGGTAACGAAGAGATTAATGAATTAGAAGGTTGGGGGACCAATGGATTAGGATCAAAATTAGATGGAATTTGTTGTTGTTGCATGGATAAAGGTATGGTGGATAATGTGTTAAATGAAGGTTGTGGTTTTTGGGCTTGTAGGAGTCCAGGACAACACTGAGAGGGGGGGTGAATTAGTGTTGTGTAAATTTTCAATAAACTTTTTGCAAACTTTAACTTTTAAGACACACAGAGAGAAAGATATCATTGATTTGTCAAACACATAAGCACATGACTGAGAATGAAGAAAGAGAACAAAACCTCTTGAGAAAAGTATTAACATACACACATATAGATAAAAGCAATATGAGACATAACACAAATTTACACGAGTGGAAAACCCTCTTGGGGTAGAAAAACCACTCCAAAACTGCCTCACTGGCTTAACCTTGAAAATATCTTTACAAGCCTCACTAGCTGATGTAAGTGTCTCACTGACAAATGGTCTTACTGACCTACAAGCCTCACTGGCATACTGTTGTGCCTCACTGGCATACTGTTGTGCCTCATTGGCATTTCTCAATCAATCAAAAATAAAAATCTCATGTACAAGAAGTGATTGCTGCTCAATCTGATTTGCACCATTCAAATCAACTCATCTGCAACATACATTCTATCATTCCAATCCTCTGATATTTTATCCTTGAATCATCTAATTCACCTGATCAGGAAATATATCTAATTCATTACAAATTGGTTTTTCACATTTTATACAGAATTTTCATAAAATTGTCTTCATCATTGATCTGCAACCCTGCATGATGAACCACACAATCACCTATATAAAAATGCTTTCAACACTGCCTCATGGGTCCTTACCCAAAACTCACAATTTCAATGCACCTGAAAACCCATTATATGTAAATTGAATGTCTTTTCACCTTTCATCTTTTGTATGTTTCATCTCTGTCAAATTATGAAGTTGTATCAATGCACCTGAAAAATTATTGTAAATAAAAGGACTCTTGATGTTCCTCTTCTCTGCAAAACAACATCCATCAATTTCCATTCTAAAAACATATCCCTCTTCTTTGAATGACTAATCATCTTCCTCTATTCTGCAAAATAATATCGAATTGTCTTGACAAAAAAAATCATTTCATTTTGGAATTCCCTTCAATCTTTTGATCTTCCTTGCACAACCAATCTTAAAAATAAGATCATAAGACAACACAACACCATTCATCTTCCTCTTGCTCTGCAATCAATTCTCTATATCTTCAAAAATAAATCAATCTTGTAATCCATTCACCTTCATCTTCTTCAAAAAAAATAATAATAATATCCTTTAAAAACAATCAATAAATCTTCTTTACATTTTCTGCCCAAAAATCTTCTCAAAAAGATTAGAGAAGAAAAAATCATTTAAAAAAAAATTCTCTATAAAGAAACTTTTCTCCTTTAGAAACTTTCATTCATAGGAGTAAAAAAAAGAGAGATTTTTTCTTTTTTAAAGAAACTCAAACAAAGCTGCCTTAATAATAGGCTTTATTCCTTTTCTTGAAAATAACTTATTAAAAGCTTTTTTTTAAAAAAAATTTCCTCCTCACGGGTGAAAGACTAATAATAGTCTTTTAAAAAAAACTTAACCTCATAGCTTTTATGGGCCCACAACACAATAGGAGTTTCATTTTATTTTTTTTGTTTTTAAATTTAAATATAAACGAGGATATCTTAGAGATTGGGCTGCCACTCTAAGAAAGGCTCGAAGCACATAAGGAGGGCTGAGTCTTAAGTCACATGTGACTTTTTGACACCTTTTCCCATCGGTCTTTTTATTAGTTTTATAAAATATGCTTTATAAAATATAGTCATTCAAACTTAAAGACATATTTATTGGCTTTCAAATGATGATTGATGCCATTGGTTAAATACAAGGACAAAGACATCATTATAATGGCACTTAAATGTTAAAATCATCAATCATTATATATATGAAAAGAAGACCTCTCAACCATTAAATGCCACTGTCATTTTAATTTATGTCATTGGAACTTGCAAGTACCTATAACTTTTGCCACACCTTTTGTATGATATACTGCATAACCATGGATGGTGAACATTTGTCAACACTTGACAACCCAAAATAAATCACCTTGTGACCTCACTTACCAAAGAACATATGAAGATACATTGTAAGTTCTCTTGAGAACATAATATGAAGATTGCATCTAGATCAACTTTAAAAACACCATGAAGGCCAAACCTGATCAAACAAGTCCTGTGATCAATGATAAACATCATAAACCAACACCAAACATCAAGAACATTAGAATCCATCCTGAAGCAAACTTGAAATATCATGATCATTCAGAAGCATCTCATCTCTAACCATATTTGCATATCACACTTATCCTGATGTTCTGAAGACATCTCAACATGATGAACACCATGGAGCAACTCCACCAAGAATCCTTTTTGACATCAATGACAACTTAACACCATCAATCTCCCCCTTTGTCATTGATGGTAAAACTTCATGAAACATTTTCTCTTTCTCCCCCTTTTTGACATCTGATGACAAAGCCTAAATCAACTCCCCATCTGAAGCACAATACCATTATGAAGATGAAGACTGACACACTCCTAATGACATCACGTGTGATTGAAAGACAAACTTTCAAAACAAACAATTTTTTTTAATCAACAACACTTTTTGACCTACATGATAAATCTCCAATGAATCTATTTTCTCCCCCTGTGTTGAAGTACACAAACAAATCACTACTCATAAATATCACTGTTAATCACTGAGAAGAATAACCAACACTGACCACAATAACCAACACTGACCACTGTCCTGATAGAATGAAGCATGTATGTCAACCTCAACATAATATCACTTCTTGACACAATACCAATATGAGGATGAAGAAGACATAACTCTGCAACCAAATACCCACTTCTTGAACACTTTGCAAAAAAAATCATAAACACACCAATACTCTTTGATAATCAATTTTGCAGGCAAAAAATCATGAAGACTCCTCATGACACAGTGCTTAACACAAGATACCATGACAACCATTTTGATAAGACCTTTTCAAATCTTCTATGATAGTGACAACTCAATCCCGCAGAGAAGAAATATAGTGCACACAACACCAACTAGTAATACCATTATCAGCTAATTCAAAACCTTTACTTGCCTTTGATTAACTGATGAACTTAAAAAAAAACAAGGCACCTCCATCAATTTCATAAGCATCCCTAGATGTCATAGTTTGAAACACATACCTTACCACTTCAAAACTAGAATCACATAATTTGAACATACCTGCCTGAACCATATTAATGAGGAAGACCATCAAAGAAACATTTAATCACATCAAAAACACTTCCATATGATCATGACTATCTAGTCCACCATCTTCTTTTGACACCATCTCCAATCCACCTGAATGCTCCAATTCTCATACAAGACATATAGATCAAACAACATGAACAAAATACATGAATATTAATATCAAGAACATTCCTGAAACAAGCATATAACAGGCCATGTAGATAATACTCTGAAACACTCTTCAATTTGATCTGAACCACATACATTATCATGAACTTGACTCATGATGATATGATGACCATTCCAGAGATGATCTTGCCAAGACTTCCAATATGGACAAACATCCTGTAACCAATTTACTTCTGCACACACATCTTGATATAATAGAGAATGAAGACCATTCTTAAAGAAATGAAGACCACCAAGTTGTTCCTGCACATGACACTTTTTTGCAACACAATGTCAAATCTAATATATATTGCAAACAACAAGAACTGATGTCTCTTGACTTTATCATAGCTAATCAAGATCTTCTTGCAACAACATTTTGCAAAACCAAATGCAGAGACAAATATTTGACTTCTTCTATTTTCAAGCTCCTCAGCCAACATATGCAAACATTTGATAAGAGCACCTTGAGAACACCTTAACTGATTTTGAACTTCACAATTTCACTAACAAGAACACTCAACTTTTGTAAGTATCAAAATGATATGAAGAGAATATAGGATCATTTATCATTATCAAACTCTTTGTACATTGAACCCCTGAGCATCCTCTTAACATCTTGTATGCATACTGAACCAAAGATCACCTGTATCATTGTCACATACTGAAAATCAACATTGTTAGCAATATCATCATCAACTTCTACTTTATTTCATAAGATTGACAAGATCAACATTCAAATGATCTTCTTCCTGAAACCTTTCGGGGATACTTGATAGAACATGAATAACTCCCCCTTACTTCATGCTCTCAGTTATCCAACTAATGATGTAACTTGTGCAAGATGCACAAGTTTAGGATCCTTCTTGTCCTGACTTTCTTTTCTTCTCCAAACCTGTATAAACCTTTTCTTTTCTTTGCTCAAGGTGTCTTCTCTAGATGTCTTCAATCTATTCCTGCAAAACTATGCCTTATGCCCAAGATTATGACACTTAAAGCATGTGACATTATAACCAATTAGAGAAGTAAAGGAATCATATCTGTTTGACATGCCAAAAGTACTTCCATAATCATATCTTCTATGCATCCAACAGTCTCTTTCTATGTGACCAACTTGGTTACAATTGTAACATATTACATTAGAACTCTTATTTTTCATTCTAGAGAGACTTTTGTCCTTATGCCATTCAACATCATTTCTGGCATAAGTCTGACAATCTCTTGCTCTATGACCATAGATATGACAAGAATAACAATAACCATGAAACTGAGAATAATCATACCCTATTGAATGGTATTGCCTAACAGGTGGAGGTTTGTTTGTTCTTTGTCTTCCAACATCAGAAACTTTATCTTTTGCTTTCTTCTTGTCTTCCTTAGGAGTAGCAGGAGCATTTCTAAGTTTGGAACACTCTCCTTCTTCAGTACTCTTTTCAAACAGTACATTCTTGTGCAACTTAGAGGAAGCCTTTTCTAACTCCTTTCTTAAAGAGACTATTTCTGATTCTAGTTCTTGACACTCACTAGTTTTAGCATTTCCTGGACTTCTTAAATTCATAATTAGATTTCTAGCCTCTTCAAGGTCTGAAACAACTTTGTCCTTAGAGACTTTTTCATGTTGAAGCTGATCTTCTAGTTTCTTATTCTCTTTTCTGAGCTGCTTGATTGTATCCAAGGCACACAATAATTCACCTTCTAAATCAACTTCATAATTATCTTCATCAAACTCCTGTTCATCTTTATCCATAAAGAATTCTTCTTCTTTACCATCAATCTTAGTAGCAAAGTTATCTTTAGTTTCATCAAATTCTTGTCTTCTTATATTCATATTGAAGACTTCCTTTTTATCAAAATTATCCACTGTAGAATCATTCTTTTTTAGGGGTAACATATGCAACATATCATTGCTAGGCTTAACTGAGGCTTGTTTTACCATCTTTTGATCAACATCATTCTTTTCTCTATTCAAGACCTTGTTTCTATTCTTCTTTCCCATGGTACTCCACACACAGAATCTACCCAAGCTGATTAAGCTTCAAAAGGGAACCTAGGCTCTGATACCAATTGTAGGAGTCCAGGACAACACTGAGAGGGGGGGTGAATCAGTGTTGTGTAAATTTTCAATAAACTTTTTGCAAACTTTAACTTTCAAGACACAAAGAGAGAAAGATATCATTGATTTGTCAAACACATAAACACATGATTGAGAATGAAGAAAGAGAACAAAACCTCTTGAGAAAAGTATTAACATACACACATATAGATAAAAGCAATATGAGACATAACACAAATTTGCACGAGTGGAAAACCCTCCTGGGGTAGAAAAACCACTCCAAAACTACCTCACTGGCTTAACCTTGAAAATATCTTTACAAGCCTCACTGACTGATGTAAGTGTCTCACTAACAAATGGTCTCACTGACCTACAAGCCTCACTGGCATGCTGTTGTGCCTCACTGACATTTTTCAATCAATCAAAAATAAAAATCTCATGTGCAAGAAGTGATTGCTACTCAATCTGATTTGCACCATTCAAATCAACTCATCTGCAACATACATTCTATCATTCCAATCCTCTGATATTTTATCCTTGAATCATCTAATTCACCTGATCAGGAAATATATCTAATTCATTACAAATTGGTTTTTCACATTTTATACAGAATTTTCATAAAATTGTCTTCATCATTGATCTGCAACCCTGCATGATGAACCACACAATCCCCTGTATAAAAATGCTTTCAACACTGCCTCATCGGTCCTTACCCAAAACTCACAATTTCAATGCACCTGAAAACCCATTATATGTAAATTGAATGTCTTTTCACCTTTCATCTTCTGTATGTTTCATCTCTGTCAAATTATGAAGTTGTATCAATGCACCTAGAAAATTATTGTAAATAAAAGGACTCTTGATGTTCCTCTTCTCTGCAAAACAACATCCATCAATTTCCATTCTAAAAACATATCCCTCTTCTTTGAATGACTAATCATCTTCCTCTATTCTGCAAAATAATATCAAATTGTCTTGACATAAAAAAAATCATTTCATTTTGGAATTCCCTTCAATCTTTTGATCTTCCCTGCACAACCAATCTTAAAAATAAGATCATAAGAAAACACAACACCATTCATCTTTCTCTTGCTCTGCAATCAATTCTCTGTATCTTCAAAAATAAATCAATCTTGTAATCCATTCACCTTCATCTTCTTCAAAAAAAAATTTAATAATATCCTTTAAAAACAATCAATAAATCTTCTTTACATTTTCTGCCCAAAAATCTTCTCAAAAAGATTAGAGAAGAAAAAATCATTTTAAAAAAAATTCTCTATAAAGAAACTTTTCTCCTTTAGAAACTTTCATTCACAGGAGTAAAGAAAAAGAGAGATTTTTTCTTTTTTTAAAGAAACTCAAACAAAGTTGCCTTAATAATAGGCTTTATTCCTTTTCTTGAAAATAGCTTATAAAAATTATGATATTTTATTTCAGGGTTTAACTGCGTAGTTATTGAGTCGAACACATGACCCATATTTCATGATTAGTGGTTCACATGAACCCATCTCTCATGTTAATGAATGGTCCACTTAGCACTCATTGCATCTAGGTGATGCACACAGGGGTGAAGCATCGGGACTTCCCGGGAGGTCACCCATCCCAGTACTACTCTGACTCAAGTACGCTTAACCATGGAGTTTCCCCCAAGATCAAGCCCACTTAGCTTCCTACCCCATTTGCTAAGTGGGCTTGATCTTGGGGGAAACTCCATGGTTAAGCGTACTTGAGTCAGAGTAGTACTGGGATGGGTGACCTCCCGGGAAGTCCCGATGCTTCACCCCTGTGTGCATCACCTAGATGCAATGAGTGCTAAGTGGACCATTCATTAACATGAGAGATGGGTTCATGTGAACCACTAATCATGAAATATGGGTCATGTGTTCGACTCAATAACTACACAGTTAAACCCTGAAATAAAATATCATAATTTGACATGCTGCGAAAAATACCTCCTACTTATCAGCTTATAAAAAGCTTTTTTAAAAAAAAATTTCCTCCTCACGGGTGAAAGACTAATAATAGTCCTTTAAAAAAAACTTAACCTCATAGCTTTTATGGGCCCACAACACAATAGGAGTTTCATTTTATTTTATTTTTTTTTAAATTTAAATATAAACAAGGATATCTTAGAGATTGGGCTGCCACTCTAAGAAAGGCTCGAAGCACATAAGGAGGGCCAAGTCGTAAGTCACATGTGACTTTTTGACACCTTTTCCCATCGGTCTTTTTATTAGTTTTATAAAATATGCTTTATAAAATATAGTCATTCAAACTTAAAGACATATTTCTTGGCTTTCAAATGATGATTGATGCCATTGGTTAAATACAAGGACAAAGCCATCATTATAATGGCACTTAAATGTTAAAATCATAAATCATTATATATATGAAAAGAAGAGCTCTCAACCATTAAATGCCACTGTCATTGTAATTTATGTCATTGGAACTTGCAAGTACCTGTAACTTCTGCCATACCTTTTGTATGATATACTGCATAACCATGGATGGTGAACATTTGTCAACACTTGACAACCCAAAATAAATCACCTTATGACCTCACTTACCAAAGAACATATGAAGATACATTGTAAGTTCTCTTGAGAACATAATATGAAGAATTGCATCTAGATCAACTTTAAAAACACCATGAAGGCCAAACCTGATCAAACAAGTCCTGTGATCAATGATAAACATCATAAACGAACACCAAACATCAAGAACATTAGAATCCATCCTGAAGCAAACTTGAAATATCATGATCAATCAGAAGCATCTCATCTCTAACCATATTTGCATATCACACTTATCCTGATCCTCTGAAGACATCTCAACATGATGAACACCATGGAGTAACTCCACCAAGAATCCTTTTTGACATCAATGACAACCTAACACCATCAGGGCTAAGATTTGTTGTTGTTGAAGGAGGGCTTGTTTTTGTTGAATTTATTGTTGAGGATATGAGGTGAGGGGATTTGGTATGTGTGAAGATGAAGCATGGGTAGGGATTTGGATCTGTGAGGTTTGAGGTAAAGCTATTGTTGAAGAGGTTTGGGGTATGGATGAGTTGGGTTGATATGAGTGGTAGATTGGTTGTGATAAAGATTTGTATGAGGTGGATGGAGATGACTCATAGAGTTGGAGTGTTGATGTGGTAGGATGTTGAAATTGTGATAGTTGTGCCAATTGAAATCTAAGATCCGCCTCTTGTTGTAGTGATTGAGAGAGTTGTTGTAACTAAAGGACTTGGGGATTAATGGATGTCGAGGTTGAGACTTGGGTAGGATTATAGTTTTGTGAGGTTGAGGGCATGGAAGGAAAATCTTGGGTTGTGTTAGGATGATAAGAATGATCTTGTGGATAATGATCATCATAGATATGTCTAAGCTCTTTATTTCTTCATATTCTTGGGATGATAGCGATGTTGGTGGAAGCGAATATGGGGAGATATATGGTACATGGGTATCAAAATATGTGTCATGATCTACAAAATTCTCATCATTATTATAGCTAGGAGGGCCTCCGTGGAGTGTGAGTTTTGGTTTTGGATTTGTCCTAGATTTGTTGATGGTCACAACCATTTTGATGAATAAGGATTGGACTAGGTTCAAGGATGTGAATATGAGTAGGATGATGATAAATGAATTAGGTGGGAAATGGATGGATTGGATGATTTGATCAATTGAAAGAGCTTCTTAGGATTCAAAGTGACAATGTTCTACTTGAGATGTGACACTGAAGGATGATATGTTCCCAATTCTGAAGCCAAGTTAATGATATAGGGGACAGGTTGTAGTGGTGATTAGAAAACACAATATGATGATTTGGAATGAATGGATGGAAAGAATGTCTAAGGGTGATGATTAGGCAAGCACACATATCAATCATATAAGACACATGGCAATCAGATTGGTTGTTTTTGATGACATGTTGATGTTTTGCAAACACTTGTAGACATGCACAATCCTAGGCTAGGAGAGGACAATACTTGCTGGGTTCTCACTTGGATTTCTCCAACCACGCCTATTTAAAGTGGATAGCTCTAGAAACTTGGTGGCACAAGCTCCCCCTTATAGTACACTTACTTCTCAGGCACACCAAGTTCCAAGTACTTAAGATGCGCAGATCTTAAGGTACTTTGCTATCTCTACTTTAAACTGTGAGAACGTGGGATGGCTTCAAAGGTCTGACCTTCTGCGCTAGAAAGTAGAGGGATTTTGGCCACTAAACAAAAGTTCGTAGTGAATATCTAGGGGACTGACACCTTACAAGCGTCCAACAAGCCACTTAAGGCTTTGACTAACCCTACTAGAAGTTTTAATATAGACAAAAGTATGCCTCCTTTCGAGCTAGCACTATATGGTAAGCGCTAATACCGGTTTGGACTTGGCTTTTACCTTATCCTAATTTGTATAGAGGACCAGACGAAAATACTGCTTAGGGTCACAAATGAGTTCTACTTGCGGATGTGTCTCAAGAGCAGGCCCACTCTAAATGGTAACACAAAAGCAAGATAAGTACATGTTTTTGATCTCCAGGCTCGTATTAAGACGCAAGAAGAGAGCATACACATGCAACTTTCTCACACTCGCATGTGGTTCATTTTAATGCCAAATCCAAATGTGTGGGTGGTTATACAAAATGTAAGGAATGCTTTTGATTCTCAAGATCGTCAAGTGGCACAAGAGAAGAGCATACACATTCAATGATAAAAATGCAAACCACAAGACATGGAAAACACTTGTTAATTTTAACCCTTGCTTATGATGAGACAAACACTTGAGTTTATTTTTAGACCAACGAATTTAAATGTGATCTAATCTATAAAAAAAAGACACAATGTTTCAAGATTAGATTCTATGACAATCGAACCTGCAACACACTGATTAGTAGATTGCAAAGTAGTCTTTGAGAGGCGTAAAGCTGCAAGTAAAACAAATGAATCCTGCAAAACCCACACAAAATGTTAATGCACAACAAAAAAAAAGTTTGATGTTTGCAAAATGAAAGTTTGAATTTCAAATGGTTATACCAGAAAATCTGAGATGAGTTTTAGAAAATGGCATGGCTTTCACCAAGTTATATCTGTTTGTGTGAAATATGGGTACTTTGGTTGTTTGTTAATTCTGTGTTTGATAGTTTCGATGGTGGTTATGGTAAAAATTCACATGTCACAGGGTTTTTTCTAAGAGTAAACATTAGCGTTAAAAATAAGTGTTATTTACTCTGCAACAATAAAAGATTAACATTAATATCAAATGTGAATGATGTTTATGAGATATTTTTTGGGCACTAAAATGCTCACATATAAAAAAATAACATGAATATGCGTTAGACAATTTTCTTTCACTATAATGTTAAAATGTTTTTACAGTGTGAGATAATTTTCTTTCACTATAATGTTAAGATGTTTTTACGGTGTGAGATAATTTTTCCAGCATTATAATACTCACATAAAAACCTAGTGAATAGCTTTTAGGTGTGATTTTTTTTAGCACTATAATGCGCCACATATAAAAATGTTAAAAACACGGTGAAAACAATTTTTTTTCAACATTATAATGCTTCACATATAAAATGTTAAAAACACCATCAAAACATTTTTTTTCAGCACTATAATGCTTCATATAATTTTTTTTTCAGCATTATAATGCTTCACACAAAAATGCTCACATAAAAAGTTGAATATCTTTTACCATGTGAGATGATTTTCCAGCACTATAATGCTCACACATAAAAGAATAGCCTCCAATTTTGAAAGCACTATGATGCTACATATAAAAGAAAAGCCCTAAATATATTTTACAATGAAATATTTTTTTTCAATAATATGATGCTTATAAAAGACATGTGAATATCTTTTACCATGTGAGATGATTTCCCAGCACTATAATGCTCACACATAAAAGAATAGCCTCCAATTTTGAAAGCACTATAATGCTACATATAAAAGAAAAGCCCTAAACATTTTTGTAAATATCTTTTACAATGAAATATTTTTTTCAATAATATGGTGCTTATAAAAGATATGTGAATATATTTTAGGGTGTGAGAAAATTTTCACACACTATTAATGTTCAAATATAAAAGTTGGGTGAATACATTTTAACATGTGAAACAATTTTCCCAACAGAGCATGAACTTGCAAGTTTTTCAAACCACAAAAAACACTTGCAAACGAATGATTAGAGAAGGGTATTCACCAATGTTTGCATCAAAATATAATTTTGTGCAAAAAGATTTAAACTATTACAAACCCTAAAAATTTATACGAACTGCAACATAAAAGATTAATGATAAGACTATAAAAACCACACAAATATAAATGTTACCGAAGTATTGAAATGTGGTTGCTCAGAATATTGGCATAACTCCGTTCTAAATTTTGCCGGGGGATAAATGAAAATGGAATAGATTTTTATAAGGTTTGGTGAAAAATGCTTCGTGAGTAGTTGAACCGTAAAGTTGGTTGAATGGTGAAGGTAGATAATTAATGAGTTTTGGATTGTTATGAATAGTTTTTAGGTTTAGGTTAAATAATAAATTAAGTTTATTAATCTTAATTTATTATTTATGGGAGATTTTTGGGTTTATAAGTAAATAATAAATTAATTTTAATTTATTATTTATGGGATATGGTAGAAAGTGAAAAGATTTAATTAATTAAAATTAATTAAACCTTAGGATTAAGGGTAATTTAAATAATAAATTAAATTTATTAATTTTAATTTATTATTTAAGGAGGAAAAATATTTAATTAATTAATTAAAAATAATTGAACCTTAGAATTAAGGGTGGATTAGGGATTAAGGGAAATTTAATTAAGTAATTGAAATTAATTAAATTTCATGGTAAGGATGGACTTGGAAATATTACGGATTTGATCGGTTGGTCAATTTTTGATGTCTACAATGTCCACATGCAATTGTGGGCACGACAACATTTACTTGCTATGGTCATTATTTCTAGGTATCTAAGGGTGCTCTTGCTTTAGAGGCCAAGTTAGCTACAAAGAAGAGAATGTTATGGCACTAGAGAATGGGCCACATAGGTGAGAAGGGTCTAAGGACTCTAAAAATAAAAATGTTGTAGAGGGTTTAAATGATTGTGATCTTTGAGTTTTATTTTTATATATGGAAACAAATCCATGTTTAGTTTTATTCAAGTCTCATAAGTCTTCTAGGGTGTTGGATCTAATTCATTTTGATGTTTTTGTTCATGTGAATGTTTCTTTGATTTCAAAATATTTATATTATGTATATTTCATATATGTCTATTCTAGAAGGACATGGGTATATTTGCTCATAAGTAAATCTGAAGACTTTGGTTATCTTAGAGATTTTAAGGCTCTTGTAGAAAATCAGACTAGTAGGAATATTAAGGTTTTGAGAATTAATAATGTTAGCGAGTTTTGTTTATAAATTTTTGATAGATTCTACAAGGAGAATGTGATAAATACATAAGACAACTTAATATACCCATAAGCATAATGGAGTTGTAGAAAGAATTGAAAAGGCATTGATGGAGAGGGCTAGAAGTATGCTTAGTGGAGCTAAACTGGAACAAAAGTTCTTGGCAGAAGTAATTACTATATCTTGTTACCTAATTAACAAGTCTCCTACATTAGCTCTTGTGAATAAGACTCATATGAGGCTTGGTCAAGAAAAAACCCTCATTACAAAATTGGTCAAAATTGGAAAACAAGGACGTTAAGTGTATCTTCATCGACTATGGTGTTGGTGTGAAAAGCTACAAGATTTGGGATCCTGTGGTGAGAGAGTTCTATACAATAAAAGTTTTATTTTTAGATAGATTAAACCTTCTACC
Source organism: Cunninghamia lanceolata (assembly GCA_027924645.1). Classification (NCBI taxonomy): domain Eukaryota; kingdom Viridiplantae; phylum Streptophyta; class Pinopsida; order Cupressales; family Cupressaceae; genus Cunninghamia; species Cunninghamia lanceolata. The sequence continues at coordinate 192,162 of BSBN01001859.1, read as the reverse complement.
ACAACTTTGTAGCCAAAATAAGATAGGAAGAAAGATGTGGTTCAACTAACCCCAAAGACCAAGAAGATTGAACCAAAATCTCATGAAGGACCCAAAGAGGAGGAGAGCTCAGATAATTTTGATAGTTTAAAAGAGGAGGTACAACCTCCACCTTAGTTTTTGAGGAGGTCCACTCAACATAGGAAATGACCAAATAGGTATGATTCTCCTAATTGGATATGTATTTTTCCTTTGATCACTAACATAGATGAGCCTAGAACTATGAAGGAAGCATTGAGTATAGATGATTTTGAGTTCTAGAGACTAGATATAGACAAAAAGATGGCTACATTGAAGAAAAAACACATGTGGGACTTAGTAACTTTTATTGATGGTTGAAAACCCATTGGTTGTAAATTGGTGTCCAAAAGAGATTGTTTCTGATGGCAATGTTGAGAAGTATAAGGCTAGATTAGTTGCAAAGGGATATTCTTAGGTTGAGGGAATTAATTATGGTGAGACTTTTTCTCCAATTGCTAAGTTTATATCCATTCAATTCTTATTATCTACTATAGCAACCTTTGAACTTGAGATTGAGAAAATGGATGTGAAGACAACTTTCTTCCATGGTGGATTGGAGGAAGATATCTACATGAAACAATCTAAGCACTATGTGGAAGAAGGTAAAGAATATCTGGTTTGTAAGTTGAAAAAGTCTTTATATGGTCTCAAATAGTCTCCTAGGATCATGTGGTACAAAAATTTTGATACCTTTGTGTTGGGTTTGAGATTTTTGAGATCTAAATCAAATCATTACATCTATTATAAGATGGATAGTGATTGTTTCCTTGTTATTGCATTATACGTTGATGACATGTTTTTGGTAATAGTAAGGATGTGATTTGTGACTTTAAGTCTTAGCTTTCAATACAATTTGAGATGAAGGACCTAGGGGCTTCCATTTATATTTTAGGTATAAAGATTAAAAAAGATAGAGTGAACAAAAGTCTTTAGTTAGGTGAGAGTAAGTATGTGAACTTAGTGTTAGAGATATCTTCAACATCACAACTTGCATACCATTGTGTATTCCTATCTTAGTGGGAAGCAAATTATCTATAGAGAAACGTATGATTTCACCTAGTGAGATGGTAGACATGTTTCAAGTACTTTATGCTAGAGTTATTGGGATATTTTTTAATGTTATGGTCTATACTGGACTAGATATTTCTCGAGCAATAGGATTCCTTAGCCATTTCATGGCTAATCTTGGACGAGTCCTTTAGGATGAAATTAAGAGGATCTATATTTATTTGTGGGGCACCTCTGAGTACTCTATTTTTTATCATGGTGATTCTATAGGGGACCATTCTTAGTGGATATTCATAGATTTAGATTGGGAAGGTGATATTGACTATAGGAGATCTACCAATGATTACATTTTTAGTTTATTTAGTGGTGCTATCAGTTGGATGTGCAAGCAGTAGGTTGTCGTCACTTTGTCCACTACAAAAGATGAGTACATGGTAGATACTAATGCTTGTAAATAATCCATAGATGTTAAAATATTTTATTTATGATGCAGGAGCATCCCAGGTTGAAAGGAAATCTTGTAGCAACCAAAAAAATTTGTTTGTTTTTTTCTTGCATTTCAATCAGTTCATTCTTAGGAGATTGCACCACATGGTCACTTTACAGTTTGTGGCACATGATTAAGAATCTACAATAGTTCATCTACGTCATATCTAGAATTTAAGAAGTTTTCAATCATCTACCAGAAGTTATCGCTGCTAGAAGCTTCATCAGGATTCACTGTTCGGAGAACTCAACATTCAATGTAGCATATGGAACTTGTGGCACCTTCCCATGAGATGTGGTACCTAATGGAATGTATCAAAAGGTATTATAGGTCCAGAGGCACCTTCAACCAGAACCATAACATGATTAATCAACATTGGAGACTTCACCATTAGAATTAGGTTGACATACACATTTCATCAATCTTTGAACTTTGAAATCTCTTAAGGATGATGTGGATCATTCCTTGAAATTGGAACTACTATATAATCATTCACTAGATGCATTAGAAAGAAAATAGAGTAGTAGTATGAGTTAGGAAGTTAAGATAGTGGATTTGGGAGTAGCGCTTCAAAGCTATATATTTCATGTAAACTGTAACAAGCTGGAGGACAGGCCTGTGAGCACATTGTAGTCCACATATTACCAACATATGAAGATTGTAACTATTTATAATATTGAATCAATCAATTTACATTTGTTGCTCCATTCTTATGTTTTCCATTCTGTTAACTCTAATGCTACATGGTAGGACAATCATATTCTTGGACCCTTTATCTGTGACTGCACCAAGTGGTATCAGAGTGAAGTTTGCAAATACTTTGGGAGAGAAGGCATTCCAATAGATCTTGAAGTGAACATATCACCAACTTAAGGAAACCTACAAGTATTTGTCAATAGAGTGCCGATTGTGAGGCAATTGTAACCTTGTAGTCAAATAGCTAAATTGAGGCAGTTACACTAGATCCAAGGAAGAGATGCCACCAACAAGGATGCCTGCTATGGCCAATGTTGCCAGAAGAATTAAAGAAATGATAGAGATGACAAGAACAATTAAATTTAGATTGGATGTTGTAGAAGAGGATAGAAAGAGAGGTCTAAACCCTAGACATGAGGATGAAAGTGATGATGAATTAGGAGTTCAAGCTACCAACCTTATCCATTGAAGTCAAAACTATGCCCGCACCTGAGCCATCTCTAGAACATGCACCATCAAAGTACAATGTCCACAAAAAAATCCATCATGCACATGAGCATAAATCTGAGGTAGATCAACACATAGCTTAGGTTCATTTTCATTACAAGATCCCATAAAACAATCAATGTCAGTGTTGTTATATGGAGCTCAATCAGACTCGGAGGTTAAATTTTCCCCACTTTTGTCTGCGCATTTGCCCTCAAATTAATCAATGGGGGAATTGGAAGGGGGGAGGAGCCCCACTTCCGAGGTTCAGGGGGGGGCGGGGGAAGAGCCCACAATGGGGTCTGGGGGAATGCCCCAAATGGGGGCTGCCTGGGGCAGCACCCTCGAAGAAAAAATTGTCTATTATTTAATAAAGGCGTCGATAGTTATATTTTCTATTAGTCAACATATAAAACCCTAATTTTTGTAACCGCCATAAGTCTTGATAAAAATGGTTGGAGAAGGTGAAATGCTTAGAGTTTTAGTTGATATTGTATTGTAGCATATTGCAGCAGTCTTGAGTTGAGAGATTGTTGGTTGTAATCGGTTTAATTTGTTGGATAATAATATTGGAATCTTTGTTGGTGGATGTAGCCTGAGTTTGGGTGAACCATGTTAAAATTATCTCTTGCTGCATTTAATTGATATCTTCTATCTGCTATTCCTAATAGTTAGTGTCAAAGAAGTTCACTTTCTCATGAGTTTTGTAATAGTCTTCAATGTTCTGATCCTCTACCTTCTTCTCCTTGTAAAGCTTTACCTCAACACCCTCGATCGGAATGGTAGCATATGATAGATCCATTTGGATACTTCCACCATAGAAGCTTCCCACTTTATGGATAGTGACATACCCCATTTAGCAGGGCAATCTACAATAAGTATATCCATTAAAAAGGACTTGTCAGGATATGCAGCTAGCTGAACATCATCTTTGACAAGAACAATCACATTTACTTCTCTTGAGTCCATAGCAAGGCATTTACCAAAATACTTAGACACCTTCAACCCCAAATCATTCATGATTTCAAGTGGCATGACATTGCTAGAGGCTCTAGAATCGAGCATACAATTATGTAGCAACCACCCATTTAAAATCAATGTTGTATGGAAACGATCTACACCCATCCTACTATTCACCATAGATGACCCAAAATAAACTTCAACTATTTCATCATCTTTAGGAGGAACAAAAATGGGTTGAGGAACAACTAGTGGCTGTGATAAATGAGACAACCCTATTTGTATGCTCAGGGATCTTAAGAGCCTCCCCTAGTGGCAATGAAATTCTAATTTGACTTAACATCCGGGCCATGTCAAAGGGATGATACGGAGGTAGAAGGGTATCACATGAAATTATAACATCATTTACATAAGTAATGTAAGATATCAGCTGATTAGAAGAAATATCCTTACCTTTTACCTCCTTCCTCTTATCCTTGCTCTTTCGTGGTTCACTTGATGTTTGAGGATGACTCTCTTTGGCATCACATTTTGGCTTGTGAGTATCAATAACAGGTACAACAGTTGGTTGTACCATGTGTGTTGGAGATTTTTGTACATATTTCTTTTTTGTTGTTGATCACTAGTAGAATTTGGCAAATGAATGACTGTGTGACTAAAACTTTTGGTCACAACAACTAAAAATGACTAAATTCTACAATTTTTTTGCAACTCAGCTATAAATGAGTAAACAAATGACTAATTTGGTCATCGACTAAAAAAATATTTAGTCATACAAATAAAAATGACTAAATAGCTAGTCACGCAAATACAAATTAGACAAAATTTTAAAAAAGACATTTCGGGAAATTATTGGCAGGAGTGTATTGCACGCGATTCATTATTCATTGAATTCCTCATTTCGTTAGTTGGTTAGCCTAACACTGAGGTGTTTTCATTATAGTAGCTACTTGCATGGGTGATAAATCTTGTTTGGAGAGGACTTGGAGACTTCTGAAAAGGTAGGTAAGGAATTTGGAGTTTGTTGCAACAAATTCAAAGTTGGCAATGCCCTCTGCAGCAAATTCAGATTTTGGGATGCCTTCTGCAATGAATTTAGAGGTAATTCAAAACCCTCATTACATTAAACACAAAATCTATAGCTTTTTGATTGGCAACTTACAGTAGTTACATAGGCAACTAAGTACCAGAACCATATAGGCAATTTAGGGTTTAGGGGAGTATTTTTTCATTAGTTTCCTCTATGCATTTTGGAGCATATGCGAATTGAACTTGTAACTCAAGTGAAACACCACCTTCTTCTAGTCATTGGAAGAATTCCATATCCTTAAAGTGCACAGAAAAAATATAGAATTGCCACTGGGGCTTTTATTTATGAATTCAACCCAAATGCCATTTCCTAATGCCTCCATAAAAGTTTGTTGAGCCAACTCTAGTTCATCACACTCAACATGAAGAACCCCAATGTTGTTTAACAATTCAACGGGTACTTCTTCTATGCTCTTCTTCAGAAGAGACTTTGTTGTCTTAAGAGAATCTAAGGCTGCACTGGGGTCTAATGATATTAATAACTCACCCATCTTGATAAATGCATGGGCATCATGTGGATCTGTGTGAGTTACCTTTCTTAAAATTTCTAAAGCCTTCTCTTCCTGCCCTTGCTAAGCATATATATGGCCTACATCTTTTAAGCTCTCACAGTTCTCAGGGTGGACCTCCAGAACCTTTTCAAAATTTGAGAGAGAACCCTTAAGATCTCCCAACTTCAATTGAACTTGTCCACAAAATCCTGTCGCCTCTGGCTTTCCTTGACTAATGCCATGTAGTAGCGGCCAGTGGTGTCATAATCACCTTTACTATGATAAGATCATGTAAGATTATAATATGAATGAGATTTCATGAGAGGGTGGTCAGTTGAAACAAGAGCTATCTCAGTCAACTGTTCCACAAGAAAATGTTGCCCTGTGAAGAAAAAATGGTTTGCTAAATGATTCAATGTCATTGTACAATATAGGTATAATTCAAAGGCTCTACGCATCTTTTCCATTCCTTCATGAACACTACCTTTTTCACTAATTGTGAGAATCCTACAAGTAAAAAATTCACAAAACTGACCACAGAGATTTATGTAGAGGCAGAACATCATTTCCTAATGCCTCCATAAAAGTTTGTTGAGCCAACTCTAGTTCATCACTCTCAAAATGAAGAACCCGAATGTTGTTTAACAATTCAATGGGTACTTCTTCTCTACTATTCTTCAGAAGAGACTTTGGCATCTTAAGAGAATCTAAGGCACTGGGGTCTGACGATATTAATAACTCACCCATCTTGATAGATGCATGGGCATCACGTGGATCTATGCGAGTTGCATTTCTTAAAATTTCCAAAGCCTTTTGTTGGTTCTCAAATTTGCAATATACAAAACCTTAAATGGATGCCAATCTTTATGATTAGGTTATGCAACCAATTAGGCCAATAGACATAATTAACCCAGGTGGTTAAGATTCTCTGCACTTTAGGCTTTGCTTTGCCTAGGTGGGTGTTACCTTATATTTCACCAATGAATAATTAGTCCTCAAATTTGTTGGTAACTTCAGAGTAAATTTAAGGATTTATATAATTTTGTCAATTAAGTCATCCAATTCATCCTAATCCAAACTAGCATATGATTTGAATTAGATTTTTATTTTTTTCTACTATTACTCCTACTCCTACACAACAAAAAATTAAAATTGGAATTTTGGATATGATACAAGGAAATGATTCTGGAAAAGAATTAATTAGTGCCTTTCTCAACAATTAGGTAACGGAGTCTATTCACAGAAAGATTTGTGCTTTTTATCTAGCTACAACTCGAATTACTTGGCATGGAATTGTCTATGACTGGCATAGACATGCATGATTATTATTACCTGGATCTTCTTAATTATCCAAATTGAATCCTCCAAATTACAGTGATCTACTCAATGGAATTTAATTCCTACTTGAGGAAACCCAATTAGATCAATCACCCAAAAATAGCAAATGTGTTTTGAATAACTAAACATATACTTGATATGTTAATTCAAATAACAAGGACAAACAAAAATGGAGACAACAAGATAAAGTATAACATGAACATTTAACAAGCAATTGAGAACTAGATATATGGCACCAGAGAAATGCAGTTTGCTTTTATTGATATATCTTTGAAGAGCAGGCCTTACAATGTCTTTTTCTAAAATTGATTTCCGAGAGAGCTTTCCCAAGGTCTTGGTTTCCTTCTTATAGGGGTGAAGGAAGATACAAGCTTCAGACCTTTCACATTCCAAAAAATTACTTTTCATATACCCACCCCTTAATAGACCTATTACAATATATACTTTTGACAAGTCTTAAAAAAGACTGCCAAATATAGTTTGAATCCATATTGGAAAGCATAAAGACAAGAAAAGACAAAACAAGAGGACGTCCAAGATTTTTTGGTGCTATGTTGACACCATCTTGATGCTCATTACTCCTCTACATACTCAGCTTGGTCATTCCTCAGCTATCAAATATTTCTGTTCCCATTGGTACACTATGAAATCACTAGGCCACTTATATTCTTGGATCTGGAGCAGATTGGCCTGGTGCTCTTTCCATCTTTTGTCCATCAGTACTTTGACATCATTGATAAACTTTGCATATCCAGCATCTAGAGCAATTACTCTATCCAGAATGACATTGAAGCTGAGAATATTTATATTTTCATCCTTTTTCATAAAATCAATGACCTGAGAAACTGTTTGGCCATATCACTTTTTCATGCATCAAAATATTTGATCTTTTTATCCTCTATCAAAATGGAAGGAATAAACTAGTGTTTGAAGGTGGAAAAATAATCAATCTTTTCCTGCATTTTTTGGCTCTCACCATTTACATATTGAAATTCATCCAAGATCATTTTCACCATCTTCTCTGTTGGCTTGAGTGAGGCCAGAGCACCTGGATCTCTCTGTAGAACTTTACACAAGGTGATCAATGTGTGGTGTGCAGGTTGCCATTTCTTGTACATTGGATCCAAAATAGAAAGATTGACTTTCACTTGCTCAATGGCCTGAGACAAGGAAGAATAACATTCATGCACATCTCCTAACTTGTCGACAACCAATTTTACTCTGTATTCCAAAATATTCTCAAACATCTCAATAATTTTCAATCTGACCTCATCCTTTGTCTTCTCATTTTTCTTTTTCAAATCTTCAATTTCTTTCTCTAATTTCAATTTCAATGCATTCACCTGATCAACCGGGATAGTACTATCACTGGTTACTTATGGCATAGGGGCTTGATATGGCACAATTGCTTGGCTTTGAGAATCAACACCATTCAACTATTGCTTTAATTTGACATTTTCCAAATACAACATATTCACTTCATCATTCATCTCATTTTGAGTTTTTTCATAATTGAGCAATCTTTGCTCCATTTTCTTGACAACAACTTGTGTGAACATTGTTGTGTGCATAGTAAGGGTGGCAGCTTCAACTATTGATGTATCCTAAATTTTTTTCACCACAGTTGTTCCCCTCAACTCCTGGACTACATCAATTAATCTTGGCTTATTGGTGTTCTTTTGTGTGGCCCATATTGCTAGAGTTTCTATTTTTGGGTTAAACCCACAACCACTGACAACATCCTCATAATCAAACTTAGAGACCATTACGGGGTCATCCTGGTTTCTCACTTGGTCTAGCAAAAACATTTTCTTCAATTCAAGCCCAGGGATGATCAACATATTACTCTTCAAAACATTTGTCTAGCCTCATCAGGGCTGACATTTATTTCATCAATTTTCAAATCCTTGAAAGTCTGTGTCACAATTTGATCATGCTAAGATTCATTAGCACCCATTTTATTTATTTCCACCTTTTCTTCAAATTCTTTCTTCATTTTGAGCCAAAAATATTTGAATTCTGGGGTATTGATGAAAGCATCATCCTTGATGAACCTCATAGAAGCCACAACCCTTTCATCTTCTTGTAGTTCAAGCTCACCTTGTGCCTGTTCATCCATTCTTGCTTCTGGTTTGTGTGCTTCTATTTCTTGACCAACAAGGGGTTAATCAACTTCCTCTTCCTCTCCCATTTGCCTCAAAATACTAGCCACTCCTCAGTGTCACCAAATCCTTCATTCATTTCATATGGAACTAGTGGAGAAACATCATCAATCTTTTGCCTTTTAGTAGGTGGTGAATCAGGAATAGCTAAATCTTGCATTGACATTGCATCTAGAGCAGGTTCTTGAATCACAACTCCTATTGGCTTTTTGATAGGGATCTTGGTAGCCTTTGTAGGCGGCTTCATAGACTTGCCATATATTCTTTCAAAATTATCAATTATCAAATCTATTCTTTTCAAAGGGTCCTTCTCTTCAATAAAAAATCCTGAAAAATTAGGGTTTTCTTTTCTTTTGTCATCCTTAATCTTCTTCAAAATTTCCCATTTTCTTTTCCTATTATAGACCTCTTCAAAAGTGACAATTTCTGATCACATCCTCATCAAAATTGATTTGATGGGATATCCGCATCCTAGTAAGGACGACTTGTCTAACAAAGTTCATGTGACCCTATGGATCACAAACCCTTTATGTCACTGATTTCAAAGAATATTTAGCCTTCAAATAGGATTGCAACTCCTCTAAGGTATCTACACCAATGGATCATTCACCAAACACAGTGGAATATGGAAGAAATGTACCCTTTTTTTATCACATCTTTCTCCATCTAGAGCATCTGCCACATGAATTCAAGAAAAGCAATTATGTTTGGCACAAATTTTGGCAACACATGGGGTGGCTGAGTACACCCATATACTCGAATTATAGTATGGTTAGGAAAGAAATACCAATCAACAAAGTTATGTTTGTGACCCTGTTCTAGCTTATGAGCAAGAGGCCTCAACATTTCTCTGACCTCTTTGGTCAATCTAGGAGAAGGGCTACCAAGGGAATTCATTATTCTGATTGAGAAATCATCATGGAACACAACATAGTTACAGTTTTGACAATGAGTGTCCCATTTGTAACACCAACACTGTGTAGGCAATCTCTGTCTCTTTTGATCAATCATGCTCAAGTCCATCCTGTTGGGCCACTTCCTTCTATTCTGATACAAAATTAAATGACACAACAAAGAATAATATTTGAACTCCATAGGTGTCTTGTTCTCCCATATTTGCAAAAAACCATCATGCAATTTCTTCTCAATAAACAATGCAAAATCATACTCAACATTAACCTCTGGGTTATGTATTCTCATGGCCATCATCATCATGCCAACTAGCATTCTATCTTGGGCATCAATTCCTAGCACTTGACACAAAGAAAAATATGTCCTTTTGAAATACACAGCAAAGTCATCAACTATAAAAGGCTCAACTATAGTGGTTGGGATCAAAATCCTTCTATTGTTGGCCCCTTTCCTCATGTACATGGGCAACTCATCACTCCTATGTGTATTTCTCATACTGGTATATTCTTGTTTACTCTTCTTCAAGTTAACTTTTGTGAGGGCTTGCTTGTTGAGCATGAAGCAATCAATGATTGCATTTCTATCCACAGCCACTAATGGTGACCCATTTAGAAACCTGACAGTTTTGGTGGCTGGATGATAGTGTTGTGCCCATATCCTGATCAAATCCACATCAATGAATACATTTGGTACCATAAGCTTAGCCAAATTCAAATTCCATGGGTTTGCAAATGGTCCTTGTCCATCTCACTTTTCACAAAAATACCAAAAAAGGTTTCATCCTGAGATAGGGACTCTATCATCCCGATACCCCTCTGCTACATCCTTGAATAGTTTATTATACCCTTTGTCAACTGGATTTGGCAAAATGTCTGATAGTGACTGTTGAAGGGACCGCTTCTTGGGAATAGGGGGTTCAGTGTTCTTACTTACAGACTCAGATTTCTTAGGTGCCATAGTTTGATCCTTTTATGAACTAGGGTTTTGATAGTCACTTGCTCTACCAAACCTGTTGAAAACAAAACACAAACTAAATACCAACTTTTATGAAGAGAGTGATGAGGAAGACTTACCCAATTGGAAGATGGCCAAAGTGCGCACACATAGCTTGAATTCACCATCTACAATCACCACTAAATTTGCTTGAATGACGAAATACAAAGAAATTCCAAATTTTATTCTTCTATGGAGCCAGTCATTTCGCCATTACTCTGGTTCGTGCCATGAAATTAACAATTCTCAGCATTCAAGTATTTCAAACACAAACTGTTGATTTGTTCCAATCCAATGGTTGGGCGGCACTTTAAGATTTGCAGTCTTTTCATCGATAACCACAATCTCGCAGGCATCAATGATAACCACTATAGGACGGTGATATAGTCATTTCAACATTTAATACTTTATCGCATCACTGCAAGACCTATTTAGATCTATCGTGGGACTGTGGGAGCTTCTGGATGGTTATACCACATCTTTCACCGCTTACTGCCACCCCGCAAGCCTTGATACACATCATCACGAGATGACGGGATACTTTTTACCCCTTATACCTCATATTGTGTTACCACCAACCTTTGATCTGACCATCGCGGGACCACGGGATCCTTTGGCATCCGTTCACTATTTACCACATCACTGCAAGCATTAGATTTGACTATGGCAGGAGCGCGAGACATACTTTATATTACTTTTACTGCTTACCGCTAGCCTGCAAGACCTTCTCTAAACTGTTGTGATGTTGTGGTATGTGTTATCTATCGGCTTAGCCCTTACTGCCATACCACCAGTAATCTTCTTGTCCATTGTGGGGCTATAGTGAACCTTTACTATTTGCTCTTATCGCATCACCGCAAGCATTGGATTTGACTGTAGCAGGAGCACGAGACATACTTTATATTACTTTTACTGCTTACCGCTAGCCCGCAAGACCTTCTCTGAACTATCACGGGGATGCGGTATTGTTATCTATCAGCTTAGCCCTTACCGCCATACCACCAGTTATCTTCTTGTCCGCCGTGAGGCTGCGGTGAACCTTTACTATTTGCTCTTACCATATCATCGTAGGTCAACATTTTGTTTGTTGCGGGGTTGCGATGAAATATTATATGTTACTCAAACTCTTGCTACCAGCCTGCCAATTACTTTTGAGACCTCCGCGGGTCTGCGGTAACTAGTCTTTGTATACCGTAACATCGTAAGTGAAGTTCCTGCATGCTGCGGGGAAGCGATAACTATCTTCCTTTGGTTCCCGCACACTCGCCAAAGCTATTTGAATGTTCTATACGGCTGCGGTAAGAGACAAAAAACACATCAATGATCAAAATACAAATGTCTTTCACATGGACATGATATGGGATGCTTATGAATGACTCTTGGAATAATTGTAAAAGGAATATGGACTCCTAGGATGAATTTTATGGAAAGAAAAGTGTATGAAACCAAGTGGGACTAGGTGAAACCAATTGGATGGTCCTAACACCTTCTCTGCCTGCCCTTGCTAAGCATATATATGGCCTACAACTTTTAAGCTCTCACAGTTCTCAGGGTGGACCTCCAGAACCTTTTCAAAATTTGAGAGAGAACTCTTAAGATCTCCCAGCTTCAATTAAACCTATCCAAGCCCAAACTATGGCAACACAAAATCCTGTGGCCTCTGTCTTTCCTTGACTGATGCCATGTAGTACCAGCCAATGGTGTCATAATCACCTTTACTATGATAAGATCGTGTAAGATTATAATATGAATGATATTTCATGAGAGGGTGGTCAGTTGAAACAAGAGCTATCTCAATCAACTATTCCACAAGAAAATGCTACCCTGTGAAGAAAAAATGGTTTGCTAAATGATTCAATGCCATTACACAGTATAGGTATAATTCAAAGGCTCTACACATCTTTTCCATTTCTTCATGAACACTACCTTTTTCACTAACTATGAGAATCCTACAATTAAAAAATGCACAAAATTGACCACAAAGATTTTTCCCCATTTCAAACAGCAAAATTGCCAAAAAAAATGCGTTTAAAACCTGGAAAAAATGTAAATAAAATCACATTGATTTTCACGCCAAAAAAAACCATGAGACCATAGCTTGTTGCTTACTATTATGCTTTGATAGATTTTTTCCAGGCATCCATATCTTGTTTGAAATCACCTGTTTTAGGCTTTTAGCCATAGCAGCAAGGTAGTGAACTCTTTGATAAAATGCTTTGGTAGACATGTATGAAAAATGTGGTAGCATAGACAAGGCAATGAACTTTGGAAAAAATGCCTCAAAGAAATATGGTCTCATGGTGATGGAATGCCATGATGAATGTCATAACAAGCGAATTGTTATGAATTGTCATGGCATTCCATCACCATGAGACCACATTTCTTTGAGGCATTTTTTCAACCAGTTCACTACCTTGTCTATGATATTGCTTACAATTATTATGCTTTGATAGATTTTTCCAAGCATACATAGCTTGTTCGAAAGCACTTGTTTTAGTCTTTTAGCCATAGCAACAAGGCAGTGAACTGTTTGATAAAATGCTTTGGTAGACATGTATGAAAAATGTGGTAGCATAGACAAGGCAGTGAATTGTTTGAAAAAATGCCTCAAAGAAATGTGGTCTCATGGAATGCCATGACAAGCAAATGCAATTGGTAGTTGTTCCTAGTTATTAGTTATGCAATGTGAGATAATTGCATAACTGCTTAGGTTGACTTTGTAAAAACTATATTGTAATTGAAATTTTGTCATCTATTAGAATCTAGTTATTAGTTATGCAATGTGAAGTAATGCTTTGAGTTTGAAAGATGTGCAATGCAATGTAATCAACAATTTCAATATAAACTACAAAAATCTATTTTTTACAATTCATTAGTTAAACTCTCTATTTTGTTTGCTCTCTATAACTCTATTTCTATGGAAACGCATTTCAATTTGTTTTTATCTCTTAGTCTACAATTTTTTACATTTTTTTAAAAATCCAGTTTTTTCAAAAAATATTGAACTTTTGGTTTGCCAAATTTTTCCCCAAAAGATTTTTGTTGGTATGTGTAGAACATTACAGATGGATCAATGTCAAAGGTTGACTACGGATCAATACCATGCATTTGATGAGAGAGTATCCAATGAGAGGGACATGGACAAATATCCATGTCCATGTAATGACTGTCTTGGTGGAAAGGTGAGAAAAAGAAAGTTGATTTATCGACATATGATAAGATATGGGCATAGTGGTATAAGCCCTTGGGATTACAATTATTATGAAGATATGATAGAATTGCAGAGTATGAGAGATGAAGATGCAACAAACATAGATGAAGTGGCACCAAACATAGATGAAGAGGCAACAATGTTAGACAAAGGGTTTGAAGTTGATAGAATGTTGAATGAGGGTCTAAACAATGATTGGACCAAGTTGATGGAGGATGCTTTAAAGCCTGCGTATGCTAATTGCAAGTTAAGTCATTTGACAACAATCCTTCAAATTCTTAACTTGCAAGTGGTGTTTGGTTGGACAAATGAGAGTGTAGATCAGTTATTGGCGTTATTAAGTTCGTTGTTACCACCTGACTTCACATTTCCAACAAAATAGAGTCAATGTAAAAATCAAATCACTTAGCTAGGCTTAGGGTATGAAAACATCCACACATGTGTGAATGGTTGTGTATTATTTCACAATAATCTTGCAAATGATAGTGAATGTCCGAAATTTCATGAAGCGAGGTATAGACAAGGGTTGAAATTAGTTGTGGTTCCTAGAAAGGTTCTTTGCCACTTTCTGATAATCCCATGATTACTCCAAATGTATAGGTGCAAAGACATTGTTGAACTTATGCAATGGCATGCCCAAAATAAGAGCACCAATGGAAAACAACATGTGCCTAATTCTAAGAGGTGGATGGAATTTGATAACAGATGGCCTAATTTTTCTCAAGATCCTTGTAATATAAGCTTGGGTTTGGCTCTAGATGGGGTGAACCCATTCTCAGATCAAAGTACTAAATGGTCAACTTGTCCAGTGTCTTTACTAAATTATAACTTGCCTCCATGGTTAGCAACTAAACCATTTTTCTTAATGCTATCATTGATTATACCAGGAAAGAAAAGTGTGACTTCAGATACAATCGATGCTTATCTAGAGCCATTATATGATGAACTAATGGAATTGTGGAAAGGAATTTAAGCAATTCAATCTTTAAGGGATGATCATTCAATCAAATTCACTTTAAGAGCTTCCTTATTGTTTATGATTTATGATCTTCCTACATATGGCACATTATCTAGTCTCAGTGTTCATGGATACCATGGATGTCCTGCTTGCAACTTTAAGGATTTTGTGAGGCACTCAAGAAGTTTGTGTAAGTGTATTTATTGTGGACATCGTGCTTACCTTAAAATGGATCATTCATATCGTCGACAAAAAAACATGTTTCAATGGTCAAGAAGAGAATCATGAAGCACCATTGCTAATAACAGGTGTCTTACACTGTTGAGAATAGAAAAAAAAGAATGTCATTTATTGAAAATGATGGGATTGCTGGTAGTAGATATGATCCATGTAATGAAAGCAGTGTAAAATAGTTGTGCATATTCTATAAGTTTCCATACTTTAAGGATATAGCCATTAGGCATACTGTTGACTTTATGCATACTGAGAAAAATATAGCCTATGCTATTATAGAAACTCTTTTTGGTGCTTTTGATACTATTTCATCACGTGAAGACCTTCGACAACTAAAGATTCGTCCAAATATTTGGGTGAAAAATGTGATGATGAAAAATATAGAAAACCTAGTGCTCCTTATGTTTGGATAAAGGAACAACGTGCACACTTTTTAGAGTTGATGTCTCAGACTCACTTTTCAACTAGATATGTAAGTAGTAGTATTAGAAGCCAAACTGACATTAATGGCTTAAGAGGCCTCAAGACCCATGACTATCATGTCATAATCGAGAATATTTTACCTATTGTGGTAAATATATCAAGTTTGGCAAAGGGGCCAAGATTGGCAATTATAAGGTTGGGCCTAATATTAAAGAGAACACGTTTACATGTATTAGATCCTTCGAACTTTGATAGTTTGAGGGAGGAGGTTGTTGAAGTCCTTTGTCTATTGGAATGGGAATTTCCTCCAACGATCTTTAACATTTTTATGCATCTTTTGATACATCTAGAATATGAACTAGAGGATTGTAGCCCAATAAGAATGAGATGGATGTATCCTATAGAATGATATATGAAGGTTTTGAAAAAATTTGTTCGTACTAGGTGTTGGTTTTTTCCCAGACTGGATGCTTACTCCCAGATTTCCCTACAAGGTAGCCATCAATGATCAACAGGATCTCTGGGCCAGGGGCCAACAGTGTAGGAGATAGACTATATTTTATCTCCTCTTCTTCTTCAGGCTCTGCAAAACCTAGGGGGGTATTCCCTACTCAACATCCATGAAGATATGCATATAAAGGCTGGGATGCTGACAGAAAGCAGATAAGTCCTCCTGTAAGTAGACCAAAACTGTAAGATATGAGCAAAGGGGCTAGCTTTGGGCCTATTTGCGGTTGTAGATAGAGGACTTGGATCCTAAAACTAATTCTACTATCCTAATGGTTGTTTTGGAGTTTGATTTTGATTTTATGTTTGTATGCAGAGCTGAACATGGTATGTAACACAAACACAAAGCTAGAACGGTGCCTATCCAGGGCTTGGAGTCAGTAGACATACACCTGTGAATGATCAGCATGAACAACTAAAACTGGATTTCAGGGGGACACATATGATACCTGCCTTACAGATATCTCCCAAATACAGAGTGTTAAGCTATCTATACTTATGGCATCCCTACTGCAGTATATCCTTCCCAATATTCAATCTGAGAACAATTTAATCTACCCCTTGAGCAGAAGTTAAGAGATTAAACATTCAACACAGGAATTCTATGTTCTAGAATCTTAGACATTCCTTGAATACCTAAACTCAGAAGAAAGATACATGCAACACTAGAGATAGAATTAGCACAACACATGCAAACATAGCATTATTCATATAAGATTAACCATGAAATTAGCGGATTCATGCCAAAAACATACTACAGGAGATACATAAACTCACAAGTTTTGCTGCACAGAGCAACCAAAACCAACTGTATTGTATTACAGAGCCAAATGTTCAACTTTCAACAACAACAAAAATGGTAACACAGTCTGCCTATATCAGCCAGAAAGTGTACCTAGCATTAATTACATGGTGGACATAAAAAAACATCAGATACAGATCCCACAAAGGAATGGCGCTCAAAATTTATTGCTGCAACAGACAAGAGAGTAGACAAGGGTGGCCTCGAGCCCTGTGCTTCCATCTGGAAGTCCTCATGCCAAAAATTGGGTACATGACTATTCAACAACTCGCCCACGCCTCAGTACAGTCGCCATTGATGGCTCAACTACCCGCAACCACCAAGAAAACCATCGCAGCGTTCAAAGAAGAATTTCCTGCCAAAACGTGCTTCACCGCAGGTTTAAAATATGCAGGAAGAATAGTCCCACATGCATGTTGCCGAGACCACTTTAGCACTTTAAAAGCGTGGCCGCGAGCTTAATAGGTGTCGAGCGCTTTTGCCATGCTCGACACACGCTCCTTCGCCCAAAGCCCATCGCCCAGACCTAAGCCATCGGCCAAGCCCATAAATCTCCTGCCGATCTCAACAGTCTCGCTGATGACCACAAACTACACTCCCCACCTCCGTCGGCGTGACTCCCTCCATCAGAGCCATCCAAAAATCCTCTGGCTGACCTCATGTGTTACACCGATGAAGCCATCGCAATCCTCTGTCGGCCAGACATAGTCTATCGGCCAACCCAAAAGCTTCCCCGCCGATGAACAAAGTCTCATCGATGACCATTCCATACACGCCTGTTGCCAAGACAAAAACTATCGGCCAAGCCAAGCAAACTCTCACCGATCTCAAAGGTCTGGCCAATGCAAACTATACATTCCCCATCATCGGCCAGAGATAGACCATCGGGCTACCTTCCATCGACTAGGCTGACAATACAACTCACGCCGATAGACACCCTCCAAAATCCCATCGGCCAGACACACACCGACGACTCCCCAACGACCAAACTCCTCGCTCCCATCGGCAAGATCAACACTATCGGAGCAACTAAACACTCCTTCGCCGACCACAATAGTCTTACCGATGGCACTTCGTCAACCCCACCCTCTTCGGCAAGACATACGCCGATGATATCTCATCGGCTAAACATCCACTGTCGGCCCAACTTAGAAATCCTTCACCGATGATACCGCTCACTCCGATAAGACCAAAATCATAAAACTTTGAACCATTGAACCTTGAACCGTTGAACCTTGAAGAAAAGGGTTCAAGTTCAAACCGAAAGTTCAAAGACACAATCGGAGCACTCAAAAAGAATGTTCGCCGATACGCTAAGCCCCTGCCGATGGACAAGAAGACTTAGGGTTTAGATGAAGAAACCCTCCAACATGCAAGATCAAACTCCAGGCCAAAATAGGTACCAACACTGGCTCTGTCTGGGGACGTGCAGGTGCAAAACTGCAGCGAGGACCTTAGAATCTCTGGTTTCGTAGATTGGGCCATATCTATTGGGCAACAGAGTCAATCATTGCATCAACCTGCACAAAAACTATATTTTAGTCATCACTTGGGTGGCCCCGGGTAGCCAAAAAGGAAGAACCAAAATTTTTTCCTGCCAAATGCCTAATTCCAAACTGAAAGATCCCAATCCCAACTGAAAAGATTGGCATAGTTTGCCCATAAGGTCATCTGCTCAATTAGATATTCCACCATTTTTGACAAGTTGTCATTTGTAGTACTGCCTCTGTCACTCTGCATTTCAAAATCAAACATGCAGCCATACATGCTAAAAAATCCTTCAGCATTAAGCAACATATGCATGTTATACTCTTCAGATGGTATATTCTCCTCATCCACCTGGTTGTTACATATCACCAGGCATTCATCTAGCTGATCCAAAAGCTGAAGACATTCAAGAAATATGAGACCCCCAATATTTATTGATATTGAAAACAAATCCTGATCCACACACCCAATGTTGCACATATCTAAACCAAGTGATGATGAACATCCATTATTCACAGTTTGCAAATCCATAGTATCTTCACAAGAACTGAAGATATCTGATTCATATGCCCCCCACTCACAAATTGACGTAACACCAAGGTCAACAGTCTCTTTATATTCATCATCATCCTCAAAAAGAGGATTAATCCTACACCACTGAAAGTCAAGATTCATAGCATCAAAGGCACCTGTAGACTCATCATAAAGGGGATTAACACTCACCGCAAAGGCCTCTGCTTCTTCTTCATGATACTCCAATTCTTCTTCGTTACTATCAGATCCAGAGTCATAAGAAGAACAAACCTGATCCATGAATTGATCATGGATATCATTTCTATCAACTGATTGCCCCATATACAAGATTTCTGCTGTTTCAATGCATTCTAAAGTTGAGCTATCTGCATCATTCTCCATCCCTCTAATACTTCCTGATGAAACTGATACTGACTGCTGATCCACATGATCACAACTTTGCACAACTGGATTATTTAAACATGAAGGCTCTTTGTTTAGGACTGGTATGCAAATATTACTTGAAAAATTATTATTTTCAACTTCATTTACTAGGGAAAACAGGACATCCTCCTTTATAACAGAAACATCATCAACTTGGAATGATGCAAAAATTGGGACAACAGGGGTGTGAGCACTTTGACATTCATTGTCAATACCTGAATTAAGACCTTCATTAACATTGGGGGCTGCAGGACAACAAATTTTTTTAGAAAAATAACCCTTTTGTATTCCATACCTCCAATTGTTTTCAATATCAATTGCAAACTGATGTGTGCCTAATGCAATGTGGTGGGCTCCTTGTCTCTTAATCTATAACTCATTTTCTTATCAAAAGCTCCCAAATAGACAACTAAGCACAGTGCATCATTAGGTCTCATGCATTCTGGAATTCTATTCAATGCCCTCATAAATCTGAGGTTAAAGGCTAGGATCAACTCATCTTCTTCAATATGGATGTACATAAAATTACTAATAACTGCATATTCAGAAATTCTTTCACCATATTGATCTAGAAATGCAGATTTAAAATCATGCCAAGAGCTGACAGAGTGGGCTGGAAGGTAGGAAAACCAGTCCCTTGCATCTTCATGTAGAGATTGAACAAATAATCTCATAACCACGTCCTCATGGTCAATCTCAAAGTCATCTATCACATTTATAAATTGCTGCAAGTGTCTCTCAGCTGATTCATCCTTTGTACCATTGAATTTAGACAAACACTTTCTGATTTTAGGTGGAAGAGCATTTGGATAGCCACAAATGCCATTAAAATTTATGGGCTTATATCTATCTATGTTGAAACTTCTTTTATTACATGGTTGGGATTGACTATTATACATTTTTGCATTTGACACCTCACAAGGGTGCATGGGCTAATAATACATCCTTTATGTTTTTGTAACCCTCCTCTCTACTCAGTTTTTCTACAAACAATGACTTTAGGCACTCAAAATTTAGACTATTTTTTCAAACTTTCCTAAAGTCCTTTAAATGAGTCTTTTGAACAACATTGCATGCCCTTTGAAATACAGAGTAAGTTCTAATAGAAGCATGCAAGCTCTGCTTTCACCAATGTTCTCCTTTTAACTAGTGCTATCTCACCAAATAGGGAGTCTATCAAACAATATGAAATACCTGGATATGTTGCAGGAGCTGCAAATTCTTCTCTGATTGATTTTGTTCTTTTATCAGGTTCTTTGATGCAGAGTCACCACCTCCTTAAAGAGGAATGAGCTTCAAACAAGCTGAAGCTGCAAATTGATTTCTTTCTTTCTAGGCCATCCACCAGCAGAGTCACATATACAACCTTTTTCTCTGCTGCAACAAACACATCTAGGCCTAATTCTTCAATCTTGTAGACTCAAACTTTCATGGATATGACATTGTCTCCCCAGCAGAGTCGCCAATTTCTGTTGCGACTCAGATGGGCCACAAATATTTCACCAGGGAGGACAAAAAATAACAATTTTCAAATCACTCCCCAGTGGAGTCGCCAATTTCTGTTGGTTTTTTCCCAGACTGGATGCTTACTCCCAGATTTCCCTACAAGGTAGCCATCAATGATCAATAGGATCTCTGGGCCAGGGGCCAACAGTGTAGGAGATAGACTCTATATTTTATCTCCTCTTCTTCAGGCTCTGCAAAACCTAGGGGGGTATTCCCTACTCAACATCCATGAGGATATGCATATAAAGGCTGGGATGCTGACAGAAAGCAGATAAGTCCTCCTGTAAGTAGACCAAAACTGTAAGATAAGAGCAAAGGGGCTAGCTTTGGGCCTATTTGCAGTTGTAGACAGAGGACTTGGATCCTAAAACTAATTCTACTGTCCTAATGGTTGTTTTGGAGTTTGATTTTGATTTTATGTTTGGATGCAGAGCTGAACATGGTATGTAACACAAACACAAAGCTAGATCGGTGCCTATCTAGGGCTTGGAGTCAGTAGACATACACCTGTGAATGATCAGCATGAACAACTAAAATTGGATTTTAGGGGGACACATATGATACCTGCCTTACAGATATCTCCCAAATACAGAGTGTTAAGCTATCTATACTTATGGCATCCCTACTGCAGTATATCCTTCCCAATATTCCATCTGAGAACAATTTAATCTACCCCTCGAGCAGAAGTTAAGAGATTAAACATTCAACACAGGAATTCTATGTTCTAGAATCTTAGACATTCCTTGAATACCTAGACTTAGAAGAAAGATACATGCAACACTGGAGACAAAATTAGCACAACACATGCAAACATAGCATTATTCATATAAGATTAACCATGAAATCAGCGGATTCATGCCAAAAACATACTACAGGAGATACATAAACTCACAAGTTTTGCTGCACAGAGCAACCAAAACCAACTGTATTGTATTACAGAGTCAAATGTTCAACTTTCAACAACAACAAAAATGGTAACACAGTCTGCCTATATCGGCCAGAAAATGTACCTAGCATTAATTACATGGTGGACATCAAAAAATGTCAGATACAGATCCCACAAAGGAATGGCGCTCAAAATTTATTGTTGCAACAGACAAGGGAGTAGACAAGGGTGGCCTCGAGCCCTGTGCTGCCATCTGGAAGTCCTCATGCCAAAAATCAGGTACATGACTGTTCAACAACTCGCCCACACCTCATCACAGTCATCATTGATGGCTCAACTACCCGCAACCACCAAGAAAACCATCGCAGCGTTCAAAGAAGAATTTCCCACCAAAACGTGCTTCACCGCAAGTTTAAAATATGCAGGAAGAATAGTCCCACATGCATGCTGCCAAGACCACTTTAGCACTTTAAAAGCATGGCCACGAGCTCAATAGGTGTCGAGCGCTTTTGCCACGCTCGACACACGCTCCTTTGCCCAAAGCCCATCGCCCAGACCTAAGCCATCGGCCAAGCCCATAAATCTCCTGCCAATCTCAACAGTCTCGTCGATGACCACAAACTACACTCCCCACCTCCGTCGGCGTGACTCCCTCCATCGGAGCCATCCAAGAATCCTCTGGCCAACCTCGTGTGTTACACCGATGAAGCCATTGCAATCCTCTGTCGGCCAAACATAGTCTATCGGCCAACCCAAAAGCTTCCCCACCGATGAACAAAGTCTCACTGATGACCATTCCATACACGCCTGTCGCCAAGACAAAAACCATCAGCCAAGCCAAGCAAACTCTCACCGATCTCAAAGGTCTGGCTAATGCAAACTATACATTCCCCATCATTGGCTAGAGATAGACCATCGGGCTACCTTCCATCGACTAGGCAACACTATCGGAGCAACTGAACACTCCTTTGCCGACCACAATAGTCTTACCGATGGCACTTCGTCAACCCCACCCTCTTCGGCAAGACATACGCCGATGATATCTCATCGGCCAAACATCCACTGTTGGCCCAACTCAGAAATCCTTTGCCGATGATACTGCTCACTCTGATAAGACCAAAATCATAAAACTTTGAACCATTGAACCTTGAACCGTTGAACCTTGAAGAAAAGGGTTCAAGTTCAAACCGAAAGTTCAAAGACACAATCGGAGCACTCAAAAAGAACGTTCGCCGATACGCCAAGCCCCTGCCGATGGACAAGAAGACTTAGGGTTTAGATGAAGAAACCCTCCAACACGCAAGATCAAACTCTAGGCCAAAATGGGTACCAACACTAGGGTAAACCTAGAAGGCAACATGTTTGAGGGATATTCAATGCAAGAGGCCATGGGATTTTGCACAAAATATATGAAGGATTTTTAAAATGTCAATCAACATGTATGGGATGATGACGAGGATGAGAGAGTTGCAGGTGAAGTATTAGAAGGCAATGGATGTCACTTCAAGCTATCACATCAAGAAAGAAGTGCAATACATGTCTATATTCTTCAAAACACATCTTCATTCGATAAGTGGCATAGGTAAAAAATATTTTACACAATAATTTATTTACTCAATTACATTTACACATTTATATTATTAATCTTACTATTTGTACGTTAATATTCTATGTAGAAAATATGAAGAAGAGAATCAAGCTTGGATGCAACATCGACCTCAAAAGCGCAGACGTCATGATTTGATTGGAGGTGATTCTTTTCCAAAATTTGAAGAATGGATTGCTAATGCAATCAGTGATGCAAAAGAAGAAGGTCAAGATATAACAACAAAGGAAAGTGAGCTTTCACAATCTCCACATTTATGGGCTATGCATTTTAGTGGAATGTGGGCCTATGGTAGTCATTTAAGAGTGGAAGAAAAGACAAAGGAAAGACAATTGTGATTGTGTTGTTAGTGCTAAATTTATTCGCAAAATTGAGAAGATTTTGGTGAAAATAGTCCTATATTATTAAAATTTATGTGGATCTGATCATCCACAGTGTAATTTGATGAGTATGGATTTGTATGCACAAATACACGACAATTTTTATTAGAGATAGATGAGCCGTATGTTTCCCCTCTTCAAACTAGCCAATCATTTCTAATTGGTGATGTAATAAGCCAAGGATGGTCGTATGTCATTCAAACAGAGTCTTGTTCAAAACAAAAATTCATGGAAGTTGTCGATATAATGCCTGATGGGCAATATGTTAATTTATAAGAAACGTTCGAAGAAGTGGATGAAGTTGATGATGGAGTGTTTGAAGAAGAGATTTTGATTACCAATGAAGAGATTGGGAGAGAGAATGTATTTCATAGATGAGGATGAGGAAGCAAATCAAGCAGATGCAGACAGAAGTGATCAGGATTCTGATCTTGCTGGCAATGCAGATGATTATGATGATGTTTTGTCACCTTAACTAGCCTGTCACCTTAAAAGGTTATCTTTTCACCTAATCTTTGGTTATATGTGGTGGTACCTGTCTAGGTTTTAGGGTTTTGAGTCAGCTTTTATCAATTGTCTCCTTTATTTCCCCTTAAAACCCTAAGTTTTGCAGTCATGTTGTTACTTTATGTTATAATCCATCATTGACTGCCTAGCCTAAGTTACCGATCGTCTAACTTGGTCAAAGAAATACTGAAATTCCAAGCTTCTGCAAGTAAAACTAGTAAGTTTAATCTTTGCCAGTTGCATCTATTTCAATTGAAGTTGTTGTCTTTTTTAAGTTGTCTATTTCAATTCTGAGTTGTAAGTTTTAATTTCTTGCATGTTGAATATATGTTCTCAATAAGCATTTTATCAGTTTCAGATTGCAATATATGAAAAATGCCTCTGAGCATGTGTTTCCATCAATTGTCTCCTATGTTGTTTGCATTTCTCTTTTGAATAAGGATACTAAGGGTTTTTGAATTCTTGAATATACATTTGCTATATTGCATGTCTGATTCACTGCTTATATTTAAGAAATAGATTAAAAAGCTCTAAATCATATATGGGGAGGTGTGTTTTGCAATAGGGATATCTATAAGAAGAGTTGCTAGAAATACCCATTCTTGGATTGTTTTCTGTAAGACGGGAACATAATAAATCCTCTAAATCTACATATTTGTGATGCTTAAGAGAAGTAATTTGCATTTGTAAGGAATTGAATCCAAACCCTAGGATTGGCACCGAGCAGAGTTGGGCTTATTTTCACAAATTACTCACAGTCAGAAAATCATATACATAAAAATAAAAACAAATCAACTTGTTCCTTTTAGGAGTAGGGTTTAGTTCCATGTTCTCTAAGCCATCTAGTGAAACAATTTCCAAAGCTAGCCACTTTGAAGCAATCATACAGTTTTGGTCTGCATTCAGGAGAACATATTTGCTTAAGTGTCAATATAGAGTTGAAACAAGGGATAGTCATATTGATAGTCTGATACCTATAATTGTAAACATCTTCTTGGTTTTTGACTACAAATTCTTTTTAATTTGTAAGCTGAATTCTATTTTAAGTTTCCATTTGCAGTTATCAGCAGATTGGAAAGTCAACGGTTATCAACTTATGAACTCAATAAAGTTTTACTGATTCAAGTTGTTGATTTATACATTATTATTTATTTGGACTACAAGAAATGAGGAAAAGGACTGTAAGGTGCAAATTAGATGATAGTGATCATAATGCTGAAATTTTAGTGACAGATTATGAGCACTTTCGTAGAGAAAGAGTGGCCAAGAATAATGAATATTTATCGTGTCTTGGTTTGACAAATAGGCAAGTTGTAAATCCACTAAGTAGTATATGTTAGGGTTCAGACAGATCAGAGCAATAAACACTAACAATTATATATAGATTAAATAATCAAAAAATAATAATGAAGAAAAAACACAAAAGAGATCAACATAGAAATTTAACATGGTTCACCCAATATGGGCTACATCCACAGAAACTCAATGATCCAATGATTTTATTATCCATTGCAAAACAGATTACAATCTCATGAATTCCATACCCGCAACATATATCCCAGCCGCTTATAACAAGCTTTTTGGAAGCTTCTAGAATTAGGGTTTTACAATGTCATTTTTCTTTTGTTGGTTAACAAAAATTAACAACCGACTTCGAACGTGCAAAAAAGAGGGAAACTTTTTTTTGGGGGGCTGCGCCCTCGAAACCTTGCTTCTCGGGGGCTGCCGCTCCCGAACACTCGCTTGAGGCCCAGCCCAGCCCCGAATGCTCGCTTGGGGCCCAGCCCGGCCCCGAACCTTGGCAAAGATATGTTACGAGTGTACAATATTTACATGATCAGTCACCACATACCAACAGTATATTATTTGTTTAATAGTATTTAATGAAATTTTATAGGCAAGAGCTTTATGTATATAAGACATAATATGATATTTTTTTGTTTTATAGACAAGAAAAAGAGTGCAAAGAAAATACGAAGAAAAAACAAAAGGAAAGAAAGGATACAGTGCTATCATCTCGTAGAAGTCGACGCATTTGTGATTCAACAAATGCAATTGGTGAAAACAATAGTTGTGATGATGTGCAACCTGATATAGCATATGGTGATGTATAGCCTGATATAGCACATGGTGATGTGCAGCCTGATATAGCACATGGTGATGTGCAACATGATGATGATCTCTTAGCACAAAGTCTAAGAGATATTATTGAAAAACATCAAAGCAAAGGAACAACAGGTCTACAGATGATTTATTCAACATTAAAGGATGTGTTTGAAGCAAAATCTACGGAGACCGGTACTGATCTACCTACTCATGCCACACTTGATGTGGCCAAGGAGCATGGAGTTCTGGTTAATGAAAGTCATGAAGAGTAATCACTTGCATATGTTGTGCCTCAGAGTGCACATGTTGCATCTAGAATTTTTTATGGAACTAGTGGATCAACCAGAATTACTAGTAGTGGTTTAATAGATGTGTCTGCTTTTGTCAAAAGACAAAAATGGAGTCAAGATTTGTACAGATCTACAGACAGGAATGCAAAAGAAAGAAAATTAGAAGGCAAGCAACCATTCTTGGTTGAGGTATCGAGAGATGGTGAGCCCATTGGACCAAATGCTGCAAAAAGGGCCTCCGAGTTAGGTGTAAGATGTAGGGCCCATTTGGATATTTGCAAATCAAGTTTTGCAGAGAAAGATCCATGAACTGTGGAAAATGTTATACAAAAAATGGAAAATGGTTTTGAGACTACTGGTGGACAAATCTCTAGAAAATATTACAAGCAAAAGATGAGAATTTTGATGAACAATTTTAGATACAATTACAGAAAAATAATCATGGAGGGAAAAGAGAGGTTAGACTCCACTCTATCTCCCAAACAATGGGAGGCATTGAAAGGAAGTATGCATTCCGAAGAATATTTGGCAAAGAGTAACAGAGACAAGAGAGCAAGAGATAATGTGAGGGCTGGATATACATTTGGCCGAGGTGGGTTGTAGGCCAAAATGGACAAATTTGCAGTAAGTGTATGGCTTTTTGGCTCAATTTACATTGTGTTATTTATTTTGATTTTTTATTGAACTGACTATATGTTGAAATTGGCATTGTATTTTAGGTGGAAACCAGTAATAGAGAAGCAGGTGCAGAAGATATTGTCAATTATATGGCAACACTAGATCGACCTAGTAAATCTATGAGTAGGATCAAGGGGAAATCTAGCTCATCAACAGAGATTTCACAGCCATCTGTTCAATGCCCAGTAGGAGCCTCTCTAGATCATGTCAAATCAAATGAAAGGTACCAATAGGTAATGAGTTACATATTTAGTCTCACTTAGCAAGTTTCACAGTTGATTGGCTTTGTTAACCCTATAGTTTCTACATGGAATGAGCATAAATCCACAGATTTAGATGAGGTAAGAGGCTCTATTGATCTCATTTCTTCATGTTTAGGAATTCTATATACAAATGCTTCTTAATATTTAGATTATTGAAATTTGAACGTAGGAGAATCCAACCCAGTTTCTTTATTATTGGAGTGATCCAGAAAATGTTCTTTTGGACAAATTTATAGCTTGCATTCTTTACTAGACTATTGAATGCTTTGTATATTTTTTTGCATGATGGTTAAACCACATGCAAAACAATTTTATCAAAACAACAGGAAAATGAAAATGCCTTCATGATGTCAACAAAGCTACCAATATTGATAGTGATCATGATGAACTGGACAAGAATGTGCAGCACAGTCATCATAGTTGTGCTGAATTAGTTAAGGTAATATAATAGTTGTCAGTTATCTGTCCCAATGTTTTGTCATTCTCTATGCTTAAAATGTTCTTTTGGACAAAAAAATATAGCTTTTGCATTCTTTAAGTTGTAAGTTAATCTATCCCAATGTTTT
Source organism: Cunninghamia lanceolata (assembly GCA_027924645.1). NCBI lineage: Eukaryota > Viridiplantae > Streptophyta > Pinopsida > Cupressales > Cupressaceae > Cunninghamia > Cunninghamia lanceolata. The sequence continues at coordinate 164,112 of BSBN01001859.1, read as the reverse complement.
GTCATTCTTCTTTTGGACAAAAATTTATAGCTTTTGCATTCTTTACTTGACTTATGTTAATTTTTGCATGATGATTAAACAACATGCAGAGAAATTATATGAAAGTAGAACGAAAAGAAAAAGGCCCTGTCAATAGAGCTCTCTGCAAAACTGTACAACTTCATGTCAATGTTGATAGTGATAATTATGATGATGAACTCGATGAGCATGCACATGATATTCATAGTAGTAGTCATGCTGAGCTCGAGGTGAGTGCTATGAAACCACATGCAAGTACTATTCAAGTAAGTAATGGTTGTTTTATTATGTAAATAAGGGTAATCGTTACCTATTTGATAGAAGTTGGTTAGAATAGTAGTGAAGTGTAATTAGCTAGTATACATAGATTATGGAAAAAAGGGAGAACATATAACTTACATGTGGAAGCTTAGAGCTTAGTTGTAATAGAGTGCATGCATAGATTTTGACAATGCATTAGTGCATTGTGTTCAGGGATGTCATGGTCCTTAGTTGGGATGACTTCATTGCCAATCCATGTCTCTTTCTAGAGTACTCGTACAGTCTAGCACTATTGTAGTCTTGCCCTCCATTTGTTTGTACCTTCCAATGGGCTAGTTTTTTTTTTCAAAGTAAAAAGGTGCTTCTTTGTTATTCAACAGAATAAAAAAAAGCACATACAAAACTGATTTGTTCCAAGACATAAGACATTATATACAGCTGTCAAAAACAATATAATGTGTGTTTTCTATCTCAATATAATGTGTATTTTTTTTTGTTTTTGCAAACATTTATTGACAAACTCCAAGAAGGGGATAAAGTTGGGGTGTTGGATCCGTTTGATGGAGCTACTGTGGGCATTGGGTGGATTCACTCACTATCTATTGTACATGGAGTCAAATTGAAAGGAACAAGAGATGCAAATGTAAGTATTTTAAAGGTCACAAGTAACATACCCCTTTCTTATGAAGACAAAATAGATGGAGTTGTCCGTTTGAAAGAGAAAGAAGGGAGCTTCACATGGTGGCCACTAAAATATTTGAAAAAAATGACATAGTTGATGTTTATCATGTACTAGCTATTAGAAAGCTTGGCCCAATGCTTTATGCAATAGTTTGAATGTGTTGTTCAGGGATCTTAGTTTTTTGTCTGTTTTGGAGCTGCATAAACAAAAAAAGGCATTGTAACTCAGTTTTCTCAGTCACAGCACTGAGAAACACAATTTGTAACACATTTTTCAAAGCAAAGACACATATTTAAGTATTATGGATTTTTTGGACTTGATTTTATGTTGCTTTTTCTCCCTAAACATTTAGCATCACTACCTTATATGCCTTTATGAAACTCCTAAACTAGTTGTTCATAAGTAGAGTTATCTTGCAACTTGCTTGGATGGAATTTGAAATGCATAGTGCAACACTCTGAAGGACATAGTATTCTTAGTAGTATTGTTAGTGGAAAATGTGAATAACAACCTAAAACAACTAAGTATCTAATAACTCAATGAAAATTGATGTAAACACAAGTAAACAAAGAGTATATCTTTGAAGACCGATTTACCTCTATGCTTCCATTGTCGCCTATCTCTTCTTGATCCTTGTAGTAATGGAGCTCTCAGAAGTGTGCACTTTCTTGCTGTTGAAGATGACAAGAATAGAATGACTGTAGGTGGATTATGCAATGAAGATTTCACTACAAATGCAATACTAAATGGATATGGATTGATGGAGACATGATTGGATGAGGATTATGATAATGAGGTTATGTAAATGCAAATGGAGGTAAACTTTGCCAAAGGCATGCTGTAACGATTCGTGTAGAGTAAGATTGCTAAAGCTTAGATTGATATGAAATGGGTATGAGGACCTTGTTTATATAGGCTGAGGGAAGACCAAATCCAAGTGTCAACAAATCCATGATTGGAGGAATTTCTTGAGATGTGTATGGTTGAGAAAGCTTGAGGGAATGTGTGCGAATCAGAAGAGGACAAGTCTCCAAGGCTCCTTTCATGAATTATGGGAGATAACAGAATAGATTGAGGAGTTAACTGAGATGATTGATCAGTTAACTGGGTTGATTGGGGAGTTGACTAATTTGATTAACCAGTGAACTCAAATGACTCATTAGTTAATTGATTTGATTGGCGAGTTAACTAATTTGACTGGAGGAGAAATAGGACAGGTGGGTGAGGGAATATTAGCTAATTAAATATTAAAAATATTTAATTATGTGTGCAATAGGGTGAGATGGAAATGTGACATGGATAAGGTGATGTGGAATTTATGAAATTAGGACTTTGGGATAGAGAAAATTGGGATTAATTAAATAATTTAAGATTATTTAATTATATGAGACATTAGAAGAATTATGGCATTTAATTAATTAAATTAATTTTTATTTAATTTTAGGATAATCAATCAATCAAATAAATTAGAATATTTATTTAATTTGATAGAAGAATAAGAATTAAGATAAATATTAAAATATTTACTTAATTTGACACGAGCCATTTTTAGGTGTATACAAGTATAAAACAAATGACCATATCCTTCCATCTCTACACTGTCCAAATCTACATCCTATCAATTGCTAATTTGATGATAGTCATGAGAAAATGAATGAAATTTTCAAATTTAGATGAAGTTTTACTATTTTAGTAAAAGATGTCAAAGAACCTCATCCACCTAGTGAAGACAATTCTCATCGTCAATTCCTAGGCTTAATCTTGCAAGTTCAATAAGCAAATTCAACTTAAAATTCTCTACTTTTGTTTGGACTATGAGGTCAGTGTTTGTATGCACACAATAGATCATTTTGCCTAGAAGATAACAACTAATTCTTACTGAATGAAAGTTGCATGCTCTAATTTTTCTTTGCTTACTGAAGAATATATTATTTGGAAAAGAATATGAATGGCAATGAATTGCAACTCATGTTTTGGAACCATAACCAAATCATTGTTTAGGGCTTAGCAATAAACAACAATAAATAAATCCAGTCGCAGAGTACTCGTACGCATAGACATACAACATATGACAAAAAATCCCTGCTATTATGCTTTGATGGATGTCCCTTCGTTATTACTGGATATCTGTTGTGATGTACATTATTATAGTGCAAGCCCATTTTTTAGATTGTTTCATTTAGCATCACCAATATTCTAATACTCTTTCCAAGTGTATACATTAAGAGAGAGATTCAAATGATAGAGGAGAAGGTTATATAATGGTTCTATTTTTGCATTATTTATGGTTTCCTTGCAATAGACTGAATATGTTCAGGTGACAGAAGTTTGTTTGAGTGTGAATGTATTGTGTAAACCCCTATAACAATGCTCAAGTTATGCAAATATTCATGTGAATGGAGTTTAGTAATGTCAAGGGTCTGTGATTAGCATAAGTGTGAAGTTCATTGTGTTACATTTACTTGTGCACAAAGAAGAGAATTGAATCACAATACTACATAAAGCCATTGTATTACTGTGTTCTTGGAGTGTGTTTTGCTTTGGACAATAGTATGCTCTAACTGAGATCATTGACACTTGAAGATTGAGTGAATTTGTCAATATTCATGTGACAAAGGTCTTTTTATGTCTTGGATTGATTTATGATTCTTAGGATATCTATCTATGTTTAGTCAATGTTTTGATTACAGACAAATAACATAATTTCTTGTTGCATTTATCACAGAAACAAAGGCCTCTTTTGATTGTAGTAGAGGATGTTATATAGAGAGTGAAGCATTAGCTACTTTGATCTTGAATAAGCTTCATGCAGGGGTGAAGGTTGGTGGATTTTTCTATTTAAATCTTGTTTACTTTTTAAATTATTTCTTAACTTTAAATTCTAAGTCCTTAGCATTTTAAATATATATTTGTGTCTAAATCAGGTTTGTGCTATTAAGGCCCTTGGTTTTGGTGAAAATAGGAAAAATAACTTGCAGGATCTTGTTGCACTTACTGGTGGATAGGTTAGGTTTATGTTTCTATGTATCTACTCTCTTTTTTGGCTTTGGAGTTTCTTGTTTGTTATGCAAGTTTGGCTTCTTCATGTGACACCTATTGAACCAAATTTGTTTCTCAATTGAGTTAGTTTGCATGTATTTTGCCATTTTGTTTTCTCCACTTCTCAAGGAAAAGTATTTATGGCTGGTAGTTATCTTCAGGTCATATCAGAGGATCTTGGTATGAAGCTTGACAAAGTAGAATTTGGCATGCTTGGAACAACTAAGAAAGTAGGTAAACATAGTAGTATCCTTGTATATAGGCGTATAATGTTGATGTCATCCATGGACAAGGTTTTTGTTTTGTTGTTACTCAAATTCTTTTTGTCATTTTAACATTTTGTTGTATGATAAGATTAGTTGTTCTTTATTCAAGGTGACTATCTCTAAGGATGATACTATAATTCTTGATGGAGGTGGTGGCAAAAAAGCAATTGAAGAGAGATGTGAGCAGGTGAGTTTTATTAGAGTGAAGTGTGATAATATTTTTGTAAGACTATAATGCTTGGTGACAATAGAGCTGATAAGAGATTTGTGTTGGTATGCTTGGCATGACTGACAAAATATTTGGTCACAGATCTATCCTAATATTGAAGCAAGCACATTTGATTATATCAAAGAAAATCTCCAAGAAAGGTAATTGGCAAAGCTATCAGGAGGAGTTGTTTTTCTCAAGGTTTAACTTATAATCAAACTGTGATCAGTTGTTTGAAGATAATTTTCAATATTTCAAATTAGGATGATACATTGTATCTAGATTTTTTTTATGGTCTTTTTTATTTAATTTAGATTGGAGGAGCCAGTGAGCTTTAAGTTGGAGAGAAAAAAGATAGAGTCACTGATGCATTGAATGTAATGAAGGCAGCAATAGAGAAGGGCATTTTACTAGGTAAACAAATTTGTAAATTTCATTAAAGCATTAAAGATGGTAATATTTTTGTTAGGAAGGTTATAGCTCTGTGCTTACTAGAAGATACATTCCAGGTGGTGGTGTTGCTCTTCTCTATGCAACAAAAGAGCTTGATACAATTCCTACAGCCAACTTTGACCAGAAGATTGGAGTTCAGATAATTCAGAATGCATTGAAGATATAAATTACTAACCTTGACTTTCTTTTGTTTATGTCTAGAAATAGGCTTTATCTCAGTGTTTAATCATTCATTTTTTTTCTATTTTTTGAAGTCTCCTATACATATAATTGCTTCCAATGCTGGTGTCAAGGGTGTTGTTGTAGTGGGAAAACTACTCGAACAAGAGAATCTTGATTATGGCTATGATGCTGCTAAAGGTGCAATTAGAATATGAGCATATTATGTTCTTAGTACTTAACATTATAAAGTTTGATGATCTTTGAAATTGATGATTTTTTTACTAAATTGATAATGCTCCTTTAGTTATTGGTCAATTGCTTGATGATGATTGTCCTAAGGACTTCATCCAAAGTCTTATTCTTTCTATTCATTCTCTCCTTCTTGTTGAACCACTAGTTGTTGAAGAATGCGAGAAAAAGGTAATGTATAAAATCTCCAAAGCTATTTTTCAATTTCCATAAGGTTTATATTAAGCTAACAATTCTTGTTTTGTTTTTGTTTATTCCAGGAACTGGCTTTGATTGTTGACACAATTTTTAGAGCATCTTGTGAGTGAAGGAAGTCAGGATGTACATAGGACCCTTAGGCTTCATGTATGGGATGAGATATAGGACCCTTAGGCTTCATTTTTCAAGTAGTTCTTTCATGCAGTTTTGGAGCTGTATAAGCAAAAAATAGAGCATTGTAACTCAATTTTCTCATTCACAGCACTGAGAAACACACTTTGTAACACATTTTTCAAAGCAAAGACACATATTTAAGTCTTGTATCTGATGTAAGAACACCTTTTCTCAATAAAATTTTAGTATTTTGCCTTCTTAATAGCTGTTTCATTATGTGCAAATGAATGATTAATTATGTTTTTCTGTGTTTTATGTTCAAACCTCAAAAGCATTGTCTCATTTCCAACACTTTTAGGCAAAAATCAATGACCAAAAATAATTAAATAAACTACCAATTGACTAAATATACTACCAATTGACAGAGTAGTGAATAAATATGACTAAATATAATGATTATGCAATTAGTAAACAATGTATCAATATACTACCAGTTGACAGAAATTAGTGAACAAAAATAGTTAAATAAACTACCAATTGACTAAATATACTACCAATTGACAGAGCGGTGAATAAATATAACTAAATATAATGATTATGCAATTAATAAACAATGTAAAAAATTTAAGATTGTAAAAAATTTTAAAAAATTTTGATTGTAAAAAAATTAGATTGTAAAAAATTTTAAGATTGTAAAAAATTGAAGATTGTAAAAAATTTAAGATTGTAAAAAATTTAAGATTGTAAAAAATTTAGATTGTAAAAAATTTAAGATTGTAAAAAATTTTAGATTGTAAAAATTTTAAGATTGTAAAAAATTTAAGATTGTAAAAAAATTTAAAAAATTTAGATTGTAAAAAATTTTAAGATTGTAAAAAATTTAGATTGTAAAAAATTTAAGATTGTAAAAAATTTAGATTGTAATTTTTTTTAAAAAATTAAGATTGTAAAAAATTTTAGTCAATCACTGGCAGCGCAGAGAAAAATCCTAAGGAAAAGAGAAGACAGACTAAAGAGAATACATGAAAAATTTAAAAACGAGTTTGTTCAAAACATGTTTCACCTATTAAAGGCTCATCAGTTGAACTCAGATGAAAAAATTACATGTATGGAGGGAGTATATAAGGTGTGTGGAGAAGAATCCACAATCACAAAAAACTCTGAGAAATCTGTCTAAAAAGAAGATGATTTTCTAAAATTGAAAAAAAGCACTAGAAGTTAGTGATTTTTCAATTTTGAAAAAATAAAAGCACTAGAAGTTAGTGATTTTCCAATTTCGAAAAAATAAAAAAGAACAATGGTTATCTTTTTAACAATAGAATTCTTTTTGCAAAAATATTAATTTGTAAAAAAGAAAAATAAGTTTTAAATTAAAGTATTAAATAACTTTAATAAAAAAACTTAAATAAAAACTAAAAATTAAACTGCTAATTAAACTGCTTCATGTGAGGATTAGAGAATCTGCTTCTAGTGAGGAAGGAGCCAAGTCGTCATGGATTTCGCCAGCAGACACGTGGATGTGGAATGTGGCAGAGCGCGGGAACTTTTTGGCAAAGCTGAAAAAGTTTAGGGTTTAGGGTGGCCCCCAGGTTCATTGCTTTAGTGGGTTCACTAAAGTCAAGTTTGAAGACCAGGGGGGTCCTCTTTCTTATCTTTAGCACAAATACCTGATGAAGAAGTGCTGACTTGTCCTTCGCAGAAACAAAACTGAAGCACGAAAGCAGGAAATTTCTGGGATAATCGCGAGCACACAATCTCTGATAGAAAAGCTTTTTGAGTCTGCCAAAGCCTGCAGGCATTGACTCTTGAAGAAGGTAGCGTCGCAATTTGCTGATGATAAAAGATATTTTCTGATGCAGAGGGTGCCAGGATCTAAAAGGGATGTACTGATAGGCATTAAGCTAATTCTAAAAATACGCGGTGGAGAGAATGCCAGTAGAAGAGAAGCTGGGTCCCTTGAAGATAGAAATATCCAGAAGAACAGCATGGGAAGCTGAGATGCAAGGATTAATTTTGATTTCAGGATATATGCTCTAATAGGCAGAGAGGTAGTGTTGGAGAGACTCCTCTGAACCGAACCAAATGCCAAAAGCATCATCAATATATCTCTTGTAAAATAAAAGAGAAGATCTATCAATCTGAGAGGAGAGTTGCCATTCCAAGTGACATAGAAAGAGGTAGGCGTAGATGATGGCAAAATTACTTCCCATAGCAGTTCCTCTGATTTGCCTGTAAACCAACCCATTAAACTCCAGAAAATGGTAGTGCAAGACAAGTTCTGCTAGACCCCTGATTAGACTGATAAGTCAAGGATCCAACTTATGCTCAACAAAGTAGAGGGTGACCATTTCATTTAATGCAGAGAGTCTCGCAGTAGTAGGGATGCTGGGGTACAAGGATTCGACATCAAAGGAAAAGAGAAGGCAGTTAGGAGGAAAGCTGAGGTTTTGCAAATCACAGAGAAGTGATAAAGAATCAGCAAGGTGGTTGGGTTGATTAAGCAGGATAGGCAACATCAGATAGTGTAAAAGTTTAGAGGCGGGTTCAAGTAGGTAGCCAGAGTAAGAGCAGATAGGCCTTCCTACTAAGACAGGCTTGTGGATTTTGGGCAACAGGTAGAAAGCACAGGGTCTAACAATGTTGAGGGGAACTTTTAACAGAAAATTCTGAATGCTTTTTAGAAAAAAAAGCATACCTGTCAATGAAAAAAGAAAGCTTATTGTGGATAAGTTGCCAAGGAATATTAGAAGCAGGAACAGGAAGATAAACTGCTGAGTCAGAAAGATGACAAAGACCTTCGCATGAGTACCATGAAGTGTCTAAAATAACCAAGCCTAAATTTTTATCAGCTGGTTTGATCACAATTGAAGGACATTTGCGGAGAGACTTCAAAGCTTTTAGAAGCCTAGAAGGCAGCATTGGTTTAGAATTAAGAGAAACAGAAGCCAAACGTTTAAGAAAAATATTTTCTCTAGATCTGAGGCTATTAGCAAGTTCGTAGACTTCAACTGGAGGATTCCAGGAAGAATTAGTGCTACAAAAGTGAGGAGGGAAGACTCTGGAGAAAGGTAAATTTGAAGAAGTAGGAATATCATGATCTGGGCGGAAGAAGGCACGGAGACAGATGTGTCTGGCAAAGGAACGGAACTCATCAGTGATAGCATGAAGAGACATAGGGGGTTGGGGAATGAATTTCAACCCGAGGCCAAGAACTTTTTTCTCATCATAAGAAAGTGGTCGAGAAGAGAAATTGTGAATAGCCGAGTTAGAATTTTGGCATTTGATCTTAGACGAGAGCTTTCTAGAAAAAATGACAAGAGAGAACAGTGCTTGGTCTATGACTGCCCCCCACAGACTTAAGCGGAAGCATTGCCATTTGGAACCTGGAGGGGGTTCTGCACATGATGTTGATTCTGCCTATGCTTCTGGTAACGTCTTCAGCTTCAACCGCGGTTTTGGATGCTCTAATTGCCACCTTGAAAGTTCAGAATGCTTTGTTGCTACTGCTATTTGCTTTGTTGATGTTGCTGCTTTGCTGTGGCGGAGGAGGAAAGCGGTTCTGCAAATTACACAGAACAATTTCTACTCTAGAGAGATGGCAATTTTGAGCGCCACCATCCAGAGATAGCTAAGGTGCTCCTCTTCCAAGTAGTGTTCCCCAGACGAACACCATTTTTTGGCAGAGGCAAAGGTTGCACATTAGGCATTGGCAGCAGAGGAGGCCATGGATCGGGCCTTAGAGTGGGCTTTTGCTTAGGTTTCTGCTTAGAGAGCGAAGATTTCTGTTCGACAGAGGAAGAAGAAATCTTATTATTGCCAAGAAGAGAATGTACATCTTTCAGTTCTTTCTGTAGAGTAGCAAACTTAGCATTCAACTTATCATTGATAAGTTTGGCGATGGATTTTTCAATCAAAAGTTGATCTGCATCAGCAAGGGCATCATCATGGATGGATTGCCTCACAGTGGCAGCAACATCATGAGCGGACTTTTTAAGAGTCATCTCTACTAAGAAAGAGTTGCAGAGAGATTCGAAATCAGATTTGGCAGAAGAGTGCCAAGAGTCTGCCAGGACAAAAAAAGCACCAACAAATTGTTGATTACGTAGAGAAGTTATGGTGGTGGTAAGAGATGTTGAGAAAGAAGAGACGAACTTCTCAATATCTACAGTGTGATTCTTCACAGCAATCTCCATGGCGGCAATGTAACCATCTAGAAATTTCTGATTAACCTCAGCTTGGGCAGATTCAAGCGAGGAGGTCAATAGAGCGTTGCCTTTAGGATCATTGATGATGATTTTAGGAGGCTTCACTTGGAGATTCTTAGGAAGAGTTCCAGACTCACGAAAAGAAGTGAGTTTGGCAAGAAAGATGGAGGAGCGATGAGTCAGAGCATGTTTCCATTTAAACTCTTTGAAAGCAGTTTTAACAAGAGAGGAAATAGCCGCTGGAAATCGTGTGGCATCAGGAATTTGTGTAGCATGTTGAGAAGCATCAGGATGCGCAACAATTGGATGGGTGGCATCAACTGGATTATTAACTGGTTGGGCGGCATCAACTAGACCATTAACTAGTCGAGCGGCATCAACTAGACCATTAACTAGTCGAGCGGCATCAACTAGACCATTAACTGGTCGTGCTTCATCATGCAAGGAGTACTCAGCCTAAAAAAAGGAGTGATCAACAATATTATGTGCGGCCACAACATGTGTGTCAATATCAACATGAGCGGCAGTATTGAAGGCAACGTTCAAGCAAACCATAGGGCCCGCAGCGGCAAAGGCATCAGGGTGAGCAGCAACACCATCACCTTCAATATGTTGCGCAGCGTCTGCACCACCTTGACGAGGTTGATCTTCAAGTTCTCCCCAAAGTGTACGCCAGATTTTGTCAATGCCTTCCTCGATGTTGGAGCAATCCACAACACGAGCTTCTTTTTCAAGAGCGAATTGATCAGCAAGAAGTTGAATTTGTTGCTAAAGTGCAAGTTTATCGAGCGAAGATCGCTCAATAAGTTGCTAAATGGCGGCAAGCACGATGGGCTGTGAGGTAGCATGAGCGTCCAGAACAGAATCAAGAACGAATTCTGAATTAGAAGTAGAACAGGCTACTGAGATAGACTTAGAACGTGTATGGTGAGCCGAGGCATCACCAGAGGATTTTTTCTCCAGGGCCATCGTGAAGAGAAGATTAAAAATTAAGATTGTAAAAAAAATTTAGTCAATCACTGGTAGCGCGGAGAAAAATCCTAAGGAAAAGAGAAGACAGATTAAAGAGAATAAATGAAAAATTTAAAAACAAGTTTGTTCAAAACATATTTCGCCTATTGAAGGCTCATCAGTTGAACTCAGATGAAAAAATTACATGTATGGAGGGAGTATATAAGGTGTGGAGAAGAATCCACAATCACAAAAAACTTTGAGAAATCTGTCTAAAAAGAAGATGATTTTCTAAAATTGAAAAAAAGCACTAGAAGTTAGTGATTTTCCAATTTTGAAAAAATAAAAGCACTAGAAGTTAGTGATTTTCCAATTTTGAAAAAATAAAAAAGAACAACGGTTATCTTTTTAACAATAGAATTCTTTTTGCAAAAATATTAATTTGCAAAAAAGAAAAAGAAGTTTAAAATTAAAGTTTTAAATTAAAGTATTAAATAACTTTAATAAAAAAACTTTAATAAAAACTAAAAATTAAACTGCTTCATGTGAGGATTAGAGAATCTGCTTCTAGTGAGGAAGGAGCCAAGTCGTCGTGGATTTCGCTAGTAGACACGTGGATGTGGAATGTGGCAGAGCGCGGGAACTTTTTGGCAAAGCCGAAAAAGTTCAGGGTTCAGGGTTTAGGGTTTAGGGTTTAGGGTTTACAATCTTAAATTTTTTACAATCTAAATTTTTTACAATCTTAAATTTTTTACAAACTTAAATTTTTTAAAATTTTTTACAATCTAAATTTTTTACAATCTTAAATTTTTTACAAGCTTCAAAATGACTAAATATGCTACTAATTGATGTCAATTAATAATTAAATTGACTAAATATACTACCAATTGACAGAAATTAGTGAACACTGAATAAATATAACTAAATATATGCCCAGTGTTAAATCAGTGAATCAAAATGACTAAATATACTACCAAATTGATCCGAATGATGATTAAAATTAATGACTAAATACACTACCAATGGATGGAAATCAATGAATAAAAATGACTAAATAAGTGACCAGTTAACAACAATCAATGACTAAATTAACGATTAAATATATCAGTGAATAAAAAATGACTAAATAAGTGACCAGTTTACAACAATCAATGACTAAATTAATGACTAAGTATACTACCAAATTGATCAATCAAAACAACCAATAAATGACTAAAAATGGTTTAGTCATCAATTCAATCATGTTATAAATGATTGGCAATAAACTACTAATGGTCACGTGACCATGTTCAGTCATTTATATGCAATTTTAGTAGTTTTTTAATCATATATTGTTGTTTTTGTACTAATGGATGGTTGTGCCAAAATTTTCTTCCTTTCCAGAATATTCTTCTCGGGAGTACTATTGTCTTTCATCTCTAAGACTATCTTATGTTTTTCTCTTTCACCATCCAATCCTCTTTTTCTTGATTCAGTAGTAGGAGAGTTTTGCATAAGCACTTGCCTATTCTTCAACTAATAACCTCCTTGGACCTGCATGACAATTGCATCAGTCAAGGCCCTCATATCTTCTTTCGATGGTTTGGACTACTTGTACTTCTTGTGCATGAGGTCCCTCAAATATTTGAAATCATGAGCTGGTACCTGATATCTTTTCAGATCATCACTATAATTAGTTTGGAAAATATAATCATCCTCTTCAGGGCTATCATACTCATCATTTTTATCAAACTACTCATAGTCATTGGTGTCAAATTGATTTATCTCATCTTCTTCATAGTATTCAGTTGCACCCTCTTCATTTGGAAACTCCTCTCTGCTCATTAAGTGAGCCATTGCATAATTGGTTGGATCATGGGGAAGAAAACATTCTTGGCACCATAAAGAAACCTCTTGGAAATTGATTTGATCCTTTCTCAATGGATCAGGTGTGTTTCTTTCAAGTTTTTGGAAACTGACTTGCTTGTCTATCATTTTGTTGTGGTCTCTTAGACCAATCAATATTATATGGCGTACTATGCAGTCATTGACGCTCATTGAAATGTGTTGCAACATCTTGTGGAGGCAACCCTTTCTCATTTTTTCTATCTTATAAGACGTATCTTTCATGACTCCCATGTGTTTATCTAGTTTGTCTTTAGTTATAAAGGGCTTGTTGAAAACTACTCTAACTAGCTGGGACAATTTTACATCTAATCTTTTAATGTTCTTCTCCGAAGCCCTCATGTTGCTTTCAATGTTAATGGTTGTAGCATAAGCTTCCCTTAACATTTGTGGACTCTTTTCCCTCAAACAGTTGTTGATAGTAAGGAATACTAAGAGGGGGGTGAATCAGTATTCTGCAAAACCACTTCTTAACAAGTGCATTTATCCAATTTCCAAAATTAATAATATGAAAGAAGAATAAACATAGGAAAAACAACCATAAAGACATAACACATGAACACCACGATTTTTACGTGAAAAACACAAAAAGGGAAAAACCACAGTGAGTGTTAGCTTACAATATATTATGATAGCACAATAATGGATTACAAGAAGGCTCACTGCCTTAGGGCTCATTGCCCTAAGAAGAAGTACTCACTGCACAAAGGCTCACTACCAAGATAAAAGAAGACAGAAGAGAAGGTTGGTTCACTACTAGGATATGACTACTAAATATGCATCTGAGAATGCTTAAGTGCAATTCCCTTAAGCTCAGTAAATAGACTCAAAAGTCTTCATCATGTTAGTTCTGCTATCTCTTGCCCTACTTCACATATGCTCTATTTTTCTGCCCACTGCCTTCTTCGGATCACAATGCTGCCTTAGATTGAATTTCCACTTTTATCACAACACACTACATTCAATATTCTCCCAATGTCAAAAATCCATCAAGTATATATATCCGCAACTAGATTCACTACATAAGTAGGTTGGCCACCTAGACATGAAACATGTAGCCAAGAATTTCACCTTGTTGGCTTAAACTTAAGCACAAACAATAATGTAGACTCAAATGATCATACATTCATCTTCATATGGGTCAGCATTAATCATTCAATCACTTAGATTGATTGTTCAAACAATATAGCTTCTCTGCATATAGATCTATCATGCCTGTCAGCTTGTTCCTTATGAACATACTTGATCAGTTCAATTATCATAACATAACTTCCACTGTGGATCAAATGAGACTCTGAAAATCATATTCAACATTCATCATTGATCTCTTAGCATACCTTCAAAGCCGCAGAACATAATAATCAATTGCTGAGAAATGCAAAACTCAAAACTGTTGACCTGTCACTGGGAAACACTGTCAGACTATAAGTCGACAAAGAATATTATGTAGGATGAGACCAAAAGAACTTTAGATGCTACAACTCTGGATTTAGGTAGCCATGATATGTATCTTTCTTAATCTAGAACCACAAGACAAAGTATGTACTTGTGGAGGAATGCGGGCCCTAACTCTTTGGTACTATACACTATCCCTGACTTAGGTTTACTTACCAGACTTAGCAAAATCATGGTATGTCTTTCAGAGATCTTCAAAACTTGTAAACTTGGATATCCCACCTTCAAGCAATTGTAAACAACATACTTGAACCGCATCTGATGATCTTCTACTGCGGAGACATATTGACCTGATCTCTGTCATTTGCTCTGTACTACTCATACTTAGTCATTTTAGCCTTCCAAACCAGAAGCCTTGCATGCCTTGATGCCAAATCAATTTGGTTTGCCAGAGTAAATTCTCTTTGCCTTGTTTCCATCAATGACAACACTCAATTATTCAACAGAGAAGTGTCTCTTGCCAATAATCTCCCCCTTTGGCATTGATGGCAACACTCAGTGAAAAATGCTTGTGTTGCTCCCCCTTACTCTGTACGCTCTATTTTTCTATTCTCCTTTAGATGTATGCTTATTTTTCACTGGTTTTCCTCTCCCCCTTTGACATCAATGGAAAAGGTGTGTGTACAAGCAAAATTGTGTCAAAAATTCTTCAAAACTATCATATTTTGTCGTATATATAGGTACACATTTTCATCTCAATTTATGGTGAAGGTAGAATATCATTATAGATAGTCTTTATCAGAGCTATCTCTCCATTCCATCTATTCCTTGCACTCTCCAAAATATGGATGTGACCATTTATTAGAAAAACTAACTTTTCTGCCTTCTGCACATCTAAGGGTGTATCAATTAATGCTTGTGATTTCAAGGCTTCTTCTACCAGATTAGTCATGGAATCAATTTTTGGACTTATAAGCCCCCTTAGTTGGCATAATCTATCTTTGACTCCTTCCCTTTTCTTCATCAGAGTTCTCAAATCATTGTGAATATTTGCAACCTATGTTTCTTTGGTATTTATTGACTCAACTATCGAATTATATGTCTTGGAGATATTAAGCAGTTTGAGTTCCAAGTCCTTGATTTTATCTTCTAATTCCTTTGTAACTTCTAGCGAAGATAAGCAAAATTTGTATATTTTACAGGCTTCTTCAATGGCACTCTGTATGCCTTTTATTCCATTTTCTAATAGAGTTTTATCTTTTTCTATCATAGTCTTTAAGTCAACCAATCTCTTCTCATCAAACTCTTTTCTAACTTTTGCTTCTGTAGATTTTTCAAAAGATTCAAAATGTGTACTTAATAAGTTTAATAGACCCTTGAGTTGATCAGCTGAGGATAATGAGGTATCCTTTTGGAATGTCGGCATCATCTTCTCCAGAAAGTTGGATGCATCATTGATCAATTTACTGTCTTGGATATGTGATTTTAGCATTTCTTCATGTGCCTTGGCTTGAACAATTGATTCTAGTTTGAATTTTTGCATAGGTGACATTGAGGCCAAATTAATTGGTCCTTGAAGAAGTTCAAATTCATATAGATCCTGTTGTCTTTTAGAATCAACTGAGACACCTGCAGTGTCTCTTGCTCTACCAGATACTTCTTCTTGACTTTGTTCCGGAGGATCCATGTCTTTGTTCTCTTGTTGACCAATGTTTTGCTCCAGTGCAGGGCTCCTTATCTGTTCTTTATTCTTTTTAGCATCAGCCTATTGCTCAGGAGCAAGATTAGTTTCAGATTTGCCTTGATTTGTCATATCCAATGTATCAATGTTAGGGGCTTGATCATTCTTATCCGGTCCTTGGTCCTGGCTTATCTTCGGTACAGATTTATCTCCATCATTTGCTCCTACATTGTCATAAATGGTAGGGAGATTAAATTCCTTCAATGTTTTCAGAGTGATTTCTTCAGTTTCCTTTACCACCTTTTCGATATCTCCTCCCATAAGAGCATTCATTCTTCTTTTTGTTCTGAATTTGTTATGAAGTGCTTTGGAGATTTTCACCTTTTCCTTTGGAGTGATTTTTGGACATAGTTTTATTAATGAGTGTTCTTTAAGCTCAACATCCTTTGCCATGGCTGCTTCCTTTCTTGCAGACAATATACTTGCCAGGCTCTCTGGAGGGTCAGTAATTATTTCAATAAGAGCTTTATTGTAAATGTTCAAATATTGGACAATTGTAGTCTCAATGATGTTCTTGTCAGCATCTTCATAATCATCATATTGTTGGGCAATAGATTTCAGATTACCATCAACTGTCATGGCTTTCAATACATCCTCCAGAGATATAGTAGCTTCTCCAGTCTGAGGCACATCTTGCTTTTGCCTTTTCTGAGGTTTAACCTTACTGGAGGATTTCTTCTTGCTAGTTCTGGAGGCTTTGATAGTTTCAGATTTCATTTTCTTTACTTCTTCATCAACTGTAATGCTTGCATGCATTCTTTTAGCTTTGGTTTTCTTTCTTTTCTGACTGGTGGCAGGAGTTTCCACACATGCAGATGGTGTGGGACCAGAGGGAACTTCTGCATAGGTAGATCCTCTGGTTCTCCTTCTTGATACCTCTAGTTTTTTTGATTTACCCTTGGGTTCTTTCGAAGCTCTAACTGGTTCAGTTTTTCTCTTTTCTTTTGCTTCCTTTTCAGCTTGTGCTTTTTCCCTTGCCTCTATCACTTGTTCTTTTGTGAAACCTTGTCTCAGGGAAAAATCTTCTACCACCCTCAGCATTTTCTTGGAGATTTTAGGTTTTCTTACTTCAACATGAATTTTAGCTGAAAATTCTTCATAAGTCCCAAATCTTTCTTCATTGGAATCTCTGGGTTTACTTAGCATATGTTGGGCATAATTTCCAATATCCTTCCATCTACCTCATATCCCATAGGCATAACCCATACCATTCTAGGCTCAACGGCCTCCATCAAGCATTGATCTTTTGTCACAATAAAATAGATAGTATCCTTGTATTTTTCAACAATTGCTCTAGGGATTCTTTCCCTAGATTGCATTGACTTCTAGAAATTTTTGAAATAGCCCCATAGGGATGAATTTTGTGCATCAATATTTCCTATGTTACTCAACTGATTTTTAATTTGAACTGCAACTGGTTTGTCTTCAGTCCAAAAATAGTTCTTTATGCTAGGTAACTCTTACATAAAATAGAAGAATAAGCATATGATCAACGCACCAAATTTGAAGGGATATTTACTCTCTTTTGTCTTCTTCAGGTTCTCCATCACTTGCTGTCGGAGCAATTCACAGATATCATAGTCTGCATCCTCCTTGATCATCTGAAAGGCAGTGTATATGGTTGTTCCTAAAACAAAATTCTCCCGGTTGGTGAAATAGACTTTGTATCCCAGTACCATGGATGCAAATCTTACAGCATGGTTTTCAATAACATTCATTTTTAAATCCCTCTTATTAAATTTTGCTCCGGTGGCTGCCATTACTATATCATTCTTCACCACTTTCAACAATGGTACTGATCCGGTGGAGCTTAATCTAGTTACTACCCTTATAGCATCTTTTGTAATCTTAAAAGGTCTCTCAAGCCATATGAATTCATCATGAACCCTGCTCAATACATACCAGACCCATTCATCCTTTGTAAAAGTTGGGAAGTCCACGTACTAAATGAATTTCTTCACTTCCAATGCTTTATATTCTCCCTTCAGATCGAGATTCTCATTACTCAAGTGTTTCAAGTAGAGATCGAAAAACCTGCTATCACCAAATTCTTCTAGGGTAACATGAATATATGCCCTAACATCCTCCGCATGCATAACTCTATGTGGAATATCTAAAAATGCACCCATTTGATCGACTTCGGTTGATTTGAATGGATGTTTCTTGAATTTTGGTTAGGCTCACTCAGTGATATCCACTACTTGTGGTGTTGCCATTTCTATGAATAATTGAGCAAATTTGAGAAAGGGTTTCAAATAGAAAATACCTCTTTGACTGGATTAGGGTTGAACTTGATCTTGCCTTGAAATGCTTTGGAGAACACTGTAGTTGTTTTTGAATCTTGCTTTAGTTTGCCTTGGACACTTTAGAGCTTAGAATGCAAAATGATTTTTCCTTTGGATACAACACTTTTTAACCTTTACATGCCAAAACCTAAGTGTCATTAATGTCATTTTTCAAAAAGCTATCAAGCACGTTTCTGACACTCATAGTCAATCCAAATTGTTCTGCAATGCTTTGTATTGGATCTTCTTCTACCAGAATTTCTTTCAGAAGTTTTCCCATAAAATTCTTCAGAACATACCTTAGTACCAGATTCCAGCACTAACTTTCTGGCTGGGGGTTTTGGATTTTAAACACAACTCCCCCTGAGCCAGAGCTCCCAATTTACTTTTCAGAGGAAGTATGTGTTGATAACTAAGAGGGGGGGTGAATCAGTTATCCTAATTATTTCTTCTTTTTGAATTTTCTTATTAATCAATGCAGCATTAATTCAAACAAGCAAACATAACCATGAAAGAAGATACACATGACACAATATTTTTGACGTGGAAACCCTGTTAAGGGAAAAACCACGGGGTGATTAACCCAAAGATTATTCTCTGTTAGAAGAATAAGGAATTACAAAAGTGGCACTTGCCAATTACGGCTCACTGCCCGAGCACACTGCTCACAAGGAGGCACACTGCCTACAAGAGACACACTGTCTACAAAAGAGTGTTATACAATACTTGAACTGATTGGAGGCATCCACATATGCTGGAGTTCAGTTCCGGTTAGGCTTAGTACACTGATCTGCTGCACTTCATCTTTCCTCTTCTCTTATGCTGCTTTCCTTTCACATACCAGACCTTCCTTACTGCTTCTGCTCTGCTCTACTTTTATTCGCATATCACATATCACCACACAAACTCTAACAACTAAATCCATCCTATATATATATATCTGCACAAGTGATTTCATTATCTTTCTAGTCGGCACCCGGAACAGTCAATCTTTTCACAAACTCTATTCTGTCGGTTGAATCCTTGCACATCACGTAATGCGGATCAAGCATATACTTGTAGAAATCATTAATCATGTCAGCCAAACATAATTCATGTCTTCATAACTTTTACCACCATCAGAAACACATCCGGAAAGTAGTCTGATGTTTTGTCAGTCAGTTCTTCCTCTGTTCACACTGTCACTCAGGAATCCGATACTCAACTATTCATATCTTTTTCCTTGTCCATCACTGGAGGCTAAATCCTTGGAATCTATCACTCAAGGTAGTACTCTTTACTTCCCCAAATTCGTACTTCATCAAGATACTTCCTCTGAGAGATCCAGACCTGTCTATCAGACCTTGCCACATGCTCTGTTCTTGTTTACCGGACCTCAACAATCTTCATTCTAACTTCTGGTAGAGACACACCATGTCCTGCGGATGTGTGGGATGAACTTTGTTGCCATCAATGACAACAATCATGAATCCATATAGTGTCTCTTGCCAACAATCTCCCCCTTTGGCATTGATGGCAACACTTAGTGAAAAATGACTAAGTGTTTACACTATGCTCCCCCTTGGCTGATGCTCTGTCTTTATATACATTTTCTGGAGCTCCCCCTTAGTTGGATTCCTCATTTTTCACTGCTCCTCACTCCCTCTTTGACATCAATGGCAAAGGGTAGGGTCCGCATACCAAAATTTTCAAAAATTTAACTATTTAGCCGCATAAGTATATATATACAAGTTGTACTTACATATACTTAAGTATATCTGCAAAAGTGTTCTTCAACTGTACAACTTCTGTCGCCCAACTCTGCTTCATCCTGTCCAAAATTGAGATATGCCCACTCAACAGGAATGCAAATGCATCTGCCCTTTTTAGATCTGTTGGATCATTGGTCTGGGTTGTAATTTGGGCTTCTGTTATGGCCTTATGCATGGCCTCTAGCTTAGGGACAATTAACCCCCTGAGCTCACTCAACCTGCTTATTCTATTTTTCCTTTCCTTCTCCAATTTCTTGATTTCACTCAAGACTGTGATAGTCTGACATTCTTAATTTGTTATAGAGGAAGAGAGAGGATCAAAATTCTTTGATAGGTTTGATAGTTTATCCTCCTGTTCTTTTATTTTCTTCTCAATGTCCAGTGTTACTTTGGACCATGATAAACAAAATTTATACATTTCTCCTCCATCTTTAAGAGCATTTTCTAGGCTCTTTATTCCAATATTCATGTTTCTTCTATCATTAATAATCAAACCCTGTACCTCAGAGAAACTTTTATCCAAAAACTCCTTTCGGACCTTTTCTTCAACTGATTTTTCTAGAGAATCAAAATGTGTACTAACACTGCTGACTAAGGTTTTGAGATTACCGGAAGAGGAGGCTGTGGGATACTTCTGAAAAGATGGCATGATCTTTTCCAGCACTCCGGATGCTACTTCCATAAGCTCACAGTCTTCCATGTGAGATTTCAGTAGTTTTTCTTTGACTTTCTCATTTGCAAATGAGGCTATTTTCATTGTTTGCACCGGTGACAAGGAGTCAAAATCTAATGGTCATTTTAGTAGGTCCGGTTCATCAATTTCTATAGTGGCTTTTGTTAAGAATTCTTGAACAGTTTGTGCAGTGTCTCTTGCCGGAGATAGATGTTTCTTCTCTTCTGCAACCTCGAAGCTGTCCTTTGGAGTTTTCTTTCCTCCTACATTCTCACCACTAGCAGTTGTGGTCTTCACACTGTCATCTTCTTTTTCTTTTACCTCTGCTTCTTTCTCCTATGATTTTTCTTCTCCTTTAGATCCGAAGACTGTAGGGGAAACCGAAGGGGAAAAGTTAGTCTGTTCAGGGCCCACCTCTTCTGACATTTTCTTAGGAGTTTCTTCTGCAACATTTGTGGTGGAGGGATCAGTACCCAAGTCCTCTATGATAGGAAGATTAAATCTTTTGAAGGTTTTCCAGAGAATCTCTTCAGTGTCCTTGGCTACCTTGTCGGTCTCACCAAGCATAAGATGATTCATCCTTGCTTTGCTCCTGAATTCATCCTTGCAGTCTTTGAATACCATGTTCATTGTCTTGGGATCAATTGAAGGATATAGCTGAATAGCTATCTGTTCCCGGATCTCAAGGTCTTTTGCCATGGCATTGGTCTTTCTCATTTCCAACTCCTTCTCTAGACTCTTAGGAATTAGAGAGATAATTTTAATAAAAGCTTTATTGTAAATGTTCAAAAACTTACCTGTGGCTTCCTCCAGAATCTTTTTATCTGCTTCGTTATAATCATCATAAAATTCTGTTAAGGGTTGTAGGTTGCCATCCACAGTGACTACTTTTACTAAATCATCTAAGGAGAGAGTAGGTTTTTCAACAAATTCCTCTTCCTTCTCTTCTTCTCCTTGATCGGATGATTTCTTCTTCTTCTTTAGTTTCCTAATCTCCTCATCTGATTCGGTTTCCTCTTCATCCCTTTTAGTTGCATAAGCCCTTGTGGCTTTTGTCTATGATCTTTTCTCTCTTTTGCCGGATGCCTGGACTTCCGGTTTTGATGTTCTTGAGCTTTTGGCTGTGACAGGTGCAGATCTCTTTGATGATCTGGTCCGGGTGGAGGTTTCTACCGGAGCACTTTCCTTGCTTTGCTTTTTTGCCTCTTTCTTCTCTTCCTCAGCCCTTTCCATTCTTTTCTTGTGGGCATCAAGTGCCTCCTTTGAGATGCCAAGGCCTTGAGCAATATTTTCTACTTCTTTTCTCACCTTCCTCTTGATCTCTGGTTCTCTGAGTTCAACATGGATTTTTATACTCAGCTCCTCAAAGGTTCCAAACCTTTCTGCTTTTGGATCTTTAGGCTGGCTTAGCATGTGTTGAACATGTAGCTCCACAATCTGTTCATCAACTTCATACCCCATGGGCATGATCCAGACTGTCCTTGGTTCTACTGCCTCCATTAGGCACTAATCTGTCTCTACCATAAAGCATACTGTGTCTTTGTATTTTTCAACAAGAGACTGAGGAATCCTTTCTCTTGCTTGCATCATGTTCTGAAAGTTCTTGAAATATCACCACAGAGCTGTGTTTTGTGCTTTGTTGTCACCAAGTCCATGTAAATAATCTCTGACTTGGATAGCTACCGGTCTATCATTCTCCCATACCCAGCCATTAGATCCGAGAAGCTCATTCATAAAGTAGAAGAATAAGCATAATAACAATCCACCATACTTGAATGAATTCTTTTTGTCTTTCTTGATTTTCTGTAGATTCTCTGAGTTGGTTCAAGAGAAGTTGGCAAAGATCATAGTCTGCATCCTTTCTTAGCATTTCATAAGCCGTATAGATGGTAGTTCCAGGTACAGAATTTTCTCTGCTAGAATGATATATCTTATATCCAATGATCATAGAAGCAAACTTGACATCCGGATCAGTGATGTCATCTACTGTCATTGCTCTTTTGTCAAACTTAGATCTGGTAGCCTCACTCACAGTTTGGTTCTTTACAGATTTAAGAACAGGAATCCCACCGGATGAGTGTAGTCTGGTAACTACCCTGATGGCATCTTTAGTGATCTTGAATGGTCCATTTAACCACATGAAATTGTCATGTATTCTGCTCAAAATGTACCTAACCCATTCATCCTCCGTAAAACAGGGGAAATGTATGTATTGTGCAAAGTGCTTATTCCGGAGGCCTATGTATTGGGGTTTGAGCTCAAATGAATCATCTAACAGTTGTTTGTGATAGATATCTCTTAGTTTGAATTCCCCAAACTCTTCAATATTTGCATGTATATAAACCCTAATATCTTCGGTGTGCAAAACACCATGCGGAACACTAGAAAAAGCACCTAGGGGGTCTACCTCCAAGGATTTGTATGGATGTTTCTTAAATGTAGGGCGAGGTCTATTAGAAATCTTTACAATATTCGGAGTACCCATTATCAAGAGATTTACAGTGAGATTTTTGAAAATGAAAAATACCTTTTGCGCCTATCGGTTTCACGGAGTTGGTTGGATTGATCTCTGGAAGTAATAACTTCTACAAGTGATCTTCGATGAACTTGAGGAATTTTGTTGCAGAGCTCCACTTTTTATTTCTTCTTGAGTGCAGAATGAACGAGTGATTAATGAAAAAACCCTTATATTGCTCCGCAAGCCCTAATATCATATTGCAATAAATGCTCGACCTACATTATTCCAGTTTGCCTTATTTGGGTGATTTGAAGAACCGGATCAACCCTGATCTTTAAACATCTTGTGGATCTTCCAAATCTTAACCATAGTTTGTTTGAATATATCCTTTATGACTCCTTCAATCTGCAACTCTTCTTGTGCTAGTTCCAGCAACAATTAACTGGCTGGGGGAACAAGGTTTTCTTTGTGTCTCCCCCTGAGCCAGAGCTCATTTTTTAGTTTCCGAAAGGAATATCAGCACCAGAGTCTGGTGTGGATCCAACCTCTACATTCTCAGTACTTTTCTTCACCCAAATCTTGCTCATCTCATTTTTAACTTCATCTGCATTCATCTTTTGTTTACCCTTATCTTGATTCTGATTATGATATACCGGACCTCTTTTGTCCTGATTCTTGCTTCTACAGACTTTTGCATTATGACCGGACCTATTATAGATTTGGCAAACAACATTTCTTTGCATATTTGACTGATATCCTCTTGATCTGCATTGATTAGCCATATGACCTACTCTATTGCATGCAAAGCATCTACCATTGAATGATTTGTTCATTTGCATATTTCTGCATTCATGAGATTTGTGACCATACCTTTTGCAGTTAAAACACTATCTGAAGAAGGATGAATTAGTCTGATTCATTCTCTTTCTGCACTGATTAGTTTTGTGACCAAAGTGATTGCAGCTGTGGCAGTATCCATTGAAGGATGGATATCTTTGAGCATTGGGTTGTCTTACCAGAGGTCTTCTAGGCCTGTTCCTTGGATTTTCTGATCCAAAATTCTTCTAACCAGATCCGGAGCTTTCTCCTTTCTCATATCCCAAACCACATTTGTCATCTACCTTCTTTTGACTTCCAAGAAGAACTTCAAGTTGAGCAGAACTTATCTTGAATTTCTCTTTATACTCATTTGTTGTTTGAAGATCCCTTTTTAGAGAGACAATTTGATCCTCAAGTTTTTCTTCATTATCTTTAGCATATTCAAGATCATATTCAAGATGTCTGATAATTCTATCCATCTGGTGGCAATCTTCTGATTTCTCCTTGAGAGATTGTCTTAGCTTATCTTCAGTTTTTCTTTTCTCTTCAACTTCTTGGGTAAACTTTATAACTCCTGATTCCATTTCATGTCTTACCATAATGATTTCTTTTGATAACTTTTCACATAACTTGGTTTTCTCAGTCAGCTCTTCATTTGCATTATTTTCTTCACCTTGTCTTGCCAATTGCTGAAGCAGCTCCTTTCTCTTTTTCATAAAGAGACTTAATTTGTCTTTTAGTTCTCTCATGAAATCATCAGCCTGTTTGAGTCTTTCCTTTAATTCATTGACTTCAGAGTTTGACTGTTCAAGATCATCAAGGGCAGTCTTGAGTTGCTCTCTTAAACCATATGCATCCATTTGAACTCCCAGATCTTCCTCAAGTTGTTAGGCTCTGTTAGGAGGAACTTGGCTCTGATACCAATTGTTGATAACTGAGAGGGGGGGTGAATCAGTTATCCTAATTATTTCTTCTTTTTGAACTTTCTTATTAATCAATACAACATTAATTCAAACAAGCAAACATAACCATAAAAGAAGATACACATGACACAATATTTTTGACGTGGAAACCTTGTTAAGGGAAAAACCACGCGGTGATTAATCCAAAGATTATTCTCTGTTAGAAGAATAAGGAATTACAAAAGTGGCACTTGCCAATTACGGCTCACTGCCCGAGCACACTGCTCACAAGGAGGCACACTGCCTACAAGAGACACACTGTCTACAAAAGAGTGTTATACAATACTTGAACTGATTGGAGGCATCCACATATGCTGGAGTTCAGTTCCGGTTAGGCTTAGTACAGTGATCTGCTGCACTTCATCTTTCCTCTTCTCTTATGCTGCTTTCCTTTCACATACTGGACCTTCCTTACTGCTTCTGCTCTGCTCTGCTTTTATTCGCATATCACATATCACCACACAAACTCTCACAACTAAATCCATCCTATATATATCTGCACAAGTGATTTCATTATCTTTCTAGTCGGCACCCGGAACAGTCAATCTTTTCACAAACTCTGTTATGTCGGTTGAATCCTTGCACATCAAGTAATGCGGATCAAGCATATACTTGTAGAAATCATTAATCATGTCGGCCAAACATAATTCATGTCTTCATAACCTTTACCACCATCAGAAACACATCCGAAAAGTAGTCTAATGTTTTGTCAGTCAATTCTTCCTCTGTTCACACTGTCACTCAGGAATTTGGTACTCAACTATTCATATCTTTTTCCTTGTCCATCACCGGAGGCTAAATCCTTGGAATCTATCACTCAAGGTAGTACTCTTTACTTCCCCAAATCCGCACTTCACCAAGATACTTCCTCTGAGAGATCCGGACCTGTCTGTCGGACCTTGCCACATGCTCTGTTCTTGTTTACCAGACCTCAACAATCTTCATTCTGACTTCCAGTAGAGACACACCATGTCCTGCGAATGTGTGGGATGAACTTTGTTGCCATCAATGACAACAATCATGAATCCATATAGTGTCTCTTGCCAACAGTATGTACACCAGATGTTGGTGCGGATTCATCCTTGAATTCAATCACATCTTTCTTGATCCAAATCTTACCCATTTCTTTCTTAGTTTCAACTGGATCAATTTTTTCTTTTCCTTTATCATTCCTCTGCTCTGTTTTCCTTTCTTTAGCATAGTAGTTTCTTTTCACATTCTTGCTTCTGTAAAATCTTGCAACATGTCCAACCTTGTTACAATTGTAGCATACCATATTCCTTTGATTCCTTCTATTGATTGGATTTGATCTGCATTGATTAGCCATATGTCCAAATCTATTGCATGCAAAACACTTTCCATTAAATGATTGAATATTCCTTGCATTGTAAGAACCATTCCTTACTAGACTTCTGCATTCATTTGATCTATGACCATTTTTCTTGCAATTGAAACATTGACCAAAGAATGATAGAACATTTTGATTCATTCTACTCCTACATTGAGTAGCTTTGTGACCAAACTTATTGCAATTAAAACAATGGCCATTGAAAGATGGATACCTTTGAGCATTGGATTGCCTGACCGGAGGTCTTCTTCTTTGATTTCTGAACTCAGTCCCTTTGTTTTGTTTCAACATAGTGTTTGCTTGATCTAATTTTGAGCTTTCTCCTTTCTCAAATCCCAAGCCTTGCTTATCATCAAAACTATTTTGACTACCAATCATCTCATCAAGCTTTGCAGAACTTATCTTGAACTTTTCTTCATAGCTCTTGGCTTTTTCCAAGTTTGCTTTCAAGCTCATAATTTCTTTTTCAAGTTTGACACAATCTTCTGACTTGCTTTTTACCATTAGATTTAGATCTTCTTCTGCTTTTGCTCTTTATATAACTTCCACTTCTAAATCATTCAGGGTTTCATTTGTTGATATCAATTGTTCACTAACCTCTTTGTATTTTTCTCTGAATTTCTTGATTTTTTCTTTTAACTTTAAAATACATTCATCAACTTCTTGTATGTTATCCTTCAGATCCCTGACTTCTACTTTAGGCTTTTCAATATCAATAAGAGCTGCTTCTAGTTCAACATTGTTTGAGAAATTTCCAAATCTCCTGGCTGCCATGAGTGAACTCTCCTAGATCTTCCTCAAGCTGTTAGGCTTCTTCCAAGGAACCTTGCTCTGATACCAATTGTTGATAGTAAGGAATATTGAGAGGGGGGTGAATCAGTATTCTGTAAAACCACTTCTTAACAAGTTTATTAATCCAATTTCTAAAATTAATAATATGAAAGTAGAATAAACATAGGAACAACAACCATAAAGACATAACACATGAACACCAAGATTTTTACGAGCAAAACCTAAAAAGGGAATAACCACAGTTAGTGTTAGCTCACAATATATTATGATAGCACAATATTGGATTACAAGAAGGCTCACTGCCCTAAGAAGTGCTCACTGCACAAAGGCTCACTGCCAAAAGAAAAGAATATAGAAGAGAAGGTTGGCTCACTACCAGGATATGACTGTTGCAAATGCATTTGAGAATGCTGAACTGCAGGTCCCTTAAGCTCAGTAAACAGACTCAAAAGTCTTCATCATGTTAGTTCTTCTATCTCTTGCCCTGCTTCACATATGCTTTGTTTATCTGCCCACTGTCTTCTTCGGATCACAATGCTGTCTTAGATTGAATTTCCACTTTTATCTTAACATACTACATTCAATATTATCCCAATGCCGAAAATCCATCGAGTATATATATCTGCAACTAGATTCACTACACAAGTAGGTCAACCACCTAGACATGAAACATGTAGCCAAGAATTTCACCTTGTCAGCTTAAACTTAAGCACAAACAATAATGCGGGCTCAAACGATCATACTTTAGTCTATGTATGGTTCGGCATTAATCATTCGATCACTTAGATTAATTGTTCAAACAATATAGCTTCTCCGCATATAGATCTGTCATGCCTGTCGTCTTGTTCCTTATGAACATACTTGATCAGTTCAACTGTCTAAACATAACTTCCACTGCAGATCAAATGAGACTCTAAAAATCATATTCAACATTCATCATTGATCTCTTAGCATACCTTCAAAGCCGCAAAACATAAGAATCAATTGCTAAGAAATGTGGAACTCAAAACTGTTGTCTTGTCACTGGGAAACACTGTCAGACTGCAAGCTGGTAAAGAACATCTTGTAGGATGAGACCAAAAGAACTTTAGAAGCTACAGCTCTGGATTTAGGCAGCCATGATATGTATCTTTCTTAATCCAGAACTGTAAGACAAAGTATGCACATGCGAAGGAATGCGGACCCTGACTCTTTGGTACTATACGCTGTCCCTGACTTAGGTTTACTTACTGGACTTAGCAAAATCATGGTATGTCTTCCTGAGATCTTCAGAACTTGCAAACTTGGATATCCCACCTTCAAGCAACTGCAAACAACATACTTGAACCACATCTGATGATCTTCTACTGTGGAGACATATTGACCCGATCTCTGTCATTTGTTCTATACTACTCATACTTAGTCATTTTAGCCTTCTGGACCAAAAGCCTTGCATGCCTTGATGCCAAGTCAATTTGGTCTGCTAGAGTAAAGTCTCTTTGCTTTGTTGCCATCAATGACAACACTCAATTATTCAACAGAGCAGTGTCTCTTGCCAACAACAATAACCAATTTTAAAGTTAAATGCACCACAATATAGCACCAAATACATTGACTCATTAGGTCTTAGATGAGGAGGTACCTTTCTCATAGTCATGATGAAGTGGTTGTTAAAACCAGCTATTGTCTCATTTATTACCTTTTTGATAGTTGTGAGTTCATGGATGGAAAACTTTGGGTCAATCCTATCCCCATATTGCAATTAGAATGCCCTCATGAACTCCTCCCAAGAGTCAATATTGTTATCCAAGAGAGCCTTGTACCATTCTTTTACACTTTTCTCAAGTGAATGTACAAATAATTTCATCATAACATCTTCATTCTCAATTTCATACTCATCAATGACATTAATAAAATGTCTAAGATGCTCTTCACCAGTGACAACATTGTTACCTTGGAATCTAGGTACTTTTCCTCTAATCTCATTTGGAATTGGATTGGGAAAATCAGAGATGCAAAAGAAATCAAGTTGTTTATACCTTTTATCTCCCAAAGGTTGCCTTAGTGGAGGAAATCCTTTGGCTTGTCTTTTTTTTGTAGGCCTAGGGCTCTGAACACTACCATTTTGCTGATTCACTTGATTTTGTGGTGGTTGATTGTGAAGATTTTGAACATGAGCATGATTTATAGCTTGTTGTCCCATTTGTTGACATTGTTGATGTTGTCTTTGATTTGCTACAGGTCTAGGATTGGGAAGGTTCTATTGTTGATGATGATTATGTGCATTCTGAGCAAGTTGAGCTCATTGCAGGTCAAGTAGGGCATGTACCTCTCTTTGTCTATTCTTGGTATGATCAAGTAGGTCAAGCTTATCATAGAGGGTCCTTTCTCTTTCCTTAGCATCAAGTTGTTCCTTCTGATCTTCCTCATTGGGAATGTTATCATGTCGGCCTCTAAGTGATCTTGTAGGAGTAGGATGTTGAGTATTTTGAAGTGTCTCTTTATTCTCATTGGGCATTCGAAATGCTCTCAAATGTGCATCATGAGATCTATCTCTACTTCCTTTGCCCACAATATTCTCATTTCTTCAGACCTCATACTCATTTATATCCATCCTTATGTTCATTCTGAGTATGTTATCTGTAGAGTTCTCAAAAGTGTATTGATACTAATTTCTAAAATCATTAAATATATCATTTCCGCCAGAGGTGCCTACTTGATCTTGGGCATTCAACATAGGCAACACATTAGGGTTTCTTGCTCTCCATTTGCTCCTTTTATTTCCTGCACTGCCAGAAGAATCATGTCCAGGTTGTTCCTGGCTTCTTCCTCTATTTATTGTGAATTTATTTTCTTTTCAACTTGCAATTCATTTCTGGGTTGTCAAAACAGAGTCACTACTTCCCCTACTGGGAAGAAATATTTGAACTATCATTGTATTACAAGACTACAGTAAATACAACCATAAGTAAACAATTTTATGGGTCCCCGGCATCAACGTCAAAATGTTGGTTCCTAAAATTGCTACAACCTAAAACTCTAAAGCATTACTCAATCACCCGGGCCAGGGGTGTCATGAGAGTGATTGGAAATGGGTTTATCAATAGGTTTAGGGCGATTTCGGCCAACTTATAGGAGCGGGTAAACTCCTCTAGACTTCAAGCTTAGCTAGGCTTAGGAGGGTGATCTTGACGTATCCCTTAATAGGGTTTTAAAACCAAATACTATTTATCTTCATATTTGTAACTTTACAACAATACCTAGACAATTGTTTTAATCCCAAGAACTATTAATAAATTAAAACATACTTGTTGCACATTTGAACCTCATTCTAAGTTGATGGAAACATTATTGCATGAATAGAAGTTGTTGATATGCACAGGTGATTTGTTTTAGAGATGGTTTGAAAATAGTTCACAATTTATATTCCCTGGTTATAATGCAAATTACACAAGACATACAAATTTGATTACTTCTACCTCACACTAGGTTGATTTGTTTGATTTATAAAATATTTTGGTGATCAAAACACCATTCAAACCAGAGCCTTCAATGGGTTACAAAGTCTATATATTATCAAAAAGGAGAACAACAATGAAATGATAGTGAGTTGCCTGATTGGAACACCCAGTTGCATGAAACTTGAAAACTAAACTAGACATGCTTATTGATCCCTTCTCACACAACATTCATTCATATGCAATCTTAAAATGACTATTACAACATGTAACATATTATGGACCTGTCAAATCCTTCAAATGAAGTTTGTAATCACACCACAAATCTTGGCAAGAAGAATCTTGTAACAAATCATAAATTCCCTAAATGAACATTTGCAACAATGGAGACAAATGATTTTACTCACAAATTTTACATTGATACATCCATATGATTTACAAAAAGTTTTCCCTGAAGATCTGAAACTTTCACAGTGATAGAAACCCTTATCGCACTGCACCGGTTGTTTTAAAAATGCCAAAGTGACCAACCCTTGAAAAGAATTTCAATCTTCTCTTTATATCACTTGCAACTCGGATTTGATGGAAAATGGGAGGGAAAACCCCAACAACTCCACCTACTGCAATAAAAACATCAAATTCAACCACTCACTTCGCATTAATGATGATTGGAGAGTAGATGGCGCATTTTCACACATTTCTGGGCCTCTGGTGAGTGGTGGGACGATGAGAGAACCAGGCACCCCAGAACTGGTGCTAAGGTGCCACTGGGACTAGAAGTCCTGCCGGAACCAAAAGTGACGAGGGTTCTAAGTGAGAATTTGATCCGAAACTTCATAAAATACTTAGCCATTTTCTCAAAAAAATATTTGAAAACTCGATTTTTTGCACCTTCAAATTCGACTTGAAAATTCAAGGGGTCCGTAAGGATTTTGAACTTAGAAGACCTTCTGCTCGCGGGAATCGAGAGTTTGGGGGGATGAGGAATTTTGTAACTGGGTCCAAAAGTTCCAGTGGAAGTCGAAGTCTCGAAGGGAAAAGGAGGGGCCGATCCAAGAATTTTCTTTGGCCCGGAACTTTGAAAGGGGAAAGATATTAGGGAGTGGGAAAGCAAAGGGAAATTGGACCTTGGGAAAAGTTCCCAAGTGTCGGTGGGACTCGAAAGTGCATAGGGATAGTATATACATAAGACATTAAATATAACTATAAAAAGGTAAATCCTTAGTATACTTTAATTTTATATCTTATGTATATACTGTCAGGTTGTTTGAGAGTGGTTTTAGATCCATAGGAGTTAAAATGTAGAATCTAGAATTTGGAGGATCCCTCAAATTTCAAACTTAGCCAAATTTTCAGGGTTTCAGACTTAGAAAAATTCAGGGGTTTAGCATCAGAGCAAAGCCACAAGGACCTCTTAAGAGAATTTTAAGGAATTACACAAGATTTTACAACTATGAGGCTTGAAAATCTGGGTACCAACATATGGTTTGCAGATGTATTTTATAAGTTCTATGTATTTGATGATTTTGTCTTCGACTAATTTTGCCTTGATTATGACTAAAAGAATAAATATCTTGTTTATTTTTTAACCTTGGTAAGACCATGACTTGGAGGTTTATTTTGGAAATCTGAAATATATAGTTAAAGGAATGAGTTGGAGGACATGATCTCAACCAACCCAACTAAAACTTGAATGTATATGTATCAAGCATTAATGACGGAGAGAATGTAGAGAAGAATCTAGACTATACGATTAAAATCATAAACTTTGGGCAAGGGGTAAAGTGGTTGTCAATGGCATGGGTGATCCATTGGCTTGGCTACCATGTATGAATATAATCATTGATTTAGCTAGGCATTCCTTGAGAGTGGAAAGCATGGTCGATTATAACTTGTTTCAGTTATTGATGGAGTCTTTTATCTTTTATTGAGGGTCTCATTTGAGAGGGCACATGGATTTTGTGATAGTAGTTATTTGGGCTTTTGAGTTTGGTGTGGTGGTATTGCTAGGCCATGGGCTTGTGGATCTTTACATAGACTATGTGCCTACAGTAAATGAGTGTGTATTTATGAATCTTGTTTCATTGACTCATAACTTGAAAATATATTCTTGAGTGTTTTGTGTTTAGCCTTATGCATGACATGGGAATGGTTGCATAAGAAATGTGTTATTGGAAATATTATTTTGTATGATGAACTCCACTTTAGGTGTCTGATGTGTATCACTGGGTATGAATGCATGTAGGCGTAAGTTTGGAGAACTTGAATGTTGGGCATTGTAGAGTATATATGAGCAAGATTTAGACTATTGGTTTCAATATGAACCTTATCTTTTATGGTTCTTAGGTAAACCCTAGCAAGTCTAAGTTCTTTATTCCTTTGGGGAAAGTGATCATTCTATTTTTTTATTATAAAGTACTGTTAAGCTGGGCACTATGGATTGTATGGTGTGCAACACTTCCTTAACTTTGTTTCCTTTATGCATCAAACTAAGTAGTTGATACATAGTGGAAGCTAATGTGAATAGGTTTAAAAACTCAAATTCTTGTTCTCAAAACTCTTGGAATTTGAGATGGATTTGGAAATAAATCATGAATTAAGATTGATACTTGCCAATTAATGTGTCTAATGTTACATGGGTGAAGTGAAAGAGGGTAGCAATAAGTCTTGAGATAGTTGTGTATTGTGATTTGTTTTGGTGGGGGACTATTGTTATTTGTTTATCCAAGTGAAAGAGGGTAGCAATAAGTCTTGAGATTGTGTATAATGATTTGTTTTGGTGGTTGGCTATTGTTACTTGTTTATCTAGGGTGCATCCTTGGAAAGAAAGGCACTCCCACAATTTAATAAATTTATTATTTTTTAGTTAAATCTTATCTATTTTATGACATCATTTTGTGTGTTATTTTATCCTTCAGACTGATTTTATCTATTTGGAATCTTTTGGGTACCTATATATATTTCAAGTGAAGTGATTTAAAGGATTGAAAACCTTGTCATGTATGTGCTTCTTGTGAATCAAAATGTATGTGCTTCTTGTGTATCAAAAATCATGTTATTATCTTCATGATAATAGTTTGGTCAATTGGAGAAAATGATGAGGTTTATTGGGGCCTCTACTAATTCATCCAAATTGATCAAACGAGTACACACAAAGATGATTTAGCTACAAATTTCTATAGGTGCATGATTGAGCTGAGAGTTTAATTGTTTAACAATTATCTGACAAGTTATACCTTTGAAGAAACACACAAGATGCTTTAAGCACTATGGTTGAATTTTCACCGCCCTTGCAACAGAACAGTAGGTTCTCTTCAAGATTCAATCATGGAAATGCAGTTGCAATAGATTTTAAATGCCTAGCCTTACCATATTGTTAAATCTTTATTTTATCTTGAAAGATTACAAATAATTTAAAAATACAAACTCAAAATAATGGCACTGTAATCTTTTAAAAATTGAAATAATATTTCGAGATTGCCTGCTTCAAAAACTTGGGTAACACGAATTATTATTTAATTAAAAAAATAATATATAATTGTGATTTCCCCCTTCACTATCTAAGCCCAATAGGGGCCTAGGAACCCAAGCGTTCCATTGCTGACCTGCAATTGCAGAAGCATAAAACTAAACTTTCCCTAAAGTCCAGTATGTCTAATTATTATTACTGTACCACTTCAGTAGATATTAAAATGTGTTTCTAGGCGAAAATGCCTCAAGACCTATACATTGGATACCATTGATGTGAGAAGCATGTCTACCATAATTGAAATTTAGGACATCTTGGACAGGAACATATTTTCAATACAGAAGCTCAACATTGAAACTGAAATGGAGAAATTTTCATCCATTAGACTATTCTATAATCAATTGTCTGTGGACCATAATTGCTTTTTCACTCTTTTACTCAGTTGTAACACTCTTAGCAAGGTTTCGTGGTTGATCAACATCATAACCGCGAAGAACAGTGAGATGGTATGCAAGAAGCTGTCAACATACAAAGAGCTTGCATCAGATAACAGGATCATAAAGGTTATAAATATGCATGTGACATACAGCAAACAAATAAAAAGTGATCAACCAAATGATTGAAATAATTGTTCCATATAATTTATTTAGGATTCCTACATCTGCATGCTAGCTTATAAACTCTGGAGACAGTAGTTGAATGTACCTGCAATGGTACAATATTAATGATCGGCTGTAGGCAGTCATCTACTTGAGGCACTTCAATAACCCGTGAACTACCATTTGGAGAAACCACGGATGCCTCCCCCTTTGAGCACATCACAATCAATCGTCCCTTGCGTGCCTCAAGCTGTTGTATAACTGACTGTTGCTTGCTGTTCAAATATTAAACTTTTCCATTGAGATTTCTATAAACCAATGCTAACATTACACAAAATATGTAATTATGGTATTTAGGTCTTACCCAAAACAAGAATCATGAGTTGCAATAACAACAATTGGAAGCGTCTCATCAACTAAAGCCAAAGGACCATGCTTCATTTCACCTGCAAGAATTCCTTCACTGTGCATAAGTGCTACTTCTTTGACTTTCAAGGCACCTTCTAAAGCTGTAGCATAGTTATATCCCCGCCCAAACACTAGTAGTGACTGCTCATCCATCAAGAGTTTTGCTAGTTCCTTCATTTCACTATCCAGCTTCAATACCTCCCTGACTTTGTCTACAATTTGGAAGGACCCCATATAAAATCTCGTTAGACAAGTTCTTCAGCAAAAGATGTTCAATTTTAGAAGCTTGTGGCAAAGAACTCATATGCCTCCTCTCCTAATGCATATCACCTAGAATTTTAATAGGATCACAGTATACCTACTTGGCAAGTCAAAAAGGCCATCTAAAATTCTCTCTCTACGTCCTTGACTAGAAATTGAATCATCTCCAACAGCCAAGGCCAGCATGGCCATTACTGCTATTTGACTTGTATATGCCTGTGATCAATATTATATAGTGAGATATCCCACTTTGGAACAAAAAATGATAAGAAAGAACAGAATACAAACCTAAGAGAAACCCGCATCTTACCTTGGTGCTAGCAACACCAATCTCACATCCTGCATTGATATGAACACCACAGTGTGTTTTCCTTGCTATTGCACTTCCCACAGTATTTGTTATACCTACACATAATGCTCCCTTTTGTAAAGCATATTCTAGGGCCAATAATGTATCTGCTGTTTCTCCAGACTGACTGACAAAGACTGCAGTGTCTTCTCTATAAATCGGTCCTTGCCTATCAAGTAAATCACTTGCAATTTCCATCATCACAGGGATACCTAGTCATTCATAGAACACATAACAGGCAATATATTAACTACACAAACATGAGAAGGAATCTACTTAAATTAGGATGCTCAGGAATATTTACTTAGAACCATCCAATGTCATTATTACATCTAAGCTTACCTGAAAGCTCTTCCACAATTGCTCTGGATGCCAAAGCAGCATTATAACTTGTACCACAGCCAATGAAAATAATTCGCCTGCAATGTCTGATTGTCCACATATAATCTTTAAGGCCACCTAATAGTACGCCTTTTAGCTTCAAGTCTCCTCCTCTAATAAGCCTTCCTCTCATTGTGGTAGTTAAAGACTCAGGCTGTTCATGAATCTCTTTTTGCATGAAATGCTCATAATTTCCTTTCTTTATCTGTTCAACTTCCAGCTCTAAAATAGATAAAGCACGATGTACAGAAGCAGGACGTGCCAATCCACCAATTTTCTTTGCTTTGCCAAAATCAAACTTAAATACAGAAACATCCCCATCCTATAATGGAAAAAATAAATAGCTTTCAGTCATCCAGAGTCTGCATTCCTTTACTACCACAATAAATTGCAGGAAAACATAAAATAGGTTTACATGTAATGTTCATTGCATGTGCTAATTCATCAACTCATTGCCCCATAGAAGTTTACAAATTAAAAATACAAATAGCAAACTAAATTTTACACAGTTAAATTTGTTATCTTCAAAGAAGTACCTTCGAAGTTTTGATATGAATGCACATAAAAAACTTGGAAAAATATATTCAGATGTCAAAATTTAAATTACATCAAATAATAGCTACCAATTAGCTATCCTAACAAAACACTTCAAACTCAAGCATAACAATGAATGGCATAAGCATCTCCAATCTCAAATGTCACTTCAAACATGAAGATGCATATCTAAGCCCCTAAAAAATTACAAAGCGAAATATGCAAGATAGCATTCTCTACATCTACTCAAATAAGGTAGAGGCAAATATATTTTAAAATCTTAACTCTTATTTTGCAATTTCCACATTGCAAACTATTGGTCAACTAGCTTTTGAGAGAATTGGCCCATGGCATACCTTAATGTGAGCAACATCATTATCTTCGAGGATCATCACTTGTCTTGTGTGCTCAACTAATGCACTAGGATCACTTGCAAAGTAAAACTCTTTGGGCTTTCCGTCCTCTGTTTTCTTTATAAATTTCCCATGAAAAGAAGCTCCACTACTGCCATCTTCTGCCACTTCCTGCAACAGATATATACAATGGACAGCGTATTCATACCGATCATTTGGGTTTATATTAAACAGAATGTCAACAGAAGTATGCAGATGCTATAAAGCAGTGCTGGCATAAAAGTCCAGTCATATTTATGGGTTATAATGAGTTGTGGTTGAATCATCCTCAGATTCAGTATCTTCGTACGCCTCAAATCCACTTTTGCATGCCACCTTATTGAATCAATATATATATATATATATAGGGTCATGACTATTTGTTACATTGCACTTAACAAATTTTTGAAATTAATTATTATTGAGCAATTGTTTTTTTTGACTTCCATGGCTGTTCACAATTTGAATTTAAAATGCATCATCATTATACAATCACTTTAAAAATTATATTATTTTCAGGAGTTATAATAGTTTTACTTCCCAATTGTCGGTTGGAAACTTATAAAATTATGTTAATTGTTGAGTCTTGGAAAGAGAATCTCGATCCATGTTTCTTCCTCTAATGACAGTGAGTTCATTTCTTGTGTTGGAAAATATTCCATTTTCGGTGCACAAATGGTGATTCATGAAAACTTTTATCAACAAGCAGTACTAGTACATCAGGCAGAACCCTAATATGGATTTTTTTACAAACTGACCTCTTTCGAAGTCATAATAACAAACCTGAATGCAGCAGAGTTAAAGATACACATAAAAATGCAAAACACATGGATACTGAATGCTAAATCTAGAGGAAACAGACCAAGCTGATAATATGCTAGAAATGTCTGTGTACAAAATACAATCTATAGTCTAGACTCCATACTACCTGAAAGACAATATACAATCAAAGTACATTTCACCTTAGTGTCGACACCTAACATGGGCAAAGTTCTATCACCAAGAAGTATTGGCAAATTGTGTTGCTATTGTTTTCTGAAAAAAAAAAAGAATGGATGTATATATTAAATCCCGAGGTCAAAAAAAGCAGAAAGGATAGTTTCTATTAAACTGGTTCCTGAGGTTAAAATGTCTCTATTTAAGAGTAAAGTTTGCAGCATTATGAGACTACTCAGCAGGATGGCTCTAGACAGTGGATCCAGATCAGATTAGCCATCCAGGTCTATTGTTTTGATTTCAATATAAAGTCCAAGAACTATTATGAGTTCATCAATATTTTGTAGAAAAAAGGAGCCTCTCCTCTGATTTAAATCAGAAATAATGGTTGTTTACCATGTTCAGCCAAAGTATGTGTTATTAGGGAAAAGTGTTTACCTTAACACCAAGTAACAGTGGACTACCACGTTTACATGCAACCACCTCATTTGGGTAGTGTGGACTCTTGAAAATGAGGGCATATGCTCCTTCAAGATGACTCATAACCTCCATGACAATTTGTCTAAAGCAAACTTGCTCACTGTCTGCAAACACCCAAATCAATGTACACCATACCAAGCACACAGAAATATTATGGGAAGATATTTAAGAGGAAAAAAGAATAATATCTGCACATTTCCCATCAACTACTGATTATCCTTTTCAAATGAAGGGTACACTCACTCTCTCCATCTTTCATCTTCTGTTCTGTCAGTGTGTCAAAAACAAACTTTGCCAACTTTGGAATTACTTCTGTATCGGTATCTGACTCAAACACAAAACCATGTCGAAGTAGAGTCTCCTTCAAAACCTGGTAACCACAGAAAATATCAATGTCGCGAGTATTTATGATATAAAAATCAATTTTAAGAAAAAAAATACTAATTATTAATTCAGAAAAACATATCCCACTTAAAATGCAAGGAAAATGCTTCTACAAGGCTCATTTATGACACTTTGAAATTCATAACCAGCTTATACTTGGTTTAAAAAAATCATAAATGGAAAGCAGTACAGAGTGTTTAGATACATAGGCGCTGCCCTCCATAGAGACTCCAAGTGCAACAGAAAATAACTTTGCAGATATTTACAGAAATAAGCAACCTAAGAAATTTTAAACTCAATTACTTACAAATCAGGTAAAAAGGCATAGAAAAATGTAAAATGATAATATAAATTATTCTCTTTCCATTATAATTTTTATCAAGTGTTGAATTAACATTAATATCATCTACTGCCGTTCAAGCATTAAGAGCTAATCAGATTGGAACAAAAAAGGGAAGGACCGAAGATCCTTTTAATAACAATGCAAGAAAGAAGTGGGCTCCTCCTCCTGAGCATTATATTAAGTTGAATTTTGATGGAGCTTCAAGAGAGAATCCAGGGAATGCAGGAGAAGTTCTTGGTCTAAGAGATGCAGAAGGTAAGTTTGTATATGGTGGATCTCTTTTTTTGGGGATCCAAATGAATAATGAGGCAGAATGGTAAGCTTTAGTTGCAGAATTGGCAGCTTTGGCTTTTCAAAATATGAAAAACATGATTGTAGAAGGGATTCCATGGTACTGATTAATGCCCTGCAAAAAGGAATGAGCCAAAACTAGAAATTAAAATGTTACATAGAAAAGGTGAAGGAAATTGGTGCAAATTTTGAGAAGATTTAAATTTTCTGTCAGCATTGTAAGATTGCTTTGAACGCAGCAGCAGATATTTTGGCAAAGTATGGAGTGGGTCAAGCTCCAATTACAACATTTTATGGTAATTTTTGAATACTTGGGAAGGATTGGATCGTCATTTGAATTTTATGCCACCTTAATCTGCTTAAAGTTTTTCATTTTGGTAATTCGTTCACAGAGATCATTTATTGTATCATTGGTAGGGGATTGTCAAATAATAGAGTATATAGGCAGAAAAGATTTTTTGCCTTGTTGCTTATCCCTATGGGTACATTGTTATATGGTTGCTCGTTGGTAGTAACTATGTTTTAAGGTTGTGATGTAGAGGCAATGAGGTAGTTGGAGGATAGGAAACTAGACAAGGTTCTCTTTCACTCAAAAGCCCAAAATCAAAAGTCTTTACACAAAAGTGGGAACAGCAGAAAGAAACTCATGGATCATCATGGAAAGGTTGGTTTGGGATGTTACGGGACCCATTCCATCCATTGGCCAAGGCAGACTAGACTCAGGATTGGTACTTCCTTCATAAACCCCAAGAATGGCTTGTAGCCCTTCAAAATGAGAACAGTCCTAATAACTTTTGCTACAGGTCTTCAAATGCAGATCTTAGACAATTGGAAAATACCCATTATGACCCTCTATCACATATCCCAAACTTAGCATGGGTTGTTTTGGATGGTATGCCTCAACGAATAACCCGTCAGCCCCAATTAGGTCAAAATTGCAAAGAGACTACTATAGAATGCAAGCCCAGAACTCAACCAAGGGTTTGAACAGTTAGAATACATGCCAAAACAAAGGATTTTGTGGGTTCTAGACTTCTACTCTCTGCTGTTCCCAAAAATGCATCTATGGTTCCTTCAATGTGTCTTGAAACATCACCTAACACATGGTCTTGTTAGGTCCTTCAATGAAACAACAGCAAATCACCTTCTCTGCCCAAACCCTTTATGAAATGCATTAAAACAACACTACAACAATCCATGAAATGCATTAAAACAACACTACAACAATCCATCCCACTGATCTATGAGGTCTTACATCAGTGGAATGGAGGAGAATTCATGGATTTCAATCAAAACCCTTGTTTAGGTTCTAAATGGACTGTTTTTGAAAGAAACCTTATATCTCCCCTCTAAACAACTTTCAAAACATCAAATCTACTTCAAATGATAGACAACCCTCTATACTAACTGATCAAAACATTAAGGAGTAAGGATGGTCCTGTACCTTCACATGGTACGGCCTGTGGCAGCGGGCTTCTTCAAGAAAACAGAGATTTCTGCAAACAGTTTTGAGGAAAATGCTTGCAACTTGCCTTCAGTCCAATATCATAAACTCAAACCATGTTTGAATGAAAGCTAACCCACCATACTTCACTTCCTAACAACTTAGGATCCTTGATAATTCCAGACTGGTACGGTCTGTTTCTACAGAAAATTCAGAAAAACAGCAGAGAATGGTATTTTTATTGCATATATATCTTCTTCTCCTCCATACATTTTACTTGTTCAAGGTTATATAGACTGGTATATGCCTTGTTAACTCCATTGAGATCAGTTTGGTCGATGGGGAAGGCCATAACCCATTCGAACTTCCTGAACTGTTTTTGGGCAGTTTGAAAACTTCAACTAATCCCTAGTTGGTTTGCATAGACATTGGTGTTTATGAATCTTCAAACACCTCTACAATGTGATTAGACCTTGAACAAGGTATCTAGGCTCCTTGACACCACTTTAGCCTCCTTGACATGCCTTAACAAGGCTTACAAACATGAAGACTTACATGACTGCCTTTTATGCATAGTTGCAGGGAGACGCGTCTCCTAACCCCTGGGACGCGTCTCGGGGTCGAGGACGCGCCTCCGAGAACCCGAAGCGCCATGGGGACGTCCCCTGGAACAGGAGACGGCAGGCAAGGAACCCTTGCCGTCTCCCGCGCGTCTCCCGACCCTAGCATAAAATAGGGTACTTTAAAAAGTTTTTCGTCACTTTTTTTTCATCGATTTCTCACAAAATGCGAACGCGACTTCAGGAAAACGCGAATGCGACAGGCCGACGGAGAACACAAGCACGCGACAACAGGAAAAAGGCGAACGCGACAGGCCGACGGAGAACAGGAAGAGGTGGAGAACACAGCCACGCACAGGAGAGAGGCAGGTATTTCCACACACTGGTTTTTTTTCGCACAGCCTTGCATTTCGTCCAACGGCTCTCACACACACACACACACACAGACACACACAGACACACACACACACACAGACACACACAGACACACACACACAGTGTTGACGCGTCTCTCTCTGCATGTCTGTCTCTGGACAACGGGCCCCTCTCTCTCTCTCCCCCCCCCCCCCCCCCCCCCGCCCCACACACACACACACACACACACACACAGTGTTGACGCGTCTCTCTCTCTGCATGTCTGTCTCTGGACAACGGGCCCCTCTCTCTCCCCCACACACACACACGATTGAAACCTTCACAGTCTCCCAAAAAGCGCATGTGCAGTCTCCAAAAACTCTATGCCAGCGATTGCAACCTTCACAGTCTCCAAAAACTCTATGCCAGCGATTGAAAACTGTCTTTATATTGTCCAGATATGCCAGTGATCTCCAAAAAACTGTCTTTCTGCCAGTGATTGACCCAGATATGCCAGTGATTGACGACATTTAATGTCAAAAACTGTCTTGCTCTTTACAATATCCAGATATGCCAGTGATTGACCCAGATATGCCAATGATTGACGACATTGAATGTCTGGTACACACAAAAGAGTCTGATTTCGATGTCATTTTAAGTCTGATTTTATGTCTGATACACACACAGAGGAGAGAGTCTGATGATTTTGATGACATTTTAATGTCTGATACACACATAGAAGAGTCTGATTTTATTGACATTCTAATGTCTGGTTTTGTTTTGATAGGCTGAGATATGTCAGGTGGGGGAAAACAAGCTTTGTACCCATTGTGGAAGTATTGCGATCGCATTCCAGGGCCGAAAGGGTCGGGTGGAATAGCCACTATCAAATGTAAGCTTTGTGATATTAAGCCATTTCAAGGTACTTACACGAGGGTGAGGGCTCATTTCCTTCACATACCTGGAAAAGGTGTTGATCCTTGTACAAATGATGTAGAGCGACATGACGCTGTTAGGGATCAAGACAGGGCTGATGGGAAAGTGTCTCTTTTGAGCTCTCATGCTTCAACAACAGGGGCAACTGGTGCAAGTCAATCTCAGAATAGAGAGTCAGAGGTGGATGTGTCTTCTCGAGATGTGACAAGAGAAGATTTAGCAAGGGGATATTCTCGCAAGAGATCACACATTGACATTGGCAGCTCAAACCCCATTGGAAGATTATTTGATGTGCAAGGTCGAGATGCAGTTGATGAAGCGATTGCACGCTTCTTTTATGCAAATGGAATCCCATTTAATGTTGCTCGCTCACCTTTCTACACTGAGATGGTCCAAGCTATCAACAATGGACCAACTGGATATAAACCACCTGGGTATGAAAAGCTTCGCACTACTCTAATTGATAAAGAAAAAACTCGATTAGAGCAACAAACCGCACCATTGAAAAGAGTGTGGTCTACAGAAGGATGCAGTATTGTGATGGATGGGTGGACAGATGCTAGAAATCGTCCACTACTTAATATCATGGTAACATGCAGCAAAGGGCCTTATTTTTTGAAGGCAATAGATTGTTTAGGGCAAGAAAAAAATGCAGAGTTCCTTCAAAACCAGCTGTGTGAGGGCATTGAGGAGGTGGGGGCATCACATGTAGTCCAAGTTGTTACAGATGCTGCCCCTGTTTGTAAGGCAGCAGGCATGTTGGTGCAAAAAAAGTATAGGCATATATTTTGGACACCATGTTGTGTGCATTCATTGAATAATGCACTCAAAGATATTGGCAAGTTCCAGTGGATCTCAGATCTCATTGAAAAGGGCAGAAAAATACAGATGTTCATATGTAACCATCACCACACACAAGCCATTTATCGAAAATTTGCCAAGGTGGAACTTCTCAAACCTGCTGATACACGGTTTGCTTCTTATTTTATTCTTCTTGACCGTCTCCAAGAAGTCAAAGGAGCTTTGTGTGCCACAGTAGTTAGTGATGCATGGGTAGCTTGGAGACAATCTACATCAGATACTGCAGTTGAGGTGAGAGGTATGGTCCTTGATGAGCATTTTTGGGCTGATGTTAGATTTGTTGTGGACTTTATTAAGCCCATATGTGAGGTGATCAAATTTGCTGATTCAGACAAGCCATGTTTGGGAGAAATTTATGAAGAAATAGATTCCATGTGTGAAAGAATTAAGAAAATAACAGATGCAAGAGATCCTTCTCTATATCCCTTGCTAGAAGAAAAGATACATGGAAGATGGAACAAACTTAACACACCCCTTCATTGTGCTGCCTATGCCTTGAATCCTAAATGGTATGATCTACAAGCAACCAATAAGAGGGCTCCATATGAGGATAGAGAGGTAATGAAGGGATTTTGGGCAGCAATAAAAAAGATTTATGGCCGAGGTGAGGATGCTTCAATTATGAGGACTCAATGGAATAAGTTTTCACGTGGGCATGGTGACTTTTCTTCCATGGAAGCCATATATGATATGCATGCAAAGAAAGACCCTATAGAGTGGTGGTGGAACCATGGAGCTGAAACCCCTGAATTGCAATCATTTGCAATAAGATTGCTCTCACAAGTAGCCAGCTCTTCATCTTGTGAAAGGAATTGGAGCACTTATGGTTTTATTCATTCACAGAAAAGGAACCGGTTAGGGTCAAAGAAAGCGGAGAACCTAGTGTACATTCATAGCTCACTTCGCCTTCTCTCTCGTGTAGAACCTGGGTACAAGGAGGGTCCTTCGGCAAAATGGGACCAAATTTCAGCTGATGGAGAAGCTGCAGCCTTGGTTGATGAAACGGTTGAAGCAAATGGCCTCAATGATTTACCCCCAATTCTACTACCATCAGAGGAACCTGAGCTTGAGAG
Organism: Cunninghamia lanceolata; assembly: GCA_027924645.1. Taxonomy (NCBI): domain Eukaryota; kingdom Viridiplantae; phylum Streptophyta; class Pinopsida; order Cupressales; family Cupressaceae; genus Cunninghamia; species Cunninghamia lanceolata. The sequence goes on along the minus strand of BSBN01001859.1, from coordinate 119,706 downwards.
TGATGAGTATTTGGAGAGCATCATAGCTGAGGACCTAGAGATGGATGACAATGTGACATAGAATGATGACATAGATTTCTGATTTTTGTTTTCTATATGCATATCAGCCTACTAGGCTATCGACATTTTTGAATTTCAATATGTAATATCGATATGTAGTATGAACTTTTTGACATTTGTGTGTTTAAACTTCAAAGTTAATGTTAAACTTTACTAGTTCTGTTGTTTTGAAAGTTCAATTCATGATATTTTCAATTTTAATGTTAGCATATTAATATATTTTTAAAATTATTAAATTATATTAAAAAAAAAAAAATGGTGTCTCCAAGTACCCCCGTCTCCTATTTTTCAAAAATAGACGTACCGGTACCGGTACCAGTCTCCCGTACCAGTACCAGTACCAGTCTCCGTGCAACCTTGCTTTTATGGCTTTATGACAGCAGTTTGTAGACATTTGGACATAGTCCTTGTTACAACATGGCATCATAGCCTTATTACATCATGAGGATGGTCTCCAAGACCTTATGAAACCAACAAAACAAAATGAACAACAAAACAAGATATGAGCCTTTTGATTCTCCTTGGTGCTCCTACACCATACTCCCCAGGTGGAAAGAGAACTCAAGTCTCTTGAGAAAGTAGATCAGCAATTGTGACACCATGCTTCAAGATGTCTTCTTCAGTCATCCAAGTGGCATCTTCAATAGGTAAGCCACTCCATTTGACAAGAAATTGTTTGTATATCTTCTTCCTAGTCTTCTTCAGGACCTTGGTGTCAAGAATGCATTCCAACTTCAATGGCTGATTGGGTGGAAGACCCTTGACCCAATCTTCATCTCCTGCTGCTGTCGTGTCTGCCTCTAAATCTGCATTAGAATCACCTTTGAAAGGGAACAAATCTGAAACATTGAAGATAGGAGATATGGCCAAGCCTTGAGGAAGTTCAATCTCATAGGCATTGGGCCCAAACTTGTGCACAATCCGGCATGGTCCTATCTTCTTCATAAGGAGTTTGGTTGGCTGCCCCTTAGGAAGTCTTTCCTTCAAATGTGCCATGACCAAATCCCCAACCTTGTATTGTACATCTCTCCTTCTCTCATTGGCTTTCTCCTTGTACTTGTCATTGTTCTTTTGAAGAGTTTCCTTGACATTATCATGCATGTCTTTCATGGCCAATGCAAAGTCCTCTCCTTGAGCATTTTTCCTTTCCAATCCATGGAGATCTCTCAATTCAAGAATACCTCTTGGATGAATGCCATAAACAATCTCAAATGGACTCCTTCCTATGCTCCTATTGGTGGAATCATTATAGGCAAACTCTGCTTGAGGGATGATCATATCCCATGCCTCTCCATGTTGTTTGGTAAGACACCTGAGAAGATTTCCCAAGGACCTATTCACTACCTCAGTTTGGCCATCAGTCTAAGGGTGATAGGCTGAAGTAAAAGACAATTGAGTGCCCAACTTCTTCTACAAAGTGCGCCAAAAATGGCCTACAAACTTTGGATCCCTGTCAGTCACAATGTTAAGAGGCAAACCATGGATTCTAACAATTTCTTTGAAGAACAAACCAGCAATGTGAGAAGCATCATTAGTGCATTTACATGGCAAGAAATGAGCTATCTTACTAAATCTATCCACCACAACAAATATACTATCAAAGCTTCTTTGAGTCCTAGGAAGACCCAAGACAAAATCCATGCTAATGCTTTCCCATGGCCTATTAGGAATAGGAAGTGGCTGATATAGACCAGCATTAGATGAAGTACCCTTTGCCCTTTGACAAATACAACATTCAACAAATTTTCTGATATCTGATTGCATTTTAGGCCAAAAATAAAACCTCTTCACCTGATCCAATATTTTATCCAATCCAAAATGACCTCCTAGTCCCCCACAATGTTTTTCCTTTATGATGTTCTCCCTCATGGAACACCTAGGAACACATAGTTGGCTGCCTTTGAACAACAACCCCTGCTGCAACAAAAACTCAGAAAAATCAAAATGATAGAAGTCTGAAAATTGTGAACAAACTTCATATACCTCCTTGAAATCTTCATCATCCTGATACATGTGTTTGAGAGCATCAACCCCTACACTTTGCAACTGAATTTCTTGAACCATACACACCCTTCTACTCAATGTATCTGCCACTTTGTTAGCCCCTTCTTGTGTTTGATTGAAAAAGTATAGGCTTGGAGTTGCTCAACCCATTTCATATGCCTATGATTGAGTTTCTCCTGTGAATTCAGAAAACTAAGTGCATGGTTGTCAATATAAACAATAAATTCTTTTGGCAAAAGATAGTGCCTCCATTTTTTCAAAGCTTGTACCATTGCATATAATTCCAAGTCATAAGTAGAGTACTTTCTCTTAGCATTATTCAATTTTTCACTAAAGAAAGCAACAGGCCTGCCTTCTTGACTTAGGACAGCCCCTATAGCAAGGTTACTAGCATCACATTCCACTACAAACAACTTGTTAAAGTCGGGCAAAACAAGTATGGGCTGTTGTGCTACCTTTTGTTTCAGAATTTCAAAAGAATCATTGGCTGCCTTTGTCCATAAAAACTTACATTTTGGTGCACAAATATGACTAAAACCCCTTATAAATTTCCTATAAAATGTTGCCAAACCATGAAAACTTTTCACATCACCTACTGTTTTTGGAGTTGGCCATGACAAAATGGCTTCTACCTTTGTTGGATCCATCTTCAAACTACCTTGTGAAATCACAAAACCAAGATAGGTGAGTTCTTTCTTCATGAAGACACTCTTTTCCATGTTGATCATCAATTGTTCATCATGCAACTTCTTCAAAACCTAATCCAAATGTTGCAAATGCTCCTCCTTAGTCCTGCTGAAAACAAGAATGTCATCCAAGTAAACCACAACAAATTTGCCAATGAAATCCTTCAACACTTCATTCATGAAACGCATAAAAGTACTTGGGGCATTAAATAGACCAAATGGCATCACCAACCACTCATAAAGACCCTCATTTGTTTTGAATGTTGTCTTCCATTCATCCCCTTGTTTGATTCTAATTTGATGATACCCACTCTTAAGGTCAATCTTAGAAAAGTATCTAGCCCCTCCCAAACAGTCCATTAGGTCCTCAATTCTTGGCATAGGGAACCTATATCTTATGGTAATCTTGTTAATGGCTCTATAATCCGTGCACAACCTCCATTTACCATCCTTTTTAGGGGCTAGGACTGTTGGGACAGCACATGGGCTAAGACTCTTTCTCACCAATCCCTTATCCAACAATTCTTGCACTTGCTTGGCAATCTCTTCATTTTGTGAAGGTGTCATCTTGTAGGCTGCTTTGTTTGGCAAAGTAGATCCCAGTATGAAGTCAATTTGATGGCTTATGTCCCTAATAGGTGGCAACTCATTAGGCATTTCTTCTACCATAATCCCTTTATACTTCTCTAGCAATTGTTGCACCTCATTAGGAACTTCTTCTCTACTAGGATCATGCAAACTAGGACTGTTTTTAGGCTTCAAAATCAGAGCATACCCTTGGGTTCCTTCCTCCTTAAGGGCATCTAGAAACTCTTTACCATTCACAATCATGACACTTGACCCAACATTCTTCTCTACATGCTCATCAGGCAATGGATCCATTCTATACTTTCTATCATTCTTAGTTATGATGAAAGAATTAGTTTTACCATCATGTTGTGATTGAACATCATATTGCCATTATCGTCCTAACAGCAAATGACAAGCACCCATAGGAATTACATCACACAAAATTTTGTCCTTATATTCTCCTATCTCAAATTCAACCCATGATTGTTCATCTACCAAAACTTGTTGCCCTTTATTCAACCATGATACTTTATAAGGACTAACATGAGGGAGTCTTTTCAATTTCAATTTGTCTACCATTTCAATGGAAACCAAGTTTTCAGTTGAGCCTGAATCAACAATTACCTTGCAAATCTTACCATAGGCCTTGCATGTTGTCCTGAACAATGTCTTCCTTTGAGGGGGTTCTTGTGTTTGAGGCACCTTCAACATGGTTCTTCTCATCATCAAACTTTCTCCTTCATGGACCGGGGCTGCACTTCCAATTGGAGAGTTGACACTTTGGCAATCTTCCTCTTGGATCAATTGGTTCCTTCTCTCTCCTCCATGAGAGCTTGAGGCTTGCTTTTCAGGACACTTGAAGGCTAGATGTCCCACTTGGTTGCAATTGTAGCACCTTCCTGTGAAGACATTAGGATCTCTTCCTGGTCCACCAAATCTACCTCTTCCATTAGGCCTTCTTCCTCTAAAGCCTCCTCTAGAACCGGATTCTCCACTTTGCTCTTGGGAACTAGATTCCCCTTGGCTTCTTTGGGACTGATTTCTGCCCCCAAAACTGCCCCTACCTCTGAAATTTCTGCCACCTCTTCCTCTATTTTGCTGCTCACCTTTCCTCTTCAACTTCTCTTCAGCCCTTAATGCTACTTGAAAACATTTCTTCACAGTTTCAGGGGTTAATAAACTGATTTCATCTTAGATATTAAACCTCAAACCATTTAGATACCTTGCCACCTTAATTTTTTTCATCCTCCATGTACCCACAACGAAGAGTGTATTTGTGAAACTCCTCAGTGTAAGTAGCCACATCCAAATCTCTTTGCTTGAGATTTTGCATTCTCTTGTAGATCTGCACCTCATAGTCTGATGGAAGGAATTGGGACTTGATCCTCTCCAACATTCTGCTCCATGAAGAGATCATACTCTTCCCATTCTTTACGCTCTCACCTTGGGTGTAATTCCACCATATAAAGGCAGCACCTTTGAGTTTAGTTTTTGCAAACTTAACCCTTTTACTTTCAGGAACTTCTTTGTATTCAAAGTAGTTGTTTAGAGCCTCAATCCACTCCATGACTTCATCAACATTCATCTTCCCACTAAACATGGGAATCTCCATCCGAGCCTCCGAAGAATCCGAGCCAATTGCCTTGATGGCTTCAAGGAAATGCTTTTGATCAGCCAGTACCTCTACCTCTTCTTGCTCTTCTTCTTCTTCCTCTTTCTCTTTCTCTTCCTCTTCATCTGAACCTTCATCTATCCTCTTCCCTATCCTCAATGCCTTCAACTCTGCTTGGAGTGCTTCCTTGACTCCACTTTTGATCTTTTCTTCCATCTCCTTGAACTTCTTGACCACTTCGGTGGTCATCCCCTTTGGAGGCATATTGCTAGCCTCTCCTTCACTCTCCTCTGCTGACATATACTAGGCCTTATACCACCAACAACAAAACCTTTTATGGCTCTAATACCACTATGATGTAGACGCAATGAGGTAGTTGGAGGATAGGAAACTAGACAAGGTTCTCTTTCAATCAAAAGCCCAAAATCAAAAGTCTTTACACAAAAGTGGGAACAGCAGAAAGAAACTCATGGATCATCATGGAAAGGTTGGTTTGGGATGTTACGGGACCCATTCCATCCATTGGCCAAGGCAGACTAGACTCAGGATTGGTACTTCCTTCACAAACCCCAAGAATGGCTTGTAGCCCTTCAAAATGAGAACAGCCCTAATAACTTTTGCTACAAGTCTTCAAATGCAGATCTTAGACAATTGGAAGATACCCATTATGACCCTCTATCACATATCCCAAACTTAGCATGGGTTGTTTTGGATGGTATGCCTTAACCAATAACCCCTCTCTATGACCTAGAGCCCCAATTAGGTCAAAATTGCAAAGAGACTACTATAGAATGCAAGCCCAGAACTCAACCAAAGGTTTGAACAGTTAGAATACATGCCAAAACAAAGGATTTTGTGGGTTTCAGACTTTTACTCTCTACTGTTCCCAAAAATGCATCTATGGTTCCTTCAATGTGCCTTGAAACATCACCTAACACATGGTCCTGTTAGGTCCTTCAATGAAACAACAGCAAATCACCTTCTCTGCCCAAACCCTTTATGAAATGCATTAAAACAACACTACAACAATCCATGAAATGCATTAAAACAACACTACAACAATCCATCCCACTGATCTATGAGGTCTTACATCAGTGGAATGGAGGAGAATTCATGGATTTCAATCAAAACCCTTGTTTAGGTTCTAAATGGACTGTTTTTGAAAGAAACCTTATATCTCCCCTCTAAACAACTTTCAAAACATCAAATCTACTTCAAATGATAGACAACCCTCTATACTAACTGATCAAAACATGAAGGAGTAAGGATGGTCCTGTACCTTCACATGGTACGGCCTGTGGCATCGGGCTTCTTCAAGAAAACAGAGATTTCTGCAAACAGTTTTGAGGAAAATGCTTGCAACTTGCCTTCAGTCCAATATCATAAACTCAAACCATGTTTGAATGAAAGCTAACCCACCATACTTCGCTTCCTAACAAATTAGGATCCTTGATAATTCCGTACAGCAGACTCGTACGGTTTGTTTCTACATAAAATTCAGAAAAACACAGAAAAACAACAGAGAATGGTATTTTTATTGCATATATCTTCTTCTCCTCCATACATTTTACTTGTTCAAGGTTATATAGACTGGTATATGCCTTGGTAACTCCATTGAGATCAATTTGGTCGATGGGGAAGGCCATAACCCATTCGAACTTCCTGAACTGTTTTTGGGCAGTTTGAAAACTTCAACTAATCCTTAGTTGGTTTGCATAGACATTGGTGTTTATGAATCTTCAAACACCTCTACAATGTGATTAGACCTTGAACAAGGTATTTAGGCTCCTTGACACCACTTTAGCCTCCTTGACATGCCTTAACAAGGCTTACAAACATGAAGACTTACATGACTGCCTTTTAAGGCTTTATGACAACAGTTTGTAGACATTTGGACATAGTCCTTGTTACAACATGGCATCATAGCCTTATTACATCATGAGGATGGTCTCCAAGACCTTATGAAACCAACAAAACAAAATGAACAACAAAACAAGATATGAGTCTTTTGATTCTCCTTGGTGCTCCTGCACCAGGTCGTGCATGCCAAGTATATTATTTCTTGATGCTAGTTTGTAGATGGTGATTGTGTGGGAGAAGCGGTGGCATTGGAGTTTGAACGACTGTCATTTTTGCTTTTGGGGAGTTCTATTTTAGTTGCAGAGGTTATAATGACAAGCAGAAGAAGCTCTGGTAAGGGAAAAGATTTGAAACATAAAGGTGTGGTTGCAGATTGATGCTTCAAAAAGATTTTTGCCTGTGAATCTATTGCAGCACTAGGGTTTATTAAGGGAGTGCTACGAGATGAACTTGGACTCTCTAGAGAAGTGTTTTTCCATGAAATACTGGCTTTGGCTAACTGAGCTAAGAATTTCTTGGCAGGTATCATTTGAGTTCACTTGTTTGGGTCTCCCCTTATCAATGTTTAATTGATAAATCAATTAAAAGGGCAAGGAGTGCTAGGAGGGATGGGGCTGGAAGAACGGCATAAATCAAAAGCTGCAAAAAGAGGAGATTTTGTCTCCAAATTAGCGTTGGTTATCCCGGATGCAAACTTGTAGTTGTGGCTCCTAAGGCTCTTCCTACCAGATCAATTTGGGGATATGATGTCATGTCCCCTTTATCAAGTTAAAATAAATTAATAATATTATTTTAAGTTGGGCCCAATAATTCTTAATTTAAAGGCAACTTAATAATATTATTAATAAAAATAAAAGGTGTTTTTATACACTAGTACTAGAATGATAATAAAATTAAATTAATTTTTTTTAAAGTATTTTTAAATACTTGGAGGGAAATTTAGGACCCAAGGGCCCAATCCAAAAAAAATATATCAAGGAGATGCCTATCTTCATTTGAACATTCATTCAAGTCATACTTTCACATCCAATTTCCAAATTTGAGCAGTTGTTCAATCTAGGGCATCCAAGGACGAAGGCCTTTGGCTTGTCTGCAATTCAAAAGGATGAAAACCCTCTTGGGTCTCTTCTTGGAGGTGAGGATGAAAACCCACAACTTTCCGGCATGGGCAAATCCACCTAAGGTTTGCATGGAGTGCTAATTCAGTGACTTGTGCAAATTTTCAGGTCTAGGCAAATTAATGTTTGCAAGCAAACCCTAAGTCATCATTTTTCAAAGTAGGAGCTGATCAACAACCACAATTCTCCTAGGCGCCATAAAGGAAAGGATAGCACATCATTTGAGGATGGATTTTAGTGATTGCCATTATTTATTGTAGGGTTTCAGATCTGAGGGTTATCCCAGTTTGGCAGATTTACAGTGAAGAACTATATTAAAAATTTGTATTGCTGATCAAAACAATGAGTGCCATTTGTATTGAAGATTTACATATTGAAAATTATTTGATCGGCATATTAAAGATTTCTGTTGACTGCTGTAGCAAGTGTTGGACTGTCACAATTCCTACAGCCGTCCTTATATTGGGTAATGCAATTTGCTGGTCAGGATTTAATAGTTGTGGCTGCTGCTTACATCATATTTGGGAACCATATTAGTTGTCGCTTGTAATGTCCCATTATAGGATCTCCTTTTTTTGCCTTAAATAAATAACCCTAACTCACAGTAATAGTTGCATTTTTAATTATAAATATAAATTTATCTAAAAATGGTAATTTTGATTATAATAGTCAGATTTAAAGCTTATGATGTACATTTGAAAATATTAAACTTATCCTTTATGTTCTGTTGTAATTCTTCTTCTCATATGCAGTGATTTCTCTTTGTATGAATGACTTTGAAATGTCTTTGGGTCTGCCTGAATATGGGTTTCCGTCCATTAACTCAGCCATAGTAATTAAGGGTTTTCATCCATAATCATGAGAGGTTTCATCCTCATATTATTAAATCTGGTTTCATGCTCCTTCAAGGAGTAGATTTATATATAAATTCTCTTCTAAATTGATACCTTCTTCTCATTGAATGATCTCCCCTTTATATCTTATTGCTTCAGAAGTCACAACCCTTCATACACCCGTTGACTTTTGATAAACTATAACTTTAATTTTAATCATTCCTTACATCCCAATCGTAGATATAGTTTAAGCACCACCTTTTTTATTTCCTTAAATCGCCTTCCTTGTGATTAGTTCATGTATTAGCTTGTTTGTCTTGGGCGAATATGAATACGTCAAAAAGGAATCAGATTTAATTGTTATTCATTATTTTTTATTTTAACTCCCTATTCTGAACACATCAAATGATGATACCAACTATAGTAGCACCACCCTTCCCTTCCTGGGCTTATTGATTTGGAATAGTCCGGATTTGGTGACAATTATGTCTATAGCATGCGCAATCTGGTCTATCGTGCCACTTTCGCCTCTCCTGTGAATATCGATTATATATTAGTCTCGGCTTGGCATGAACATTGGTCTGCGGAAATGTCTTCATGTATGTTGAAACACAGTTACTAATCAAGAATTGTTTTGGGTAGAATTGGTTTCGCTCTTGAGTATGGATTATGCGCTTGTGTGTCATGGACCTCGATCATTGGATATCAAGGATAGTGGTGTCTCTGACACCTTAACTGCTTCTTTTCCAGAGCCGAAATGATTGAGGTTGTAGTGCGAGCCTGATAAATCTACATCAGGATGGCTTCGTGTAGAAGAATAAGAACTAAAAAGTGATGGAGGAGCATTGATGTTGTTAGGCATGATTCGAACATTGTCAAGAGTTAATCTTATTTTAATTTCAAGGAGGGGACATTACATCGCGTCAATCTTTCTACAGGCTAGAACCCTGTTGAGGCTGATCACAGCCCTAAAGGGTTGTCACGACATATTACAAGGGCTGTCACAGCTTGTTGCTGGGTTGGTCTTCCTTGGTAACAATTGGCAGCACTTTGTCTTGTGAAGATTGCTGTCAAATCTGATATTTGGTAGGGTTCGATGAGTGTCATGCCACCTTGGCAGGCATGCATACAAGTTATGATTTATACTTGTGATCCTGCCCTATTTCCAATTGCTATATAGGTGAAGAGACTGGTGTGCAATCATCAAAAGAGCCTCCGTACAAATTGATACTTAGCCATATTATTGCTTGCAACAGATTGCAGCAATTTGCTGTCACACAAGCTGCCTTCTACAGAAATACAAAAAGAAAATTAAATATTCCAATAACTCCAGATTGGGGACATCTTAGTGGTATTAGAGATGGAATCCTGCCATCCTATGAATCATCGGGATTGAGATTAGTTTCAGATCTATATATTGAAGTAGTTTTGCTAGATCTGCGATCAGAGGTAAGAGTTTTCTCGAAATCTCTGGTTTGTCCAGCCAAGAATTTTACATATTGAATGGGCAAGTTGACTATGGCATTCCTTAAGAGATATCTTGGAATGGATCTTTACGGCGAGGGTAGAGAACAGGCTGCAATGGTACAAATCTCAGGTTGCAGAAACTGCTAAAAGATATGAAAAATATATGCATCAATCAGAAAAGTTGAAGGCAACTCTCTCCTTTCTAGATAATGAAGAACTAATAAGAAAGATTTCACAACAGAAATAGCAAAGCGAGAGTGAGAAAGATCCAATCATAATAGATCATGTGGTTACCTATTATGATATATACAACGATCTTATCGAAAAGATTGAAGATATGCAAGAGAAAATATCCTTCCCTCTTTTCGCAAAATTGATGGGGGCAGCAAAAGAATAGTGTCCCATTGCAAGAGACCATGCCTCAATCCACTACTCAGGAGAAGAAAGAACAATCAAATTCATAGCCACAAGGCATCATTGAGCAAGAACAGAAGGGACCCAACATGCAAGTTGAAGGTAAAGATTCTTTGATAGTAGATGTTTTATTGACTTCTATTGATTGCATGTGTCAGCAAATTAGTGAGGAAGTCAAGGACGGAAAGGCATCACTTGTTAGATGCGACTAGTTCAATATGGAGGAAGATGCACCAAATCACGAACTATTCTCCGAACTTCCAAATGGTGAGCTATTGATTGATTTTCAAAGTAGCTTTATAGATGGATATGCATTTGAGAAGAACATTTTGATTAGCTCTAATTTAGGGATTTTGAGTCACAGAAATGAAGGTGTTAAGAGGATATCTCAACAAATTCTCTTTCACCAAATGAGGATGAGAATTTGATTCGCAGCCAAAAGTATGAAAATGTTTCAGATTTGTTTCTTCTTATGTCACTACCAAATTTTTGTCATCATGGAAAGCATGCCAAAAAGGTTGATAGAGTAAGGGATACAACTTGTGGTGTGGGCTCTTTGATTCAAGTTCCAAATCGTTTTTGCATATGGGATTTGAGTGATCTCTTGAGGGTCAAAGTGGATAGGGACATTGATGTCACTATTTAGTTTCCCATCTCTTGCATTTGGATTGAAAGGAAGTCTATGAGGAGTCGTATAGGGTTTGTTGTGTACTCTAACCACATTGTGAAGGATCAATGTTCACAGTTCATAGGCCACTCATGGGAGCCAAGTATCACAATTGAAGACAAGATCGTGGGTGATGGCCAAAAGGAGATAGTCACTGCGGGGTGCTTGATGCTAGATGATGGTAAACAAAATAGATGTCATTTTGATTTTGTGACTAAGTATGGTATGGTGCTTTGTATATCAAGCTACAAACAAGTTAGAGGATACATCAAGGATGAGACACTACAAATTCTAGCATCATGAAGGCAAGGCAATTGATCATCACTTCAGGTGAACAAGAGATATGCAAAGACTTCTATATCACAGGTCTTGAGGGATCAGCAAAACACGGAGCTCACATTGGGTGCATCCTATGGGAGAGTTCACCATGGAGTTGGAATCCAAGAAAGAAGAGGTAGAACTTCAAGGCATTGAAGAAGGAGATCTTAGAGTTGCCATGGCTATGTGGATGAAAGATCATTTGGTGAGAATCACAATTTTCTCTGAAAGTGAGATGCTTGATCATAATGATTTTTGGTCTATTTTGGTTATGCTCAATATTACACTTCTAAGGTGGCCACCAAAGGGGATATTTATTAAATGGGACTTTCTTGTTGAGGAACACCAATTTGACATAGTCGGGATGAGTATTGATTGCAATAGACATGAGCCAAGGGCCATTTTGAGTATGGTTCCTGTTGTGACGTTTTCACAACATCGCCCCATTGCAAATGGGGACCCCCTTTTTTTTGAGCTCCGATGCTTTGTCTTGGATCTTGGATGATGTCTTTAGGTTTGTTTCATGATGAAGTCAATGGAAATGACAAGGTAAGTTGCACTTCAAACTACTGAATGACTCCTAGCGAGTGGGGAATGTTAGACTTAGATAAAATCACGACGAATGACCAGCTGAAACCTTGGCGCCTTGTTAGATGTTGATATCTTGACCATCAAGGTGAGTTGAACTTAGGAGATTTTGCAGGTAAATAGACTAAGTTACTTAGGCGCCAATTTGCACTTGAAGAACCCTAAAAGTGCGCCTAGGACTAGTAGAGAAAAAACATCATCTGGGGACCTAATTTGCACCCAAGGATGAGGCATGAACTATTTTTAACTTAGAAAAATGTTGAAAAACATCAAAGGAAGGTGAGGCGCCAATTTCAACTTGTAGAGACCCAAAGGTGCGCCTAGAATTAGAATCTAATTGCTTCAAGAAACTAAGGCGCATTTCTTCACCTGTAGAACCCTAAAATTGCGCCTAAATCAAAATATGTCTGATTTGATGAGGTTTGAGTGTTAAGACTTCTCCTAAGCTGGTGCAATGCTTTGAATTGATGTAAGTTAAAGTGAACACCTATCAATATGCTAGGCGCAATTTCATACTTGTTGAATCTCCACAGTGCGCCTTGTAAAAGAAGAAGGTTTGAAACTATAAGGATTGATGTTACTTTGAAACAACAAGTCTCCTGGATACTTATGCACTGAGCTGAAACCATTAGACTTCCAAAAAAAAAAAACAAGCCAAGCATGCTAGGCGCATATTCTTACTTGAATAGACCAATTTTGGCGCCTAAAGAATATTGAGTTTGAGAACATAAGTTTTGGCGCCTAGTAATGAAGAGTTTCCTGAGCATTTAAACATGAATTTGAAACCATCAGAATGCCATAAAACTAGCCAAGTAAGGCTAGGCGCACTTTCCCACTTGTTCAACCATCAATGTCCGCCTCAAAGTTGTAAAGGCATAAGTCAGTATTGGAGAGACTTCACTTTGTCAAAAATAAGTATTTTAAGCATCAACAAAAGGTTTGAGGCCATTGAAATGCATTACTTGGTCTAGGCGTACTTTTCACCTCCTACAACCTCAAATTTGGGCCTTGAAAGAAAGTTGTTAGAAGTCATCAAAGGAAGTGGCGCCTTGAATGAGTTGACCTTCCAAAGACGCCTTCAATTGCTTAAATCCAAGTATTCACTCTCCTAACCTAAGGTGCAATTTGCATCTGTGAAACCAAGTTTGAGCGCCTTAACATGAATTGAATCTTTAGAACTTGAAGTATGCATCGCCCTCAAACCCAGGGCGCATTTTTACCTTTATGCAAGCCCAAATCTGCACCTTAGGAAAAATGCATGAGTTTACATCACTAAGTTGGCGCTTGAAGGAAGAGAATCATTTTAAGACTTGTTCAAATGTTTGAAATCATAAACATGATAAACATAAGGCCAATTTGATGAAGGCGCACTTTCACCTCTGTAGGAACCTAAATTAGCGCCTCAATAAAATCACATGAATTGTCATTAAGGAGTGAGCACCTTAAGGAAGATAAACATTTTAAGTCACTTCCAATTGTTTGAAACATTAAAATGACAAATACAAGGCAAGAGGATCAAGGCACACTTTTCAGTCTCTATAGCCTCAAATCAGCGCCTCAAGGAAAATCACATCAATTCACCTTATGAGTTGAGCGTCTTGAGAGGGGAAAGCATTCTAGAACGTTTTCAATTGTTTGGAGTCATAAAAGTGATGAATATAAGGCCATTTGATGCTAGGCGCACTTTTGCATTTCTACAAACTTAGATGTGCGCCTAGGCTAGAAAGGTGTTTAATGTATTAGAAAGTGTTTAAAATGATTACTTTGTGTTATAAGGATTGATGTGTTTCTGGGTTTGTATTGCAGGAGGATTGAAGGAGCTGAGAAGACATTGGAGCAAGGCGCTTGGAGTCACCTTCATGCAAGGAGTAAAGTCAAGAGGTTGCCACTGCAGAGGAGACATCGTGTTATTATGCCAAGGGAACACTTCAAGATCATTATGTCGGAACACTTCATCATCCGCATCAAGAAAAGATGTCCATCCATTCAAGCTTCGAGCTCTTTCATCTTCGAGTTTCCGAGGGAAGTCTCCTACTCCATGTCACCATCATCTACACTACTCTCTATGAAGGAGTATTCAAAGAAGATCAACCTATATCCTGCAAGAGAAGAAGAATCACAGAGTTAGACAAATGAGCAACATGCATCCTAAACATCCGACTTACAAAAGAATAAGGCAAAATCAACAAGGATACATTCCCAAACGTTCAAGTTCAAAGCAATCACATTCAAAGACATCACACAGATGATGCAATTTGGGAATATGCCAAAAGCAAATTGCATAAGCTATTGGAATCCATAATTGCTGAGGTGGCACCTACATGGCATGTACATTATCATCACCAGTCAAATGTTGCCACGTCATCCTTGTCTAAAGTACGGTGTACCTGCATGCACAAACAAGAGGATAAGGGTGCTCCAAGGGAAAGGACTTCCAACTCATCATCCTCGTCACCTTGGGAAGCATGCCTTGCTTCTCTTTTCTTTTCTATGTACAAAATGCTAAAAATAGGTATAATTGCCTTGTTGTAAAGATCTGGGCCGTTCATTCGCGGATCAATCTCGGTCGTCGGTTGTATTCTTGAAAACTATATAAAGGCCTTGTCGCCTCATTTGTAAGGTTAATCAGTACCTAGTAGAGTAAAGAATGATTAGAGTAGGGTAGGAGACTCTCGAAATTCTCTGAGAAGTTGTTGTAAACATTTCTCAAGATTAATGCAAAGACATTAGAGCATTGGAGCTTGGTGCTAAGTGCTGTCTTGTGGAATGACATGGTTTCTTGTATCTTGATGAAATGGAGAGATATTTCTAAGTAGATTAGAAGTAGAGTAGTAGCTCATTGATGTAATGCATGTATGTATTGAATATTTGATCAACTCCTAGCTCGTGCTTTTGACATCCATCGCTGGTGGAATGTCATGTAAAGCTAGTCTGAGCTTCATTACAATTTGCTTAAGTTCGGTTGTGGATACGCATTTAAATTGCGTCGGCTGTGGGTGTTTGAATGAAAGTTCACAACATGAAAACCATTCGCTAACCTTAGGAGATTGCACCTACTCCATGTAGTTGTAGGCATTCTTGGCGAAGTGGAGTTAGGTTTATTGAGGAGTTTGTCTATTCATGCATCATTGTTACTTCATTGACCTTAGATTAGTTTCTCTGAACCCTTATCCTTTTTCCTATTTTTTACATCGTGCATACTTCATCCACACTGAGAGGAGAAATAAGCTGAGTGAAGCAAGAAGTCGTCTACGTAAGTCCCTTTGAGGAAACAGCAATATCACATCGTACTAACTGAGGCTATCCTATGAGCAAGTTGAGAACCAACATACGGGAACCTTGGAGATAACCCACTGGATCACATTGTTTAGCTTTTGGGTATCTTTGTTCAAGAGAGGATAGATTACCTTAGTAATTTATTCTAAGTTGCATGTGCATAAAAACACATCAACAGTTCCCAATTTTAGATCTGCTGCCTTCAACATTTTAGCACTTCCCACACTTCCCTTGCAGCCAAAGAAGAGTTTCCAGTCACATGGTGGAGGAGTTTCCAGTCCATTATCATTGTTGAGGTGTTTGTAGCTAGTACAAGGTGGTTTCTAAACATTACATTTCTGAATTGGAGTAAAGGAATGCAGTGTTACAGTCTTGGTATTGGGAAGATCTTTTTGCCTCGTGGTGTGTAAGAAATCTCATCTTTTGGGATTCTAGGCGCCAATATTCCAGCTGATATATCGTTGTTTGAAAGGAAATTCCAAGCCAAACATGACTGCTACAACCACCTTCCAGCCCACATACAATCTGATCCGAACCATCTTTCAAGTGGTAGAGCTTGGGGTGACATGGTAAGAGTCGTTGGAACACAAAGTAATTATCATGACAACAATCTAGAAGAGATGAGCCAAATTTTGAGCATGCCTTGGTCACAGTCCAAAGAAGAGGAGGTGATGTTTCAAGGCATCTTTCATATAGAGAAAGTTGTTGACATAGTACAAAAGGTACTTTAAAGATGTCAATGAGTTTGATGGAAGAAGCTCAAATTCAGATTCATTTTCACAAGAATACAAACTAGGTATAAGAGGAAGAAATGATGCACACATTTTTCAACTATGTTACACAAAAAACATGACAAAGACTGCTGTCCACATAATGCCAACTTTGGGTTTGCTAACACCACCATTTCCAGCCACTATACTCCACTTGCAACCATACAGATGTATTCAGTCATAGGATTGAGTGATTTTCAGTTTGTTGTTGTTATTGGAGTGTTTCCAATCATTGTATGGGCGTTTCCAACCTCTATGTTGCTAATTTTTGCAAGGGAATTTCAATATTGCAACTACAACCATTATAATACTGTTGATTTGCAGGGGTTTTGATTTTGGACTGCTGTTATCAGTCATGTTCAGCTACCAATTTACAGACTTGTGGAAATTTTTCATGCATCATGCTGTTTGTGAAGGGTTTCAGCCACTGGAGCTGTGGAAAACAATTGTTCCAATTACTGCACTTCTGTTTTGGATGAGGTTTGGAGTAAATTTTGGCTGTTGCAACTTCATTCCAGCTTGTATACAAGCTAATTGGTCCAAACTCATGAGGGTTCCAGCCTACAATCATCATCATGCTCATTTTGAGATCAGAGTGGTGCAGTAAAAACGTGGTGGCAAATTCATACGGCTTGTGGATATTTTCAGTCATCATCACAAGCATATGGAGAGTTGGTTGCCTTCATTGATTGATCCAAGTCGAATATGGAAAAGTATAATCATGCATCTCATCAAGGATATCCCTAAAGTTTGCATTTATGATGTTGTGAGTCATGAGGTCAAGTTGTTTTTCAAAGAGGTGATAAAACTACATGAGTTGTATATTGGAGATGTTAGGTCTCGCAACACCCTTTGGCAGGAGTGGTCTCACTTGACAGGTATAGGAACCGGATTACATGGGCATTATAGTCTGCTTCTTGACAATGGCACAATGACACTTGAGTATCCGGGTTTGCATAGTGCTCTTTGGCAAGAGATGCGTCATCTGACAAGTACAAGATTTAGGCTCTATGGGCATTATAGCATGACTCATCACATTGGCACAGTGATCCGTGAGCATCTACGCTTGCATTTGCTTGAGGACAAGCAAATTCTGGAAAGGGCAGATTGTCATGTCCCCTTTTTCGGATTAAAATAAATTAATAATTTTATTTAAGTTGGGCCCGATAATTCCTAATTTATGGGCACTTAATAATATTATTATTTATTAAAATAAAAGGTGTTTTTAAACACTAGAACTAAAATGAAAATAAAATTAAATTAGTTTTTAAAAAAAATTATTTTTAAATACTTGGAGGGAAATTTAGGACCCAATGGCCCAATCCAAAAAGGGTATATCAAGGAGGCGTCTATCTTCATTTGAGCATTCATTCAAGTCATACTTTCACATCCAATTTCCAAATTTGAGTAGTTTGTTCAATCTAGGGCATCCAAGGACGAAAACTCTTGGCTTGTCTGCGATTCGAGAGGACGAAAACCCTCTTGGGTCTCTTCCCAGAGGTGAGGATGAAAACCCTCTTGTCTATGATACAAATTAATGTTTGCAAGCAAACCCTAAGTTGTCATTTTTTAAAGTAGGAGCTAATCAACAACCAAAATTCTCCTAGGCACCATAAAGGAAAGGATAGCACATCATTTGAGGACGAATTTTAGTGGCTGCCATCATTTATTGTAGGGTTTCAGATCTGAGGATTATCCCAGTTTGGCAGATTTACATTGAAGAATTATATTGAAAATTTGTATTGCTGATCAAAACAGCAAGTGCCAATTGTATTGAAGATTTGCATATTGAAAATTATTTGATCAGTGATATTAAAGATTTCTGTTGACTGTTGTAGCCAGTGCTGGACTGTCATAATTCCTACAACCGCCCTTATATTGGGTAATACAATTCACTGATCAGGATTTAATAGTTGTGGCTGCTGTGTACATCATATCTGGGAACCATATTAGCTATTGCTTCAATATTTCTGTAGGCTACAACCCTGTTGAGGCTGATTGCAGCCCTAAAGGGTTGTCACAGTATATTACAAGGGCCATCACAGCTTGCTGCTGGGTTGGCCTGCCTTGGTAATAGTTGGCAGCACTCTGTATTGTGAAGATTGCCGCCAAATCTGATATTTGGTAGGGTTCGGTGAGTGTCATGCCACCCTGGCAGCCATGCATACAAGTTATGATTTATATTTGTGATCCTGCCCTGTTTCCAGTTGCTATATAGGTGAAAGGATTGGTGTGCAATCATCAAAAGAGCCGCCATACAGATTGATACTTAGCCATATTATTGCTTGTAGCAGATCGCAGCAATTTGCTGTCACACAAGCTGCCTCCTACAAAAATACAAAAAAGAAAATCAAATATTCCAATAACTCCAGATTGGGGACATCTTATATGATGCTAGCAAATGAAGATGTAGGTGCAGGAACATCAAAGCCAAATGAAGAGAAGCAGCTGGATGGGGCAGAATTTGTCAATTCGCCTGCTCCTTGTGGTGAAAAACAATAGGAGGGTAAAGAATTGCACAGGGAGCTGAGTGTGCTTAGGCATACTGCAGCGACATTACTCACCACCTTTTTGCAGGGCATTAATCACCACCATGGAATCCAACTGCGAAGGAGATTGGTGCAAATTTTGAGAAGATTTAAATTTGCTATCAGCATTGCAAGCTTGCTATGAACCCAGCAGCAGGTTTTTTGGCAAATTAAGGAGTGGATCAAGCTCCACTTACAATATTTTAGTCATTTGTCGAATGCCTGGGAACGATTGGATCGTCATTTGAATTTCATGCCACCTTAATTTGTTTAAAGTTATTCATTTTGGTAATTCATATGTGGAGACCATTTATTGTGTTCTGGTTAGGGGATTGCACACATTTCAAATAATTGACTATGTGGGTAGAATAGATTTGTCACATTGTTGGCGATTCCTATGGGTACATTGTTGTACAGCTGCTCATGGGTAGTATGAAATATCCCTATTAGTTATTATACCATTCAAACCAGTATTTCTCTCACAATAATCAGTGCAACCACAGTTTAGAAAATAGCACCAAGGGTTATTCAGGAATGAGAAATTAAGACTGCAGCAGTTCAGTAAGGAAATTCACTGATGAAACACACAATAACAGATGAATTTTATACAGATCAGATAGTAACAGCTCACAGAAGGAACAACAAATTCACAATTGAATGGCCTTCTGCCCAAAATTCTGTTAACAATTCAATATTTACATAAAATCCGACTCACAGATGTATGTATGAGTGTGAAATAGCAGCGACTAGTTGTGATGTCACCAACTCTTCTTTCAAGGTCATGGAACTTGGTGACAGGTACCGGTCACCCTAGATCGCTGTTGCCACCTTATAAACTGGGGTCTCTGCTGTTCAACCCGTCGCACATATGCATAGAGGGTCTGCACCTGAAACAATGAATTCGCTGTGTCAAAGACACCAATATCGCAGCCTCTAAGTGATTCCTACACGGAGGGGTTCGGGGATTCCGGATCAGGTGGATTCCTCACGATTGACACTCAGTCCACTATCCTGGACTGATGAGAAGTTGCCGAACCATAACAGTAATTTTCCCAGTTGATGATGTTTCAGATGGAACTCGATGCAAGTGCGAAATTCCTTCAGCTGTTGGAAACCCTGCAACTCCAGGGGGGAAATATGGATGGCAGATCTGGTAAAATTTTGCTTCAAAGCCAACTCAATTGCCTTCTTCCACCTGTGAACCAACATGCAAAATGATTAAACTCGCTGCAGCACCTGGACATGGCAACTACCTAGCAGGAGGTAAGGATAGATGTCCTACCTCTAGGGCTCAAATCAGAGAAGGTTTTCGTTTCCTCAATTTGCAAATCTGCAAAAGGGGTTCCGTCCTTCACAGATTCTTTGATTAATTGCAAAATCTTTTCTCAAAACTCCATGATGAAAAATGAAGAAATGAAGCTTGTATGTATACCTCTCCCAAATAGGTCTCAAGGGCCCAAAACTGTGTGCCTCAATTTAAATTTGAAAATTTCCACTTTATTTAATTATACTTTATTATTATATTATTTATATATTTATATTATATAATATATTAGTGTTTAAAAACACTATTTTAAATAAATATTTAAGCAAGATCATGGGCAGGAAGAAGGGGACATGACATAGTAATTTCTCAAAACAACATGAGTATATTATTTCTTAATGCTAGTTTGTAGATGGTGATTGTGTGGGAGAAGTGGTGGCATTTGGAGTTTGAACACCTGTCATTTGTGCTTTTGGGGAGTTTTATTTTAGTTGCAAAGGATCTAATGACTAGCAGAAGGAGCTCTGCTAAGGGAAAGGACTTGAAAAATAAAGGTGTGGTGGCAAATCGTCACTAGGGTTTATTAAGGGAGTGCTGATAGAAGGGATGGAGCTGGAAGAAGGGCATAAGTAAAAATATGCGATAAGAGGAGATTTTGTCTCCAAATTAGTGTTGGTTATCCTGGATGTAGACTTGCAATTGTGGCTCCTCATGCTCTTCCAGCCAGATCAACTTGGGGATATAATGCTGGTAAATGAAGATGTGGGTACTGGAATGTCAAAGCCAAATGAAGAGAAGTAGCTGGAAGGGGCAGAATCTGTCAATTTGCCTGCTCCATAGGGTGAAAAACAATAGGAGAATGCAGAATTGCACAGGGAGCTGGGTGTGCTTAGGGCATACTGTAGCAATGTAGGAAAAGTGCTTGCAGATCTGTATGTCACCCATAATCAAAGGCAGTTGGAAGTGTCAAGCGATCTCACCATTCTTGTCTTTTGTGGCACTGTTCATTGTATGCATTGTCGATAGGAATTAAGTTGAGGGATTGACTTCCTTTCTTTAGTTCGTGCAAATCTGGTTCAGCAAGCTTCGAGTGATGCTACCAGTGAGGCTGGGTGGATAGAAGAAGTGGTGGAGGTGGCAGAGGAAGGGAATTCTGGGAGGGAGCATTGGGGCTGTGTTTGATGTTAGCTATAGGTGGGTGCTGTCTAGGTAATCTCTGTTTTTGGTTTTTTATTTTTGAGAGTGTGTTTGGATTTCCATGCCAAGTAACATCATTGTTTTTGTCAGTCTGTGGATGTCGGTTTATCTAGGTAGCAGGATGGTAGGTTGATATAGTGTTTTACTGCTCCTTTTTGTAAGGTGGCAACTCTTATATGCTTATATATTTGTAATTGTATTTTCAAGAGCAGGGCCCCCAGTAGAACCCCCAACTAAATTATCTAAAAAAACATTAAAATCATCGACATCACAAGAAAAGAAGAATGGAATAGATCTTACATTTTATTAGCCTCCTTGTAGGGCATATAAAGTATATTATGTAGGTCCCCTTATAAGAAATCCAAAAGATGAGTAATTTTTGGAATATATGCAACTTGAGGCAATTGTTTGAATAAGATCACCATATGTTAATACCCAGAGTGCCAATAATTTACTTACGTCCCAAATCATAACAACAGATCATTCTAATTATGGCAAAACTAATCTGCCTTCACAGATCAGAAACTCCACCTGGTAGAGCAGTAGTGAGTGATTCAATTGGCATGGATTGCCTATAGGAAACTTTACAAGGCCAATTAAGGTATACAATAAACACAGAGGACCACCTTAAGCATATGACAAAACCCATGTGGATGCATACCAAGAACCTATTTTATTTTTTATTTTTGAAACTCATAACAAGATAGTAAATTTTAAAAATGAAGTGAATCTTTAGAAAACTGCATCATTGAAATGATTTGTTCCACGGTCTTCTACCAATCCAATATTCAGCTAAAGAGAAAAAAGCATACCACATAATTGGTGATGATACCATTGTGAACAACCAAAAATTCATGCTCCTTCCCTGAAGACTGTGGATGACTGTTTTTGGGAGAAGGAGGCCCATGTGTTGCCCAACGTGTATGAGCAATGCCCAAATGACTTGTGAATGACTCTTCCAAATTCAAATCAGTTGCGTCCACCTCTGCAACAGAAATAACAGAAAATTAGAGCAAGTTCCAAGGAACCCAAATCTGACCCACATGGAACACTCTGAAATCCATGCACTGCCCCCAAAATACAGAAACATATAAAACATTGGAACATTAAACGACATATATCAAACACCCAAACTAAAATTAATGACGATTTACAAAACAACAATACAGTCAAAGAAAAGAAATGATTTATATTATACCCTAAAATTAGAGCACAACTCCTAACAACATAAAATTGGTAGATGAACCCAAAAAAACACCTTATGTAACTCAATGAATTTGAAGATAAAACATTTACCTTTTCAATTGTCTGCTATATAATGATATTTATTACATATATTTTTGTAACCATAACTTATTTGCATCAAATTTGAACTAAAATGTCCCATAAACCGGTGCATTCATAAAGACACTAACTCAGATTCAAATCTCCAAATTACAATAAGGTGACCTGTGCCCCACAACTCTATGGACATTCTAGTCTCTCTTCAATCAAGAAAGTCAAAACTTAAAGACAATTTATATTAAAACTAAAAACCAAGAATACACCTTGCCTACAGAATGAGAGCAGCTCTAGACCAATTTGGCCAAAATAACGTATATCAATGCTTTTATAAATTAAAAAATGAAGTGCTCAAAAAAATCTGACCTTGATACACAGACTTCACGAGTTGATCAATTTTTCCCGCTTGCCGAAACACCAGAGGAGAAGAAAAAGTGGGGTGAAATTCAGAACGATGGGAGTCCATTGTTTGATGTAAATCAATAGAAATGCCTGCGGAATCATAGCCTCTGTATTCCAGGCGTCTCAGACCATTGAACAGAACCTCCATAATGTATCTCCTTTCTCGAGACACATTGTAATTCAGGTATGCAAAAATCCCACACATTTTTAGGCCTGAAAAAAATAAATAACAGAATCCGCAACAAGAGAGACAACTTGTTTAAGGGACCAGAAGATGGAGGAGCCTAATTTCTCACGGATCTGAACACCCACAAAGAATTTTGCATTTGGGTGTCCCGTAATCAGTCATATAATTGCAATTCTTATTAGGAATGAAAGAATTTACAACAGTCAAATCCGTGCCATGAAAGTTGTGGATGTCTAGAAATTTTCAAATCGAGCTATGTTAAGTCTTGGGATTGTTTTTTTATCATTTGGTGAAGGAAAGGGTATGATAATATAAAATGTGGGTCTGTAGAGACAAAGTCAAGAAAAAAAAAACAAGACTGAAGACCGATCAAGTATGTTCAGACTTAACAGGACAACGCATACTTTGATGTACTCGAATTGATTTTTAAATTTTAAGGATTCATTGGATAATCCCAAATCTATAGGTATTGTCTTTGTCTTGGCATAAAGCCATAATAAGTACACAATTTTTTTCAGTTAAATTGTGTGACACTCTGAATGGGACAGCTAGATATATTCCCTAGGATGGTAAGCATTATTCCTTAAGGTAGTAAGCATTTATGGAGATAAAACCTAAGCTTAACACACTTTCGATAAGACCAAACATAATGCTTGAGAACAGTAGAGGTAGTTATCCAACAGATATTCAAATAGAATGTGGTGTTTGGTATGTTCCAAAATTTATTCATGGTTTTGTGCGTGCTGTGTGTAAAACGTGTGTTTCGTGTCGTCCTCCTAAGTCCTATGGGCCACCCTGTGATCTAATGACCTTTAGATTTTATGGAGCTTACCATCCACCTAAACATTGACACGATGAGTCATAATAATATTAAGCACTAACTTTAGAGAAAGATAAAAACTTTAGTAAAAACTTTAGAAATTCTAAATTGGTTTGAATGATTTTTTTTTTTTTTTTAAAAGTACTTGCCTTCAACAGCTTATCTAGTTATTAATCTATTAATAGTAAATTAGGATTATTTTTCTTGTCTGAGAAATTTGATAGAAATTTGAACTTTTTCTATGTCAAGATGATAAAATTTTAACAAAAGATCATTGAAAAATATTTATCTTACTGTGATTGGCGATAATTTGAAAAATCATCAGTTTTTTAGAATTTAATTTTTTACTTCATTATCTAAACTTCAAAATTATTTTTTGTCACTACAAAATCTTTATTATTTATAGTTATAATATTAATAATATTATTAATATCCATTATTAACACTTCTTCATATATTATTAATATAATAATAAGCATAAACATAAATATAATATAATATAACAATATAATAAAAAACAAAAATATCATATAATACTATATAAAAATATTATATTATTAATATTTATATTCTCATCACCGAAAATGAAGAAGCTGCTGAATGTGTCCATATCTAAGGTTTCTTATGGAGTAGCTTCGGGTAATCACTATGGAGTTGTGATTAGGAAATCCAAACCGAGGTAAAAATACAAACTTAATGCCTTGATATGAAGATCCAATCTCATAAGGGTGAAGGAGCTTGCACCCAAATGCTCCAAGATATACCCTAGATATTAAGAAGAGATGTGAAATGCTCTCAAGCTCACAAGTGCAACTCAATAAATTGCTTAGCTCAATGGATATTTTGGCATGGTAACATTACTTCGAAATTAGATGATCAAATGGCTTGGAGGATGTTGTATTTATAAGCATTTTGGAGAGATTTTGATCCAATAGTTGAGATTGATTTAGGAGATCAATGGTGGAGGATGAAGATGATGTGGAGGGTTTAGATTTCATCTTAGAAAATAGAGAGCTAGGAATAAAGATGAATTTTATATTCATCTTGGAAAAGGGGTGAATTAAATGAGGTTGGGTGAGATAGATTATTTGTGAATTAAAAATTCACATGGGGAAGGGTAAGAGTGGATATTAATGAGTTATGACATGTGTAAGGGGTGTAAGAGATATTAAATGAAGATTATGATACGTGTATAAAAAATTGATTTATATGAGATATATTTCAATTTTTTATTTGTGAGATGTGGGGAGGTGTTAATTAATGTTTGACCATTTTAGTTAGGGTGATTAGCCTAATTAATAAGGCTGGGAATGGGTTAATGGGAGATTTAGATTAATTAAATAAAGTTTTATTTAATTAATCCTAGGGCTAGGATGAGATAGGTTAGGGTAGACAATTAAATAATGACTATTTAATTACCTACCTAGGGTAGGGATAGGTTAATTAATAGGCTGAATTAATTAGTTAAACATGATTTAGCTAATTAATTAGATTTAATGAGGAGGGAGAAATTAACCAAATAAATATTGCATATTTATTTAATTAATTAACTAAAATTGAACTATTGAATTAATAAAATTAATCCAATTGTTGGGGATAGAATGATGAAAAATTAGGTGATGAAGGGATAAATAATTAAATAAAAATTTAATTAATTGATTAGAAGGGAAATTGGTATGTTTAGGGATGTCAGGGGTCGGTTTGACGATGAAGACATTTTTAGGTGTCTACATTTGCCCCTCTTTGACGTGGCGTCAGGGCCTGGTAGGGAAGTGGCGTCAGGTCAAAGAAAAAAATATGCCCTAGCTGCCGAGAAGGAATAAAATGAGTGAGGGATGCCCCTTCGAGAGGTCGGTGAAAAATAAAAAAATTTCGGGCGAGTTCTCGAAAGGACGCGATGGGAGTGAAAGTTGGATAGAGGATGGAAAAAGAAGATGACATGAAGAAAAGGGAGGAACAAGGTTGTGATCTACACCTTGGAGGGGAAAAAGAGTTGGTGGAAGGATGACGTGGCTTACTATAATTAGAATAGTGGGCCCTAAGGGTGCCACATTTGCACGCATTGAGTTTTGAGAAGAAGAAGCGAAGCAGAGATGGCAGACCGCAATCCCTGGTTCCCGCAATACACCCACATTTTTTAGCGTTTCCGATCATATGGCTGGGCACCGCAGGCTAGACCCCAGGTAGGGCCTAACCCTAGCTTTGTCATTTTTTGATTTTATCACATTTTTGGGCTTCAAGAATTGGGGATTGGCATTGTGGCACTATCGCAAGATCGCACGATGTTAAAAATAAGTAGATTAGCGCAATCCTCTAGATTGGCGCTATCTGCTAGGGTAGAACAAGAGCAGATTGGCGCCATATGTTTAATGTTTTGGTGCCATCCTTTGTATTAGCGCAATGTGTGCAGGGTTTAAGATTTTGGCATTTTGGTGCCAAATAGAGAGTAGGGTAGCGATATATTCTAGGTAAGTGCTACGCTGAATAACGGTGCTATCTTTAAGATTAGCGCAATGTGTAGGAGTAGCGCTATACTTGATATAGGCACTATCGAGAAGGGTGGCGCCATTCGTTAGGTTGGCGCCAAATGGAAGGGTAGTGCCATTTGTTTAAATGGTGCGAAAAGGCTGCGCAGTAGCGCTATATTGTGAATTAGCACCCTAGGGAAATGTGGTAGTGCCATCATTAGAAATGGCACAAAATATGGTCTGTTGTGGTGCCAAAATATTTTTGGCTTTCAACATTAGAAGAAAGGGGTGGATTTGGAAAAAAGATAGGTAGATTTTTACCAGAAAACTGTGGATGCAGGATACGAGGTCATTTATAGTGTCCTCGCGGGAGCGACGCGTGCCATCTGTGATGGCGCTATTTGATCAGTTTGATGATGCCACCTGGGCTCGACTAGCAAGGTTAGGGCTTTTGACAGCTTCATTGATGCCAGTGCTGCGAGCTCATAGAGCTCTGATTACAGCTATTGTAGAGCGGTATCGGCCAGAGACATGTTCATTTTTGCTTCCTACTGGCGAGATCACCATCACTCTTGAGGATGTTTATCGCATCCTCAAGCTATCGATTCATGGTCGTCGGGTGACATATGACACAAGGAGGGGACGGAGGGCCTTGATTAGAGTATTTGGTCGCGATCACATTGCTTTGTCAGCAGATGGGAGGGAGATGAGCTATGAGGGGACACTGGCGGCGAGTGCAGATCACTTTGCTTTATTCTTGTGCACATTGATCGGTGGCGTAGTAATGCCAGATAGGAGAGGCAGGGGATTTTTGGTTGGATGGGGAGAGGTGATTAAGGGTATGGTTCGACATGAGATAGTGTATGCCTAGGGATCGGCGATGTTGACACAGCTCTATCATGAGATGCATATAGTTGTTTATCATCATGATTCAACTTTATCAGTCGGGGTTACTTTGTTGCATGTGTGGATTTGGGAGCATATTCTGGTCACTCGATCGAGATGTGGGTACTATCGTCGTTAGTTTGAGGCCTTTGTTTTCTTGTATCAAGATACCGAGTGTACATACACCAAGCAGGTTCAGTATTGGAGGCGGGTTTTGGATGACGTCATTCGGGTTACCTATCAACCATACATCGGAGTGGAGCCCTAGCCAGATGACGATGTTCACTGCCTTTCACTTTCCAGCAGCGCTACCTGATAGGTCGCGGGGACCACACGATTGATATGTATCTACCGTCGTGAGTTATGCAGCAGTTTGGGCTACGACAGGATGTTCCACAGCCGATGGCTATTTTTGCACAGACCTGTCGAGATGCCCGTTATTGGCCTACAGCCATACAGCCCCGGGTTGCCCTAGAGGATTTTGTGGCTTTGGAGCCGTTGATGTGGGATTGGCAGAGTGTGGTTAGGGATGCAGGCACTATTCCTGCATATGAGACATGGTGGCGGGTGTGGCAACCTACACGATTCACAGACCCTGCAGAGGAGGTAGTCCTCGCAGAGGAGGCGACAGCATCAAGGGATGAGAAGTCTGAGGAGGATGGAGATGATGATTCTGATGGAGATGATTTCTTGGAGGAGAGTGAGGAGATTATTGCAGACTATCTTGTGGAGGTTGGAGGGGACGGGGAGGAGAGGGAGGTTGGGAGAGATGGGGAGTCGATGGATGTGTTGGCAGCAGCAGCAGCAGCTGGACAGGTCAGGCTCCGGGGAGAGGGGCAGGCAGGCGGTAGCTCATAGTTGCTCCAACAGCAAGTGCAACAGGGGGTACCCGTACAACAGGTACGTGTGGAGCAGGTTCAGATCAGAGTGGTGCCGAGGTAGGGAGCACCTTAACAGCGTGGGGGACATCCTAGGGTAGGTAGGGGTGTTCTACCCCCACCACAGGTATCGCAGCAAGACAGCAGGTAGAGGCAGGTACTTCAGTGGTAGGTGGAGAGTCAGGGCTTTGAGGGTTCTCATCTCGTCGACGGCGTCAGAGTGGAGAGGAGGAGGAGATTAAGACCCTGCGGGGACAGGTGGCTGTGCTGGGGGTGCAGTTAGCCCAGGCATAGGGTGAGATAGTTGCTTTGACAGGGAAGCGGGATGCTGCACTTGCGAGAGCTTGGCAGGTGGAGGCTACGGTGTCTAGTTTACAGGCTTCGGGTGCCAGTATGAGCCCAGTTTTGACATTGATGTAGACACAGCTGGCTCGGGTACAAGGACAGTTGTTAGAGGCCAAAGGACGAACGGATTATTATCGGGGCCTCTATCATGCGGTAGTTCCTGCAGAGCAGTGTGTACCGAGCTACAGTCAGCTCAGTGGATCCAGGACGTCTGGGTCACATAGATCTAGATCAATTCAGTCTATTCAGCAGCTGATGGGTCTCCCATCATATGTGCCCCAGCAGGCTACACAAGTATAGGTTTAGCCGCAACCACAGCCACAGCCACCACCATGACCAGGATCCCCTCCTGAGTCAAAGAGAGGGTCCTCTATGTGACAGTTGTGTCATTTTGGCCCTTGGAGGCATTGTATCATGACATGTTTATTATTTTTGATGTATATACATGAGCGATGTGCATTTTTGCGATGATGATATATGAGATGATACTTTTTTATGGCCTATTTGTTTACCTATGATGCCTTTATATGATTATGATGATGCTTATGTTGATGGATGCAGTATGCTTTATGGATTATATGCTATGGATGTGTTGTGTTTATACACTATAGTATGTTGATGTTATGGATGTACCTATTGATGTAATATGATGGATGTAATGGTGGTTTGCTTATTTTGATATATGCATTTTTGTGATTTTATGGACTATGATGCATAATGTAAATAAATATTCAGATTAATAAATATTTATTATGGATGTAAAATGTAATGCAATGGAAATGTATGTTTATCTTAATAAACACACGTTATGTATGAAATATGGATATGCAACTAGATGGTTATAAAATGCAACTAAATTATTATGATTATGATTATGAAATGTAACTAAATGATTGTGCTATGCGAGTAAATGTAACTAAATGATTATAAAATGCAATTTAAAGGATTATGATATGCAATGTAATGATTATGGAATGTAATTTAAATGATTATGGAATGCAAACTAAGTTCAAATTAAATGGTTAGATGAAATGCAATTTAAATGATTGTGGAATGGAATGTAATGATTTATGAAATTTCACTAAATGATTTTTAAAATGCACCTAAATAATTGCAAACTAAATGATTATGATATGCAACTAAAGGGTTCTAAAATGCACCTAAATGAAATGCAAATTAAATGATTATGATTATGCAACTACATGATTCTAAAATGTACCTAAATGAAATGCAAATTAAATGATATATGAGATGCAAACTAAATGATATGTGAGATGCAAACTAGGTGCAAATTAAATGATTAGATGAAATGTAATTAAATGGAGAGTAAATGATTATGATATGCAAACTAAATGATTTTAAAATGCAAGGTAAATGATATATGAGATGCAAACTAAAATGATTATGCTATGCAACTAAATGATTCTAAAATGCACCTAAGTGATTATGAAATGATTAAGTCTTGACACACATGATGTTCTTCATTGAACGATGGGTGGTGGGGCTGTGTGATAGGGGAATAGGTGTGGAGAGGATAAGGGTGATTGGCTACGGCTAGATGGGGGGGTGGGGTTGGAGATGAGGAAATTGCTAGGTCATAAGACACCACGTCATTGAGGGGAGATTTGTGTTGGCTTAGGATGTGTTGAGTGAGAATAAGTTGGAGGATTGGGATTAGTGAGGGGATTTGGGAGGGGGGGGTAAGCTAGGTGATTACGAAATCTAGGCCTAGATGGTATAGTTCAATAAATGATTAGCAGGATGATTTGAGCTAGTAACAGTAGTTGCATAACATTAATTAAGAGCATTTCTTAGTTTATTATAGCAATGTAGGATGCCTTCCACAAAGGTATGAAATGACCTGAGTGTTGATGTGTATATTCCACGATTGCATGGACTAGACCCACAAACAATAGGTTGATGTCATGGATGCCCAAGGTAGTATAACCTTGCCTAGGCAAGGAAGGGGACTCATAGCTGTTGATACTCATAGTACATATAAGGTATTGCTTCCTGTATATGTAAATGAGGCACTGCATGCTAGAACTGACCCGGGCTTCAAGATATGAATACTATCCCTGACGTCAATAAAAGCAACCCACAAGCACATCATACAAAAGCGCTGACCATGTCCCCTCTAGGTGTCGTCCTCTACTGACCATGATATGATGAGATCAGGGTGGCTTTGGAATTGACCTAGAGTGAGACAATGAGATAAAAATCAATAATCAAAAAGACCAACAAAAGATACAAATAGCCATTGTGTGCTCTTGCCAAGATTAGTGTTGATATGATGACAGATTCTTGTCCATTGTAGGAACGATATATCCTAGGACGTGAATTGGTTGGATGTTGAATAATTTTCTGAAAGGTGGGCAAAAGTATAGTCAGGCCATGTGTTGACTTATAGTTGGTATGTTGATGGATGATTTTTGCGTTAGGGACCATGCTTCAAGCGTATACCCAGTGTGTGTATCATTTATTGGGTCCAGCAAGCTCAATGACTGGGGACCATTCAAACGGGTTGGATGGGTGCATCTTATGTACCTGAGTACTGGATACTTCCTTCGTATTCCACACTACCTACATACCCTATGTCCACGGGATCAAGGTACTTTCAAGATGCGGCAAGATGAATATGTAGTTCTGGCATGACTTGATGATGTGGGAATGGTTTAGGATGGGTGTGATGCTGAGGGTTGATGTTGATGGTCATGAGTTGCAGCGAGATCGATGTATGGGGGGTGATTTGCAGTGAATTGTTAGGAAGGATTTTTAGATTTTGTGATTTTCTATTATTTTTGAATTTTTTTTAATTTTTCTATTGTTTTTGGATTTTTTTATTTTTCTATTGTTTTTGGATTTTTTAATTTTTCTATTGTTTTTGGATTTTTTGATTTTTTTTATTGTTTTTGGATTTTTTAATTTTTCTATTGTTTTTGGATTTTTTGATTTTTTTATTGTTTTTGGATTTTTTTATTTTTCTATTATTTTTGGATTTTTGGATTTTTCTATTGTTTTTGGATTTTTGGATTTTTCTATTGTTTTTGGATTTTTCTATTATTTTTGGATTTTTTGATTTTTCTATTGTTTTTGGATTTTTTTATTTTTCTATTGTTTTTAGATTTTTTCGATTTTGCAGCTGTACAAAAGGAAGCTTACAAGGATCCTCGTTCCACGAATTAGCCTTGGGTGGGATATTGCAGGGTGGGCGATAGGATTTGATGTTTCAGAATTCCAAGCCATGGGATGTGTGCAATATGGAGTGTTGTGACGGAAAGAGGACTTATTAGGTGGTAGAACCGGCCACTACACATGGCGCCTGAGACAGGTTTTCACCATGGTACCAATCCAAGGTGTCACCAGAGTGATTTTCACCATTAGAAGTCTTTATTGCACTCAGGTTTTTTTATTTTTTTATTTTTTTAATTTTTTTTATTTTTTGCTTGGGGTACTCGATGGGTTATGCGTAGAATTTCTCCAGGTGTAGAATGTTCATAGGCTCATCCAGAGGCTGCCCCTCAGATGTTGCAATCTGGTATGCTCCTGATCCATAGCTAGTTGTGATGACATAAGGCCCTAGCTAATTGGGCTCAAATTTTCCTTTCTTAGGGCGCTCCTGCAAGTTTTTCTGGTTTTCCATAAAGACAAGGTCGCCTACTTCAAATTTTTGGTTCCTGATTTTCTTGTGATAGCTCCTTCTGAGGTGATTTTGATAGGCCTGTAGGTGGTTCAATGCATCCAGGCATTTCTCATCCAGTAATTCTAGCTCATGCAACCTTGCGACTCGGTATTCCTCATCATTGATTATATTTTGCAGAGATACTCTTAGGGATGGGAGCTCGACCTCAATAGGTAAAATGGCTTCGAATCCAAATACAAGGGAATATGGGGTGGCTCCTGTGGGGGTACAGATGCTTGTGCGATAGGCCCATAAGGTGAGATTGAGCTGGAGGTGCCAGTCACGGCCGACTTCATTAACCATCTTTTTTAGAATGCGAAGGATGGTTTTATTTGAAGCTTCTGCTTGACTGTTTCCTTGAGGGTAATATGGAGTGGAGAAATGGTGTTGGATTTAGAATTTTTGCACAAAGTGCTAACTTCCTGGTTCTTGAATGGTTTTCCATTGTCAGTGATGATGGAATGAGGGATACCATAACGACATATGATATAATGGAGGATGAACTTGGATATCTGTGTCCCAGTGGTGAAGGTGAGTGGTATTGCTTCCACCCACTTAGTGAAGTATTCGGTAGCTGTGATGATGAATTTATGGTCATTGGATGATGGTGGATGTATTTTGCTTACAAGGTCAAGCCCCCACTATGAGAAAGGCCACGATGTCGTGATTGGTTGCAATTCTTGTGCTGGTGCGTGAATGAGATCTCCATGCTGTTGACATGGCAGGCATTTTTTTACAAACTGGTAGGCATTTTTTTACAAACTGGTAGGCATCTCGTTCCATGGTTTTCCAATAGTATCCGGTCCTCAGGATCTTTTTAGCGAGAGTGGGTCCACTTGAATGTGCCCCACAGATGCCCTCATGTACCTCTTGCAAGGCCACTTCAACTTCCCTAGAGTCTAAACATCGTAAAAGCATGCCATCAAGACTCATTTTGTAAAGGGTATCTCCTACAAGTGTGAAGCGGGAGGCTCGGCGGATGAAATTTTTTCATTGTGAGGCAGATAGGCTAGGAGGGATGATGTTATCATGGAGATATAGATAAGTTTCTTGATACCATGGGGATAAGGGACCAACGACTTTGCACACTAGCTCTGATTGGGGAACATCATATACTGGAATAGGGAGCTCTTCTATCAGGAATTCGTACTTCTTGCTATCTTTCTTCATGTTGACTAGGGATCCGATGGTTGCCATGGCATCTGCAGCTTTGTTGTTTAGCCTTGGGATTTGTTCAAAGTGGACGTCATCCAAATAGTCTTTAAAGTCATCAACCATCTTTTTATAAGGTAGGAGTTTGTCATCCTTAGTCTTGTACTCATTGTTTACTTGCCTGATGACCAGTTGAGAGTCTCCATACACTATCATCTTTTCAATTCTCCATTTGATTGCCATTCAGAGACTTGTGATAAGGGCCCCATACTCTGCCACATTGTTGGTACAAGGAAATGTAATTTTGAATGACTTGGGGATGGTGTCACCTTGAGGGGTAACAAACAAGATGCCTGCGCCTGAGCCTCTGTGTGTATATGACCCATCGAAGTACATTTTCCATGTTCCTGTTGCCGGTGCTATTGTCAAGATGGTTTCGTTAGGGAACTCTACCAGTGTAGGATATTCTACAGGAATGGGTGCTTCAGCCAGCTGATCAGCGATAACCTATCCTTTAATAGCCTTTCTCTTGGTATATTCAATGTCAAATTCATTGAGGATCATGACCCATTTTGCCATTCTTCTAGTAAGAGCATCTCTATTTAGCAGATATTTTAGTGGATCGATCTTGGCGATGAGCTTAGTTTTGTGATTGAGCATGTAGTGTCTTAATTTTTGTGATGTAAAGACAAGGGCTAGACATGCTCATTCAATTTTTGTATAGTTTAGCTTGTAGGATATCAAGGTGCAGCTAATGTAATATATGGCTCTTTCCTTCCCTTGCTCATCGTGTTGTGCTAATAAGGCTCTAATAGCTATTTTATGTTTCTAAGATGTATAATAGGAGGGGTTCTCCTTGCCTTGGCGGAGTCAGAATAGGGGGATTAGCTAGGTATTCTTTTAGCTAGTCAAAGGTAGCCTGACATTGATTGTCCCAGACAAAAGCTATATCCTTTCTGAGTAGATGTTGGAACAGTTGACATTTATCGACAAGTTGAGCAATAAACTGACGAATGGATTGGAGTTTCCCTTGCAGACTTCGTAGTTGTTTTAGTGTTTTCGGAGGAGACATTTCAGTGATGGCTTTGACCTTTGCGGGGTCTACCTCAATTCCTCTTCTGGAGACTATGTATCCTAAAAGTTTTCCGAAGGTGACCCCAAAGACACATTTCTTTAGATTCAAGCGAACATTGTATTGCTCTAGTCGGTCGAAGATCTTTGCTAATAAATCCAGATGTTCCTCCCTTATCTTTGATTTTCCTAGCAAGTCATCCACATAGTCTTCCATGATGTGGTGGAAAAGATCATGGAAGATGACAGTCATGGCTCATTGATATGTGGCTCCAGCATTCTTTAGGCCAAAAGTCATTACCACCCAACAGTATGTCCACCAGGGACATATAAAGGCTGTCTTATGTTGGTCCTCCTCTGTGACCCTGATTTGATCATACCCTAAAAAACCATCCATTAGGGATAACATTTTGTGTCCTACCGTAAGATCCACTATCATGTCAATGTTTGGTAAAGGGAAGTCATCCTTTGGGAAAGCTTTGTTAAGATCTCGGAAGTCAGTGCAGCAATGGATTCGGCCATTAGGTTTGGCTACTGGTACTAGGTTAGAAATCCACTCGAGATAATCAATTGGTCGGATGAACCCAACATCTAGTAGTTTCTTCAATTCTGCTTTGATTAGGAGGGCCACCTGAGGGTTCATTTTTCTCATCTTCTATTTCACTGGTTTTGCATCAGGCCGTACTGCAAGGTGATGGACGACCAAAGTGGGATCTAGCCCTGGCATGTCTGCATAAGTCCATGCAAAATTGTGATTTCTGCATTTGAAGAAGGCTAAGAAGTTGTCCTGCTCCATTGCGCTACTGAAGGTGATTTTTGGCTCTTCTTTCGTCCCAAGATTCATCTCTTGAGTTAGCTCCACCAAGATGGGTGATCTGTCGGGATATACCTTCTCTATCTCAGGAAGGCCCATGCTTCCATCTCCTAGCATCTCGTGGAGGTTTTCACCAGGAGATACGTCCTTTATTTTTACTTTTTTGGGATCTGACACTACCGTGGAACGGTTTTCACCATCAGATCCATGTTTGATTTTTATATTTTTACGACTGGAAGTAGGGGTTGTCTCCCTAAAATAGGCAGCTGTATCAAGTTCCATAATGTATCCGACTTTATGATCTCCCAGGGGGAAGTGATCTCTAACCCCCATCATTTCAGCGATTGCTTCATCATTTGGTGCTACGTCGAAGATAGGAGGTCCCTGTTGGTCCCAGTCTATGAGGTTTGGGTATATGAGGGGTAAGTCATTGGATGAAGAGGTTAGGGAGGTGACTGTGTATATGGTACATATGGATGATTCAAAGAATTCAGTGAAGTCACTAAAGGAGTCTTAATGGCCCATTTTGTTGACATTATCGACTTCAAGGGAGACTGTAGCGACCTCAGCTAGGATACATTCACTAGTAGTGAGGATACATTATCGTTGACCATATCCTAACCCTTGAGTATAAGGATTTCTTATCGCTTGGACTGGTTCCACGATCCCTTGTTCATGAAGGCCAATACCGTCTTGCCCTTTATAGCCCATGTTTTTGACAATCTTTGACCCTTTTCCATAGATCTCTGTTGGTATTATGAGAACTTCTTGCTCAGTTTCTTTATCTTTATATAGCCAGGATGATATGTCTTCGAGTACATCTTGATCCAGGAGATGTTTCTTCTCAAAGGTAGGTGATGGTTTACATTTGATGACAACTGTATTGGCTTCTTCTTTCTTTAGGATGCCAAACATTTTAGGGTTGGGTAATGTGCCCACACAAAAGGTACCATGTAGGTCATATTCCCCACATCCCATGTCACTAAGTTTGATCTTGACCTTGGGCGATGGAGGTGTTTGGGATGAAGTGGTGGCAATGTTGGCGGGGTCGATGTATGAGGTGGATGTTGTGGGACTGGCTTTTGTGATGGCTTTGTTATACGGACAAAAGGTGTGGTCATGGCCTTCCAAGAAACTGCAGTATTGGAAGGGGCGGGGGGTCGGTGTAGATAGTTACTTCCGTGCCATTGTGAGGGAACTTTAGACATTGATGGAATGTAGAGGGGACCGCTTGCATGGCGTGGATCCACGGTCGACCGAGAAGAATGTTGTAAGGGAGATCAAGATCAAGGACCTGACATTTTGTTTCCATTATCTTTTGTCCCACTTGAATAGGGAGCTTGATAGTACCCTCAGATAGTCATTCAATGTCATCATACCCTTTGATTGTTATGCATTCACTGGTGTCTACAACCACATCCGAGTATCCCAAGTGTTTTAGTAATTTAAGAGTGCATAGATTTAGGCCAGAGCCACCATCTATTAAGACTCTCTTGATGATATGCTTGTGGATGTGGACTTCGATGTGCAAGGCGTCATTATGTGAGTTCTCAGAAGCGGGAAGGTCCTTTTCTGAGAAGGTGAGATGATGAGGCGTAGTGATATGGCCCACCATGGCTTGGAATTGATTCACATTCAGGTTGGCAGGAACTTGGGTTTCCAAGAGTACTTTATCAAGGACTTCCTTATGGAGAGGTGATGTGCGAAGTAGCTCAAGTATGGAGATTTGCGTAGGGGTCTTTCCTAGATGTTCTAGGAGGTTATATTTATTGGTAGGCAATGTGCATACAGTTGGACGATTGGGTAGGGGGTCTGATGTGGATGAGGGTGTTTGATCAGTGGTAGGGGCTATACGGATGGATACGCAACCACGGCGAGCTTTGACGGTGCAATCGGGTGCTTGAGCCCGAATGGTGATTGTGTTGACATGGTTAGACAACAATTCTATCCGCCCTATAATAGAGTCATAGGATGCGGGAGGTGGGGTGACGTTGTAGGCTTGATTAGACAATGAGGCCTTGTTATGATTGGGCAGTGGATCCTTGTAAACTCCTAGATTAGCGTTGGGTGATGGTTGGGTGCTTTGCTCAAGGCTGACTTTGTTCTGATCTATGAGGTCTTGCACACAATGCTTTAATTTCATGCAATCAGTGGTCTTATGGCCCACAATGCGGTGGTAGTCGCAGTAATCATTTTCGTTGTACCATGCAACTTTGAGCTCACTCTCTTGGTGGGGCTTAACAGGTGGGAGAGTTATCAAACCTTTCTTTAGACATCTATCGAGGATATCCTCGATTGGTTCCCCTAGAGGTGAGAATTGCCTTCGAGGTTTGTTTTGTTTAGATTGCCCCTTTGGGATATTTACATTTGCAACATATGTACTTGAGGGTGTTTGATTTTGTACATGTTGGACGGCCTTTACATCAGTAACACCGTTGTTTAGGGTGTTTTTGTTCTTTCCCCAAAAGCATGATTTTCGTTTGATTGCGTGTTGTTATTGTTGTTGTTTGTATTGGGGACGTTGATATTGACTTTGTTGTTGTTGTTGTAGGACTTGTCGTATAATTTGATCGATCCTTTGGCAATAATGGCCCTTTCTATGGTAGTACCTTTATCAATGACTTCTTTGAAGGTAGACGCACAAAGGATCTGTAGATGGAACCCTATTTCTTGATTTAGGTTAGTCACAAACATGGTGACTAATTGCTTCTCAGGAATTGGCCAAGGGAGTTTGCTTGCTAAGCCTGTCCACCTCTGCAAGAAGGAAGCGAAGGATTCTCTGCTCTTTTGTTTTGTATTGCAAAGGTCTGTCATAGATATTTCATGTTCAAAATTATAGGAGAAATGATTGACAAATTTTTCTGCGAGCTCAGGGAAAGACCTAATGCCTCGAGGAAGATGTGTGAACCATTCAGCGGCTTGATCACCGAGGCTTCTTGGAAACAGTCTCATTAGATATGTATCGTTGTTTGAGACTTCTAAGAAAGCAATGTAGAACTCCCTAAGATGATCCCTATGGTCTCCCTTTCCCTTGTACTTGTCAAATTTGGGCGTTTCAAAATTTTTGGGGAAAGGGGGCATGTACAGTGTTCGATCAAACGGATAGGGACAAATATCCTCAAAAGAATAATGTTTGTGCTTGCTCCCAGTTTGAATATTGTCGACCTTTTGAATCAAAGCTTGTACAACACTTGTTAGATCTGGGGTTGGTGGCGGTTGTGGTGTGTAGGTTTGTTGATTGATGAGGTGTTGGAGATTGGGCGGGATTTGATGTTGGAGGTTTTGGGAGATCATGTTTTGGTATTGTGGGTTGGTGTTTTGGTTGAGTTGTGCGAGATATTGTTGGTAGGCATGGATTTGTTGGAGAATATGAGGAGGTATTTGAGGATTGGGATTATGTTGTGTTGATGGCGTTCCAGAATTTTGTAGATACGTGAGATTAGATGGATTGACATTGGATGGGTTGATGTTGGATAGACTGGCATGAGATGTATTGATGTTGGATGAATTGGTCATGTTGTAAGGTGGTTGTGAAAATAATTGTCTCATGTAGGCTATGGTTTGAGGGTTGAGTGGAGGCACACTTGTGGAAGCACTTGCATGCGTGGGGTTCCCTTGGATGCCCAAGGTGATTTGTGGAATGGAAGAGTTTACGTTAGTTATGGTAGTGGATGTGATGACGGGTTGGGAGGTGGTAGGATTGGAGATGTTTGTGGAAATCATAGATGTGTTAACATTAAAGCTTGTGGGGGTGGTAGATATGACGGGAGTTGAGGTTTGAGAGATGGTAGGTTAGGTGTTTGATGTAGATGGTTGGGAGGATGTGGTAGGATTGTTGTTAGAGGTGGATGGTTGGGACGTTGTCATGTTGTGGGGTGGTTGGGCACCAATTTTGAGGAGGTAGTCAAGATATCTATTTGTATCCAACCTTAGGACTTTGTCAAACATGTCCATGTTGTTGGCGTCTTGTGTAAAGTTCAAGACATCTTGCTATCTTGGCTAAGGATGGGTGGTGGTGGTGGTTGCAAGAAATGGAAGGGATTTTCATTGGGATTATATGTTGAGATTTGAAAGACCGAAGGTAGGTTGTATGTTTGGTTGATTGGTAGGTTGTTGTCGTTGGTGTTAGGCATCCCTATGCCCATGTGTTGTCCAAAGTTTTCCATCGCTTGATTCTTCTTGTGTTGTGATCTAGTTATGGGCATGCAAGTGTATGGATTTGATTTTGAGGTGAATGAAAGGGGGATGGAGACCTTAGAGAATTCAGATTGATTTATTGGACCCAAAGATGGATGTGGTAGTGGAATGGAGTAAAGGAAAAGATGAAAGGGTGATTGTATTGTGATAAAGGATAGATTTTCACTTCTAAGAGATAAGGCCTCAAAAAAGTGTCAATCTAAGGATGATAAGAGTGGATGATATTGATTTCTTTACACAAATTTGGACCAAAAAGGTAGATGGTAGATGACATTTGCTTGATGATGATTTGATGGAAGGGATTTTGATGTTGATTTGGAGGGTGAAATTTTTAGATGAACTATATGTTTCTCTTTGTTTGGGGTAGACTAATGACCTTACACAAAGAAGGATGATTATTTTACTTGAAAGGTTGACTAATGAATCTCCAAGCAAAATATGATGTAAAAGATGAAATCTAGATCTAGCTTTAGCTCAAAGGGATGACGATTTTTGGATGTTGGTTGATGGTTCTTTGATGGGTGTTTGGATTTAGAAGATTTTGGATGTGTTTTTGATGAGAGAAGCGAAAGGATTTTGGAATGATTTCTTGTGACAAGGATGTTTGTTTGGTCCAAAATGTATGCAAAGATTAATGAGAATGAATGGATATGAAATTGAGTGGATTATGGTATAGCAAGGGGTCCAATAATGATAATGATTGATTCTCTAAGGTCAAAATGAAGGTATGATTGGAATTTTTAGAACATGGGTGGGGTATTGACAGATTTTTGGGAAGGTGATTATGGATTGTGGTCAGGCAGGTGCTAAAGATTTCAATGGAATTTTTCTTAGTTTCAGGCAGGTCAGTCTACAAATAGTGCCAATCCACAGGTGAAATGGCACAAAAAACAGACAGATATGGCGCTAAAACAGGTCAGTGTTGGTTGAGGCTCTGAAAAAGATAGATTTTGATGACAAATTTGGATTTGTTTTGATATGGAATTTGATCAAATGATTTTTGTTGTTTCTTGGCAAGTTTCTTGAAAGCACTTTGAGCACAATAACACACAATAACCAAGATTTTGTTTGTGAAAAGATGTGGGATTTTCTTAAACAAGCACTTTGTACAACCTAAGTCGAAGATAGGACAATATTTGTTGAATCCCCTAGCTACGCTTATTCAAAGAGGGTAGCTCCAAGATCTTGGTAGCACCAGCTCCCCCTTACAGTGCACTCACTTCTCACGCATACCAAGATCTAGGTTTCCATGAAGGCTTGTCCCTCACCAAACCTTAGGATTGTCCTTGCTACCTCGGCTAAGAACCGCATGAATCGGGGTTGCTTCAAAGGTTACCCTTCTGCGTCAACAAATAGAAGGTTTTTTGGCTCACTAAAACAAAAGTTCGTAGTAAGTGCATTCGTTCAGGTGGCCCTACGTGCGGCAGTGCTACTCTCCACTATGGAGTCTTCCAGCCTTCAAGGGTTACACCTTGGAGGGTTTTGGGGGAGGTTGGCTATCGGTATGACACAACACCACCTATTGCTTATGACTTTCGTCACAAACACATTATTTATATAGCGGCTCGAAAGAACTTGACTTTAGCTTGTTGCCGCTTGGGTCGTTCCCACCTTTCGAAGCAGGGTGGCAGGCCCTCTAAAGGTTTAACAAAAGTAACACAAATACAAAAATACTTTTGATCCCCAAGTTCATACAAGGATGCGAGGGGAGAGCATACGTATATTTTGTGCTTGGGTTACACTAAACAAGGTTCATTTTTTAGTTCTTAGATTATGTTGGGGGTGATTTATGCAAGTGTTGTGAGAAGCTTTTGATTCCCAAGATCACCAATGGTGCGAGGGAAGAGCATACACTTTTCACCACACAAACATTATCACAAAACACTTCATACAATTGATTTGTTTTCTTGTTTAGATGAGTGAAAAATGTAGATTTGTTGTTCTTTTTTATCCAATGAATTATGATGCACTTTGTGGTTCTTTTTAAGCCCAAAATCAAAATGTTTGTAGGTTTGTTAGCAAGCACTTGTTAATTTTAGAGCACCAAATTCACATGTTTTTTCTAAGCTAAGGCACACAAAGATTTTGTTTGTTGTTTGTTGTTGTTTGATCAATTTTAGTGCACCAAACTAAAATGTTGTTTACACTAACATACAAGGGTTCTTTTTTTAAGCACCAATTGAAGTGTTTGTTTAACCTAAAGATAGAAAACCCTACAAGAACTTGTTAGTGGTTTTAGAATGATGATGATGACCTGCAAATAGCTATCAGTCCCTGCACAGAACCCAAGGTTAGTATATAAAAATAGCGCTAAAATAGATACCAAATGGCGCCATCGTCGACTGCAATAGCGCTACTGATAGAAATTGACATAGAACTTGACTGCCCTAGAAAATAGCACTAAAATACGTACAGATAGCACTAATATACAACATAGCGCTAAAAAGACAGACATAATGCACTAGAAAAATAGATAGCGCTACAATAAGTTACAGAATGCACTAAAACTAATGATGGTGCTAATATGTATGGAACAAGGCACCACTACGCGTGAGTTTGAATGGTCTGGTTGACAATGGAATATAGCGCCGCTCTAGGTGCTGATAACGCTGATACGAGGTTGAAATGGTTAGGCCTGCAAAAACAAAGTTTTCCTAACCAAAACAGGGGTTAGACTGCAAAGAGAGGGGTCTTGTTAGTCTTGTTAGCCTAGTGAATGGAAACTAAAACAAGATGAAAGCAAAAATGGTGTGTTTGGTTCTCAAGAAGATTTTGGCATGGCCTCCCCCTCTTCGTGCATGATCCCTACAAAAATAGAGAGCAAATAACTTGGGAAGTCGGTGGGAAAACCAAAAAGTAGAGGAAGATGTGAATAAGATCCAACAAAAACTGCCGTGTCAAATAGCACTGAAACAGTCAGAAGATAGCACTAAAATTCACCACAAATGGCGCCACTGCACAGGTAGATAGCACCACACCTGTAAACACGGCTCAAACAACAAAAACTCACAAAAAAATGATTAGATTGAGACCTTGCGGGTCCCACCGGGCGTGCCAATGTGAGTAGGAAATCTAAACCGAGGTAAAAATACAAACTTAATGCATGCAAAACAAGAAGTTATACCTTGATATGAAGACCCAATCTCATAAGGGTGAAGGAGCTTGCACCTAAATGCTCCAAGATATACCCTAGATATTAAGAAGAGATGTGAAATGCTCTCAAGCTCACAAGTGCAACTCAATAAATTGCTTAGCTCAATAGATATTTTTGCATGGTAACATTACTTAGAAATTAGATGATCAAATGGTCTGGAGGATGTTGTATTTATAGACATTTTGGAGAGATTTTGATCCAATGGTTGAGATTGATTTGGGAGATCAATGGTGGAGGATGAAGATGATGTGGAGGGTTTAGATTTCCTCTTAGAAAATAGAGGGCTAGGAATAAAAATAAATTTTATATTCATCTTGGAAAAGGGGTGAATTAAATGAGGTTGGGTGAGAGATTATTTGTGAATTAAAGATTCATATGGGGAAAGGTAAAATGAATTAAAAATTCATTTGGGGAAGAGTGGATATTAATGAGTTATGACATGTGTAAGGGGTGTAAGAGGTATTAAATGAAGATTATGACACGTGTAAAAAAATTGATTTATATGAGATATATTTTAATTTTTTATTTGTGGGATGTGGGGAGAAGTGTTAATCAAGGTTTGACCATTTTAGTTAGGGTGATTAGCCTAATTAATATGGCTGAAAAAAATTAGGGAATGGGTTAATGGGAGGTTTAGATTAATTAAATAAGGTTTTATTTAATTAATCCTTGGGCTAGGATGAGATAGGCTAGGGTAGGCAATTAAATAATGACTATTTAATTACCTAGGGTAGGGATAGGTTAATTAATAGGCTGAATTAATTGGTTAAACATGATTTAGTTAATTAATTGGATTTAATGAGGAGGGGGAAATTAACCAAATAATATTTCATATTTATTTAATTAATTGGCTAAAGTTGAACTATTGAATTAATAAAATTAATCTAATTGTTGGGGATAGAATGATGAAAAATTAGGTGATGAAGGGGTAATTAATTAAATAAAAATTTAATTAATTGATTAGAAGGGAAATTGGTATGTTTAGGGATGTCGGGAGTCAGTTTGATGATGAAGACATTTTTAGGTGTCTATAAGAGTTTCTCCATCCGGAATGCATGCTTCGTCAGGCATCATTGCCCAGAGCTCACAAGGCGCGGATGTCATG
Organism: Cunninghamia lanceolata; assembly: GCA_027924645.1. Taxonomy (NCBI): domain Eukaryota; kingdom Viridiplantae; phylum Streptophyta; class Pinopsida; order Cupressales; family Cupressaceae; genus Cunninghamia; species Cunninghamia lanceolata. The sequence goes on along the minus strand of BSBN01001859.1, from coordinate 76,033 downwards.
CTTGGTCTTTCTGCTGCGTAGATTTCCTCTCCACTTGGGGTTGCAGGTTCACTCAATGGTCAGGACACCTCAATGTAGGCTCCCACAGATTTCTCAGAAGATGAAGGAAAGACAGATGGGCCCAAGGCAAACAGGAAAATTTCACCAGAAATGGGTTTGTGTAGGGCTCAAAATGGTTTGCTTAGAGATTCATTTGCCGAGGTCATTGATATTGGGGGTGCCTTTTCTACTACCTCCTTTAAGCCTTCCTCCACTTTTAAGGATGCCCAAGCTACAATTGGGGAAGATCCTTGAGGGTCTGGAGACAAAATGGCTAAAATTTTTACCTTTGCGGATGCAGTAAAAAGCAGAAAGGGCACTATGACACGAATTTCATCTGCCTCTCTTTCTGGTGCCCCTTCGGTTGAGATCAAATCTAGGTATGAGTCGATTGGGGCCGCACCAATGCCGCTAAATTCAGGAACGACAAATAGAAGGTAGGTCCAAAGCTCAGATAAACTTCTAAAGGTGAATTTTGATGATTCACTATTGAAAGAGTTGCATGAAAACAAAGAATTTTTCTCTGAGAATGGGTTGATTGGTAGGTTTAATAAATTTTGGCCCAGTCTCCCTGTATTGCATGAATGGATCTCAAATTCTTGGGGGGCTTTGTTGGAAAAAAATCTGGAAATATACCTGAGCTCAAAAGGTTTTTTATAGTGGTCTTCGACAATAAGAAAGACAGAAAGGTCATTCTCAATCGTACTTGGATGTGGGGAGATAGTACACTGTTCCTAAAACCGTGGCATCCAAACTTTGATCTAGCCACTGAATCCTTTTCTGTTATGTTGATCTAGGTTCGCCTCCCAAATCTTCCCCTACATTACTGGTTTGAACTATGTTTTGCAACCATTGGTAATTCTCTTGGTAAATTCATATGTACAAATGCAAACTCAAAAAATTTCATTCACACAACCTTTGCGCAGATTTTGATTGAGATGGATACCTCCAAAGCCCTCCTGGCAAAAATTAACTTGGATGCAAATGGCAAAAGCCGGGTGCAAACATTGGACTGCGAAGGTTTAAATTTTAAATGCAGAAGATGCTATAAAGTTGGACATGTTGTAGTAGATTGTTCAATTGGGAAGTCTCAAGCTAATTGGGAAGCATCATGGTGGAAAGATGCTTCCCCTAAGCATTACTCAGTTTCAAGCTCACCTAAGAATTACAGATTCTTGAAGACTGAACTCATCACAAAGGAGGAGAGGCAGTTGGGTGAGCTCTCTTCCGAATCTAGGGTTGCCGTTGAGGGTGCTCAAACCACAGTTGCAGAGTGTTCCCTCTCCTAGATTCCTACAAATGCACAAATGGATTCCATTGATGAGGTTGGGAAAAATGATTGGCAAACTATAAGGAAAAAAAAGCGGTGCAACAATCAAAACAAGGATGCATGCAAAGGAGTGCAGCTTTAGCCTCACTCTATTCCTGTTGCTGAGGATCAAAAGGTTGAATGGCTTAGCACTCAAAAAAAGGAAAATGTTATCTTCAAGTTAAAGAAGATCAACAACAATTTGCATTATCAAATTAATTCCGGTGTCAACTCTCAGCAAACAACTCCTAGACAAAAGGGTTGAATTGATAATTTGTGATATGTAGTCTTTTCTAATTGAACAAGTAGCATGTAAATGGTAATCTTTTGGGGTTAGTCTGATAGGTTGGATGGTTAGGTATGAGCAGATGGATTTGCAATTGTATATGCATGGCAAAAGATGTACTCCTCTTTTTTTTATTTTAATATAAAAATTATACTTACCAATCAAATATATATATATATATATATATATATAATTAAACATTGTTTATTATGAATAAATAATTAATTATACTATTTCATTAGTATTTAAACTAAAAAAAATTATAAATTATACTATAAATATTACAATTTTGTTATAATATTTATATTGGCTTTAAAAAAATTATTTGTTTAACATTATTGCAATCCAATTTGTCTATACAACAAATATTTATTCTAAGAAGAAAATTAAATCAAATATTATATCAATTAATATTATACTAGTATATTTATATTTAAAAATATATATCTAAAGTACAAGGGATATCTATTTTCCATAGTTTATGGGGGGGTTTGATTCTTTTTTTCTTTTGTGTTTTGCTTTTTTGTGGAGCTGCTTTAGTGTTTGCTTTCATTGCCCCCAGTGATCTGGTTATCGGATGGGGGTTTTTCTTTCTTTCTTTCTCATTGAGCTGCATGCATCGGTGGACAAGTTCGATCCAAGTTCTTCTCTTCCTGGAGGAAGTCAGATCTTTGTGAATTTGGGTAACCCTGGTGAGGGTTTGATGACGAATGGTGGTGTCCGGCTATACAAAGTAAATGGGTGTTTGGAGAGATCGCAAGAATGGATGGTGCTTGTGATACAACCAGATTCTATGGAAGAAGACATGGAGTACTACAACAACCACCTTTCTTGATTCGTGGGTTCACAAGACCTAGAACCTTAACGGGGATTTTGATATTATATTAGCAACCAACAATTTCTTCATGGTGGACTTTTCCTATATTGCCGACAGAAATCAGGCTTTTGAAGGCAGGTCGTACTTCTACAACCAAGTGGGCCTATTCATTAAACCTTATCATGTGGGTTTCAACTCCATTGAGGAGCTCCCTTCTCAGATTCCAATTTGGGTACACCTCCCTCGCTTGCCCTTGGAATGTTGGCGAAGTGATATATTAGAAATGATTGCTCTCTTGCTCGGTAACCCTATTCGGCCCTCTCAACAAACCTTGAATAAAAGGGTTCTTTCCTTTGCTCGAATGTGGGTAGAAATTGACTTAAATAACCCATTGCTGGATTTGGTGGAAATAAGCATTGGGGCAACTTCTTGGACCCAGCATGTAAAGTCTCTCAAATCATCACAAAAGTAAATAAAGTAAATAATACATTTAAGTTACAATATCACAAGTGACAAAAGTAGAATGATGTAATTAATCCACTTAATTACAACTTCACAAGTAAAAGATAAATCTTATAAATATGAATCAAATAAAAGTCATTAAATCTTACAAAAATCTCATGCTCAATCCAAGTGATAGCACTATAAAATAATATACAAAGTCCATTGGCATTCATGCCATATTACATCCAATTACAAGTTATAATAATCATGTACAACAAGAATAAATAAATCAAACACTCTCTAGTCGCCACGAACCCAAATGGTTCTCCTGCGAGCTGAAAGACAGGAACATGGCTCAAGTGTTTTTCCACCCAACCATGAAGCAATTACACTTCCTTGGATCCCTTCATGACACGAAGGAAACCTAGTCCTGCACGAAATGTCTAGCTACCTAGAAACAACTGGCAGGAGGGAACACCCAATGCAACCTGATGTCTAAATGTACAATTCTAATTAATGAAATGCAGATTGTCTCACAACAGGATGTGGTAGAGATATATATCAATCCATTAATAAAGTTTACTGGACATAATATTCATCTTTTTTAATGACAGCTTGTTTAGATCTAAACCTTTAAAACATAGTAACCAGTCAATTCTTGAAAAGAGGAAAAGCCATATCTGATAATCCACATTTGGTATCCTAGCCCAAAAGTAACCCAAACACATTCCTAGATAAAAATCTACTTTCCTTCCCCAATAAATAAATAAATAAGTTAATAAACAAATAAATAAATAAATAAATCAAAATCACTTATAACCACCTCTAATCCCTTTCCCAAGCATCAATAAAGAAAACACACTTTTCAAACAAGCAGTAATGAAGAACATCATAAATCATTTAAAAGAAATATAGCTTTTGAAATCTGATTATATTCTCAATTAATATTTCCATGGCTTTAATAGATAATAGAAAACTAATGATTTTACTTCATATCTAATACTGTTTCATGATTCAAGAAATAAAATCAATAATGACATATGTCAACTCCATTTCAACAATGAGTATCTATGCATACTTATTTCAAATATTATTACTATCTTTCCTCAAGAACAAGTAAATAAATAATAAAATAAAACAATCAATGTTCTCATATAATTCATCATTTGATCATACAATTGCATCTATAAAGCTATTAAATCAGTTTTAAGTACCAAATTTATATTTTATTCATAATTCATAATGTAATAAGCATTCCAAGTTATTTATTAATCTTACTGTCATATCAGTGACATGAACTATTTCGTTCAATAAATATATATATATCGCAATATGTATTAAAATCTTTTAAGAACCTTCCTATCACAACTGTGACAGGAAGTCAAGAAACAAGAAAATAGTCTTCCTGTCGCAACTACGACAGGAACTGTAACATATTTAAAATAAATAATAGAGCTCATAACAAACTTATTGTCACTTAAACGATAGTGATTTAGAATAGATATTTGAACAACAAATAAATAGATGAATATGTCTACAAGAATCTAATATTGTCTTCCAAGTTAAAGAGTTTATTTTCACATTGTTTGATCAATAAGAAGAGGAGTCGATTTCCAAAAAAAGATTGATTTTGAACAACAAACAAGAAAGATAACAGTTATTCATTTTATGTTTGCCAAGGAGTGATTTTATTAGAACTTAGAAATTTGGTTATCTATGGTTTCAACAGTTATGACAAGATCAAGAAAAGAGGATGGTCTACCAAGAATACAAGGAACAACAATTACAGTGAATAAGAACAACAAATACTATAGGGGAAAGGTCAGCTATAGGAATACCATATTTTAAACTAAATTTAATTGTTATTTGCACATTGGTTTGATCATTTAAGAAGAGGCCAATTTCAATTAAAAGACTGGTTTTTTAATAGCAATAAGAATGATATCAACTCTATTATTTATGTATGCCAAAGAGTGATTTTTTTTTATCAGTGATTGGGAATTTTGTTACATTTCAGCTCCAAGGTTAAATACAGTGGCCAAAAAGTGGGGCAATTCACTCAGCATAAAATAAAGAAAAGTAAAGACAATGAATGGAAACAACAGGCCAATTTACTATGTTTAAACAACCATAACCAGTCATTAAGTATTGCATACAAAAATAGGGCAAAATACCTGGATAAATTCACTTGCACAAAAGGGGTCGATTTTGCCTTCCAAGTCATTGCCCTGTTGTCTCTTGTCGCTTCCAGATCCAGAGATATTGTTCGCTTAAAAATGGTGATCGATGCTCAGAAAAAAAATGGTGATCCCTGTGTTTTTCTCACGCCAAATAAAAAATCACATTTTTTATTTTGCTAAACTGCTCACTAACTACTACAAATCTCTTCAAATCCATTCTGGGTTTTGTTCTCTCCCCCAACTTTCCAGAACAGTTTACGGTTTTAAATTTTGTTGATAAATGATAAAGTTATCGTTGTTTTACTATGATTTTTCTTGACTGGTTTTCAAGAACATATTTTTTTAATTAAAAATCCTCCCTAATTTTGGCATCTAGAATTTAGGTTTTTCCATGCTTTTTAATAACTGATGGAAACTTAAGTTTTGCATGAGATTGCATTTAAAAAGGCTTTGAATTTCTATTTAAATTTGAATAAATAACTTAATTAGCTTTTTGTCACTTGCATGCTAGTAATTAAATTATAATACTCTTTATTTTAGATTTCTAAATATAATACTAATATTATTAATACAATTTATCTATTTTTAATAAAACACAAATACTAAAACAACTCAAGAAGTAATTACATAGTAATAATATTATATATTTATCTATTTAATTAGAATAAAATAACTTAATAGCTTTCTGTGGCATGCAAGACAATAAATATTCTTTTAAATTCTTTTATTTAGGATTCTAAATATAATAAATGTTATTTAATATAATTTATTTATTTTCAAATTACATAGTCATTTAAATCAAACAAGAAGTATTTTTTATAATAATAAATATATACCTATTGTAATTTAAATATAATGGTTTAAATCTAATTTAAATATTATCTTCCAAACATTCATATTTATATATAAAAAATAGGAAACGTTTATTAATTATTTAAATAATATAACAATACATCAATTTAATAAAATACATCATTTCAAACATAATTATACCACTCAAAATATAAAATGAAAAGACATTAATATTCATGACTAATCAAGCATTCGAAAGGAACTTACTGTCGCAATTAAACACAATATTTTTCTAAGCATCTAAACATCAATCTCGTTTATTATCCACACAATAATGCATATTAAACCATTCATAATAATGCAATATGATATTACGTGAGTGTGTGAGTGCATCAGGGTTAACCATCCAAATAGTTCTTGTCAAGTGGCTAGAATATCTCTTACTCAACCATGTTCTCATCTTTGACGAGTACCTGCATTCATTTGCGCTCAACTCAACGTCAATAGGTTAGTTCCCCAAAACATAGCCAAAGCAAAACATTATAATCATATCAATAATATTTAATATTAAGTCAACTTTCTAATTTATGCAAATATAACATCATGATAATTACCTTCACATATGTGGAATTTTCTCAAAGTAAAACAATCATAGTAAATGTTTGCTAATCTAGAATAATTATATAGTCCATAAAACGAGATGTGACACAACAATTGGATTATGAGGCATTACCTTTTTGTTGTTGATTATGTCTTGAATATGGCCACCTGCAACGGAAGTGCCCCAAAGCTGCTTCAATTGTTGGTATGGCTAATGCTTCTCATCAGTCTACCTTGAAGGGGGACAAAGGTAAGGCCCCCATGCAGGGGGTGGAGGTGGATAAGGATGGTTTTGTGCCTGTTAAGCCTCGTAACAAGAATAGAGGACAAAAGAGGACCCTTAAAGACAAGTAGGAAGAGGAAACCCTCAACAGGTTTGAAGCATTAGAGGACTTGGTTCAAGAGGAAGGTGTTCCCTTTGAAATGGAAGTTGTTGATAGTACTATTGTTGAGAAGTTCTTGGTGGATTAGCCAAATACTTTTTCCAGCCAGACCCTAGCAGGGGGTCAATTAGCTCAGATGGACACATATCTCCCTTCCTCAGGTCCTGGGCTTGAGGAAATTGGCTTGACAATAAAGACTATTATGGTTCTTGATCCCCTTGGTTCTAGGATCATCATTGAGAAGGTTGTTGGGGACTTTGGTAAAGACAAGTCTCCTTCTCCTATTTTGGGCCTCTGACAAAAACCCCCCAAAAGGGGGGCTCTTGAGAAGCCTCTTAAAGAAGGTAGGAAGAAGGATCAGGAAAAGGTAAAGTTGATTGGAGAGACGTTGGTAGAGTCTGGCTCAGTGAGGACTATTGATTCTCACTTTTCCTAGCCCTAGCGATGATTGTGATATCTTGGAATGTTAGGGGTATGAATAGCATCCCTAGACAAAAGGCTACTCATGAGTTGATTCGTGTTCACTCTCTTGATTTGGTTTTCCTCCAAGAGACTAAGTTGTATGTTGAAAGTATGTTGAATTTGGCTCCTAAGATCTGGGGTAGAGGTCTTTGTCAATATGTGGTGGTGTAGGGTGGCTCAGGGGGACTTGCTTATTTATGAGATCCGTGTAGAGTTTTTACTCTCTAGTGGTTGTCTGGCAGGTGCCCCATATCTCTTTTTGTTTCTAGTCTAGAGTTTGCTGAGAGAATTCTTCTTTCTAATATTTATGCTCCTACGGATCTCCCTGGTAAGGCACATTTGTGGTCTCATATTAAATACTTGTGTTCTTTGGAGCCCTTTCTCCCTTGGATTCTTGCAGGTGATTTTAATGTTGTCTCATCTTTGGAAGAGAAAAGGGGTGGGATTATCCATTTGGATCCTTCCTTGGATCTCTTGAGGGACAATGTGGCTTATATGAATTTGGTGGATATCAAACCCGTGAATGGGTTATTTACCTAGAACAATAGGAAGATTGGTGATGATGCTATTTTTGAAAGGTTAGATAGGTTTCTGGTGTCTAACTTTTGGGTTGGTGTCAAATGGATGACTAGCTCTGAGATTTTGGATTGGCAGGGCTCAGATCACTGGCCGATCAAATTCTCTACTTGCCTGTCTAGATTCTCTAAAAAATAGTCCTTTAAATTTCATCTTATGTGACTTTGAGACGAGTTTCTTCATGATTTGATCCTAGGATGGTGGAGGGGTGGGAAGCTTGCTTTTGGCATTGCTATGTACTCCTTTGCTAAAAGACTTCAGTATGTCAGATATATGCTAAAACGATGGAACAAACACCATTTCAACAATGTTTTCCAGGCTAAAAGGTTGCACAAGAGCACTTGGACTCCATTCCTCAGTAAATCCAGGCTTAGGGGCTATCTAGGAGCTAAGTATGTTGGAAGCTATGACTGTAAAGGAGGTGGAGGAATGGAAGCTTCGTTTGGAAATTTTGTAGAAGCAAAAATCCTACATTGATTGGCTTCATGAAGGGGACAAGATGTTAGGATTAAGGTGCCATCAACCTTGTAAATCCTATGTAATTAATTACTCCTAATATTGTTTGTAAATCACCATAAGGGATGAAAGGTTTCACTAGCATCGGTCTTGTTTCAGCTACATGTTTATATCTAGTCCTCAACACTCATTCGTCTGCGATTGGGGGTCGTAGGGGGGTTCCCCTTGCGAGGGGTCCGATGAGATCACCCCTTGATAGGGGGTCTGAGGGCCATGTGCCCCAACAAGGGTTCGGGGGAAGTGCCCCTGAAACCACGTTTTATTTATATCTTATCATTATAAATCTAGATTGTTCGTCATTAGGTCACAGATCTGACGGTTAATATTTGTCAGTTATCTTGCCCTAGAAGGCAACCCCCTTTTTAAAGGATATTTATACTGTGTTTTTATCAGATTAGAGAGTAACAGTTAATGTTGGATTGAAGAGTGAAGAAATAGAGGAAGTGCATGTATTGTAATCTCATATATTTGAAGATAATACAACTTGGAGCCTCTTTACTTGGTTGAGTTTTTTACCCGAAAAGGTTTCTCCATGTTACATACTATGTTATGTGTTCAGATCTTAGTGCATGTTATTTTTGTTTAATGGGTTTTAATTTTTGTTGCAATCTCCATTGATTCTACATTGTTTAGAGGATAATAAGGCTTGAATCAAATTTTTGTTGTGTGGTTTGCACCTTCATTTATAACATTTGGTATCAAAGCCTAGCTAGTTTTTATTCTTGGGTGGTAGTGTGAAGGTTTTTTAGTTGTAGTGGGAGATTTGGTTGTTGTTTGTTTGCAGATCTTGTGTAGATATCATGGCTTTATCCACTGTTGCTTCTACCTCTCTTTGGACATCAAAAAGTTCAATGGCACGGGGTACGAATTATGGAAGTTAAAAATGGAGGATTTGCTAGAAGAAATAAACCAGTAGTTGGATATTACGAAAGAGAAGAAACCCGATGATGTTACTCCTGATGAGTGGGAAAGACTAGATAAAAAGGCATGAGGTATAATTTGGCTATGTCTTGCAGATTCTGTTTTGCTAAATGTTGCTAATGAGAAGTTTGCACATAGCTTGTGGAAGCATCTCGGTGAGATCTACCAAGCCAAGAGTATGGTAAATAAACTTTATTTAAAGTGTAAGTTATTTTCCATGAGAATGAAAGAGGGTTAATCTGTTGCAGAGCATTTGAATTTGTTTAACTTTTTATTGAGTCAACTAGCTTCTGTAGATGTGGAGATGAATGAGGTAGATAAATGTATATTGCTTCTCTGTTCTTTGTTTGAGTCATGGGAGAATGTTATTTTGGCTATCACTACTAACCTCATAGATTTGAAGTTGGATGCTCTTGTTTTAATTCTGCTATCACATGAATTAAGGAAGAAAATTTTAGATAGTTCAGGGGATGCTCTCAGTGTTAGGGGAAGGTCTATGGAAAGAGGACCAAAAGGAGATCAAAAAGGGGCTAAGGAAAATCTCAAGGGCCGATCTAAGACTCCTGTGAAGAAGAATAGAGTTAAGTGTTGGAACTGCGGTAAAAGGGGGCATGTGAAGAATGAGTGCAGAAACCCAAAGAAATAGTGGTAGACTGCTTCAGATAAGTCCTCAAATGTAGGTGAAGATGTTTTACTTTTTGCATGTAATGTTGTTTCTAATGATCACTGGTTGGTTGGCTTAGGATGCTCATTTCATATGACCCCACATAAGGAATGGTTTTCCACCTATGAAGAGTATGATGGAGGTGATATATACCTTGGGGACAACTCTACATATCCGATAGTTGGGAAAGGCAAGGTATTGTTACATGTTTCAATGATGGGAGGATTAAAACCCTCCCTAGTGTTTTGCATGTTCCTGGATTAGCTAGAAATCTGATTTCAATTTTGAAGTTGAATGATTTGGGAATGCATGTAACATTGGACAAGAATGGCTACAAATTGGTGAGAGAGAACCTGGTGGTAGCGAAGGGGAAGAGATTGGGAAACTTGTTTAAGCTTGAAGCCACTACAGTTTGTAATGCCTCTTATGTATCTGAGGCTAGTACTGAAACTACCTGTATGTTGTAGCATCGTAGATTGGGCCACACTAGTAATAATGTTTTGAAAACTATCAAGAATAAAAATTTGTTGGATGGTTTCTCCTATTCTGATAAGCACTTTTATTTCTGTGAGCATTGTGTGTTTGGTAAACAAAACATAAAATTATTTTCTTTAGGCAGCAATAGAGCAAAAGAGAAGTTAGAAATTATTCATACAGATGTGTTTGGACCTGTGGATAATGATTCTATCAGAAAATCTCTCTATTTTGTCACCTTCATTGATGATGTATCCAGATTTACATGGATTTATTTTATGAAACACAAATCTGAAGTTTTTACTAAGTTTAAGGATTTTAAAGTCTTAGTTGAAAACTAATCGGGATTGAAGATAAAAATATTAAAATATGACAATGGAGGGGAATATTGCTCTAAGGAATTTGATGAGTTTTACAAGCATGCATATATTATCAGACAAAAGACAACTCTATAGACACCACAACAGAATGGTGTTACAGAAAGGATGAATCGAACAATCATAGAAAGAGTCAGAAGTATGTTGAGTGATGCATAGTTGGATAAATGTTTTTGGGCAGAGGTTGTGTGTACTGCTTGCTACTTGATTAATAGATTTCCTTGTAAGGTTCTTGATTTGACACCTTATGAATTGTGGAGATGTAAGAAACCTTTTATTTCACATTTAAGGGTTTTTGGCCATGAGGCTTTTGTTCATGTGCCTAATGAAAAGTGATCTAAGTTGGATCCAAAAGCTAAAAAGTGTACATTCATTGAATATGGTGATAATGTCAAAGGTTATAAGCTTTGGAATCCATTAAGCCGCAAGATTATCTATTCTAGAGATGTTATTTTCAGGGAACTTAGAGCTATTTTTGAACCTGAGTAGCCAAAAGAAAAAGAAGAAAAGGTAAAGAGAGTGCACTTTGACTTAGAGTAGAAAGATGCACCTCAGGAAGAACACAATGATGGATTGGGGGGTGAAAAAGAAGAAGAAGATTCAAGTAGTTCTGATGAAGATGAATCTATTGTTATAGAAGAAATTGGTGCAGGTGATCATGCAGAAGAACAAGTTGAGGCTCTTATTCCACCCTTGAGGAGATCCACAAGACAACATAATCTAGTTGATAGGTATAGCCCACCAGATTTTTGTTGTATATTTGATTTATTGAGTACTGACGATGAGCCTAGATCCTACAGGGAAGCTATTCTTGCAAATGATAGTGAGTCTTGGAAGTTAGCCATGTAGGAGGAGATGATGGCTTTAGACTCTTATAACACCTAGGATCTTGTTTGTTTTCCCAAAGGAAGAAAGGCCATAGGTTGTAAGTGGGTCTTTAAGAAGAAGTTTGGAGCAAACAGTTCATTAGAGAAGTACAAGGCTAGATTGGTAGCCAAGGGCTACTCCTAGAGATGGAGTTGATTTTGGTGAAATTTTCTCTCCTGTTGCTAAGTTGACTTCTATTAGATTTCTTTTATCCATTGTTGCACCTTATGATTGGGAGATTGAGCAAATGGATGTTAAGACTGTGTTCTTGCATGGAGATCTTGATGAAGAAATTTATATGCAACAATCTACAGGTTTTGAGGTAAAAGGAAATAACATTGGGTTTACAAATTGAAGAGGTCTATCTATGGTTTGAAATAGTCTCTCAGAATGTGGTATCAAAAGTTTGATTTATTTGTATTGAAATTGGGTTTTGTTAGGAGCGAAGAGGATCATTATGTGTACATTCACTATATTGATGATTCTATAGTAATCATTGCATTGTATGTTGATGACATGTTATTTTTCAACAATACTAAGGGTATGATCAGTGAGCTTAAAGCCCAAATTTCAGGTGCATTTGATATGAAGGATCTTGGAGCTGCCAGACATATTCTAGGTATGGAGATCAGGAGGGATAGAGGTAATAGAAAGCTTTGGTTGTCTTACAGTAAGTACATGAATACCATTTTGTAGAGATTTAATATGCAGAACTGTAACCTAGTTAGAGTTCCTTTACCCATTGGTACTAAGCTTTCATTAGATATGTGTCTAAAGAATGATGATGATTTTGAGGATATGTCTAATGTGCCATATGCTAGTGCTATAGGGAGTTTGATGTATGCAATGGTTTGCACTAGGCCATATATTGCCTAAGCAGTGGGAGTTTTGAACAAATTTATGTCTAACCATGGTAGACAACATTAGAATTATGCGAAGAGGGTGCTTAAGTATATTGCAGGTACTCCTGATTATTGTTTGGTTTATTCTAGTACTGATAAATCATTGGACATACATGTTTTGTTGATGCAGATTGGACAGGTGACTTGGATAGTCGAAGATCCACTAGTGGCTATGTGTTTACTCTGTTTGGAGGAGCAGTGAGTTAGATGAGTAAGAGGCAGCCCATAGTTGCTTTGTCCACCACAAAAGCAGAGTATATGGCTGCTACTCATGTCTCTAAGGAGGTAGTCTGGTTGAGGAGACTGTGTACAGGTATTAGATTTGATTGCAGGATCATTTAGATTGGTTGTGATAGCTAGAGTGCTATATGTTTGGCCAAGAATCCTATGTATCATGCTCAGACTAAGCATGCTAACATACATTATCACTTTGTTTGAGAAATGGTTGCAAATTGACAAATTGACCTGAAGAAGGTAGACACTTAGGAGAATGTTACAGATGCTTTGACCAAGCCTGTGAGCATAGAGAAATTTGTTTGGTGCAGAGAGGCCATGGGCCTTGCTTCTAGTGCCTGATTATTTTATGGTTTTCCTAAGGGTATTTACAATGTATGATGTCAAGTGGGAGAATGTTAGGATTAAGGTACCATCAACCTTGTAAATCCTATGTAATTAATTACTCCTAATATTGTTTGTAAATCACCCATAAGGGATGAAAGGTTTCACCAGCAGTGGTCTTGTTTTAGTTACATGTTTATATTCGGTCCTCGACGCTCATTCATTCACGATGAGGGGTTGTAGGGGGGTTTTCCCCCTTGCGAGGGGTCTAGGGGGATCATCCCCCAATGGGGGGTCTCGGGGCCACGTGCCCTAGTGGGGGTTTGGGGGCAGCATCCCCAAAACCACATTTTATTTATCTTTTATCATTGTAAATCTGGATCATTCGTCATTAGGTCACATATCTTACAATTGATATTTTGTCAGTTATCTTTACGTAGAAGGCAACCCCCCTTTTTAAAGATTTTTGTACTAGATTTTTATCATATTGGAGAGTAACAGGCACCACTGGATTGAAGACTGAAGAACAAAGGAAGTACATGTATTGTAATCTCATATATTTGAAGATAATACAACTTGGAGCCTCTTTTCTTGGTGGAGTTTTTTAGCCGAAAGGGTTTTTTCCACGTTACGTACTATGTTATGTGTTTAGATCTTAATGCATGTTATTTTTGTTTAATAGGTTTTAATTTTTGTTGCAATCTCCATTGATTCTACATTGTTTAGAGGATAATAAGGTTTGAATCAAATTTCTGTTGTGTGGTTTGCACCTTCATTTCTAACACAAGAATACTTCTTTCTTTCACAATTCAGTTAAGGGTAGAAGGCAGGGAAATATCATTTCATCTCTCAAGCCCCCAGATGGTGACCCTCTTCTTTCCTCTGGTGAGATTTTGAAAGAGTCCATATGGTTCTTCTCTACTCTCTGCTTTGATGATTCCCCTCCTGCCAGTGAGGAAGAAGCTAAAATTTTGGCTTGCATTCCTCCCTTGGTGACTGGTGAAATAAATGAGTCCCTTCTCAAGCTGATCTCTCTGTTGGAGTTGGAGAATATTGTGTTGTAGATGAGGAAAGGTAAAGCTCCTGGCCCTGATGGGTTCCCGATTGAGTTCTTTTAGGAGTTTTGGGAGGTTATAAAGCTTGATCTTCTTGAGGTTGTTCAGGAATCTCAAAAGAATAAGCAAATGCTAAGAGCCTTGAATACCACCTTCTTGGCTCTCATCCCTAAGTGGGAGGGGGCAAATTCTTTAGATCTCTTCAGGCCTATTGCCCTTTGTAATGTGGTGTACAAAATAATCACCAAGCTTATTGTTGAATGCCTGAAGTTGTGGTTAGATATATTGGTTTCTGAGGGATAGGGTAGATTTGTGGCTAGCATACAGATTCTAGATGGTGTGGTTATTGCAGCTGAGACTATTCACACTATGGCTTCCTCCAAGGAGAAGGCTATGTTCATTAAGATGGATATGGCCAAAGCTTATGACAATGTCAAATAGGATTTTCTAACCAAGATTTTGAGAGCTTTTGGGTTCGATAATGCCTGGGTTGAATGTGTTGAGCTGTATCATGTCTACCTCCTTTTTTGTGCTTATCAATGGAGAGCCTTCTGAACTCTTTGGGGCTTCCAAGGGCCCTCGACAAGGGGATCCATTATCCACATATTTATTTCTTTTGATGGCTGAAGGGCTTGGGAGAGTTTTGAAATATCATGTGGAGCTTGGTCTTGTTTAGAGTTGGTGATGGGACAATAACATTCTCCCCCAATCCCATCTTCAATTTGTGGATGATACGGTGTTAATGGGTCTTGTTAGAGTAGATGAACCAGTCAATCTAAGGAAGACCCTGGACTATTATTTGGCTACCTCAGGGCAAAGCATCAATGAAGGCAAGTCTTTTATTTATTTCTTTAATACTCCTAATCTTATCCAGTAGAGAATTGAGGGTATCCTCAGGTTTCAGATTGGTTCACTTCCTTTTGTTTATCTTGGCATTCCTCTGGCTGTTCACACATTACCTCGTGTGTTCTAGTAGGATGTTATTGAGAAGTTTCAAAAAAAGGTTAGTCATTGGACTTGCAGGTGGCTTTCTACTACAAGAAGAGTGACTCTTTTGAAGTCTGTGGTTTTGGCTCTCCTATTGTACATGTGCTTTGTGTTATCTTCCTCTACTAGCTTTGTGAAAGACTTTGAGAGTCTTTGTCAATAATTTCTATGGTCTGGTAATCTACTTTCGAGGAAGTGGAGTTTGTTCAAGTAGGATGTTGTGTGTCGGCTGAAGTAGGAGGGTGGTCTTGGGTTGCGTTGGGCTTATTTGAATGGGCAAGCTTTGGCAGCTAAACTCTATTGGAGATGGTGTTCTCAGCAACAACAGACTTGGGCTAAGATCCTCACCTCAAAATACCTCAGGGATGTGGATTGTGTGGATATGCCTAAATACAACCTAATGGGTAAGGGATCTATGGTTTGGAATACCCTCTTGAGAGGGGAGCCAAGTTGATTAAACAAGGATTGTTCTAGATTTGCAATAAGGGTTTGGAGGCTCTCTTCTGGTTTGATTCATGGGATGGGCATCCTCCTATTATGTCTACACACCCTCACTTGCAGAACCTATGTAGGCATTTTTTAGAAGTTGGTTGGACTTATGTGATGGATTTTAAATCCCCTCATGTTCTGGGTCAAGCTACAGTGTACAGGTGGAAGGACCCACATGAGTGGCCACTTGGGGGATTGGTGGAGGACCGTCATGAGTTGGCTGGTATCTTGGATGGTAGGGTTTATAACTCTTTATTGGAGAGGGATGTTCTAGCCTGGGAAGATGACCAGAAAGGCAAATTCATTGTTGCCTTTGGTTATCAGGTTTTGGATGAATAGATGTTTGGCACCTGCACAGGGGTCCCCTGGTGGAAACAGATCTTGAATAAATTCTCTTGGCCCAAGTGTAATTTCTTTTCTTGGTTGGTGGTTTATAATAGATGCCTGACCTGGGAGAATCTTTGGAAGCAGGGATTTCAGGGCCCCTCCTCTGTATGTGTAATGTGCTCTAATAGGGATGAAAACAATTCTCATCTCTTCTTCCAATGTTCTTTTGTTAGGGTGATCTGGCATTTCTAGTGGGAAGTCTAGAGGCAACTGTGTAGGAATGACTCATCTTTAGAGGACTTCTAGAGCAGGCTGGGGAGTTCTCCAGCTAAGACTTCCTTCCTCCACACTACTTGGACAATTGTTCCCAACTTCATCATTTGGCATATCTAGCTAGAGCGTAATCACAAGATTTTTTTGGATAAGAAGCTTCAAGTATGGTAGGTTTGGATGAGGATCATGGGATGTCTTCAGGAGACTTTGGTAGCTAGGTGTGATCTCTTGGCCCCTATGGACCCTGGAGATATGGGAATTGTTCGGAGTTTGGGGCTTTCTGTCTGCACCAAGGGTGGGACTGGGCCTAGTTTGGGTCCAAGTGCTAGAGGGAAGGTTCGAAGAGATGGTCATTGGATGCCTCCACCTTTGGAGGTATTGAAGATCAATACTGATGGTTCCTCTAGAGGTAATCTGGGTCACACTGGTGTCAGAAGCATTGGTAGGGACTGCTTAGGAGTGGTTGTGTTCTTCTTCTTGGAGTATCGTGGCCAACACTCTAACAATTTCATGGAGGCATTAGCTATTCTCTTGGCTTTGAAAAGGGCTTGTGCCCTTGGATGGAGAAGGATAATTTGTGAGTCAGATTCTCAGATTGTGGTAGATTTGCTAAATGAGCAATAGTTGGAGGATGTAAAATGACAACTGGTTGGGGTGGTTAGACAAATTATCTCTCTAGGTAAGGTCTTGGATTCTATCACCTTCTGTCATATCCCTAGGGAGTGGAATAAGGTGACTGATGCTTTGGCTCAATGGGCTTCTAAATGGATAGGAAATTGAAAAGTGGATGACTGGAGCTGTCTCCCTGAGGGCCTTTCTTGAGAGCTTGAGGACTTGGTTATGGAAGATATGAGATGTGTTTTGGGTGTTTCTTGATGTCTCTGTTGCTACCTAGTGACCCCTGGTAGGGGTTTGTAATTTCTGGGTTTGTATTGTTTTCTTGAATTAATAAAGTTTTTACCCTCTTTTTTATTAAAAATAATATATTTATAAATTGATTCATTTATGAAATATATAATTATTTCTAAGTAATTATATAATATTTTATTGTTATTAAAGATAATGCATTATCCAAAAAAATGATAATTTAATAATTATTATAGAAGATTTTGATCTCAAAATCTAAAAAAAATAAACTACTAACACGAAACTTAACTAAAACTAATTTTCAACCATACTTACTATGTGACACTTGTTATATGAACTTGCTTGGTAGCTTCTAAAATTTGGTAGTACAAAAATAATATATAGTCTTCACATGATCTATTCAATCAATCCAACTCATATTAATTTTATAATATAAATTTTGTAGTACATTTAAAAAATTAATGGACTATAAACATAAAAACCTATAAAACAATTATAAAGATAATATTTTGACCAAGTACTATATTTAACTTTTGATCTTTGTATCTATTAATTCCCAAAATTTTAAATTTAGAATTATAATTAAGAAAAACAAAAACATCATTACCTAATAACCACAACACACATATTATTAGTACTACACAATTCATATTAATTTTATAATATAAATTTTGTAGTACATTTTAAAACTTAATGTACTATAAACATAAAAACCTATAAGACAAATATGAAGATAAATATTTTGACCAAGTACTATACTTAACTTTTGATCTTTGTATCTATTAATTCTCAAAATTTAAAATTTTAGAGTTATAATTAAGAAAAGAACAAAAACATCATTACCTAATTTCTTGTAGAGACGCTTATTCCACTTATACATGACAAAAAGATTAACAATAAGCATTGGAAAAGGATATCTCTTGGACATATTTTAGATATATTTTTTAAATATAAATATGCTAGTTATGTTTTATTATAATTGCTATCTAAATAAAAAATAAAAACATAAAAGAAAATAGTATCTTAGATCTTTATTTCCACTTCTATATATTCAAATCACCTTTCACACATGGATTAAAATGAAGAAGAGAAGATTGAATCGTATAAATATATGACTACTTTTCATAAAGAGATATCTAATCCCTAAAAAATTATCAATACAAACAAACCGTGAAAACCATAAGAGTTTATATTTTTCCTTTTTTGTTTGGTTTTAAAATGGTTGTATTTTAGAAGAAATAAAATATTGCAGGCAATGATGTGTTTCTATACGTTGAAATCGTGAAAGATGCATTTTATTTCACTTGACAAATAAAAGGCCAAGGTAACCACAAAAATAATAGTGCATTCATTTTATTCAAACACAGTTAATAATAACTAGCACTTGTACCATCAAGAGGTGTAAGGGTTGCATCCATAAGAAATTGACAAAATTATCAACATAGGCAAATCATACAAATAGAGATGTACTATAAAATCTAATTATTTTTTCACTTGAAAATAGATATCAAATGAAGTTCACATAAGTGCAAAATATGAAGACAATGCAATTAATGGTCCAAGACTTTTTCCTTCCTAATTGGGAGACCCTCATGGGGATTTGAGAGTGTCGTCGAGATGATGATGCAATTGCACAAGGACCAGATCCTCTAAAGCAAGAGAATGCAAGGGATTCTAAAGATGGCTAAAAAAGAAAATTCACCATGTGCTAATAATTTAGGATGACATGCCTAAATGGAATAAAAGAATGAAGGAGCGATTGGCCTCTCTAAAAGGAAACCATCCTTCAACAAAGTTGTGTACCCGTGCAAGTTGATGGAGAGGAAGAAGATGCAACTTGTGGATGATAGTGTATCTAGAAACCCTAGTTGTAGATAATTATAATTAGTCTTTTTGTGTGAATATATAAACAGTTTCCTCACAAGCATACTTTGGAAGCAAATACTTGTTAGAAATCCTCTCAATGCAAAGAAAAGTGGGACAAATCTCCCAAAAAGGTGATGGGCTTCTAGGGATCAAATTTGATACCCCAACAAAATGATAATAGAGCTATACGATTTTGATTGTTGCAACTCATCTTACCACCAAAAAGTTGTTCTATATAGGAAAAAGATAAAGAAAATTATGCTAGTCTAATGCAATAGAATTTCAAAGCCAATGATATTTTAGTAAAGCATTCACTAAAGGATCTCAAATTGCTAGATGTGTAAAGTACAGATTCATACAAGGTGAAAATCTATTATTTTATTTACAATCTTCTTATATAGAATAAGATTGATATGGAGTTCTACCGCTATCAATTCCTTTTGCTTTTATTAATTGAATGTAATTTTAAAAAGTAATTTATGGAGCTTCCTTTTGGCCTTTTTCTCACTACTTTTACTTATTTAATTAGAGTATCTTTATCAAATAAGATTGTGTATACAATCACTCAAGGAGTGGGGAGTGGAAAGGGAGGAGATTGATGACAATATTTCTCTATAATGTTGAATACCTCCAATTGTTTAATAGTGTATTAAAAATGCTAGAATTATTATAATTTTAATCTATTCTATCCTTCTTTCTTGACCAGGTTTCCAATTTTATAAAATGTTTCACTAGTTTTTTTTAAAATTTAAAATTATGAACACAAATAAAATTAATTTAAAAAAAATTAGCTCTAAAATTAGTATAATTTTAGCCGATTCTATCCTTTTTCCTTGATTGAGTTTCCAGTTTTAAAGAATACTTTAGTATTTTAAATTTTTTTGAATTAATGAACATAAATTAAAAATCCCCCCCATTTTTTATTCATCCTTCCCTTCTCCTATTTAGTGAGTATTGATCTATAATTCTTACATGCATTCTCTTCATTTTAATGATGGATCATGGAGTGTGATATGAAATGTTGATATAAAGACACTTACATAGTTAAAATTCAAAAGCAATCTTTCTAAAATTTATATGCACATTCATGTTTCTATAATGACTATTTTAAACATCAAATGATTCAACTCCCAAAAATAATTTTATGACAACTATTTACCATTTTACACATAAATAAGATGTAAAAGAACCTTTGAATGTTTAAAAATAATGCCTTCAATTGTCAAACTTTCCCTTTTCCCAGAAATTAACATGTAAATCAAAATGACAAATTTATTAAGAAGACTAAGGATAAACTTGGTTACCTTAGGCACGTGACTTGGTTCAAGATTCAATACATTTGATATCGTTGTAGTTTTAAGAGGGTTTGATGGGTGTAGGAGAAAAAACATTTTTTTAGAATCTCTAAACGAATATGATTATAATTTAAGGGCTATATTAAGAATAATGCAAACACTTCCCAACAATAAAATAAAATAAAATAAAATAAAATATGAAAATATGTAAGTAGTGAACATTTTTAAATGCTTTCTAACAATACAATAGAGTAAAAAAATGGAATATATACAAACAAAAGAGTTGTCACCATATACAATTTGAATTGGGTTTGACTCAAGTCATATATTTTTTGAAATTAAAGACCTAATAAACACCTATAGAGAGCACCTTTGACGACAAAGATCTAAGTACTTTCTTAATTTCTAATAGAAGGTGGGTTGATTGCAAAGTCAAGGCCTCTTTTAAGAAAGTCTTTTCATTCCTTACTATTTTTTATATTTTTAAAATGCTATAAATATAATTTAACTCGTATATCACAAAAAATACAACTAATTAAAAACAAATATAAAAACTATTCAAGATATTTTAAAAATAATATCATTAAATATTACTCTTCACCAAAATTTAAAACATTACCCAAATTTACAATGTAAGTCTCTTCACTTAATAAATTTTTTGTTGGGCTCTTTGTTTAAAAGAATCCTTACAACTACTAAAGGTATTTACAGAGCATTACTAATTTCAATAATCTCTTAAGAGAATAACTTCAAGTAGATTTTGGATATACTTTTTCTATCCCCAGACTTGTTAAGGATAGGTGAAGAATTAATATTATTATTTTAGTGTGGGGTGTAGAATTAGACACTCTCTCCTTAATAATTGGCATACCTTGGGTCTCCTGCAATGTAAACTCCCAAAGAATTAGGTGATAAGTTTAGATTATCATCATTGAGAGATATAAATTTTATAATTTATAATTAAAGAATCCACAAAATAAGAGTTGATCACTACTAACAAATAACTTTATCATGAAATATATTCATTGTCGAATTTTTAAATTCAACAAATAAATAAACAAACTTGCCCAAAAACAAAAAAAGAAGAAGAAGAACAAGAGATATCTATGAAGTGAAAACGTTGCATTCAAATTTGATGTTGAATAAAAATAATTAATTTCACAAAAAAGATAGCCAAAAAAGTTTAGTACTTTCTTCACTACCATCTAAGTGAAGTCCAAGTCCAAGTACAAGGAACAAGGCACGCTAGCAAGGGGAAGGGCCACGTCATGTGCATATGGTCTAAATTTGATGTCTATTTGTGGTTATTTATTCAAACTTGCTTTTCAAATACTAAGATATATTTAATTATTAAAAAAAGTAAAGTTTGGGCAACTGGGTCTGACCTTAAGAAGGAAATCCTTCACATTACCCTCCATGTTGTACATTTCTATATGCACATTTATTAAAACCTTGTATTGATGATGACAATTTGTGAAATACATGATGTATTCATTGGGATCTGTAATGGAGAATGAATAATTATACTTTATTAGTGCATCTTTCACCTTGAAGTTAAACAATGACTTGATGAAGTAGCTAGTAAGGACATAGTAATGGGTTTCTTGCTTTAATTCAACTAGGACCTACACTAGGCCCTCGTTTGTTAACAAAAAGAAACCCATTAAAAAGGGGTCTAGATTAGGGGTTGCTATGTTGGCCTTGAAAGCAACATTAGATACCAAAATATGTACATGGAAACAGTGGGTGAATCCAAAATTTTCAAACAAAATCAAGGGTCTTCAATCTAAATCTATTTTAAAGTCCATGATCTCTATACAGCAAGTGGGTATGTTGGTTATCCAAACTACTGACGTAACCTATAGATAGATGTACATAACTCTAAAGAGTTTGAAGGAGCCCATGTTGAAAGCTATGATCTAATTTCGAGGCTCCATCCAATCTGTCCTGATCTCTTAAACCTGCTGAGGCCATCTCAAAAGAAAATAATAATAATAATTTTGAAGAGGTCAAACTGGGTTTTATAAACCCTCACTTTCTTTCACCTAGGGCAAGTCTCTTCTACCTGAACTTAGCTCTGATACCATGTGAAAAATCTATTACAGTTACTGATTATTAACCTCCTATCTTGTAAGATTATTTGATCAACAAATATTAGAAAATAACACAACTGTAACTTCACAAATACAAACACATAAAAATACCCAACAAGGTGAACACAATATTTTTGGACAATTGTCCCTGGAAAAACCCCGTAGGGAAAACCAGTACTACAGATGAGAAATATATTAAACTTCAGCAAATCAAGAGATACAAATACTGCTTGCCTCTTACTGGCAGAGCTCCAACAATCTCCTAATCCGCCTGCTGATATTCCTCCACTGCTATCCCCAACGCTATCACTGCGCCCTTGCTAACACTGCAAGACTACTTGCTAACACTGCAAGTTTCTCTAAAACTTCATCTTTACAAATGACCCAATGACCCCCTTATATACTACTCTCGTGGAAAATCAACGGCCGAGATTAATACAAATGAACGGCTGAGATTAAGACAACTCAATAACCATTAACAACTTTGGTTATGAGGTGTCACATAAAAGGAGTCAATATTAAATAACAATTGTTTTTATCCTAACAATATTTGTTTGACAAAACAACCATTTTCTAAATTCTAGGCCAGAACGAACAGCTGTCCAAACTACCCATAACTAATGCTGCTATATTCGGGTGAGGACAAACAGCTGTCCAAACTACTAAAATTAACAGTTCTCACTGGTCTTTAACAAGTATATGGCAACCTACATTTACAAATGGGTCAGAGGACGAAATATAGGTACAAAAAACTAATTAGGAGTAGCATTGGAAGTGTCACCGTTCTATCTCTAGAGGTTATTTATATAATGATTTTTTTGTCAAATTCATCTTGTAGACGATGACTTGAGCTTCAAGAAAATTCAGCAGGGATAAGTGTGAGAAATATACGCAACTGACCAGAAATCATAGTTAAGGTGTAAAATAGGTGGATGAGATATGATAGTTGGCAAAAGGGAGGCGAGGAGCTCGAGAAGCCAAGGAAGGGGATTTAGATTTCAAATCATCATTAATGAAAACACAAGACACCACAGAGAGAGACGTTGCAAAATAGTTCAAGGAGAGCAATTACTAGGAATAGCTTGTGATGGACTGTTGGTTGTCAACTATGCAGAATACTCCTCATGCTCAAGCAACTCTAGCAATGGTGTGAATGTTTGGTTTCTCCTCCAGTGTTGTATAGAAGGGAAATCAATTGGTTGGATGGGCAACCAAGATGAGGATGAGGAAATCACAGTTTCTAGTGCGAGACCTCAAGTTCCATCCATTTGAGCAAGAACAATAGGTGTCAAAAAGATTCAAACAAGCCAAGCAAGAACTGTGATGATCTGTCATGGAAGGGTATGGACAAGAGTGCCACAGAGGCAACTCAAATATGCGTCTCTACAAGTACATTTGTTTATGGTGCATGGTATTTCCAAACAAAATATGTCTAAAAATATGGATTTGTAGGAAAACGCATTCCTCAGAAATATCTCTGTAGGATAATATTTGCATTAATGTCTTATTTTTGGTGGTGAGTAAAGACTAGTGACTGCGAAGTTAGATTTTCCTGCGTGAGATAATTTATTAGGTTCCTGGCGAGTTGAAAATTGTTTAACAATGGTCTGAAAATTGTTTTTAGGCATGAGATAGGTTTACAGGGATCTTTTTGGACTTCCAAGTCCACTTAAAAATCCTATTGACTAATTAAGAGTAGGAAGTGAGGGCATCGAAAAGTGTAGAGTTGGGAAGAAAGGCTTGAAAGAAATTGATAAGGGTAGAGAGATAGTCCGGATTAATTTTGGCGAGGCTGTCACAACAACCTTGTGGCAGACAGGCCCAATTCCCTCCCACATTGCATCTTGAAAAGTTAAAACTAAAATTGGGCAAGCACGACAGAAGATGTGCGGGTGTTCTCAAATTACACATCAACCACATCACCGATAGAGGAGGGCTTCCATCGCCTCCGCCTTTGCCTCTACCCATTGTTACTACTTTTGATTTTTTGAATATTCCAATCTATTTTTAGCTTTCTCTTTACACAGAACCTAGAATTTTGAGGCTCCTTTCTTCCACCCCACTGTGACTATAGAACACCTCTCAACATAAAAATATATAAACATACATAAATATATAGAGAGGAGAATGAGGCAGAAAATGATAGCTCAGGCATGATGAGAGCATTGCATTAGGTAATAAGAGCACAAGATGAATGGCAATTTGCCTTGATTATGCAATGTAATATGTGAACATTTGGAATGTGTGTGCTTTCCTTACTAATATTAATGACAAGTAAGTTTGTAACTTCTTTTTAAAGAAATGCTTAAAGAGGTTTGAATTTCTCATCAGGGATATTGTATGGGATGGTATACATGCATTCCAAGCTCTTTGGGATAGAATTGCCTAAAGTGGAGAAATTTTCTAAATGTGTAAGGTGCAGATTCATTACAAAGAGGTTGGAGTGCATTCCATAGAGTTTGGAGTGCATGTACACTATCACGTATAATAGTTTTGACAGAAAGTTTTTGCCACTTTAATGAATGCCCTTTGGAATGAATTTGCACTTGGCATAGTTACTTGAGCTGGCATTCACTAAGTAGTGTAAATTTCTAGATGTGCAAGGTGCAGATTCATACCAAAGAGCTTGGAGTGCATGTACACCATTGATGCAAAGCCACACAACAAAAGCTTACAAACAGGGTGAAAAACCCACTAAACCCACCAAATAGCTAATCCTACTTCCTATCGGCAAGATCATCATATTCGGTGAACACAATTATCCTCCTGACGATCACTATTCACCTCACCGCTAAACTCTATCTGCAGCATCATGATGTTCGGCATCCACTGCACCTTTTATCAACAGGATATAAAATATCGGGTTCCTCCCATATATCCTGATGACGACAACCTCATGCACCTCTCTTCTAATGCTTATGTCACCCCGATATTCGACCCACTTACACAACCAGCATCAGGATATAACTTATCGGTTCATATTGAAACAACCTGATGACGATACTCCACTTATGCACACGACGAATATTCCACCGAATATTCCTTTCGCGATCCACTGGTCTCCCCAATATCCTCCGCCTATGCCAAAACACTTACCGTCGGTAGGATAAAACTTTATCGGGTGATATTCGGGAATGTCCTGATGACGATGATGTCACATGCACTGCTACTTCCTCCAATGTCGACGTCACCTGGATATAAGACTCATTCATGTGCTCCACAGCATGATATAAATTGTCGGGTTATAATGGAATACCCTGATGATGATTCTGAGATCTATGTGATCCTCGGCTACCCGATGTTCAAACAAAAGATGATCCTCCTTCTTTCTTTGGCATATGTGACTTTGACTCGCCATTGACCCGTTTGACTGTATCTTCGCCTGCGTGTATGCTCTAGCATATAACAATGATATGCGGATGATAGATACATACGAAATGATGATCCTGAATATGATATATACAGGAAATATATATCCAACCTATATCATCCTGATGCCTTCAAAACATGCATTCTCCACAAGTTCCACGACCCAATCCGGAATGCGATATGTACATAGATGCAAATGTGATATACACAATCTGTAATGTCGCATGCAAATGCTGTATATCCGCCAAATGTATCCACAGATGTCACACAGAAAACCTGTCAATCGGGTCAGATCACCTCCTGAGCAATTCAAGGTTAGAATTTATTCTTCGAAACCCTAGCACATGAGGATGCTAGGATAACTCACAGCATGCTAACAATTGATCCCACGAACATGAAATGCATAAACAGAAAAACAAAGATGTAAACTAAACTACTGTACATGTCCATTCCACCGATTCAGAGAATCAACTGGTGGAAGGGTTGAATGAATACATTTTGCCTGCAATAAGAGAATCAATACACAGATAGCTTGTAAACCAAATAAATGAAACTGATGGGATCTCTTACTTTCAATAACAGAAATGCATACAAGATTCACAGTCTCACTGTGTCACAAATGTTTCTACTTCTGCTATGCTAAAAACTCACCAAACTATCAACTGTATCTACTCTGTCTACAACCAACTGATCTAGGGCATAAATAGTAATCCTCTATGAGTACTACCAACTCGATTCCCAGCGGCTGAGAGCTTCCAAGTGGCTGGGAGGAGACAACTAAGACAATTGGCATAACAAACTTCTAACTACCTGCACATCCTCCTAGATTGACCTAAAACATACGCATTGGTCCAATGGACCTTATTACATCATGAAGTCAAACATACTAAAAATAGACTTATGTTCTGTTTTGAAGGGGTGCTCCTGCACCAACCATCCCATACAATATTTTTGATAGGAAATTTGAGCCACGTTAGGCAATTCTATTTGAGCTTCTTTAGTGAATGTTGTTTTTTTTGGTCCATTTCCCAACATACATGGATTGTGATATTTAATATCTGACATTGGATTTCTTGCTTGTCTTGCTTGAAATTCATGTTATGTAAGTTTGTAACCTATTTTTAATTAATTTTAGATACTATATTCTACAACCAAAAAAACATTAAAGCTTAGATTTTCTGATGGGATTTTGTATTATAATCTGGCTAGAATCCTAACACTCTAGTTTTATATAAAAAATAATATTTATTTGTAGAAATACATGTAAGTTGTCACACCCAATTTTTGGAGAACTTTAATTATGTTATCTTTAACTAATTATTAGTTAGATGCTATGTTATGCATTTTGAATTATGTTTATCAAGCTATGATTAGAGGATAAATATGATGAAATAAATTTTTCTTTATTCATGATATGCAAAAATGGATATAATTTTTAATGTGGATAATGGTTTATCTTAATAATTATTGTTGTTGAAATAATTATTTGATGTTATAAATGTTGTGGTTAATAGACTAACTATTGTGATTGATAAATGAGGTGGATGCAGGAAAATAGTTTTCCCCCTCCCAGATGAGGAAGGAGAATATCACTGAGAGAGGGAAGTGGATTAGGGTGAAAGGACGAGACACATTGCCTTCGAGAACTACACACAATCATTGCTTTTATTTAGAAGTTTTTTCCAATGTCGTAAGAATGTTGACACCTTTCATCATAGCATTATCTTTGGTATGATGTGTGCCATAGTCTACTCTTTGTTTTGTACACCTCCTTATCAATGTTGTCGATCTTGTCTTTCGTTGTGTTGATTGAGTTTTTGATTGTTTACCATTGGATGATATTTGTCAGCTTACATTTATCACTTGTAGACTTCGTTGAGAAGTTGAGCCTCCATGCAAGTGATTTATTATTTTTTGAAGGAAGAATAATATATGGTTATCTAAGAATAATATGTATTTATATCTATATATATGTGTGTGTGTGTGTGTATTTACACGGAGAGGCATTCTACAGTGGCAGCACCCGCATAAACAGTAACCAAAATTAATAATTAAAAAAATAGAGAAAAAATGATGGGAAAATATTCTTAGAAAATTCTAGAGCCATCAATGCTATTTTTAGTTGCCACAATCTGTAATAAATCCACTAGCAGCTGTCATAATAATGAGGTGTTGAAATTTAAAAGATACACTTAGTTTTACAGATTATAAGTATGCTTTCACTCCATTTTTCAGAAGGGGCATGAGCGCATTCTATTCCATGCCTGTGTAGATGAAACCGCACAGAAACAACAACACTGTCAAGTTTAGTATTGTAGATTGTGCAGGTTTTAGTATCACAGATTGTGCAACGTCAGTTTGTCTATAATCAATTTTGCATTAAGTCTAGGGTTGATGTGTAAGATTAAAAAAAATCCCTAGTAATATTTCTACTGTAATTTTGATTAGGGTTTGAAGGGTTACAGAGATTATCGCCGATGCAGAAAATTTTAGGAGAAGCCTACTCCTGGAATTGAAGAGGCGAGTGAGGATCCCATCCCCTGTCTGCCTCAACTACATGCCCCGCTGCTTTACATCTTTTTCTAGAGGGTTTTAACATTTTTTGGGTTTGTGGTCTCCTTTAGTGTGGCTCCAATACCAGTAAGCACCTGATTTGCTTAAAAACTAGTGATTATTAAGTAGTTTTGGAATGACAGATTTCCAGTTTGAGTGTAAAATATGAAAGGAGATTTTGAAGAGAAATCTGTAGATTGTATGGGGATAACAATGAATAAAGAGGTTTCATTTTGGGGACTCTGGTTTTGAAGATTGGCGTGGAGTGATTTTGTTGGGATGGCGACCATGGCAGCTTCAGAGCAATTGCAGTTTTATTCAGTAGAGAGGTTTTATCAGATTTAGGGTGAAATGAATTTTTAGGACTGGGAGTGGATTTTTTTATTTTTTAAATTCCCTAATGTAGTTGTATAATAATCTCAAAGTGTTTTTTAAAGTAATCTACTATGTCAAGATCTTATGTGGCTGTTTATTTAGATTTGTTGATTAAATTGTCGGGCTTCATGCATGTTTTAAACTAGCTACACAAAATATTCATTCAAAATTTTTAAATAGGATTTTGTGCATGTCCATAAGAGATCTGGCATTTCCATTTCTTTTCTTCACTGTAAATTCAAAATATGTGCCAATAATTTACATATTTAAACCAAAATGCATGCAATATTTTTCCTTGCCTTTTTATTATGTCATTATTTCTACACATCTAATCTTTCTATATCCACATCAAAGTAACTGTAATTCATGAATTTTTTTTAAAAATAACTAAATAAAAATTGAAGAGCATTTTAAATGAATTTAACACATTAATTTTTATTTAAAAATGTAATCTTCTTGTAATTTATAATTATTTGATTTAAAAATATATCGTATATTTTATATTTAAAAAAGTATTATTTATT
Organism: Cunninghamia lanceolata; assembly: GCA_027924645.1. Classification (NCBI taxonomy): domain Eukaryota; kingdom Viridiplantae; phylum Streptophyta; class Pinopsida; order Cupressales; family Cupressaceae; genus Cunninghamia; species Cunninghamia lanceolata. The sequence continues at coordinate 46,793 of BSBN01001859.1, read as the reverse complement.
ATTATATTGTATTACCTTATTGAATTAGATGCTCCAATATGTGTGTTTAATTTATTGTTTGTGTAAGAAATTTGTATAATTTAAGTGATATGATATGTTTTATTGAACAAATTAAGTACACCTAATAGAAATGTCAAATTAACTAGCATACCTATATTTAAAAAATATATCTAAAGTACACCGAGAGATATCCTACGAGGCGCCTATTTCCACCTATGTGTGGTAAATTGATTAAAAAAATAGGTGCCTCGAGAAGGATATCTCTCGGCGTACTTTAGATATATTTTTTAAATATAGGTATGCTAGTAGCATCTCGAGCGGCAAGCCTAATTATAACTATATTATATAATTATAAGAATTATTATAATTAATTATAATATAGATTAGATATATTATTATAATATATTATATAATAATTATATTTAATATTTAGAAAAAATATTATTATTATATTAATAATTAAATTTTTTTATTATATTATATTTAGGATTAGAGTTATGGGTTAAAATTAGGGTTAGGGTTAGTGTTAGTATTAGAATTCAGAACAAAATTATGGTTAGAATTATGTTAAATAGGGATAGATTTAGAAATACGGTTAGATTGAGGGTTTCAAGGCTTATAAAATAATGCTAAGTGTAATCTTAAAGTTATGGTAAGAATTAGGGTTAGATTAATAATTATAATAATAACCCTAACCCTAATATAATCCTAACATGAATCTTGACCCTAATTCTAACCCTAATCATAATCCTATATGCAACCCTAGTTCTAACTCTATCTATAATTCTAACCATAACTGTATCGCTAATTCTAAATCTAACCCTAACCCTAACACTAATCCTAATTCTAACCCCAACCATGAAATTGTTTCTAACCATAATTTTAATTCTAACACTGATTTGAACCCTAACCCTAATCCTAACCTTAATTCTAACCCTAACACTAATTATCACCCTAACCCTACTTTTGACCCTAATTTTTATTGTAATTCTCATGCTCTTTTTAATTGTAACCCTAAAAATAGATGTAATTTTAACTCTAACCCTAACTCTAACCCTAACCCTGACCATAATGGAAACCTAAACCCTAACCTTAATACTAACCTTAACTTTGATTGTAACATTAAACATGACTCTAATTCTAATATTAATCCTAATTATAGTCGTAACCCTAATTCTAACCCTAACCCTAATTCTAACATTAATTCTAATTATAGTCATAACCCTAATTCTTACTCTAACCCTAAGCCTAAATTTAACCCTAACCATTACTCTAATTCTATTCTTATCCTTAAGTCTATCACTAACCTGAATTCTATCCCTAACCCTAATTATAAGTCTAATTCTTACCCTAATTCTAATAGTAACCTTAATCTTGATTGTAAAATTAACCCTAACTCTAATTCTAATATTAATCCTAATTATAGTCATAACCCTAATTCTAACCTTAACCCTAATTCTAACATTAATTCTCATTATAGTCATAACCCTAATTCTTACTCTAGCCCTAAGCCTAAATTTAACCCTAACCATTACTCTAATTCTATTCTTATCCCTAAGTCTATCACTAACCCGAATTCTATCCCTAACCCTAATTATAAGTTTAGTTCTTACCCTAATTCTAATAATAACCCTAATTCTAACTCTAACCATAACCCTAACCCTAATTCTAATTGTAACCCTAAGCCTAAGCCTAAATTTAACCCTAACCATTACTCTAATTTTATTCCTATCCCTAAGTCTATCACTAACTTGAATTCTATCCCTAACCCTAATTATTCTTGTCTAATTCTTACCCTAATTCTAATAGTAACCTTAATTCTAACTCTAACCCTAACCCTAACCCTAACCCTAATTCTAACTATAACTCTAACCCTAACCCTAATTCTAACACTAATCCTAACCTTGTTTCTAATTCTAATTTTATCTCTAAGCCTAACCCTAACATTAATTCTAATTTTAACCCTTATTATAACCCTAACCCTAATTCTAACTCTAGCTCTAACCCTAACACTAATCCTAATTCTAACCCTCACCATAAACTTGATTCTAACCATAAATTTAATTCTAACATTGATTTGAACCCTAGCCCTAATTCTCACCCTAAGTCTAACCCTTATTATAATAATAACCCTAACCCTAACCCTTATTATAATAATAACCCTAACCCTATTAGTAACCCTGATTTTAATTCTTACTATAATTATAATTATAATCCCAACATGAATCTTGACCCTAATTCTAACCCTAATCATAAGCCTATATGCAACCCTAGTTCTAACCCTATCTATAATTGTAACCATAATTGTATCCCTAATTCTAAACCTAAACCTAAACCTAAACCTAAACCTAAACCTAAAGCTAATCCTAATTCTAAGCCCAACCATGAAATTGATTCTAACCATAATTTTAACTTTAACACTGATTTGAACCCTAACACTTACCCTAACCTTAGTTCTAACCCTAACACTAATTATCACCCTAACACTAATTATCACCCTAACCCTACTTTTGACCCTAATTCTTATTCTAATTCTCATGCGATTTTTAATTGTAACCCTAAAAATAGCTCTGATGTTAACCCTAACCCTAACTCTAACCCTAATCCTGATCATAATTGAAACTGAAACCCAAACCCTAACCTTAACCTTATTTCTAACCCTAACCCTAATTCTCACCCTAACCCTAATCCTTATTATAACCCTAACCCTACTTTTGACCCTAATTCTCATTGTAATTGTCACCCTATTTTTAACTGTAACCCTAAACATGGCTCTAATTTTAACCCTAACCCTAACCCTAACCCTAACCCTAACTCTAACCCTAACAATGATCATAATTCAAATCCTAAACCTAACCTTAATACTAACCTTAACCCTAATTGTAACATTAACCTTAACTCTAATTCTAAAAATAATCCTAATTAGTCATAACCCTAATCCTAACCCTAACTCTAACCCTAACCCTAACCCTAATTCTAACCTTCACCCTAATTCTAATTCAAACCCTGACCCTACCCTTAGTTATAACCCTAACCCTAATTCTCACCCTAACCCTAACCCTTATTATAATCATAATTGTACTTTTGACCCTAATTCTCATTTTAATTTTCTCCCTATTTTGATTATAACGCTAATTGTAATTGTAATTCTAACCCCTATCCTAGCCCTCATTATAACTACAATTCCAACCCTAACTCTAATTTTGACCCTAACCCTAACCCTAATTCTAACATTAACCCTAATTATATTCGTAACCCTAACCCTAACCCTAATTTAACCCTAACCATAACCATAATTTTGACCCTAACCCTAATTCTAACTCTAACCCTAACCCTAACCCTAATTCTAACCCTAACCCTAAAGCTTATTCTAACCCTAAGCATAACTTTAAATTTTACCCTAACCCTAACCCTAACTCTAATCCTACCCCTGACCATAATTCAACCCCTAACCCTAACCTTAATACTAACTTTAACCCTAATTGTAACCCTAACCCTAACTCTAATTCTAACATTAACCCTAATTATAGTTGTAACCCTAACCCTAATTTAACCCTAACCATAACCATAATTCTAACCCTAACCCTAATTCTAACTTTAACCCTAACCCTAACTCTAACCCTAACCCTAATTATAACACTAACCCTAACCCTATTTCTAACTCTAATTTTAGCCTTAACCCTAATTTTCGGGCTAACCCTAACCTTAATTAAAATAGTGCATTTCATACTCTACTTTGCTCTATTTTAATAAAAAGAAATACTAATTAATATATTGTATCAACCCAAAATGAATTTAGATACTCATTTCATTTGCACTCAATGATGACTTACCCCTAATATTGTTTGCATTAAATAAAATAATAATTACCTTTTTAAAATTATTTGCATACATTAATTTAAATATAATACACTCCTAAATTAATTTAAATAAACCAATAATCTCATTTGATTCCACTTATATTTATTCTACAACTAAATTAATTACTTAATTTAATTTTAATTTAAATAATTTAATTACAATTAAATAACTTTCTCACTTAAATGTAATTTTGAAAAAAAAAACTTATTAAAAAGAAATAATAAAAATAGCACTAAAAATAATAAATTAAAATTTAAAGGCAACCTTTCTAAAAAACACTACTAAATAAATAAATTGGTAACCTAAATTCATGGAATAAGTATATGAAGCTAAATTTAAGGAAAAGAAATAGAATTAGTTAAGAAGCATATAAACATATCTCCTACTCAATTCCTTTTCATTTTTCTCAATTTCTTTTATGTTTCATTTATCTCTGCATGCACAATGGAGGAGAAGCTTCTGGAACAATGTTGAAATGCCCTCTTCTCACCTCCTTACCCCATTCTCGGAGTTATATGTTTTTGTCACTCCTTGTTTATGTGTTTATTAATTTACATTATTTTTTGTTTTGAAACCCTACCTTTGAATTATCTTGTTTTGTGTTAAGATCACAGATATGAAGCTTTCAAGTGTTGCATGATGCAAAAATGGTCTACAAAGATAAATTCACATGTTTTTTTATATATACAGCTATGTGCATGGTGATACACCAGAGGAGGAAGAAGAAGATTTAAATATGTATGTCTTAAATAACAATATTATGAAATCTCTCTTGTTTCTTTTGTAAGGAATGGATCAATACAAAATCAAAATTACAGATTTGATTTGATTTGATTTTTTTAAACTGTGCCTCAAAGGAAACAATTTTTTTTGTTTTAAACTATTATCACATGCAATTTCCAATATCTTAAATATAATTAATATTTTATATAAAATTAAACAATAAATAAAAAATAAAAAAATTCTTAAATTTAAAATAAAATTTTAAAATAAAAAATTAAATAAGTTAACATGAAATTTAAGTCTTAGTAATTTCAAATCCTAATTTTTTAGCACACAATATAACATTCCTTTTAAAAAAATCAATTTTAAACAATAGTTACTATAATTAAGTCAAGTTGGCTGCATTATAGGAATCCATATTGATGTTTCCCTTTTTATTTTTTTATTTTGATATGCTTTCTTTTATTTTTAACCATTATTGTTTTCTTTTCTATTTAAAGTTTTCCTTGATTTAAAATATATATATATATATATATATATATATATATTATTTTTTTTTAATTTTTTTTATTTATAAAAAATTATCAATTTTTATTTGCTGTTTTTTATATTTAATAATTTTTTATTTCCTTTTGTTAGGATTATGATGTGGTTTTGGCATGCTTTCTTTTATTTTTAGCCATTGTTTTTATTTTGACTTTTCTTTAATATTGTATAACTTAATAATTTTCATAAAAAATAAATCTTAACTTATTATGCATAATTGTTTTTATTAAATTAAATTCAAATTAAAACAACTACTATTATTACTGAGCTATCTTTTCTTTAATATTGTATAATTGTTTTTATTAAATTAAATTCAAATTAAAACAACTATTATTACTGATCTATTTTTTTTAATAAAATGAAAGGTTTTGTGCATTTGCTATTTTTTAATTTCTTTTTTTATTTGCTATCATTCTTGTCCATGTATAGAGGCCTTACTACCATACATCTGTCATTCCAGCCACACATTTATTATTATTAGACAAAATATTATTTTTTTAAAAAAAAATTTAGAATCCTATAAAATTACACGGAATCTTGGAATCTTTGCGCTCTTCAACTCCACCCCTGCACTCCACCCCTGCTGTGACTGTTATTTCTTTCTTACTGTTATTTCTTTTTTGGTTATTTGTAACTCTTTAACTATTTAATTTTTTAGCTAACTTTTATTATCATTGGATTTTAATAAAATCTATTTCTAACACACACACATATAATACTAATATACATATCTATATATTTATTTTTATCATTATTAGTATTTGTTTAAAGGCAAATATTAAATTGTGTTCAAAACTCTTTTAACTTGTAATTAATTTTTGTTACACAAACCAATCAACTTTTTTTTATATATAAGTTTATATTAAGTTTTCTACAATTTTTTTAAATAAAAATGTTACAAAAAATTATCTAGAATTTAATTAGTTAATTAATTTAGGAGATATAATTCTATTGGCTACTTGATTAAGGGTCTTATTCTCCCTTTATCTTCCTTAAATGTCTCCACTCCTCCCTATATTCTCTCCATCATTACGAAAATTATTCTATATTTATCTCCACTTACATGTTTAACATTCCTTATTTTATGAGAAAATTTTATGAACCAATTACATATTATAGTTTTTCTAGGTTTGTGTTTTGGACATTTTCTAGGAGTGACAAAGAAAATAAATACTATCATAACTTGTCAAAAATAATAACCTTATTTTTACAAGGAAGAGAATAATATGTAGCATTTGACTTTATTGGTTTAATGAAAATATTGAAGAGATCAAACATAGTAGTACAATTGTAATTATAGGTACAATATTTTTGGTTTTAGATTATTGAATGTTGATATCAAAATTTTACATTGGGAATTCCATCTTTGGAAGATATCAACTAACTATTATATTAATTGTTCTATTTCTATCAACTCTTTATACATATTAAACATTCAATTGAATTATTTTATTCTATCTCCCATGGATTAGCTTGAAAGATTATCCAAGTGAACAAATATGTAGAATAAACACCACTAAAAAGTGTTTAATAGGCTACACTCCACTAAAATGGATTACTAATTAGACATGCTACATCACACCACTAAACTAGATTACTAATTGGATAGGCTACACACCACTAAAATAGATTACTAATTGGAAAGGATGCTTGAAATATTATCAAAGTGAACAAATATGTCTAGAATAAACACCACTAAAAAGTGTTTAACAAGCTACACACCACTAAAATAGATTACTAATTGGACAGGCTATACACCACTAAAATGGATTACTAATTGGAAAGAAATGCACCTGCGTTATGAAAATATTTAGACTACAATCTTATTAGAATAGTTACTAAAAATTTTAATATATGATTTTTTTTTGGATTTTAAATAAGAAAAGTTAGAACTAAACGAGTGTAATTTTGGGGTTAAAAAAGTAAGATCCTAAAACAAGGCTAAGAGATCCAAACAAAACATGAGTGATTGTGCAACTCAAATTAAACAACCATGATATGAATGATTTTTGTAATTTTGAAGGGTAAGAGTATTTGCCAAGAAATAGATAAGACTATTATGTGGACAAATACTATTCTTATGTGTACAAGTACTAGGGTGGCAATGTACATGTGTTGGAATACTTCATATTATATGTTTGTCTTATGATGTCAAATGATGTTTTTACAGTTACTCCATACCAATGGTTTTATCTATTAATATAAATTTGGGAATTATTATTGCACCAATGAAAACATTTGAAATGACCCAACCCTAATCGTAACCATAATCTCCAATGTTAGAATTAGGGCTAGGATTAGAATTAGTCGTATAGTACATATGAAAATGGAAACCTAATGGGATTGGCTGGGTGGCTAGGATGGGTAAAGGATACATCTCAACAAAGCACAAAACTCTAAAAGAAAAGATATAATAATGGAATAAAGATAAGTAAGCATTTGAAATGACCCAACCCTAACCCTAATAAAAATTCTAATTAAGGTTAGAATTAGGGTTACGTTTAGTGTTAGTATTAGAATTATATTTATTAGTAGGTTTAGTTTTAGGGTTTTAGTTAGGTATATAATTAGGGTTTGAAGTATGGTTAGAATTAAAATTAAGGCTAGAATTAGGGTTAGAATTAAGGTGGGTTACTATTAGATTGGGGTATAAATTAGAGTTACAGTTAGGGTTCAAATTAGAGTTAGGGTTAGAGTTACAATTAGGGTTAAGGTTAGTATTAAGGTTAGGATTAGGGTTTGAATTATAGTCAGTATTAGGGTTGGAGTTAGGATTACGGTTAGGGTTAAAATTAGATCTATGTTTAGGGATAGAATAAGGGTTAGGGTTAGGGTTAAAATTAAGATTAGGGTTAGGGTGAGGATTATAACTAGGGTTGGGGTTTGGGTTAGCATTAGAATTATGGATACGACTATAATTAGGGTTAATGCTAGAATTAGAGTTAGGGTTAGGGTTACAATTAGGGTTAACTATAGTATTAAGGTTAGGGTTAAGTGTAGACACCCAAATTTGTCCCAACTTTGTCCATGTCCTATAACACCTTGTTAAAACATTATCCTAAACATCATAAGCCATTTTTGTCCTAAATCCCGCTCTTAATCCCATTTATCCATTAAGCCAATTAATTAAATAAATTTTATTTATTTAATTAAAATCCCCATCTTTATCCTACTTAGCCAATTAATTAAATAAATTTATTTATTTATTTAATTTCACATGCATAATCCCATTTATCTTATCCCCATCCCAATTAATTAAATAAATTTTATTTATTTAATTAATTTCCACATTATATCTTATCCCATCCTATTCAACTTCTCAATTAATTAAATAAATTTTATTTATTTAATTAATATCCAACTCATATCCCAACTAATTCAAATATTTTATTTGAATTAAGTCACATGATCTTTCATCACATTCCAACACTTGTCCAGTCAATCATGTGTTACAACTTTTATCTTTCACATGCACAACTAATGGGACCTAATTTTAGTATTTATCTACACAAGCACACCTAAGCCTTATCTTCCCTTGCCACATGTCAATTGACTACAATTTCTTAATGTGCAATGAAACCTAACTTAATCTTATCCATCCATTTCATCTAAAGCCCTAATTGATCCTAGCCATCCATTTGAATCAAGCCAAACCTATAAAACAAGCCTCTCTTGAGACATTAGGGGGGGATTAGAGAGGATTCTTCTTCATGCAACCTCACTCTGCTGAATTTTCATCTCAAGCCATTATCCATCATCTTCAATCCATCTAGCTTGCATCTATCAACCATCAAGCATCCATCATCTATCTCCTTATCAACGTTATGCTGAGGAATCGAGCAATCAACACAACAAAGCGATCAATCAATCAGGCTCATCTTGCATCTTCAAGGTATTGAATTATTTGGGTTTAGGTTATGCATTTCAATTGTTTGATCATTTCCATTTATAAATCCAAATTTTTTGATATACATTTTGGCACGCCCGGTGGGACTCACGTCCTTGATTAACTTCTCTTATTTGAGTTGTTTTTATGAAGTTTAGATCTCTTGGAGCGCCAATCTTTCATTTTTGCAAGCTTTTGTAGCAAAAATTTGCATTTTTCTAACCCTAGTTTGCAAAGATTTGGCTAAAAATATATGTAGATGATCTCTTAGCCCAAACTAACCTCACCATTGCATTCGGGAGGCCGTTTCCATAAATTTTGAGTACAAATTTGCCTAAATTTGATGAAAAATGGAGCATTTGGTGAAGAAAACAACAATCGGTATGTAGAAATGTGCCTCTGGTAATTCAGGTCACCTTTGATCAAACAGCAGTCGCCTGGGCTAAATCAGCTCGCCTTTGATCAAAGACTGGTCGCTTATGGTCAAATTTGGCTTGCTTTTAAACAAACAGTATGTAGCTTTTGGTAAAATTTAGGTCGCTTTTGATCAAAAACTGCTCGCTTATGGTAAAATTCAGCTCGCTTTTGATCAAAAACTGATCGCTTATGGTAAAATTCACCTCGCTTTTGAACAAAAATGGATCGCTTATGGTAAAATATAGCTCACTTTTGAACAAAAACGGATCACTTATGGTAAAATTCAGTTCGCTTTTGAACCAAAACGGATCGCATCCGGTAAAATTGGTCGTATATGGTTAATATTTGCAATCTCTCACCTGAAACTTTCCAGATCGCTTTTGGGCTAACAGTAATCGCTTTTGCTCATATTTTGATCACTTTTAGGTAGATAGTAATCGCTTTTGCTCATATTTTGATCACTTTTATCTAAACAGTAATCGCTTTTGTCTTTAACCTAATCACTTTTGGTCTGACAGTAATCACGTTCTGCAGAACTAGGGTTTCTGTCGCATCTTTCATTTTGCAGATATAGGTTGCTTGTAGGCCAAAATTGGTTGCTTTGGGATTTTCTACATTTCTTATAAGTGTACAGTGTTCGCATCTGGTGTTTTCTGAGTCGCATTTGATCTACAAGGAGTCGCCTATGGTAAAACATGAGATCACTTCTGGACACGCAGTTATCACCTCTGCTATCTTTCGCATCGCTTACAAGCCTACAGGCGTCGCATCCAGGTGTTTTCTAAGTCTCATTTGATCTACACGGGCTTGCCTGTGGTAAAATAACGGTCGCTTCGGATCAACAGTAAATCACATCTGGCAACTGTAACTTGCTTTTGGTTGCTGTCATTGTGCATCTTGGTTTTTTTAGCATAACTTCCACATACGAAGGCCAAATCGCACAAACGAGGACTCATTGGAAAGATGGGAGGACAAGCTTCACAACTATACCACTTTTATCAGGTGACTATACTATTTTTTAGGCTTTTTTATCAGTCAAAGTTCAGGTTCATTGCAAAATTCATTTGAGCATAACTTGAGCAATTTTGATCATTTTTCAGCGAAACATTTTTTCAAATTGCTTAGAATCTCCTGAACTTTCTCTTTATGCAATCTATTTTTTTGTATCAGATCATTTTCATCAAAATTTTTAGATTTCATCTTTTTCATGTAATCATCTTCTTTGCAAGTTTACTTGTTTCTTTTTGGAATTGGTGACTTGTAGAGGCATCTAAGGAGCTGGAGCAACATTGGCATCAACATCTACAGCAAATTGGAAAGCGAGTGTATCAGGTGCACTCATTCTAATATTTCATCTCTTAATCTTGATTGATCACATATTTGGACTTTGGGATTAAAACAAACATTGTTTGCAAATTCACATCAAAAAATTGGGCTAAAACGAACCATTGTCTTTCATCACATTTGGATTTGGGCTTTAAAACAAACAAGTGCTTGAATTGTCTTCCACACATTAAATTTCTAAGGTTAATGAACCCCATGCGAGTGTGACCAAGTAAATGTGTATGCTCTCTCTTCGCGTCCCAGCATGAACTTGGAGATCAAAAACATTTACTTGTGTTGCTTTTGTTTAGCCTTAGAGAGGCCTGCCTTGGTATCCACCCCAAGGGAACGACCTCAAGCGGTACTTTCATCCGGTCCGCTATAAAAATTAGAGGATAAGGCGAAAGCCAAGTCTAACCGGTATTAGCGCTCACCATACAGTGCTAACTCGAAAGGAGGTGTACCTTTGTGTATATTAAAACTCCTAGTAGGGTTAGTTAAAGTCTTAAGTGGCTTGCTGGATGCTCGTGGGGTGCCGGTCCCCCAGATTTTCACTAGAACCTCCTTGTGATAGTGGCCTTGCCTTAACTAGGACTTGTTGAATTGTCTTCACGTGCTTGCTTAACCATCATCACATTCTTTCAAACTAACAACTTGCTTATGTGTCTTGCGTGAGTGATTCATGTGTGTATATACATAATCATTTGTTTGAACATTGCCAAATCAAGCTATGAACACCAAACACATAAACAAATCAATCTAAACACATCATCTAAACATTCCACATCATCATCCAAATCCCTAAGCAAGCACTTGTTAAAAAGACTTAAGACAAACACTTGGTGACAACATGTCTATGCTAGAAGACCCAACAATCAAATTCCAAAGATTCCTCCAAAATATTTATCAAGGATCACAACCCCTAAACCAAGGTGCCATTGAAATATTACAATTCTTCCTCCAAAGAGCTCAACCCCACGCAAGCCAATCACCTCAACTACAACACTTCATAGCCCAAGTCCAACACCTTTTAGCCACTAGTCAAGCTCGACAAGTACAACAATCCTTAGCCACTTCCTATCAACCTAATCCACTTCATAACCACATGTCATATCCATCCACTTCCTATCAACTTAATCCACCTATCCACCAAGTCAATACCACATCAACCTATGAACATCCACCTCAAGCTTATCCAATCCCTCATACCACCATTCCAATGCACTACCAAGCCCATCCACAAAGCCATCAAGTGATATTACAAGAACAACATCCAAGTCCCAATAGCCCTTTGTACATAAATCAAGCACGTCCAAGTACAACTTTTCAACAAGACCATCAAGCACCATTGATAGACCTAAGTCCACCTCTGCAACAAGAAACACATGCAAGTCCAAGTGGCCCCTTGTACATAAATCAAACAAGCCCAAGTTATCCTATGCAAGATCTAATAACCTTTGACAAGGGAGATACCAATCTAGAGTGGCCTTCATCATCTAATCACACACCAACACATGAGCCAACTAATCCTATCCCAACACCACCATGTGATCCTATTCCTAGTCCATTGGTCCATCAACCCTCCAAATCACCAAGCCCTTCATTACCTTCCTCGCCATGTCATTCTAATCGTTCACCAAAGGATGCGGCTGAGAGAGTTTTACAAAGGATGCTTGAAGCAAAACTCATTGAACTTCCTAAAGTCAAACCATGTGAAGAAAGTCCATATGATGAACATGATTATTGTGCATACCATAGGACCAAAGGCCATAATACAAATCAATGCCCAATATTTGTCTCAATTGTTTATAAGGTTTACCCACCTATAATGGGAAATCGTGCCACATCATCCCCATCCTATGTGTCACCCCCATCTAGTCCAAATCCTAATCCATCCAATCCAATTAGCTCTCAACCTAATCCTCGTCCTAATCCTAATCTAACACCATCTACCATTATCATCCATCCATTATATTTTCCATCCACCCATACACTTGCAAAGGATGTGATCCATTGGCTACTAGATAGGAATAAACTACCCCCATGTCAAACACCAATTCATGAGCCTACCAATGAACTTCCAAAGGTCATGTCCAATCCTATAATCTCATCATGTGGTTCACATATCCTTGAGCCTCTTCAAGAGCCTTCCATTAACATACCTAGCCCTTTAAGCCCATCATGTGACCTACAAGCCAACAAGTCTATTCAAGAGTCTTCAACCACAAGCCTAAGTCAAGAGCCATCATGCCTCCATGTTGATAACTATCAAGAGCCTATCAAGTCCACTCAAGAACCTTCCACTTCCATCCAAATTCAAGAGGTATGTCAAGAGCATAATCTTAAACATGTGGAAATATTGAACCTTAATCTTAATCAAGATCAAAGCACCTCTAAGTTCCACATATCCATGACCTACTTATGGGTTGCCCTCAAGCTATTAGCCATTACCATCACCTCATTCATGAACAAATTTATCCCTTTTATAGCCCACTTAATCCTATTTTTGCTCATAGTTATGATCAAGGTTCTAGCTAAGATCATGAAAACCATGATGATCCATTTGGCAAAACTTTATCTATCTCATGATCAAGATGATATCTATGATGAAGAACCTATTAAAAAGTACCTTGATCCTATTCATAATCCCATAACCATCCATGAGCGAGATATCCAAATTGCTCCTAGTCATCCGCCATCTAGCCCTATCCATAATGAGCAAACATCCACTTGTCATAATGAGACATGTGCCTCTCAAGAACACATAAGCATAGAAGATCAAACAAATAACTTGGATCTTAGTGAACACAATGCTAATGATCCTCCCTCCACATCTACCATCGATCCCATTTCAAGTCCACCATCATGTCCTAGTGGTCTTACCACCTTCCTCCAAGAATGTTCTTCCTTAGGACAACAACAACCTTTGTCCTCCATTTCATCTTCTCCATCTAATAAAGAACTCAAGTCTAGTTCCCAAAACACATCTAGTCCCATTGTCCATCGCATACTCCAAAACATGAACTACAAAGCTAAAGGCCTAGGTCTTTGTGAACAAGGTATTTTGGAGCCAAACCATGTCAAGATCCCTCCATGCTCATATGGCCTTGGATACACACCCCGAGGTAAACAAGGCCAAGATGTTGGTAATCGCTTCATACATCCTAAACCTACCACTTTGTATTGCAACCCCCATCATCTACCCAAAACATATGTAGCCATTTCACCTCTATCATCCTATAAATATCAAAAGCATGTGACCATACACCTTTCGCCATCCACTTTACCTCCACTTTTACCAACTCCAAATATTCCTCCATCCACCTTGCCACCATTACTTCCAACACCTAACATACCTATCATTCATAAGTATCCTTATATCCCTAATCATGGCCAACAAATGCACATATCGTCTAAGCATAAAGCTTCCAATCATTCCATCCACTCCACCCACCCCATGGGATTCAAAAGAAATTTTTTTGATGCCTCTACCTATAAAGCTAAAAATCCTACCAAAAATCCTAAAGGTCTTCATACCTTAGGACATAAAGAATCAAACTCAAAGCAAAGTTCATCTAAACAGCCATCTAAACCCTTACGTCCAAATACAAAGCCCAAAAGCAAAATGGTTTGGGTTCCTAAGCAAATAGCTAGCAAAGCAAATGAGGCATCCTCATCCACATCTCAAGAATCCCAATCACCTATCTCCATCCAAGAGCCTACTTCCATCCAAAACTTCCATTCCCTTCAAAAATCCCACAAGTAAAACAAAAGCACTAAAAATAATAAATCTATGTGGGTTCCTAAATCACTTCATCAACCATCTCCTAAGAAAACGACCCCATTGCTTCCTACACCACCATCTAATCAAAAGCTTCAATGTTTAACACGGTGTGTGCAACCATTGGTCATGGTTCCATTCCACTCCGCAGCACCTCCACATAACTACATCTTCCCATCTTCCATCCATTATCCTACATATCTCCCCCATGCTATCCCTATGGCCCATGCTTTGGCATAAACTTTTCATCCATCTTCATTCCATAAGCCTATATCAATCCACTATCCCCATCCATCTATCCTTGCATGACCCTTTCATAATCCACATCATAAGCCACTAGCCTACCCTACCATAAATCCACATCATAATCTATTATCCACCTAATCCATCTCCCATCCATGCAATCCCTTATCAACATCTATGAGCACACTTGACATGGTCCATGCGAAGACATCATCAATCTCTAAAGGGACACTATCAACCTTCATAGCACTAGCCACTTGAGTCCCTTCTATCCATTACCATGGTGAAAACCTGGCAAACAGGTGCCATGTGTAATTGTCAACCCATCTAAAAACAAAAAAAGAAAAAAAAAGCAAAAAAGCAAAAAAAAAAAAAATCAAAATAATAAAGAGAAATCCCTTCATCCAACTGTGAAAACCTGGTAAACAGGTGCCTTGGATAAGTATCATGATGAAAACCTGGCAAACAGGCATCATGTGTAGGTTGATCTTCTATGTCACTTACACTTGGGGGCACATTGTCTCATCCAACCTATCCATATCCAAACTATCTATCCCATTATATCATTTTCCATCCTATCTTGTCATCCTACCATCCTTAGCCATTACATAAACATGCCTATCCTATTGAACCCATTTACCCATCCTTCCGCCTTTTGATTTTGATGAAGACATAGGGGCAAAATGTTGAAACATGTTTGGATATTTCTTGACATACCTTCTTTCCAAACCAAGTCCTATCCATTGACCATTCATCCATCCCATTCAAACCAATCTATCATGTCATCCCTTGGTCATGAACTTTGTCATGTAAGAATCCTAAGCATTACCACCTAGAATGGGGCAAGTTCTTCCTATGCAACATAGCCTCTGAAGATCACATCCTAGCTCCCTTATGATCCATCCACTATGGCATATCCTTATCATGAGCTTTCCATCTTATAGCTTATCCCCATCCATTTATCATGAGCTTTCCACTATAGCCTACCTATCCATTTATCATGAGGCAAGCATACATACCTTATACGGCCTATCCTCTTATCTATCCATTTGTCATGAGCCTTTCATCCCATTTACTATGAGCCCATCCTTTTATCCATCCATCCTACCTCCATCTTTGCACCTAGACTTGGTTTTCTCCCTTGTCATTGGTATCTAGCACAAAGGCTACTCATATTGTCAATCCATTGACATCCCAAAACATTCAAAAAATTCACAAAAAAATCAAAATATTTCAAAGACATAAAAAAAAAATCAAAATATTTCAAAAAAATCCAAAAAAAATCAAATATCCAACGAAAAATCCAAGCAATAAGACCAATCATACCATCCAAAGAAATCCACTCCATCAACATTCAATAAAATCATCATCATCAATTCTTCTTATCAATAACATTCATTCATCCATTTCAATCAATCACTTCTTCCAATCATATCAATCAAATCAATCTAAGCAATGATCTTAAATCCAAGTCACACTAATCCATATCAAGCAAGCTAATCAATCAAGGAACATTATCCAACCAAATCAACAGGTTTTGATCCTAATCTTGTCATAAACTGAATCAATCATCATCAATCATCATCAATGGGATATAGCGTTCCCACATCCTTGTGTTGATCTAGGGATATAGCTTTCCCTGCAATGACAACACTATCATCATCAATCAAACTATCTATCATTGGTTTATGACTTGACAAGGACAATACCTTGTTTATGTTACATCCTTTTAGCACACTGAGAACACTTGCTTAAGCTTAGATTGAATTGCCACTCTAATCATCACACCATCACTATCATCATTCAAAACAATCAACCCAGCAACAACAAACATCACAACCAAAGCACATCAAGCCAACCATCAAAACAAATCCTATCAATCAACAACAATCATCAAAACCAAAGAACATCAAGCCAACTATCAAAACAAATCCAATCACTTCAACAAATCAAAAAAAAAATCATTCCAACACATATAATCCCATTATCAACATTTCATCAATCCATAACTTGATCACATCAATCCATTTATAGCAATCCATCATCATCAAAATCATACCACATCAATCCAACCATCAAATCAATTCATCAAATCAATCTTCATCCATCAAATCAAATCAACTCAAATCATTCAACGCAATGATCCAAATGCAAGTCATCATAAAGCTATACTAATCAAGTTAATCAATCAAGCCAAATTATCCAAATGCAATCAATGGTCTTGATCCTAGCCTTGTTGTAAGCCAAAACAATCAATCAACCAGCCAACCAACTCAGCAAACAACCTTGTGCTGATCTAGGGATATAGCTTTCCCCGCAATGACAACACTCTCAACTATCAACAAATCAATCAGCAATTAATCATTGGTTTACAGCTTGACAGGGGCAATACCTTGTTTGTTTTTGAATCATTTGTGCATGCTTGCTTGCTTGTGTGTGTTATCATTTTGTCTTGCATTTGTATCAAATCACTATCATTCCAGCTAATATTCATATCTTGTGTATGTTGGAATAGCTTTTTGCACTATCCTTTGCATCTAAGGTCATATCATACCTTTTGTGCATTAGGACTTGATGCTCTAAGTTTACTTCCTCATATGTTAGACAAGGTTGTATTATGCTAGGGCACGAGACACATCGTCACCCTGGTCTTCTATACCTTGGTGCATAACGTCTAGTACTATATCAAACATCATGGTTGCTCACCTTCCATTGCAGCATAACACAATATCCATTTCTTATATCTATCCCCTTATCTTTCTTTTGCGGTCAAGCCATTTCTTTTCGAGAGCCTACCCATGTTTGTCCACCCTGCCTAACCTCTCGAGGGGGCATCATCATCCTATCTTTCCATCATCATCATCATCATCAGCATCCCTATGAATTATCCATACCTTAACCTCTTTGAAATGATGTTACTCGACACAAAGCTCATCATCTTGAACATCATCTCAAAGAGGGGCAAAATGTAGACACCCAAATTTGTCCCAACTTTGTCCATGTCCTACAACACCTTGTTAAAACATTATCCTAAACATCATAAGCCATTTTTGTCCTAAATCCCGCTCTTAATCCCATTTATCCATTAAGCCAATTAATTAAATAAATTTTATTTATTTAATTAAAATCCCCATCTTTATCCTACTTAGCCAATTAATTAAATAAATTTATTTATTTAATTAATTTCACATGCATAATCCCATTTATCTTATCCCCATCCCAATTAATTAAATAAATTTTATTTATTTAACTAATTTCCACATCATATCTTATCCCATCCTATTCAACTTCTCAATTAATTAAATAAATTTTATTTATTTAATTAATATCCAATGCATATCCCAACTAATTCAAATATTTTATTTGAATTAAGTCACATGATCTTTCATCACATTCCAACACTTGTCCAGTCAATCATGTGTTACAACTTTTATCTTTCACATGCACAACTAATGGGACCTAATTTTAGTATTTATCTACACAAGCACACCTAAGCCTTATCTTCCCTTGCCACATGTCAATTGACTACAATTTCTTAATGTGCAAGGAAACCTAACTTAATCTTATCCATCCATTTCATCTAAAGCCCTAATTGATCCTAGCCATCCATTTGAATCAAGCCAAACCTATAAAACAAGCCTCTCTTGAGACATTAGGGGGGGATTAGAGAGGATTCTTCTTCATGCAACCTCACTCTGCTGAATTTTCATCTCAAGCCATTATCCATCATCTTCAATCCATCTAGCTTGCATGTATCAACCATCAAGCATCCATCATCTATCTCCTTATCAACGTTATGCTGCGGAATCGAGCAATCAACACAACAAAGCGATCAATCAATCAAGCTCATCTTGCATCTTCGAGGTATTGAATTATTTGGGTTTAGGTTATGCATTTCAATTGTTTGATCATTTCCATTTATAAATCCAAATTTTTCGATATACAAAGGTTTCAATTAGGAATCAATGTTATGATAAGAATTAGGGTTAGGGTTAGGGTTAGAGTTATCATGGGGAGTACATAGTGAAAGCACATAGTTGATCATATTGGTATCAGAGCCTGAAAAGATTTGGGCGGCAAGTCGAATTGAGGATTTACAGGAGTGTTGGCATTTGGGTGCTGTCTGTGAATAGTGTATGTCAGACAGAGAAAGCGAGATAGAGGCGGAGAGGATGCCTCCCAAAAGTATGTCGCAGGACGCCATTAAGAAGCTGATCGAGGAGATGCTTGAATCCAAGTTGGGAGAGTTCAAGCAGTCTAAAGGCAAGGACAGGGAAGATGAAAGTGACAACGATGAAGGTGATACAGAAATTGATGGAACCAATAAGAGGACAAAGGAGATACCAGCAGACCAGAGGGCATTTGTAGATGCTTTAAAGTTAGTCAATAGGGACACCATGGATGGGTTACCTATGTATGGTGGAAGTATGGAAGCTGAAGAAGTGATTGATTGGATTGAGGCATTGAACAATCATTTTGAGTACAAAGAAGTCCCTGATGATAGGAGGGTTAGGTTGGCAAAGGCAAGGTTGAAGGGGTCTGCTCTTGCATGGTGGAATTATGAGCAAGGAGAGAGAGTCAAGGAGGGGAAGATTATGATAACCTCCTGGGAAAGGATGAAAACCAAAATCAAGGCACAATTCTTACCTCTGGACTATAATGTGCAGATGTATAAGAAATTGCAGAACCTCAGACAGAGAGACCTTGATGTGAATGCATACACACAAGAATTTCATAAACTCAGTCTCAGATCAAAGAGGCAAGAAGAGAGTCAGAGAAGGTGGCAAGGTGTTTAAATGGCCTAAGGATGAACATCCAAGATGAGATCAACATCTTAGCACCAGAAACAGTGAACAAGTGTTTCTAAATGGCCTTAAGGGCTGAAGAGAAGATAAAGAGAAAGAGTGAGAAGAATAATAGAGGTAGAGGTGGAAGAAGTTTCAGAGGCAGAGGCAGTTTTGGAGGAAGAAGTCCTAACCAGAGGCCTAGTGGTGAGTCTAGCCAAGAAGAGCAAGTTGTAGACTCAAGTAGCAAAGGAGGCTACTAAGGAAGAAGGCCTAATGGAAAGGGTGGGACAAATGGATCAGGTAGAAGATCCAAGTTCTCTAATATGAGATGTTATAATTGCAATCAGATAGGGCACCTGACATACAAGTGTCCAGAGAAGGCCTCAACTTCTCATGGTGGTGAGAAGAGAACCACTTTGATTTAAGAGGATGCAAGGAGTGTGACATCTCCTGAAGTGAATCTAGCATCAGAAATGGGAGAAAATCTGATGATCAAGAGGACACTGCTCAAGGAACCAGTGCAGACTGAACCGTCTCAAAGAAGGGCTTTATTTAGAATCAACTGCAAGATCCAAGGTAAGGTTTGTAAAGTTATTATTGACTCTGGTTCTACTGATAATATCATATCTTTGGAAGCAGTGAATAAGTTGAAGTTAGAAAGGATACCCCATAGCAGTCCATATAAAGTCAGTTGGTTGAATAAGGGGCAGCACATACTCATCAATGAACAATCATGGATAGAAATTAGTATTGGAGGTATAGAGATAAAATCTTATGTGACATCCTTCCAATGGATGCTTTCCATCTTTTGTTAGGCAGACCATGGCAGTTTGACAGAAAGGCTCATCATGATGGAGAAAAGAATGCTTACTCATTCCAAAAGGATGGTGTGACTTATAGGATACAGTCATTGGTAGAAGAGGATCCACAGCAGGTAGGGTCTAGTATAATGATGGTAGGAGAGAAGGAATTCCTTGAAACACTAGAAGAATCAGGTGGAGTAGGTTTTGCTCTGGTTGTGAAACCTAAGGAGAAGAAAAGAGAAATCATATGAGAGAGGTAGGACCTAGGGATGTCAGAGAACTAATTGAGAGTTATAAGGAAGTAATTGCAGCAGATATACCAGACTCCCTACCACCTATTAGAGATATCAGCCATCAGATTGATCTCATATCGGGAGCTGTACTTCCCAACCTATAAGATGACCCCTCAGCAGAATGAGGAGATAGCCAGGTAGGTTCAAGAACTTTTAGACAAGGGGTTAATAAGAAAGAGTTTGAGTCCATGTGTAGTCCCCACTATTTTGGCACCAAAGAAAGATGGGAAATGGAGACTGTGTACTGATTCCAGGGCAATAAATAGGATAACCATCAGATACAAGTTTCTTATTCCTAGAATTGAAGACCTAATGGACTATTTGGGGGGTGCTACCTATTTCTCTAAGATAGACTTGAAGAGTGGGTACCATCAGATAAGGATAAGAGAAGGTGATGAATGGAAAACAACATTCAAAATCAATGAAGGGTTATATGAATGGCTTGTATTTCCTTTTGGTCTGTCTAATGTTCTAGTACTTTCATGAGGCTAATGAATGAAGTATTGCAGGATTTCATAGGTAAGTTTGTGGCAGTATACCTAGATGACATTTTGATATTCAGTAAAAGTAAAGAAGAGAATTTGAAACATATAGAGATAGTCTTGAAGAGGCTAAAAGACCAGAAGTTGTTGATAAACTTGGACAAATGTGATTTCATGAAACAAGAGTTGATCTACTTGGGTTTTGTCATTTCCAAAGGTGATCTGAAGATGGATCCTTCAAAGGTGGAGGCTATTCTGAATTGGCCCACACCTAAGACAGCAGGGGAGGTAAGGAGTTTCAATGGTTTGGCCACATTCTATAGGAAATTCATTAAGAACTACAGTGACATCTGTGCACCTATGTTGGAAACCATCAAGGGTGGTTGCAAGGTGAAGTTTGTGTGGACGAGATAAGTAGATAGGAGCTTTGAGAGTCTGAAACAGAAAGTTGCTAAATTCCCTGTCTTAGTGTTACCTGATTTCAATAAGGTTTTCACAATTGAATGTGATGCAAGTGGGCTGGCCATTGGAGCAGTGTTGAGCCAAGAAGGGAGACCAGTGGCCTTCTTTAGTGAAAAGTTAAATGAAGCCAAGAGGAAATACTCTTCTTATGACTTAGAGTTGTATGCTATGGTACAAGCTCTGAAAAAGTGGAGACATTACCTGCTTCCCAAGGAGTTTATTGTGTATACAGATAACCATGCTCTCAATTTTTTGAATGGGCAGGACAAACTCAGCCACAGACATATGAAATGGGTGGAAAGTCTGCAAGCATACACTTTCACCATTAAGCATAAGAAAGGAGTCACAAACAAGGTGCCAGATGCTCTCAACAGGAGGGTGTTGACAGTCCAAGAAGTGCAGTTGCAAAGCATGGGTGTTGAGTTACTCAAGGAATTGTATGAAGAAGATTAGGATTTCAAAGAAATCTACAAGGTATGCAATGAATTTGCTGATACTTTTTATAGTGAATTTTTAGATTATACATTGCAGGATGGACTTTTGTTTAAAGGGAGTCAACTATGTATCCCTAAGTGTTCAATGAGGGATAATATAGTGAAGGAGAAACATAGTGGTGGTTTAGGAGAACATTTTGGGCTCAATAAGACCTTAGATCTAGTAAGAAGATTTTCCTTTTGGTCAAGGCTGCAATCTGACATTAGAAGGTTTGTTGAGAGTTGTATGATTTGCTAGAGAGCAAAGGGGGTCTCAACCAATGCAGGACTATACCAACCTCTACCCATACCAAACAGGCCTTGGGAAAGTTTGAGTATGGATTTTGTGATGGGGTTACCAAAGACAAAGATGGGTCATGACAGTGTGTTTGTTGTGGTAGACAGATTCAACAAAATGGCTCACTTTATTCCTTATAAAACCACCAATGATGCTAGCTACATTGCAGGATTGTTCTTTAAAGAAATTGTCAGGATTCATGGACTACCTTTGAGTATTGTATTTGACAGAGACAACAAATTTGTGGGACATTTTTGGAGAACCTTGTGGAAAAGATTGGGTACAAATTTGTCTTTTAGTTCAGCCTATCATCCTCAGACTGATGGACAAACTGAGGTTGTGAATAGGTCATTAAGCAATTTGCTGAGATGTTTGACAAAAGAACATGGAGGTAGTTGGGATGTGGTACTCCCACAAGCAGAATATGCCTATAATGATTCTACAAATAGAAGTACAGGTCTAAGTCCTTTTGAAGTTGTAACAGCCATGTTCTAAAAACATAGTAAAACCAAAAATTCACCATAAAGTAAATTACAAGGTAAAAATGAGAGAGAAATTTTTTCTTTTATTCAACATATAGTCGAGTAACTACAATTACAAGATATCTCATTACAATTACAATCAACCTTATTGTCTTTCTCAAGTACAATGTTTACAAAAAATAAATCAATTATAAATACCTGAAACAGATAATGTTTTACTTAGTCTCAATAAACACAAGTCTCAGAGATATACTGCATCTGAAAATATGACATCTTTATTGCAAGCCTCGGCATGTCTTCTGCTAGAGAGAGAGAGAGTATCTTTCCAGTGATTTACCTCCAACCATAGACCGTCGGTCTCCCACACTCCTTCCTAACTGGAAGTGGCCCTACCCTTCACGAGAAGTATAGACCAAGGTGACCAGTGGTAATTTGCCTTTCCGAGTACATAGTGTTGTATCTTACACAACTCTATCTATCATACAACCCTAGATACCCTCTAGCTAAGTATGATTCCCAATAGGATGTGCAATGCAGATACAGTGAACCGACAATGCATGCAGAGACATATGCATTACTATGGCCATAGTTTTCAATATAAATTGACGTTCGCAATGAACGATGTCGTATTGTTCACCCACTCCAACTCGACTTGGATACTATCATATTCCTACAGTTTGACTTGGTCAACTATGTTTAACTTATGAAGTCATGATGATTTCAACAATCTAGTCTTCCTGACCCAATACATGTTTTCCTTCATAGTCTACAATCCATAGACTTTTTCTTTTGTCTTTCATCCTTTACAAGGACTCTCATTGCATCATTGCAATACTCAAGGTCCATGACTTATTGTCTCATAATAAATATAGATAGATTAATTACAACTAAGATGATAACCTTACCCAGGTTAAGCAATATAGTCTAGGAATCTAATTCCCTTCTTACAAGTAAGAATATTTACAGAAAGTCAGGGCATTTGACCCTTCAATCACAATCTAAAATAATGATCTCAATGTCTTAATATAATAATTACCATATCTAGGTTAAATTTAGATTCAATTGATGAGTTTTGCCTAACTCAAACTTAGTCTTTCTGACTTAGGTGAATTCACAAGACACTGTCGTTGCTCTATTAATCATTATGGATTGACTATCCATTCTTAGGCTTCTCTCTTTGCATCTTTGCAACGTTTGAGATTTACCCCTTGTCGACAAGTAATAGCTTAGAGAAGTTGTGATAAAAGGTATAATGAATTAATGTTTGACTTAACCATTTAATGGTACCTCTTGCATGTTTGCAAAATCTGAGGCTCACGGCTTGTAATTCAATTCAACTTTTAACTCCACAAGGAGTTTTCCCTACCTAAGGTTAATCTTTGTTGACTAGAAACAATTCTCTTTCCATCAAGATAGATATGATCATTTACTAAAATTAGGGTTCACGACACATTAATGTCTACTCACAAAATGAGTTCACCCACTTATAAGCTCTATAAAACATCTTCGATACCCTCAAGGTGTTTGAATTTCCTTCATGCATTAGCGCATGGCGCAAAGGTTTACTCTATTCCTGAGTTTATGCATTCATGTCCATTTACATGATGTATAAAGGGTTTTCTATTTCATTGGATAGCATTTGTAATGCAATCATAATCCCATAACCGTCTAAAACATCGTTCAATAACACCCACTCCTAAGTGGTTTCAAACTAGGCTATCTAGTTCCCATATGTTTATACAAAATTCTCAAGTATATAATACAATTTCCCGTAAGCCCGAAGTTTAAAGTTTTAGACTCATAAAGGTCTTCAAGAGAGATATATCTATCTCTAACAACTTACTCATCTTGACTCCAACCTTTAAAAAACAACCTTTAAAACATTGAACTCAAAGGATTCGATCTCTAAATTTCATAGATATAAATGTATATATAGCATTTGGTTAAATTGGTTTAACAATGGTTGTTCCTTCATACCTCGGCCTTTTAGTAGAGACATAATTATAAACATCGATTTGGCCTAAACAGGGTTATACATACTATCGACTTGAATCATTCATAAGTACACTTGGTGTATTACTCCCAGATAATATGGCCTTTTGGCCTGTATAGTTTACCTATACAACAAATATTATACGTTGATCTATTAAGCTTTTAGCTTATTTTAGTTTACAAACTGTATGTTTATAATACAAAAATCAATAGCCTTGCGGTCTTTTCTAGTTTACTATACTGTATCTTAATCTTAAACAAAGATCTATAGCCTTCAATAGATGTAGAGAGGAAAGGTAAACTTAGTCACTGCTATGAACAGTGTCTCGACTTAACAAACTAAGGAGATTTTAGTCTAAAAAGACCTCATTCCACACAGTTGATAATCATGCTTTTCGGTCATAAGACAACATTAGCTTTTAAGCCTATCGACTTGATACAGTCTTAGCATTAGCAAGGTCTATCAGCCTTATGCAACTGTAAATGATATTAAATATGGAAGTATAAGCAATATGTAACTTATCGGTCTAAATCACATAATAATAAAAAAATATACACACAGCTGAATACATTAGTGAGTTCTCAAAGTATCATTGAGCTTTCAAGAAAATGAATGAACCTGAAGAGTTTGAAGGATTATGATATGATCTTTCCTTCTGTCTTCAACAAGCCACTATATAACTTTTCTATCAGCGTTCCTCATCGGACAACTTAGTGCAATGCTATCCTTATGAACATTCAATACTCCAAAGCTCTCACTTCTCACTGTGGTAATCAAAATTCTTCCTCTCTATTAAGGTCGATTTCCATCACTCGTCTCTGCCTCCACGCATCAACAGTTCCTCCTAGCAAAGGCTTTAGGCAGAGTTCTTTTGTGTGTCTCTCTATGTGTGTCTCAAGAGAAATTACCGTGGGGATAACATAGAACTCTCCTCTAACGGCCTCCCTCTACAAACACTCCATATCTTCTCCCTATAACTCACTTCAAAAACTCCTTCCTTCGCTACACCCCCTGCGATCTCTGCTCCCAACTAATAATCCAAAAACCTTTTCTTATTCCTATCCACCGCACTTCAAGATTGACTCCCCTCCACTACACTATAACATCCCCAACTTACTGCGAAGGAGCAACCGCCCATCATTCACGGCCATGCCTAAACATAAGGAGTCCGTCCTCACAGCATAACATCCTCCTTAAAGAAAAGCGACCACTATGAGAAAACGGTTACCCTCTCCATTCAACAAACGGTTTAATCTCTATGATGGAGTTCTAAACTTTACGAGGTGGTGGATACCAAATTTAACCATTCGGCCCACTACTCAAAACCAATTTTCTGATTGACAAATGCCAACACGTCTCCTATAAAAATGCAACCACTCTCCATAAGGAGCTCCACTACGTGATGTGGCAGTTGTGGCACAACAACCTCGCCCACTTGCTCGAGCATCATGGCTTCTAAACCTCTACGTTTGCACTAATAACCGAATGCTCTTACAAGGTGGTGAATAATAAGTGCAAAGAGTGTCTCTAGGGTCGAAAAAGACAGTGAGTAAAGGCCGACTCATGAAGAAAATATAGGTTAGATTAATGATATCTCAAAGTCCTATGCTTGAAGGTAGAAGATGCATTCGAAATGGAAGACGTCCAAAAACAACAGAACTTGGGCGTAACCCTACTCAACTTTGACGAGAAAACCAACATCAAGCAAACTGATGATACTACATCCCGCTAGCCAAGTTATGACTAAAACAATTTTGAAATATCCTTCCAAATGACGACCAAAACAGTTATAGCTTAAATCAACTTCACATTCGACTTCTGTCGATTTACAAGAGGGAATAAATTCACAACACATGATTAACGTGTTTTGATGGCAATCACGATGGATTGGGCGTAATGTAAAACAAGATTTTAGATTTCATTTAGCTATCACATAGCTATGAAAAACCTCTACCCGAAGTTGTTAAAAACTCCTCTATTTGTCCCATTTTGATCACTAAGGATTTCAGATGATGTGAATGGGTCAAGTTTACCTCCCCATCACAATTCTTCATTAAAATCACGTCGACATGATGAGTTCTTCTATTGACATTAAACGTCGACGATATTAGCGTCATCTAACTTGATGGGAACGTCTTGACGTTTAAGAGGTGACAATAAAACCTCAAGTGACTCAAGAAGAATAACGCAACCGTTTTATGGCTATGACGTTGTTTACTTCGCAAACGACCATGTCGACTCATCATCGACTTGACTAGATGATAATCAAGATATCGACTACCTGTCGATTAGATTTGAAAGAAAACTGGCAAGACAAGACTTACCTCATACGACTCATTGGTTCACAGTATCGTTTAACACTAGACTCATTTGGCAAATTGACCACTCGTAATCCAAGGTCTATCTCTCTCTTCTCGAAAGATACTCTCTCTCTCTCTCTTCTCTGAGAGTCGATAACTTGTAATCCTGTTTCACTTGTCATCAAACAATAAGAGATCAGTGCATTATTATTCGATAAATTCAACTAGTAAATCAAATCTTATAATACAATTATTGAATCGACAATAACATAATCATTTCCATGATTTCATAAGTGATATTCAATATAATTCCATGTCATATCCTGTCATAAGTCTATAACATCTCAACAAATTTACTTATGCTCAAGTAAAAAGTAAAAGTATAGCAAGTCAAAAATTGGGATGTAACAGAAGTTGTCTATGGTAGTCATCCTAGAGGAATTTTTGAATTCAGAGATGTTCAAGGGTTGGACAAAAGGATTAGACATGCTAATACATTTGCAGAGGCTATGTAAGAGATCCATTAACAAGTCAGAGATACTCTACACAAGAATAGTCAAAAGATCAAGGCTATAGTGGATCAAAGGAGAAGGGATGTGCAGTACCAACTAGGAGATATGGTCATGGTTCATCTCAACAAGAACAAACTACCCAAGGGAAACCACAGCAAGTTGATGATGAGAAAAATTGGACCTTGTAAGATTTTAGAGAAATATGGTCCTAATGCTTACAAAATTAAACTCCTTGATGATATTGCTATTTCACCTATATTCAATGTTGTTGATCTAACATTATATAGGAATCCTGATATAGGAGAAGGTATAGCAGATTCTGTCCAAGACAATACAGAGTGGGTGCAACATTTACCACCTAAGATGGAGTGCATCTTGGATAGCAGGACAACCAAGAAGACAAGAAATCAGACCTATTTTGAGCACTTAATCAAATGGCAAGGACTTCCAGACTCAGAAGCCACATGGATGTTGGAAGACAACATCAAAAAGTAGGGTGGTGATTTGCAGCAGTTAGTCTCTAAGAGGACTTGAGACAACTTTCACTCGGGGAGTATGGTGCAGGAGCACCTAGAAAATCATGTTTTGTGTTGTAATAAGGTCTATTTGACCAATGCATGTAATTTCAGTTTGTATCTAGGTTCTTCAAGACCTAGAATCAATTTTGTAAGTCCCAAGTGACTTAGGACACATTTGTCAAATTGTTAATCACATAATGCCAAAAGAGGGCAGTAGGACTATTTGGGACACAAGACGGTTGGTCTTCCAACTGTTTGAATCGGTTGGTTTTCCTCAGGGCGAGTTGATAAACCCAAAGGAATGAACCAAA
Source organism: Cunninghamia lanceolata (assembly GCA_027924645.1). NCBI lineage: Eukaryota > Viridiplantae > Streptophyta > Pinopsida > Cupressales > Cupressaceae > Cunninghamia > Cunninghamia lanceolata. The sequence continues at coordinate 18,299 of BSBN01001859.1, read as the reverse complement.
TGAGGAGGAGAAGTGTGAATGTGATTATGTATTGTTCTAAGGAGAAATAAAACCGTTCTGCTCTGTCAATTTGATTTCCATTCCCTGTAATTGCAATTTGTATAACTGTAGATTTCTATTCTTTCTGTGTGTTCCATTGTTGCAATATGTTGACGTGAAGCATTCCACTGGTATGATTTCTATCGAAATCAGTGGAATGGCTTCGTTGTACAAGTATTTGTTTTGTTTCTTGTTTTATTTTTTTGTCTGACGGTACAGAGGATCCAGACATAGTGCTTTTGCACAGTAGGTTGACCTAGCATCTCCATGTGCTAGGTTCGGTTGAAGAGGGAGAAAGTGAACTGTGCATCAGCCAGAGTTTGTAAGTGCTCACCGACGAGAAGAGTCTCACCGAAGACAAAAGTCATCGGCGTATCGGCGAAGCAAATTCTAACATGGTTGATAGTAATTGTCTTGGCGACAAGTGGAAGTCAAAGGTGACATTGGAGTGATCGGTGTATCGGTGAAGTAGAATCTAAAGTAGCCGATAGCACTTTTCTTGCCGATAGGAAAAGAGTGTTGAACCTCGCATCAGGGTGACTAAGTCTTCGAAGAGACAAATTGTAAAGTGACCGATGGGGTATGTTTGGCCGATAACAAAGAAGAAGAATAGATCACTGAGACATAAGGTCGGACTCTCACCGATCAATTTTGATCAGCTATGCGGTTTCACTGCGTACTCCCCATCAAGTTAGGATTAGGGTTCTTATTAGAATTAGGGTTAGAATTAAGGTGGGCTACTCTTAGAATTAGAGTGAGAAATAGAGTTACAGTTAGGGTTAGGGTTCAAATTAGAGTTAGGGTTAGAGTTCAATTAGGGTTAAGGTTAGTATTAAGGTTAGGGTTAGGGTTTGAATTATAGTCAGACTTACGGTTAGATTTAGGGTTAGGGTTAGGGTTTGAATTATAGTCAGACTTACAGTTAGATTTAGGGTTAGGGTTAGGGTTAAAATCAAAGCTATGTTTAGGGTTTGAATAAGGGTTAGGGTTAGGGTTAGGTTTAAAATTAGAATTAGGGTTAGGGTTAGGGTTAGGGTTAGGATTAAGGTTCCTATTAGAATTAAGGTGGGCTACTCTTGGAATTAGGGTAAGAATTAGAGTTACAGTTAGGGTTAGGGTTAAAATTAGAGCTCTATTTAGGGTTAGAATAAGGGTTAGGGTTAGGTTTCAAATTAGGATTAGGGTTAGGTTTAGAATTAGAGTTAAGATTACAATTAAATGTGGTTAAGGTTAGGGTTATAATTAGGTTTAGGGTTATAATTAGGGTTAATGTTAGAATTAGGTTAGGGTTATAATTAGGGTTAGTGTTGGAATTGAGGTTAGGGATAGAGTTAGAATTAGGGTTACTAAATTAGGGTAAGCATTAAAGTTAGGGTTAGGGTTAGGGTTAGGGCTAGAGTTAGGGTTACAATTCAGGTTAGGGTTAGGGTTACGATCATAGTTAGAATTAGGATTAAGGTAAGGGTTAGAATTAGGGTTATTGTTACATTTAAAATTAGGGTTATAGTTAGGGTAGAATCAAGGTTATGATTAGAATTAGGGTTAGGGTTAGGGTTAGAGTAGGATTAGGGTTCCTATTAGAATTAGGGTTAAAATTAAGGTGGGTTACTATTAGAATTAGCGTAATAATTAGAGTTAGGGTAAGCATTAGAGTTACAATTAGGGTTAGGGTTAGGGCTAGAGTTAGGGTTAGGGTTAAAATCATAGTTATAATTAGGATTATAGCTAGGGTAGAATCAGGGTTATGAATTAAATATATTTAATATATAATTCTAACCATAATTTTGGTCGTAACTCTAATAATAACAATAACCCTAATGCTAACCATAATCCCAACCCTAATTTGAACCCTAATTATATTTCTAACCCTAACCCTACTCCTAACACTAATGCTAACCCTAACTCCAATTCTAACCATAATTCTAACCCTAACCCTACTTCTACTCCTAATCCTAACCCTAATTGTAACCCCTAACTCTAATCCTAAATATAATATATTATATAATTATATGAATTATTATAATTATATGAATTATTATAATTATATAATATAAAATTATAATATAGATTAGATGTATTATTATAATATATTATAATAATTTTTATATATAATATAATATTATATTATATATAAAAATTATTATAATATATTATAATAATACATCTAATCTATATTATAATTTTATATTATATAATTATAATAATTCATATAATTATATAATATAGTTAGAATTAGGCTTGCCGCTATGGATGCTACTAGCATATTTATATTTAAAAAAAAAATATCTAAAGTATGCTGAGAGATATCCTTCTCGAGGCGCCTATTTCTAATCAATTTACCTCACACAAGTGGAATAGGTGCCTCGAGAAGGATATCTTTGGACGTACTTTAGATATATATTTTTTAAAATATAAATATGCTAGTTATTTATATTTATGTAATTTTTTTTGGTGCATAATGATTATATTATATTAAACTAAAAATAAGAAAATACATTGTCTTGAGCTAAAGCATGGCTTACTGAACCCTTCTACTGCTATTTATAGACTGACATCCTTCCCAAAAAGCTTCAAAAAGACCACGCAGGGTCTTACCAAGTCTTATGTCTATTGCTTAATTCAACGGGCTTCTAACTACCAAAAGAAAGCCGTCTACTATTGACAGAAAATAAAAAACATAGAGGACTGTATGTCAAGTATAACCACGTTACACCTTGTCGTAGTCTATCAGTTGCATATTGAAGTCCATCACTCAGTCGAAACCATCCACTTGCTCCAATCCCAACACCTTCTTGATGAAACTGAGAGAAATCTGTGCTTGATCCTTTGCCACCAGCAATTCGAACCCTTTTGTATCTAGGATGAAGGGGTAAATTTTCACCATTGCTTCTGGGTCACCAAGGAGTGCCATATCTTTGGGTCATGGGACTCCAACTCCCAACTAGGCCGCTTGCAGAATAACATCCAAGTCCCCCAAATGCTTTGCATAGAAGATGCCTTTCATAATTGTTTTCACCTCTGCCTTGGGCGTTTTGAGCTCCAGAAGCATGGCCATAACCCTTGAGGAGATATCGGTGTCGACTCTGTATCTTTCGTCATTTTGCAAAAAGTTCCTTCCCAGAATCATTCTAATTGCTCCCACCATCAACTCATTTGATTGACGAAGCATCCTCTACAACCAAAGGGCCGAGACCTAGCCAAGGAATGCCATCTATCTTTTGCTGCTAACCAGCCTCATAGGGGTTTCCATTCCACCATAGGGAATTGCCTCGACAGAGAAAACTACTGTGAATCTATAAGACATCTGGTCCTGAATAGAAAACTACCAAAACTTCAAATCTTTCCTTCTTAAAAAGATAACTTTCTCAGAAGCTTCTCGATGAAGCCTTTTTCTCTATCATCATCCTTCTTCGAGATTGTTCCTCTCCATGCAATCATTAAACTTTAAAGGTATTGGCTCCAGATGCTAATGTGACCCTAGCCTTGCCACCTATGGAGCTGAGGTGGCAAGGCTCCCTCCCTTCCACCCACTATATTTATGTAATTATTATAGTCATTTGTTTGGAAGATTTGAATTTCAAATTGAGAAGAGCTCGATTAAGCTCCACTAAGTGGAGATAAAAATGAATTTAATGCATTAATTAGTGGGGAGTACTGCAAATAATGGAGTAGTTAAACTCCATCGCATCTCCTTAATGACAAGAAACCACTTCAATTTTAGGAAGTTCTTTTGGAACAAGCCCATAATGGGAAAAAGAGGCGTGAGTTGAAAAAGGAGAATGAGAGAGAAGTGGTAGAAAAGAGAAGGAGAACTCATCCATTTGGAAGAAAAAATTTTGTTTGTAGACTGGTATATTTTTACAATATACAGTATTATTGAAATAAGTCTTTATTTCTTCATAAAACCTCCTACAATAGATTACTCATGATTTTGAATGAGATTGGAATGGATATAAAAGTTTTGTGTGCTATTATTTAGAGAGAAGTCTGTCTTTGTGTCGAAATCAGTTGTTATTAAGGGTTTCTAAAACTAGTTTGTTTTTTATTTTCAAATATTCGACTTGTATGTTGGTTTTGTTAATAATAATGTGAGACCTAGATGGGTCTAAGTTATTGTATTCACATTATCACCGAGACCAAAGTAGGTCTATGTAAGAAGTTCATTTTCTCCTATGATAATCCCATTCGAGGAAAGTTCATGAAGAAACAATGCTATAGTTTTCTATAAACCTATGAATAGAGTTATATTTTAGGTCATATACTATTTTCTATTGAAAGACCTTTGCAGGTTTGGAATTGAATTCATTATCCTTTCTATACATAGTAAAGGCATGTTTGTATTGAGTTGAGGCAAAGGAATTCTGACCCTGTTCTGGTTTGTTTTTAACAAAGTATCCTTTAATTTATTCTCAACTTCATAAAGTCAATAGTTGAAGATATATGGCTTTCAACTATATCAATCTTGTCACTATTTTTATTTGTAAATGATCTTAGTACAAGATTGTTTCCAGTATCAACAAGAGTGTGTTGTTTATATATTATTTGGATTTAAATAAGCTTAGGGTTTTTGATCTCCTATCGACCATCTATGGGTCTGAGAATTCGTGGAGATTATTTTTACAAAAACTTGACCATTTCAGGTTAGTTTATGCCATATGTTATATTAATTGTATATCCTCTACCCCACACAGGTTGTAGTGAATATTCTTTGTGAAGTAAATTTGACTTGATCTTTGTCAGGTCGACTAAGTGTTTTAAATTAGCGTAGAAAGTAACATGTTTATTTTAAACCTAGATCTGAAATGACAAGTAGAGATCATTCTTTTGGTTCGAGTATAGTTTGCATTACCTTATGAATAAATACCAAGGAAGAACACTAGATGTTATATATTTATAAGTTGTCTATCTGGGAGTTTTCTTAAGTTAAAATCAGTTGTATTTTGGCTTAGATTTCAAGTAGATCCAAGCTCTAAAACACCAGTTGTATGATTATCTATGAGTCATTTTTCAGGTAGCAGTTGGGTAATTATATTTTGTTTGATAAGGAGCTAGGCTCCAAAACATCAGTTATAAATACATAATTAATCTTCTTTCCAGTATACTTGATATCGATAAGATATATATAGATATTCTAAGGCATGAGCAGATGTTTAATTCTATTAGTGATCATGATGATTATATAATTTATTATTCTTTTCTATATTTTATTTATGTTTATTTATATATTTATATATGTATAATACATATATACATATATAAATAAGTATCATTTCTTTGAGAAGAGAATATTATTCTATTGAGATAATCTTAGATGTGGTCAGAACAAAGCAAAGTGAGATGTTGAAACTATAGACATGCAATTAAATTATTGAGAAACAATATCTAAACTTATTTTGTAGAATATTGTATGCAATTCCTTTTAAACAAGGATATTTCTAAATAAGATTATATTTTTTTGCATTAAGGCAAAGTATTCATGCGTACAATTATGTATGATACATAGAAAATTATTTTGGGGACAACATAGTATTATTAACTCTAGTATAAAAAATGTCTTACTTGATCAGTATGGGAGTTAATCTAAATCATTTGTTAATAATATAAACCTTTATTATCTATAATAATCTAGTGGGAAGTGCACAAATATGGGGGACCAAAAGGGGGTCTTAAGTGGCCCGCTTTTTTTCTGAAGTCAAGAAAGATTGATGTTGGATGACAAATTGAAGATAGTTACACTCAAAATTTAAAGATACAACAAAAACAAGAGTCGTAGTGCTTCGAATTTAGTTTCTAAACTACTAATTTTTTTAAAAAATGGTTGAGATTAAGGGATTCAAAAAGGGGGGGCCACACAAAAATTGGTCAGTGTTTTTTAAAAAAACATAACATAGCGTTTGGTGTGGCCCCCCTAAAATGTTAACTTTTTTTAGTATTTCAAATATCGCTTCAGTGAGAAATTAGCTAACACCATGTAGTTTATCCCTGATTTTTCTAATAACTTTTTCATGAATAATTGATTTTTACTAATTTTCAAAGTGGACACATCTTGAAAAATAGAAAATTGAGTTGCTCCCCCCTAAATTTTTGAAAACTAATAAAAAATCCAATGTTTTTTAGATACGTGTAGAATGGAGTCTAGTTTCTAAAAATGTAATTTATTTGAAATTTTGATGATCGGTTAAAAAATAAAGTCAAAAAATACCACACACAGTTTTTTGACAAAAAACAAATACACTAACAAAAAAAATTAAAGATGAAAACCTTAACATACTCAAAATGTGAACAAATTATATGGTTATAAAGATAAGAGAGAGCTTAACATTATCATGGTATTTTTGACTTGTCACTGAAACAAGTGCAAAACTGATGGGGAGCACACTCAAGATTATGTCAATTTTTTTACAATCCGCAAAAATATGTCTTTGGACATTTAAAACTCAGTCGAAGCCTTTGGGTTGGAAGCCCAAGGCAAATCTAAGCCAAAGGCCTTAGAAATTAACAAAGAAAACAATAACGCGAGCGCATTATAACACACTCACATTATTGTGAAGGAAAATCATCTCACCCTTACCTTCTCTCTCTCTCCCACTCTTTATTAATCCTTCCCTCTTTCTCTCTCTCTTCCCTCTCTAGGTCATTACCTCTCCCTCCCCTCCTCTCTGTCTCTCTCTCTCTCACCTCTTCTCCTCCTACCCTCTCTCTCACTCTCTACTTCCCTCCTCCTCCTCTCTCTCTCTCATTATAATGGCCTAAACCACGAGTGTGTTATAATGCGCTTGCGTTATAGCTCCCATTGTGGCCACTTTTTGATCCCCCATCTTTGTGCACTTACCTTGGTTTCCTATGGATATGATCCTTAAGTCCTTGATTTTGAACCTTATGATAAGGATGACAATTTGTCAAGAAGCTGAGAATGCAAGGAATGTACAACAATAGTCAAAAGCATATTCTAGATCAAACTATTTTTCTACCGTATACTTGACTAGGTGAAAATTGTAGTTGGGATAAACTTTATAAATCATCTATCTAAGCCTAGGATAAAAGAACTGTTGATTTAAAGTAGATATGCTTGTAATTGAGTATTGTACTTTTAAGTGTGCTTGAGTGTGAAATAATGATTTATGTTAACAAGTTTGAAATAGAAGTGTGTGAACATATGACACACATCTCTATTTTGGAATGCGTTTATAAATTATCAAAACTTAGGCCCAAAGTAATGCAATATCATTGCTTGCATTTGTTAGTTCATAGTGTCTTTATATTTACAAAACAACGAGACTGTGTCATACTTAGGCTAGAGGGACTCTAGAGTTGTATGACTAAATTGTTTTGTTTAGACACAACACTAGTTCTCATATGGCATGGTGGATCTTGTTGATTCCCTTAATCTACTACTCTCGTGAAGGATAGGGAGACTTCTATATGGAAGGTGTGCAGGGGGAGCACTAGTCTATGGTTTGAGGAAAAGAATTTAGGTGATGCTCTCCCTCTTGTAGATGAAGAATTTTGAACACCTTGGTTACTCAAAAACATCATTTATATTCCACTTGATATATGTATTATTGTAAGCATGTGATTGTTTTATTATAGCACCAAGCTATTGATGCAATCATTTAATATTGATTTGTGAATATTGGTATTTCATTCATTGTAAATGATTTATGAAATGAGATAATTCCTTATGAATCTTATTATTGTATTTAAGTTATAATTATGTTTTATTTCAAAACAAATGTGAGTATGGTTTTATCTTAGATTTTTTTTGTAATTTTAGATAGTGGATAGGTGTTCGTTACATGTGGTATTAGAGCTTTGAACACTCGTGCCTATGAGTGTACTTCACAATAAGTGTCAATGTAGATAACATTGTGTTTAGCAACCTAACATTGTAATACTATTCTTTGAACGTAGAAATGGGAAGGTTAAATAGAAGAAAAAGAATAGACAGACCAAGAAAACTAAACAATCCCAAACTAAAGCCAAAATTGAAACAACTATAAGTTATGAATGAGAGGTCCGGCTCTCCAACTCTAAAATAATGTCTACTACTCTTGAACGAATCAAGCTAGAGAAAGAAAAATGTTTGAAAAAATCCAACTACTCCTGAGATAATTACCTTTAAGATAAGCCAAGTAAACCTTTGGTGAATTGTGACATGCCTTTTGGGTGTGGACAAAATGTGCCAGCTTTAAAAAATAGGGTTGAAAGAGGAATACCTATATGTATGTCCTAGGTCTCTAAGTTTGTATTACTAGATTTT